>OY294056.1:15474150-16810504 GCA_958510865.1 Myrrha octodecimguttata
GGCATCCTGGAATAATTTAGAAAAATTCATGAAGGAAGAGCCAGATCTTCAATACGCAGGTGCAAGACCACGTCACGACGCACGCATAAAGAATCATCAAGAATCGTCATCGACGTCATCAAGAGGAACAGCTCTCAATCCACAAAAAAACAGATGCGAAATATGCGGACGTAAAAATCACAATAAGGATAGGTGTGCATTTAGAAATTGATTTTGTCACATTTGCAATAAGAAGGGACATCTCGCGTCTGTATGCAGACAGAAAGAAGTGAAAAATAGAACGTTTCAGTCTAATTCTGAATGTGAACAGAATTTCATTGAATCTTCTGAGTTTCGTTGTACAGGGTGATTCCTGAGGAGACCGTCAGATTTTAGGATAAGTTTACACTAGTCTAGACAGTCTCGAAACAATGTTTGGTTTATAGTTGGGGGTCTCTATTGAGACTATACAGGGTGATTTGTCCGATTCGACCGATTTTACTTTTATTGATAACTTGGGTATGGCTTATTCGATTTCAAATAAATTTTCAGCGTAGTACAATAGTGTTGAACACATTCATTAATTTCAAATCTTTCTTCAAAATAAGCGGTTGTTATTGTGATAAATCCAGATTAATTGTGCAGGTTGAAAAAACACCCTGTACATAGCGTTTCCTAAACTACGCTATGTGTTTACGATTCTACTATAATGAGTCATCATTTGAGAGATTTTTTTGGCACACTTCTAGTTTTGCGAGAAAATTTTTTCAAAAAATGATAATGTCGAAATTTCGCTCCAATCGATTCTACTTTTATTGAGAACTTTGGTATGGCTCATCCAATTTTGTTGAAATTTGCAGTGTAGAACAATCTGAACGAGTACATTCAATAGTCGTAAAAGTCTCTCAAAATACAGGGTTGTAATTGTGATAGTTTTAGAATTTCAGATTGATTGTGCAGTTGAAAAAAAAAACACACATTGCTTTTCCAAAACTTTCTTATTCGTTTCAGATTCTACAATAATATGTCATCATTCAGAGGTTTTTAATTTCTTTGGCACACCTCCGGTTTTCCTAGAAAACATTTTTGAAGAAGAGCATGATCGAAATTTGGCTCACAAGCAGTGAACGTATTCCGCACTAGGTAAGAAAGCTTTATTATCCAAGGATGCGAAGCAGTTCTTAAGTTCTAAAGTATTCTTTTCAAATTCTAAATGCATATTTAATTGATAATATTAAGTATGAAACCATTCAATTTGGAATATATTTCGAATTTGAAAAGAATATTTCAGAAGTGACGAAGAACTTTGCATCTTTGGACGATACAGTTTTCCTATCTAGTGCGGAATAATCTCACTGCTCGTGAGCCAAATTTCGATAATGCTCTTCTACAAAAATGTTTTCTAGGAAAACCGGAGGTGTGCCAACGAAATTGAAAACGTCTGGACGATGACATATTATTGTAGAATCTGCAACGAATAAGAAAGTTTTGGAAAAGCAATGTACAGGGTGTTTTTTTTTCAACTGCACAATTAATCTGAAATTCTGAAATAATCATAATTACAACACTGTATTTTGAGAGATTGTAGCGATTACTGAATAAACTCATTCAGATTGTTCTACACTGCAAATTTCATCAAAATTGAATGAGCCATACCAAAGTTCTCAATAAAAGTAGAATCGAGTGGAGCGAAATTTCGACATTATCATTTTTTGAAAAAATTTTCGCGGAAAACTAGAAGTGTGCCAAAAAAAATTAGAAACTCTCAAATAATGACTTATTATAGTAGAATCGTAAACAGATAGCGTAGTTTAGGAAACGCTATGCACAGGGTGTATTTTCAACCTGCACAATTGATCTGGATTTATCACAATAACAACCGCTTATTTTGAAAAAAAATTTGAAACCAATGAATGTGTTCAACACTATTGTACTGCGCTTAAAATTTCTTTGAAATCGAATAAGCCATACCAAAGTTATCAATAAAAATAAAATCGGTCGAATCGGACAAATCACCCTGTATATTCTCAACAGAGACCCCCAACCATAAACCAAACAGTGTTCCGAAACTGTCTTGACTAGTGTAAACTTATCCCAAAATCTGACGGTCTCCTCCGGAATCACCCTGTATACTTTGGGAGAACAGAAAAACAATCCGATTGTTATCGAAAATTTTATTGAAGGTATTTCGTATGTATGTATTCACGTTAGATACAAGTTCCACATTTACTGTTATATCAGAATCATTTTATAGGAATAATTTTTCGGAATTTGAGTTGAAGAATACTCACACAAGATTTCACATTTCACCTTTAGGATATTTTACATGTTAAATTTCATTTCAGGACAAAGTGAATAAAATTGACATTTACGTACTTGAAAACGCATGTGGCCCACCCCTGTTAGGTCGTGATTTTGTTGATTGTTTCAAAATGAATATTCAATGTTTTAGTTTTGTAGACCTTCCTTATGATTTGCAGTGTTTGATAAAGAAGTATAAGTATGTTTTCGAACCTGGAACTTTTGAGAAAGGAACAATTTCAATTAATTTGAAATCAGATAATATGTCTCCAAAATTTTTAAGGGCCCGACCAATTCTTTTTGCCATGAAGGAAAAGGTTGAAAAAGAAATAGATAGATTACGGAATTTAGGAGTTATTAAACCGATAGATTATAGCCCATAGGAAACATCCCTGGTACCCGTCATAAAGAAATATGGGTCGGTAAAATTCTGCGGAGATTTCAAGGTAACACTTAACCCTTTCATTGAGATTGATACATATCCATTACCACGGATAGAGCAATTTTTTGCGAATCTTCAAGGAGGGGAATATTTCACGAAGCTTGATTTAGCTGATGCCTATGCGCAAGTTTGTCTCCATGAGGATTCGAAAAGTCTTGTCAAGATAACAACTTATAAAGGATTGTACCGATATATGAGAGGTTTTTTTTCGGTATTGCTGGTATTCCTTCTAAATTTCACGAAATAATGCAGTCTTTATTTCAAGGGATAAAAGGAGTCAGTATTTTCATTGACGATATAATAGTTACAGAAAAAAATCGAAAAGAGCATCTTGAAAGATTAGATTCAGATTTGAAAAAATTAGATGATGCAGGCTTAAAAGTTTCAATAAATAAATGTGAATTCTTCAAATCGGAAATAACCTGTTTGGGATATAAAATTGACAAAACAGGGTTGCATACCTGCGAAGACAAAATTTTCGCGATTAATAACGCGCCTATACCAAAACATATTTCTCAGTTAAAGTCTTTTTTTGGCCTTGTAAATTATTACGGTATATTCGTACCAAATTTATCTTCAGTTTTACACCCTCTGTATAATTCGTTGAAAAATAAGGTTTAATGGTATTGCTCACCAAATTGTAATAAAGCTTTCGAAAATATAAAGAAATTTCTAACGTCGGCTGAAATTCTACTTCATTACAATCCAGAAAAACCTGTTAGACTTATCACTGACATTTCAAATTATGGCGTGGGGGCAATGATTACACATATATTTTCCGATGGCGACGAAAAGCCAATTGCTTATGCCTCCCGAACATTATCTGTGGCGGAAAAAAAATATTCTCAGATCGAGAAAAAGGGGTTTGCTATCATTTTTGGATTGTGTAAGTTTAACGAATATCTATATGGCCGGCATTTTAGCCTAGTAGTTGATCACAAGCCTCTCACCTCAATATTTCACCCTGAAAAAAGCATTCCGCAATTTTCAGCGAATCGTCATTTTGAGTAGTTATCAATACAATATTGAGTATGTTCCCTCGGCTAAGAATCTAGCTAATTTATTATCTCGATCACCTCAGCCAGAACGAAGTGCTGATTGGGAAAAGGTAGTCGTAAATTTTGTAAATTATTTTAAGTAATTTTGATAATGTGAAGACAGAAACCTTAAGAGATAACTTTCTAAATAGAGTTATGAAATTTGTGACAGAAGGTAGGCCAACTAAAATTGAAGGTGATTTCACGGCATTTCGCAGAATCAAAAATGAATTAAGCCTAGAAAATAATTGTCTTTTATGGAATAATAATCGGTTAATCATACCGAAAAGTTTGAGACCATTTGTATTGGAGGATTCACATCGCTCTCATATGGGGAAAGCAAAGTCTAAAAGTTTGACTAGATCCTACTTCTAGTGGCCTATTGGAAAAATTCGTAATAATTGTGAGAATTGTTTAATGTTCAAAAAGACGCCAAATAGAGCAGCTTTGAATAGCTGGCCGTTCTAGATTACATCTCGATTTTTTGGGACTTTTTTACATCGTTATCTTTTAATTATAATTGATGCACATGCGAAATGGATCGAAGTCTTCCCAATGAATTCTATAACCTCAAAAGCAACAATAGAAGTGCTTCGTACTTCTTTTGCTCGTTTTGGTTTGCCACATTGTGTTGTTTCTGATGATGCTCCTAATTTTTTCTGACCTGAAATGGAATCATTTATCAAATTGAATGGTATTAAGCTTATAACGTCACCACCTTACCAACCCTCTTCTAATGGTCAAGCGGAGAATGCTGTTGAATCGATTAAAAATTCCTCGAAAAACGCGATAGGACAAAATAAAAATATAGATTTGAATAGATGTTTGAACAATTTTTTATTCGATTTTTGAAACACAGCTCATTGCTCGACAGGACATTATCCTGCAAATTTGATGTTCAATAGAAAGTTACGTACAAGATTCGATATTTTATTACCTGATAAGGGATGTATTAATGACACTGTGAAAAATACTGTATTGAAAAATAAATTCAGACAAAAACACTATCATAGGGGACGAAGAAATGTTAGATTTTCGGTTGGTGATAGAGCTACTGAAAGAGATTTCAGAAATGTATCTAAACCTGCTTGGATTAATGCTGTTGTTCAGAAAAAAATTGGTGGAACTACTTATTGGTTGAAATTCCTGAACTTGACAATGTGACTTGGGAACGTCATCTGAACCAAATGTTACCATTTTGTTTGAGTGCTTGGGTACTTCCTAGTGAAACCACAGTTGGTTCAGGTGAGGTTTCTATTGAAAATGATAATAAACAAGAGGTTACTGAGGATGTGAAACTGAATACCTCCATAAATACTGAAAATGTCATTGAAATGAGTTTAACTTCATCAAAATGTAATGAAAGACTTGAATTATAGTGGAAACTATGATATTTGTAAAATATTGTAAATAGAAATAAGAGTACCTACTGTTTGAAGGAGTTATTTTTAAGGGGAGAAGTATTGTAATATATTGAATGAGTGTTGAATATTTGCTTAACCTTGGTGTGCGCATATACTCATATGTTAATTTGAATTTGCATATGCAGAAATGAGAAAAATCTATATTGAATGTTACAGAGGAGCAGAGAATAAAGAGTTGAGTAGTGATAATTGTTTTTTTCCTAAGAGTCGAATTATTCCTAAAAGGAAACAAGACACTACAGTTAACATTCAAGCAGAGGAAATCGTTAATATGTTTGACTTACCTGAAGCTGAATTCACTTTGATTCACGTCTAGACATCGACGAAATAAGACGATCGATGTCTGCTTATGTCAACTCGTTCTGAGCAACTCGAACTTCATTAATTAACTGACTGGTGAGGTTGGTGTGCAGTTTGGACAGTCTTCTCGCCATCATATTCCACACATGTTCAATGGTATATGAATCCAGTATACGGGGTGGCCACAAGCAAAGTGTCAACGTCAGATCCTTGAAGAAAGACCATACTTACACTAGTAATATGGAGACCTGTTTTGTCTTGGTGAAAAAGGATTTTTGGACGGCCATTTAAGGCAGTGAAGTGGTTTCTACTACATTGTCAACATAACGCCCAGCTGTCATACGACATCGAATAAGAAGAAGAGGAGATTGGCTACCATAAGCAATAACCCCCAAACTTCAACTCCAACAGTCTTGGGTAAATACACATGCCAGCAAAGCCTACATAATTGTCGGAAATAATCCACTGCGTTCCGCACTTGCCTTCGTCGTTGCCTTGCATACTCCATCAATTATTTCAATAGGCTGGTCGCGGCTATGAGTTGGGTTATTATACACGAAATCTTTCGAAATATCCTTAAAGAAAAAGGTCTGGAGGTCGGGACTCCGAGCAGACCAACGCTTTGAAAGACACTATCGAAGGTTCGCACTCTGTAGATCATGAGATTTGATCGGAGTGTCCATGTGCAAAATCCCCCTTATACCTATCCACATTCTGTACTGTTATTTTGGATGGAACGGATACCTACCTACATAAACACGCTATTGCTTCAATGAAAAAGAAAAATGAAAATTAAAGCTGGCATTCAGCCGAATGCCATAACATATTCTCACATCTCGTAATACATAATAATTAAAATGAAGTTGCCAAAACTTCACTACGGAGCAAAATATTCTACATTTTATCAAGCATTATTTGGTAGATATGTCCATAAGAATGAATTTTTCTTTAATGTATTGAACATCATTCAAAAGCTAGAAAATGAGACAGTTTTTGCATTTAACTTCAATTTTTGTTTTAAAAGCAATATTTGAAATGATTTTGATACAAATTTAGGACTGTAGAAAGTTTTATATTTTTGTTTTGTTTATCGCACTATATGGGCGTCCATTAGGCGGCCGGATCGCAGGCGGAAAAATCAGCCTGCTCAGAGGTCAATTTAAAATGTAACTACACTACCTAGTCAGAGTGCTGATGCTCGGCAGAATCAGCCGAAGGGTCACTCAGCTAGCGTATTTCTCCGTCAATGCGACCCGATCCACCTTCGGTGGATGCTTACCATAACAAGTTAGTGATGTAAAAATGTCCACGAAACCACACTGTTCCGCTCTTTCTTATGCTGTACCATGAATTCGTATCGAGACGATAGTTTCCAAGTTATGCTATGTTATCAGTGAAAAATAGAGGAATCTTACAACAAAACATAAGAATGTCGAATAACTATACAACGAGAGATAACTTGACCTGAGATAACTTGCACACCTTTTATACGCATATCTTGCATCCCCAGAGAGAGAAGATGATTCGTCTCTGAATTTGACATCATGCCGTGCTCTATATCTCTGCTGCCGTGCTCTATATCTCTTTATACGTTGACGACAGTGATTCACAGTTGAGGCAGCACTAATAGTGGACTGTATAAAAGGAGTTCAATTACTCGAATTCGGCGATATAACGTTCTGTTATGTTTTTTCAAAATGATTTATAAAAACATAGAGAAAACTTACCTATGAACACAAATATAACTAATTCAATCAAGATATATTTGCGGTTTTCGAGGACCATCTAACCATTCGCTGTTGGGTAGACAATCAACAGTGCTATTCCTGATATGGCGTGAGAAATTGGTAACGAGGCCTATACAGAACACACCTGTTCTCCTAACTCGCATAAAGGCCAGCGCTCACTTATCGGCAACAGCTGGGACCGCGGCATACCAGGGCCGACGGGAATTTTATTCCTCCTGCGCGCACTTGACCGGCAATTTTAGTCAGTGTCGACGGAAACTCTAGTGGACGCGAATATAATTATAGTTAGCTTGCTGTGAGGGGAAGTGGAAGTGAATAAAAACTTGAAAAATTGAATTGGCAGATTTAAATGGTCCATTGAAACATTGAATTGTTATGGTCGAAAACATACTTTTTGTCGAAATATATCATGAAGATGCTTCATTAGTTTTAGGATTTTTCAATTATAATATAAAATAAAGAATTGAAACGGCAATTGCCCGATATGTAATTTTTGGCCACCATAGAAAAAATTCAAATCAACTCGGCCTTCAGTGTTGTTTCAACTTCGTTTCGAAGATATTTGGTTACGAAATCATAATTCACTGTTAAGCGAAGTATTTCTCCAATGATTACAAGCATGAATATGAACTTTTTCTCATAGTAGCACGAAAAGTGTACTAGGCGTAATTAAAATCCATTTAGATATTCACTTGGCAACCCCAATCAACAAAGTTTTCCTAAAATTTCAAGTATGAAACCTAGCCATCATGAATGGCGGTAGATTATTCCACAGACATCTTATTATTTGCATTCTGCTGTCGATTTGAAATCAACGGATCAGTCGAGGAGGGTCAGAAAAATATTTTCACCCGAATTTACCGAGTTGGTTCATCTGTTCCCCAAATTTTCTTCCAACAATTGTTTTTGCCCTCTTGATTCGAGTAATGTTAATCACTCAAATCAAACAATTCCCAATATCCGCTGACTGGAAGTATGAGCTTTTCCTCATTCATTTCGTTTTCTCTATTCATAACTTCAGAAGACGACAACACGACCCCTTGCAGAACAAAATGTACGCCTACTTGCCTACAGCTAACAGCTGATACATCATCGAACAGCATAGTGCCACTAGTGGGGATGCCGGCAACGGCAAAAGTATTCTCTCCAGAGAATTCCGGCCGCGTCGACCGGGTCTATCGTGTTCCGTAGCGCACTGTCCCATTCAATTACATAGTAAGAATAAAATTCCGGTCGGCCCCGGTATGCCGCGGTCCCGGCTGTTGCCGATAAGTGAGCGCGGGCCTTAAGCATTCAGCTTCTTGAGGGTTTCATAGAGGAACCTAGGCGAATCGGTAGCAATATCAATATCAATATGCGACCATTATCCTTATTCAACCTGCCGTATGGAACGGTGTCCTCTGAAATAACAATGTAATCATAGTTATTTTTCGGGACACTATGTCTTCTCCTTTTGTGAAAACATCGGAAGGGGAAAATAGTTTCTTTCCAAACTTTCATTCGTATTTGTGTTGGCTTTGTAAACTAGTTTCGGGATCACATGGCGTTCTCCAAACCATGCTTTCGACAACGAAAGCCGTTCGGCTTTGTCATCCAGCTTGATAAGACGACGCACTGATATCAGTGCAATTTTTCGAGTTGTGTACGTTCGTCCCATTTATCGTTACTGTCTGTGAAAGCTCAACCTCAATAATCAGAATAAATATTTAAAATTATCGAAGCATTCGTTGGAACTAGCTCAGTATATTAAGATTTTGATCAGAGTCAATCTTGAATATCTGACTATTGTCTTTATATGAAGTCTACTACCTTTCTGATCTTTGAAGTCATATCCACAATATTAATAATGCATAAACCTATAAATATTCGATTATTTTCATTATGTAGTGGAAAACTACTTTTTTCCACCAAAAATTTAATTATGTAACCATCAAACTCCTTTTAGTCTCACAAGTTTCGGCTTTTAGTTGCAGTTTGGTCTGGGGTGAACGTTGCTGGTGTTCGTTTGAGGGAGCTCAACCCCGAAGCTGGTTGTCAAAATGACGAAGAGGAATGGAAGGCAGTACATAAACAAGTTATCGATGGCGCCTATGAAGTTATCAAATTGAAGGGATACACTTCTTGGGCCATTGGTTTGAGTGTGGGGTCTATTGTGAGGAGCATTTTGAGGAATTCCTCAGAACTTCATGCTATATCAGTCAATGTAAAAGTAAGTTTTATTTTTTACTATAAAAAAATGGAAGCTGAGATTCTCCCTAGTAGGTACCAATCATCTTCCACTTCCTCGTCATTTCACGAGCACCGAGAACTAAGCAATTTTCAATATGAAAATTTGACTTTTCGACTTTGAGCCAATTGTCTAAAATATTGGCATTTTGACTGAAAATTGTCGCATAGATCATATATTAGTTGAGTTCCGATATTCCTGGCCAGTACTTGTCAGTAAATTTTGAAAGTCTATTTTACTGACACTGCTTTGGTAACTGTTCGTATCAGTACGAAGCGTTTCGAGATTACTGATACTGGCCAGTACTGATTGGGAATATCGGAACTCAAGTAATTGTGTAAAGAGGAAAAAATTGAAAAGCACTGACGTGGGGCCAGGAAGGCACCTGTCACTTGTTCACGTATTGACACCGCCAAACGCACGTATTTTTGAAAATACTGAAGAAATGAAATTTGAATGGGTACCTTTATCTACGAAATCATCAGGCGAATTTTACAACCTTCCATTCGATCTTCATAACTGAACAGGATGCCTACCATACAAATATCAAGCATCTGAGTCGTTTCTCTCGGAAGTTATTGTTTTTGCGACTGCCCTAACCGCCGATAGTAAACAAAATAACTTCTGGAAGAATATACTTGAGGACTTTATACATTCATTGTAGGTTTGAAGTTTAATTACACAGGCCGAATTTGCCTTGTAAAATCCACCCAATGATTCTTCAATCAGAATTAAATTTTCGCAATATTTCCAAAACTACAAATCGTATTGAATCAATATCCAATTCAATTGCAATTACACCTTGAAGATTGATCTAATTGAACGATTAGCACGAAGTTTCGCACAAATTCGTTGATCAGCAATAGACAATTAGTTACCGAGTTTCATTATTATCAGATCAGAATTTCTTGAAGTTTTTCGGAAATAATAACGATAATAAGGAAATAACCAAGAAATACAACAATTTTTTCTTCATATTTTTCCGAAGATTAACATACGATCAAACTGACATTTGAAACACTGTTGCTGAATCGTGACCTCAAGGCCTGCGCTGAATTCCGCTGAAATCTGATGAATAGATTAAATCTACTCGCGTTAGTTCTTCTTGAGTTATTGACGAAAATAACCTCAAAATTCCAAACAGCCACGAAATATTATGGAGATATTGGAGAAGAACTCCAATATTTCCAAGAAGAAATAAAGGATCAACCTGAAATTTGAAGCATTCTTGCTGAATAATGACTTGAAAGTTTGTGCAAAATTAATTGCAGTCTGATTGATGGTTTCCGAAAAAGAATTGTGAAAGACGTAACGGGTCTAAACAGATTTGAGACTGGCATTGATAATAGACTCGTAAGAGCTTAAATAGAGATAAACAATAAGCTAAAAAGGAACAAGCTGCCAGAGCCAAAGAGGCTCTCTACGATGAAATACGTAGAGGAGAATATAGACATATACCAAAATGAACTGAATGAAAAGTTGTCAGTGGGAGACAATATGGACAAAATGGAAATAAACGCTCTCGAAGCTGAAATAAGGAACGAAATAAAACAAAGACAAGAAATTGTCAAGTATACCAAAACGAAAGAAGAATCATAGGAAAAACTCTTCCGAATATTCAGAGTTAAACAAAAGCATCAGTAAAAGAGTAAGAGAAGATGTGAGAAGTCAGAATATGCAAAAAATCTGAGCAGTCATAGAGAGTAACAAAAAAATGAAAGTTTCGAAAAGTTAAAACACAATAGCGAAAACAAGAATAAACCAAGATCGGGAGGAATGAAAATAATCTTAAACAAATGTCTCAGTGAATGCAAAACACCTGAAAACTGGCAAATTGCTCTAGTTATCTTGTTGCATAAAAAAGGTGATATATTTTTTAATTCGACAATTACCGACCCATAAGCTCCTTCCCTATCCATACAAGCTTCTTACGAAAATCAACACGAACAGATTGACAAAAAATTGGATCAATATCAACCTCCTGAATAAGCAGGTTTCAGAAAAGGTTATAGGTCACCTCCAGACACTGCCCAAATTAATAGAAAGGAGTAACGAATACAACGTTCCACTCCACCTGGCATTTGTTGGCCATAATAAGGCTTTTGATTCGATTATGGACCACGTAAGAATTGACTCAAGGTATAGAAACATCTTGAAGTACATATACGAAAATGCTACATTCCAAGTACATATCACAGACGACCACGTAACAGAAATTAGTGTGAACCGAGGAGTGCGACAAGGAGACACGATCTCCCCAAAACTGTTAACCTTGCCCTTGAAGATGCTTTAAAAAAACTCAACTGGGACAGAAGAGGAGTAAACATAGATTGCCGTTATATAAACCACCACCATTTTGCGGACGATATTGTACTTATCAGCCACAACTCTAAAGAATTACAGGAAATGATAGATGAACTCGAGGGGATATCGGGTGAAATAGGCCTTTCTATAAATATCGGAAAAATAAAAGTATTATCCGCAGATAACACAATATTTAGAATAGAAAATAACATCTTGGAGAAAGTGGAGGAATACATTTATCTGGGCCATACACTGAAACTCGGAAAGAAAAATCAAGCTGCTGAAATAAATAGAATAGTGCGCATGACATGGGCAGCCATAGGTAAATTGGGATTCATACTGAGGGACTCCCAAAGTACCAATTAACCTATAAAAGAAAGTTTTCAACATGTGAGTAATACCTGTGTTGACGAATGAAGTAGAGACCATGTTACTAACCCTTAAATCTGCAACCAAGTCAAGAACACCACAAAAGGCTATCGAACGAGTCGTGCTGGAGATAGGCTTGAAAGACAAGAAAAATATCCTTGAAATAATAAATCAAACTGCAGTGGAAGATGTCATGGAAAGAGTAGCAAATAATAAATGGCGATAGGCTGTCACATATGGCCAGACGAGAAGGTAAAGTAAAATGGACAAAATGTATTCTTCAGTAGAGGCCAAAACGACACAAACGCAGTGTTGGAGGACCACCAAGGAAATGGGTGGGCGATATACAAGAGAAGGCTGGCAAGAACTGGTTACAAATAGTACAAGATGAAATCAAGTGGAAAAAAAGAGGAGACATATGTTCAGGACTGGACAATTAAATGCTGAGTGAAGAATCCTCGAGACATTTCCCCGAAGTATTTCACAACAAGTTACGAAATGTCGATCTGATCGCGTCAGCACTCCTCAGGATATTGAGAATATCGAGGAGCCTCTATAAGTCGTTTTTTTCTGGAGTTGTGTGTTCGATCGGCCTAACCGCCTACAGTGAATAACTTCCTTAAACGTCTACATAGAGACTTTATGCTCTCTTTTGTAGGTTCGAAGTTTAATTACGAAGGTCAAATTCGTAAGCAGCTGAAATTCGCTCATTGCTTTCCTAGATAAAGTTCTCATTGAAAATTTACTTTTCTATTATTTCCAAAAACACAGATCGCCTCGAATTGAAATCAGAAAAATGACAATTTGAATGTTCGTGAGCACCATATGATTAGTTGACCGCCAAATATAATATATTTGTAATTTAATTGATATAATCGAACGGTCATCATGAAATTCTGCAAAAATTTGCCCATCAACAAGTGCCAACTAGCTACCAAGTTTTACCATTATCGGATCGAAATTTCTTGAGGTATTTCGGAAATAACAACGATTTCTAGGAAATAACCACGAAATTTGACCATTCTTTTTTCATATATCTCCGACGATTTGTATGAGATCAAAATGAAATTTCAGACACTGTTGCTGAATAGAGACTTCATGGTCTACGCTATTTTTTTTTGAAAATCTAATGAACAGTTCGTGAGAAAATAATTCTTTCAATTTTCTGCCTGTGCGAAAAATGGCGCTTTGATATTCCACAACTATCTACGAAGTTTAAATCTGATCGCGTCATGAAATTTGGCATAGTTGTTTTTCATCATCTCCTAACATAATTATCGGATCAAACTGGAATTTGAAGCACTCTTTCTGAATATTAACTTGAAGCTCTGTGCCAAAATTCATTGCAGTCTGGTTATACATTCCTAACGGAATTTTCTATCAGTCTTCGTGTCAGTACTTCAAACCCAACGCACAATTCGATCCGAATGGTACTCTTCCAGTTACATATTGAAAAAAAAAATATGAATACCCACTGAAAATCGATGCTGGGTGCTCCGCGCAGACCATATACCCTAGCGATATTTTCAATTTTCGCAAGTTTTGCATGAATAAACACGTAAACAAACACGTGAAGTTATTCAATATGTTCAATCATTGAATGAGGAATTCTGAAATCAAATTAACTCCTGAATGTATCCCTAGTCGTTAATCTGGTGGTAATGATGCAACCTCTTACTCCCTATCTATTTATTTCAACTTTACAATTAAAATTGCTATATACAAACACAAATTTAGGTACAGTGAATCTGAGATCCGGGATTCGAAGAAGCACTTATCTTAATAGTAAAGGATCCGACGATATGATCCTCCAAAATGCAGGTACTATGCAGGTAGTCCAGTTTCAAGAGATTCCATCCAGAGCAAAGTCCAAAATTAAGATATTCGAGTAATAATTAGCTTCGGTATAAAGGTATTCCAACCATGATCAGCTCCAGTACTAAGGTTATCCAGTAATAATTGCTTCTAGTACTAAAATGATCCAGTCAAACTCTGGGTCCGGTAGTAGGATATTCAAATGGGCATTAGTCCCAGTAAAAAGATAATCCAGCAGTCGATAGCTCGGTGAAAAGACGGTCCAGTGGGCGACAGCCCCGGCACGAAGATGATTCAGTGGGCGATAGCCCCGGTACAAAGACTGCAAATTTCAAAACTATAAGATAGTGCTTGTAACACGTGATCTCATTCCCAGCGACTCTAGACGTTATTGAAACAATTTACAAGTTAATAAATATGAGATGAAATATCTAGAACTCAGGAATAAGAGCACGTTATTCGATAATAAGAATGGGATAAGAAATCAAATGCACAATATCATACAAAGGAAAAATATTAACTTGTGTAACCTGCAAGGAATGAAATAAATCAGAAATCACAATTTGGCATTCACAAAAGCAA
Organism: Myrrha octodecimguttata; assembly: GCA_958510865.1. Lineage (NCBI taxonomy): Eukaryota > Metazoa > Arthropoda > Insecta > Coleoptera > Coccinellidae > Myrrha > Myrrha octodecimguttata. The sequence goes on from OY294056.1 coordinate 15,488,679, forward strand.
AAAATATTGGTCGGGATATACGTAGTACTTACCGCCTTTTGAATAGACGTCTTATAAGAAACAATAAAACTTCAAAATTCCACGATGTTTATGGATTACGAAGTTCGTTTATTCGTTAAACTCTAGCAAGGTGTTGAATCCTCAACTTCCTACGCAGCAAGAGAAGCTAGACCGAATTGGAAGGGTCGCGCATGCGAAACACACACTCAACCGTCAAAGCGGAGAGCGTTCTTTAGCGACCGATCATATAATTTCAGTAAAGCGTTTTTTCTTGCGATTGGAATTGAAATTATTAGTATGACGTATTTTCGCGATGGAAACTGAAATCGACAGTGGAGCGTTTTGTAACGTTACACACACCACTTACCAGGAAAAAAAAATTATGAAGAAATTTTTTTTAGAAAAATGTAAAGCCAATAAGTTTCGATTAATTTTGAAAAATGAAATAGTTACTATGAGGAAAATAAAGCTCTTTAACGTTAAATGCCAAATTGAAAGTTAAGTCAAAAGGATGAAAGGGAAATTAATCTTGCAGGTCACACAGCATAACTGAATCATAAATTTACATGAAATTCATAGGCAAACAAAGAGAGATCAAAACTCAAAAAAAAAATTGAAAGTTGTAGAACCAGCAATGAGTCGACAGTTGTTCGTCACCCAAGTCGAGCAGTGCGATTAAGCGCAATCCAGATAAGCAAAATCCTCGTATACTCGACGTTCCAACCAAACCTGAACGCACCTACCTGTAACAAAGATAAACGACACAATTGAAAAAGTTAAAAGCGCCGTTTAGACACTGAAGGCCATTTCCAATGGAAAAGGGTCGAGAGCGTTGCAGAGCATACGCTGTCGGCCGACTAAACGTTGCACATGCCCAAACATTAATCGAAGTCAATGATCAAAAACATTTATTCTCGAAAGAAAATTCCGATCTAATCGGGGTTGAGAAAAAATATAAGTCTCAAATGAAAAGAAAACTAGTGCATAGAAGCTCCGAACGTAGTCATCATAGCCTCCGCAAATAATAAAAAAAAGAACCACCCAGTTCGAGACAAAACTGAATGGCCAGGGCATGGAGGTTTATGGATCAGAGACCAAAACCACAAAAAAACTCCCATCATCCTGTGTCGGTTTCAGCGAGCACAAGACGATGTCAAATCCGGTAAGGTAAAAAGAAAAGGAAAACGGTCTAAATCGGTAAATTCACAGATGAAAATCGAAGGATGATGCGTATGGTTATTGCAAACAATATCCACACGAATCAAACACCGAAATCATCTAGTGAAGCAGTCAAAATCGGTAATAATCGACAAAGTCGATAGCAAGGTAAGGCAAGAGACACTTGCAACATCCTGTGCGAACACAAGCTGATGCCAAGTTAAGAAAAACGTTAGGTAATAATCGTTATATAGGTAGAGAGGTCGGTAGACAACGTCAGAAGTGAAAACGTGTAGATATAAGAAAAGATAGGTATCGACTTATCGACAGGTAAGGTAGTCTACACGAATCAAATCCCGAAATCATCCAGACTGAGGTACTCAAAATCGATAAAGTTATAAACGGTAGGCAGCAGTAGTCAAGATAAAGATGTTTCTTTCCGGAGCAATGAAGTCTAACAAGTGGCACGATGCAGATAAAAAAAACAAAACTGTTAGGAAAGTGTGGAAGGGAAGGAACGAATCGAGAAGAAGAAAAAAAAAATATTATCAGGCAAGGTACTATTGACATCCCGAGGTGGTTTTCCAAGTTTCAAAGCTCGAAATTTAAAGCTAATTAATTAATCTCACTGAAGGTGTTAAAGATGTATGTGAAGATGATGTAACCAACAATATCAAGAGGTATTTAAAGCTAATTTATCTGACAGAAGATGTTAAATGTGTATGTGTAGATGATGCAATCAATAATGTCGAGAGATATTTAGAGCTAATTTATCACACAGAAGATGTTAAATGTGTATATGTAGATGATGCAATCAATAATGTCGAGAGATATTTAGAGCTAATTCATCACACAGAAGATGTTAAATGTGTATATGTAGATGATCTAACTAATAATATCAAAAGATCACTTCCCAACCCAGCCTCTCCTATGAAGTGATTCTTAATATTCGAAAATAATGAAAGTAGAGAATAAATTGGAACAACAACCCCGGAAATACGTAGGAAAGGAAAGATAAGATTGGGCGCCAGCGATTACAAATCGCAAAGTAGGTTCGATATAAGGAAGCGGAAATAGGTAATAGAAGTAGGTAATAGGGATAGATAATAGGTAATAGGGATAGATAATAGGTAATAGGGATAGATAATAGGAAATAGGTAATAGGGATAGATACAAACAATAGGTAAGGAAAGAGAAAGAGAAGTGTCCGCCCGCTGGTACAAATAATAACTGCATCCAAAAATGCAAGAAAAATAATCTCTATGAGACTCACAGATTAAAGAAAACTTCAAAGTAAATCGCTTACTACGCTAAATTTTCAATCAAGATACTGCATAGTCGCTCTAAACTTCAAAATATTAAAAGATAAGATGCCCACAGGTATAAGATAAAGATACGGTAGGCGTCGGAGACACAAAAGATAGATACGATAATTGCCAACAGGCATAAGAAAAAGATACGATAGGTGTCAGAGACACAAAATTAGATACGGTATTGCCAATAGGCATAAGGTAAAAGATACGGTAGTTGTCATAAGACAAGGTAAGATACGGTAATTGTCATAAGACACGGTAAAAAATAAGATAAGGTTATGCCAAATCGAAGAGAAAACTTCAAAGTAAACTGCAGACTACGCTCAAATTTCCAATGAAGGCTGCATAGTTACTGTGAACTTAAAAAATTAATATTTCGAAATTGCCATACAAAGAGACAGAAAAAAAAACATATATATTTGTACCAACAGGGAGAAAACTCTTTGCGATAGGAAAAGGGAGAAAAGGTATAAGGAAATTTAGATACACAAAAAGAACGATCAATCATTATCTCCATCCAGAATCATCACTGCTTTCGTCACACATATTAAGAAATAGAATATTCCAATTTTGGTGGATGCGATAACTTTCATACACCTTGCTAGACAGACATACTACAAACAACAAATTACCATTACACGAACACACTACAATCGTTCACTAATGAACCGACGATAAGAATTGCTTTGACCCATCAGATAGTCGATGGTCAACTTCCCAAGCGTATGATGGCTCCAAAAACTAAGCCTCCATCAATCAGGTCGACCAAGCATTAAAGGTATCGAAAATGAAGTACATATTTCAATTCGTGAGACTTAAAGTTATCGGGATTCATGATTCAGTTATTCAGACAATACTAATATAAGATAACAATAAGGTAAAAGTTGAAAAATAGTAATATCAAACATTCGACCTCGGAACTCAGACTCACAACGAAGTCACCTTCACAACCAGAAAAACGAAAGAGACACACTCAGAGAAAAATGTTACTAAAAAAAAAGTTACTCGTGGCCCCACGTTACCTGCGCCAGTGAAATCAAATTAACTCCTGAATGTATCCCTAGTCGTTAATCTGGTGGTAATGATGCAACCTCTTACTCCCTATCTATTTATTTCAACTTTACAATTAAAATTGCTATATACAAACACAAATTTAGGTACAGTGAATCTGAGATCCGGGATTCGAAGAAGCACTTATCTTAATAGTAAAGGATCCGACGGTATGATCCTCCAAAATGCAGGTACTATGCAGGTAGTTCAGTTTCAAGAGATTCCATCCAGAGCAAAGTCCAAAATTAAGATATTCGAGTAATGATTAGCTTCGGTATAAAGGTATTCCAACCATAATCAGCTCCAGTACTAAGATAATTCAGTAATAATTGCTTCTAGTACTAAGATGATCCAGTTAAACTCTGGGTCCGGTAGTAGGATATTCCAATGGGCATTAGTCCCAGTAAAAAGATAATCCAGCAGTCGATAGCTCGGTGAAAAGACGGTCCAGTGGGCGACAGCCGCGGTACGAAGATGATTCAGTGGGCGATAGCCCCGGTACAAAGACTGCAAATTTCAAAACTATAAGATAGTGCTTGTAACACGTGATCTCATTCCCAGCGACTCTAGACGTTATTGAAACAATTTACATGTTAATAAATATGAGATGAAATATCTAGAACTCAGGAATAAGAGCACGTTATTCCATAATAAGAATGAGATAAGAAATCAAATGCACAATATCATACAAAGGAAAAATGTTAACTTGTGTAACCTGCAAGGAATGAAATAAATCAGAAATCACAATTTGGCATTCACAAAAGCAAAAAATATTGGTCGGGATATACGTAGTACTTACCGCCTTTTGAATAGACGTCTTATAAGAAACAATAAAACTTCAAAATTCCACGATGTTAATGGATTACGAAGTTCGTTTATTCGTTAAACTCTAGCAAGGTGTTGAATCCTCAACTTCCTACGCAGCAAGAGAAAGAACTTTCCATCGGCTAGACCGAATTGGAAGGGTCGCGCATGCGAAACACACACTCAACCGTCAAAGCGGAGAGCGTTCTTTAGCGACCGATCATATAATTTCAGTAAGGCGTTTTTTCTTGCGATTGGAATTGAAATTATTAGTATGACGTATTTTCGCGATGGAAACTGAAATCGACAGTGGAGCGTTTTGTAACGTTACAATTCATTTCAGATAAAAAATGAAATAGGTTTAATTAGATGAAAAATATCTCTCCACTGCTGCTATTGAGTCTGCAGCCCCAATAACTAGCATGAGAAAAAGTAATGGTAATTATTTATCTCTATTTATGGATGAGATTGAATAATAATGACTGACTCTGACACGGACTTTTGACAACTATATTTTATATATCTCATATCAAGTTCACCTACATAACATAACCAAATACATAATTAATTCAACAAAGTCGACGCCGTAACTGATCTAGCCACAGGGTTTGATAATTCATGCGAATTTAGGAGAAATTCAGTTATATTGTTTTTTTGAATTTTTTGAATGATACGATCGAAACGAAACTATGTGGAAATCTTTATGTTGATACTGTGCAAGTAGGAATCAAGGTACAATTCGATCAGATGAATATTTATTGAGTTACTTGAAATTAAAAATTTCAGATTGCTTGACACTGAAGCTATCTGTCAGATTCAGCTCATTGACGAACTCAACAGAGATATTCAGAATCTCAACCTAACCTGAGAATTTTAAGACGCTCGGTCCCTTCTTTCGAAAGTTGAAGCGTACACGGACGGACGAACGCCGGACGGACAGAATCGAATTTGACCTCAGATTCTTCACCAGTGAGTCCAACCTAGTCCTTTAAGGCCGATTTCAGCTCAAAATTCGAAACTTACAGACATTGTGACAAAATGATATCGTGCTACTTCCCAGAATAAGCGCTTAAAAAGTAACTTGGGACCCGCCCAGAAAAATGGAACACCCTGTGCAACCTATAACAGTTTTAATTTGTCGAGTTCGTGCAATAACGTGACATCATAGAAAACTAGAATTCTGAAATGGAAACCGCGCCACTGTGGGGCCCTGTAAAATCAGTGAAATTAGTAGTAGTCTTTGATCAAGGATAAAATTATAACATTGCCAGAAAGTTTCATTTATATTCAAGCAGAAATGTGTTTGACGACCCTTTATCTGAATACACTGTTGTGCACGTCTAGGCATCGACAAGGTCAGTGGTTCGACGGATCCTTGTCACAACTCATTTCTATTCACTCGAACTTTCTTCTCATCATATCTCACACAAGCTCAATGGAATTTCAATTCAGTGAACAGGGTGGCCACGGCAAGAGCAATAAGAGGACGTGCGATGTTTCGCTGAAAATTAAGTTAAATCAGCTATTCAGATATGGCAGTGAAGTGGTTTGTGGGACATCGTCAAAATAATCCGCAGCTGTTATACTGCCTCGAATAGACAGAAATGGCTAACGTAGTAGCATTGTATAAAGACAACATATCAGACCTGTCTTTATACAATGGTAGTAGCATCTGTAAACCATAAATCCAACAGTCCTTTTTCTATGCCTCCCAAGGGCAAACTGAATTTCACATCGTCCTCGACGGTGGCGTTATACCCTTCAACCCTATCGTGAATGCCTTGACAGATTCCGATTCGTTGCTGAATACGATATTGTGGTGACACCAAACGTTGATGGCAGTGACCGCAGTTAGAGGCAGACTTAATCATGGACGGTATTAGACTTTTGTCATACAGTCAACGATGTGTGCTGACTCCAAGAATATTTTGATAAAACGTACATATATAGGAAATATTAGGAATTTTATTAGCTATTAATCACACTATTTACATGAATTACAAAGTTACCTATAATACGAAAGAAACAGCAATTAAAGTTTATTATTATCAGTCTTTCGATTCACTTGATTAACTATTTATTTTTGATTAACTGCTTTGACGTATTATTCTAGAAATTTGCTAGCGTTCTTATCTATTATTCCATCTGGTTAGTTCAATGTGAAAGGCGGCAAATTCAAATCAAGAAAATACTTTCTTTACATCTCCCCTTCCCACCGTGAAAATTCTTGTGAGAATTTTCATTAGCTACTTCATTCTGGTATTGATTTTGTTATATGAAATAGTCCTGTTATTTCGTTTCTTTTTCCTGTTTTAATTATAAATATGGTATTTGATATATTTTCTGTCATTTTAATTTTTTATTTTCTCCTGTATAATTAATTTCCGTTATCAATGTATACGGAATCGCCTGTATTGAATTCATTTTTTTTTCGGTTTTTGTCAAATAGTTTTTCATTATATTCGTGTGATTTTATAGTGTTATCAAGAGCTATTTTTTTATATTTTTTCAAATCTCCTGCATTTTTATATTCTTTTAGTTCTTCGGGTACCATATTTGTATTGGTCCCATCTAGTAGACATTTTGGTAAAAAACCTGTTACTGAGTGTTCTGTTATGTTATATTCATCAACACATTCTCTTGCTATTGTCGTCCAGGCTTTCTTTTCTGTAGATTCATTGATTCTGCCTCTTATTTTATTGACTATTTTTTGGTTTAATCTTTCATTGAGTCCATTTGAAAAAGGTGCATTTAAGGCTGTATGAATAGGTCTGATATTTTGTCTTTCTAAAAAGTTTTTGAATTCTTTATAGCTGAATCCTGTTAATATTGTATCTTTCTTGTTCATTTCTAGTGTGTTTTGAACTATTTTTATAAAAATCGGTTGCAGGTTGGGTTTTCGAAGTGTGTATGAGTGCATATCTTGTGTAGTGATCAACTGAAAGATGGAGGTATCTCAAATGGCTTTGTTGCTGGTCCTAATTGTGATATTAATCCATATTTTGCTTGGCCTCTAGATTCATTTCTTTTATAAATATCGCATGTTTTGCATATTTTCTTTGTTTTCTATCAATATTTTTGAAGTATAATATGAGCATATTCTGTAGATCAGTTGATTCATGCCAATATGACACCAATCTATAGGTGTATTTCTTATTAATTCAATGCTCAATTTATCTGATAATACTATCTTCCTTTAACCGCTAATTTCTTTATAAATTATACCATGTTCAGCTGTTGTTTTTTTCTTGAGTTTCCTAAATGCAATGTTTTCATCTTGACCTTTTTTTATTTCTTGAATTTTGATTGCATTTAGTATCTTCAATGTTTCCTCAGTATTATCCAAGTTCCTGCTAAGAAAGTCTGCTTCAGTATTGAGTCTCTCTAGTATGTATTCGATATTGAAATCAAATTGAGACAGGTAATATGTTAGATCACCTAACTGTTCGTCTGTTCTTGATTTTATGTTGAGGTTCTCTGAAGGTTTATGATCTGAATAAACAACAAACTTTCTTCCAATCAACCAGTATTTCCAATATTTTACCGCTTCTTTTATTGCCAAGCATTCCAAATTTCCTTTTTTTGCATCTCATTTAATTTTTTTGAGAAAAAGGCCACAGGTTTCTCCTTTCCATCCTGCTGCGTTTGTTTCAGTGTTGCACCCATACCTTCTATTGAAGCATCTGTAAATATCTTAATAGGCAAATCTTTATCGAATATTTCTAGCACTGGTTGAGAACATACAATTTTTTTATATCTGTGAATGACTTTTCACAATCCACAGACCAATAAAATTTTACATCTTTTCTCAACAGTCTATGTAATGGATCTAGTATTGTTGAGATTTTCGGTATGTATTCGTGGAAAAGGTTCATTTTACCTAGAAATTGTCTGATATTTTTTCGTGTTTTTGGGGTAGGAAAATTTTGTATTGATACTAAGTTGTCTTTGATTGGTCTTACTGTATTATTTTCTATTATATGACCGAGATATTTGATTAACTTGGATGTGAACGTGCTTTTCATAAATTTCAATCTAAAACCTTCTTTTATTATGGCTTCTAAAACTTGTTTTATATGCATGATCTGATCATCAAACGTTTCTGAAAATATTAAGATATCATCTATAAAATTTTCCGTGAAGTTCTCATGATTATATTTTCTTAGTATACTCGATAAAATTCTTTGAAAGATTGCTGGTTCTGTTTTCAAACCAAATTGTAGGCAAGTCCATTATAATAATAATAATAATGAAGTTCATTTGCTTTCAACACAACCTTATATAATATTACCTAAATACATTGATAGTGTTTTTCTTGAGTTACAAAACCTGTTCAACTTCTATCTTCTATCCTTAGTGGTATTGACCAAAATGCTGAGTTGATGTCCAGTGGAGTAAAATATTTACAATTCCTAGCTCTTACTATTAGGTCATCAATAAGTGGAAAAGGTTGAGCTTGTGGTGTCACAATTTCATTTAAATCTTTAAAATCAATGCATAATCTAGTCATCCTCCACTTTTTTTTAATGCTAGAGTCACTGGTGCAGCAAAAGGGCTATATGAATCTTCAATTAAATTTCTTTCTAATAGTTCTGCCACTTTTTGTTCTACTTCATTCCTGCCTTCAATTGTACATCTATACGGTCGTTTATAACAGAATTCATCTACTAAAATATCTATTCTTGCTTCAAAGTCTATCAAAGTTCCTAAATCATATTTGTCTTTAGCGATTATTCCTTTATATTCTTCTATCAATTGTTCTATTTCAATTTTTTCGTTGTCATCCAAATGATTTGAATCTATTTTGAAATCCTTTTCTTCAATGTGTTCATTGAAATTTATTTCTATCTTATCTTTTTTTCACGATGGTTTTTGGCTTATATTCAGATTTTCATCTTGTCCCAATTCAAATTCTTTTATTATATCTAGGCCTATCAGAAAATCATGAAAATCCTCATTTTCTACAATAAACACGTCTATTTCTTTTTCAATATTGAAAATTTTGAATTTTATTATTGTCAATAATTTTGTGAGTGATACACCACTAATTGTTTTTAATTGTATTGTGTTCTTATCTTCATTATTATTATTTATAGTTTTTATTGATCAATGAAACTTGAGACCCTGAGTCATAGATCCCTTTTATATTAATTTTTCCCTTCAATACAATATTTAATTTAATTAGTGGTGTGTTCATTCGTTTTTTGATTCAGCATTAATTTCTACATCTAAAATAGACTTGTTATTCCCCTTTTTTGTTGTAGTGTTTTTTTCTCTATTTTCTTCATTTTTCTTGAACCAACTTTTTTCATTAGGGTGGTATCTCACACCTTCACCCAAATCTTCACACGTCTTACAAAGTTTTTTTTCTGCATATTATTTTTGAGAATCCAATGTGAAATTTTTGTGAAAATTTTTTTGTTCACCAGACATTCGAGTTATCTCAATTAGTCTGTTGTTTCTTTTAGTTCAGACTTATCAATTCTGTTCAATATAAGTTCTGGTAACCCTACTGCTATTAATGATATAAGTGACTTAATATCCATATCTTTATTGAAATTTATCAAAAAAATCTCTTTTTTCAAAGCACAGTCAGTTAGCGCACCTTCTCGATAATTAAATGATAGTGCATAAGTAACGTTATCCCATTCATTATCTGTAAAGCATCCTAAAAATCTCTTTTTCCATTGTTACCAACCAGAATTTGCTGTCTACCTAATGAGTGTAGAAGAGTGCCAATATAAACTTGGGTTATCCAAAAATAATTTTAATAATTCAATTTTGTCATCACTTTTATCTATTTGAAATCTAGAGCACTCTTTTTCAAAGCTTCCCATCCATTGTTGAGAATTAGTATTTTTGCTTGAAACTATCAAAAATTTTGCTGATATTTGTTTTAAGTTTTTTTTCTTCATCCTTATTTTGTGTTGTTTCTATCAGCTTTTCTAATATCTCTTTTAGATTGTGATCTTGTGTTTGGTTTGCATTCCCTTCATTTGTTTTCACTAAATATTGACTCCAAATTGTAAATTTCTATCTTCATCCATGTATGTCTCCTCTAAGTCTTTTGTCATTGTTATCCACACTTTTCTAATCTGATTTCTTCTCTTTAATGAATAAGCTAGTTTTGTGTAACTCTTAGTTTTTCTCAGTTCTACATTATCTCCTACATATCTGAATTCTTCTGGCAATACATATTTTTTCCATCCTCTGTACAAATTGAGGTTATGGCAATTACATTGGTTTTAGCATCTTTTGGTGAGGCCACTACCATAAATTCAAACTGTAGTTTCGACATCATAAACAAAATTGCTGTTTTATAAGGATGTCAAATCAAACAATAAATCAGTTTTGTTTCTCTCTGTAATACGGAAGTTCCATTAGCTATTATTCACACTATTTACATTAATTACAAAGTACCCTGTATTACGCAAGAAACAGCAATTAAAGTTTATTATTATCAGTCTTTCGATTCACTTGAAACTATCTATTTTTGATTAACTGCTTTGGCGTATTATTCTAGAAACTTCGAAATCTGCTAGCTTTCTTATCTATTGTTCCATCTGGTAAGTTCAATGTGAAAGGCGGCAAATTCAAATCAAGATAGTACTTTCTTTACATATATATATATGAATTTTGGTTTTTAAGAGTCTATGATTGCTATATTTAGATTTGAATATAAGGGTTTAACGACTCGTTAAGTGGAAGAATTCAAGTAATACTCTTTATTCTATGCCAAGCTTTCGAATTTTGTTCAATTCTACTTCAGGGCTTCTGGAATACAATACAATTTTTAATTAAAAATATTCAGCTTCGGGATATTCACTTAATGAATGTGAGGTTATGTGATGTGTTTTGCTCAGCAAAAAACATCGTCTTTGAATTTATAACAAATGATGTAAATGGGACGTTACGGTTCAGACTTCCCGAACACAATGTATTAATTTCACTAGATGTCGTGAAGTTATTTGGAAATCCAGATAAAGATGACATCATAAAGTTCCTCAAACATGAGTCGAACGGAATAAAAAAACAAACCAATATAAACATGGAGCTGTTCCTGGAAATAGTACAGTTCTTGTTGGAAAACAACTACTGTACCTTCAGGGGAGAATTTGACCTTCAAATATTTGGAGGCGGAATGGGTTCCAAACTTAGTCCAAGACTGGCTCAATATGTCATGGACCACTTGATGAAATCCTGTGTGCAGAAATTACCGTTCAAAATACCAATCCTAAGACACACAAACCACATTAGACTGTTTCAATTCCTATTCCAGAGGTTTGCAATTTACTCTGGAGATAGAAGATTCTGAACAATGTGTACCTTTCCTAGATACAAAAGTTCGAAGACAAAACAACACAATAAAATCAAAATGGTACAGAAAAGACATTCATTCTAATAAAATCGTTCATTACAATTCAAACCACAACATCAGCATGAAAATAAACATAATAAACAAATGAAGAACAGAGTAAAAAAATATGTCATGAGTCACATAGAAGATAGGAATGAATAAGAAGAAGGAAAAAATAATCAAATGGAAATATTCAAACAAAATGGTTATCCACACGGTTTATTGAACAAATTATTATATGTTAGTCGAACAACAAAGAAAGGGCCACCAAGACTTGAAAAAACACCTAGTGAAACCCATTATGCGTCATACCCAAATATAAATGGATTGACAGGAAAGTTAAGAAATATATATTTGAATCTGAAATTGCCGTTTACAATCAAAAGACAGTGGCGAATTTATATACAAAATTGAAAGATCCAAATCCAACGCCACTAAGAAATAACGTTGTTTATGAGATCAAATGTGAAGAATGAGAGTAAGTATATGTAGGATGAACTTCTCAATGGTGGAAAAGTAGAATGGCTTTTCATAAATCTGATATCACCAAATATCCTGAAAGATGCGCACTAGCAACACACGCATTCAACTTGGATCACAGAGTGAATTTTGAAGAAGTGAAGGTAAAAACAGAAAGTAATTATCAAAAGAGATTGGTCTCAGAAATGATAGAAATAAACAAACAAGAAAATATTATCAATGAAAAAACAGATACAAATAAGTTGAGTAATATATATGGATATTTGTTGGAAAAATGAAAAGAAAACTTCAGACTCTTCGATGGCCCAGTTGATGAATAAATACCATAAAATAAAAAAGTCAAAATTAGACAGAAGAACTAACAAACTGACATAAGAAAGAATAAACTGAATTTTAAAATTAACCAACAACTTATTTATTATGAATGTTTTTAACTAGTTTGTATTCAAAACCGTAACCTCCCATTTACATTATTTGTTTTGAATTCAAAGATGATACTTTTAGCTGAGCAAAACACATCACATAACTACACATTCAGTAAGTTAATATCCCGAAGCTGAATATTTTTAATTGAAAATTGTGTTGTATTCCAGAGGCCCTGAAGAAGAATTGAAAAAAATTCGAAAGCTTGGTATAGAATGAAAAGTATTACTTGAATTCTCCCACTTAACGAGTCGTTAAACCCTCATATTCAAATCTAAATGTAGCAATCATGGACTCTTAAACACCAAAGTTCATATATACAGGGTGTTTCATCATTAAGTGGTCAAACATATATAGCCGAATAGATGACATTGGGAAAGTCATTTTTGGCTTATGACGTATACCCCGTTTTCGAAGCATAAGCGACATACTGGGTGTTTAATGTCAACTTTGAGCAATATTCTGATAACTGTGGTGACTTATGCGTGACCTTTGAAATAACGTTTTTTAGTCAAATCTCAGTATTTTTTGGTGGTCAATTCAATTGTTGTGTGGAATTCTGGAAAAGTTTGTTCAAAATGGCGGAAAACCTATCAAGTTGAAATTCTTTGTTTACGATTGCCAAATTGGATGAAATTATTTCAATATACTCAATTTTCTATGATTTTCCGTGAAAATATTTTTCCAAAATTCGAACTGGACTCTTTTTTTACATGTCTACAATGAAGAAAAAATTTCACTCAAAATTGTTGAAATCTTTCGAGGTTGTATCTTCCTTCATTATGAACACTGGTGTGAAAACAGAATGAAAAAATATCCATTGGTTTTCATTTTATAGCCTTCCATAGATTCCGCTCGGAGTACTTGAATAATTTTCATTTAAGAAACTGGTGGCCCTCCGGATGCCAAAATTTTGCTAATGGGCCCCCAGAATGACCTGGACATAAATATGAATTTATCAAAAAACAAAATTTGTTTTCAAAAAAACTCTGATGGGATTCGAACTCGCTCCACTTCCCACACAGCACATGTACGTTCAATGGACATACAATGGAAGTCCATCATGGACGTTTGAAACGTCCATTGAACGTCCAGAATCGGTACATTGTACATCCAATGGACGTCCATTGGACGTCCAGGACACTACTATGGACGTACAATTAATGTCCTGAAAACGTCCAATGGATGTACAATGTTGGTACGTTGGACGTTCATTGTACTTACAATGGATGATCAATGGACGTTGTTTATGGATACTAAAAACATCCATTGGACATCCAGAGTTGGTACATTGTACATTGTCCAGGACACAACAATGGATGATCAATGTACGTTGTTCATGGATATCAAAAACATCCATTAGAGGTCCAGATTTGGCGTATTATGAATCCAATGAACGTTCATTGGATGTACAGGACGCCATTTGTGAGGTGCAATACAGATCCAGAAGTCGTTGAATAAGAGCACATTGTTCGTATTTTGGCCATTCATTGTGTGTCCATATATTCAGTACAACAGGTCTCCAGAACATGTCCAATATAATTCATTCATCTCATTACACAAGCTATCCTTCATATATTTGGCACTAAACTAGCAGTTTAAATACATCCGCAACCAAATTAATCCTTGAGATAATAGCAACATTGATGTAGATTCCAAGGGATTTCATCCTAATTCCATTGTTGATGGGGAGTAGGACGTGATTTGCTACTGGCTTCTTCAACCCTACTTTCACCCAATTCTTTCATTATTTTCCAGACTGAGAACCAACATCATTCAAATAACTGCTGTATACAGACACTTTGGTCTTATTTATTGCTTCCAAGTGACATGTGAATATTGAAATTCTGATATATGGTTGGTAAATAGCCAATTTTTGGGTGGTTCTTCAAAATGCCTGCAACGTACATATGGAAAATTCAATATCTCATAATATAAATATATATTCATACAATAGTTGATAGTTGATAGTTGGTAAGGGGTTACGTTCCACTGCGACCCTATTGTGCCCCCTTGTCAGAGCTGTTTTCGCAACCTACAGCTCGCCCTCCAGCTCAAGAGCTCTGATGAATTCTAATGTCTGTGAGGGCTTCAAGGAGGCTTAGTTCTCATTCCTCCTATAATGCTCCTGTCCAAGGTATCTTTTGCGCAGGCTCACAATGGCGAAGCATTCTGTGATCAGGTGAACAGGGGTTTCCTCCTCCTCCCCACAAAATCTGCACTCGTCAGTTTCTGATAAGCCCATTCTCATCATGTGCTTCCTTAAGCGACAGTGTCCTGTGAGGAAACCAGTGAGGAGGCGTAACTTATTCTTACTGAGATCCAGATGATTTTTGGATCTAGCAATTTCAAAGTTCCGAAGGAACTTTTTAGAGTGTTCCATTCCTGGAGAATTCCTCCACAGTGCCCCTCTTTCATTTTCTTCTTTCTCCAAAAACTCTTTCTTATAGGTACATTTGCCTATACCACAGAAAGGTTCTGGGCCAGTAGGTAGCGTTTGTGCTCCCATTCTGGCTAGAGTGTTGGCCTCTTCATTTCCTTTGATTCCTGAGTGCCCAGACTAAGGAGACCTTGTTATTCTTGCCTACTTCATTGAGTTTCCTTCGGCACTCCCATATCAGCTTTGAGTCGATGACATAGGAGTTCAGTGCTTTAATAGCAGCCTGACTATCAGAATGGATCACTATGTCACACCCTTGATAGTTTATTTCCAGGTTTATGTCTATGCATCTTTCGATAGCAAGTATTTCTGCCTGAAAAACACTCGAGTAGGAGCCTAGCGATAGTGTACATTTGGTTCTAGGCCCGTATACTCCAGCGCCGGCCCCTGTCGTGGTTTTAGAACCATGTGTATACCATTTAACGGTATTTACTTTGAGTTTTTGGGTAGTGTATTCCTTTTCCCATTCTTCCCTTTTACATAGCATTGAGTCAAAGTTCTTCTCGATGCTTACTTTTTTAATCATAACATCACTAGGTAGGTTTGCTAATGAGATGTACTTGTTCAGGGAGGACCAGGCTCTCTGACTTTTGGTTCTCTCATTCCCTGTACCTTCCCTAGAGATTCTAAGGATAGCTTCATGGGCTACCCTTCTGATCACTAGATGACTGAGATCTATGATGACCTCAAGTGCTCTAGTCGGGCATGTTCTCATAGCCCCAGTGATGCAAACACAGGCAAGCCTTTGCACCTTGTCGAGTATTTTCCTCGTGCTTGTCTGCCCTGCTTTAGCAAACCAAACTACTGCCCCGTATGTTATTATCGGTCTTACAATCATGATGTACATCCATCTCAGTATTTTAGGGTTACACCCCCAAGTTTTGCCGGATAGTCTTTTGCACACCATTAAAGCCCTTATCGCTTTACTAGCAGTAATTTGAACATGCTCATTCCACAGAAGCTTACTATCTAGGGTGATTCCCAGATATTTGACTTCAGACTTCCATCCTACAACAACTCCATTTACCGAAATGGACTTCATAGCTGGAAGGTTTAAGGGAATTACTGTGCTCTTTGCTGGGTTGATTTTGAGACCCACTGATGAGCACCACTGCTCAATAATTCTGAGGCCCCTCTGCAACAACTCACAGAGAACATCCTCGAATTTGCCTCTTAATATTAGGACTATGTCATCGGCATATCCTATGCATTCGAAGCCAAGCTCCGTAAGCCTGTGCAATAGTTCATCCACTACCAGGCTCCATAGGAGGGGGGATAAAACTCCTCCTTGAGGTGTTCCGCGAGTAGTTTTAACAGAGATGGTCTTACTGCCCACCAATGTCTCAGCTGTCTTCGTCGAGAGCACTTTACACAACCATTTTATAATGGTATCGTTTACTCCTCGCCTTACAAGTGCCTCTTTGACAGATACATGTGTTGTGTTGTCAAAGGCCCCAGATATATCTAGGAAAGCGCACAATGCGATTTCTTTGTTGTTCAGAGACTTCTGGATGCCTTCAGTCAGTCCATACAGAGCAGTTTCCGTAGAACGCCCTGCCCTGTACGCATGCTGACAGCTGTGAAGTGGCTTCTTCTCCAGATTCTCCGTTCTTATGTAGTTATCTACTACCTTCTCCATCGTTTTGAGCAAAAACGAAGTTAGGCAAATGGGCCTATAGGATCTGGGATCAGTCCAGTCTTTTTTTCCTGTTTTTGGGATAAAGGTTACTTTTGCCCTTTTCCAATTATCAGGTATTTGCTTCTTGTGATTTTCAGCAGATGGGGAAGAATTTCTTCCGCTCCCTTCCGCAGGAGTACAGGAAACACACCATCTACTCCTGGTGATTTATACGGCTGAAAAGTACTAATTGCCCATTCCAGTCGTTGTCTTGTAAATATCTTTCTAGCAATATCCCAATCATCCTTGCCGGATTTTTTGGTGAACTCGGTTGCTGTTTCAATACTGCTTATGGGTTCACTACCTGGAAAATGTGTTTTGAGAAGAAGAATCGATCGTTCTTCTTCTCCCTCAGTGTGTGACACGTCTGGCTTTTTAAGTGACAGTATGGGGTTGGTGCCCCCCTTTGCCATGACTTTTTGAAGTCTGGCTGCGATGGAAGTGGAAGTGATATTTTCACAAAAAGCTTGAAAGTTAAGCCTTTTGGCCTTCCTTATTTCTTTATTATACTGTGTAAGTTTCTCGGTGTACTCCTGCCAAATGTTATTCCGTCTTGCCCTATTAAAGAGCCAACGGACCTCCTTTCGGAGGTTTGACAGGTTCTCGTTCCACCAAGGTGCATCCTTACTTGGTTTAGATTTGTTCTAGATTTTCTTTTAGATGGTTTTTGTGAAGGAACCAATCTGTCTTTCTAGGATTTCGAGTCGCAGGGGAATAGGTGTTATCTCCTTCCACCCTGAACTCAATGATCCTATGATCAGAGAGTGATGGTTCGTCCATCACCCTCCAATAAGTAATGTTTTTCCTGGTCGCAGAATTTACTATTGTTACGTCCAGGACCTCTTTCCTTGCTCTCGTGACGAATGTTGGAGTAGTCCCAACATTAATGGTCTCGAGGTCATTAGCTAGAAGATATTCAAGTAGGTACTCACCTCTAAGGTTATTGTTGGTGCTTCCCCAGACAGTATTATGCGCGTTTGCATCACAACCAATTATAATTGGAAGGCGTTTGCTTTTGCAGTAACGTACTAGTTCCTGTACCTCCTCTGGCGGTGTTATTGGCCCGTCTCCAGCGAAGTATGCGGATGCAATGATGATGTCTCGGTCAACGCCCCCAACATTGAGGTGAACCATGATTGGTATTAAATCCCGAGACATATATTCTGAAACACAAATATATTTAATATTTTTGTTTATGAGAATACAAGCACGTGGAGCTTCTTGCCTCATATCATAGATCAAATTTGATTCCTTTGTTGCCAAACCTTTGATTTGGCCTTCTTTGTTGATCCAGGGTTCCTGGATCAGAGCAATGCCTAATTGCAGCCTCACAAACAACCTTGCAATCACGGCTGAGGAACCCCTCGCATGATGCAGGTTCACTTGTGCAACCTTGGTGAAGAGGAAGGCTTGTTTTATGGGTGCTTGACCCCTCCTTCTTCTCCACCCTTTCTTCCTCGAGTTCCATCTGAGAGGTACTCGAGGAAGTCTCTTTCGAATCTCTGGCCACCGAACAGCCCCGCTCAGCCTCCCGAGATGCAGAGGAAGTCTCTGTCTCCTCAGGAGCCCCAGCAGCGCCGCTGCAGCCAGGTTTCTGGGATGTGGAGGTCGTCTCCACAATCTCCGACCCTTCCACCGGGTCACTTTTCTGTCCAAGTCAGGTGAAGTTCAGGTGGCATCCCTCTTTCCTCAGGACTTCCTCAGATTGGGGATCGATCCCAATCGAGAGGATGGTTCCTTTACCCTCCTTCTTATTATTTTTTCGGTCAAAATGAATAAATTGATGAAAATATTTCAAGAAGATCATTTTCATTTATTTGCTCTCCTTCTAGCCATCATTTACTTCCTTCATTTACTTTTTTCTTGAAGTTTTTTGCATTTACTTGATCTGCAGTACCAACGACTTTCAGAACTCTCCAAGGTTTCCTTTTGCTATCATGGGATGCATGACGGTACGGTAGCTTATGTCGGGATAAACAACGTTTTCCCTACCTGTTTCTGACATCTCAATTGACTGAAAAATTAGTAACAAATATAAGTGCTTTAAACAGAGTAAAAGGAATCTCAAATTACCAGGCTCTGTTAGATACTCCTCGAAAAGGGCTCAATCTTGAGGGTTCTTTAACGGAAACTCAATTATTTCCAGTGTTTTGGTGTGTTGGGTCTGCCACAGTTATATTCTCCAATTTCATACCATTGTACGTCACTACATTACCAATGAAATACTTTTGATTCATAAGATTCTTCATAGCTTCATCTGAAAAATAATAAATCAAGACTGAGGAAAAAATTGGAAATTTGATGGATAGACAGCTGTGATAAACATTGGCTAAGTAATGACTTTATTTAGAGTTGAATAACACCAGTTCATTTCACTCTGAAGAACTTGACATTGTAACTTTACCTCACAGGATAAGATATTTTTGCGCGCATGTTCTAGGGGAACAGCGTGCTATCGTTTTGATCAAATGTCTGTAATTTTGGATGATTGAGCCGAAAATGGTCTCAATCGACTAGGTTGGACTCACTGATGACGAATCCGGTGTCAAAATCGATTCTGTCCGGCCGGCCGGCCGTAGACACGCTAACTGTCGACAGAAGCAAGCCAGCAATTTGAAACTTTCAGGATAGGTTGCGCATCAGAATGCCGCGGTTAAATTCGTTAATGGGCCAATTCGGTCGAATAGTTTTGGAGTTATAGGCAGTTGAAGTTTTGAAGTTATTTATTTTTTATTTCAGAAACTACTTGAGAGATTGGATTCAAACTTGGCAGTTGGGTGGAGTATAACGACGCGCAACTTTGAGCCAAATTTCGTCAGGATCAGATTGTCATTTAATTCAAAAAAAAATTTTTTTCGAAATTTTTTTCCAAAAAAATTTTTTTTCCGGAAACCATTCATCATATTTGAAAAACAAGTCCACCAACACTTTGAACTTCATATTTAACAGCGGTGTACCAAATTTCAGTTCGATACGATCACAAGTTTCGGAGATATCGGGAAAAAATGTGTCAAATTTCGAGGTTTTCTTCTCGATATCGTTTATTTTTTCGGTATAACTCGAGAAATACTGATTCAGTCCTGATGAAACTTCACAGCTAGTTTTGAGATGCTGAAAGACAACTTCATTCGAAATTTCGTGATAATCGTGTCATTAGAACAATTTGAAAAAAAAAATTTGTATGATTTTTCTCATCATATCATCCTCATCAAATTCTGTATGAAACTTCGACCTGTTATTTTTCGATGAAGTACTGGATTTCAATTCGATCTGATCTGTATTTTTGGAAATATTGAAAAAATAAAATTTTGATTGGGTATATCTACGGAATCATTGACCGTAAACACAATAACTTCCGGAAGAAACGACTTAGAAACTCGATATTTGTAGAGAAGGTTTGGGGCTTAATTACGAAGGTCGAATTCGTGAATGGGTAAAATCCGCCCAATGATTTCGTAGATATACCCATTCAAAATTTTATTTTTCCAATATTTCCAAAAATACAGATTTGATCGAATTGAAATTCAGTAATTTATCAGTAAAAATTTCAAAAAGCACTGCCGTGAAGGCAGCAGCTTTTGCGTGCATGTTCAAATTCGTTGCTGAAGCGGTCATCTACATTGAACATGCGCGCAAAAGTTGCTGCCTTCACGGCAGTGCTTTTTGAAACTTTTTAAGCATCAAAAAGCTCTGAGGGAAATATTCGATGGCATATCAGCTCAAGAAGAAATCAATTAAAAAATAATTCCATCCTGAATTAGTAGGCCTTAATAGGGTAATATACTATTTGTCTCAGAAAAGACATGATACCTTGCATTTCATCCTAATTCCATTGTTGATGGGGAGCAGGACGTGATTTGCTACTGGCTTCTTCAACCCTACTTTCACCCAATTCTTTCATCATTTTACAGACTGAGAACCAACATCATTCAAATAACTGCTGTATACAGACACTTTGGTCTTATTTATTGCTTCCAAGTGACATGTGAACATTGAAATTCTGATATATGGTTGGTAAATAGCCAATATTTGGGTGGTTCTTCAAAATGCCTGCAACGTACATATGGAAAATTCAATATCTCATAATATAAATATATATTTCATACAATAAATATAAACATCAATAATATATTATATCAACAGAATGAAGAATGCTTGGAATTGTGTATTAAATGAACCATTTCAATCATTTTGATTGTCCTCTTATGATATTCCCTCGAAAATTTTCTAGAACTAAAATTCATCAGTAATTAAAATAAACTTATCTTACCTGCATTTGATTATGAACGTGAGGAATAGATCGAGATCCACTCCACGGCATCCTGGAAAATCTTTGAATTTTGATCAAAAGTGATTTCTCGTCCTTGGTGGTAAACAAAACACTACTAACCTCACATTATTCATTCACAGAGTATAGTTGAGAGCCCAACATCAAAATATGAGAGTCGTGATTCTCAGCACACACTTGTTTCATAAAGAGATTGAAAAAGGATAGCTAATAATAAAACCATTGTTTAAGGTCATTGTTAAGGACTTAAACAATGAGGAAACCATTGTTAAGGATATCCTTAAAAAATGATTGAACAAACAAGATTAAACCATTCGTGAACATTTGTCGAAGATATTTGGAATGAATTTAGGGTTATAGTGTTTATCAAGAAGAAATTACAAGCATGAAAACTGTGGAGTAGTCAGGATTTTCAATTTCGGTGATGCGTAGTTCAAGCCCCTCGAAACTGCCCCCAGTTTGAATTACATCTTACGAAGGACCTTTAAAAAAATACTTTCATTCACGATCGAGTAATATGTTATTCATATCATTCATAAGAAACCAAATAATGTAACTGAATCGGATGTACAATGGATGTTATTTGTTGGATGTACAATGGATGTCCAGAAATGTACATACACTGGACCAATAATATACTCTTCATCATTTTTTAATCTTTTGGTTGAAGATACTTACAAGTTTCATTTCTGTTTGAATTAATATACGATTCTTGAGATTTGAACTGAGATATTTATACATATTTATGGGCATTGAATGTATGTACATTGGACGTACAAGGCGTACATCCAATGGACGTCCATCTTCCTACGTACAATGTACGTCCAGTCAATGTCCATGAACGTTTGGACTTAAAACGGACGTCCAATGGATGTCGCGTGCTGTACATCCAATGAACGCCCATTTTCCCACTTACAATGTACGTCCAGTCAATGTCCATGAACGTTTGGACTTGATATAGGCATAAAACGGACGTCCAATGGATGTCGCGTGCTGTACATCCAATGGACGTCCATGTTCCTACGTACAATGTACATCATCCATTCAACGCCCATGGACGTTTGGACATAACATGTACCTAAAATGGACATCCAATGAATGTCGTGTGCTGCGTGGGTAACGAACAATATTACTAGTATAAATTGGATTTATTCTTATTATATTGACGTCCGTTATCAGGCAACGGCAGTTCATCGAATTTGACCCTAGTTTCCGATTGCGGATAGACTTCGATTTCTAACAAAGGTTTTCAGAAAATATTTCTTTTCTTGATAAATTCATATTTCTATCCAGCTTACTGTGGGGGCCTATTAGCATTATTTAAGCATCCGTAGGGTCACCAGTTTCTTAAATAAAAATTATTTAAGTACTTCGAGCGGAGTCTTTGGTAGGTAGAATGAAAACCAATGGATATTTTTTTATTCTGTTTCACCCTAGTGTTCAGAATGAAGGTTAGTTCAACCTTGAGAGATTTCAACAATTATGTGTGATTTTTTTTCACTGTAGACATTTGAATAAAGTTCAGTTTGAATTTGGGAAAATTTTTTCACGGAAAATCTTAGAAAATTGAGAACATTGAAATAATGCTATCCAATTTGGCAATCGAAAACAAAAAATTTCAACTTTTTAGGTTTTCCGCCATTTTGTAATATTTCTTCCAGAATTTCACATAACAATTGAATTGACCACCAAAAAATACTGAGATGTGAACAAAAACCGTTATTTCAAAGGTCACGTATAAATCACCACAGTTATCAGAATATTGCTCAAAGTTGACATTAAACACCCTGTATCTCGCTTAAGCTTCGAAAACGGGGTATATGTCATAAGGCAAAAATGACTTTCCCAATGTCATCTATACGGCTATATATGTTTGACCAGTCTATGGTGAAACACCCTGTATATAGTTAGGTAATACCAACCCTTCTTTCCTATAATACACAATACTTATTTCCTAATAAGAATCTCCATATGAGAACACTAGAGTTGCATAGTTGCAAATATTATTTCCCACATGAATTTATGCTTGTTCAGACAAACCGATGTATTAAATACGATAACCCAGTGAATCTCGAGGAGATAGTAGTCAGAGAGTAATCAGATAGATTGTAAACGCTTCCTATAGTTAATAAAGTCGATTTTTTAAAAACAAGGTTTCTTCCCTTAAAAACATAATTGGCGACGAGGTGATGGGACTGTGCCAGTCTTGAAAAGAAGAAAAGTGTGACCCGAAAATTCAAGAGATCCACGGAGAATCTTCAAAGGCTAACAGTTTCAACTGCGAAGGTACAACCACGAACAAAGGAACAGAAACCAGAAGCCCCGATCGATTGAGTAGCGCCCTTCGACGACTTCAACAAAAAAAATCTTCAAGGACTTCAGGGAGGTGAGAAAAAGCAATTTCCTGTACTCTATTTCCCCAGTCATTAACCTGGCCCAAAGTTAAAAAACCCATAATATCCATTCTTTTCCCTACAGTTTTGAGAGTAAAACTTGTATAATTTTTTTTTTGCAAATACCTAGTTTATAAGTTTTGAATTTTAAATCGATCAAGATTGACCCCGTAAATATTTTAATTAATTCAATATCCAAATTAAAAATTAAAGAAATCAAAATGACCCAAGACGGTAATAATGTTTTTGATAAAATGAAACTAATAAATCTTTTTGCCCAATCAATCGTTCTATTTGATGGTAGCCCTGCAAATCTTACGCGATTTATCAATCATTGCGATAGATTCAACAGTAGATTCTCATCAAATGATGCAATTTTGAACGAAGCAGTTATAGATATCATAAAAAATAAATTAATAGGAAATGCTAGCGAAATAGTTAGTAGTAACGAAAGAATTACTTCAAATTTGAGAGATTTGAGAAAATTTTTAAAATTAAAATTCGAAGAAAAAATTAGTTTAACCGTACTATTTTGGGATCTCCAAAACGCTCAACGAGTACGAAACGAAAATGATTTACATTTTTTAGAAAAAATCGTCGATTTGAAAAATAAATACGATTACCAAGTAGAATTATCAGAATTGAGTATCACTGAAAAAGAACAAGAGAAAAACATCGCTTCTAGAGTAGCAATGCGAGTTCTTTTGTATAATATCAACCCGGAATTGAGAACAGCCCTTAGAGGTCACGGCATAATGAATTACGACGACATGGTTAATTTCATCAGGCAAGATTTCTATTATTATCAACAACCTTTCTTACATTATAAAACCAAATTTCACAAAAACCAAATACTCAAAATTATAGACGTCAAGTCCCAACTAACCACTTTCATACACCACGAATTCCTACAGATTTTCAAATGAATAATTCAAATCACAATCAATTGAATCAAAATCATCCAAATTTCCCCTCACAACCTATTCAATTGCAACAACGCCCAGTAAACCGATATTTCCCAACGAACCAACAAGTTTTTGGCCCTAGTTCATCGAAGCCTCAAACAAACGTTTTCAAACCAAACCCTAATCAAAGAATACAAACCCCACCTGAGAAAATGTCTATTCAGACCAGGAACTACCCACAAAAACGTCAAAATTATTCGACCCAATATCAGGTTAATCCACAAAAGAAATTCCAAAATTACAATCAAAGAAATAATTATCAAAATCCCAATTTCACTTTCGAAGAATTAACCCATATTGAACCAACTTCAGAATTAATTTATACAGATAATTATGAAACAACTTCAGAACAATTGGAAACCGATTATATTGAACCACAAAATTATTCAGATGAATATTTCGAAAATTCACAATTAAACCCAGATAGTTATAATGAAGAAAATTTTTTAGAACTAGCCCAGAACGATTCATTGACCTAAATTTTGCACTTGACAATAAAAACCAATTACCCTACATCGAATTTGAAAATCCAAGATGTAAACTTTTGATAGATAGCGGATGTTCAGTATGTTTAGTAGACCCTAAATTTGCCTATAATAATTTTCCAAACAATATTTTCAATGAACCGACAACTTTAACCGCGTGCATGAAACAAGAAACATCAAACGAAAAAGTTTTAATGCCTGTATTTAGAGAATTTCAAGTAGATGATTTTCATCCATTCATTTTGTATAAATTCCACAAAAACTACGACGGATTAATTGGAGCAGATTTCTTAAATAAATACGGATTAAATTTAGATTTCAAAAACCAAAGATTAACCAATGAATATTGCCAAATTCCCTTCAAATACCAAAAAGTTTGCCAAAACCCCTCAAATATTCCCATTGATCTATCTCATTTAGAACCGAAAATTAGAAGTCAGTTAATGAAAATACTTCAACAAAATGAAGATGTTTTACAGTTACCAGGACAACCCCTTAAATTCTCAAGTACGATAAAACACAAAATTCGAACAACCGATGAAATCCCTGTCCATTGCAAAATTTATAGATACCCAGAAATACACAAACAAGAGGTTCAAAATCAGATCGAAGATATGTTAGAGAAAAAAATCATGGTCTTTTCCTGTCGTAATTGTCCCCAAAAAACAAGACCTATCCGGAAAAACAAAATGGCGCATGGCTATAGATTACCGAAAACTAAATGACAAAACTATAGACGATAAGTATCCTTTGCCACAAATTGATAACATACTTGATAAATTAGAAAACAAAAAATATTTCACCACAATCGACTTAGCCTCCGGATTTCACCAAATTGAACTTGATGAAGAATCAATCGAAAAAACTGCATTTACTGTGGAAAACGGACACTACGAATTTCTAAGAATGCCTTTCGGACTCAAAAATGCCCCAGCAACTTTCCAAAGACAAATGAACAAAATTTTGAGGAATTATATAGGAAAAATTTGTTACGTTTACATGGATGACGTAGTAATATTTTCTGAAACCGAAGAACAACATCTAGCCCATATCCACAATATTTTAGAAGCACTTAGAGTTGACAATTTAAAAATACAACCAGACAAGTGTCATTTTTTTAAAACCGAAATAGAATTTTTAGGACACATAATTACATCAGACGGAATTAAGCCGAATCCAAACAAATTAAAGGCTATTATCGATTTTCCGATTGCAAAAACTCAAAGAGAAATTAAATCATTCCTTGGCTTAGTAGGCTATTATAGAAAGTTCATTCCAAATTTTGCGAAATTAACAAAACCTTTTACTTCCTGTCTCAAAAAAGATGCAAAAATCAACATCGATGATCCAAATTACATTGAAGCATTCAAAATTTGTAAACGAAATTTATTGAATGACCCCATATTAAGTTATCCCGACTTCAATAAACCATTCATTCTCACGACAGACGCATCAGGTTACGCGATAGGTTCAGTGTTATCTCAAGGTAATCCTCCAAGTGATCTACCGATTGCATTCGCGAGCAGAACTTTAAACGACGCTGAAACTAGATACAGTACGATAGAAAAAGAATTATTAGCTATCGTCTGGTCATGTCAACATTTTAGACCCTATTTATTCGGAAGAAAATTTACCATTTACACCGATCATAAACCTTTATGTTGGTTATTCTCTGTGAAAGAACCAAATTCACGTTTAATGAGATGGCGAATCAAACTAGAGGAATTTGATTACGAAATTAAATACAAAAAAGGTTCCACAAATAACGCAGATGCCCTTTCGAGAATTAGAATCGAGGAAAACAACATTGAAATTAATGGTATAGAAGACGATTTAGTTTCCATTGCTAAACAGGTGACAACAGAAGAATTAGACGATTGTTTAAATTTATTAAATTCAAATAACCCAACCGAAGACCCAAATGAACATGAAAACGAAAATATTATTGATTTCGAAGCGGAAAACATGACTGTTCACAGTAATATAGAAAATCCTATTTTAGAACTACCATTTACAGAAAGAAGTTTGAATTCCGCAACCCTTCAAATTATTTTCAAAACAGCCCCAAATTATAGAGTAACGAAAACAAAAATTTTTGGAGATGAACTTAGATTCAGAGTTTCCATAAACCAAATTGAAAATGACCTAATCAAGTTTATCAAAGAATTCGTTCAAAGAAAAAGATCGTATACTTTGTATTTCATTTCCGAGGAATTAGAAAAACCTCTGATTAGAATTTTGCAAGAGAAGTTTGATTATAAAACATTCGATTTAAAAATTTCCAAAATTTTTCTAGAAGACGTAGAAGATAAAGAAGAACAACTTCTTCGCATCCAACAATTTCACGGAACAAAAACCATCCATCGCGGATTACGAGAAAATTTGATAAGTTTAAAAAAGAAGTATTATTGGACGAATATGGA
Source organism: Myrrha octodecimguttata (assembly GCA_958510865.1). Classification (NCBI taxonomy): domain Eukaryota; kingdom Metazoa; phylum Arthropoda; class Insecta; order Coleoptera; family Coccinellidae; genus Myrrha; species Myrrha octodecimguttata. The sequence continues at coordinate 15,515,936 of OY294056.1, forward strand.
TAAAGATGTTCGAAATTATATCAACTCTTGTGAATTATGTCAAAAAAGTAAATACGAACGCACTCCAATTCAATTACAATTTAGACCTAACCCAATCGGATCAAAACCATTTACCCACATTTACTGCGATACTATAAGATTTAATCAAACTCATTGCTTAAGTATCGTTGACTCTTTTTCTAGACTAGGACAATGTTACCCCTTATTACAAAAAACAGGAACAGAAATTTTAGATAAATTGTTAATTTACTTCAGCCATTATGGTATTCCCAACAAAATTACTTGTGACAACGGTATAGAATTCAAGAATAATGTCATTCAAGATTTTTGTAAGGTACATAAGATCGAAATTCATTACATAACAAACTATAATCCAAATTCCAACTCCATAGTAGAACGATTTCATTCAACATTAATCGAACAATTGAGAACAATTGCAGAGAAAAATTTAACTTTTCAAAATAGACTTTCCCAAGCATTACTGAGTTATAATAACTCAAATCATTCGAGTTTGGAGATGACACCCATGCAAATCATTGAAGCAGATTTGAATTACTCATTACCAATTGAACAGACCCACAATGAAAAATTACAAAATTATGTCAAAAATTACGTCGAAAACCTTAACGATATTTCGAAACATTTGGAACAAAACAGACAAAAAAATATCGAACGTTTAGAAAAAACTAACGAGACACGATCAGCAAAAGAAGATCACCCTTTGAACAAAAATCCTACTTACATCAAAAACCCAATTACACGAAAATTAGATCCTGTTTTCAAAAAGATAGATACAACTGAAATTGACAAGAATCGTATTCAAGATAAGAAAAACAAACACATTTATCATAAGAAAATTTTGAAACGAAGAAAGAACTAGTTCCAAAATTTTGTTACAGATTCAAAATGGATCGATGTATTATACTTCTGATACTATCTAAAATTATCACCTTTTCAATATCCTTAGAAATTATCCAAATCCAAAATAACATACTACCCATTTTATTAGGAAGAGCTTATTTGAGTCATAAGAATTTACAACTGGTCTATCACATAGATCTCAACAAAATAGAAGAAATCATTTGCGATTATCAAAACGAAACAAATAACTACAAAAATTCGAAATTAAACTTTGCTCAAACCGCAAATTATAGATATTTGAGACATTCAAATGAAATAAACATTAACACTCTCGAAGAACTCTTGAATCAGAAAGTACGATTCAAAAGAGGATTAGTTAACCTAGGAGGAAAAATTTCAAAATTTCTATTCGGAACATTAGATTCTGACGATGAAGCCTTATATCAAAGCTATTTTCAAAGTATCAAAAATAACGAAGAAAAATTAATTAGAAATCAAAAACAGATTGCTGTAATAGTTAACGATCTTAAAAATAAATTTATCAATAAATTCCAAGTGATGTCCGAAAACCTCAAATTGTTTCACATTGTACCGCAATTAGAAGAAGTTCAACAAATGCACCTTTTGATGTTCGAATTGAAAGAAATTAAAAATGTTTTAGATGAAATACAGACAGCTGTAAGTTTTGCAAGGTTACATTTGTTACATGAATCAGTTTTACCATATTCCAAATTCTCAGAATTGATCAAGAATGAAAATATCATACCAGTTCATCATCTGAAAGATTACTACCAATTATGTCATACGAAAGTAATTTTCAAAAACAAAACTCTATTATTTTTGATATCGATTCCATTAGTTTATAAAGAACAATATGATTTATACAAGTTTTATTATATCCCACAAAATAACGAATCCCTTCCTTATACCAATCCCTATTTGCTCTCACGAGAAGAAGAGTTGAAATGGTCTACCAATCATTGCCATCCAGTAGAGAACGACTACCTATGCGATCAAGACTCATTAGAAGGAATCCCGAAATGTATGAAGAATATCCTCAAAAATCACACCGAAAATTGCCCAAGAGTTAGAAGAATTCCACTACGAGACTTGAAATTATTGGAAAATGGAAGTATTCTCTCAATCAAAAATGGGAAAATCAGAGAAAAATGCCCTCAACAGACAAAGTACCATTTCATACCAGAAATAGCTATTTTACGAACTGAATGTACCATTAATAACACTGAAAAAGAAATTGTTCCTGCCACTTCGATTAGTGAAGAAAAATTTATTATTTTACCAGAATTCACACGACTTTCCCAGGACCACACGAAAGAAGAATTGATGAAAGAAGACATCCCAGAAACCAAATTAGAAGAATTGGACCCATGGAGTCTTCAACCAATTGCATTTTCATATTTTTCTATTTTATGATAACAATAATAACAATAATTGTGATTTATTCAATTTTCAAATTTCTTAAAAAATTCAAAAATTTCAATTTTAAAGCTACACCAAAAGGTGATACCTTTAACCAAAATGGGGAGGAGTTAGGTAATACCAACCCTTCTTTCCTATAATACACAATACTTATTTCCTAATAAGAATCTCCATATGAGAACACTAGAGTTGCATAGTTGCAAATATTATTTCCCACATGAATTTATGCTTGTTCAGACAAACCGATGTATTAAATACGATAACCCAGTGAATTTCGAGGAGATAGTAGTCAGAGAGTAATCAGATAGATTGTAAACGCTTCCTATAGTTAATAAAGTCGATTTTTTAAAAACAAGGTTTCTTCCCTTAAAAACATAATTATATACAGGGTGGTCCGAGAAGTGACGTCACTAAATTTTTTTCAGCTTCCTCACACCTCGGGGTATCCAAAAATACCCCATGTTTATCATCCGATTATGTGTTGTTTTCGAGTTATGATTTTTTCTGTGTTTTTTTAATTTATTGTGCCAGAGAGGTTTCAAAAACTCATATCTTTTTATGTAGTAGGTATTCTGCAGATTTTCTTCTTACGACAGGATCGTCCTGAATGTTGTTCCAATAAAAAAACAAGCTTTCTGAAGTTACCTTAAGTTACCCAAAAAAAGGCTTGAAAGTCAGAACTTTAGTTTTCAGTAAGATTTACTCAAACATTCAACCTCAATTTAAAACACACAGAAAAAAATTTTCGTATCTTCTGAATAAGTTTAAAAACTTTGCACGGCCCCAAACTACTACAGAAAAAAGAAATAGTACTTTATAGGCGTTTTTCGTTGTAATCGGTCTTCGAAGGCGGATAGGCTAAAAATCATTGAAACACGATTAAAGCATTACAGATTCTTTTATGTTCTTTTCATAATTTTTTCGGTGAATTAAATTTAAAAATGTAATTTTGAGTTGATTTCAATTGAATGTCCTGCAAAATAACTGTACATTATAAATCAATCAATGATACTGAGAGGGTGATTCAGGGATTCGGTAGTCGTTGAGGGAGGGTTTAACGTGCTTTCTACGGACAAACAGATTGTAAGTCGTAGTAGTCCACAGATAACAGAGCTATCTTTGTCATCTGTTTATCAGTCGTTTTTTGTCACAAATAACAGAGATATGTTATCTGTGTTTCTTGCCATCGCGCGTGTTAGGACTGCTCTTGTTGACGTTATTTTCTTTTCCTTGAATTACTTACGCTGTGTTAACTGGATTCTGATTTTCCTCACAATCTCCTCTGCTGGTGTTTTGGACCCTGACTTGCCTTACGAACAACCTGCGCTTGTTCTCATTGACTTGTATTGTCTTTGTGCAGTACCATGAGCTACTCACTAAGCCAATATGCAGAAATGCATTATTATTATGGCGTTGCCCAAGGAAACGGTAGTGAAGCTGCGAGGCTTTATCGACAGGCATTAGAGAGACGAGGAGAAGTGATGGAGCTTTACCCGGATCACAGGGTTTTTATTTATACACACAACACCCTGATGGCTGGACGTATCCCCGGGCGAGATTAACTTCGCGGAGCTGTACCCCAGGATCAAGATCAAGTGGATGAAGTCTTGGAGAAAGTTCAAAGAGACCTATCTACAAGTTCAAGAAAAATAGCCAGACGAACTGGAATTCCACGAACTAGGATTCTAAGAATTCTCAAGGAAGGTGAGCCATAAAAAGTACAACACAATTGAAAGCAGCTTTCAATTGTGCTGTAAAAAAGGAGGGTATTATTCAGTTAGTTATTATGTACGTATCGACTTCATCTAAACCTAACTCTGATCCAGGTAACTGTCCCTTTCTTCCAAACTACTTTCGTTCGCAGAAGGATTTCATGCGTGCCATATCCAGCGCGTCCAGCAGCTTCAGGAGTCCGGTTACCCAAGAAAAGTTGCATTTTGTCAAACAATGCTTCAACGATCTGAAAACACCCTGATTTTTTTGATAAAATACTCTGGACTGACGAGTCCCGATACAAAAAGGCGGGAAAGTTCAACATTCATAATTATCATAGTTGGGCCATCGAAAACCCACATTCGTCAAGGGCGTCCAACCTTCAAATACGCTTCAGTGTCAACCTTTCGACTGGGGTCATAAATGGAAAGTTTATAGGGCCGTTTGAATTACCGGCCAGGTTGGATGGAAATACCTACTTAAATTTTTCACAGAACAATCTCAATGAAAATTGTTGGAAAATGTTAATCTCCAGATCCGACAAGACATGATTTTTCAACAAGATGGCGCGCCCTGTCGTTATGCGTCACAAGAAAGAGAGCATCTGAACACTACCTTTCCAGAACGATGGATTGGGCGTGCAGGGCCGATCGAATGGCCTGCGCGTTCGCCAGACCTCGACCCCATCGATTTCTTCACTTGGGGACTCTACAGAGAGCTGGTGTTACGCGTGTAAGCATCAATGAAACAGAGTTGAGATAAAAACTTTCAGAAGCGGACAGAAAAATCAAACAAGAATACTCGAGTAGCTTCAGGCAATAGACGACTTCGGCCCAAGTTGCCAACCCACAATTTACTTAGCAAGTTTACTTTCACTGGGGAACGGGAATTTCAGGACAAATTCGACATGATAAGGTTCGTGTTATTTATAAACATCCGTAAAAGATGCCTCGGCTCCTCAAACAAGATAATTCCTTCCAAATATAGGTTTTTGTTGAGATCGTCCCCGATTGGCTGAAATTTAAGTTTGGATTCCTGATTTCATGCAAACAGTGTCAAGTTTCATAGGATACGTTCCGAAAATCAACTCTGTTGTTTCGGTTACAGGTTTTCCGCTCCGTATATATGAAATATACGGATGGTTCCTGGAACGAGCGCGTGAAAAAGGTTATTTACGGAATCTGGTTGATGAAAATGCGGTCGATTTACTGTCACCAGAACGATTTTCTATAGTAAATATCCATTGCATAGAACAATCTATGTTTACTTTAGGTTTGTTTTGGTTCCGAGTTCAGAACTGTACGGGACGGTTCTAGCACAGATCTATGGTCTATGCTAGAAGAAAATCTGCAGAATACCTACTACATAAAAAGATATGAGTTTTTAAATTCTCTCTGACACAATAAACTAAAAAAGCACCAAAAAAATCATAACTCGAAAACAACACATAATCGGATAATATATATGGGGTATTTATTGATACCCCGAGGTATAAGGAATCCAAAAAAAATTTATTGACGTCACTTATTGGACCACCCTGTATATACATATATAAGAATGAACCGTTGGATTTTGTTATAAGAACGTCAAGAAAAGAGAGAGAGTTGTTAGTCTCAACATCCATTGTGAATTTGATATGGTTGTTGATGTTATTCTATTCATATGATCAAAAAAGGCATGGAGACTTTCGGATCTGTGTGGTCATATGACGAAGACGTCGTCCACATAACGAAGCCAGCAAGAGGGTTTTAGGTCGAATGTTTTGATGGCGTTGGTTTCAAAATCTTCCATATACGTATCGGCCAGAGGTGGAGAGAGGGGGGAACCCATGGCAGCACCTAATACTTGTTCGTAGAAGATACCTTGAAAAAGGAAGTATGCACTTAACATACAATGGTTACGAATTGCTAGATTGCTTTAATCTCACAAAAACGTCTGAAATTGCAACTAGAGTCTACACTAATATAAATGGCATCACTTCTACTTCTAAAGTTGATTATATAATCTCCAGTTCAAATCTCTGTTATTATAAATGTACTGTTTTTGAGCCTCACATAAGTGACCATAAGGCTATGTTGTTGAAACTGTATTTGAAGCCAGTAGTATCTGCTCCAAAAGCCAGAATTCCTGTTAGAAATGTTAATCAGAACAACCTTGACAAGTTGATTGACTGCTTGTCCGAAAGTAATTTTGTAGATATTTACTCGGAGAGTGATGCTGACCTATGCTTTGAATCATTTAGCAATGAAATCCTGTACTTTTTAGACTTATGTTGTCCTGCCAGGGATGTTCCTGCAACTAGTTTTCGCACAAATTGGATAACATCTGAGATAAAACAGAGCAAACAGAACTTGACCAATTTATATTGGCTTCATTCAGTTGTACGTTCGCCGACGACTCTAATCAATTATAAAACTGCGAAACGGCAACATAACGCACTAATAAAAAGTACTAAACTGAAATATTACGGTTCAAGAATTGATAACTCTGATAATGAGAATAAGACTCTGTGGAATATTGTTAATAAGTTTACTTGTAGAAAAATTAGGCCACAGGACCCAGTATGTATTAATTTAGATGGTATTAAGTACAATAATCCTTCGGAGCTGGTCAACATTTTTGCTGGTCACTTCACATCAATGGCTAAATCTAAGTTGAAAACTTGTTATGGTGACAACTTGTCCATTTCTTGTACCACAGTACCTTTAGTTGTTGATGCTTTCTATTTTTATCCAGTAACTAAGTTGGAGGTCCTTGATGCAATTAATAATCTGAAAAACAAGAACTGCGTAGGGTTACATTCCATCTCGACCAAAATAGTGAAAGGCATAGCTGAAGTCATTGGCGAGCCCTTTGCCCATGTCGTTAACCTGTCAGTATCGACAGGTAAGTTTCCAAATACTCTCAAAGAGTCCATAGTGATCCCGATACACAAGGGCGGTAACCTGGATGAAATCACAAACTATCGTCCCATTTCGATCCTAAGTGTTTTATCAAAAGTTTTCGAAAGAATTGTATTTGCAAGGATGTTTCAATATCTGAGTAAATACAAAATACTCAATCAAGCTCAACATGGCTTCACGCGTGGGCGGTCAACTCAAACGGCTGCTCTTGAATTCATTGAGTCCGTGTATGGCTGTATGGATCGCAACTTGCATGTTGCTGGCTTGTTTTTTGATCTGTCCTGTGCTTTCGACACGCTTTCTTTTGAGTTCATTATGAATAAATGTTACAGCTTGGGGTTCAGGGGAATATTTCTAGATTGGTTACGTAGTTATCTCCATCAGAGAACTATGCGTGTTAAGGTTGGTTCCACTTATTCAACTAAATTCAATATCGATAGTGGTATTCCTCAGGGCTCCGTACTGGGACCATTATTGTTCTTGTTGTTTATTAATGACTTGCCCATTCACTTGGCCTTATTTTTGCTGGTCCTCTTCGCCGATGACACCTCCGTTGTGATCTCGGCGGAGACTGACGAGGAGCTTCGTCGGGCGTGCGAGGCGATTATACGTCAGTTCGTTGCTTGGTGCCGGTCGAACAGAGTGATTGTAAATGTAAATAAAACAGTTTGCATTTACTTTGGTTTCAAAAATAATCCCGTTGACACTTTGGAAATTTATCATTCGAATTTCTTCAAAAAATCTGTTGTAGGTAGTAAATTCTTGGGTATATATATTGATAGGAACCTCAGCTGGTCCACGCATATTGATATGCTTTGCAAAAAACTAAACAGCTCATTTTTTGCCATCAGTAGAGTTAAGGATATGCTACCTCTTAGTTCCTTGATCCAGGTCTATTACAGCACCGTTTATAGTATACTTTCCTATAACATCTTACTCTGGGGTGACTGTATTGACTTCAATAGAGCTTTCATCGCTCAGAAGCGGATCATTCGACGAATTTACGACCTAGGTTCTCGTACATCCTGCAGACCAAGTTTTGTCGCAAATAATATTCTGTCTCTGCCGTGTATTTACATATTTAAGTGTTTGCTGTATGCAAAGGAAAATGAAAAGAAATGGATCAAGTTGTCTAATAACCATGAATATGTCACTAGAAATCAGGATATTTTACTTCTACCTAAACATAGAACTCGTAAATTTGAAAAATCTCCAATTTACCAGTGTATAAAAATGTATAATTGCCTTCCTAAATTTCTGAAATCTCTCAACTTCTTAGTGTTTAAAAAGAAAGTGAAACTTATATTGTTATCTAGATGTTATTACTCTGTAGCAGAATTTTACCAGGGTTGTCCCCAATTGATTGATGTAGGTTGAATTTGTACACCAATGTATATCTGACTTGTCCCATACACAAGGTTGTGTCTTGAGGGATCAATAAATGTTATTATTATTATTATTATTATTATTATAATGGTCAATGTATCTTGGGGTATGTATGTGGTGTTTGGTTTGGTGGCCAGCCACGGGTTCATCGTTATTTTCTCGGAGTACAGACATACGGATTCCGGTTGGGACACATCATTTCCAAGACGTTCCCATTTCAGGCTCGATGAAATCGTTCGAACTCCAGAAGTGACGATATAACTTGCCACCTTCATTATGGTAATCGGGGTATAACGCCGGGTCCTTCGCATACCACGGACAAAGCACCACATCCTCTGCCAAACATGATTCTTCTTGAGACGGTAACGGATGATGAGACAGAGCATCTGCCACTCGCTTCAAGGTCTTTTTTTGGTATTTGATCTCGAAGTCATGTTTTTGCAGAAAGGCGCTCCATCGTGCGATTCTTCCGGACGGGGACTTGATTGACTGTAACCAGCGGAGACTCATATGGTCGGTCATCACGGTGAAACGGTATCCTTCTAGGTACGGTCGCATCTTGTCGATAGCTCATACTATGGCTAGACACTCTTTTTCGGTCACCGACTAATTCTTCTCGGAATTATTCAGCGTAAGGCTAGCGTAGGCTATCACGCGTTCGTGACCTTTCAACACCTGAGTTACTGTCTCTGATGCGTCGGTCTGTTGTGTAAACGGTACGGAAAAGTCTGGACAGGCTAGGACTGGTGAATCAGTGAGCTTATTCTCCAAGGTCTCAAAGGCTTGTTGTAGGTCGGATGTCCAAACCCATTGTTGCTTTTTCTTCAGCAATATTGTCAGCGGCGTAACGATCTTCGTGAAATCTTCCACGAATGGGCAATACCAACTCGCGACACCTATAAATCGACGAAGTTGACGGACAGTTCTCGGTTGGCGGCAATCTTGTCCGGATCGGTAGAAATTCCATCTTTGGCCACCACATTACCTAGGTATTTGAGTGACCTTCTAACAAACTCGCATTTCTCCACGCTGATCTTCAGATTGGCTTTCCGTAGTCGGTGAAATACGGCTTTTAGGTATGCTAGATGTTCCTCGAAAGTTTTGGCTAACACCACGATGTCATCTAGGTACGCGAAGACTATCGGGTCCATTTCTGGGCCTATCATACGGTCCAAACCATTCTGCAACGTGGCTCCTGCGGAGTGTTAGCCAAATGGCATCACTTTGAATTAAATTGGACTCTTCGCTCTTCGCAATTTATCCAGAATTCCGGCTTTGTGTGGTAACGGATATGCGTCCTTTGCGGTGACGTCGTTCACGCCTCGAAAGTCGAAACAAGACTTTGGCTTTCCGTTGGCTTTTTTAACGATGACGATGTTGGAACTCCACGGTGACTTCGACGTTTCTATGATGCCCTCGGCCAACGTTCTATCCACTTCCTGGTTAGCAATCTCCTGCATTTTCGGGTTGTACGGACAATATCGTTGCTTGACCGGTTCGGTTCCAGGTTTTAGTTTGATCTCGTGAGATATTATGTTGGTCCGTCCTCGCACTTCTTTGAATCTTCCCAGTTGTTCTTCTAAGAACTTCCCTAGGATTTGCTGTTCCTGAGACGTCAAGGCGTTGATGAGACGTCAAGGCGTTGATCGTAGAGTTCCGTGTCTTCATGGTTGGACGTGTAGGATTTTCCAGCAGCTTTCTATTGAGGAAGCACTGTGAGGTCCAGAAGTCGATCCGGAAATCATGCGAGGCCAGCAGGCCCATACCTAAAATCACGTCCACTGGAAGGGTGGGGACTAAATACAACCTCGCCTCAATGTGTTCCTCACCTATCTTCAAAGATTCCGCGACGGCTACGGCGTTTTCATCTGCGACGGTGGCCAACATGTCAGGTATCTTTGTTGGCAATTCACTGGCATTCCTGCATTTTTCGGCGGCGGTTTGACTCAGGAATGACCTCAATGTCTAGTGTCCAGTAAGGCCTCGACGGGTTCATCTTTCATGAACACGGTGATGATAGGGCGGTTTTCTTTGGGATACGGTTTACGGTTCTAGTTTTCCAAACAGTGACAATGTCTCGACAAGGTGCCTTCCTTCCCACATCGAGAGCAGAATAATCTCGGTTTTGGCCGGCACCCACTTCTCATGTGCTTCATCTTCCCACATCTCCAACATTGCAGTCCGGTGTTGTTGAAACGGACACTTTTCGGTGGAGGTTTAGCTTCGATCGGTCTTACGGTTCTTTGGCTCGGCTTTTCCACTGGTTCGGCTGCGGAGGTCTTCGGTGTGGGCAGTGGCGGAGCTGCTGGTTCTGTTGGTGGAGATGCCGATTCTGTTGGTTTCTTGTGTGAATAACTCACCGAAAGACTCCGCGACGTCGTTGGATGGGGGTTTTCGTGAATCAGATGAGCTTCGTCAATCAACCGCTTTCGATTTGGAGGAGGAACGTAGTTATCCACATGCCACTGCACCAATTCGAATACCCTTCCGTTTTCTAAGAGGTCCTTTAAGGTCGGAGTGTCTTGGAGAGCGAGTGCCTTCTGAGGACGGTAACAGACGCTTCCTTATGATGCTAACTTGTTCAGCCTCGGACGATATCCTCGTCGTCAGCTTCAGGAAAAGACTTTGTATCCTGCTGACAAATAACAATAGTTTTTCTCCGTTTCCTTGGGTGCGCTTCCTTATCTCATGCAGCAGTGTCTCTCCATAACCTAGAGGCAAAAAAACTTCACGGAGTTGGTCCTTGAAATCATCCCAACATTTGAAAGATCCTCGCCGGGGGATAAACCAATCCTTTGCATCTTTTCTTAACAGCTCAAAAATCTTCTTCTTCTTCTTCGAGGAAGGTGTTCACGCTGGATGATCCTTCAAAGGTGAAGTTCCACTTGTGAACGGGTATGTAGGGGGGTCAGAAGAACAAGTTGCTCCGGCTGCGGTTTCACCTCTGGGATGATTTGGCTCGGTTCAGTTCAGTTCCCTTTAACTGTCCTGATCCAATTTTCGCAATTCCATGGATCGGGGCTGATCCATTCGGTTGGCAGCAGTTGTGTGTTGTTTATTTTCTCTGTAGTTGGGAGCGTTTAGTTCCATTGGTCTGGGCATTTGACGGTGTTCGGTTCTAGTTTCTCCCAGAATTAGGTCGTCGGCGATCTGCGACAGTAGTGTTCTGCTCGGTACAGGGCCGGGGTGGAAATAACAGTCCGGGAATGGAAAGGAAATCCTTCTGGTAGATCCGGCCAAGGTGCGTCCAGTTCCTCGTACTCCTCGTTGCCCCAATGGGCTTGTGAGGTCCAGGCGTTTACTGACGGCATTGCATGCTCTCTCTCTCGCAGGCGTTGAAGAAAGTCTATTGATAGTCCGGACCTCAGGTATGTATTTTCGGTCTCTCTTTCCAGGCTAGGCATCCTTGGAGTTTTTCGTCGAGGAGCATCAGTAGGCAATTCTTCTATTCCTTTTACCCTGACTGCTAAGCTCTGGAGGGTCTTCAAATGAAATAAGGTCGACTAGCTGTTCTGGCTGGAAAGCTATTCCTGTATCTGCATGTTCGGTTCTTTTGGTGGTCTCCCCTAATGGTTCGTGCAACACTAGTCTGGCATCGGCCAGGATTTTAGCATCCTTCAACATTTCACCTCAGTCTCAGGGTGCACTACAGATCGTTTAACCTTTCCTGTTGTCCCAATGTCGACGGCCTGATCTGCTCTATTTTATTACGTACATGCACCAAACAGCTTTTGATTCGACTCTCCTCGTTGGCTGCATTTTCTCAGTCGAATTCTCGGACTTCCTCCATCAGATTCCCCAGTATTCGATTGGCACTATCCAGCTCTTCCTCAGTGTTTCTGGTTTTATTTTGGAATGGCAGATTCCGAGCCAACACCCTTTGGAGTTCTGCTCGGATCTCGTGGACGGTCCTACAAGCCCGGCATCCACGAGCTTCAAGCTCCCAAACCAACTCTTCTGCTCCAAGTCTGTTCACTTCTATCTCTGCGGTTCCCCTTCCAAACTCTCCTTCCTTGCGGCTCGTTGTTGAAAGAAAAACAGGTCCCTGCTCGGGCGCCAATTGGTGACGACCTTTTCTCGGTGGCGGTGTAACCTGCTTATTTCTACTCTTGAAAATTTGCTCGGACGCCAGTTACAATTGGTTTTACAAGGTTGTAACGCCTTAGTTGAATCGTGTACTTACCATATCACCTGAGTAGCCTTTAAACCGTAGGAGAAGAGTTCTGTCTAATCTAAGCCGGTAGCGATTAGAATGTAAAGGTTTCTTTCCCACAACAGATACTGACACTGTACAGGTATAGAAGTGAAACACACAAATTCTATATACAACTTTATTTCAATATGTACAGGTATCAAAAGAAAATCAACACTAATAAGAGTAATACCAACACAAGGGTACAGTGTCAGGAGAGTCCAATCAAATATGAGCACTTCAAATGTCAGAATGGAAACGCAAATATGTATATACACAATGTACAACACCGGATTTGCGGCGTGTAATCAAATAACTCAATAATCAAAGCAGGTGAATATGAACAGTGATAATAATATGCCGTGAACTGGATGATTGAAGTGAAAGGAGAATAAATCGGTGCGGTTATCATGAATACAAATAAGCGGATTAAACAGAAAGTAATGTGAAAGGCAAAGTACTATGTAAATGGAATTAACAATGTCAATAACAGATATGAGCAAGAAAAATAAACGGACGGAAAAGTAAAGTACGGAACGGCAAAGAAAAGGGTGAGTACAGCAATAGTTAGCGGTGATAAATGTACGGAAGGGTAAAATAAAATACAAACGGTGATAAATTATTACGGTAAATAAATGAGAGCACACAAAGTAGTATGGTAAGACGGTAAAGCATTGAAAAGTGTGGTGGCTTATTATGGAATTAACTTGTGCTCGGATCAGAAATATTGAATCCACAAATCGGTTTTCGGACTGGATCTCGGAAATCCACTCTCAGCCACCGAGTCAAGCGATACACCTGACCCACTGGACAAAAGGGCACTGAGACATCAACTTACGTCTGACTCAAACTCCCAAAGCGTGGAGCGCCGACGGTGGGTAGTTTGAGATCAGCACTCCAAGTTAGCGTCTAGGCGAAATGATATGATCAATCAAATAACAAACTCAAAAACGGACGGACGGTTCGTTGTGTCCCCTAAAAAATGATCGTGGGGACCCACCGTTAGACACCAAGTCAAGTGGTAACCCTGAGCCAATGAAATGTAGGGCACTAAGTCACGTCTGACTCAAACGCCCAAAGCGGAGAGCCCCATCCGTATGTGGTTTGAGGTCAGTAATCCAAGTAGGCGCCCTTCGGAATCGGTATGATCAATAAAATGAATGAATACGATGACAGACGGACGGTTCAGGTTGTTCAATGAGAATGATCGTGGAGACCCACTCTTAGACCTCAATTCAAGTGATAGACCTGGCCCAAAGGACTAAAGGGCACTAAGGCACTAACTCACGTCTGACTAAAACGCCCAAAGCGAGGAGCCCCATCAGCGGGTGGTTTGAGATCAGCACTCTAAGAAAGCACCCTTAGGAATCAGTATGATCAATAAGATGAATTAACACGATGCCGGACGGACGGTTCGGGGTGTCCGCTAAAAGTGATGACGGATGTCCACCCTTAGACCCCAAAGTCAAGTGTCTAACTCAGACGCCCAAAGCGAGGAGCCCCAACAGTGGGCAGTTTGAGATCAGCACTCCAAAAAAATGTCCTACGGAATTGATACGAACAATTAAATAGCTTCTGACGTCCCCTTTATAGTCCCCCGACTCGAGGTACGTGTTCTCGGAGAATAGCTTCTGACGTCCCCTTTATAGTCCCCCGACTCGAGGTACGTGTTCTCGGAGAATATCTTCTGAAATAAGTCACACCTGGACCGGATCCCGACACGCGGTCCCCGAGCAATGCAATCCTTATCGCTGCCACGTGTAGATTTACGATCGGAATAATTCATTCATTTTGAACGGAAATATTCGGAATTAGAAAAATATAACTGATCGGCACACAAGAGAGTTTAACAAACGGTAAATCAGACACAATCAAATAAGTTTTCTTACAATGGTTTTCAGTACGATGAGCACTACGGTGAAACTTGGGTCCCTATCTCGGAACTGTTGCACTTCAATCGTGGGTTGAATTTTAAACGGATTAACGGTAGAAAAATAATTTAAAGGTAAACTGTAAAATATACTATGTAGATGTTGAAGCGGAATGAAAAGCTAAAAAACTCGTACTACTCGGAATAATACGGAATGAATTATCCGGCGGCAGATGGGACTTTATCATCTCGGAAGGAGGAGGGAGAAATGTGTCCCAATTTTCGGTCATTTTTCGTGAGTGGGGCTCGAAGTTGCCCCCTGATTGGTTGGTTTAAAATTTTCTGGCGTTCTAGAATGATCTAGAACTTTTCAGAGACGGTAACAAAGGAGAATCATTCTACTTTTTCTTGTGCTGTTCAACATCTGGAAAACTAAAACAACAACTGGAAAAACTGCGGATTGAGACAATCTCGAACTGCAATTGTTGTACGGAATTTTTTCCACATAGGATGGATTTTAACATTGATTCTTATTGAACAGCATTTATTTAGGCGGAATGAAAATTAACCGAAATGAATTTCTACAGAAATTCAAACGTAACGAATATTGCTTCGTTACAACCTATCAAATCAGAAACACTAAATTTTTCCTCCATGTGAAAGAGCTGTGAAGCTGAATATTCATATTACGGATTTCATTTATGCCCATTCTGAAGACACAGAATTTCAGCAGCATATGGCAAATAGTTATCGAAGGATTCGAATATATATTTTCTAATTTTTTACTCATATTATCCTCACAAGATATTGCATACGTCTACATGTTTCAAATGAATCAGACTGGTATTCTTCAAGTTACTTACGAATCAGAATTTCAGCTGGCCATAAATCAAAAAACCGTTTGGCGGATTTTGTCCATGATCGAACTCAACTAAGATATTCAGGCTCCAAACCTATCCTAAAAGTTTAAAGATTCTAAGTGTTTTCCTTTGAAATATGAATCACACTCGAACGGCCGGTTGAACAGAATTGTATTTGCCACAGATTCTTCTTCAGAGAGTCCAACCTAATCAGAAAATAACATTTTTGGCTCAAAATTCGAAAACATATAGACATTTGGACAATAGGACAATGCTCTTTTCTCCACAACGAACGCATAAACATGCCACTCCAAAAATTAAAATCGGTCAATTGAAACACATTTTCTGCCAAAGTACACATTTTATTTGTCAAACTACACTTGGCATATTCTATCTATCTATCATTTGAAAAACTTTCTTCTAGGATTGGCACATAAAATTTGTCAATGATTGTAGGATTTTTTCGGTCCACCAACAGTTTCAATCTGTCCAACTCTTTGCGGATTTGATTTCAATGTTAAATATAGATGGAGCAAAATAATGGCAAACATATCTCATTTTTAGTCCGCTCAATATCATGTTAATTAGTAGAATATAATTCACAGAAGTCTTTCATCATGGAGCCAAATTTTTTCCAACAAAACATTCGTAATGTCCGATCCAAATTATGAACACCTACGGATTTTCAGCTTCATCGCATGCCTGGGAATGCCTTGAAAGGTATTACTAAGTTTGAACTGAAAGGCTGGCCAAACCATTGTACCTGATGACAACTGATCGAAAAATAATTTAGGTATTTTATTTTTTTCAGGGATTTCATGGTATTGATCAAGACGTCTTCCTATCTTTACCGTCAATTCTCGGTAAAAATGGGTTAACAAAAATTGTGAAGCAGAAACTAGAAGAAGAAGAAGTCGAAAAACTCCGTAATTCCGCCAAGATTATAAATGAGGTTCAATCAGGATTAGTCATTTAGGGCTTCTGAAAAGAATTGAATGGATACTTATGCATTGTGTGTGTCCATCAACTAGAAACTGATTTTGACTGAAATTATATTTGAATCAAGCGATGTTATAATTATCTCGTACATAGTAATATTAATATTTTAATATGAAGAATAAATATAGAGCACAAGTGTTACATAGTATATTGAATGAATTGTCACCTCTAAACTATCTGAAAGCGTTCATTTACTTTCCAATATCTTAAATAAAATTTTCGAATAGTCTATTTATTGAATCAATTTAATCCTTGAACTCGGAGGAAAGAATTATTTGAAAACTTGTTTCTAATTCTTGTCCCCTCAAACTAGTGTGACCAACGAATAAGAAGAATAAGAATAGTTTATTGATATTTTCGGGCATTTCGACAATATATAACATAAGTCAAATAGAGACAAGAAGTTGAGCCAAAATAAAGAAATAAGCAACAACGAGGCAATTACAGACAAATCAAGAAAATACACACCAAAGTTGACTCTCTTTTTCACTCATCTGCTTAATTTTTTCAGGCAGATCATTGTATGGGTTGATACCGGTGAAAACTGCGATGCTGTAATTTTTGTTGAATTGTGCCTAGAAATACACAGCACATCATCATGTCTGGTGTCATAGTCATGGAAATCAGCACAATTTTTTGAAATATTTAAATTTTGATTTATTTTTGATATATATATATATATATATAGCACACAGTTCAGAATGAAAATTGATCGAAAAGTTTGTAGCGAGCGCCCTCTCTCAGCTCTTACTTAAGTCGCGCGCGCAGTACCATCTTGCGTCTTAAGTATCCTGCGTTATCTGCCTGTAACGCTTGGCCAACATCAGCGTACAGGGGGCGCTAGCGCGCACGCTGTTCCGGTTAGACTCTCTCAAGATCTTGGATATACGCTCATCCCCATCGGTCTGGTACACTCCCTTGTGTTCCTCACAAGGGGTGTCCACTCACGTAGGCATGTAAACGGCTTAGTTTGGTGCATGCCCTGACGAGTTCCCCCAAACTAAGCCGGGACGAAACGTGAAA
Source organism: Myrrha octodecimguttata (assembly GCA_958510865.1). Taxonomy (NCBI): domain Eukaryota; kingdom Metazoa; phylum Arthropoda; class Insecta; order Coleoptera; family Coccinellidae; genus Myrrha; species Myrrha octodecimguttata. Next base: position 15,533,183 of record OY294056.1, read on the forward strand.
CTGTCCCAAAGAGGTTGAAGCTACCTCGCAAACCTTCAAAAGCTTCAGTGGTGACCCCGACGTGATGTATTTCAACGACGGTGTCACAGTTTCTGTCCCTCCGCGTTCATCTTCGCATCCAGTGAGAACTTCGCTTGTCACTGTGTGTTCCTATCCGTTCCTCTCTCGGCGATGGTTCAGCAACCATCCCGAGGAGGTTCCACATCGCCACTTTGCTCTCGTGCTGCAACACGCTGCTCAAAGATGTGCTCACTAATGCACCCAGCTCACTGCACGATATCAAGTGGTATAGGAATTCACAAGTGGCACAGCGTTTCTCAATCCGGGTTTCTCACGTTTCAAAAGCACACAACTGCTCCGCATCACGGACGCACTTGTGGGAAATCTTCTGGTCAATACGGCCACGACTACATTCCGTCAAAAGCTGACCTCCTCTAAATCGGTCACACTCCTCGAACGACGAGGCAGAGCGCTCTAGCACACAGTCTACACGGCTCATCACAAAACGGTTTGGTCAACCGTGCATCCAACGCCGTAGGCTCGTGCTCAACAGCGCAGCAATGGCACAACGGCTCGCTCACAGCCGCGTTTTAGAGGAGAACACCTTTTCGGTCTCGGTCATACTCCTCCAGATACATCTTTCTGGTATCGTTTTCACTGGAAGGGGAGTCCTGTAGCGAGCGCCCTCTCTCAGCTCTTACTTAAGTCGCGCGCGCAGTACCATCTTGCGTCTTAAGTATCCTGCGTTATCTGCCTGTAACGCTTGGCCAACATCAGCGTACAGGGGGCGCTAGCGCGCACGCTGTTCCGGTTAGACTCTCTCAAGATCTTGGATATACGCTCATCCCCATCGGTCTGGTGCACTCCCTTGTGTTCCTCACAAGGGGTGTCCACTCACGTAGGCATGTAAACGGCTTAGTTTGGTGCATGCCCTGACGAGTTCCCCCAAACTAAGCCGGGACGAAACGTGAAACTGTCCCAAAGAGGTTGAAGCTACCTCGCAAACCTTCAAAAGCTTCAAGTTAAAATTTTGAATTCTTTGAAAATGGGCCTACAAGAATCTTGAGGCTTCAGGTTCAGAACCAGATTAAAGCAAAGATGTGTAAACCGTTCCAAAATAAACACTATGCAAGGTGTCGACTAGCAATGTACCTCTGAGACGAGATATAGCGTAATATGATAGATTCAACTTTTTGCATAGATGGTCAATGTGCTGTTCCTACCTGAGAGTGATATCCAAATACAGTCCCAGGAATCTCACACACTCCGCCGACTGTAGATGATCATTTTGATGCCCAGTGATGCGTCAATTCCCGCATTACGCATTCGAAATTACATGATCTGATTCTTATCTAGATTTACAATGAGAGCATTTCGTCGACATCAATCAGTAAAACTTCGTATAATGGCCTCATAGAGTGCCTCGATTTGCTGCAAACTTTTGGCTTGACTAGCCACTGTTAAATCATCGGCAAACAATATTACAATAGGGGCTGCAATGTACTCCGGCAATTCGTTAACAAACAATAAGAAGAGCAGCGGGTCCAAAGCCGATCCCTGGTTATGATCGCGTTTTTACGCGCCTTTGCTAGGGTACAGTGTGCTATCGTGTAGCCCAAATTTCTGTAATTTTTGAATTTCGCCCGAAAAGGGTCTCAAACGACTAGATTGTACTCATTGATAAAGAATCCGATGTGATAATCGTTTCTGTCCTATCGGTTCACTGAGAGTACTTTAAACGTCGAAAGATACAAGCTAGCGACTTGAGACTTCTAGGGAAGGTCGCGTAGAAAATGTCATGGTTTGAAGTTCGTTAATGGGCAAAATCGGTCTAACAGTTACGGTGTTATATTGATTTGAATTTTTGATTTTGAGTCATGTGAGGAGAACACCTGTTTCAAAATCCAGTTGGACTCTGCTTTGGCAATATATAATAAACTACTCTTTTCCTGAATTGCTGCAGGAGTCAATATGATCAGGTTTCATGTACAATAAACTTCTCTAGAATATTTTTCTGCGATAATAAGTGGAGAATTGGAACCAAATACAAACGCTGTCACAAACTACAACATATGGGGGCATTCTTGAGAGAGACAATATAACTGAATTTTCACTTCTTGAAATTATGGACACCACAAAATCTATTATCGCTAGAAAGAGAAAACCCTATCTCCCTCATCAAGGAAATGATAAATACACTTGGCTGAATCCAACCTTATCAAAATTCAAAATGTTTTTTCAGGTGCTTTGCGGGAAGCAAACAAATTTTCCTATTCTACTCGAGGAGGGAATTCGTTTCGTCTCTCTCTCATCATCACAAACTGATAAGATGGGGTTAGTATTTTGTGAGTTATTCCGGAAATAACAATGCCGATTAAAAAAAACACTTATGACATATTTTTTCCCAAGGTCTCCAGAATTAAATCCGGATTAAAATTTGCAAAACTATTATGAAAGATAGAGTTTGAGGTGTGCAAAATTTTGCGAATTCTAAACAACAGTATTCAAAAACAATCTGAAGCAAATTTTTTTACTCACCTCACGATCCCAACAAAATACTGCCATCAGTTGCGCGTCAGTACTCTCCAACTATCAACTTTCATTGCGATTGCTCCAATAGTTCCTGAGATATTGGAGAAATAATCTCACAAGTACAATCTTTCATCTTATGGCTTCGTCAAAGTTATTGTAATCACTTCTACTAATGAAATTAACTTAAAAATCAAACCTGTGAATAAGCCTTCACCTTGAAACATTTGGGGACGTACAATGATTTATTCACAGGTGTTGCTGCAGTATTGGGTGTCACAAGAATCAGGTTCACCCCCAAGGAAAACCTACATTATTCAAGAAATGGAAATGGAATTTTGAACATTGATAAAACAGATTGTTTCTCATCCACAGAAATATTCAATGTGGGTCTATAACTCCTAGTTCATCCGGAAGTGGATGTAACTGAATTTTCAATGAAATAATGTCGAAAAAAATTTTCATTTTGTTTGATTTCGATTCGATTTAAATGCTTGATATATGAATTTTCGCTTTAAAATTCATTTCCACCAGAAATGGACCACTTGGTCGAAGGTTACACGTATTTTATTTTAATCTTATGCGAGGGGTGAGCCTTCTGTTCTAACTTTTATTATACTGAATTATTTTATTCATAATTGTTCATAATAATATAATAATAATTTATTTATAATTATAATTTTATTTATTATAATTCGAAAAATATCGAACCACTGTAGTTAAAAATCAATGATTATAATAGTTAAAGTTACTGAATTGAAGGCGCAATCGATGGAAATTTTTGGAGAATTAAAACCTAGAAAAGCACTGACGTAAAATCAGGAGTTCTTCACGTATTGATCCCACCAAACGTAATTTTGGTGCTCTCTTTTGAAAATGCGCGCAAAAGTTTTTAATTTACTATCAAGTTTTATAATTCTTCTCCAGTGGATGAGTGTTTTTTGTGTCATTGGAAAAAATTATTCTTATTTGAACAAAATCAAGAAGAGTTATTGAAGGTACACAATTTCCGATGAGATCATCATTTGTTTAGATATTGGTTAAAGAGCCTAAACCATTGAAAGGTTTTTTCTTCAAATAAATATCTCAACTATCGCATTTGCACCGAAAATTTCAAGCCTAAAGCATATTGTCTCCTTAGATAAGGTGTGAAATAATTATTCACTTTGACCAATAATTTAGCAGTGAACCAAACCCGACCCAGCAAACAATTTTGGTCGGCATTATGCCGGCCCATGATATGCTGGCCAGACCAGGCCGTAACGGCAAGATGCCTGTGACCATTACCGGTCCACTTCCATAAGAACACACCGGCCATCAGTAGGACCAATGCCTGTTGGTCGATATTACAGCACCTTTTGTATGATGGGCCTTTGAAGGCAAAACAGTGGCAATCATTGCTGGTCCGTTGGACAACCGGTATGTTACCAACTCTTCAGGGCTGGTATTGGCCCACTGAAGATTAAGTACAATCGTTTTGGTTCACTCTTGACAATAGAGGTAATATTAATTCATTCCTTGAAAAACCACGTTCATTATGAGAATTAAGAGCTTCTTACGATTTTCTATTGATCAATTTTCTGTTCAGACTGAAGCATAGTAGAAAGTATATCTTTAGATGATAATCAATATTGCATATCGTTCATGATGAACATGATTTAAAATTGAAATAATACTTTATTGTTACATCTTATTGTCATGAGGCTTCATTGTCAACAGAAAGTTAATCAATATCAATACAGCCACAAACTCAAAAATGTCAAAATCAACATGTTTTTTTGAGGAATAATTCTACCTAAAAGGTCAAACATACACCTTACCTATAGGTTCACAGACTTGTTCCAAAAATAATTCAAGGTTTTTGTTATCAAAATAAATATTTACATTTTTAACATATAAGTATGCCTCCATCCTGCCCTTTCTGCGCTAAGGCCGTTTTGAGTAGTCAGTCATCCATACTCTGCTCAAAGTGCAGTAAATGTTTTCATGCTTCTTGTGCTAATCTGTCAGATAGGGAGTTGTCCCTGTTGAAGAGCAGTCAAAATTGTAGATGGGATTGCACTGTATGTTCTTCTAGCGAGCGCTCCATGCGAAGTCGTATTACCAGTTCTTCTGTTTCTCAATCGCCCGTTGTGTCAGATCCTAACCCCAATTCATCGGGGAATCAACCAGTTACTCTGGAACACTTCAACTTGCTTATGAATCAAATGCAAAACTTAATTGCTAGTGTTGATCGCGTGGAAAAGCGACAGGACGACCTATTTTCTCAACTTGCTATTTGCACCTCTACCTTGGATGACCATTCAAGGATCCTGTCTGAGCATCAGAGTTCACTGGAAAGATGCCTCGAAGATGTTGGCACAGTCAGTCGATCTCAAGCGATATTATCGCAAGAATTCTCTATGATGAGGGAGAGGGTGACTTCCCTTGAGAGCAGTTTAACCTTACCTAGTGAACCATCCTCTGATTATTCTGAAGCTTTAGAGCGTTTTAAGAGATCCCACAATATCATTTTGGTCGATGTACCTGAGAGTGAAGATCCCTCACACGACATGATGCTTGCTAAGGAAATTATTGACCACATCCATAAACCTTCTTGCTCCAGCTTGGTTGGAGTGACACGTCTTCGAGCAAGAAATACTTCAAGACCACGTTGGTTAAAGGTCTCATTTACAAATCCTGATGTTCCGGCTCAGATCCTGAGGAACAGACTTTCTCTTCGCGGAGAACCACGATTTAGAAACATATTTATCCATGATGATAAGACAAGGTCGCAGATTAGTGAGTTGTCCTCTTTACGCAGGGAGCTTAAGAAGAGACAATCCGGTGGGGAGGGGAATCTTACAATAAAATATGTGAAGGGGTGTCCTAAAATCGTAACCACCACTCCAGATGCCTTTCCGATGTCGTCGGGAAAAAATTAGATAATTTTATGTCATGGCCACTCATGTATACAAATATACAGTCGCTTGGATCTAAATTCTCTGAACTGCTGTCATTCGTTCAGTATCATCGTCCCTACTTCATTATGTTATCGGAAACTTGGCTCAAACCTTCAACCGATGACAGCATTTACACTATTCCAAATTATACACTCTATCGCGACGACAATAAGGAAGCAATTGGTCACCGTGGAGTTTGTATATACGTGAGCGACTACATTTCTGACAACTTCACCATTAAAATTGTGCACAAGGACTGGTCTGGAATTGACAATCTGTTTGTCGAAGTCTCGAGTAAAGATTTCACAATCACCCTTGGCTGTATTTATCGTCCAAGACCCTGTATTTCTGATCGTGCTCTGGCTGATTTTTTGTACGAGTTATACTCTACAGATACAAACATTTTCGTTGCTGGAGATTTTAATTGCAGGGACCTTCGGTGGCCACTTATACATCTTCCCTCATGCACTTCACCATCATACCCGTACGCAAAACTTTTTGCTGATTCTGGGTTGCAGCAGCTCGTTCTGGAACCTACCAGATTTAGAAATGGTCAAAATCCATCTTTGCTGGACTGGATTATATCCTCTGATGCCAACCTGATTTCTGGAATAGAATACCTGCCACCGTTTGGAAAGTCCGACCATGCTGTCCTGGCTGCGAAGCTTCAGATGAGTCTGTCTAATAGTTTGCCCCGTGATACCCGCAAGGTCCGAATAATAAACTATGACGCAGTGAATACTGAGCTCCATGAGATAGGCTGGAGAGAGTTGTTCGATCGTTGTGATGATGTTGACGCTATGTGGAGTAAATTTGTGGACATTGTGAAGTCTACGATTTCAAAGTTCACTCGAATGAAGACTGTCAAACATAATCCGCTCAAACCTTGGATAGGTCAGAATATCCTGAAGATGATCAGATGCAAGAAATCTTTGTGGCAAAGATATCTCCGCAGTAGATCTGATGTAGATTACCGTAACCATAGGTCCTACTCCAACTTCGTTTCATCTGCGATTGACAAGGCGAAAACCTCCTATGAGTCCCAGCTGGCCTCTAGCAAGAACAGAAAAAAGCTTTTTAAATACTTGAGGGCAACAATGAACTCGAGAGTGTCTGTCCCGTTGGTGAGGAATTCCGCTGGGAACATTTCCAAGGATGTCCAGGAGTCTGCAGATTCTTTGGCCGATGTTTTTGCCAACGTCTACTGTTCCGAACCAGACGGGCCATTGCCCATTGTTTCTGTCCCTGGTCCGAGTGCGGAACTTCGGTATGTCTCTGTCGATGAGGAAATGGTGCTCAAACATCTCATGAGTCTCAAGGAAGCGTCTTCTCCTGGTCCTGATGGCCTTTCTCCTTATTGCTTGAAAAGGTGTGCTTCTAGCATTGCTCTCCCCTTGTCCCTCATTTTCAGGATGTCTTTGGATACTTCCGCTCTCCCGAAGGATTGGTTGAGGGCCTCAGTTACACCTATATTCAAAAAGGGGGACAGGCTCTCGCCCAATAATTATCGACCCATAAGCCTTACTTCCTCGGTGTCCAAGGTCTTGGAAAGAATTGTAAGTGAGCAGCTACTTCACTTTGCGCTAGCTAATGACTTGGTTCCTCGTGAACAACATGGGTTTGTTCCTGGTCGTTCTACAATAACTAACCTACTGTGCTGCCTTAATGATTGGACTCGCTGTCTGGATCGGGGTATTCCTGTGGATGTCTTGTATCTGGACTTCTCAAAGGCGTTCGACCGGGTCCCACACCGTCGCCTTTTATCCAAGCTACAACAACTGGGCATAGGCGGAGAGTTGCTCGCTTGGATTAGAGCTTTTCTGTCTAATAGAACGTTTCGAGTGAGAGTGGCAGACGTCCATTCATCTACGGAAAATCTCGTTACAAGTGGCGTCCCGCAAGGATCTGTCCTGGGCCCCATTCTCTTCTTGCTGTACACGTCTGATCTGCCCCGACTATTGAAATCTCCATGCGCACTTTTTGCAGATGATACGAAAATATATAACGAATCATCGAATGCGTTGACCCTGCAGGAAGATTTGAGGGCTGTGGAGGAGTGGTGTCGAAAATGGTTGTTGCCGCTCAACGTCAGCAAATGTCACGTTTTGCACTTAGGCAGAAACAATCCTAAGTGTCAGTATGAAGTCGATGGTCACCGTTTGACTCCCGTTGAGCATTACAACGATCTGGGCATCACAGTGTCCCATGATTTGAGCTGGTCTCACCACGTGGCGGCTGTCGCATCTAGGGCCAGACAGATGACCTACATGATTCAGAGATCGTTTAGGGGCTGTAGCTTAGCAACTTGTCGGGCACTTTATTGTAGCTATGTGCGTCCTTTGATGGAGTATGCTGGACCTGTGTGGTACCCTTCTCTCAGGAGTGACCAACTTCTCCTCGAGTCTGTACAGCGTTGGAATACAAGGATCCCCTTTGGGATAATAAGACCAGACTACCACGCTCGTTTGAGAATGCTTAATCTGCAAACCTTTCAGGATCGACGGGATAGAGGTGATCTTATTGTGACATTTCGGGCTCTGCGTGGGTTCTTTGGTGTGAGTTTAGATCATCTCTACATGAGAAGCAGCACACAACTCCGTGGCCATGCCTTCAAACTGGCGAAAGAAAATTTCAGGACCACACAGCGACAAATATTTCTTTCCAATAGAGTTTTCGAGGGATGGAATGGGCTGCCGCATTGTGTTGTTGGTGCAAATTCGGTGAATTCCTTCAAGAACCGACTCGACAAGTTCATTCGAGACCAGAACAATCATTGAGTGACTGTGAATATGTGCGTTTTCTCTACTGTTTCTTTTGTAGTTTATGAATTCCAATTAATTTTGTAAATTTGAGTTTATGGGTGAAAACCCCTACTCTTTATGTTTATTAATAATAATAATAATAATAATACCTATTTTGGGATAAAGAAAATTTTTCATGAGACTTTGTAAGAGGAACGTGTAACAGTTGAGGGTAAAAAAAAACAGAAAATAGATATTCTGAAAATTTATGCTGATACGATGAACATAACTATCCGGGACTTGCATTCCATGAGTAGATGAAAAACGCAATATGAAAAACAAAACAGAATTTTCTAGAAAAAAATATCACAATGCTGTTTGTTTAAGCAACAGAATAAAATCTTTGAATGAAGCACATCACAGTAAGAAATTATCAGTCTTTCAGAGGAACAGTCATCTTTCTATGTTCGTTAATCTCCTTTTGTTTCTGCCTTGTCTATCAGGAGCTGTTCGAAGCCAGATTTTTACTACCGAGGCAATTTCTGCCTCAGTTGCCTTTCTCGTCAGGGGATTTTGTCGAAGACAAACTGAAAAGAAATAAACATATTAAGTTCAAGGCATGACTTATGAATAAAATACAAGAAAGATAGACAAGTACATTCAAAGACTCAAACATCATGAAAATATGTTCACCAGAATGTGAACATTAAATGAAAATTAAAATTTAATATTTGTATACTGGAGTTAGTTGTCTAATAATTATCCACATTATATTTTTTTGCCATTGTATGTCAAGCCAAAATAATAATATTGTTTCGATCCAACAATGTCATATTTTAATTTGGTGGGTGTGTATAAAAGTGTACGGGCATTTTTTGGCAAATTTGTAACATCTGGCTTGCTGGCGAACCAAGATAAAAGTTCAGAGAGTGCCTTATGAGTAATATTGATTTCAAGAGACCATTTGACCAAAAAATCACTTGAACTTATCACATTGTCACGAACACTATAACTGAAGAATTTGTATAACTGAAGAATCTGTATCACTATCCCAAAATAAATACCCATGAATTGTAGGTTCCGTTTCGGTAACAGAAGTTGATGGAACAGGCTCATTTACATACGAACGGAATCCTGGCCTAGAGGTATTATCAGAAATAGAACTTGTGCATTGACTTGACATTGCCTCATCCCCAGCAAACACTAAAACGCAGCAAAAGTACAAAAACTGTACAGCGTTACTGCACTTGAAGTGCAGCGATGGTGGTGCAGTAACTGTATCGAAACGGACTGTAGGAAGGTGGCCCAAAATGATCCCCTTAAGCTACGAATGACTGTAAAAAGCAAAGTATACAACAGAAGGAGCTCAAATATATTTTTTTGCATAGCTGAAGGATTGTTCCTAAATGTTGCTTCGTCAATTTTTCGATATAATGTGGAAGCAAGTTTTTAAAGCTAGTAATGTTCATATTCACAAAGGGATCGTTTTACCCTTATAGGCTGGGTTAAATGATCCCCTAAGGATGGGCAAAATGATCCTCTGGTAAAGATGCACTTTACCTTTTTTATGTGATAAAATATCCTATTGACGTCAACGAAATTAACTTTATTCGGCTCAACCAAATTAACAAACAATATCAAATTGCTGTACACCAAAAATAAAAGTATTTAGAAACAACAAAATACAAAAAATACTAGAACAGAAAACAAGTTGACTTTACAAGTCATCTGTTAACTGTTTACGCACTTTGTTCACTTTGGAATGATCAATGCAATAGTCACAACAATATGGATCACAGTCATTATTGTCGATTCCCGCACACTCATCATGTGCCCATCGATAGCACAGTGAGCACTGAACCCAACCTTCTCCTGAATGAGACTGTAGAAATGTTTCGGTACAAATCAGACATTCTGTATCTTCTTCGGATTCCTCCAAAGATTCCTCGTCATTTATCTCCTGTTTTGTTTTTTTATTATTCACATATTTCCTCAATATTCGCCTTTTATTTTTTTCTTTTGGAAGTACTCTTTCTGCCAACATTTTCTTGTTCTTTGAATCTTTTTTTTCGGCCTGTTTCTCCTTCCTCTGTTGCTCCTCCAACAATTGATCTTTATACGGAGTGCTTATCAAAACTACAGTGCCTCCAGACTTTCGTGTTTTTGAACTCCGTTGTTCTTGTGCCATTTTAGGAAGTGGGTGAACATCATTTGGCTGAACATTGAAATACCTTGTGTCCCTTGATGTTGAGGGGTCACTTACGGAATCTAAGGATTGTTTGATGTTGGAAATTGAAGCATCATTCGGCTCAATGCATTCAAGGCTTTCACTAGCCCCATCATGTTGCCCATGGACAGCATCATTGACTTCCTCATGCTGTTCTTGCACCACATCATTTTTCTCATTGGCATCGTCATTCCTAGGGTCATTTTGCTCTGTTAGTCAGTGGGGATATTTCATTGAAATAATGCAATATGACTAAACGTTGCATACTCTTAGTGCCACCATAAAAAATTCAGATCCGCTCGTGTTTAAGGGTAGTTTATTTTTGTGATTTTTCAGGAATCTTTGCTGATCGGAAATTTCCCGTGGAGATATTTCATTGAAACAAAGTATAATAATTGCTAATCTGATACCCTCTGTACCACCATACAATTATTTCAGGTCCGTCACGTTTAAGGGTAGTTTATCCTCGTAATTTCTTGGAATACTTTTCGGACCGATAATTTCCAGTGGAAAAATTTTATTGAAACAATGCATTTTGACTTAACGTATCATACTCTTGGTGCCACGATAAAAAAATTTAGATCCGCCCCTGTTTAAGGGTAGTTTATTTTTGTGATTTTTCAGGAATCTTTGCTGATCGGAAATTTCCCGTGAAGATATTTCATTGAAACAATGCATTATGACTAAACGAAGCATACTCTTGGTGCCACCATCAAAGAAATTCAGATCCGCCAACTATTAAGGGTAGTTTATTCCTGTGATTCTTCAGGAATCCTTGCTGATCGATATATTTCAGTGGGAATATTTCCTTGAAACAAATCATAATTATTGCAAATCGGTAACCTTCTGTGCCACCATACAAAAATTTCAGGTCCGACATGTTTAATGGTAGTTCAGTTTAGTTAGATATTACGAGGATAAACTACCCTTAAACGAGTCGGACCTGAAACTTTTGTATGGTGGCACAGAAAGTAACTGATTTGCAATAACTATGCTTTGTTTCGAGGCAATATCCCCACTGGAATATATCGATCAGCAAGGATTCCCGAAAAATCACAAAAATAAACTACCCTTAGACAGGGGCGTACCTGAATTTTTTTCACGGTGGCACCAAGCGTATGTTACGTTTGGTCATAATACGATGTTTCAATAAAATATCTCCAGTGAAAATGTTCGGTCAGCAAAGTATTTCGAGTTATTATGAGGACAAACTACCCTCAAACGGGTCGGACCTGAAATTTTTGTATGGTGACACAAAGGGTATCCGATTTGCAATTATTATAATTTGTTTCAATGGAATATCTCCACTGATAAATATCGATCAGCAAGGATTTCCGAAAAATTGCAAAATTAAACTACCCTTCATAGGGGGTGGATATGAATATTTTTTATGGTGGCACCCGAAATATTCTACGGTTAGTCATAATACATCGTTTCAATAAAATATCTCCACGGGAATTTTCCGATCAGCAAGGATTCCTGAAAAATCACCAGAATAAACTACCCTTTAACAGAAGCGGATCTGAATTTTTTCACGGTGGCACCAAGCGTATGCTACGTTTAGTCATAATACGTTGTTTCAATAAAATATCTTCAATGAAAATTTTCGGTCAGCAAAGTATTCCGAGAAAAGTACGAGGAGAAACAACCTTTTAACGAGTCGGAACTGAAATTTTTGTATGGTGGCACAAAGGGTATCCGATTCACAATTATAATAATTTGTTTCAATAAAATGTCTCTTCTGGAAAATATCGATCAGCAAGGATTTCCCAAAAATCACAGGAATAAACTACCCTTAATAGGGGGTGGATCTGAATATTTTTTATGGTGGCACCATAATTATGCTACGGTTAGTCTGATAGTTTCCAGTGGTGATATTTCATTGAAACAAAGTGAAACAATTGCAAATCGGATACCCTCTGTGCCACCATACAAAAATTTCAGGTCCGACTCGTTTAAGGGTAGTTTATCCTCGTAATTTTCGGAATACTTTGGTGACCGAAAATTTCGAGTGGGGATATTTTATTGAAACAACGTATTATGACTAAAGGAAGCATATCTTTGGTGCCACCATGAGAAAATTTCAGATCCGCCCCTGTTTAAGGGTAGTTCATTCTTGTGATTTTTCAGAAATCCTTGCTGATTGGAAATTTCCCGTGGAGATATTTTATTGGAATGATGTATTATGACTAACCGTAGCATACTCTTTGTGACGCCATAAAAAATATTCAGATCCACCCATTATTAAGGGTAGTTTATCTCTGTATTTTTTCGGAAATGTTTTCCGGTGGAGATATTTCATTGAAACGAAATAAAATAATTGCAAATCGGATACCCTCTGTGCCACCATACAAAAATTTCAGGTCCGACCCGTTTAAGGGTAGTTTGTCCCCGTAATTTCTCGGAATACTTTGCTGACCGAAAATTTTCAGTGTAGATATTTTTTTAAAGATGCATTTTGACTAAACGTAGCATACCTTTGGTGCCATCATACACAAAATTCAGATTTGCCCCTGCTTAAGGGTAGTTTATTCTTGTGATAACTCCAATAAAAATCCTTGTACACAATTCCCCCAATCACCACATTTTTACGAAGAATTACATACACCTATTCAAGGTGAAAACAATAATGCATTGTTTTGATGAAATATTTCTACTGAAAACGCCCGGTCAGCAGGCTATTCCGAAGATTATCAAGAATAAATTACCCTCATTAGAGCAAAGAATTCCGAGAAATTACGAAGATAAACTACCCTTAAATGTGACGGACCTGAAATCTCTGTATGGTGGCACAGAGTGTATCCGATTTGCAATTATTTTACTTTGTTTCAATGAAATATCTCCACCGGAAACCATCGATCAGCAAGAATTTCCGAAAAATCACATGAATAAACTACCCTAAATAGGGGGTGGATCTGAATATTTTTTATGGTGGCACAAAGAGTATGCTACGGTTAGTCATAATACATCGTTTCAATAAAATATCTCCACGGGAAATTTCCGATCAGCAAGGATTCCTGAAAAATCACAAGAATAAACTACCCTTAAACAGGGGCGGATCTGAAGTTTTTTCACGGTGGCACCAAGCGTATGCTACTTTTAGTCATAATATGTTGTTTCAATAAAATACCTCCACTGAAAATTTTCGGTCAGGAAAGTATTCCGAGGTTTGATAAACTACCCTTAAACGAGTCGGACCTAAAATTTTTGTACGGTTGGACAGAGGGTATCCGATTTGAAATTATTTTACCTTGTTTCAATGAAATATCTCCACTGGAAAATATCGATCAGCAAGGGTTTCTGAAAAATCACAGGAATAAACTACCCTTAATAGGGGCTGGATCTGAATATTTTTTATGGTGGCACAATGAGTATGCTACGGTTAGTCACAATACATCGTTTCAATAAAATATCTTCACGGGAAATTTCCGATCAGCAAGGATTCCTGAAAAATCACAAGAATAAACTACCCTTAAACAGGGTCGAATCTGAATTTTTTTTACGGTGGCACCAAGCGTATGCTACATCTAAACATAATACGATGTTTCAATAAAATATCTCCACTCAAAATTTTCGGTCAGCAAAGTATTCCGAGAAATTAAGAGGATAAACTACCCGCAAACGAGTCGGACCTGAAATTTTTGTATGGTGGCACTGGCACAGAGGGTATCCGATTAGCAATTATTTTACTTTGTTTCAATGAAATATCTCTACTGGAAAATATCGATTAGCAAGGATTTCCGAAAAATCACAAGAATAAACTACTCTTAAACAGGGGTGGATCTGAAGTTTTTTCACCGTGGCACCAAGCGTATGCTACGTTTAGTCACAATACATCGTTTCAATAAAATATCTCCACTGTAAATTTTCGGTCAGCAAAGTATTCCGAGAAATTACCAAGATAAACTACCCTTAAACGAGTCGGACCTGAAATTTTCGTATGGTGGCACAGAGGGTATGCGATTTACAATTATTATACTTAGTTTCAATGAAATATCTCCACTGGAAAATATCGATCAGCAAGGATTTCCGAAAAATTACACGAATAAACTACCCTTAATAGGGGGTGGATCTGAATTTATGGTAGCACAAAGAGTATGCTACGGTTAGTCACAATACATCGTTCTAATAGAATATCTTCACGGGAAATTTCCGATCAGCAAGGATTCCTGAAAAATCACAAGAATAAACTACCGTTTAACAGGGACGGATCTGAATTTTTTTCATGGTGGCACCAAGCGTATGCTACGTTTATACATAATACGTTGTTTCAATAAAATATCTCCATTAAGAATTTTCGGTCAGCAAAGTATTCCGAGAAATTAAAAGGAGAAACTACCCTCAAACGAGTCAGACCTGAAATTTTTGTATGGTGGCACAGAGGGTATCCGATTTGCAATTATTTTACTTCGTTTCAATGAAATATCTCTACTGAAAAATATCGATCAGCAAGGATTTCCGAAAAATCACAAAAATAAACTACCCTTAATAGGGGGTGGATCTGAATATTTTTTATGGTGACACAAAGAATATGCTACGGTCGATAACAATACATCATTCCAATAAAATATCTCCACGAAAAATTTCCGATCAGCAAGGATTCCTGAAAAATCACAAGAATAAACTACCCTTAAACAGGGGCGGATCTGAATTTTTCTCACGGTGGCACCAAGCGTATGCTACCTTTAGTCATAATACGTTGTTTCAATAAAATATCTCCACTAAAAATTTTCGGTCAGCAAAGTATTCCGAGACATTACGAGGATAAACTACCCTTAAACGAGTCGGACCTGAAATTTTCGTATAGTGGCACAGAGGGTATGTAATTTACAATTATTATACTTAGTTTCAATGAAATATCTTCACTGGAAAATATCGATCAGCAAGGATTTCCGAAAAATGATAAGAATAAACTACCCTTAATAAAAGGCGGATTTAAATTTCTTTCATGGTGGCTCCACAAGTATGCAACGTTTAGTCACAATGTATAGTTTGAATAAAATATCTCCACGGGAAGTTTTCGATCAACAAGGATTTCTGAAAAATCACAAGAATAAACTACCCTCAAACGGGAGCGGACCTGATTTTTTTTTATGGTGGCACGAAAAGTATGCTACATTCAATCACAATATAAAGTTTTGATAAGATATCTCGACTGGAAACCTCCGGTCAGCAAATTATTTTGAAAAATTACAAGAATAACCTACCCCCAAATTTGGGTGGATTTAAATTTTGAATATGGTGGCAAGAAGGTTATCCTCGATAGATATCTGGTTTGCATTATGAGTCTCATATTCTTACTAGAAGGCTGAAATTAACGGTATAATTCTATTTCAGTCAGTAAAGTATTTCACCCCATTAAACTTTATTCATTTATTTATTGACAATGACCCCCTTTTCCTCATAAATATTATGTTATAGTGATTTTCGAGAAATGTGTTTCTTCAAAACTTTTTTCACGATGCATCCGTTGTTTATTTAAGTTGGGCACTAACATTTGAATCCTTGATCTCCAATTGAATTATTCCTCATATGATAGTAAAATGTAATTCAATACATGATGTGTGAGTCAGTTGTTAGCGAGACTCATAAAAATTCCAACTTCCGAGTCCCGATTCTACAGTGGGGGCTTTTCGTTTAAACGAAAATGCAGTTATTTTCATGAAAAACCTTCAGAACATCACATTTCAAACATATAATTTCAATATTATATTTTTAAAAAAATTTTTGATCACCTAAAACAGAAAAATAAAAATAGGGATTCGCATTTAAAGGGATTTGTCATTAGTTCACGATATGGCAACGTCGAATTCAGCTTTCTCGGAAAGAAAAGGACGTCAAATGTGTTACTTTGCTCAGAAAAACAGAGATAGCTATACTTCGATCTGGTAAGAGTAGAAGACAACGACCAAGCAATAGAAAAAGAAGAGCACAGACTGTCATACTGTCATATTACTGACAAATCGTAAACGGAAATTGTTTGGTTGTATTGACAAAGAACAAGTGTGTACCACAGAATGGGAATAAATATTTCGTTATTCTATAGCAGAAAAAGCAATTCTACTAAACAACGTTGTCACTTCGAGCATGCATGACAAATCCCAAACCCCAATTTTGAATTCTGATTTTTAATACTTTCTGAAGGTAATTTGGGAGAATGATGAATCAAACCCATAATAATTATGTTCAAATTTGCATTTGCAGTAATAACCCAAATTCAGGAAAAATCCCCATTCCTTCCAATTTCTATTCCTAATCACTCCGAGTAGATCGACATCGAGGCATCGAGGCTCGAGCCGGCGAACGAATCAGTGTCGAGGCCCGAGGGGAACCAACTCGACTCGATACGAAGGCAAATCGTTGGCGAACGCCAGCGTCGCCAGCCGCGAAATCATAAACACCGAGTCGAGTCAGCTCGAGTTGCAACTCGAGTTGGCTATCATTTCAAATTTCAACTCGAGTAGATCGAGTTGAGAAATAGACGTAGACGACTCGTCCGATCACTAAGCACAACTCGGTGATAGCACAATTTCTTTCCGCCGTTGACACCCGCTTTTTCCAAAACGTTATAGCTGTCCGTTGTCCTATTTCATACATTTTGTGGAATATCTCTAGAACCGTATGGAATAAGAGAAAAACCTCAACAGCGCGAAGAAGCATAAACCTAGCTGAGTTCAGCAAAATCAGAATTTTTTGAAAACCTAAAAGTGCTTGGCCAGCTTCACATTCACCTGGGCGGTACATTTTGTGGAATATCTTCGGAATCGTCTGGAATAAAAAAAATCAAACAGCACGGAGCAGTACAAACCTAGCAAACTTCAGTCCAAAAAAATATTCGAAAACCTGAAAATATTGGACAAATTTTTTTCAAAATCTTTTTTTTCGGAAAATAGGCAGGATTTCCGTGGGAAGTTTAACGGCACAAGTTAGCTCGCATAAAGGACGATTTTTATACAAATTCCTCAATTTCACATATATTTCATAATAAATATTTCACAATCCAAAATACAGCAAAACTTATTCCCCTCAAAATCCTCACGAATTTTGCATTTCTCAGTTAGACTGTCGAAGAAAATATAAACAGAACGCAACACACAACACATACGAATATCAATCTCTCTCTTATTGGAGAAAATAATTCTTACAATTAGTGCATGCTGCATAAAGCTAGTCGCGCCCCTCGGATGCCACTCCAATCCGCGATAACGCAGGCATCGGTCGGTTGAGATTTTGTTACGCGCTCCGCACAAGTGATCTCATTGTAATTTTGTATTATCAATAAACCATATTTTTATATTGTTAGAGCTATGTGTTAGTGGAGAGCTCCTAAATTCACACCAAGTGTTGCAAAGTAGACTTCAAACTATGAGCGATGGACTACAATAGGGATAATCCTTTTTCCACCATATCATTCAACAACTTGGACAGTTGTCCAAAGAATTAGTCTACTGAACCAGATGGTGATCTCCCTATACCCATCACAATTGTATTGATATTTATGGAATACACTGAACCAAAAGAGTGCATAAATATAATTGAAACGTAAAAAATTGTATTAATGAACGATTACATGAAAATCGGCCCGTCAACTAAATTCATTAATATGAGGAAACTCTATTCATTGATCTATGACACCGATTATAAGTCGATGAACAATTCATTGTGTTAATGAATATCAAGAAATCGTTCTTCTAAGAGTTCCATCATTATATTAATGAACCACGTTCGTTAATCAATGTATCTCAATACATTGTTAAATGAACTTATACTTCAATACTATGAACGCCTCATATTGATGTAGGATTTCAATTTCTTCTACACAGAAGTTGATTTCCTACTTGTACAAATTGTAGATTTATGTAGTTAATTCTGTGTGTGTGATGTGCTTTATGGAGGGTACGACGAACAGAGGCTATCTGGGTGGTCGTCACTCTCACGGCACATGTGGTCGTAAGGGCAGATTTCAGAGGACATAGAAGCCAACAAGTCGAAAGATTTCTGGGAACATCCTGTCCCTTACACGTAAGATGATATAGGTTGTTGGATACAATCGTGTTGACGATTTATCTTAGTCAACAAGGGAGGTCTCGAATAATTTCAGAAACGTGTACGGGAAGTAATAAATTAACAGTACACGAATCAGGTGGTAGGGGATGAAGATTCGGGGTGTACGCCCTCGGTTTAAGTAAGAGTGGGGAGAAATCGAGGTAGTATGCCGGGAGGAAGTTTTAAGACAGTTCCCGTCGAGGTTTGAGTAGAGAGAAAGTTGTCTTCGAGGTTTGAGTAGAAGGAGTTCTCGTCGGGCTTTAGAAGGGACAGTAAGAATTAAAGTTAGACGTAGAAACATCTAGACGCCTAACTTAGACGCCAGCTGACAGCTAGTAAAACTGATTGCGTAGCAACTTCTTTGCTTTTAACTCCGAAAAATGATCAGCGTTTACCCGCCTTTTTGAGCGATGAAAGTATTCCAAACCAGTTAACAAAAGCTCGAAGAAAAAATGAACGCATATGAAAAATCATAAACCTTTTCAACAGTAATATAATAAAATGAAATGATACGAAAACATAACGTTATTACTTTTAGGTACAAAGAAAATAAATTATTTCTATTATAAAATTGTCGAAGGTGAGCTGCTTTAACAAAATTAATAAATATTTTCAATTCAAATTCAAAGTGCGGTTACTTTTTTCATTGATAGAATAGAATAAAATAGAGTTTATTGATAGTCATGCTACATAAATAAACTCCTCAAAATAACTGTGAGTTATGCACCCTGGGGTGATATCTGTGTACAGTTTCAACGAAAATCACGATTGTCAACCCTAATTTAAGTCAATAAAACAAAAGATATAAAACATTTTTCTATAAGTCACCCCTCAAATCAATTTCAATATAACTTGTTTTCCGTCACAGTCGGTGGAGAATATAGTCACAAATAGGTGAAAATGTCCTCTTATGAATGCTTTAAACTGGCCCTTTGTCGCAGTCGGTGTACATCTCCTGATCGGCGGAAGAAAAAAGCCCCTGACTCGGTGAAAACTGTGTCCTAATTGCGTTGTTTCCATCGAATTTTCACTATCATCGTCGTTCTTTTTTTACGTATTTCCCTGTTTATGTTGAATATATTATACCGTGTATCAACGTCCGATCTTCCTCAATAATCCATTTTTTTATTTCCTTGTTGAATGCATACCTATTCTTTACCTCCTTTATTTGTTTTGGCACAATTGTATATAATCTTGGAGCTATAAATTCGGTATAACATTGTCGAATTTTTTTGTCTGCTCTCAGTCTCTCAAAGTTACGATCAACAGACATTGTTGAGTAACTATGTTCCCTCGTTCTAACTGAAATTTTTTTTTATGTATACACACGATAATCCTGAACGCGTAAATTTGTCTTAAGTCTTATTCTCTAGATATTTTGTATACACTGTATTTTTGTAGAACATCCATGCTCCTCTTTTAATAGTCCAAAACTCCTCCCATCCTATTATACCATACGAAAGCTGCGACTGTACTAACGCATCATAAAGAATCTGTAGGTGTTTGACAGATTTAATGCTTTGTGTTATATATTTATATCTATACAGAATGCCTCGCAGCTTTCTAGAAAGGAAATATGTATACTTCTGCCACTTTAAATTCTCGTCTATGATGATGCCAAGATATTTTGCTGAAGATGTTTTCGCAATTTTCAGTTGTGCATCAATTTTCAAATTTCCCAAATTTGGAATTCCCTTTTTGTTCGAGGCGAACGTTAGATATTTCGTTTTCTCAGGATTCATCGTTAATTTGTTTTTTCGAAACCACTTCACCAATGACTCAAACTGCACGATTACTTGATTTTTTGGATTTTTCCCTATGTCATCTTGAAACAAAATTATAGTGTCGTCCGCAAATCCTATAATTTCTCCTTTGCTATTCATTAAAAAGAGGCTGTTTAAATAGAGATTAAACAGCGGAGGCCCCAGTACTGTTCCCTGTGGTACCCCGAAGGTAAGTCGATTTTTCCTGCTGTATTTTCCATTGATAGTCACAATTTGATGTTTACCCAATTTATAGCTCTGAAGAAGATTCAGTATTTTACCACGAAAGCGGTAATCTGCAAGTTTATCTGAAAGTATTTCATGATTGACGGTGCCAAATGCTTATGCGAGATCTATTACCACCGCCAAAGTTGGAATTGTCAACATTTTTGTATATGAAATCGGTTACCTTTTTAATTGCATCTTCGGTAGACATGCCCCTATGAAATCCAAATTGATTATTGGACATAATCTTATGTTTACCTATGAATGCCTCCATTCGTACTTTTATCAGTTTTTTCGAAGATCTTGCCCAGATTTGATGTTAATGTAATGGGCCTATAATTCGTCATACGACTTGGATCTTCGCCCTTGTATAATGGTTTTACTATCCCCAGTTTCAGAATTTCAGGATAACACGCGCTTTCAAAACATATATTGACTATATGAGTAAGTGGCTCCGAAATCAATTCTTGTATTTCTTTAAGAGTTTCTGCTCGTATCCCGTCATGTCCTGCTGATTTTTTTGGTTTTATACTCATTATTGTCTATTTTACTTCTTCAGGATCAGTTGGATACAGAAAAAACGATCCATCCAGAGGCTTGCTTCTTTCGGTAAAATTACTAGGTGGAGTTATTCTACTTGCATAATTTTTAACTATTTTGTATTTGACTGAAATGGTCATTGAAAAGATTACACATTTCCTGACTGTCCCCAATCTTCCCATAATCCTCACTCCTTATGTATTTCACACCTTCATACGGTTTTCCGTTATCGGTTATTGATTTTACACTTTTCCATAAAGCTTTGGCATCCATCTGATTGGTGCTTATGTATTTTTCGTGATAATTCGTTTTTGCTTCTTTTATTAGTTGGTGTAATTTATTTTTAATTTCAAAGTAATCATTTTTCAGCGGGATGTTGCCAGGTTCTCTTTTGACCCGGTTGTACAGATCTTGCTTCCTATTTATTTCGTTTACTATCATTGGCGTTATCCATTCTTTTCTCTTTCTCTTATCCTTCTTGAGGTATATCGAATACAGAATATCGATGAAATTTTCTGTTATTTTATTGGAATCATTTTAATCGTAGACTTCCTTCCAGTTTTCAGTACCAACTAAGTTTTTAAGTTTGACATAATTTATATACTTTCTGATATTCAAATCCTTAGGCAGCATGTAAATCCATACGTATTCAGAACATTCTTATATTCTTCTACATGAAATTCGCGAGAAAGCAATTTAATATTCATGTCACCGGTAAGAATATGGTCAGCACAATGCTTTTCTCTCTCTGAGTAGAGCAATGATTCCTTATTGAATTCCACAGTGGAATAATGTGGTGACTTATATATCGAAGTAAGTTTAAGTCTTCTTCTTTCACTTTAAAAGTTTAGCTCAAGTGCTGTAATCGTTCCCAATTTAATGTTTGAACAGTCAAAATCAATTCCATCCTTTATGTACGCTATTACTCCGTAATTTTTATTGTATTTGCCCTCATTATGAACTTGTTGATATCCTCTCATATTAAATAAATTTGGCTCCTCTACTCTAAATGTCTCAGAGAGTATAATTATGTCAAAATCAAAATCAGTAATTATGTCAAGAATAGCTCGAGTTCATTGAAATTTTTTGTATACTACATATATTCATCATAAATATTTTGAATTTCGCTCTTCCCATAGAAACGAGTTCCATCATGTCATCCATGATTATTGTATTGTAATCTTCATTTTGATACTCTTTCATGAAATTATTCATAATGCAAGTTTTTTCACTATTATTATTTTTTTCCACTTTTTTATATATATTATTTTCAAAATTACAGATCCCTACTTTTATGTTCCTGATTTATTCCGATGTTTCATACCACTTACGTTATCCTTCTGGGATGCTTTCGTTTTTTGTAAATATACTGCTTCACAAGAGTTAGGGATATCGTATTCAATCGTTTTTAAAAGTATGTATTCTTCGAGAAAATCGCTGCAAAATCATTCACAGCCCAATAACAACTTGAATCGATCCAATAAAATCAGTATGAGACATTTCGTCGATCTGGTCACCGTTTTTCTGAGGTTTGGTTCTTTGCATATGCTTCATGAATGTTCCTATTTTGAAATGAAGTCAGTTGATCAACGGCTTCGATTTGAAACGAGTTTTCTGAAAATGCCAAGACGTAAATTAACAAACGCTGAGGCTAATAGAGCTATCGGAATGCTACAGGGTGACCTAACTCAGGTTGTTGTAGCGGAAATGCTCCAAGTCAGCCAAACTGTGATATCTCGACTTTGGAATAGGTTGAGGGAGACAGGTTCCGTGTTGGAAAGACCAAGGCTTGGTGGGCGACGAAAAACAACACCTGCTCAGGATCGTTTCATCACCGTTCCTGCGAGAAGAAACCCTATATCTTCGTGTAGAATGCTACGGAATACTCTTCAAAATGCAGATGGGGTCCAAGTTTCCATCGAAACCATCAGACGACGTTTGAGAGAGGTGAATCTATGTTCTAGACGTCCATTAGGAGGAGTTTCATTAACACGTCAAAGACTGGAATGGGTAAGGCAACATATCAATTGGAACGATCAATGGCGTAGTGTTCTTTTCACTGATGAATCCAGATACGGACGATTTTCAGATTCTCGAAGAATAAGGGTATGGACAATCCCACGCATATCCCGTAATCGTCGCTATGTCCAAGAAGTCCATCTATCCGAGGGGGTAGTGTTATGGTATGGGGCGGGATATGTTTCAACGGGCGCACAGGTCTACACATTTGTCCTGGGAATATGACCGCCTTTCACTATAGGGAGCATGTCATTGACAATGTTGTACCAAATTTTCACGCTGCTATTGGTGAGACTTTTCAATTTCTAGACGATAACGCTAGACCGCACCTTGCAGCCATAGTTGAGAATGCGCGCGAGGAGCTTGGTATTCCACATTTACCAATACCTCCGCACTCACCAGATTTGAATTGCATAGAGCATGCTTGAAATATGCTCCAAAAAAGATTAGATAATCATCAACCTACCCCAGAATCCTTACATGATCTGAGAGAGCTTCTGCCCCGTTTATGGAACCAAATTCCTCAAGAAATGTTCAACAACCTCGTGTGTAGTATGCAAAAAAGATGTCAAGCTGTTATTGATGCCCGTGGAGGCCATACATTGTATTGATAGTCTTAAAATGCTCGAATTCTCTGGGAATAAAATTTCGTTATTTTACTCGATTTTTCTTAACCATCCTGTATACGCTGCGGACCTACAGGCTAAAATTAATTTGCCACTTGAAATCATATTTATATGAATTTTCATCACAAAAATCTTATTTTAACTATATTTTTTTGGAATTTAAGTCAATATCCCCAACGCATGTGTAGCCAAATTTGGTGTGAGCAACTTTTCCACTCGATTTTTTCCACCTGTGGTCGATGATCCCGAAGCCAAATCCGTTTCTGCAGATATATCACCCACTCCAGGGGATCCTAGATCCTGATTTCCAACAACAGTATTATCCGGGGTAATACTCTGAACGTTGGGTTGAGTATGTGTTGCCTGTGCACTATTACCCTCGTCAGTAGTCGATGTTCCCACTGTTAAATCAGTCGGTTCAAGATGATATTCCTCGCTGAGGGCTCGGTCGTGGTTTCTAGCAACAGGTCTAAATAAAATAAGTTTGGTATACTCATGTCAAATTCTTTCTTTCGCTTCATTGATTATTTTATTTTCATGGTAAATGCGAATCAAGAAATAAAATTTCAACACCATATCCACCAACTGTACATCCAAATTACACGGTTATTGAGAGGATCTTGATTCAAAATGTGATCATTAAGGCTAGGAAAAATGCCTTCAACATTAATTTTACGCTTTGTAATGATTACAAGTTGTAATGAGGCATTCCCAGATAAATCAGTATACTGTCGGAAAACACTTTCGGCTATCCTACATATATATAAACTATATATCTTGAGGGTTTTATTAATCCAACCCGATCTTTTCGTCGGATGAATGAGGATGGTTCAGATTCTGTCAAATGCGAGGTGCATTCTTCACACTCTATTTGTTTTTTTTTTAATTTTCGTATAACAGCAACAGCAATATATGCTACTGGTAACTCGGGTAATTGAAAATATAAAAACTTGTACTTGAACTCTTTATTTTGCATGAGATCGTCGTCGCATACGTTGCAGTGGACTGTATGATTCCTCTTTACTCGAACTTCCAATACTAAGCTTAGACAAGCTGAAATCTTACGTGCAGGTGGCTCGAACTTGCGGGGTTGCCGCTGTGAATATTTTATCCTCAACATAAACAGCCCGCCTTGAAATATCCAAGTATTTCAACCATGAAAAACGAATAGCAATTAATATGAATACCAAGGTAAGTATATGAAAAATATCACTGACTTGAATGAAATTTTAAACATTTTTTTCGAAATGAAGAACGTATAATTTCGAAATGGAGCCCTTCAGTACGTTTTCATCACTAAAACGAATGGACACAATGCGCGCCACATCGTCGCTTCCAGGATGAGTCGAAATAATTCGTGCCATCTTCCACATTAATGGAGGTAAGTTGTCTTTCTTCACTATGACCATAGAACCTTCTTTCAGAATATTGGGTGATTTTTCTGCCATTTTAGTCTGACTTGAAGTCCGTTTAGATATTCTAGACTCCATTTCTTCCAAAAGAATTGAACTATTTTCTGCCTTTGTTGATATATTTTTATTCTATCATCAGGAACGGCTGTATAATCAGCTTCTGATAGGCTTGTTAGAGGTCTACCAATCAAAAAGTGAGCAGGAGTGAGGGGATAATAATCATCTGGACTAGAGGATAATGGGGTAAGTGGCCTAGAGTTAAGAATTAAAGTCATCAAAATGTAATTCATTCTTACCGAGTACCCTCTTTAAGTGATGCTTGATACTCTCAACCGAAGATTCCCAAATACCACCAAAATTCGCAGTGAATTTCCCTGGATATTCTCATTACCAAAGTGTTCAGTTATAAATTCACTATACTTCGTGAAGAAACTAAGAAGTTCATTATTCGCACCCACGTACTGAGTGCCATTGTCCGAAAATATTATCCAAGGCTTTTCCCTTCTTGCTATAAATCTTTTGAAACAAGCTATATAAGCTTCGGTTGTCAATTCTGTTACAACTCCAAGATGCAGAGCCTTTGTAACCATGCAAACAAATATACTCATTCAAGCCTTTGCTATGCTAGGATTTTGTATTTTTCGATCTTTTATAAAAAAATGGCCAGCGTAAACGCATCCAACATCTCTTATAGAAAACAATAAATGCTGTGGACCGCAATGAAATAACCTTTTATGTTCGCTCGTTTAGAGTGCTTTATTAAAATTATGATTTTCAGGTAAAATAAAAGGATATATTTTGTCATAATTTAAATTAGCCTTTGAAATTCTACCACCTACTCTAATAATCCTTTTATCATCAAGAAATGGACAAAGATCTGAAATCGAACTAGAACAGCGAACAAATTTTGACCTTTTCAAATCTGAAATTTCATTGCTGAATCTACTAATTTGTGCTGATCTCATTAACGATTCGAATCTAAATTTAATTCTTCTACTGTCAATGGACCAATCATTTTATGATTCACTCTCCTTGTATTGAATGCAAATCTCAAGCAATACGCGGTTATTCGTATTAATTTATTCGAATCAAAAGTTATTTCAAAAATTGACTCATCATGAACAGATGCGGTATTTGCTACGATTTTTTTTTTCTGGAATATCTTTCAAATTGATTGGTGATTGTTTATACCAAGCATATCCTTCCAATTTCAACCAACTTGGCCCCTGAAACCAAAATTAATTGTCTTTCAATTCCTGCGCTGAAATACCTCGAGACATATTATCAGCAGGATTTTTCGTAGAATTACCATGATACCAATTCTCTATTTTTGTAAGGCTTTCTATTTTTGCGACGCGATTTGCCACGAAAATTTTCCATTTGTCGGGAGTACCATTTATCCAAGGATAAACTATTGCGGAATCTGTCCAACAATGTATTTCTTGTAGCTCAATTTTTAAAGCATTTTTGACCTTATTCAACAGTTTTGCGCCCAACGACGCAGCACTCAATTCTAATCTAGGCACTGTGAGTTGCTAAATTGGTGCTACTCTACTCTTTGAACACAGCAGATTACATTTCACTCCAGCATTATTTTTACTTTTCAAATAAATACAGCAACCATAACCTTTTTCTGAAGCATCAGTGAATAAATGTAACTCAATGCAATTTGGGTGTTTCACCAAAACAAAACGGAATTTTAAAATCCCTTAATGCTTCTAAATCAGCGACAGACAAGATCCAGCCGTCCTTGAGCTTTTCTGAAACTGGTTCATCCCACCCACATTTATCTTTCCAAATTAATTGTTATATTAATTTCGCCTTTATGACTGTAGGGCCTGATAAACCCATTGGATCAAATAACTGACTTATGGCTGACAAATTAGATCTCTTTGTAACAGACCTTGTTGTTTTCAACTTACAAATTGAAAATTCTATTGCGTCTAAGCCTGCATTCCATATTACTCCTAAGGTTTTACTATTTTTATTTTCCCCTAGTTTCAGCACGCTTGACTCAACATTCATATCAATATTGAAATGATCTATAAGGTTTGGAGCGTCTGCTAACCATTTTCTCAACTGAAATCCTGATTCTTGTAATGATTTGGTGACTAACGATTGAATTCGTTTGATTTTTAACTCGTCATTATCTAAAGCTAAATAATCATCTACATAGAAGCATTCTTTAATTGATCTGGCTGCTTCTGGATGTGGTTTAGAGTTTCAGATGGCTATTTGCTGTAAGGCCCTAGTCGCTTAAAAACTTGAAGCTTTACTTCAGTGAGTTACTGTCAACAACTTGTTACATTTCTGTTTTTCTGTTTCAGCCTTTCGCCAGAAGATTCTCTGGAACTTAATGTGTTCCGGATACAACCATACTTGCCTATGAATTTTCGATATACCTGCCGTCATCATGAAAATAGGTAAGCGACAACGAAGTAAGATGTCAATTAAATCGCTTCGAATTGTTGGCCCTGACCTCTGCACGTCGTTCAACGAAA
The DNA here is from genome assembly GCA_958510865.1 of Myrrha octodecimguttata. Taxonomy (NCBI): domain Eukaryota; kingdom Metazoa; phylum Arthropoda; class Insecta; order Coleoptera; family Coccinellidae; genus Myrrha; species Myrrha octodecimguttata. The sequence goes on from OY294056.1 coordinate 15,560,754, forward strand.
TATTTTCATCAGTCTTGGCTGAAAAATCGAATACAACCCTACAGGGAGTCGTATCGCTTTCTTTCAAAACTGGATGTTGAGGAACATAGTAAACAGATTCATCGTCTTCAAGCTCATCTATATCAACTTGTATTTCTGTTAAATGACCTAAACGCTGATATTCTTCAATGAAGTCTACATATTGACTTTTCAGAAAATTATTTTTCGAAAGTTTACGTTCTCATGCGTAAATTGCCATAATTTTAGGTTTTCCAAGCTCCTTGACATTAGGTGTGAATGGAATTTTTACGACTTATGTATTATCAGCTGCTCTGTAGAAATTATCTATGAAATTCTTTTCACGAAGATCATCTTTGATATCTAAATCTGCGCATTCCTAAATTTTCCAGAACATTTCTAACCTTTTGTTTAGAGTTTCATGGGATTCTGTCCTTGCACTTACAGAACTAGACACTTGAGATATATATTTCGAATTCAAATTTGATCCCAAATAGTTAAGTTCGCCTCCATCCTAACTTACTATTTCGTAAAATAATTCCGTTACCTAGTTTGACTTGCTCCATGTTTAGAATTTCATAGAAAAGACGTACACCGCATAATATGTCTATCTCACTACTCTAATTGAATTCAGGATCAGCCAAAATCTTATCAGCTGGCAATTCTACCTTATTAACATTGAAAGTTCTATTTGGTAAAGACTGTGTTATTGTTGGAAATATCAAGCATGACATGTTTTTGGAATAATCATTTATTACCGCTCAACTCTATATTTCGATATCACGCTAACATTGTTTTCTATTCCTGAAATAGAAAATTTAACTGGAACTTAATATTCAATGGCTTAGCTAATTTTTCATTTATAAAATTGATTTGAGATCCGGGATCTAGTAAAATTCTTGCTTGAACATATTTACCTTCCTTATTCATTACCTTAACCAAAGCAGTCGATAATACTGATATGGTATGACCATTTGTTATCGCTGAATTAGATAAAGAACTAATGATCTTAGCTGGTTCTGGATTATCCGATGTGTTGTTTTCCTTTGAAATATTGCAACTTTATGAATTATGAAACTTATTGCATTTTCTACATGTTGACTTCTGACAATCCTTCACAGTGTGATTCGGATTTAAGCAATTTTTGCATACACCCAGATTGTTAACCTCCTTATTTCCGTCATCTATACTCAAATTTAAAACCTTGCCACATTTAAAAATGGAATGTTCCTCTTTGCAGAAATAACACGCAAACCTTTGTATTGCACCTTGACTAGATACAGAAAAAGCCTCTCTTTCTCTTGTACTGCCTTTACTATTATCATATTTCTTTTCTGACCCGACACCTAACTTTTCTAATATAATGCATTTTTCTTTCAGAACGCAACCGATTTCTTCAACCGTTGGGAGTTCACCGTTAAGCTTGAAACCTTCCCAATCACGCCTTGTACGATTGTCAAATTTTTAAACCAGTAAATGCACCAAAAGTATGTCCCATTTATCTACTGGTTGACCTAAATTATGCAAGGCTCTTATTTTTCGAGAATTTGTCATATAAATTTCTCAACTCATTTCCGATTTCCTTTGTTATAGATGTTATGCTGAATAAATTGTTAACATATGTTTCAATTATAAGCCTCTTGTTCTCATGGGCTTCTTTTAAAATTGTAAAGGCTACTGAATAATTTGAACTTATTACTGGAATTGACTTAAGCTTTTGTGCTGCTTCACCACTCAAACAAGATTTTAACTAATGAAACTTCTGAATCTCATCGATAGAAGCATTGTCATGAACTATTGAGATGAATAAATCTTTAAACTCTAACCATTTTTCGATCGAACCTGAAAAATTTGGTAATTCCAATATGGGCAACTTTGTCTTATTTTTGTTCACATTAACATTAGCTGATGCCTTCATCGTCGTCATTTCTTTCAGATTGATCTATTATACTCAGAATTGAGGTAATAATTTCAAAATGTCTATCTTCAAAATTGCTTCGTTCAATTTCTTCGTTTGCCCTAGCTTCCTCGGTTTTCCCTTACTCGTCTGTTACGAGAATATACTCTATTTGGAATTGCAAACTCTGAAATTCGTTAAAACGTTTTTCTATTGAATCATAGCGGCACTTTAATTGATAAATACCTTTATCGTCTACTGCATTTGCTTCTAACTTCTGAATAAATGTTTTTTAACGAGTGAGTTCTCCCTTACAAAGAACCCTTTAAAACTTAGATAGATAGTTTTATTCAAGGCGGATGCAACATGTTGGACTCTCATAGTGTCTTGAGGTAAGCAGTTTCCCCCTAAAGGTTTGATTTCCGCATGAATCAATAGTTTTTCATACGCAGATTCTAATTGTGCGGCAGTAGGATTATTGTTGAACCCTCCTCTTGACCTGACAGCACAAAAACTGTCTCTATGTGATCCTGACCTAATTTGTACGTGAGTTTGACAGATATTTTTTTTTAATTATGTAATGTGCAATTGTGCCTCCCACCGAGTGCATATTAATTATGAATCCCATAAATCCAGTTTTCCTTTTACTATGAATCAACAATTCTCCTTGAGAATTCTTTAAATTGGATAAATATACTATTGCTGTGGAGAAAATGAATTTATAACATTCAAATTTGCTTCTGAAAGTGCTTTTCGATGTGGATTCTTACCCAATGAATTCCTGGTGTTTAATATATCGAAAATGTTATTAATGATTCGACAAAATTCGACTGTTCCTTCAGAACTAAAAAAAGTTGGTAATTTCAGGTCACAACGGCAATACTCAAGTGCATCTGCTACACTCGAACTAAAAATTTGGGCAGCTAAACGTACTTTAATTTTTTCATTGTGGTATTGTATATAACGTCTTCTCAACGTCTCTGAATATAAATCCTGTTTTTCTTGTAGGTCAACTAACTTTGTAAAAAATTGCCAATTTATTACGTTACCATCGGCATTGATAAATGTCTTCCAGTCACTCAAAGCATTTCTGAGTAATTGCAGCATGTGACAAGCATCTAATATCAAAAATATTGGTTCTTGTATGATAGGATGTAAAAAATATGGTTTAGGTGATGGAAGACTAAGGTCCTCACCTAGAACTGAAGCCATGGAGATGTTTGATGCAGCACCATCAAAAGTCAAAGATATAACTTTAACTCCTACTACATGCAGCATCCTGCAACAACCATTAACCCAGTTTGCCTTCTCTGAGGCTGTCGCGGATTTCATAAGAAAATATGCTATAGGTATTTTCCAGTGACAATTTAATCCTACCAACAAAAAAACTAATACCTCTTTAGCTAGAGGTAAGGAGTCACTGTCCATGTTCACTCCAAAATTTACATCTCCGATATTTCTTGCCAATCTATATGTTCTCTTATAGACATGTCATCCATAATCAGAGAACATACTAATCCCTTTCCATTGCATTTGAATTCATCGGCCTTTGATTTCAATGCATGAAGTGCTTTGACGTATGACCAGGAGATCCATCCACAGAGGAGCACCACTTCCTAATGGTATTGGGATGAGGCAAGCAATCCCTGAATTCCCTTCTTACAAAATTGTAAGCATTGGCGGAATAAAAATGCAGAGTTAATGCCAATGCTCTCAGTTCTGGAGGAAATTTCCTATTTGTCGATTGTTTGAGCTGTCTAAGCAATATTTTTTTTCCGCATTTGGCAAACAATCTTTAAAAAATATAAATTCATATAAGTTCATGGGTATACTAGGAATTTTTTCCGGCAACCATGTTGAACGTCAAACCAATTAAGTATTTTTCTTATAATTCTATATTTGCAGAATAAAATCACAACATTTTTAGTTGTTTAGGAATTGTAGAATAATCAGATTATCATATTTAAAATAATGATATCAAAGGGAACTAGGTTGTTCGAGATACTTATGAGGAAGGTTTCACAAAACTTCGATTGGCCAATCAACTCGTTGATTATATTAATATTTCAATGAAAAAAATCAACTAAATAATGTTTATTTGCCTATGCATATGAAAACCATCAATGTTTTGTGGATCCCGCAGTAAAATATAATTAAACCCTTAAATTAGAAAATGAAAGTAAGATGTTCCACTCATGTTGATGTTTGCTTTATGTGTTTTTTTTATTTGCCCCAATAACGGTGGCTACCTGAAAGAAAATAAAATGAGAAAACTTTTCCTTCTACAACTACTGTGGCAGCAACTGCTGCATTGGAAATTCAAACCTTACTGAAGCTTTCCATTATCTATTGTAATAATTGTGGACAGTATAAATGCAATCTTTTGAAAAATTAAACTGTCAAGTATTTCGATTTGATTGATACATATTTTTCTATAATCATGTTTATATTCATTCTTCTGAAACATTCCCACACATATTTTCATAATATTGCTTATTTTGTACAATGAACACAGTAACAGAATTCTTCCCAGTGTACACTAGCAATTTGAAGAGACAAAAATATGTTACCAGATCACTGGGATGTGATAACGTGTATTGTTAAGGTAAACCAGCAGCAGATAACGTCACAACTAAAAAAAAGCAAAAAAAAACAAAATCAGCAGTTTGCTTGTTTTTATGTTCAAGGTACTAGCAAACCTAAAGAATTGAAAAGCATTCTGGGGAGATTTTATTAGAATTTTTCAGATGAGTAGTTAGGTCGTACAAAGTCTGTATTTTCTTGTTAAACCTTTGTATTTTATTTCGTAAATATTTGATTTATGTTTTTGCCTTGTTATTGTTTTATTTGCAATTTGCCACAGTAATTTAATTTTTTTTAGTTTTCCAAATCACATGGTTCCATGTCACCCATATATATAGGTACGGAAGAGAAAGAAAGAGGTTTTTTTTAATGGTCCTTTCACTTAATTGAAGAACTGCCTGATTTTTAACTTCTGATTGATAATGTTCTAGTTTCAGATAATGTAGTGTTAACATTAGCATTTTCGAATGAAGTGTCTTGTGCAATATCCGCAGTATATTGAACCTCTCTGCTTTGTGTCACAGCCTGACTGATACTTAGGTAATGATTCACAACTTGTAGAAGGGCTGCAGGGTGAAAATCAATTAAAACTCATGACAGTATACAAGGATTAAAGAATATCCCACAAAGATGTTCCTGGTTCATCAACTTCATTGATCGGCCTCCGAGACCTCGACTTGACTGGTTTTTTCATTAAATAACTTAGGAATTGAAAAATACCAGGAATTGCTTCACATTTTAAAGTTGTTTTTCCAGAGTTGATGAGGAAATCATCAGGACGGAAATTTTCAGAGCATAATCTTGCACCTGTCCGAGGAATGAAGCCTTCCCTCGTCAGAGCAACTAACCATTTTTAGCAGAGTTGGATTTTTGGGAAAGCTGAATGGTAAAATATCGAAATTATTGTTTCTAAAGACTCATATACCTCACCCATGAAATGATTATTTCTTATTCTCTTGGTATTTGTTGGAACAGCCAAAGGCAGAACAATAAGTCACCATTTAAAATGTTGTTTTTGTAACAAAATTAGATAAAAACACAAATAAATGTTTTTAATCCTAATAGCAAATACTTATCATAAAATTCACTGGAACAAAAACTGTGATATTCTTTCGAACACACTAAAAATTTCAGAGATATTTCATTAACACTGCTGAATTCTCAAATGGAATAACAGTATAAACAGAGTATTCGTCCTGATTACCATAATCGCGTCTCTTTCTTGTGGTTGGATCGATTCCTCTCTCTCTAGGCGCTTTCTAGTGTATTATTAGATCATTGATGGCTGCGCTCGATTCACTGTCACGAACGCGTGCACATAAATTTTCTGAGTAAATGAAGCGAGTGGTTTATCTGGTTGGTCTGTACTATTAAGCCATGTACATACACGAGAGCTGAGTCACTTTCGAGGCAGTTGCGAGGCACTTGTGAGGCAGCCTCGCGTTGTTGAAATACCTCGCGACACCGTACACACCTGCGAGGCAGCCCAATTTACTTGCCTCTCAGCTCTCGTGTTTGTACGCGGCTTCACGTTGGACCCCAGGAACCCCAGGTATAGGTTGCCTAACATCGATGAGACACTCAAACTGCTCGATAAACAAATAATCAAAAGCGATCTGGCAGGGTATAAGCCATGCCTATCCCGCAACTATCACGTCACGTCTCTATCTGTGTATTCGACAGGGCTGCGAATAAACAGCATTATAATAACTAACCTATTGGTATTGGCGCCAAGTTCTAACAGGTTGCCCTGATTATTTAATGCATGAAGATATTTGTTGTATTCCCTACTATATATTTACCTTCTGTTCGCAATATGACAAAAAAACGAGGTCGAAAAAATTTACTGGGCGAAGAAATGTTCGTCGATATGATGATGAAAATGAGGAACAACCTTGTGGTAGAAAACAAAATAGTTGATAGATATGCTGAGGTCTGGAAAGTTTTGTCGAAAAACGACGACAATAAGCTGGCAGCTACTTCTTTTTGTGTGATGGTGCACACTATCAGATAACATGTGAAGGATTAAGTGGTTAAGTCGAGTAAAAACGGATGAAGAATTGCAGTTTGATGAAACATTTGATGGAGGGTTCAGTTTTGAAACCAATGAATCTTTGGATGCTTCTGAAAAACCTTTGAAATTTGATTTCCTAATTAATTAATATATGAAAATATTATGAACAATTCAATAGCTAAAAGAGAAATGTACAAAAGCGATTCTGGTTTGTGTTTCGAGCTGAAGTTTATCAAGATTATTTCATCAGAAAAATTTGGGACAACACATCTCAAGTATGAATTAATATTCAAACACTCTCAAGCCGCGTACAGTGTGCTGAGCGGGTTTCGAGGCAGTTGCGAGGCACTTGTAAGGTAGCCTCGCGTTGTTGAAATGGCTCGCGACACCGTACACACTTGCGAGGCAGACCAATTAACTTGCCTCGCGAGCCGCTCAGCTCTCGTGTCTGTACGCGACTCTATGTTAACATGCCACAAACGTCGGCATGAGGACAAAATGTAAATTTAAGACCTCTCTTTCAATTCTTGAAAAATTGAACTGAAAAATACTAAAACATTGTGATAAACTATTTATGAGTCAATTTATGAAATGACAGTCATTAGACTCGCTCTGTTGTGAATTATTATGGCGTAGTTAAAAACAAAACAAATGTGACAACTAAATTGTGGAAAACGTTGAATCGAAAAGTAGAACATCATGCGCGGAACTGAAATAACGCACCCTCATTAATGATGTGTTTTATCGTCAATGAGTTTTAATATATTTTTATCATTAGTGAACTCTAAAAGGTAGTTCAAAATATGTTGATTGTCCCTATTTTTCAAAATTTCATATTGTTCGAGAAGAATCATCTTGTGATAGTTGTATTCGTTGTGTAAAAATTTTAGATGATCGAAAGTAGTCTTATGATTACGTTGTACAAGATGATTTCCTAAAGCTGAATTTGGACGATTTTTCGATGTTTATTGAATCTTTGGTTTACTGCTCTCGTTGTCATGCCGATATAAAATGACTGACAGTCAGCGCAAGTTATTCCATAAATGCCACTGCGTTGTTCTCCTTCAATTATAGTTTTATTATTAATTAGGATATTTTTAACGTTCTGTGTCGTCTGTTGGTTATAGTGTAATCATATTTACTCAGGGCTTTACCAATTTTTCGGTTGAAACCTTCATGAAAAGGTACAGGAATGAATCTTTTTTTATGGACTGGTGAGGGTATATTTTGTTGAGTATAAACTTACTTTTGATAAATGTGAGAATATCGTATATGAATCTTCTTGCATATTGGATATTTCTTCCTAATTGATAAATGTTTTCGTTCGCAATCGTGTTGTAATCAGGGTTGTTCTTGATCTGTATTTCTTCGTCAATTGCTTTCTTATAAATGTTTAAAGGTTTGGGCATTTATTCTTGACACTAATTAGTTTAATGAGTTTTGTTTTTCTCTTTCTGTCTGAATCATTATCAAGATACCAAATTTCTTCCTCTAAACGTTCAACCAGTATCTGATATTCAATAGTGTGTAGTTTCTTCAGCAGGAAATGGTGGAAGAACTTCAATTTCGAGTCTATTAAACCAGATTGATGATATTGTCGTCTTATTTCTTTTTTCAAAAATGTTTTCGGTATCTGATGTTGAAATTTTCGATGGTGTATTGAGGGTAACCCGGTATTAAGGAATTTGGGAGTCACTTCATTTAATTTACAATCTCGAAGTAAATGTATGTGTTGTCTGATGCGATGTCGTTTGTTAAGTGTATACTTCAGCTGTTGGAAGACTTTAGATAATTCCAATACTTCAATCTTGGTCATGAATTCTTCCATGAGTGTGTTCAATGAAATTAGAATGTGAGGTAGTGAAACACACTATTTTTTGAAGGGTTTATTCCACTCTATTGGCGATTGATTTCTGTTTTGAATATCATCATCAGGCCAGCTGAAAAATATACAAATAAGTAATAGCACAATATAGTACCGTACGATACAATGTTGATATTCGTTTTTGAAGGAAATTATGCAAACAAAATACAAATCTTAACCTGAATAGATAAATCATTCGCATTTTTTGATTTTTTATAATTGAAGTTTACAAATGCACAACTCATCGTCAATTAAAATATACATGTATCATCATCAGGACAAAACGAAAATTCAAGACATATCTTTCAATGCTTGATAAATTGAACTGAAAAATTTCAAAAAATTGTGAAATTGTGAAATAAGTGACGAGAATAAAGCTCAGAAGCCTCCAACCGAACAAAACAAATTGTTCTACTCCAGACAAAAACACTGAAGAAATTCATGTTTTCCATGACAGGTTCACTAACCTTTCAAAAACAGTATTAAATAATGATGAAATAAAAATACGTAATCTAGGACATAAATTCGCCCTAATGCCCAAACCTTTGAACGTTTATAAGACAGCAATTGACGTGGAAATATAGATCAAGAACAACCCTGATTACAACACGATTTCGAAGGATGAAATGAAAATACTAGATCTTGGACATAAATTCGCCCAATACCCAAACCTTTAAACGTTTATAAAGGTACGATTCGGATCTCGGCAGTAGCTGCATGGCAGTCGCGACCCAGCGGCGACTACCATACCGCTTCCAGGGAATTACATGCAACACTTACCGACACAAGCAGCCGTGCAGCGCTGGAAGCGGTATGGCAGTCGCGACTGCACGGCTGCTTGTATCGGTAAGTGTTGCATGTAATTTGCTGAAAGCGGTATGGCAGTCGCTGTCGGGTCGCGACTGCTAGGCAGCTACTGCCGAGATCCGAAGTTCAAGTTCACCACAGATATCTTCGGGTGATCTCTTTTGGAGAATAACCAATCCAAAGTTTGAAATTCAAAGAAACAAGATTGATAAAACTCATTTACTCACTTAATTCTCACGATTTGGTGCTTTTTGCGATATTATCGCAAGGAAAACATTTCACTACACTGGACTTGAAACACTGAACTCCAACTTGACTTTCATTCCAATTTCATTCCACTATAAGATTATACACAATTCCATCCTCGCTCATTCTCACATTGAAAACTCCATAATTATACTTTTTCACGAAATTTATAAATGAATTATATGCAATCAATCATTTAACCTAAAAATCATGATGTAAAAAACATGGTGTGCTCATCTGAAAAAGTGACGTCAGCAAGATTAAAATACAAGGTAATGTATGTTCTGTGCTTTGAATTTGAATGGAAAAAGTGACGTCATCATTGGTAAATATGATCACAGATGAGCAGATGGGCACACTATGTTTCGCTTACACCATGATGTAAACAAAACATGGTGTGCTCATCTGCTCATCTGTGATCGTATTCACCAATGGTGACGTCACTTTTTCATTCAAATTCAAAGCACAGAATATATATTTTCTTGTATTTCAATCTTGTTGACGTCACTTTTTTTTCAGATGAGCACACCATGGTTTTTACATCATGGCGTACATCATGCTAAAAATATTCTCTAGGATGTTATCATAGACTCAAAATAACATGTTATTCTATGTCTATGAATGTTATGGTTAGGTCTGTGGTATGGTCACGAAATAGCATATACCTAATATTAGTTCTATGCGGAATAGATAAATATTTATGTGTATTCATTGGTCCGAATAAACCTGAAACCAGCTTAATTTACTTCCTTTACTAGATCAGAGGCGAACCCATAAATATAAGGTAATTTTTCGAATTTTAATCCGATTTCATATTATTCAACGTTGAATATCTGTAAAACGGTTTGGGGAGAAATAATAAAAAATAATAAAGTATTTGAAAATGATTGAAGGTCCTTATAATGACAGAAGATAAACTTTATCTGCATTCTTCATGCTAATTTCGTATAGTTTTATGAATTGGCAAATCTACAATTCAGAAGCTGTTTGGAGTACGATGAAGGTGATAACAGAAGAATATGTGTCATAGTAATAGAAAACTTCACACCAAAATTCATCTCATTCGGAGTTACCATATCACAGCTTCAAAAGGAAAACTGATTTGGAAATTCAAACAGCCTGCATCTTTTGGTTGAGCCGAATCTGAAAAAATGATAAATGAAAAAAGTGTTTCATTTGATGAGAGGAATATATGGTTAAAATTAATGTACAACTTGAAGACCCACCCTGTATATGATGCAAAATGGCATACCAATGAGTTTCCCAAGCAGTGAGCTAATTGCTGGCGCATATGTTGATCACGTAGAAGAACAAATCATGCAATTACAACACAGCGAAAATATAATTATGTGGTAAAAACACGTCGACGATATTTTTTGTATCTGGTCAGGATCGGAAGAGGAATTGGAAATCTTCTTCAATAAAATGAATTCAAAATTTAAACCAAAATTCACACTTGAAAAGACCACAACCAACTCTTAACTCTTAACGGAGAAAACTTATTCTCCTTCAACATACATAGAAAGCCTACACAAACAAATACAATTATTCCGTTTTCCCCAAACCACGCATTCCCAATTAAGAGAACAGCTCTCAGATTTTCGATTAGTAGACTCCTCAATATACCTTTAAGTTCAGAAAATTATAACAAAGAACTTAACGCCATTTATTAAATAGGAAGAAATTACCAATATCCAAGAAAATTCATAGACGATACCCTCACATCTATCAAAAGTAAGTTATTACTGAACGGAATATACCCTCACCGGTCCAAAAAAAAAAATAGATTCATTTCTGTACCTTTCTATGGAGGTTTCAATCAAAAAATTGAGTAAATATGATTACACCCTGGCCAACAGGCGACACAGAAAAAATATCCTAATTAATAATAAAACGAAAACTGAACGAGAACAAGGCAGTGGCATTTATGAAATAACTTTCGCTGACTGTCAAACATTTTATATCGGCATGACAATGAGAGCAGTAAAGAAAAAGCTTAATGAACATCAAAAAATCGTCCAAATTCAGCTTAAGGAAATCATTTTGTACAATGTAATCATGAGATCATTTTTGATCATCTAAAACTTTTACACAAAGATTCCTACTATCATAAGATGATTCTTCTCGAACAATATGAAATTTTGAAAAATAGGAACAATCAACATCTTTTGAACGACTTCCAGAGTTAACTTATAATGAAAATATAGGTATTTAAACTCATTGACGATAACGCACATCATTAATGAGGGTGCTTTGTTTCAGTTCTGCGCATCATGTGCTACATTTTGATTCAACCTTTGCCACAATTCAATTGTCACGTTTATTTTGTTTTTCACCCCGTAAAATAATTCACAACAAAGCGAGTCCAATGTCTGTCATTTCATAAATTGACTCATGAATAGTTTATCACAATTTTTAAAAAATTTTCAGTTCAATTTTTCAAGGATTGAAAGAGAGGTCTTAAATTTTCGTTTTGTTTTCTGATGATAAATACGAGTACATTTCAATTGACGGTGAGTTGTGCATTTTCAACTTTAATTATTATCAAAAAATAAGAAAATGCGAATGATTCATCCATTCGGGTCAATATTTGTAACTTGTTTGCATAAATTCTTTCGAAAACGAATTTTAACATTGTATCGTACAGAACTACATTATGTTATATGAGTTTATACTTTATTCGTATATTTTTTAGCTGGCCTGATGATGGTATTCAAAACCGAAATCGATCGCCAATAGAGAGAAATAAACCCTTCCAACAGTAGTGTGTTTCATTACCTCAACTTCTAACTTTATTGAACTGTGTTCAATGACTGTGTTATGGAAGAATTCATGACCAAGATTGGCACTAAATGTTATGAATGCGAATATACGAACATCTACTGAAGATATTGAGATATTTTTGAGAAAACAAATTGAAACAAATTGCCTACTAATTATGGCATAAACATTTTTCCACAACTGGAAAATATTGGTGCGGAGTGTGAAAACAGCAACAAATCATAGACATGCGATTTATTAAAAAACTATGATGGTGCATGAAAAGTTTCATGAGAAACAATTTGGAACTGAATATTGAACTTATTAGTTTCGGAATGTGTTTTATCAATTTTTCGCTCACTTCACGTGGCCGATATTTGGTATAGTTACTCTTTAATGGATATGGAATAACCTATCCGAAGGAGATTGATTTGCGGGCCGTCTAAGGGGTAGTTGACATTTGTCCAACTCCGAAATTTCCGCAAATGACCCAGTAAAAAATATTTATCCAAGTTAATATTTGGTATAGTTACTCTTTAATGGATGTGGAATAAAAAAAGGAGATCAATTTGCAGGTCGTCTAAGGGGTATTTTACACTTGTTAATTTTTCGCAACTTCCACGAATGACCAAGTCGAACATTTTAGCCGTGGCGATGTTTGGCATAGTTACTTTTCAATGGATATAGAATAACAAACCCAAAGGAGATTGAAATGCTGGCCGTCAAAGGGGAAGTTTACACCTGTCAAGTTTTCGGAATTTTCACGAATAACTCAGTCAAAAATGTTTAGCCAACTTGATATTCGGTATATTTACTCTTTAATGGATATGGAATATTATATCCTAGGGAAATTTATTTGTAGGCAGTTTAAGGGGTAGCTCACACATGTTCGTTTTCGAAATTTCTACGATTGACCCTGTCAAAAATGTTTAACCAAATTGATATCTGGCATCCTTCGATGGATAAAGAATAACATGGAACAGTAAGCCCCTTTCGAAAATAGTTGGCCAGGTCATTAATGTTTATCTCATATGGAATAGAGTGAAGTGAAATGAACCGAAAGAAGGTTCTCAGTTCTGCTAAAATGAGCCACAATATCTTATAATGACGCGATGGGAGCACGGTAATTCACCAACCAAATCAATTTTTGTTGATTCGAGGATTTTTCTTTCACCTTGGCCAGTACTTGGTTCATTCAGAATGCAAAAATTTAGAACATGTCATCAATAAAAAAGTTTGTTCATTTAGTAATGAAACAAGAAAAAATGAACATCACATATACAAAGTATAAGATAATTCGATTCATGAACATCTCACTACATGAACGAAATATTGAATTACTCTCTTTCATCAAAAAAAAAAATCGCGTTCTCAGAAAACAAATGAATAAAACTATAAGATGAGCATAAAATGAAGATGACTGATGAAATGTTTCGTGCCTATAAATATGCACTAAAATATCACAAAGTCAATGTTTTTCTCAATAAGAAAATCTTGAAGAGAAATCTCTATGTATCACAGTTTCTGCAGAACATTCGCTGATAAAAACTACAATATACTGCAATTCAATCTCCTTCGGATATTTTATTCCATATCTATTAAAGAGTAACTATATAAAATATAAACTTGGCTGAACATTTTTGACTAGGTCATTCATGGAAATTTCGAAATATTGACAGGTGTAGACCACCCCTTAGACGGCCTTCAAATCAATCTCCTTCGGATATGTTACTCCATATTCATTAAAGAGTAACTATACCCAATATCAACTTGGCTGAACATTTTTGACTGGGTCATTCGTGAAAATTCCGAAAAATTGACATGTGTAAACTACACCTTAGACGGCCTGCTAATCAATCTCCTTCGGATATGTTATTCTATATCCATTACAGAGTAAGTATACGAAATATCAACTTGGCTAAATATTTTTGACTGCGTCATTAGTGGAAATCCCGAAAAATTGACAAGTGTAAACTACTCCTTAGACGGCCTGCAACTCAATCTCATTCGAATGTGTTATTCCATTTCCATTAAAGAGTAACTGTACCAAATATCAACTTGGCTGAATATTTTTCACTGGGTCATTCGTGGAAATTCCGAAAAATTGACATGTGTAAACTACCCCTTAGACGGCCTGCGGCTCAATTTCCTTCGGATATGTTATTTCATCTCTATCACAGAGTAACTATACTAGAGATGTGTTGTGATTTCAGTACCAGTGATTTTGGCCCTGTGACTGGCCTGTCACCGGAGCTACCAGTTCCGAATCCTCCCAATTCGACGTGATTTTCGGTCACAGGGCCAGCCGGCGGAGCGGTCGGTTAGGAACCGGCGTTGACTGATTCGTCTGATTCCGATTCCAGATTCATCGTTCATTTTTATTACTCTCGGTTCGTTGTCTCGTTCACGGCATTGCGTAAGGGAAGTAATTCGAAGTATTCCACTTGATCGGAACTCAGTTGTAGAATGGATGGATGAGATGTATAAGTTTAGTTGAGAGGTTTAGTATTGTATTATTATTACGGACACAGGATTATGATTTATTGCTTCAAAATCGAGGTCTCTGATAATTACTGGTTGTGAAAAGTATTTAATTGAAAAAATTAACCTGGTGTATTATTTGAATTTCGAAAAAGAATCACATTTATTATTTGGGATATCGAATAAGAACTATCTAATTAATCCTATTTCATCAATTGCAAATGAGATGTGTGCGAATTTTTCTATTATTATTTTATATTAGGTTTTAATCACATTTTATATATCAGGAATGGCAAATAAAACTGAAAAGGAATTAGGCATTGGAATATGCAAACAAGTATACTTCCCATCACATTACATCCATTATGGGAAATTAGTGAATTAGAAATAAATTTGCTGCAAAATACTCCTACTTTTCATGAGAACTTGTTTCTAGGTTCATCGAAAATATCAAGCCTCTCATATTCGTATTTAATATC
This sequence comes from Myrrha octodecimguttata, assembly GCA_958510865.1. Classification (NCBI taxonomy): domain Eukaryota; kingdom Metazoa; phylum Arthropoda; class Insecta; order Coleoptera; family Coccinellidae; genus Myrrha; species Myrrha octodecimguttata. The sequence goes on from OY294056.1 coordinate 15,575,882, forward strand.
TAGGGAGAAACATATAAAATGACCAGTGAAGTTGTATTCGAAATGGAAAATGATGTGAAAAATTTTATGAATGAATACTTTACATATTCAATAATTATCATTTTCTTGAAACTTGAAATGAGAAAACAATTTTCATTTCATTTTTGATGGTTCTGTTTCGGATATTGGGCTGAAAACAAAAAAAACTTGTCAAATGACGCAAAATCCTCCCAAAATAAGCTTTTAATCGATACTTGAAGGAAATACATGTGCCTTTCCGTATTTCCAATACTTTCATCATGAAAGGACTTCCACTGTAAAGAAATCTCGCCGTTTGTTTAAACTCCGAAGTTGCAACAGAAGCATGCAGGTACCAAATCATAGCCCGCAAACCATTCTCGACTCTAGCTCCGACGTTCCGATTCCGTCGGAATCGCAATCGATAATGCGTACTCAGTCCAGTCACGACTCCGCAAAGGAGCTGTGATTTGGCCCTGTGATTTCTCCGGAACTGTCACAGTGAGTCACAGCTCCGAAGAAATCCTGTCACAACACATCTCTAAACTATGCCAACTATCAACTAGGCTTAACATTTTTGACTGCGTCATTCGTGGGAATTTAGAAAAATTGACAGGTGTAAACTACCCCTTAGACAGCCTGCAACTCAATCTCATTCGGATATGTTATTCCATATCCATTAAAGATTGAACTTATCTAAACATTTTTGACTGGTTCATTCGTGGAAATTCCGAAAAATTGACATGTGTAAACTACCCCTTAGACGGCCTGCAGCTCAATCTCCTTCGGATATGATATTCCATATCCATTACAGAGTTACTGTACCAAATATAATCTTGACTAAACATATTTGACCGGGTCATTCGTGGAAATTCCGACAAATTGACAGGTGTAAGCTAGCCCTTAGACAGCCTGCAACTCAGTCTCATTCGGATATGTTATTCCAAATCCATTAAAGAGTAACTATACCAAACATCAATTCGGCTATTGTCGGGTCAGTCGTGGAAATTCCGGAAAATGTGACATGTGTAAACTACCCCTTGGTCGGCGTGCAACTCAATCTCTTTCGGATATGTTATTCCATATCCATTACAAAGTAACTATACCAAATATCAACTAGGATAAACATTTTTGACTGCGTCATTCGTGGAAATTCCGAAAAATTGACAAGTGTAAGCTACCTCTTAGACGGCCTGCAATTCAGTCTCATTCGGATATGTTATTTCATATCCATTGAAGAGTAACTGTACCAAATATCAACGTGGCTAAGCATTTTTGAGTGGCTCATTCGTGGCAATTCCGAAAATTGACAGGTGTAAAATATTCCTTGGACGGCCTGCAAATCAATCTTTTTAGGATATGTTATTCCATATCCATTGAACAGTTTCTATACTCCAGGGCTGGGCAAGTAATTGAAATACGTATTTGAAATACAAATACGTATTTTGTATTTGTATTTCAATTACTTCTTGAAAATGTATTTTGTAATTGGTATTTCAAAAACCTGACACTGAAGTATTTTGTATTTCGATACTTTTGTCTTCGAAATACTTTTGAACAAATACATTTAGCGCTGAGCGCTCTACAGAAAATAGTCTCTAAATCTTCCTTCAGATGGCGCAACATTCATCTGCTTCATCTAGTTCTTTTGCTAGCAATCATGTTTACGGCAAATGAAAAGGGAGAAAAGGTGCTGCGCAATTGTCATTTCAACATGGACTTAGAGTTGATCAATTTCCAAAAACGATAAGAGCAAAGAGCTTACCATCCTTGAACATTATCCTAATATACAAAATGTGTTCATACAATATAACACAAGTTTGGGCTCATGAGGACCTGTAGAAAGATTGTTTTCTTTAGCTTGTTTTATTCATTCCCCAAGAGGCTGTGTTTCTGATACTACATTCAAAAATCTTGTATTTCTGAAAGGAAATTCTTTATTTAGCGATTAAATGGCTAAGCTGAATTAGTTGTCCTCTTTTAACATTTTACGTAACACCTGAAAGTATTTTGTAATTTGTATTTCAAATACAAATAGTCAAAATACTGTATTTTGTATTTTATATTTGAAATACTCGAATTGAAAGTATTTTGTATTTCAAATACCTGACGAGAAAGTATTTTGTAATTTGTATTTCAATTAAGCCAAGCATGTATTTTGCCCAGCCCTGCTATACTCAAATAATAACTTGGCTTAACATTTTTGACTGGGTCATTCATGAAAAAAACCCATCATTGAATGATTTGCATAATTCTCGTTCATCTTTAACCTGAGGGTGTGTATTGAAATGCCTGTAAATACTTCGTTGGAGTCGATTAAGTGAACTCAAATTTCAAATTTTTTTTTGCACTTCCAAAACTGATCGTTTCGTTAGTCGAAATTTCTTCCGACGCCACTGGTCATCTGGCTGCTGGAATTAATTCGGCAGCTGGAAAGTGGCTGCTAAGTTCACGCCGGTCCTAGAAATTGTAAAGTTTCAATTCGATCGCTCCAGTAGTTCTCAGAATTGGTTTCGTGCGTCGTTTGACATTTGTCATACATTGGAGGTAAAACAACCTCACTTTCCCGCTTTGTTTATATTATGAAGTACAGCATCTTTAAAAATTTCAGGATAAATTCACAAGTTAAAAATATTCATATTAATAGAATTAGTGAAGCACTAGGCCAAGTTATTGTGTAGTGAAATGCAACATAAATACACCGAGAGACGAAGGAATACATTCGCTTTGTTTGGAGTTTTTAGTGATTTTATTCATTTTACAAGTGAAATTTTGTGATAATGGATCTGATTAATTGATATTCAATCTCAGATGATATTCATTCAAAACGATATACTTAAATGAACAAAAGCTAAAAAAGCACTAACGTGAAGTCCGCAGCTTTTACGCGCTAGTTCAGTTTCACGAATACAGCTGCCATAATTAATCTCTTAATGTCTAGCCTAACTTCTGATCGAAAACACAATAAGTACCGAGATACTTAATAATTGTAAAGAAGGTTTGGAGTTTAATTACGAACGCCAAATACTTTAAATCCATCCTGTCAAATGAATAGATCTCGGAAGTTATGCGTTAGCATTACTATTAAGGAAGTTCAATTCTGACAACCTCACTTCATTTCGAGAAATTGAGGAAATCATCTCAAAATTTGAAATTGCCAAGAAATTTGACATATTTTTTCCAATTTCTCTGCAGATAAATATTCGCTAAAACTGAAATTTGAAGCACCATTGTTATATTTTGACTTCATGGTCTGTGCCAATTTTTATCGCATTCTTATCAATTTTTTCCGAAAAAAAATCGAATTTTTTTCAATTCTTAAAGACCATTTTTGGTTCAGAAGATCACTGACATTGGGCGGGACGATAACGCTTCTGTTCACTAGAACGAACGCGAAATGAAAGAAAATAACTTTTTGCTCTATATGTTTCATGAAATAAGATGAATATCTTATCGAGTCGAAAAGTTGTTGGATATTGACTTCAAAGTATGTGCCAAATTTCATGCAGGTTCGATTAGTAGTCTCCCGAAAAAAAATGTTGTCGAAAAACATTTGTTTGAAATTTTTTCAACGATCAGTTCATCTGAAAATTGTGAACAGGTTACGCGTTAGATCATCAATTAATTTTCGAACAACCCCTCATCATTTCAAATTGTTATAACTCCGATTTCACCCATTAACGATCTCAACCGAGATGTTCAGACTCCGAGCAAAAATAAAAATTTCAAGACTTTAGGTCTTTTCCTTTAGAAAGTTAGAGCACACAGGGTACGCAGAACAGAATATATTCTGCTTCAGGAAATCCAACCTTATCGTTTGAGACCAATTTCGGTTTGAAATTCGACAATTACAATCATTGTGATGAAACGATATCACGCTGTTGCCCAGAACCATATGCTTAGAAGGAATAAGGTATTTATAAACTGAATCTTCGAATTATTCCAATCAAAGGAATCAGAAATTTTGCACGAATTTGCGCGTCAAGTTCCAAGTTTTGTCATGATGGGATATATATTTTTTAAGTTATTTTTGAAATATCAATTATTCTCAGGAAATCAGCACGAAATCAGACATAATATGTTTTCCAATATCTCCCAAGACGAATATCCGATCAAGCTGAAATTTGAAACACTGTTGTGAAGTAGTGACGAGTCCGATACACTACCCATGCGCTACAGGAAAGTACAGATAAAACTTCCAGGGAATCACCGGATGAGGTGTAGAGTGTGAACAGACGCCGCTGCCCCGCGTACCGCATATTGTCACTGTAGGATCCAGTAAATGCTTCGACTATTCACCAGAAGATGCCGTGAAAGGTCGATGCGAACAAATATTTTGAACTTATTAATAGGGAAATTCAAAGAATACATATCAGATTGTACTCAAACAGAGTCTACGAGATTCCGGTGTGGATTATAATGAAATTTAAACGGAATCGGAGATATGTTTTTCGAAATATATGAATATCTGAAATAATAAATTCTCTGAATTTTTTCTTGATTTGTTCCATAGGAAAATCAGGAAATCCGATAAGGCTGAAATAAAGTAATCGGTTATGAAGTGACGGTTTGGAGATTTCAGTGAAATTTAAACGAAACATGAAAATTTTCGCAGAAAAATATTAATTTCCTTCAAATTTTTCTATGGAAAATTCTTCATTTCTATCAGATTAATATTGTTCGAGTTGTTGAAAAATCAAAATTTCAAATGGCTGTAGCGGAAAAACCATTCTGCAGATTTGGCCTATTAACGAACCAAACCGAGACATTCAAGATATTTACCTAACCTGCGAATTTGAAGAGCCTAGGTTCTTTCTTTCGAAAGTTACAGCGCACACGGTCGGCCGGTCGGGCGGACAGAATCAATTCTGACAACGGATTTTTCATCAGTGAGTCCAACCTAGTCATTTGAGACCAATTTCGGCTAAAAATTACAGACATCGTGCCAAAATGATAAAGCGCTGTTCCCCAGAACAAGCTCGCAAAAATTGCAGGGTTTGACATTTATTCTTGTCTTCTAAAGCCTGGAGTATCAACATCAGAAATAGCATCTATTATAAGTATAATTATTGAGAATGAAACAGTAAAATGTTTGTCTTATTCATTTCTGGAAACAAAGAGCAAAATTAAGTCCAACAGATGCGTGGAATGGAAAGAACATGGGTTTCAGAGAACTCCTCAGTACTATTTCAAATAGCGTTATATGTTGCAAATCATCAAATTACTACTATACTAGTCTGCAATTGCCATGTCAGTGCTATCATAATCTTCAATTATATATTTATTATACTAAATAAATGTTACAAATAAAATAACTCATATGTAATTTAATCCTTGTGTAAGCCTTTCTTCAAATGAATACTGATTTCTATACATACTCACAAAATGCTTTTCTATCCTTATAAAATGGTTTTTATTACACAGATGCAATATAAGGGTTTTCATAATCTTTAATTGACTATAAGGTCCATTCGAAATATATTACAAACAATAAAATGTACAAAAAATTCCATACTTGGGTAGCCGATCCACATCGAAACAGAGAAAGTTTATTATAAATACATGCTTTATTTTTTGAAAACTATCAAATCTATCACATAACGAATTGCCTTGATTGGCTCCATATATCATATAGACATGTGAGTGGTACCCCATCAGGATGGGATTTGTCTATCGTAACGCGAGCTATCGAAGTGTCAAGAAGATATAATTCTTGAAATGTGTATACCAAACACGAATTATTCTTATCATAGTAATATCATCATGATTCAACTTATTAAACAAAACGAACCAAAACTGTATTCCAACATAATTCCTTCACCAGTGTGAACATGTCTTGAACAAACTCTACCCATTTTGTTACTTTGTCAGAACAGTTTTTTCAATTTATGGCATGAATTTAGGATGATGTTTGCCTTCTCTGGGATAGTTCACATAATATGCTATTCCTTCCACTACCAGATAAAATTTTGAGGAATGGGTCAAAGATGCAAATATTCAAATATAAAGTCAACAATACAATATATCCGAAAAATCGTATTTCTTGGTCTCTCGGTGTATTTATGTTGCATTTCACAACGAAACAATAACTTGGCCTAGTTCTTCACCAATTCTATTAATATAAATCATTTTAATTTATGAATTCATTCTGAAATAGTTAAAAATGCTGTACTTCATAACATAAACAAAGCGGAAAAGTGAGGTTGCTTCACCTCCAAATTATGAAAAATGTAAAACAACGCATGAAACCAATATCAGGGAAATAAACTGAAAACTTCAAATGGCTATAACTTTGAAATCTTTTGATTGATTTTGCCCATTAAAGAATTCAAACTTCGCATTTTGAATTGCAACCCTGCAATTTTCGAATCGATAGAATCCTCCGTACGCCCGTAATCGTAATCGTGCGTACGGCTCGCAGGCCCGACAGAATCGATTTCGACACCGGATTCGTCATCATTGAGTCCAACCTATAGTCGTTTGAGACCATTTTCGGCTCAAAATTCGAGACTCACAGACATTTGAACAAAATGATAGCACACTGTTTCAATTACGTGGATTTTGCTCGGTATCGATATGTCCAGAATAACTCAAAAAATACTGATCCGAGCATGATTAAACTTGGTAACTAGTTGACTTATACTCATGCAAATTTTTGTGAAGATTGTGTCATCAGAAAAATTCATAAGTTATTATTGCAAATTTACATTTAGAGTTATGAAGAAAATTAATTTTACATAATCGATGAATTCCACCTCGATCGTATTTGTTTTTCCAAAAATATCTGATATTTTGGAGTTATTCGGATGATGAAATTTCGTGATTCTGCGGAATTGGAAATACGTGAAATATGTATTTACATATTATCATTGAGATTTCAAATATTGGAAAACTCAATGATATTATACTTGCTGTTGGGTGTATATTGAATAACAGGTGATTATTTAAAAACGCTGCAAATTTTCTCGGTTAAATAAACCTATACCTTCGATATCTTCAATAGAACTAAAATATTATTCAATACTTATTGGTTTTTCACAACACAAAAACCGAATTTTTAGGTTGAGTTATGCAACAGTATGCAGCGGTGAGAGTTTCATGAAAATTCGGTGGTAAGTTTCAGAGAAAATTTTTTTTTCCCTCCTACACCCAGTTTTGAGCCCTTAGGGTACACCGATCGTGCTGAAAAACTTGGAGGATCAATCTCGAGCGACACACGATTATTCTACCAAGTTTCACGGTTTTCGGTTCAGCACTTTCAGAGAAAAGCCCTGAACAACGGACGGCGGATGTACGGATTTTTTTATTAGTTCATTCAAATCTACATACTTCAAAATGTGAATTATGAAATTTTCAGAGGGGGTTATTTTTTTTCTGGTCGGTCACTAAGGATTTTTTTTTATTTTATCAAATAATAAACCAGAATCAACTCCAAGAAAATATTCATTGCAAGAACTGCTTGACAGTAATCGTGAATCGGATTTTTCTTCGAGTATAAATATTTATTAGTTATTTTGATGAATAAAATTGGGGTTTCAATTTGACGCAGTGATATTCGACCGTGTCTGTATTTTTGTAAATATGTATTGAGATGACGGAATTTCAAATGCGTTTGTGTACTAAACCGAATGGTGGATTTTGTTCATTCATGCGCTGAACAATTTGACTCTCTAAGTTATTACTCTGCGAAATTATCGTTTTTACAGTCGCACGGATGCGAATGAAAGGATAAATTTGTGGAGAATGATTCATTATCACCTATATTTTCCATTCAGATCATAAAAATACATTATTTCATTTTTAGCATATTGTAAATGTGGAAGTCATGTCACGTACTATATTACAAAATGTGATGAGTTTAACGATTATATAATTCAGTGCAGCTGGTCATTGAGGGAGAAAGAATAGAGGAGGAAAAAATAGAGGATGGAATAAATATTTGCGAGCCCGAAGGTATAAGGCACCGATAAAAATACAAATGGAGGAGACTACGATGTCAATGATTGTCCTGCCTGTAGAATTGATGTTGCCGCTTTCGGGAGTCATCATTGTTTTATGTGCAAGAAGGCAGTACATGCGCTTGATCAATGTTCATCAACGATCAATTCCATTCAATGAAGGATATGGTCAGCAGCGTGTTTGTTTTATGTGCTGAGAAAGTAGAGATTTCCCGGATAAAATGGCTTTGAATGACTGATAATTGGGGCAATATGGGTGTAGCCAATAAAAAAGTCGATGAGAGACAAAGAAAAAAAATCACATATTTCAGGAAAAGCAAATAATGAAAAAACACCGCTGTACATTGACCAGAAAAAAGCATCTCAAAGGATTAAATCAATATTCAAAAACATGAAAGAATTGCTTCACTGAGAAACGGAAATGACTAGTCCAGGATTTTTCAGCTGATGCTCGCTGTCATTTATTATTTTGAAGAGGTGGATCACGTTGTAAGAATAATATTTCCATATATGAATAGGTAGTTGAAAGTTACTCAAGAAAATTATTCATTGACCAATTTTAATTACTTTTTGATTTGTCAAGTTGTAATTTGAATGCTCAAGTAGGGAATACCACATCGAATATCTTGTGACTAGCTGCTCCTTACCAGTAACTTATTGAAATAATCTATAGGAGGCTTAGTCTTCATTTAAATGTTTCCTACAACTCGATTTCTATTTAAATCAGGATTCATACGAAATACAGTGACTAAAATATTTCATTCTAGGTTTCTGCTCTAAAAGAGGAAAAGGTTTCTGCTCTAAAAGAGGAAAAGGTTTTTTCGGCATTTGAAACATGTGAAAGATCATGGACTTGGATCTCAACCATATAAACTGGGAGGGAGACTCATAGGAAACCTCTACAAATTATTGGAAAGCCTAATAATTCCGGAGGCTTATTAAATGAACTGTGAGGATAACGTTGGTTGTACATCACGAAAAATCTACACAGAAATAACCAAATGCAATAGCAGATATATTTTGAAAAAATCTTACGTCACTAATGATGTTCCAATACACCAACTAGTTGAATATAACATTGATGAAATAATAGACAAAAATAGTAGTGCAGTCAGAAGTGGAAAGAAAAAATAGATACTGTACAGAAGGAACCATAACAGAACAATTTTTGGGTAAGATATAATGTCTACTATATACGAAAACGATTTCGATTATCACGAGGACATTACCTGTTTGACTAAATAAAGTGTCACTGGCAGAAAAAGATAGCTATTTAGTTTCACCAACTGTTACTTGAAGAAATAAAATTAATGACTAATGACTAAATGAACAATCTATATGGGTTGGAAATCTGACATATGAAAACTAAACATTCTTGTTCGCAGTAGATGTTATAATCTTGGATGTTCTCCTTACGAAAAAAGATTTTGCAATTTCCTTGAAGACTTTCTGCCTTGCATTCGATATATCTAACGATACCAATCATATATTACAAAAAGTAGGCCTTGTAGATTACACCAACTATAATTCCACTTGGAATGAAAGACAACTAGGTCATTACTCAGCCATTTCAAGGAGGAGGGATGGCACCTGGATGAGATATGACGATCTACAAACAAGCGATAATAAGGTGACAATAAGGAAAAAAGTGAATTCTTCAATATTGATTTCAGCCGAAATAAATAAATTGAACCAAAGAATTTTTTGTCTTGAAATGCAGTGGTCCCAGCAAACCATGCTGTTCCTTGCGCTTTCCCGTTACATAGCATCTGAAAGAAATCATGCTCATAGCTGATACTTCTAAAAACCAATGTATCTGATACATAATATTCAATATATCAATGATATGATCTGAACTATTCATATATCATATTCGTAACATTGCTACATTACTGAAGAAACATACATGGTACATGTTCAGGCGTCCCTGAATGCTATATTAATCGGATATATACAAGTAAGTATTGTAACTACATACCATATACATATATAACAACCGCAATATATAAATCTTATGGTTAATGTCACGTATATGTTATGTAAATATAGGATGTTCATAGTATATTAATCTGATCTATACAAGTACGAGTTAAATTTACATATCACCTACATATCATTCACAATATATAAATCATATTGTAAACGTTACGTACATGATATATGTGAAAAACACTGCGAAAACGGCATCTGGCGTAGATGTTGAAATGTTGGGGACATGGAGACAAGTTGATACAGTTCTGTAACTGGACCACTGATATATCACATATAACCTTACTTATTCAAGATTTATATCAGATTATTGAATTTATGATTTACGGCATAATATAAATAAGGTTATTCAATTCATGGATTTAAACTTTGTCTCTTGAATTTTTGGCTCTTTTGCATTTCACGTGGCATTTAGTGGTTTTTCATCAATTCTGTATTGTGAGAAACATTTTTTGAGGTGAGTGAATATATAATAATAATAATAATTGTATTGTGATGAATGTTCTATAATTTTCATTTGGCTCTACATATGACCAGATCAAAGCATTGTTCAAACATACACCGAATTGAAAAAAAAGAGAGCTATTCGGAGAACGCCAAAGACGTAGATTAGTAGACGCTTATTAAAATAGTTGGTTCCCAAAAAAGCAGCCAGTTTCATCTGTTGTTGAACGAAAAATACATTCCAGCTATTCTGATGCGAGTAGTGAGGAACACAAAGACAATGATAACATTTAAATTGCACTATTATGAAGTTCAATTACAATTTCATCTCATTACTACAACAGGCAGCAAGTACCAAGATTGACTATTATCTTGGAAAATCTTCCATTCAATACTGTAGAGGTCATAGAAAGGCTTCATGACCATGTAGAGGAGGAGGATCATAAAATAACTTTATGAGTGAATGAAAAAACTAACATTTTCATAAATCATTTCAGTTAATTTGCAACCAAGACAATTTTTCGGGAAATGGTTGCTTTTTAAAATGAGAACTGATAATGTTTTCATCTCTTATAGATCAAGTACCTTCCGAAGATTGGTGCCAAACTTCCTATGGATAAGGTGAATAGAATTACGTAGACGATCAGGACAAACAAGTTAGCAATGTATTTCCTCTAGTTGGGGTTGAGAAATAATATTGAAGCAAGTGATTTCTCTGCCTCAAAATAAATCGGAGTAAGAACCTATAAATTTATAAAATAAAAAGATCTGTTACTTCCTAGTTCGTTTATGTTTTTATTTAATAAATAACTTTCTACTTGGACATTGTTATTTGTATAAATTTATAGTATTAAGTATGCTGCTCTATATTTCAATTTTAATTTCGCTCAAAGTTATTGATTTTATACTGAGCTTATTATCGTCCCCTAAATGACCTGCAAGAATTGTTTTTCACCTCAACTAGGAGTATCTGAAAAAAGTTTATAAAGTGTTACTATAATTATTCTCCACTTCAGAATCAAACAAGGGTGTCTTCCATATTTAATATATCGTATAGGTTGATAAAGAAAATTTTAAGAGTGAGTAAATCAGTTTCGAGTTGAGAAATCACCTGTTGTTTACTTATGTACTCAAAACTTGCATAAAATTGAAATTTGCTTGATTTCATATTTTTTATCTTTGATGTTCAAAGAGATTGATCTTTTTATCAAATCAGGAAGCCTCATAATTGCGAATTTTATTTGAAATTACCATTTTATCACATAGAAATATGTTTAGGTTTTGCATATTGATCAGTTACGCAAAATGCAGATTTTGAGAAAGAAGCAGCTGAGGTATAAGAAGAAATAATGAAGTTCTAGTCATTGTATAGCTTCAACATATTAAAGATTTCAAATAATTCTATGATATTTCATTTGACAATTTTGAATGACACCCTTTGGTATATTGTGAATAATAGTCTCTGTGTTTTTCTGTTCATCAATTATTAGAGGGATTTCAAAGATTATGGACTTTTTTGGGCAACCAAACAAAAAAATATGATTTCTGTTTAATTTTCCATCAATATTGACCCTGGAAAATATCTTCCAACAAAAGGATAGAAGGAAAAGCATCCTTTCATTTAGATTTGTAATGCACCCCATTTATCATGCATTTATAAATATCTCCTTTGTTGAAATTTATAAGAGAGATATATCTTGTTAGGTATCAATTAATATTGGCTACTTTCAACAGAAATTCTTTGCTATATTTCAGTTCCAAAAAATCATCAAGGTAGTCGAACGAGTGAAAATAACTATATTGAATGTAATTGTGTGAAGCCAATATATTGAAATTTTTTAATTTCCGATTTCCACTTTTTTCTTCATGGTCAATGTCAGGTATGTTGTTTCAAGTGGCATGAATCATTTTCTACGGAGCATGTTTTATGTTATATAAATATAAATTTGTACTGGATGGCTAGCTGTTTTGTGAAAAAACTTTAACAGTTGAAAGAAAGTTTGATTTCAGGACGATAATATCATATGAACAGGTCTACAAATTCATCATAAGAAAGATATCTACAGATTTTTTCAAGATTCCAGATCCCCAAAAAAATTGAAAACTTGAAGAAGGCGTAAATATTTTCCTTATGATGAAAGTCTACGTTAATATGAAGTTTTGTTTTGGATTTGAGCATTTATTCAACTGAGTTATTTAAAAAAAACTGGGCCATTCTGCATTCAGTTTAATTTATATTACATATGATGTCCTAACTTCAATAAAAAGATCATTGATAAATTATACCCTCACTGTTCAATTCAAGAACGTTTTATATCTATTCCACTTTATCATAAATTCAATCAAAAAATTCTCTCAACCCTGCAAAAATATAATTATAGTATAATGAACAAACGACATAAAACTTTAGAGAACTTCTTGGTAAAAAACAAATCGAAGGTAGAAAAAGACCAATACAGTGGTATATATAAGATAACATTTTTAAATTGATAGATCAATCACCTAACATTTCAAACCTCCCGCCTCCTATAAAACATTGACAGTACCACCTCCATTGCTTCCGTTTTCTTTATCACAATGCTTACATTCCGTATTACGCTAGCTTGCACAAGGAGGAGATTCACAAAATTATTGTTTCTTAGAAAATATCCGATACACATATCTCATTTACGGAATTCATTCTCCTGTAGGAATTACTATCAATTATTCTGCATGTGGATTTTACACATATGTACTAAAAAGACGGTGAGCATACCTCTAACCTAAAATAAAAAACTAATTGAAAATAGTAGGAGATTCCAAAGAAATTTTATAGGGACAAAAATTAATTCAAAATATGTTAGAATATAAAAGTTTCAATATTACTGTGACCATAAATAATAGATATCTGTACATCCTTGTGTATTTTCAGCTGGCCTGATGATGGCAATTCGCCGAAATCGATCGCCAATAGAATAAAATTAATTAATAGTGTGTTTCTGTTTCACTTGTCCTCAATCAACAATGAACACACCTATGGAGAAGTTCATCACCAATATTATATTACATAATATATGCCGTGTAGAAAATTTTCCGTATAATTCAAAACAATATAACCTTTCAGTATAAGATACATAACAGAAATGCATCAGCTACATACATGATATAAAAAAGGTAAGTATCAACTATGTAAATGTTATATGACAGAAACATATCAGATAAAATATACCAGTAATTATCTTTTCACTGTAACATGTAAAGTACAAATGAACATTTTTGAACCTTACATGATATAGCTAGTTTGTTACATGTTATATAACATGTAAGTTACAAATGAACATTATGAACCTTACATGATACATAGCTAGTTTGTTACATGTTATGTAACGAAAGGCGGACATGGAGCGGTACAAGGATGTAGCAGGCATATTACATTGCTACCTAACATAGGACATTGCTATATGTGTATGTTATATTTATGATATTTATCTGTGTTTGCTGGGGTATAAATCAAGTATCATGAATAACTTTCTACCCAGAATGTAATCCTGTATATACAAACCTTAAAGAATATATAATCTAATAAGTTTGCTAGTCAAGGCCTTTCAGTGATGGTATTTCATTGAAACAGTGCATTATTGATTTATATATTTATCTTTCTACACCCAATAGGCAAACGCCCAATTACATGTGTAAACAGGTAACCAATACAAACAGGTTTACATACACACATGTATGATAATGCCTCAAGCCGTCGTCAGCCAAGGATGAACCAAAAAAACACCGAACAAAAATTAGTTTCTTAATAATAAATACAAATGTTTTCAAAACTGATCAAAATTAAGGAAAAACATATCAACTGAGGCTAAACCATTCATTGAAGGCAAAACTTCCACCTGAAATTATTTCTCTCCTCTTTCTCAAACTTACGAAGTGGAACTGTACATCGTTGCTGCACTGGAAGTGCAGCGATGGTGGTGCAGTATCTGTATCGAAACGCACCGTATATGTCTCGGCGAACTGCATCGAAACACACGAAACTGTATAGTTCAAACTGCGTTTGAAGTACAGCCAGTGTACAGCAGCAATGTCACTTCGTAATGTAGTTTCTACGTAATCTATTATGCAGTAATCCCACTTCGTTATGTATTTCGTACGCACTAATAATGCAGCAACTATGCTACTTCGATATGAAAATGCAGCAGAAGCTCGGCTTTATAACGAGACTCAAAGGAAGAAGACTCGATCTCGAAAAAATAATTATTTTTTGAGAGATTGGATTGAAACTTTGCACATTGATACAAAATTATTCACTTACTTGTGCGTGTGAACATCTATTCTAATAGGTGAAACGTTTCCTGTATCCGTCAAAATTCAACCATAAACTGAAGACCTCGCTTTCATTCCGCTTATGCGTATGAGTTGAATACTCTTTGAATCTTATGGAATTGCAGTGTACCTAGGTACTATCAACCGACGGAAAATCAAAAATATAGCAGCTTTCTCTAGACGAAATGAGATTCTTCGTTTCGGAGGCATCGAAACAGTTGGCACTAACTTATTTCAAAGAATATCTCTTAGGTGAAGTTAAGTACTCTTAAGCTCATGTATTACTTCGATCGATTTGGCCCATAATAAAATGCGAATGGCGCATTTGGATATGAAATCTCACCTTAAATTTCAAGTCTCTAGCGTATTCCATTCGAATGTTATCATGGCAAGTAGTAGTTGGTATGAAAATTCTGATAAACGTGGGTTGAACTAGCGAAATTTTTGTCCCAGTCATCGTTGAAATGAAATGGATCATCATCAGTTATTTTTTCAGCATTCTAGAGTCTAGACACCGATGCCATGAGGTACGATTTTCGATGATTTATCGACACAAGCAAGTTCAATCAATGTACAGAACATGTAATCTGAGATGTCTAAGAACATATTTGCTCCATCAAGATTTCTAGATTAAAATCAAAATGAAATAGATATTTCTTCGAGAGCATTAGTAAGGACTTTCTCTGAGATGAAGTCGAGAAATTTTGCACACATGTATTTTTGTTTATTTATGCCCCACACTACCTGAAAAAATATTTGGATTTGCCACCAACCCTTGAATTTCCACTCTGGCTGATTTCGTAATCGTTATGGAGAGCGACGAACTCATGTGAAGATTCAAGCAAATGCGGGTGGAATAGTGCATAATTCTTGAATTTTATTTCGCAAAGCTGAAACGAAAATCATCAGTAAAACCAACAGTATTCTAGAATGCAGACATTTTATAATAAATAATTTTTATAATAAGGGAATTTTTTCGAGCATTATTCGTTAGAAATTCGAAACATAACCAATGATAATTATAAGGATTTATTAATAATTTCAATACTATATGATAATAGATAATATAACAACCTCTAAAGGTGTAACGATGAGTATGACTTAATTTTCTGCGCAGAGATAATCCTTTCTGTATATACCTATACGAAGTTATGTACCTTTATAAATGAATTACGATGAGAGTATTCTATTAGTGCAGAAGAAACTCGTCACTAGAAAGTATGAATTTATTTATAAATATTTGATTAATACTCTATTACCACACGAATTGACTTCTGTATTCCTTAAAAATGAGAAGGGCGTGAAATTTCAAAATATGGATATAAATCATTGTTGAATTAGTGCTTGATTATGGTATTTCAATTTCTGCAGTGAAATATCTATTACAGGTTAGGTTTCTCAAGCTTGACGACCTTGACGTCAAGCTAGCAGAACCCAAAAGGGTGCGAAATTTGAAAATAAGGTACAAAATAATTGTTCAAAATAATTCAATTGAAAAAACATATTCTATAAGTGCGAAATAAGTTTCGAATTGGGAAGAATGAGTTTGTTTCTGTAAGGTTGGTAGGAGCTCATATTAAGAATCTTTATAACTTAGCACAATGTTCATTCTAAGGAATATATCACAGTATGCACATATGGTGCCGTAATGAAACATGTGTATTAACAAAAATAAATATGCAATTTATAATTACTCACATCCTATTATTACTAAATATAAGATTGATTCTCTTTCACCAAACGAATTTTCTATTGGGTCCTGTACATCTCCAACACGAAAAAAGCGTGATTTTGGTAATAAGGGTCTGAACTAGTGTTTAGTTAGTGCTTAGTAGAACAAAGTAACAGAATCAAGCTTTTCTCGGTCTACAGAAGGGTGAAAAATTTAAAAACGGGGTATAAATTAATGTTTAATTAGTGTTTCATTATGACATTTATTTCTCCATAGTAACATACCTATTACAGGGTTACAGAAGGGTACAAATTCGTAAATACGGTTCTAAATTAGTGTTTAATTAGTTTAAAATTAACGTCAAAAATTTTCCCAAAAACCGAAGGTTGTTCTGCTAGTTTTACCGGCACAGTAAGGTCGAGAATGTAGGCAGGGGAATATTTCAATGAACCAATTCATTACATGGATGAAATAGTTCATCACTATGGTGAAAAATATTATTGTTCAGCGAACAGATTTATCCATTTATAAATACAACCAACTCAGCGAAGCTACTTTACTATATGTTGAGGAATATTTTCATTCATTCCTTGAACTGAATTCATCAAATGAATATAATCTTCATAATACTTAAGTTTGATTACATCATTTAATGAAAATACTGTAATCGAGATTTCATGAATGTTCTTTCATTCATACATTGAATGCGATCATCAACTAATGAAATTGATGAATGGTACACTAATACAATCAAAAACTAATTGTTAAAATGAATTCATGTCGATGAAGGCTGTTCATTGATAAAATGAACAATATTATTTTCAGTGTACCTATATGCTCGCGGGCTGACAGTATTTTTCGATAGCCATTTTCTTTATTTCATCTATTGTATCTGCTTTCTGATTTGATCGTTATGCAACTAGTATCACTCCACGTTTCTTTATTATTTCATAATAATGAGCAGCTACGTTGTAATTGTGTAATTTAATATAATTCAATTGATTTCCTTGTATCCAAGCTTCTGTTAAAAGAATGAATTCTACCTTATGTTCGTCCATTTGTGAATTAGGTTGTTTTACCTCATTCTGTCATGACTCAAAATTGTAGTTGAACAATGAAAAATTTTTCGACAGCTTCAATTTTCGCAGGAATTGATTTTATGAATCAATGGAATCGAAAGAGATGGACTATAACATTTTCATGCGAAATTTGTTGATCATTAAGTCTCTTCAACAGCGAACAAGGATATCCAAGTTGAAAAGATTAATTTCTACTTGGGTTTGAATCGTGCTTCTGTAATTCTTCTACTTCAAACTCTTCATTCTAAAACAACGATTGCAAATATTCCACCATTTTTGAAATAAAATTCTTCAGAAATTTCCATAATGAATCCCCACAAAATTCTACACAAAAGTTGCTCGTTGGTATTCTTCAACTCATTTCGAAGTTTCAAACTGATCGCATCGGTACTTTCCGAGATATTGGAGAACTAAGCCCAAAATTTCAAATGAGCATAAAAACGAAACCGTTCGGCTTTTTGCACTAATTAACGAACTTGAACAAGATTCTTAAATTCCTAACCAAATCTGCGAAAAATATTTGAAGTCAATAGGTTCTTTCCTTCGAAAGTACGAGAGCCCATACGGACGGACGGCATACGGCCAGAATTTTGAATATGACCATGGATTCTCCATCATAGAGACCATTTCGGGCACAAACGTCGAAAATAACAGACAGGTTCTCAAAAATACTTAAGATGTACATCTTTCGTAATTCCCACTCCCTAAAAGTATTTGCTGTTTTTTTCGAAGGTTTATCAAACCTTTCTAGATCGAGTTGTACCTTGTTCGAGAGCTCACCTAAACAAGTATTTCAACCGTTTATTTATAACCTAATTGGATCAAATATGGTGGGTATACAGGTTGTTCGTCGAACATCTTATGGTACAAGCATTGATGTGGTTTTTGATTCGAAGCGACATCTTCGTCGAGATATAGACCCTTCTATTTTTCCCTTCATTGATAATGGCGAGATCAGGATCCTTTCGGCAGAACTCTCATTGAAACCTTCTGAATTGTCCAAAAAAGCAAATATTTCCTACGCATAAACATCATGGAATAACGCGATTTCATTTGTTGACACACATGTTCATTATTTAAAGTCTCTGAAAGTTTCTTGTATATTTCATTGCTTTTTATAAAGTGAGAGGTAGGCCTTGGAATAGGTCTATCCAGTTTTTGTTACTAAAGCCTACTGAAGTGACCTAGGTTGGAACAAATGGAATTTCCCCAAGATCTGCGAAATGTTATCAATTCGCACATTTTTTATCAATGACTCAATGGTTTGGTTTAGTTACAATACGTTATCATTATAACAAAAGAGTGTGCAACTGATCTCTAATCCACTTACACTTTCTGCGTCTGGCGCTCTTTTTGAAACTACGTTTCCTTTGTCCAGAGTCATATCATTACTAACTATAGGTACAGGTTTATTTTAACCTTTGAGTTCAGCAATTTGGAAAATTTTGTTTTGTTCTTTATTGAAATTAACTTCATTGAGCGGAATCCTGAATAAATGAGCAATAGAATAGTGTAGGCTGGCTGTTTTGTGTGACCAGGGTGCCACTGAGTCGAACGGAATATAACAGTCCGAGCATGTGGGTTTTCCATAAATGTTGAAACTAATTTTTCTGGTATTGTCTCTAGATAATTTTTAGTCTTAAATGGAACGGAACCGTTGTTTTAGAATTCGTACGTGAGATTAATAGAAGGGTATTGACTTTTCATTATATCGGTGAATTCTTCTACATCAAAATTTTCGTCGACTCTAGCGAAGACGTCGTCGAAATATCGGGCCCAAAACTTTTGGAAAATTTCTATTTCATTTCATTTATTTCTTTTCTAATTTACCGATGAAAAAATAAGCTGAAAAAGGGGGAAGCGGATTACCCATGGCCGTAGCGAATGTTTGTTGGAAAAACTTACCGTCAAAAGAATAGACATTCTGCTACATGCAAAGTGAGGTCAACACCAGCAACTCATTGACTTCTATCATAGGAAGTTTCAATTCGAGCATCCATTCTTCTAGTTGTGGCAACGCGATATCGACTGCGGTATTTATGGAAATAGGGTTGCGACGTACCAGGATATTAAACGTTCCTTGTCACTTACGTTATACATTTTCAACTGATCAGGCTGAACAGGTGGAGATCCTAGTGAGTTGAATTTAATAACTAATCATTTCAAGATGTTGTAAGTCGGAGCAGAGCGTTTATATTCGAAACTAAAGGTCTCATTTGATTTCCTGGTTTGTGAATTTTTTGCAGGCTGTACATTCGTGGTAGATTCGGGTTTCTAACTTTTGATCTGTTAATCTCTTGTGGCTTCAATATATGTGTGAATTTTTAAGGTCCCGTTGAGTTTAACCTTTGTGTAGAATGGAAAACGGCGCTTAGTTATCTGACAGGAAAATTCCTATCATCCCACATGTTTTGATCATACATAGTGGAATGTATCAGGCTTATCGACTAACTTTAGTTAATAGCGTAAACCATTGAGTTTTCAATTTGTATTTGAAAACTCAATGCGTATACGTATTAGTTCTGTACGAATTTTCAAAGCGTTTTTGATGCGTGATTTCAACAGGTATCGCGGTAACCTCGTGGAATACCGTACATCTCTTACAATAAAGAACAACAGGTCTCACATCGTGTGACTAGGTTGGACACACTGATGACGAATACGATATCGAAATGGGTTCTTTTCTGGCTCCCGACGCGTGCCAGAAGGAAAGAACTATAGCGACTGGGAACTTTCAGAGTAGGTTAGGGTAGAATGAAACGGATAGATCTATATTTCACAACAGGGCACCGCATTTCAGTGTGATTCGATTTAGTTTTTGGCGATATTAGAAAACATATGTCAATTCCATTGTTTTTTCCTTGGATCCGTAGGTATTTCCAGAATTATGATGAAATCTGGTGATTAGTTGAAAATGCTGATGCACAACTTTGTGCGAAATTTCATGATAAGCGTGTCATTAATACTGAAACATCATATATTCTACAATCTTCTAATCATATCCTCACGAAATTCGGTAAAAATTTTCAAATTATCATTTTTCAATTTGATCCAATCTGTATTTTTGAAAATAATGATACAACGAAAATTTATATGTTCATGTCTACACAGAATTCGACCCTTGAAATTAAGCCCCTAATATACTCTACAAGTTGTTGTGTTTACGATCGACCGTATATTTATATGTTCATTCAAAATAAACTTTTCCTGATATTTTCTGATTTGATCGAATTGAAATTCAGTCAAACCCTCTTGATTTAAAAATGACAGCTTGAAGGTGCCGGAGAATTTCGTGAGGACCATATCCAAAGAATAGTGCTAAATCTTTCCATCAAAAAGTAAATTTACTCTCTGTTTTGCGGGGTTAATATGTAAACAGGAAGAGAAGGCCGCTCTGGATACGAATTTGAACGTGCTTGCAAAATCTGCTGCCTTTACATCAGTGATTCTCTAGAATTTTCATAATACAAATATGTTTTCACCGTGTACTTAACGCAGTTTCTCTGGAAATCGACGAACACTACTTCCCATAGTACAGAAAAACTTGACTACTTTCGTTCCTCGCATAAGCTTCCACGTGAGGGCAAAAAGAATCATATCCATATTTTGACGTAACTAGTTATTGCAGAATGATTTCTTAATTGTATTTCATTTTATTTTGTCATTCAATAAAGAAATGACCAAATCATCTGAAGTAATTCATTACGTTACCGAAATATCGATGACCATCAATATTCGAAACAGAATATTTCTTGAATATTAAATATATTGAAACGTCGGCAATCTGTCAAATTGAGTTTTTCTATAATCCAGACCAAAAGGAACCCTCTCATTATTCATACAAAAGTCTAAACAAGGTCGTTAAAGCATCAGAAGAATATTATATGTTGAACGTTCCATCCGCCCATGATAGTTCTCGAATCGAAAACAGGAAGCTCAAAATGCTATGACGTTCACCTACATTCTGCACTTATTCGATACTTGTACATAATAGTCTCGAGTTTACTTGTAGGTAATGGGTGAGGTGTACCCCACTATGGTTTCAATTCAATCGTGCACTATACCAACAGGTGATGGTATACGATCTGGTTAGTCAACGCGGAGAGTAGGTACCTACCTAGCGTTGTGGTATGTGACAGTGAACGGTTCTCTAACGTGCTTCAGCACCGTCTGTTACCTTCGTTGCCTTCCAATTTGTGTATCTGTGATGCTAGTGATTGTGAAATGAAAGTGGAAATCTGAAGCCATTCTGAACATAATGACTATAACTTATACGAATTATGTGCCCAACGGAAGCACTTTTGGATGTTTTTGGAAGGTCTTGTTATTGTGAGTACGATATGCGTTTCATTCGACCTATTGAATTTCATCCAGATGTACTCAAACTAATACGTGCGGTACCGAACTCTAAAAGTCAAATATAAGCGTTCTCTTTTCTCCCAATTGAAATGTGAACTCAATGAATGGAAAATAAAGTAGGATAGAAGTAATTGTTTTATCATGAATACATGACGAAATATCCAATAAAATATTCTCTTGTTGTGTGCCGAGTAAGCGCGGCAGAAAATTTAATTCGAATTCGCTTTCTTGTACAGTTATATTGGAAATATCTGAATAGGGAAATTTCAACCGATTGACAATCAATACCCAATGTATCTGATATAGAACTGTTCACCTATCCTACTTCCGAGTTGTACAGATTACAATTCAAAATATATCATTGGTTATTTTTTCGTATGTCAGAGAGTTGAGGCAGGAGATGGAATAGCAATTAAATATGAGATTTTTGTATTTGAATATTTCGGCTTGTTCTATTCCAAACTTATTCACATCCAGAGGAGATATCATAGAAGCGAACATTTCTATTGATTCCATATGAGTTCCGATTTGTAGATTTCACCGCTTCAAACGATTAATTGGGATTATAATGTACAGGTTAATTTGGTAACTTGGTAACTACAATTTTCTTTGATACAGCTGAATATGTTTTAATCCGTGAACGGCGTTTTTTAAAGGTCAATGGTAAAATGAGGTGCGCGTTAAGGTCGGCGAAAAAGACTGGGCAGGAGCCGCAGCGCATTAATCTTTTTTATTATATATTATTATTTTTTTCCATTTTTCCATTTTCTGGGGAAATAGCGTGAAATCGTTTTGTCCACATGTCTATTATTATCGAATTCTTTCTCGAAATTGGTAACACACGACTAGATTGGACTGACTGATGACGAATCCAGTGTCAAAATCGATTATGTTCGTCCGCCCGGCCGGCTTTCCGACCGTGGACACGATAACTGTCGAACAGAGAAAGTTAAGGAGTGGAAATTTTCAAGGCGGGTCGCGTATCAGAACGCTGCGAATACGTTCGTTAATGACCCGACTCCGAATTTTGGACTCATAGTCCTTTGAAATTCTGAAGTTAGTTCTCTTATATTTCAGAAACTATTAGAGAGATTTAATAGAAACCTGCCCGTTAGTTGAATCATGACGACGCGCATGTTCTTGTGAAATTTTATCGAGATCGTATAGTTAGTAAACTAAAAAAAAAAATTCAGAATTTTTCACGAACAAATTTTTTTCTGCAGAAACTATTTTTCATATGAGAAAAAAATTCAATCACTACATTCAACCCCATATTTCACTTCAGTGTACCAAATTTCAGTTTGATTCGGTTATAATTCTCGGAGATTTTGGAAAAAATCTATCAAATTTTTTTCCGGAACAACTCAGAATATCTCGAAGAATACTCATTCAATCATGATTAAACTTGATAACTAGTTTGAAAATGCTGATGAACAAGTATGTGCGAAATTTCGTTATGATCGTGTCATTATAACAATCAGAAAAAAAATGACTATTTTTTTGTTCAAATATATGATATTCTGCGATTATTTGATCATATTATCCCCACGAATTTCTCTAGGAACCTTCAAGATTTCAGTTTCAATCGGTCGTTGGACCGAACTTACACAATAACTCCCGGAGAAAACGACTTAGAAACTCGATATTTCTAGAGTATGTTTGCGGCACAATTCCAACGGTCGAATTCGTGAATGGTAAAATCCTCCCGATGATTCCGTAGATATACCCATTCAAAATTTCAATTTCCAGATATTTCCAACAATACAGATAACATCGAATGCAAATCCAGTACTTGATCGCAAAAAACCTAGAAAAGCACTGATGTGGAGTCGGCAGCTTCAGTGCGCTTGTTCAAATTCGTCGCTATTGGTCATCTTTTCACGTATTGACCCCCATTAAACAATCTTTTGTCTATCTCCTCTGAACATGCGCGCAAAAGCTGCTGACTCCACATCAGTGGGTTTGTTTTGTTTCCAAATTCAGAACTGTTCGGGACGGTTCGAGTATGCGCGATTGCGATTTTTCGTACTCAAAACGGCAATTGCGCATACTTGAACCGTCCCAAACAGTCCTGAATTGGTTCTGAAGTCGATACCAAAACAAAGCTAGAGCTTTTCTTGTTACTGCATTGTAACAGTATGTATTGATTCTAAGACATAGATACGATTGTGTTCCTCAAATTTAAGGACGCTTTGTAACAAACTCTTTCTCCTTCATTCTATTAATTGAATACTATATTTCAACAACAATGAACAATTCTTTTTAATAACTAAACATTATGATTCACACGCATAAATTATATATTTTTGATATTGATATTTTTCACATTTAAGTTTCACAAATTTTCGTTTCATAATTTTTCAGTGTGAAATTTGCTCCGTTCAGATAATCTCATTGCGAAATATCAGTGTGACGTGGTTGGCTTCTCCATAAATTAATAACAAATCCGATCCAAACTATTTGCCAAGGCGAAAGATCTCTTCCAATCTATAAATAATTCTGAGTAGTTATTTTTCAATAGTTATATTTGAGATGGTTGAAACCATAAAAACTCTGTTTGCCTGATATTCTGGTATTTCATAAAAACTTATTCGAGTAACCGATTTCGCTTGAATTGGATGGTTTTGACCAAAGGGGATTGGTTTTGAACACTCTGTTTTGGTAACTCGCTTGAAAGTCATTCATGCCTCCTTGAATTTGGTTGCTAACGGTCCGAAATGGAGCAAGATGATATTTGGTAATAAAATTTAGAATGAAATCTGATGGCATAATAAAAACACTATAAATTTTACACAAAGGTTTATTATTTTCTCAGCAAATTCTTCAGCGATATTAATCACACTGTATCATCGTGAGTACCACAAGTGAGAAGCTTTACAGTGAAATAAAACAATTTTTATGATTGTCCACCAATATCAGCTAGTAGATATTATTCCCACAAACAGGATTTCAAGTTTTTCTGAAGAAATTCTGAAATGCGAGCAGCCGTACCAAGCCTCTTGCATGTCGGAATATTCATTCATTTCATTTCTTATTTCAATCCCTACCTGACTGAAAAAATTGAAGCTTTCCAAAATTGAATCATAGAACCAAAAAAGAAATTTCCTAGTTAGACGGTAAGGGCCAAAATTTAATGTTAGGTCACTAATTAACAGTGCTACGTCAAGGTTGGAGTAAGGATATAGTTACAATTTCTACCCAGAACGCACTCGATACACTAACTTGAACAAACTATAAGGCTAAAAATAATCAACAAAATGAAACACCAAACAATATGAGCCAATCTAACGAAAGTTTAAATCGAATGAATAACACTGAAAGAGGAATTTCGTTGGGAATCGTTGCCAGAAACACTCCAGAGGGTGTTGAGTGTCCAAATGTAAATTTTTCCTCCAGTGCCGTCGTGACGTATTCACGAGAAGGGTGAGAAAGTGCAGAGTTAATTCTCCTCAATTTGTTTATTCCATTTCACATATAATGTTCATCAAAATTTCAGAGCATAATTGCTGTAATTACCAAACTGTGATGTAATGAGACTTGAAGTGCCGCATTATTTCCGATATTCACAGTTTCCATTCCTAACGATGAGGCCACCTATTTCTTAATTTAGCTCTACGCCCCTGAGTATCATCGAACGTTCGGAAAGCGGACTCTCCTCAGTTGAAGTATTGGAGATCGGCGAAAAATAAAAGATTAACGAAGATATTCAATCCCAATCACCAATAAATGATAGGATAGAAGTCAAGCATTCTCGATACTATTCACATGGAATTATTCCAAAGAACTAATGATAAATTTTCTGGATGAATGAGATTTGATAACCACTTTTATTCTTAAATCCAAAATCACGCATATTTAAAGAAATAGGTATGTGTAGATACTGTGTTAGTTTCTATGAAATTTAAAATAATTCTAATTCATAAGTCTTTTGCAGGCGGCTAATGAGTGAGTAGGGTAGGAAATGAACTCAAATTCATAAGGTAATCCAGAATAAGATTAATGTAAATAGATTCGTATAAACTTACAGGTACACAAATTTTCAAACGAGTCAGGTGAATATTTCTCGATATATTAAAAATTTGTTAATCAATCTTTTTATCTGCTTTGAAAGATATGATTCCGGTGAAAAGTTGTCGAATTATTTTACTGAATTCCAACTGATTTGAATCTTAGGACCGAATGCGATTATTTATTTTCGGGATATGACAAATTCCAGCGTTCTTCCTCACAACTCGCTAACCGCTAGTCGTAATTCATTCGAGTAATTTTTTTTTTAAATTGGGTTCTGATACAGTAAACGATGTTGAAAGTTTCATGGAAATTCGGTGATAAATTTTTCAGAAATAATTTCTTTCCCCTTTCAACTCCTCGTTTCGAGCCCCTGGGGTAAACCGATCCTGCTGAAAAGCTTGGAGGATCTACCCCGAGTGACACACGATTTTTCTACCAAGTTTCAAGAATTTCCGTTCATTACTTCCAGAGAAAAGCCCCGGACAACGGACGGCGGACGGGGGACGGACGGATTTTGGTTTATTATTTGATAAAATCAAATAATAAACCTTAGTGATCGACCAACCAAAAAAACTTTTAATCCCCCCTGAAAATTTCACAGTTTACGTTTTGGAGTATGTAGATTTGAATAAACGAATAAAAAAAATCCGTCCGTCCGCCGTCCGATGTCCGGGGCTTGTCTCTGGAAGTACTGAACGGAAATCCTTGAAACTTGGTAGAAAAATCGTATGTCACTCGAGGTTGATCCTCCAAGCTTTTCAGCAGGATCGGTGTACCCTAAGAGCTCTAAATGGGGGGTTGGGGGAAAAAAAATTATTTCTCGAAAATTTATCACCCAATTTTCATGAAATTTTAAATGTTGATTACTGTTGCATAACTAAACCTAAAAAATTTTACCTAGATGATTTCCGACAAGTGGTTCCTGAGTTATAAAGAAAAACGCTGCAAATTTCCAATAATGTTGAAAATGAATCATAGCATTCGGATCTAAGTTGTTTGAGTTATCAATGGTATATTGGGTTATTCTAACTAAGAAAATAAGAAACCTTTGAGTAAAATTGGCAGTGTTTTTCTTATTTGTTCATTCAAACCTACATACTTCAAAACCTGAACTGTGAAATTTTCAGGGGGGGTAAACATTTTTTTTGCTCGATCACTAAGGTTTATTATTTGATTTTATCAAATAATAAACCAAAAGCATATGTTCCTCGAAAAAAATTGACAGCGCCGGAACAACTGCGCTCTCCATTTTATACGCCGAATATTATGTTCATCTCTCGGTTCATCTTAACTTAACTTTCAACTCGATTTTTACAATATGCCGTTTACAGAATAAAAAAATATTCGGTCGTTTTCGAGAAACCTGAATAAGTGAATTATCCTGTATATATAGTCTATGTGTATCAGGTTATTTCTTCCAAAATTATTGTATGTTTGATGAATGAAGTAAGCAGAAACAATTTTCCAAACCAAAGGTCAAGCGTATGGTATTTTGAGAAGGCAAACGAATCACATTTAAAACAAGGTGCCACTCCTCACTTAAGATTTTAGGACTTGCTGTCATCACGCTCATAGAGTGGATACAAATTGATAGGAACCAACCCTATGAAATGTACCCGGACAAACCAAGTATTAACTATATTTGCATTTTTTTCAAATCATCTATAAATGAGTCTTCAGAACTAAATCGATACATTCTTCGGAGTTTGAAATTTTTACGTAACCGCATAAGCTTTGAAATACATAGTTGAATTTTCCTCGCAATGGCTGAGTATTGATTGAATTATACGAAAATATAAAAATCTGAGAGAATGATAAGACAATGAAAAAGAGCACTCATTGAAGTCAGAAGCTTTTATGTGCTTCTTCAAATTCGTTGCCAAAGCGGTCTTCTCTACACTCCAGTGATTTTGGAAATATTGGAACAATAAAACTTTGTATGGCTATACATTCGGAATCATTGGGCGAATTTTACCAATTGTCGAATTCGACCTGAATAATTAAACCGTTTACCTGCTATGCAAATATCGAGTCCCTAAGTAATTTCTTTCAAATGAAATTCTAGTTATAGTCGACTCAAGGGTCGATAATAAACACAATGAGTACCAAAATGAGCAGCTAAGAGTCCCAATATTTGAAAAGTAGGATGGGACCTTCATAACGAATGTCGAATTCGTGAATGGGCATAATCATAGTATGAAGCTCTTTATACCATGGTACCTATAATACACACAGTGCTTCTGCATCAAATTTAAATATAGTACTTGATTGAACAATAAAAGGTTGAAGGTTCATGTAGAAATTCGTGAGGACCATAGGAGGAGCACGCAGTCAGAACATAATATTATCGATTATATTTGATTTTATAATGATACGATTCTCACAAAATTTTGGAGATGTTTGAGAGTCGGTATTTTCCATCTCGTTGCTCATCACCAAGTTCGAATTCAATCAAGTCATTATTTTCTCAAATATCAAATTTGTTATAATCTTTATTAACACTCTTCCAACCTCATTGTTCAAGACAAGTTCTTACTTCAAATTCGAACATTATAGTTGTATGTGCAAAATGACAGCGCGCTGTTTACCGTAACAAGCGCATAAAAAGTTTACGCAATATTGGCATTGAGTTTTCAAATATATTTGAAAACTTAATGGTATTGCATATTATGTATCAGATCATTTCTACTCTAAGAGCAAACAATACCTCGTATATAACGGGGTGACTTCTGGAGGCCAGAGTTCGGTTTTTTCAAAAATTTTTTTGGTGCAAATGGTTGGAAAAAACCCAGAAATGTGCAATGTTGCTAGTTTTCTATATTCAAGAATTTTCGGGAAAATAACACTGAAATTTGGTGAAAAATGGAAAAAAACTGACATTGCGCATTCCAACAAAAGAATTAAGTACATCCCAAAATAAAAAATTTTCAAAAGATACTCACTGAAGCTTGCAGAACGACACTCCAGTTTCTCCTATAAACGTGGAAATTTTTCCGAATTGGTGTTGTAAATCAACACCATGTGGTCTTGTTTGCTCTAAAGGCATTGACGTCGAAGCTGTTGATCCTATATTTTCAGAACACCAGATTTGCCATCATACGACTCCTGAAAATTTGATTTATGGAAGAAATTCTAGAAATTTTTAATTAATAAATTTAATGGACTGAACAAATATTTCGTCGGAATTCTGCAGGTTTCTTCAAAAAATATTAAATGAGAAGTCAACAATAAATCGAATATCTTCTGTAGTTTATCGTATTCGGTAGCGCTGGTATAGTTGATATTTTGAAAACCGAAAATCGCTCTTATCTCCATAACGACTCATTTTCGGACCCACGTTATATAAAAATTATTACTTATTTTGAGGGCTAGAATTAGTTGCCTAAATACTGAAACTTGGTTTTTCAACACCCGGTATAAAAATTGCTAATTATGACTACCGTAGCAATTGGACGTGCAACCTTTCCTTAAATCGCTTGCTCATTCTGTAAGAAAGTTCTCGTGGCAACAGCCGAACACAATTCAATTTGACTTCGAACTCTTCATGGAGAAAAAACGATTTGTTTGAGGCGCTGTTCCCAAAAATTGGGATTTAGCTTCACTCCACTAGGAATGCATGTAGGAATTTCGAGGCCAAATAATCATATTGAATTGATTTGGTAAAACTTATAACTGCTTATATTTCACTCAGTAAGCAATCATTTCATTAACGTCATCGCCATCACAATAACAAGTTTCGAAACGAGTTTGAATTGGGTGCCTATCATGGAATAATAATGGATCGAAATTAATTCTGGGAATTTTACGATTCTAGAGAGCAGATATTATGTCTCCATTTCGTCGAGTTATCAGACGATATAGGTGGAATTTATTTTGATGTATTGAGTCGTAGTTTTCTTCTTTTAAAGCATGGAATGGAGCAACGATGAAAATATTGCAGTTCCATTTCAAAAGATTATTTTGTTTAGGAGCGTATATGATAATCTTGAGAAAAACTGGTTTCATAATACACGACCTTGTATGTTCTGAGTCTTGGCCAATAATGTATTTTATGGGATATTAATCAGTATCTTGAATTCACATGTTTCCCTCAAACTGAGTTCTAGTAATTATTAACGAAAACCTCATGCACTTCCGAGATATTCTGAAGAGAATCATAGTTACAGATTGATACATTTCGTACCTTTATAAGGTGACATATACCGAATGAATGGAAGGTGGTTACAGTTCAACAATATTTTCTCGACGATGATATTTTGGTGATCAGAAGCAACTTCTTCTACTTACCGGCCAATTTATTCAGGAAAATTGGCTGCTTACTCAAATAAACTATGAGATTGTGTAAGGTCGATTCTTCTTTAAATCGCCCTTAAGCAAATTATGAATGCTCCTATGCCTGAGGCCCGACAGGAATAGTGCTCGCAGAATGTGTTAGCCATTAGAGAGAACCCAAAACAACCAGGCCTCCTAGACAACAGGTATAAAATGTTGCCGGCAACGGAATGATATAACAATGAAAACAATTGTCATCCTGAAAGCTTAGTCAGTTTTAATCAAATGATTTACGGATTAATTAACGCAAGCACTGTTCTAAGCGTTGACTTCGAAATGAAAAAAAAACAACAGCAAAGAACAAATAAAGATTCGCTGCAAACACTTTAATTGTAATGTGAAGGGGTGAAAAAACCATCGCGTTGCAAAATGAAATATTATGTTGAAATGAAAATTTGGAATGGGTGCCTCATTAAGGGAATACTCCTTAGTATCAAAACGTTTTTCATTCATACGACCATGTTATAAAAACCATTCAAGAAGAATAATAAGAAATGTACTATGCAGATGCATTCATCAATAATGTTTTTAGACTGTCCCAATGCTTTATGTGCTACCTATTTGTGAAGTTGTTCATCGAGTAAATGACAGACTTTTTGATACCTGATAGGAGGAGACTGAAGCTCAGTTTGAGAGATTCAGATGAAATATAGATGGAGTTATTTAAAAATATATCGAACGATAGACTAAATTACAATGTAATAAAGGAATTTGAGAATTAATATCAGGTACAAAATGTTGCCGACCAACTATACTATAACTATAACTGTGCAAGCTATCACGATTTAATATAAATCGTGCAACAATTGATTAAAACATTTACAGATGGATTGAAGCAAGCTGTTTTTCTCCGAAAAGCGTGAAATTTCAAAACAAAGGACTGAAATAGTTTTGAATTTGTACTTGATTATGACATATTAATTTCTTCAATTACATATTTGGTACAGGTTGTGTTCAACTAGTTTGACGCCCAGCTAGCAGAAACCAGGTTTTGGTCTTCAGAAAGGTTCAAAATTTGAAAATAAGGTACAAAATAATTGTTCAGAATAATTCTATTGAAATATATTTTATAAGTGCGAAATAAGATCCGATTTAGGAGAAACGAATTCATTTCTAAATAATCGATCGATACTTTATCGTCAAACAAATTTTCTGTTGGCCCTGTATATCTTCGAAATGAGAAAAGCGAGAAATTTTGAAATAGGGGTATAAATAAGTGTTTAATTAATGCTTGATTATGATCAATTAATTTCTTCAGTAACATATCTATTGAAGGGTTGCTTTTGCTAGCTTGACGTCAAGCTAGCAGAATCCAGGTTGTCTCGTTTTATAGGCGGGTGCAAAATTTAAATAATAATAACAATAAAAATGACAATAGGTTAAAGTAATCAATTATTTTCGATTTTTGAAAGAAAGAAGGTGGTTTTGCTAGCTTTACCGAGGTCGCCAATTTCTGACAAAAAAACACCTGTTGTGCTTGAGAGGAATTCCCCTAGCAAATAGTTCCGTAAGTCAATAATAACTGAAAATTCGCAGAGTAAATTGTCTTCAAGGTGTTCACATCAATCTGGTTTCTCAAGAATTTGAGCGTATAGATCGTGGAATTCAGTTTGGCAATTAAAGCCTCACAGTTGTAAACAACAGTTCAGGTTTTCATCTATTAATATGCCTAGAA
Organism: Myrrha octodecimguttata; assembly: GCA_958510865.1. NCBI lineage: Eukaryota > Metazoa > Arthropoda > Insecta > Coleoptera > Coccinellidae > Myrrha > Myrrha octodecimguttata. Next base: position 15,607,706 of record OY294056.1, read on the forward strand.
GATTAATGTAGGTGTTGACCTGCATCTTATTACGCTGATATTCAATTTGTTCTTGATAGACGACTCGAAATCTCACATGGGCAAAAAATATAATCTTTGTTGGTCTTTATTCAGTTCCAAGTGCTTATAGTGCACTAGTGTTAAACTTTCAGCAGAACTCTACTGTTGTTATTGGGCGCCGTTTCAACGCTTTGATTGTGAATCATGATATTTGTGTCATCTGCATACAGATAAGTATATATCTCATCTCAAACTGAAACTCTTCCTCATGATATATATTGGGGGCATCTTTTATACAAACAAGGAATAGAAAAGGTCCTAGCATGGTGCCCTGGAATACTCCTTCCAGAACCGAAGCCTTCACTGACTCAATACGGCAGCCTGACTGATCCAATACATTGATTTGTGTTCTATTTTCCAGGTTACTTTTGAGGAGTGTTAGAGGTAGGCCTCTTATGCCACACATCTCAAGTTTACCCATCAACCTTTTATGATAAACGTGGTCAAAAGTTTTTGAAAGATCCAGAAATGAACCTGTTGAAATCTCACCTTTTTCAAGAGAGCAAATTATATTCCGTGTCATCCCAAACAATGTAGTTTCAGTACTTCGGCCTGGAATAAAGCCATGTTGCTTTTTTAGAAAGAATGTTGAATTAAAAAAAAACTTCACAGCTATACTAATCATATTATCCTCACGAAATTTTGTATGAATCTTCAAGCTATCAGTTCTACGATCCATTTCTGGATTGCAATTCGATCCAATCTGGATTTTTGGAAATATTCGAAAAATAAAATTCGTAATTTTCATTTTATTTTCTCGATATTTCCAAAAATATAGATCAGACCGAATAAAAATCATGGGTCCTGTATTCGATCGAAAAATGACAGCTTGAAGATTCATGCAGAATTTCGTGACATTTATATGATCAGAAAATCGCAGAATATGGAATATTTCAAAAAAATGCAGGAAGAAATTTTCGAAATTACGGAAGAGGAATAGTTAAGAAATCAAGAATTAAGCGACCAACTCCCAGATAATCCTCAGTAAGAAATTATAAACCATTGAGAAGTCCATTAGATCTCCGGAATCAAAAAGGCTCTTATAGGTTGTGGAATACGGAATCAATCTCTTTAACTCATCATTGGAATAAACATACTTCATTAGATCATCAACTTCTGTCGCCCAAGTTACTAATTCTCATTCAAAATGAATTCTATAACAGAGGAAGAAAATCAAAAAAATGGTAAAAGACACACGTTAAAATCATTACACTGAATACACCCGGATTCTTTCACAAAAATATTTGTATTTGTGGATAAGAAAATTTTCCACACTCTGTGGGCTGAATATAGCATACAGAGATATTTTTGATGCTTTTTTTATCACTCCGAATTTCCTCAAAAGAATACCTTTTCGTTACAATTATCGCATCAGAAAATAAACAGAGATATTTCTGAAAAAAGGTACAAATTTGTGGATTACAAATCGATTTCCGATTTTTGAACTCAAAGTACATTCTTAAATCGAAGTATTTCCCGAATATATTTAAGATGTTAACCCCAACTAAGATTATATGATAAAAATGATCAAATTATGTTTACTATCAATATGAGAGCTTACTATGATGATCCTGTTACCACCAGAGCTCATAAATTTTTTTTCAATCAAATTTTTCCTCAATTATTCAAACTCTGTAGAAATTTTGTGGTGTGAAATAATTTCCTGTTCGTATATGAATTACCAAAATGTTATGAAATTTCATTAGAACACCCGCTCAACTGACCCGTGAAAATATTTCATATCATTGAAGAAACTTCAAAATTATATCTTTCTCCACAATGAGAGATGAATAAAAATCACCTTTCGGTGAAATATAACGAATTGAAATCATTCGGTTGCAGACCTTGGACGTGTAGAGCTAAAAATGGTCATTGAAATGCAACAAACCTTTTCATGGAACCAACAAAAACTATAAATGTAGGTAATGCAACCTTTGCAAGAAATAATGGAAGCAAACTGCTTTCAGTCACGTGAAAAACAGAAATAATAATTTCATTTCACTGTGGGATTTCAAGATGTCATTGAACTTACTCCTACATAGGATGATAATTATGCACACGACTTTTGCATATAATACGATGGTACCACGGTTAACAAAAAATACCACTGGACTCATAGTTGGCTTGTATCGAGGAAAAGAATTTATAAGGTGTATATAGAAATTGATACCGAGTTGAACTCTCAAGATGAAGTTGAATTACATTTATAGGTGAAAAAAATAAACAACATTGTTATATGATGAAATTATTTTTCTGTTTTATCTATATTTCGACCGTGTTTGCAAAATTCACAGAATTGAATCCAACAAACAAAAATTAGAATTATTAGGCGAATTTTTCAATTCACGAATTTGACCTTCGTAATTGAACAAAAACCTACTCTACAAATATCGAATCCCTGAGTCGTTTCGCTAGGATTACTGTGTTACGACCGCCCTAACCGCCTATAGAAAATAAAATATCTCTCGGAAGAATCTACTTGGAGACTTGACACTTGCATTGTGGGTTTGGAGTTCAATTACGGATGCCGAATTGGTAGAATCCACCCAATGATTGCGCATTCCAAATTTAATTATTATTATTATCCTAATATTTTCAAAACTACAAATCGTATCGAATTGATATCCAGTACTTAAATTAAAATGACAGCTTGAAGATTCGTGCGGAATTTCATCAGGAGATTATGATTATGAGACCGCCATCTACAAAATATTTGAAAAAAAAAATGTCGAAATGTTTGTTATTGATCTACTTGAACGATCATCACGAAATTTTGCACAGATATACTGATCAGCAATTGACAACTAGTTACCAAGTTTCATCATCATGAGATCAGAATTTCTTGAGGTATTTCAGAAATATCAACGATATTTAGGAAAAAAACAAAAAATGTAACAATGATATCCGTAGGTTTGAGTCCTCGAGTTGAGGTACTAATTTGTTCACAGGAATAGGACGGGTAGAAATGAAACGACCAAGTTGCACTAAGCCGACGTTTCGTCCATATATTTGGACTTCATCCAGGCTACAGAAGCAGACGAAGAGAGTTACTAGTTAAATCACAACAAATATATTCGAAGTATAAATGAAATCATACAACGGAGTTAAATTTGACATTGTTCTTACCACTTTCATTAGGTCGAATATTGGTTGTAAAAGAATTGGTTGCAGTGGGTTGCTGAGGAATATGAAATTTGGGCACAACGAACTATGCATCAAGAAAACTGTCAAGTGAGTCATGTTTAGAATGGTTTATCTACTCGCGTCATGTGTAGTCTATTCGCGCACTTATGGAACACAGAACTCACGATATCTGTCTAATAAATTTGAATAAGCCTGACTGAGATCTTGTGTGTTGGTCCTGTAATTGACAGTATTATTGAGTTTTATAAAAAGAATTTGACTGATGTTCCTTTTTCTCCCAGTGGCCTCGTAATCCATGGTTTTTGTACTGTTGAAGTCGAATGTATGACCTTTTGTGAAATGATGTACTGCGAGGGCTGTATTACTCTCGTACTCCTGAAATTTCGTACTTGTGTTGTTTTGTTCGTACCTGTAATAACTGTTTTGTTTGTCCTATGTAACATTCCGGACATTCCGAGCAAGGTATCTTGTACAACACATTGGATTTTTTATCTGGCGTGTTGGATCTTTTAAATTAGAAAACAGCGAACGTGTCGTCTGGAGGTTGTAAAAGGCCAATCTTGTGTTTTTGTTTTTCTCTCGTAAAGAACGAGTGACATTTTGACTGATGAACTTGGTCGTTAAATTTCTACTCGTCCTATTTCTGTGAACAAATCAGTTAATTTAACAATCTTTTTCCAATACTTTTCGAATATCAATATACGATCAACCTGAAATTTTGAGAACCACTACCTACAGAGTTCAAATCACATTGTGTAAGTTGTTCTTCAGTAATTGAAAAAATACTCCAAGATTCCAAACAACCACGAAATTATGCATATTTCGACTCCAGTATCTCCAAGAATAAATATTTTATCCAACTGAAATTTAAAGTACTCTTGCTGTAAAATAACTTGAAAGTTTGTTCCAAATTTGATTGCAGTTAATGGTTTCCGAAAACCACTTTTTGTCAATAAAAGCTTTTTTACATTTTTCACCATTATGATCCATTTCGTAATGTTGAGTGGCAGTATTTCACAACTAGTTACGAAATGACAATCCGATCGCGTCAGTTCTTCTTGAGATATTGAGGAAATAACCTCAACATTTCGAATAACAATAAAATTTAACATACTTTTTCCGTGAATCCGATATCGGATAAAATTGAAATTGGAAATATTGTCGATCAATATCGACTTCAGAGTCTGGACCAAATTACATTGAAATATTATCAATAGTGCCCGAAAAACAAATTTTCAATGAAATGAAGCAGATTTTCGAATAATGATTTCAAAGAATTTTCTACGACATGTAGCATGTAAATATTCTTCAACTAACTACAAAGTTTCAATCTGATGACATATATAATTTGCGTGATTGAGGAAATAACCTCGACATTTCAATTAACACCGAAATTTGACATTTTTTTTCGCGCATGTTCTAGGAGAACAGCGTGCTATCGTTTTGTCCAAATGTCTGTAATTTTCGATGATTGAGCCGAAAATGGTCTCAAACTAGATTGGACTCACTGATGACGAATCCGCTGTAAAAATCGATTCTGTCCGGCCGGCCGGCCGTCCGTAGACACGATTACGTTGCATTTCAAAATGTGACGGTTGAGTTTGTTTATGGGCGAAATCGGCCAGATGGTTTTGGAGTTAGAGCTCTTTGAAGTTGACTTTATTTTGGCGATAATTCAAAAACTACTGGAACGATTGGATCGAAACTTGGCAGTTAGTTGGAGTATAGCAACGTGCAACTTCTCGCGAAATTTTGTTGAGATCATACTATCCGAAAAGTTTGAAAAATTTTTTTTTTCAGAATTTTTTTCGAACAAAATTTTTTTTTCGCGAACTGTTCATCACATTTGTAAAAAATTCGGCGCGAACTCTAAGCTCCATATTCCACAGCAAGATGTCAAATTTCAATCCGAAACGGTCATTAGTCTCGGAGATATTGGGAAAAAATATATGAAATTTCTTAGTTTTCTTCCCGATATCTTTGTTTTTTTTCGGTATAACTGGATAAATACTCATTCAATCACGATGAAAGTTAGCACTTAGTTTGGAGATGCTGAAACACAAATTTGTACAGAATTTCGTGATAATCGTGTCATTAGAACAATTTGAAAAAAAAATTTCAAATTTTTTCTTTCGAATACATATTCAATATTCTATGATCTTCTTGTCATATTATACTCATTAGATTCTGTATGAACCTTCGAACTGTTATTTTTCGATGAAGTACTGGATTTCAATTCTATCTAATCTGTATTTCCGGAAATATTGGAAAAATAAAATTTTGAATCGGTATATCTGCGGAATCATTGGGTGGATTTTCCCGTGAACACAATAACTTCCGGTAGAAACGACATAGAAACTCGATATTTGTAGAGAATGTTTGGGGCCTAACAATTTAGAAAAGCACTGCCGCGAAGGCAGCAGCTTTTGGGCGCATGTTCAAATTCGTTCTCGAGGCGGTCAGCCACATTGAACATGCGCTCAAAAGCTGCTGCCTACACGGTAGTGGTTTTCTAGATTTCTTATACGTCCGATAATAAATAACGGATTATATCAAAATTCGAAATATTGTTGTTCAATATTAACCTCATAGTATATGCCAAATTTCATAGGAATCTGTTCTATAGTCCTCGAGAAAAAAATGTTTCAACCGAATGTGGAAAATTTCACATCAGAACTCAGTTTTGCATTGGTGTTCTTTGAATGATTAAAAAGTTTCAATCTGTTTGCGTTAGTACTTCTTGATATATCGCGGAAATAACGTTAAAATCACGGAGATCATCGAAATTTGGCATATTTTTTCCTTATATCTCGGAAAGTAAATATCGGATCGGATTCGAATCTCGAACATAGTTGTTAGATACTGACTCTAAGATCTCTGTCATATTTCGTTGAAATATTATCAAGAGTTTCGAGAAAAAAAGATTTTTCAACGAAAATTTAAAAAAATTTCGAATAAACTTTTTTTTTATTTTCTAAGTACCTACCAAATTCTCAGAAAATTTGGCACTTAGTTTCGCGTTGGTATTCTCGAATTATCTGCAAAGTTTTAATCTCATCGAATCAGCACCTCATGAGATATTGAGTAATTAACCTCAAAATTTCAAATGGGCCTAACTCCGAAACTATTCGACCAATTTTACCTATTAACGAGTTGAATCAATATATTTGGACTCAGAACCTAATATGTCAATTTTGAGTTGCTAGGTCCTGTTGTTCGAGAGCTAGAGCACATAATTGAATTTGACCACGAATTCTTCTACAGGGAGTCAACCCAATCGTTAAGACCATTTTCTGCTCGAAGTGACGAAACGATAACGCACTGTTCCCCAAAACAAGCGCGAAAAAACACGAGGCACGCTCAGACTGGTTGAGTAAAAAATCTCTTGTTTTTCAAAATGTCATCACTGATTGGACTTTACTGACTGTTGAGGATACTACACATTTTTTGCTCGTCAAAATCCAAACGCCATTTATGAACTCTTCGTTTGAACACTGTCAGACTTTGTCTTCTTTCAACTCAACTGAAAAGATATCATCAACATGCTGACCGAGGTAAGAATAAAATATCTGCCATATATGTTAACGTCGTTCCTTTCTCGTGGAAATGTTCTTTTTTGCGCGCATGTTCTAGGGAAACAGCGTGCTATCGTTTTGTCCGAATGTCTGTAATTCTCGATGATTGAGCCGAAAATGATCTGAAACGACTAGGTTGGATTAACTGATGTCGAATCCGGTGTCAAAATCGATCCTGTCCGGCCGGCCAGCCGGCCGTGGACACGATAACTGTCGTACGAAGCCAGCTAGCGACTTGAAACTTGTAGGGTAGTTCGCGCACCGAAATGCCGCGTCAAAGTTATATATGTGTATGTTTCCATTATTCACCAAGTCGATAGTGTTGAATATGTTTGATAGCAGTTGAACAGTAGCTAAATTATTACAGAAAGCTTTATAAAGATACAAAACTATTTTATAAGATGACGCCATTAAAGATGGTAGTATTTATGCTGATAAAAAATGACGGATTCTGAAAGTACTGAAATTTGCATCCGTGTTGATATTTGAATCACCTAAGAAAAAAATTGGCTTGATAGTGATGTTCCGCAAACATTGGTTCATATTCCGCTGAAAAAAAAATTATAAGACCCACGAAGCATTTTAATGTTTTGTTCATTTATTTATGAAAAACGTTCGAAAATAGGAAGCGCGTTTATGATATAATAATATTATGCTTTATTTCACAATGAAATTTAATTCGCATCAATATTTTCGTTCCTCATTTCGGGAACTATGACTCATAGTGCATCAACGTGTAAATAAAATGGTTTCTGCTAAAGAGTAAAGATAAAGTTCAATATTTTCCCATCGACTGTCATATTCTGAATTGTTTCTTGCAACTGAAAGAAATAATTAAAAAGTATTTCGTTTTTTTAAATAACATTCCAGATTACTCTTTTATTTCAGAACAAGCATGTGAAAAACCTTATGAAGTTCCTACAAAACAGTTTTAAAGCTGCTTTATATTTTTCTTGTAACTTTCACGAGAGGCTCTATAAAATCTCGAGGGTCGCAAAATTGTTTTATAAAATGTGCCAATTTCGTATTTATAGTTATTATTTAAACACATTAGAGACATTTCCGAGAAGACAAATATTATATAAGCATTTGGCTGAAAACGTTTCTGCAACAGTTATAAAATATGAAATTGCTAGTTGGGTGGTTTCGGAGTTATAGCCGTTTGAAACTTTGAGGTTATTTCTTCATATTCAAAAACTACTTGAGCGATTGGATTGAAACTTGGCAGTTGGTTGGAGCATAACGATGAGCAAAATTTCGTTGAAATCGTAGTCACTCAATTAAAAAAAAAAAAAAATTTCTATTGTTCATATTTGAGAACAATTTCGGTTATACCTTGAGCTTCATATTTCGCAGCAGTGTACCAAATTTCAATTCGATACGGCTATTAGTTTTGAGATAATGGGAAAAAATATGTAGAATTTCGTGGTTTTCTTCTAGATATCGTTGTCATTTCGGTACAATTCAAGAAATAGTGATTCAATCGTGAAGAAATTTAATTTAATTTTCTTTGATCTTCTCATCATATAATTCTCATTAAATTCTGTATGAACCTTCGAACTGTCATTTTTCGATGAAGTACTGGATTTCAATTCGATCTAATCTGTATTTTTCTAAATTTTGGAAAATGAAATTTTAATGGGTATATCTGCGGAATCATTGTGTGGATTTCAATCATTCACGAATTCGGCCTTCATTATAAAGGTCCAAACCTTCTCTACAAATATCGAGTTCCTAAGTGGATTCTTTCGGAATGACGGCCGACCGTAAATATTATTATCAAGCAACATGCTTTCAGCATTCTCTATGACAAAATTATCTCGGTATTATCAAGGCCCTAGGGGTATTACTACTGAAGATATCAATATGTCAGATCTGAAACTGACATACTCACTCATAGACTATTTTGTTTTTTTCAGACCTAGACATAGTTCATTTTTTGGTGGAATTATGCTCCAATAAATGAGATAATCAGATATGAAATTCTTTAGAAAATTCGCGTTATTAATCTTTTCTTACGAACGGATAAACGGAAAATCTGAAGAATGATACCGCAGAAATTATGTCATAATTTTAATTGTTTGATTAAAGTTTGATTTCTTCAATCACTTATCAGGTTATAAGGTACTAGGCTCTATTCAATGTTGAGTCAGAAATTAAAATTGCTGTGCCTAGGGTGGCGTAAGGTAACAGTAACAAAGCCTACCCAAATAAAACTCGATGTCCTTAGTCGCCTTTTCCTTACGCTCGAAGAATATCGATATTTACTCGATGTGAATCCAATTCAAATCCAATAAATCATGATACTGTTTTGGTTAGCTTATATTTCGATCATTTTTACGCGGTTCGATTGCCCTGCTATTTCGTTTAACCTAGGTACACATATCATACCAAATACGTAGATGCTAATTTCTATACTATGTAGGTATGGTACTCTCAGAAACAGTTAATTTGAGGAAGATTGTTTTGTATTAAGGTCACGATGATCATCATAGTTGAAAACTATCAATTTCCACATATTTTTCTCATCCTAGAGTGAACATTCCTACTATCACAAACTAATTGAGCCAAATACGCTATAATGTGCACATTTTGTTAAACTCTTCCTCTTTTACCTATTACATTATATCAGATCACAAATTCCAGATTGCGAAAGTTAAAACCACAAGTCACTGTCGTACTGTCAAACTCAGATCATAGACAATATAATTACACTGAACGATTGTTTGGACGTAGCCAATTCATATATAGATATATATAGATCTTCCCATATCCGTGGTTCAACTTTAATAAATTTTTAAATGAAGTAATAATACTTTGAAATCGAGTGAAATTGATCTCTCTAATATTTTCACCCTTGTAATCGAATACAGGTAATGTCCAGAGTGAGTTTTTTCCAGGTGAGAATTAAAAAATTATGCATCCTTCAAGCGGATATAGAAGGTCGGAAACTTAAATGACATTATTTATAGCTTCATAAGTTTCTGTGTTAATCTGCTTCGAACCGTCGATTATTTCAGTTCCCGTTTAAATTTCTGTTGTCGAAATACTTTCTATTCAGATGATCAGTTGAGATTTTTTTGGTCGTGTTTGTACATGGTGAGACGTTTGCGAAAACTGAGGCAGAAACTAACATGATCGTAAAACATGATCTCCATCACAATGATGTCTCACCTATTGCCTATTGGTTTGAAAGTGAATCATACATTATGTAGATTACTTCATATTTTGATCGAGCAAATTTAATAATTACGTAACAAAATAATTTTGTTGACCTAAAGAAGACATAATTGCCGGTTCAAAATTCTTCGAAGCTCTCATTCACTATCTTAATAATCTTTGATAACAACATGTAGAATATGTTAGCATAGAGGTGTGTTCTTCAAGAATATGGCAATGATAGCTGTCAGAACCTGTTTGGAAGGAGTTCCACTTTTGACAACCTACAAGGTCGTCTACAGGTTTGCGGAATTACTTATTCGGATATTTCATATCCATCAATATAAATGCATTCTTTGAATGAAGGTTTTACTTAAGATGAAACAAGTTTCTGATAGAAATGAATCCAATTTAAAATTCTAAAAAAGTTTTGGCGACTTCATTGTGCCATTGCCTGTTACCTAGTCTCAAGATTGGAATATGGTAGACAGAATATCTCATTATGCCATGATGGTGTTTCATGCTATCGAAATTAACGATGTTCTGGTATTATTCTCGATTGATGAGTGGAATACGATCAAAAACAACATTGTATATTCGAGCATGTTAGGCTTTTTTCGTTTTATAGTCTAGTTTAGCAACTTTGACAGTAATAATGTAATATATTTTGATATGATTTGTTCATGGTTTGCCTATACTTGTCCGGTGACGTTATCGAACACTTCGAGAATCAAGTCGAAGATCGAAACTAATTTACATACAAATTATGAAAAGCCGCAAATGTGTCCGACAGACTCGCTTTAAGATCGGAGGATCGCTGGTCCATGTCACAACTATTTGTACCATTCATCGTTCCCCAGAAGATAGCATTTTTGTTACTTGTTTCTTCATTTTGTGTTTACTACCTTCGCATTAATAAAGATGAAATTGCTCAACGTTAAAACCAATTTGAAATTATACACTGACCATTCCGAATAAATATATACATCTGATCATCTTTGAATGTTTAAGATTGTCTGAGATCCGGCTGCAGAATCAGGACGCTGATCGAGTATATTCTTGATTATGACCGCAAGTATTTTTGAATTAATAGTTATCGATTGATATGTTGAAAGACATTGTATCCACTTGATTTTTACCTTATATACAGGGTGATTCCGGAGGAGACCGTCAGATTTTGGGATGAGTTTACACTAGTCAAGACAATCTCGAAACAATGTTTGGTTTATGGTTGAGGGTCCCTATTGAGAATATACAGGGTGGTTTGTCCGATTCGACCGATTATACTTGCTTTGATAACTTTGGTATGGCTTATTCGATTTTAATGAAATTTTCAGCGAAGTTCAATATTGATGAGCACATTCATTAGTTTTTTTCAAAATAAGCGGTTTTTATGGTGATATTTTCAGATTAAATATTCAGGTTGAAAAAACACCCTGTACATCGCGTTTCCTAAACTATGCTATCTGTTTGAGATTCTACTATAAAAAGTCATTATTTGAGAGTTTCTAATATTTCTGGCACACTTCTAGTTTTCCGAGGAAATTTTACGAAAAAAAGGCAATATTAGAATTTCGCACCAATCGATTCTACTTCTATTGATAACATTGGTATGGCTCATCCAATTTTGATGAAATTTGCAGTGTACAACAATCTGAATGAGTTCATTCAATAATTGCAATAATATTCTAAAATACAGGGTTGTAATTGTGATAATTTGAAAATTTCAGAATAATTGTGCAGTTGATGAAAACACCCTGTACATTGCTTTTCCAAAACTTTCTTTTTCGTTCCAGATTCTACCATAATATGTCATTATTGGAAGGTTTTCAATTTTTGGCACAACTCCGGTTTTCCTAGAAAACATTTTTGAAGAAGAGCATAATCGAAATTTGGCTCACAAGCAGTGAGAGTATTCTGCACTAGGTAGGAAAGCTGTATTGTCCAAGGATGCAAAGTTGTTCGTCACTTCTAAAATATTCTTTTCAAATTCGAAATTTATTTTCAATTGTTCATTTTCTGTACAAAATCATTCCATTCAGAAAATTACTTATTATATAATAATTTTTTTGCACACCTTCGCTTTTCAATAAAAGAGCAATCTTTATGAAACAGTGACGTTATGTGATTTCGTTCAATAATGTTCTCATCAACGGTTTCAAAAAAGTATGTGAAATGTTCAATTAGATAGATGTTGACGAAAAATAGTTCTTTCAAATTCAAAATTTTCCATAAAACGCCAACCCACATTCAAACCCGTTAATTTTTAAAGATCTATGTACTTTCAACATGATGGAGCACCACTCCATTTTGCTTTGAATGTGAGAAATCACCTCAATATAAATTATCCGAACAGATGGATTGGTCGTGGAGCCCCCATTGCTTGGCCACAAAGATCGCCTGATTTGAACCCTTTAGATTATTTTGTGTGAGGAGATCTAAAAACGAAACTCTATAAGGTAGGAATCACGGTTTCAAAAAAGTATGTGAAATGTTCAATTAGATAGATGTTGACGAAAAATAGTTCTTTCAAATTCAAAATTTTCCATAAAACGCCAACCCACATTCAAACCTGTTAATTCTTAAAGATCTATGTACTTTCAACATGATGGAACACTACCCCATTTTGCTTTGAATGTGAGAAATCACCTCAATATAAATTATCCGAACAGATGGATTGGTCGTGGAGCCCCCATTGCTTGGCCACAAAGATCGCCTGATTTGAACCCTTTAGATTATTTTGTGTGGGGAGATCTAAAAACGAAACTCTATAAAGTAGGAATCACGAGTAGAGAACATTTAATTGAAAGGATTAATGAGGAATTCGATATTTTGAAGCGAAATCCAAATATCATCAGAAGATCGATTGGAAATTTTTTAAAAAAAAGGCGCAAATATGTATTCGAGAGAGAGTAAACCATTTCGAGAATTCAATGTGAATTTTCTGTTGATCCTAAAGTCCACTCTACAAATATCGAGGTTCTTGGTTGAATTTCAATTTAAAATCATATTTTTCCAATATTTCCAAAAATACAGATTGGATCGAGCTGAAATCTAGTTCTTGATTGAAAGGATTGTTTGAAAGTTCATGCAGAGTTTCAGGACCATATAAAAATACGATCGCCGAATCTTTCCATCATGAAATAAAGGTGCGGTTTTACGGTGTCAATACGTGAAAAGATGACCGCTTCCGCAACGAATTTGACTTATTCCACATCAGTGCTTTTCCAGAATTCTTTTATAATCACTCTGCCGCATAACAATTCATTATGTGTCAAGGGTTATTGTTTTCAGAAATTTGTTGAATTTTATTTTGATTCATAGCTAATTCATTTCTTTGCATGGTTTTTGAGTACGCATTATACGTAGTAAGTATCTTTAGGATTCAAAGCTTCGAAAAGATATTCTACTTTTTTGCAATAGTTAAAAGTACCCTTTCCTCCTTTAGGTGTTGAGTTCTGATGTCATTGAATTCCACTCCATTATTAATAATTGGAACATAAGACCTATCGTGAGATGTTATTGTTTTCAGAAATTTGTTGAATTTTATTTTGATTGACAGCTAATTCATTTCTTTGCATGGTTTTTGAGTACGCATTATACGTAGTAAGTATCTTTAGGATTCAAAGCTTCGAAAAGATACTCTACTTTTTTGCAAAAGTTAAAAGTACCCTTTCCTCCTTTAGATGTTGAGTTCTGATGTCATTGAATTCCACTCCATTATTAATAATTGGAACATAAGACCTATCGTGAGATGTAGCAAGATTATTTCTCATTAGATAACTAGTAGGTATAACACTTAGTAGGTCATAGTGAAATATTATATCTCAAGCAGGACCAGTGACGTAATTTTTTAGGTGTAGACAAAAATTTTGAATTATCCTGATCTGACTCATGATGATCTAAATGAAAAAATTAATGTAGTCTGTTAGCATGAAAATAGTTAGAGATTTATCTGCGCTGAGGAAGCAAATTGTGTGAAATATTTTAATAATTTAATTTTATTTTCATGGGAGTGACACTTATTTTCCGTGTCTTCTACTCATTGAATCAGATTTTCCTTTGAGAATTCGATTTTGATTCAATTTTCACTATACTTCCATATAGTATCTATTAATTTTATTGTGCCTTTCCGAAAATTGGTGTCTCCCTACCAATATTAATATGAAATAGCTGCATACAGACGATGGAGATAAGTTTTTTTGTCAACTTTTGCTTGATCGTTCCAGGGCGCTATCATCTCTACCACATATTTGTATTTTCGAATCAAACTGATGAACACTCTTGGTAAAATTCAAATCTGTACAAGCGTATATTTTCTCTTTCAGCTCAAGAAAGTATACCTATATCTGCACTTCAAGTATTTGGAATGATTACGGAGAAAATATCCATTGATTTTTCCAACTAGTTCCTCTCAAATCAAACAAAACATCCTGTATATGCAAAAATACTACCATAATGAAGTTCTCCACATAGCTGCTCAACTCAAATGTCGACTAGTAATGGCGATGTCGAAGAAACTACAACATGAAACCTAGAAAAGCAATGACGTGAGGTCAGGAGCTTTTACGCGCTTGTTCACATTCAAACTCATTTCCTCGCGACATTTTGCATAAAGTTTTACACCTTCATTTTTCAACCAAGTGCAGGATTTTGATTCAATCATATCTGCATTATTCGTAATATTAGGAAAATGAAATTTCGAATTTATATATCTACGAAATTATTGAGGCGATTTCAAGGTTTCAGGAATTCGATCTTCTGAATTAACCCCCAAACCTGCTATGAAAATATGGAGTCTCTTATAGTCGTTTTTTTCAGATGTCATTCTGCTCATTGCTGTCCTAACTGCCAACCGTGTAATGAGAATACATTACGATACTTGATATTCTTCGAATCGATTCGATTACGAAAGCCGAATTCGCGAATGGTAAAATGATTCCGCATATATATTTTATTATTTCAGTATTTTTTGAGTAACTCTGTGAATAACAAGAATACCGAGGAAATAACCAAGAAATTCGACACATTTTTTTCCCACCATCTCCGAAGATGAATATCCGATCAAACTGAACTTTGAAACACTGTTGTAAAATACTGACTCTAGGTTTCTGCCGATTTTATTGAAATCTGATGAATAGTTTACGGTGCAAAAGTATTTTGAACAGAAATTTTCAAAATTCTCGAATACTTTTTTACAGTTTTCCACCTGCACGATCCTCACGAAATTTTGCATTTATTTTTGCGTTGGCATTCTTTAACTAACTACATAGTTTAAATCTGATCACATCTGTTCTTCTTGAGATATCGAGGAAATATCCTCAATCTTCAATTATTCCGAAATCGAATCTCGGATCGAACTGGAATTCAAAGCACTGTTTTGAAATATTGCTTTGAAGATATATCCTCAGTTCCAATCTGTTCGTAACAGTAGTTATCGAAATATTGAGGAAATTCTGGAAATTTCAATTAACAACGGAATTCGACCTTTTTTTCCCTAATATCTCCGGAAATGAACATCAGATCGAATTGGAATTTAAAAAAGTGTTGTCGAATATCATATTCAAGGTCTGTGCCGAATTTCATCGAAATTTGGTCAATAAATCAGAAAAACTATAATATTTTTTTCGATGAAGATGTGGATAATTTTTAAAAAACAATTCTTCGTAGATGCGCGTTGATAGTCTCCAAATAATTACGAAGTTTCCGTGTGATCGCATCTATACTTCTTGAGATATTGAGGAAATAACCTCAAAATCTCAACCAACGAAATTTGAAACATCGTTGTTGAATATTGATTTCAAGGTCTGTGCCAAATTTCGTTGAAATCTGTTCAACATTTTCCGAGAAAGGAAAATTTCAACAAAAATTTCAAAAATTTTCGATTAATAATTTTTTTGAAATTTTCCAATTATGGGATCCATACGGAATTCAGCAGTGAGTTGCGTGCAGAAACTAATCGCGAAGTTTCAATTCTATCGAATCAGCACTTCATGAGATATCGAGAAATTAACCTAAAATTTCATATAGTCATAACTCCGAAACTTTTCGGCCGATTTCGCCCACTAACGAACTCATCCGAGATATTCAGCATCGAAACCTAATCTGAGAATTACTAGACTTGAGGTCCTTTCTTTCAGAAGTATGAGCGCGCACGGACTCACTGTTCCCCAGAACAAGCGCGTAAAAAGAGTAACACCTACCTTACCAATTTTCAGGCTTATCATTATTAAGTCTTTTTTCAGATAATTATTTGTTATGAACGAGTATCAGAACCGTTGTCGGAAAATGAATATTCAGAATACCATTAAAATTGCTGAACTATATTCATAATTTCAAATATTTACACAATTCTTTAACTTACGCGCTGTTGGCAATCATAATAAATTACCCTTTGAGATAGGTGTTAAATATTTACATTTTTGTTTTATATCCACTTAGAGCACAGCTCATACCCAAATCATATTATTTTTGAAGTTTAAATATCATCACATTCAATCCTTTGCTCTGCGATAAGAAAAATATTAGAAATTTCCTAACGAGGTTTGAAAGTTACATATCAAAATAAACGGAACTGAGTTTCATGACTTCATGGTCATTGGTGAATTATAATGAATGAATTTTGTTGGTGGATAATGTCCACGGTTATGAATTCTCAGAAATTTGGACAAGAATTTATTCGAATCTATGAGTACATTGCCAACGTTTCGAACCTTTCGTGGTTCTTTTTCAATGCTGAATGAGTAAATGACAATATTGACAATAGGGACAGCTATTGGAAGGAATGCGCAACTCACCTAGAATTTAATTTGATTCGGAATATATCTAGTAAAATATCATTTTCTCTCTGTGACAGACAGTTGAATAACTCTGATTTGTCTCCCAAGAAGTAGTCCGGTGAAATATGTTATTATACTTCACCGAGAAACAAATCCATCATTCAGCATGTTCAACGATGTCAATGTGTCCACAATAACAACAATCGGTACATATCATTATCCTTCTATAAATAATTCCGAAATACTTACATTCAAAGAAATTCACATCTTAGTACTAGTCGAAGCACGCACACGTATAATCTGACATATAATTTTTTGTATACGTTACGGAACGAAAGTGAAATATTCTTTTTCAATAATAATGTTTTTCTAAAAATTTCTATCTATTTCTATTTCATTTCTATTCAATTTGAGTTGCGAGTCTGACTAACACTATCATTCAGCATCGAGCAATTGTAACCCAAACTTAGGTTTTGAACATCTCCTCTGAAATTCTGTGTTATATAACATCATGTGTATCATCTCGCTTATCAATCTCTTGCTGTGAATAAGTTTCCGATCTAAAATTTTTACATCTTCAAATTGGAATTTATGCCCATCGGTGTGCACATGCGTAGTGAAAGCAGTTTTGTGTGTGTTGTTAAAGTATTTTTCGAGTCATTGAAAAAACAAATTTTCAAATGGCCATAACACAAAAACCATCGGAAGATCTGTCTCATTAACGAATTTAACCGAGATATTCAGGGTCTTAACCTAACCCTAGGATTTCAAGACTCTAGGTCCTTTCTGTCGAAAGTTATCGCACACACGGACGGCCGGCCAGACATATTCAAATTTGACCACATATTCTTCATAAGTAAGTCTAACCTAGTCCTTTGACACCAATTTCAGCTCAAAATTCGAAAATAACAGACATTGCGACAAAGCGATAACGCGCTGTTCCCAAGAACAAGCACGTAAAAAGAATATTTTAATTTCGTTCCGTAGTGTATACAAAAAATTATATGTCAGAAATGGATTGTTTCAGTCTCGTCCAGAAATGAAACGGTCGTCTATAAAATAATGAATACCTACGTTTTTATTTTCTGATATGGAAGATGATATATTAGGTCAATGTTGGTATTCTATATTGGACCAATATTTTGCCATATGGATAACCAATAAAAGGCCAATACTTTGAACCTTGATTGAATCAATATTGGGTACTTACATTGATCCAAAACTGGACCAATATTGGAACGCAATATTGACCTATTTTGTTATCCAAGATTGGCCCAATATTGCAAAAAGTCAACATTATTTATTGGGCCAATATTGATAGCATATATTGTGCACCTTTTTATTTTTAATATTGGTCATATAAAGGTGTTCAATATCGGCCCAATATTCCAAAAACTCAATATTCAATGTTGGGCCAAAATGTCTACCATATTGAACCAATATTGGTCCAATATTCGTGAGTAGTTCCGAACCACGTAGTTTGGAACTAATCAATCAGGATACCTTCTACAATATTACCTCACCGCTGCTCGTCCATTCGAATTGCACAAACCATATAAGTACCATATCGTTATACTGAACGGTCGAACAACGAGGAAGAAAAGAAAAATTTCTAGAAATCCATCCTGGGGTTCCGCAGATATACATACCCTTTCAATGGATGATCGGATAGATATTTTCTGAGTTATTTCGAAAATGATCAACAATGATATCGGTGAAAATAGCACAAATCGGACATATTTTTCTCCCAATATCTCCCAAAATGAATATCCGACCAAACAGAAATTTTATATAATGTTGTTAAATAGTGACCTCAAGGTATGTACCAAACTCCATGTCAAGGTCCTGAATAGTATTCGAATTTTTCAACAGAACTCTCGAAAGTTATGAGTTGTCATTACTTTTGAAGAAGTTTAATTTTGACAACTTCACTTCTTCTCGGGAAATTGCGGAAATCATCTCAAAATTTGAAATAGCCAAGACATTTTACATGTTTTTTTCCAATTTGTCTGCAAATGAATATTCGCTGAAGCTGAAATTTGAACCATTATTGTTAAATTTTTTGACTTCAATCTGATCAAATCAGTACTTCTTGAGATATTGAGGAAATAACGTTGAAATTTCAAATATCAGCGAAGTTTCACATATGTATTATTTCGCTCAGATCTCCGAAAGTAAATATCGGACCGGATTGAAATTTGAAATGATATTGTTGAATATTGACATTAACGTCTGTGCCAAATTTCAATGCAATCTGATCAATAACCTCTGAGAAAATCAGTTTCAAGCTGATCGTATAATTACTTGAGATATCGAGGAACCAATCTCAATATTTCAAAGAAGCATAACTCCGAAACCATTCGGTCGATTCAGCCCATTCAAGCTCCGTACATAACTTGTGAATTTCATATCGCTAATTGCTTTCCTCCGGAAGTAAGAGGACATATGGTCGGATGGACGTACGGCTAGAATTCAATTTGACCAGGGATTCTTTACAAGTGGGTCTAACCCAGTCTTTTGAGACTAATTCCAGCTTAAAATGTGAAAATTACAGACTTTGTGATGAAACGATAACGCGCTGCTCTTCAAAAACAAGCGCGTAAAAAGAGGAGTTTGCTGAAGAAACACTACCCTAATTTTCATATCACCAGTTTGAACATCACTTAAGAATGTTTCACAGTTATATGAATTCAATGTAAATTGTGTAAATCATGATTCATGTTTATACGAGTAAATGAAATTTCAATTTTAAGTGATCGGCCGTTAGGACGATCGTGAACACAATAATTTCCGAAAGAAGTGGAAAGTGGATGGATATTGATTTCACTTGCAAAATATGACGTAGACCTAGAGATAAAATCAAGCATTCACTTAGGGAATCTTCAATGAAATTTACTCCTACTTGGTATTGATTTACAGTACCGTTTTGAAAGTTCGTGATTAATGTGATCATTATTCGGATATGAATATTTATTATTATTTATTTATAACAATATTTTATGTAGGACCCTTTTTATTTTCTTTAAAGTTCTCTTGGGCCGCTGGTTTCAGCACAGCATGGAACCTCAAACAATGTAATTTCTATAGTTTATTTTAGGACGATAACCTGAGCTCCAAATGATTTATTCTTCAATTCTGTGCATTTAATGGTCTAAAGCGATTATAATGAACCAGATAATGAAGAATTCTGTGCCAATTCATTTCTGCGCGTGAATCCGTAGCAATCAATAAATACGTACATTCATTGAATGTTGTTAAAGCTATCTATTCATTACTCTTTTTTCAATTTTTTTGGCGAAACTAGTGCCCAAATATTAAAGTGAGACTTATTGATGAATGACGTTTGTTTTCGAATTCAAATCTGCTAATTTTCGAGCAACGATACGGTTGATCGATTTGAAACTGAGAGTTGCATATGCAAGCTTAATTTTGCTGAAACTCAATTTTACATTCGATTCAGCTACTATGAATATTCTCATTATCAGTTATATCCTTTTACAGTAAATAGCACAACACGAATTAACCATTATTCATCTAGCAGTTCATTCGATTTGAAGACAAGAATTACAAAACACACGGAAATATCTTCTATGTAATATTGATAGTCTGATTCGAAATGCAATTACATTGAATACGGTTCGAAATTTTTCCGAAATGACAAATATAACTTTCAAAACTTTGAAAAAATGTATTTCAAACATAGACTTATAGAGTATTCTATGGTTTCTCCCGAACTAGTTCTATCCTCGACTACCTCTCTCTCTAAGTCATGTCCATATAGTTTTGTATAGATTATAGCCCTGCATGCCTTAAGCTGGGTACAGACACGGGAGCAGAGCTGCTCCTTAGCAGCTCGCGAAAAAATAGAAGCAGCGAGGTAACCTTGAGCGAGATCTGAGCCAAGTCGAGGCGTAATAGCTCGCGAGCCCCTTTCGGTTGGTTGTATCATTGTATTTTGTATCATTAAACGAAGGACACGCACATGAAGAATAACAAAATGGAAAGCGTCACGAAACGCAGCTGTGTCCTCTAAGCATCGTAAAAACATTCGAGCACTGCTGATGGTTTGTTGTCCGAACTGAGCCTGAGGAATCCTTTTGCCTCTCTGTAAAAACCGACATTGGATGGATCAAGTTTAGCAGCTCGTGCACCGCTCTGCTCCAGCTCAAAACGCCGTCGACACTTGCGAAGCAGCGCAATTAACTTGCCCCGCAAGCCGCTCAGCTCCCGTGTCTGTACGCGGCTCCTCAGTCCCTTATCAAGAGCACTTCGCCTAACACACGAATATTTTCCAGTAGATATATAATCACTCTGAAGGAACACGTCGAATATCAAGCTCTCACTAGTGAGCTGGTATCTCCAAATCTGCTATTACCTAGAATTGCCTAGAATTAATGATAATGTAACGTTTTCTGGTTTTATCAAAACGTTCAGAATAATTAAACTATTTATTCACACTTATTTACACACTACTGTTTCAATAACTTAACAACTTATTTTATCAAAGTCTGTGCACTATTTATTTCCACGCTAATTTGTTTTCACTGAACACTTTCCGCTTCGAATCACTCTGCTGAATTGGTCCCTGGGCTGCTTCGCGCTTGCAACTTCTAGCGATTACTGGAAGATTCTGGAGAGTGGGTGACTCATACGCGTCTGCAGTGTTCGGACACATTCTAGAATAGACAGGGCCGTACTCGTCACACTGTCCCCTCCTTAAGCCTGTTCTGTCCCAGAACAGATCCCATGAATTCCTCAGAGGACCGTGGTGAAATCTGCAATCGTTACCATTTCTACAGTAGCCCATCTGATGGAAGCAGCAATCTACGGTTTTACTAGGCTTTCCGTTTTGCTTTGGGTTGGAATTGCATACCAAAATCTCTAAACCTGTCTTCTGAAACACTACTTCCAGCATGCTTCGCACAACCCGCAAATTCAGTTGATCCAGTCCACAACCTAGTTTGGGGACAGCTAATTTCCTAATCCCAAAGCATCGAAGGGCTTCTTTCAAGCCATATAGTGCTGTCCATAAATTCTGGTAAGTTGGCTTCTGATAGGAGTACTGTTTCGTGACTACGTAAAAAATGAACCGACCATCTGACTTCAGTCTCAGGCATTTTCCGATTCTGGGCTGCTGTCTCATCAGTTCCTCTTGACATCCAAATTTATTTCTGAATACTCTTGCTATTCTCCCACTCATCTTTAGATCTGCTGCTACACAATGAGCAAGAGGGTATTCATCGAAAACTGTGAACAGGTCTTGATTAACTTCTTGTGTGACGCCAAACCGTGCAACTCTTGTTCCCCCACAGCTACTGATGAACTCCTGAAAATCGTCATTTTCCTTCGCCGGAACCTCGATGAGACGTACTTCTTCGTCACCTTGTGTTGACGCGTACGGAGCTAGTCGGCTGAAATAGACGACCTTCGGTTTTTCCCTGGAAAGCTTCCGTATCCGGTAAACTACATCATTTATCCTTTTCACAACTTCATACGGTCCTTTCCACTGTCTCTGCAGCTTCGGTGAAAATCCTCTTCTTCTTTGCGGGTTTTACAACCACACCAGATCTCCTGCGGTGCACCCTCCTTCAATGGCCTTGATGTCATAGCGCAATTTCATCCGATCACTTGCTTGCTGCATTTGATTGCGCACCTTCTCATGAACGTACTCTAGCTTACTCCTCAATTTACTGACGTAGTCCTCCCCGGCTACATCTTCTCCAGGCTTACAACCAAATTCTAGGTCACAAGGTAGTCTAATTTCCCGGCCGAACATTATATTGGCTGGAGTTTCCTTGGTAGACTCTTGAATAGGAGATCTATATGCCATGGTGAATAGATGCAAATATTCGTCCCAGTCTCGCTGGTGATCGGAGACTACCTTGGCAAGATGTTCTCCCATGATCCTATTCATTCGTTCCACCATGTCATCTGATTGGGGATGTAGAAGTGTTGTCCTTGTCTTATTAATCCCCAATTTCCTACGAATTTCTTGGAATAATGTCGACTCGAAATTTCAGCCTTGATCACAATGTAACTCTAGAGGTATTCCAAATCTGCAGAATAATTCTTTGACCAATTCATCAGTAACCGTACTTGCCCCTTGATTAGGAATACCGTACGCTTCCACCCATTTGATGAAATAGTCTATCGCTACCAAAATGTACTTGTTTCCGTAATCTGTTTCGCAAAAGGGGCCCGCGATGTCGATAGCTACTCGTTCCATGGGAGATCCGACGTTATATTGCTTCATTGGAACCTTCCGTTTGCCATAAGGGCCGTTAGCTGCAGCACAAGCTTTTCATGTCCTACATCAGACTTTAACGTCTTTCTTATAGTTTATCCTATGTAGCCGCTGCCTTTCTTTCTCTAGCGTCTTAGTAATCCCAAAATGTCCATCTGAAGTTCCATTATGTAGTCTGGTCAAGACGTCTATCACTCGACTTTTCGGCTCAATCAACTGGAGCCTCTGTTCAGATCCATCATCATTCTCCCAACAACGTTTCAAAAGACCTTTATCGATCTTCAGCGTTTCCCATTGTGCCCAATACGACTTAACCCAGTCTGGATACTTCTTCCCAGGTAGGTCGTCTACCACTCTTCTTCCAACTCAGGATTACTTTCAAGTCTGAATCTTCTTCTTGTGCTCGTTGGATTTCTCGAAGTAGCCAATCATCTTCAATTACTGTTGTCCGTCTCAAATCGGCCTTGTCCTCCACACGTAAGCAATGGCAGCAATTCTCGGGTCAAGGTCGTCTTGATAACGCATCGGCATTTCGATGGGTAGCTCCCGTTCTATGTTCGGTATTGAAGTCATATTCTTGAAGTCTCTCGATCCATCTGGCCACTTGTCCTCCCGGGTTCTTAAAATTCAGGAGCCATTTCAAAGCAGCATGGTCCGTTCCCAGCAGAAATTTCCTTCCGTACAAATATTTGTAGAAATGTTCTACGGACTTGATGACTGCTAAAAGTTCTTTTTTGGCCACGCAGTAAGTCCGTTCTGGCTTCGACAAGACCTTGCTGAAATACCCCATGATTTTTTCTTGTCCATCCTGTACTTGTGATAGAACGCCCATGATGGCTGTATTACTAGCATCCGTGTCGAGCACAAACTTCACTCTTCAGATCCAAGGTGGAAAACCAAAGTGATCCCAATAGTGTATCAAGTGTATCGTCGATTCTCGGTAAGGGGTAACTATCTTTTTTGCTAACTTGATTAAGCTGCCTATAATCCACACAGAATCTAGTGGACTCATCCGTTTTCTTCACTAGTACTACTGACGATGTCCAGGGGCTATTGGATGGTTTAATGACACCTTCTCTCGCCATATCTTCAATAATCCGTTCAGCCTCTTTTCTTTTTGCCAGAGGAAGACGTCTAGAGTGATGTCGTATGGGTTGTGCATCAGCAGTATTTATTTTATGCTGCACAATATCGGTCTTCCCTGTTCTTTAGTCAGTGGCAAACACGTCGGAGAATTTCTGAATCAGTTTTCTCACTTCGGCTAGTTCATTACGGTCAAGATCTTGACATTTTGAGGTGAGAAGGGTCACCAGCTCTTCAGTATTCTTCTGGCTCTGCGAGACTCCTGCAGTACCTATCCCACCAGAAATATGGTACACTGGTACCCCTTGTCCAATCAAGGTGTTCTTCTTCAGGGTGACTGAAATCCTGTTGACATTGAGTAATCGCATGGGAAAACTGTCTGTTATTTGTACCAATGCCTTTCCCAGTAATATTCCTTCAGCTAGGATTGCATCGTCACAGGGCTCGATCACTTTAACGCAGCCTTTTTTCGTAACGTCATCTCATATACCACTCACTATGCCCGTCAGTTCAACCTTGCAACGTGATGTCCTCGGCCAATTGAATCCGATATGCCTTATCATCCACATCATTGAACGGGATCTCTTCATTTCCCAGTTGAAGCACATCACTTTTCATATCCAGTTGGCATCCAAGTTTCTTAACTAGGTCCAATCCCAGGATAACTTCTTCTGTGATATCAGCCACTAGAACTTCGTGCCTTGCTGTTGTATTTCCCAATTCAATAGTGGAGAGGACCGATCCATAAGTTGGTGTTTCCTGTCCAGACGCATTTCGAAGTTTGATCATAACTGGACGAATCTCAAATCCATCAGCTATTTCTGGACGCACAATGGTTCTTGTCGATCCAGTGTCTACCATGGATTTTACATTTCGATCGTTTACTTTTCTGGGAACAACTATGCTTGACGAATCCGTAGACATGATTCCTCAGATTACCACTTCAGGGGTATCTACAGCTTGAGTAGATTTATGCCCCCTATCACCGGCCCTTTTCCGTTCACCTGCTGTGGCCCTTTTTCTACTTTTTGAGCCATTTCGCTCAATATGCCCACTTTGATTGCAGTACCTGCACACAGCATCTTTTTTCTCAGTACTCAATAATCTGCTGACTTCTTCTCTTATGACTTCTTCAACAGGTCGGTCTATTCCCTGGACTTGTCTCACACGAACGTGTCCTCTATGCGACGCCTGCTTCGCTGCCTCGAATTCTAACGCCTGAGCAAACGCATCATCTATGGTTTTAGGGCGTGCAAGCCTCAGAACTGGTTGTATCTCACTGTCCTTGATTCCATCTACAAAGGTTTGGATTGATAGCTGTTCAAGGAAGCTGTCTGGAGCAGTTGGGTGAGCCAGCCTGACTAATCTAGCCACATCTGCTTCAAACTCCTGAAGTTTTTCTCCTGTTTTCTGCACCCGGTTCTTGATTTGGGCATGATGAACTCGTAAATGAGCACCACCATATCTCATCTGAAGTTTCGATGTTAGAACTTCATACAGGCTTGTTGGCTCTCCGGAATCGTTTGCAGAATGTTGAGTGCCTCTCCTCGTAGAGCTATTATCAATGCTGTGGCTTTTTCCTTCTCGCTCCAACTGTTTGCCAGCGCAGCAGCTTCAAATTGTTTTTGAAATGTCAACCATGGGACTTTTCCATCAAATGTTGGAGGCTTGATCTTCATTTTTGCACTTCCACTGCTATTTTCCGTTTTCATGATGCTAAAGGGTGATGAAGCCGGATAATCTTTTCCAATTGACATTCTTTTCAGGGACTCTATCATTTTAGAATGCTGTTCAATTATTCCTGTTATTTCTTCAAATTTTCCGTTAACTTCTTCATACACTTCGTCAAATTTTCCGTCGAATCTTTCACAAACTTCGTCAAACTTCTCGTATACTTTATCAAATTTTTTATTAACTTCGTCCATTCCTTTTTTCATTTCATCTTTTATGATTTCTATTTCCTCATTCAATTTACTTGCAAATTGACTCACCAATTCATTGCTATTCCGAGAATTTTTTTTCATTTCCTCATTGATTTTCTGAGAATTTTCTTCCATTTTCTCATTGATTTTCTGAGAATTTTCTTCTGGCTCATTTTCCATTTTATCCATTTTCTCATTGAGTTTACTCAGAAATTCCATTATCGCCTGCGTCCCCATTGCGTTCAGAAGTCTTGTAGTCACTGGCATAGATTTGAATCGATAGAATTTATTTATTCGATTCGAGCGATGTCGAATCCTACTCCTGACACCAATGTAACGTTTTCTGGTTTTATCAAAACGTTCAGAATAATTAAACTATTCATTCGCACTTATTTACACACTACTGTTCCAATAACTAAACAACTTATTCTATCAAAGTCTGTGCACAATTTATTTCCACGCTAACTCATATTCACTGAACACTTTCTGCTACGAATCACTCTGCTGAATTGGTCCCTAGGCTGCTCCGCGCTTGCCCTTATATCGCACGTGCAACTTCCAGCGATTACTAAAGATTCTGAAGATTGGTGACTCATACGCGTCTGAAGTGTCGGGCACATTCTAGAATAGACAGGGCCGTAATCGTCACAATAAATTTATATATGAGTGCTTTTTTTATACTCCATTTTATAATTTTTATTGAGAAATCAAGAGTGCTGATTTTTTTTAGGATAGAATACCATTTATTGTAATATATTCAGCTTTCGCAAGACCTCGATTTCTTCTTAAGAATAATCTACAAATAACATGTGACAACCAGTGAAACAAACTCAAATGTGGACTTCTTTAAGACTTGAAAAACAATGATTATTCCTATCAGGTTGTTGAGTGAAATATATGATGGTTTATGGACTAACTGGAACCTATTGAGAAAGGATGTGAATTTGATATCTTGGAATAATTTCGATTTTGATCTTGAGCATCATCTTTGACAAATGACAACCAACATGACATAACACTTCACAGAAAAACAACCGGAATATAGAAATCTCCAAGATTGCCATCAGTTCTTAGCTCTCAAAACTCTCCTTTTTTTTCTTTTTTTCTTCTTCATATAGTACAATGCACGTTATCTCTGAGAGCAAACATCTCCATAAACGCATAAATGCACCCACTGACAAAATAGCACAGTGGCTAACTGACACTCCCGCAGTTGCCTACGAGACATACAACCCGAACTATGTTAAGGATTCCTTTGATTTCGATGAATTTGCCAACGGACTCAAATTACAACCACAAGAATTGGCGATTCTTGATTCGGTTTCATGTTGAGTAACATCCCTATCCACCTGGAAATTGACACAATTGACCAACATTGGTCCAGGATCGAGAAACATTTTCATACCATACCAAAGAACAGATTTAGAGAGTTATTGATGTTTTCATTAGGAAACACCTATTTCTCCTTTGAAGGGTATTCTTTGAGCAGACTATAGGCACCTCAATGGATGGTAAATTATCCTCAATTACAGCACAATACGAAATGGATGACCTGGTTAAGAATAGCCTTAGTATAGATTAACATACAGACCTACTTTCGTGAAAAAGTTTGTGGATCGCATAGTATGTAGTATACCTAAGGTGCATAGAACACTAGTGATTTTGTTTTCCTACTGAATCATCAGCCCAAACTGGGGAAACTAATTTTATTTCATACTCTCGCCACCGATACAAACGCGTCCAATCGACCAATCAGAGCGCATGACACTATTAATGGTAATTCGGCAATAATCATTTTGAAAATATTTATTTTTTCTCCTATTATTATTTAGTTACTGATAAGTGCGTGAAACCTTTTTTCAATAGCTCTGAAGAATTGTGTATATCCTCAGATACTTTTGAATGGATACGTTTTTGTTTTGTTTGGACAGGGCAGATGTATAGGAAATTAGTGTTCAAATGAAGAAAGACTCCTTTTTATGGAAGGCATAAACTTCATGATTCTCAGCAGCATAGCTTTTCATAATTGTCTTCAAATCATTTCCATTAATCAAGGATCCAAGTTATCAACCCCCAATTCATATTATTTTTACTATCGAATGTGTTGTATTTTTCTTGGTTCTTGAATATACATGAATTGTTCAACAATTTTCATTCACTTGAAGCTGAAATTTAACAATATATGCTACTATCAAGTGCTACTAGAAAACCTCTGTTTTCAAATCCGATGAGATGAAATTTACCACCTGTATTCTAATCGAAAATCTTATGAATTTGAACAGTAAAGAACTCGAATTCAGCTGGTTTAATAATATGGCCTATTCAATAAGTTCTTAGTCTCTGTGAAACGTGAAACTTAAACTCTTGATAGGACTCAGTCTGACTTGAAGTAAGGATGATGCTTGTTCTGTACCAACTTTCATAAATCTCCCGCCGCTTTACCACATTCCTTTGTATATGTGCACAACCTGGGAAAATATAAATATATTTGAACAAGATGTCAAATTATATCGATGTATGAATAGATTCTGTGAAATAATTTCACATTGCTTACCTTATAATTTCACTCCTCGCTTACTATAATAGAGAGCAACATTGAATGACAGTGTATTAGCCTCAAAATTAATCGAGACGAGACAGTGAATTCTTCATACAAGACGAGACGAGACTTTTATGAAATCCCGTACGAGAGTCTCGTTGGTCTCAAAGTCTCTCAAGTTGCCATTTCATTCCAATGAAAATGTAATCATGTTTTATTTTCATTGGCTGAAAGTTGATGGATTTCAACAGAAAGTTCTCATATTGAATATAATTTAATTGCTATACTTCCAATTATTTATTGGATCAATCGTACTCTCAGATCCACAAGATAAATACATCCAACCAAGCATTGAGGCTTTGATGATTTTTTCCTTACTCATTGAAGAGCTTGATACAATTGGTAAGTGCATCGTGACAAAGAATAATGAAATATTCATGTTCAGTTTGAGAAACAGCAAATATGAACTAATCGATTTCATCAAAATTTGTCTCCGATTCATAATTATATTGATCAGATGATTATTGAATTTTTGATACATTCAAAAGCAATAATGCAATCGTATTCCCATCTCGTGATAAAATCCCTCATGGCCTGTTACACAAAACTACGATTGCCCGATCAGGGGCTTGATGAGCGATTAACAGTAAATTTTATGCTCCATTACAGTTCCTCTCCATTTCAAAAGTTTTGTTCGGGCATCAGTATTAGCATTGAAATAAAAAAAAACACCAATTTCAAAAAATAATATAAAATTATCATTATACCGTCATTTAAGTAGGTATTCGAGTTTTTAAATTGAGTTGTCAAGAAGGCATAAGCGTCTTTATAGGTCAAACAGGTTGAATCATCGCAAATTAAGGTTCAAAAAACTCCAAGCATCACTCAAATACCGTGAAGATAACTCCAACTTCGCACGCCATTTCTTCGATACAAACCATACATACCTTCTCAGACCTGAATTATCTTGAAAAGCCACCGAACAGCAATAAATTGTGCATTTCGCGATACTTGGAAAGATACAAGTATCTAAAATATCCAAACGGACAGATTTTCATATGGAATATCCCACTTTTCGAAATTCTCAAGAAATAAGCATGCAGAACACATCTGAATTCCTTCTACACAACCTGAAAATGACCATATCGAAAATGGAGTGATACTACGACATTCGGGCCACTGTTAAGCCCTAATGAAATATAGTGATGGTAAACAAAGTAATTTCTTTCATTCTATTTCGAACACAAAGTATTCGACTACCCTATCCAATATTTGCAACAATATTCTACAGAGGAAGTTGTAGTAGGTAATGAACAAATAAAACATATGTTTCACAGCAGCCGAGATCTTTTTTACAATTATTGTTCTCAATGAGCCATACATTCCAAAGGAGGAGGAGGCAGTTTGAACGGTTTCACTCCCATTATGTCTGTTTTGTTAGGAAGAATTATTCGAAGGGTTATCGCTTGATATCAAACGCTGATTATCTCGTTCAGATACAGAATAGATATAATATACAGGGTGATTCCGGAGGAGACCGTCAGATTTTAGGATAAGATCATACTAGTCAAGGCAATTTCGAAACAATTTTTCCCTGTGATTTATGGCATTTGCTGTTCGCATTCAGCCGAGTCCAGATGAGTGTAATCCGAAAAGCGAATGCAATAAAATTTGATGAACGAATCGGCAAATAGTGTGGATTGCACTCGAACTCAGTCTCGAATAATACATTCAAAAGCAGCGTTCCAGTCGGAAACCGAGTCCCAGCGGAGCAGAAAGAACGCTGCCACGAACTATTATTGATAACTTTGGTATGGCTCATTCGATTTTGATGACATTCACAGTGTAGCATAATATAACTGAGCATTTAAAAAATTCCAAAATTTTTTTCAAAATAAGCGGTTGGTTTTGTGATAATTCCAGATTGATTGTGCGCGTTTAAAAAACAACCTGTACATTACGTTTCTGAAACTCCTTTATCCGATTCAGATTCTACCGTTTGGCACACCCTCAGAAAAAAAATTTCAAAAGAGGAAAAATTTGAAAATTTCACTTCAACTGATTCTACTTTTATTGATAATTTTGGTATGGCTTATTCTATGCATTTGGATGAAATTTTCAGTATAGAAAATATCAATAATTTCAACATATTTCTCGAAATACAGGGATGATATGATGATAACTCCAGATTAATTGTGCAGGTTGAAAAAACACTTTTTACATTGAAACTTTATCCGTTTCAGATGCTGCCATAATGAGTCATATATTCTGTATAAAATCATTCAATTCAAGTTATTACTTAGTTTAATTTTTTTGCACACCTCCGATTTTCTATTCAAGGATTATTTCAATGTAACAGCGTACGTTAAGATATTTCGTTCAATAATGTATTCATTGACGCACATGTAGTAATTTTCTGAATCAAATTATTCCATATAGAATATGAGCAATTAAATATAAATTACGAAACATAGAACTCAGGAACCACCTTGGAATATACAGCTTTATTACCTAGTGCATAATATTCCCACTGCTTAGAAGCGAAAGGTTGATAGTGTTTTTGCGCTCATGTTCGAGGGCAACAGCGTGCTATAGGTTTGCCCAAATGTCTGTAATTTTCGATGATTGAGCGGGAAATGGTCTCAAACGACTAGATTGGACTCACTGACGACGAATCCGGTGTCAAAATTGATTCTGTCCGGCTGGCCGGCCAGCCGACGACTCGATAACTGTCGAACGGAGTGAGCAGCGACTTGAAACTTTCAGGGTAGGTCGTGCATTAGAATGCCGCGGTTGAGTTCGTTATTGAGCCAAATCGTTCGAACAGTTTCAGAGTTATAGCCACTTAAAATTGTGAAGTTATATATTTTTTATTTCAGAAACTAGCTGGGCGATTGGATTTGAATTTGTCAATTGGGTGGAGCATAACGACGTGCAACTTTGAGCCAAATTTTGTCAGGATCATACTGTCAGTAAATTCAAAATTTTTTTCCAGAAATTTTTTCTTTCGGAAACCGTTTATCATATCTGATAACGAATTCCACTCGGACTTTGGGCTCCTCATTTCACAGCAGTGTACCTTCCAGTTCAATACGATCATTAGTCTCGGAGATATTGGGAAAAAATATGTGAAATTTCGAGGTTTTCTTCTCGATATGGTTGTTTTTTCAGGTATAACTCAAGAAATGCTAACTCAATCCTGATAAAACTTCGCAGCTAGTTTGAAAATGCTGAAAGACAACTTTATGCAAAATTTCGTGATGATCTTGTCATTAGAATAATTTGAAAAAAAATTTCTGTGATTTTCTTATTATATCATCCCCATTGAATTCTGTATGAACCTTCGAACTGTAATTTTTCGATAAAGTACTGGATTTCAATTTGATCTGATCTGTATTTTTGGAAATATTGGGAAAATAAAATTTTGAATGGGTATATCTGCGGAATCATTGGGTGGATTTTAACCATTCACGAATTTGGCCTTCGTAATCAAGGTCCAAACTACAAATATCGAGTTTCTCAGTTGTTTCTTTCGAAAGTTATTGTGTTCATGCAGTCGGCCGTAAACACAAGAACTGCCGGAAGAAACGACTTAGAAACTCGATATTTGTAGAGTAGGTTTGGGGCTTAATTTCGAAGGTCGAATTCATGAATGGGTAAAATCTGTCCAAGGATTCCGTAGATATACCCATTCAAAATTTTATTTTCCCAATATTTAAAAAAAAACAGATTAGATCGAATTGAAATCCAGTAATTTATAGAAAAAAAAATCTAGGAAACACTGCCGTGAAGGCAGCAGCTTTCGCGTGCATGTTTAAATTCGTTGCCGAAGCGGTCATCTACATTGAACATGCGCGCAAAAGCTGCTGTCTTCACGGCAGTGCTTTTCTGGATTTCTTTTGGGATTTTTTTTCTGGAAACCGAAGGTATGCCAAATTGAAAACGCCTGAATAATGACTCATTATGTTAGAATCGGAAACTGATAGCGAAGTTTAGGGAACTGAATGTACCTGAATGTTTTCTAACCTGTACAATCATTCTGGAATGATCGCAATATAATCCCTGTATTTCGAGAAAAATTTTGAAATTATTGAAGGTTCTCTTTAACTTCGTGCTACACTGACAATCTCATCAAAACTAAATGAGCCATACCAAAATTATCGATAAAAGTAATATCCATTGAGGCAAAACTTCGACATTGTCCGTTTCTGAAAAAATATTATCGAAAAACCAGAGGTGTGCCTAAAAACTGAAATGTTTGAATAATGTATTATGGTAGAATCGTTAACAGATAGCGAAATTTTGACAATGCAATGTACAGGGTGTTTTTCCAAGCTGAAAAATTAATCTGAAATTATCACAATACCAACCCGATATTTTGGAAAATGGTTCAGGGTTATTGAATGGGCTCGTTGATATTATACTTCACTGAAAATTTCATCAAAGTGGAATGAGCCAAACCAAAGTTATCATTGAAAGTAAAATCGGTCCAATCGGACATAGCACCCTGTATAGTCTCGATAAGGATCCCCAACCATCAATCAAACATTGTCCTGAGTAGTCTGAACTTCTGCTGAAATCTGACGGTCTGCTCCGGAATCAACGCGTACCTATATCTGCAAGTTTTTTATTTTTTTTATTTAATGTCAACGGGCCAATGACCATATCAAAGATCCTTTTCTACAAATTGAAACAAGAAAGAAAAATTACAGCATAATAATACAAAGACAATAATATAAAACGAAACACAGTTTCATGTGAATATAAAAATTAAAAAAATATATAAACTGAGAATCAGGTTTCCATTAGAAATAAAGACTAACAATCGGCTTAAGCTCCTTCTCAAATATTCTTAAATCATCAGTATGAAGCACAGCTGTTGGTACAACAATTTTATTCCACTTTCTCAGTAACCTAAAAATAGCTGAGCTATAAATATGATTTCTATGAGTTCCACGCTCAATAAGTTGTCTAACACATCCAAGCTCATAAGGAACCTCCCTCCTAACTAAATGTTCAGGAAGACCTTCGCAACTTACAAAACTTATTAGTGCTTTCCTAATAAAATAGACATCATAATATATATGGAGGGATTAAATAGATTCCAAGTTTACAGATAAAGCAAACTGAGAGTAGTCATGCTCAGTATAAAAAAACCTATTGCCCAATTTAGATGCAAGGAACCTGAAGAATCTATGCTGAAGCGATTCCAAAATCGGAATGACAGTTAACTCAGATGGATACCATATAATGGAGCCATAAAGCATAATTGGTCTGACTAGCGTCTCATACAAATGTATAATGGATTCATAAGACTTGAACTCCTTCGTAGACCTGATAATAGAACCTAGAGACCTATAGGCCTTAGAAAAAGTGGAATTGAGGTGCAAGTCAAATTCAAAATTACTTTGGTGAATTACACCTTGATCCTTTATATTGCAGACATTCTCAAGAATTTGACCATTGATAGAGTAACTGAAATTAGGTTGCTTATTCTTACTTCTACCAGTAGCTTAAATTTTACCTTTTGCACAATTTAACTTAATTTGGTTAATACAAGACCAATTGTAGATCAGGTCCAAATCTTTTTGCAACCTAATCTGGTCGTACAAACACCTTACCATCAGCAAAGATCAGGACAAACGCCAAATTAAGCGAATCACACATCATTGATGAACAAGAATACACCAGATGTTGCAATAAACGGATCAGATAAACTCACGTTCATGTTTCGCAAGACAGGATAATATCCACTTTGAAGTACCTCCGCTCAGTCCAAAGTTGGATAATTTGAATATGGGAAGATTATGATTGACTGGATCAAAGGCCTTTGCGAAATCCAAATAAACAGTATCCACCTGTTTAACCTCATCAGATTCAAATTTCTGAGAAAATTTTAGAAATAGTACCAACAATGGCTATTGGCCGATAATTCATGACATCGCATTCGTTGCCAGCCTTAAATATTGGGGTTATAAAGATTTTCTTCCACAAAGTGGACATACAACCAGTTATCAGAGATTGCTGATATAAATAATAAAGCGGTTCAACCATAGAATAAGAACAATTATTTGTTTCTGAGAATATATAGTGGGGTCATACTCGAGTACATATTTTCTGTTAATATTAATCGATTATTACTTATTCGGACTAATTGTTTTAGTATTGAATTCGTCTCCGTAACTGTCATCATTATTATAGTATCAAATTGTGATAAATGCCGATTCCTTTTCAAAAATGAAATGACAATAGAATAAAAAATAATATATAGTCCACCTAATTTCGGATTAAAAAGCTTGACCTTCATAATCACAAGCATGGATTATTTAAATCTCAATGAGTCGAAAACTATTGCCCATAGTGCTCGTTACAAGAATATCTTTTTTCAAACAAAATGTTCTGAAGTTGGATTTTTTCATCAGAAAACTTAGTGTTAGCGTAGGGAAAAAAAGTTATAAAATTTCAGATGACCAAAGAGACATATATGTATATGATGCCACTCCTACGAATGAGACAGACTTACATGAAATTTGACTTTGCTATTCAAAATTATTTTTTTCGAATTCCTTCGGGAATATAATTTCGAATTCCACACTCTGTATTTGAAAAACCTAGAAAAGCACTGCCGTGAAGGCAGCAGCTTTTGCGCGCATGTTCAATGGAGATGACCGATTTGGCAACGAATTTGTACATGCACGCAAAAGCTGCTGCCTTCACGGCAGTGCCTTTCTAGGTTTTTTTTTCGATGAAGTACTGGATTTCAATTCGATCTTATCAGTATTATTGAAAGTATTGAGAAATAGAATTTTGACTGGGAATATGTACGGAATCCTTGGGTGGATTTCACCCATTCACGAATTCGACCTTCGTAATTGAGCCCCAAATCTTCTCTACAAATATCGAGTTCCTAAGTCGTTTCTTCCGGAAGTTAGAACTTTGTAACTCCATCTTTGTAGAGAAGGCTTGAACCTTAATTACGAAGGCCAAATTCGTGAATAGGTAAAATCCACACAATGATTCCGCAGATTCACCAATTCAACATTTTATTTTCCCAATATTTCCAAAAATACAGATTAGATAGCATGGAAATCCAGTACTTAATCCAAAAATGACAGTTGGAAGGTTCATACAGAATTAAATGCGGATAATATGATGAGAAGATCCCAGAATATTGAATATTTGACAGAAAAAATTTAAATTTTTTTTTCAAATTGTTCTAACTACATGATCATCACGAAATTTTGCACAATGTTGTCCTTCAATATCGTCGAACTAGCTGTGAAGTTTCATCACGATTGAATCAGTATTTCTTGAGTTATACCGATATCGAGAAGACAACCACGAAATTCTACTTTTTTTTCCAATGCCTCCAAAGTTAATAGCCGTATCGAATTGAAATTATGCTGCTGTGAAATATAAAATTCGAGGTATAATTGAAATTTTTCTCCGATATGAGCGATAGTTTAATAAAAAAAATATTTTCGAAAAAATTTTTTTTTAATCGAGTAATCATACGACTCCAACGACATTTTGCTAATGATTGTGCGTCTTGATGCTCCAACTAATTGCCAAGTTTCAATCCAATCGCTCCAGTAGTTTCTGAAATATGAGGTAAATAACCTCAACATTTCAGATGGCTATAACTCCGCAACTATTTGGCGTATTCGGCCCATTAACGAACATAACCTTCGTATTTTGAAATGCAACCCTTCCTGTAATTTTCAAGTTGATAGAATCGTAACCGTAATCGTGGTGACGCCCGGCTGGACAGAATCGATTTTGACACCGTATTCGTCATCAGTGAGTCCAACCTAGTCGTTTAAGACCATTTTTGGCTCAATCATCGAAAATTACAGATATTTGGACGAAACGATAGCACGCTATTCTCCTAGAACATGCTCGCAAAAACAGATATCTTACGAACATCTGTGGTTGTACGGAAATCAAAATGAAACGAGAAGTAACCACTAACGCAATAATCATTCATGAAATTTCTTTCAAATATATGATGGAATTCGAGTAAAATAAGTTGTTGCTTCCTAGAGTTATTTATTGCGCAATAAATAACTCTAGTAAGCAATAACCTATTTTTACTTGAATACCACACTTCCTATCTGGAAAATTCCAGGAAATATGATGGAATGTTTCAAACAACTGAGGATTGCAAACTGAAATCAAATAATGCATTGACACGAGACTTTAGCGAGACTCTCGTTCGAGACTCGACACGAGACGGAACTGAGGATTGCGAGACGAAACTCGAGATGATTTCAACAACGAGAGGAGTCTCGTCTCGTTGGTCCCGTGGGCATCACTAGTTCTGACATACAGTTGCCTTGGCGACCGGTCGTAATTTCCAAATGTTGAAAAAAACTAATTGTAGCAAGTTCCCCAACATTGGCGAAACAAAAGCGCATCTTTGAATTCACCTTATCTTCTATGCCCCTTTAGTGTACCCTCTGATAAAAAAGATGAATTGTTGCGGCTCTTTAATTAATATGACCCAAGCCAACACATTGAGTTCACAATGGAATCTGAAGATGAAGAAGCTCCTGACCTCACGTCAGTGCTTTTCTAGATTTTTTTTTAGAATTCTGCCTGGTTTATAACAATCATGATTACTCGAATAACCGACAAAAGTGTGACATAATGGAGTTGAATAATCGTCAACAAGAGACCGCAATCATTTTGTTGTACGAAATAGTCAATGAGATTCTCTGTGTACCTGTACCTACACTTCTGCAGTGAATTCCATTCCTATGCTTCTCTTCACGGAGGACAATGTTCACTCTATTGAATAGCCTTTGTGAATTTTTTCAGATTAATTTTTCGGTACCCACGAGCACAGTACCAGGAATATTTTCTCACAAACAAATTCGAAAACAGGAGGGAAAATCCCAACTAAATTGAGAATGAATTTTGTTCTGAAAATATGATAAAAATTATGATTGGAAACTGCTCATTTTAATTCACTTACTATTATTAACCCTCAATATTTAGTACATGTGTGTTTTTTCAATCATATTCTTATATTTTCCTCTGTATATTTCAAATCGACATAACTGTCTGATAATTTTTTCGGGCTATTTGTGTCACTTCGGCTTCGAGAAACAACTAGTCCGCCAGCTCACTCCCGCACGTCTGATTGCTGAAAGGAGGTCCGAGGTGACCTCCACGGCTAACGTCCGATAGGTGCACTTCACATTTATCATGGACACCTAATAACCGAGCGAATGAAACCGGGTATATCTAAATAGGTATTTCTTCGAGTCCGTCTGGCTTATTTTGACCATTAATGAAATTACCTAACGCATTTTGATGCGTAAAGTACTCTGAAGGCTTTGAGTGACTAGCTTGTTCTGTTCAAAAGTTATCGTGTGAAAATCGCAGAAGAAGATCAATTCTGGCAATTGTTCACATGCGGAATGGAAATGTAGATTCACATGATATAATGGAAAGTGTGATTTATGAGAGCATCCTTTATATATTGGTGATACCATTGATAAACAATATTGGCGCAATCCACTCATACCAATATTAGGCAAATATTGGTAGCAATGTAATTCACAATATTGGCCAAAAAACTGTGCCCAATATTGGAGGAATATTGGCGATACTATTGATAAACAATATTGGTGCAATCCACTCCTTCCAATATTGGTAGCAATGTGATTTACAATATTGGCAAAAAAACCATGCATGATATTGGACCAATATTGGCGATACCATTGATAAACAATATTGGCGGAATCCACTTATACCGATATTAGGTCAATATTGGTAGCAATGTGATTTACAATATTGACTAAAAGACTATGCCCACTATTGGACCAATATTGGTGATACCATTGATAAACAATATTGACGCTCATCCCGATATTGGGCCAATATCGGTAGCAATGTGATTTACAATATTGGCTAATAAACTATGCCCAAATATTGGACCAATATTGGCCATACCATTGGTAAAAAATATTGGCGCAATCTACTCATCCCATTATTAGGCCAATATTGGCAATAGTACTGATTCACAATATTGGCCTCATCACCAATTTCAATATTCGGCCAACATTGGCGTATACTCCTTTTTCGATGTACGATGAATCTATATTGGGCCAAAATTGTTTAGCCAACATTGTGTGCTACTGGGGCCATCGTTCTTCATTTAGATTTATTTAAATGGCCTCTGAAATTGGAGGATTAATCCACCCGTCCATTCCTAAATTCACACCTACCCGAAATCTTCCCCGCAAAATTGTAGTTTATGTAGGATCATGCACGAATAGTGTATTCTGAATCTCATTGTGATTTGCAGTCCGAATAATGTTGAGTTTTTATTTCAGATGGAAGGGCAGTGTGTACAAATTAGTATGGCGAGAACTTTTAGCATACTTACTTTTATACTACACAATAATGGTTACATATAGATATCTTTTATATGAAGAACAGCAAAGGTGAGTAAAAGTTCATATCATGATAAAAGTAATAATATAAATAATTTTTATAATGCCTTATTCACACTACTCAATGACAAGAAAACGCTGCAAATTTCACACAAGTGTTTATTATTTTCTCAGTTGAATAACCCAATACCATTGATATCTTTAATAATACTTATTATATATTATTCCTAACTCATTGGTTTCACACAACACAAAAACCAATTATAAAAAGAAATCATGTGAAACATTGAAATCTCAATAAATACTCTTGTATAATAGGTCTCTTGCATAAATATATATTTGGATAAGTAGTATGAAGCGTACAATAAACGAAATTCAACTCACAAACAATTTTCACATACTTTTTTCGCACATGTAAACATGTGGAATTTTTACACACTGCGCAATTGATATTTGATTTTCTGTCTTGTTTAGTAAGACATAATGAATATTTTTTGCGTTTGGTCTTCGAAACAACTGCTAAGGGTTCAATAGGACTTTCGATATCAATTTTGAAGATACTCGAAGCCATATCTCGTAATTTGCGGTTCACATTTGGGATTGCCTACTCTATGTCGGATAAGTGGTTGACATAATGCAATCCCAAGTTCTCTGATATAATTGGATCTCTTCATTTCTTTACCAGATGGGGAAAATACAGAACTTTATCATTGCCGGCTCAAACATTGAGAATCATGGAAAATATTGACTCAGGCCATCTGCGGGTTCCCCTGGATGTCGAGTAATTCGCACATTTTCGATTTAGCGCATCAACAGCTGCCTTTGTGCTGTTATAAAATAGAATTACATCAGGTTTCTTGATTTTCTCATCAAATGCTTTATCATTGTGCATACAAGAGAGCAATATTATTATTACTTCGCTTTGGTACGTAAGACACTAAAGTCAACTCTGACTTTCGATTTCTGTGAGTTAAAATTCAGGTGGAATGAATGTTTTTCTCTTGTTCACAGTTCCAACAATAGTTTCGCTTTAGAAGTTCATTTGCCAGTTCAACAGAGGTACACCAATTATCTGTTGTTATATTCGTACTTGTATTACTTAGGGGTTCTACTAATCTGAGTACAACTTTGGTTGCGTCGCCTAATTCATTTTTATTTTTTTTTTAGTTCTAATACCAGCTGATCCTGTATATGTTTCTGCATTTACCATGTGATGTATCTTTGGGTCGGCCATGATTTGTATTTTAATACCATATTTAGCAGGTTTGTTAGGTACATACATACTAAAACCACATAGGATCCTGATTTTTTCACAGTTTCCCACGAATTTATCGAAAAGTTCAGAAATTGGTGCAAATTTGTCAGCCATTCTCCTCTCTACTCTTGTTTGTTCATCATCGGAACTTAAGCAGCTCAATAAAAATAGGAATCCTTCGTGGCTTGATTTGAATAATTCTGACAACTACATCAAACCAATAAACGCTTTCATCTCGGTATATGTTATTTTTGATATGAATGATGTAAAAGTTTTTACATTTTTTGAATGTGCTGTAACGAGCTTGGAAAATTTTCAATTTTTCAGTTTGTGTATAGCACAATCATGTCGCACATATTTTCAGTAATTATTATATTCCATATTCCTTGATTGTGTGACAGATGGAGAATTTTGCCTTGCAGTGCCTTTCAAACCAGGTGCTGAAACAATATTTTCAGTTGTAGTTCTATCTCTTTTTTTTCGAATTTTTTACCATTTGTGCGATCTTTTCCATAAACATGTTTTATCATATACATGCTCATTTACTTCTCTATTCACCTTTATTTCAAACTCTCAGTACGAAAAATATTGGATTTCGATTGAAACCAGTAACGGATATCCACATGTTGACGATAATTGTACCACGCAAACCAAAATTGATGGAAACCTCCGAACAACCAAATTTTTTGGAAATCTTCATTATTTTTAATCACGCTACTTAATTCGTGTTCTGCATGTAAACGTAGTATTCAGTTATACAAGAGCACTTATTGAGATTTCAATGTTTCAAATGAATTTTTTCATGGAATTGGTTTTTTTGTGTCGTGAAAAACCAATGATTTATGAATAATATATGTTTTATTCAAGATATGGACGAGCTTGATGAAAAAATTCAATCTGTAATTCCGTAATCCGCAGGGTGATTCAGATAAATAATATTTATCCGATTTTTAGTGGTTATGTTTCAGATATTGGGAGGGGGAACCAAAAAATATTCTATTTGAACTACTTACGATTATGAATTTGTTGAGATATCGATGGAGCATTGCCATATTGTGTTTATAAAGTAATAAACGAATCCGTTCAAAATTTATCGATATGAATTGACAATTTCGTAATCAATCTTGTTATCTTCTTTTCATCTACCTTTTTTTTGGTCGGTCACTAAGGTTTATTATTTGATTTATCAAATAATAACAAGAAAAATAATCCAAACTGAATGCTCGTACTATGAAGAAGGCGAGATCCATACCACATAGCAGAGGTGAACTATTCAATCTAACCTTTGGATTCACTGAGAAAATATAATAAAAATCTGAGCTCAAAAACTAAGGTAGGAAAAAACATAACAAAAGATTCTATTGACACTGTCATTGTTATGATAAAAAACAGACATAATTGAGACAGTAGTATGGTAATCACCGCATCGAAGCACCTCTCAGTGAGTTTTAAGCGTTTTCAATATCTACGTAAACTTCGAAGTAGCTCGAATGAGTCACGTTCTGGATGTTCAAGGAAAAGCTATCGAAACACAATGTAATAAACATATGATCGCCAAAGAAAATCTGGCAGAGTGGGGGTTCCTTCGAAGCGAATAATTATGTTGTGAATATTATTACCGAAGATTATTTAACATATTTTTTGGTACCGGAAATTAGGTGCGAATGAAAATTTTTCAATTTTCGAATCCGCTTCTTGTCTGAGTAATTCGAAGAAGGACCAGCATAATTCACATGTAAAAGCACCAAAGATTCACAGGACAACATTCTACCCCTCCTGGTCAGAAACTCCATACGTTCATAAATAACCTCTAACATATCGCAGGCCTTCTGCTAATTATGAAGAAACATAATTAGTGAACCGCATCTCACGGTCCAAGCAAACATCTTGTTAAGCAGGTCAACCGTTTTCGAAACAATAGTGGTACGGTTAACACGAGGTATGCAGAAAGTTAAACCTGTGTTTTTTTTCTGCCAAATAAAATAGCAAAGTCTTCTTCATATTAAGATGTAGACAGTGCGTTGGGGTCGCATTCTGAACGATATTCATCAAAATTCAAAGCATTATCTGTTTGGTCCATTTCATCCGGATATAACGAAATAGGCCCAAAATGAAACCTTGTGGTACATCCATGCATGTTTTCGAAAAGCATATAATTACCACAATGAAGAACCTCCAATAAGGGTAGAAGAGTGCAGCTGCCTCTCCAGAAGCACCAATATGTATTACAATAGCATTGATGATTTTGTGGTTCAGGCTATCGAATGCTTCAGAATAGTATGAAAGTGTCAAAATTTTATCATGGGCCTCTCTGAGGCGTATCGTGATGTTCCGAATGTTCGGAATTTCATCTAGAGAAAATATAATTTATTGAATTCATTAATATGTTCTTGAATAGTTATTAAACTGATATAGGCTAAGTCCGAGCCTAAGTCATTTTCAGTCTACTGACATTTGAGAGTCCATGATATTAATTTTAGCTGGGTCTGAATCATTTTATTTTTCCAAAGGTACTACCTACCTGGATTAACCCAGTATACAGGCAGTTTCTCGACTAGTTTAGTCGATAAATATACTAATCCAGTAGTCTCGTTATGAATTCAAGGCGTAATCCTCATCCACTGGGCCTCCCAAATGATAAGATGATTTGTTTCACGTAGAAGTGTCATGATTATCAAGTTTTTCACTATTTTCAGTGATTATGCTTCGGATATTGGGAGAGAGATCCCAAAAATATTTAATTACTTACGATTATGAAATTGTTAAGCTATCGATGGGGCTGTTCCACATTGTGTTTATAAAATAATAAACGAATCCGTTAAAAATTTCTCGATATGTGTTGAAAATTTCGTGATCAACCTTGTTATCCTCATTTTGATATATGATTCTGGATGAAAATTCATCCGATTATTCCAATATATTCCAATCTTAGAACCGAATGCGATGTTTCATTTTCGGGATTATTGGAAATTTGCAGCGTTTCTCTTCATAACTCAGGGACCACTGGTCAGAAATCATCCGGGTGAAAATTTTTAGGTTAAGTTATGCGACAGTCATCAACTTTGAGAGTTTCATGAAAATCAGGTGGTAAAGTTCCGAGAAATAATTTTTTTCCTCCTACCACCAGTTTTGAGCCCTTAGGTTAAACCGATTCTGCTGAAAAGCTTAGAGGATCAATATCCAGCTATCCACGATTTTTCTATCAACTGTCAGAATAGTATGGAATTGTCAACATTTTATCATGGGCCTCTCTGACGCGTATCGTGATGTTCTGAATGTTCGGAATTTCATCTAGAGGAAATATTATTTATTGAATTCATTATTATATTCTAGAATAATTATCCAACTGATATAACCTAAGTCCGAGCCTCAGTTATTTTCAGTCCACTTAAATTTGAGAGTCCAGGATATTAATTTCTAGCTGGGTCTGAATCATTTGATTTTTCCACAATAGTACCTACCTGGATTAACCGAATATACAGAGAGTTTCTCGACTAGTTTAGTCGATAAATATACTAATCCAG
Organism: Myrrha octodecimguttata; assembly: GCA_958510865.1. Taxonomy (NCBI): domain Eukaryota; kingdom Metazoa; phylum Arthropoda; class Insecta; order Coleoptera; family Coccinellidae; genus Myrrha; species Myrrha octodecimguttata. The sequence goes on from OY294056.1 coordinate 15,651,393, forward strand.
TCGTCTCGTTATAAATTCAACACGTTATTCTCATCGGTCCTCCCGAATGATAATATGATTTGTTTCACGTAAAATTGTCATGATTATCAAGTTTTTCACTTTTTCTTAATTGATAATAAAATCGTTCTGGATCTCTTATTTCTACAGCCTGATCATAAATTGAGGTATTTCCCTAGTATTTTCATTATGGAGAGCAGGATTGATGAGTCATTGCTGTTGGTTTATTATTTAATAAAATCAAATAATAAACCTTAGTGATCGACCAAAAAAAAAATTACCTCCCCTGAAAATTTCACAGTTCACATTTTGAAGTATGTAGATTTGAATGAAGTAATAAAAAAAAATCCGTCCGTCCGCCGGCCGTTGTCCGGGGCTTTTCTCTGAAAGTACTGTGGACCGATATCCGTGGTACAAAAATCTTTCGTCACTCGGGATTGATCCTCCAAGCTTTTCAGCAGGATCGGTGTACCCTGAGGGCTCAAAATTGGGGGTTGGAGGGAAAAAAAATTATTCTTCCAAAACTTACCACCAAATTTTCATGAAACTTTCAATGTTGATTACTGTTGCAACTCAACCTAAAAATTTTCACCCGGATGATTTCCGATCATTGGTTTCTGAGGTATAAAGAAAAATGCTGCAAATTTTGGGGTGAAGAACCAATGAGTTACACAGCGTGCCAAAAAGTAAAGTAACTCGTCAATAATTTTTGTATGGAGAATTATTAGGGAAAATCCTCGCACCCGTGGATTTTTAATTCCGAAAGCAATTTATCTTTTGTTTTATGCATTTGATATTTCTCACCCCTAAGCCACGTACATCACTACTTAATTTTTTTAAATGGGAATATATGGGTCGTGATACATCAAACGAAAGGTAATTTGATAGCCGGCTGAGCGCTATGGTTAAAAAAAAATTTCTTCTTTTTTGTTGTGCCGTTTTTTCAATAAAAAATCAGGAAATAATTCACATTTGTGATTGGTGAGTACTGCAATCAGATCATTATTCTTCAACTGATTACTATTAAGGGAAATCCACGAATCCGTGGATTTGTATTTCTTAAAGCAGGTCCCCCCATATGCCCTTTTGAATTTGAAATCTCCCACCCTTTACGCTTCACAAATAACTATACTGTTTTTTCTAATAGTAATATATGAATTGTGATATATCAAATTAAAGGACGCTCGATTGCACATTGGGCGGAGTGACTGAAAAAAGAATTTGTTAAGCTATTTTTTTATAACAAAATTAATAATTTGTGATTGGTGTCAGGTTCTTGTTCTTGAATTATGAATATCGAAACATATTCTCCTACCTGCTGATTTCTATTCTCGAAGTTAGAGAAATGCATGCAGTTCTAAAGTTCGGGGTTCATAACCTTGAACCCCAACAGTTTTTTTTTGGAAAAATATTGCATGTGATATATTGCATCGAAGGTCATTCGATGACCAATTCAGTAATGAGAACGAAAATGAAATTTAAATATTAATTTACTAAATTACAAATCCATGGGTTCGAAGATTTCCCTTAATAATAGTTAATAAAGGAAAAATGGTCTGATTTCAGTACTTTCCAATCACAAATTATATTATAAATAAGTTAATTTTCAATAAAAAAAATGGCCGTACCAATTCTTTTTCAAGCCACATCGCTGAAAAGGTGATCAAATTACCTTTCATTTGATGTATCACAAACTATATATTCCCATCTGAAAAAATAAAGTAGTGGGGTGCTGGGCGTAGAGGGTGAGAAATATCAAATTCAAAAAAGCACAAGATAAATTGCTTTTGAAATGAAAAATCGATGAGTGCGAGAATTTTCCTTAATGATTCTTCGTGCAAAAATTATTGCCGAGCTACGTTACTTTTTTGGCACGCTGTATAAGATTCATTTAAGGTATCAATCGAATTGGGTTATTTAACTGAGAAAATAATAAAACTTTGTATAAAATTTGCAGCGTTTTTTATACTTCTGACCAAGTTTGTACTCGCTTTTTCTGTCATTTTCTTATTTCTTGTCGAAAATGGTTTCGACTCAATATAAGGTTCAAGGTATTCATATCTATGTTCAATGGTTTTTGTACAACTGGCTACCTTGATCGTGAATTCGTGAGTCTTATAAATTTCAAAGTACCCTTATTCAGTTCAATGATCAAAAAGGAGATTATTTATCCATTTTTACCCTCCAATGATTTTGTGTGATGAAGTAAAGTTTGATGTGGATATTTTTAACACAGACATTGGCGAGTTGAAAACAATTAGTTTCAATGGGTTAGGATGGTTTACTTTTCTACATTTTTGTATAGGAACTTTTATCATCAGACGAAATTACAATAAATGTTCAACACTACCACTATGAACCTCAATACAGAATCTACTTCGCCTGATGAATGGAGGTAAACTTTTACTTATCGTGAACGGGCCAGACTTCGACAAAACGGAATTTTGTTCCCATGCTAATATGTAGTAATCCAAAGCGTAAAAGCATTCTATTATCAGTAAAGAATAAAATTCCGTTCGTCTCCGGTGTGACGAGGCCTGGCCCGTTACCGTCAAGTGCTCGTTGGACTTGATCTTTCAACACTGCAAGCATACTTTAACACGTTCATCATCTTGGAGGTAAATGAATAGTACTAAGATCGCCACCCGATATGGAGTGCCGTTTAGAACGAAAGTGTGTTGGAAATACATTCATTTTTGAATCAATTTACTGGTCTGATGAAGCAATATATTTATTTTGTCCGACAGTTTATTCATTTTCTACCTAACGCAATATATATACTATGAAAATTACTTCAAACGTTTGAGAAATAAAACTAAATATTCACACATCACGTCAAAATCATCACTGACAATTAATATTTTTGAGCTCTTTCAAACTTGGGATTCCAAACTGCTTGGAACTGCAAACTGAAAGATTGATCTAATGAACAAATATATTGGATTAGACGTTTTTATATATTTGATACTCGCAAAAAACTACTCGTTAAAATATCGTCTTTTGTATTCAATATATCGGAACGAAAAATAAATCTATCGTTATATAGAATAGATGTACAAAGAAACAACAAATATTTCGTCCCAAACGGCGGCTCGTTGTCCAGACATCTCGAGCGCAACATGAAGAGTAGAAAGCGTCTTGCAGCACACATAGCATTATGATTTCGCCTTCTCCATTGGAGCAGAATCAACAGCAGTGCCTCCTCTTCGAAATACATCATGAAACTATTTCGTCTTCGTGGCATGCATACTCACACGTATCACTGCCTGACGGCAAGTGGTCGATACATGCGACAGACCGACGGTCGTTTTGTTGTTGCGATGTGGTACGTGTGAGTGAAGCCTAACTAACATTAAGAGTAAAAAGCGTGTTGTAACAATATTCGTCTCCGTTGTTGTCGTAGAATATTCTCCAACGAAGTGAGAAGACCAAAACGCAGAAAATTTAAATTTGTTTCTTCTTCCAGTCCTTCTTGATCTTTTACTGAGATCCGTTCCATCAAATGTCAAATTTATTTTCTGAAAATTTCCAAAAATACAGATCAGATCAAATTGAAATCAGTTATTAAATCAAAAAATTCAGCGCGATTGTTCCTGTAGAATTCCGTGAGGACCATATGATTAGAAGATCGCAAACTATAAAATATTTGAAAACAAAATTTCTATTTTTTTGTGAATTGTTTAAATAGAATAATCTTTGAAATTATGCAGCTATTCATGTTCTTCCAACAAATTCCTACTCTTATAGGGGGAGACACAGTTTTTGCTGAGGTTTTTATCTGTGCTCTTGTATCATTCGTAAAAATGTAGATATGGTAACTCGTTTTTATTTCCTCTGCTAACACTGTGATATAGGTACTGAAGAATGTTATGCTCATTGTCAAAAGAATTTACGTATGAAGAAGCAGTCCAAGTAGATTATTCAATGCAATGATCAAGAAAATTTTTGGCTGAATTATATGAATCAGCCTGTACTCAACTTGACAAATCATAATCTTCAAAATTTCATTGATAATATTTCGGAGCTCATTCGACGTTTTTTGCCAATTCATCAACTTAATCTTCATCTGAGGTCCAGACATCACTTGCAGAATTCAAGTCTGAAGTTACTTCTTCCAAGAATGATTGTGCTCACAAACTAAGGAACAATCATAATCACATTTGACCACGAAATATATAGGTCTGGCCAAGACTACTCGGCACTATGCGCAACTCTACATTAATCTAGATGAGTTCAAATCATAAAATAGTATTTCCGTGGTCAATCAATAATCAATAATGAAATTATTTATTGGTGTCTTTGAACATGCAGTAATTGCAATTGATAAACCCCCAAAAACCAAAAATCAGTGAAAATCGTCTGAAAAATAAGTACATGTGTGCCCTGCTGTTGAAACCAGTTCACCTTGTTCGAGTAGACAAACTGCTGTACAAGTCAATATGAGCGATATAAGTGTTTGGAATATTTTGAGAGGCAATAGTTACCGATGTTATAAGGTTCAACTGAATCATTTTTTTTTATAAGACCACATCAAGAGAATGCAATTTTGTGAATCAAATTATTCCCACAGTTCGACAGCTACCAATTAATTTCGATCTTGTCTGGCTTCAACAGGATGGCAGTCCAGGTCACAACGCGAGAGTAGTCACACAATATCTGAGGACGACTTTGTCGACCGTGTCATTTGTACAAATGGTACGATCAAATGGCCCCTCAGATGATCCGATTTATCTCCAAATAATTTTCTTCTTCTGGGATACCTGAAAAATTTGGTGTATGTATGTAAGAAATTGATAGAGCGAAGGATCTTGATGAACTCAGGTTCAAAATAATCCAACTTTGTTCCAAAACAGCAACTATGCCAAATCTGCTCAAAGATATGTGTAGGATTTAAGCTAGTGAACTGTATATAAAATATGGTTTTAGATGTCAAAGAAAACCTTCAAATCCTACCTTTATTGTCTGGCTTGGATGGCTACTTGGTGTGCGCGTGCGTGTCTTGAACTGGAATTCCAGGTTGTTGGTGGGAATGGGGTCCCAAACTGCACTTTTCTTGTTATAAGTTCAGCGGAAAATATGGAATATAATTTGATACGTAGCACGAACAAACTTTCTTCAGTTTCGTGTTAGAAAACGGAATGAATATGAATCCATATGTCCTCGAGAGACGTGAGGATGGATTTGAATGTAAATGAAATTAATTTGAAGTGAAATTTTGAAAACAATGAAATATGATTAAGGTGTGCAATAAAGAAAATAATGATATTGAATATAAAGAATTAAAATTACGAGGTTGCAACATGCCAGCCACCTTAAATACGCAGTGTTTAATTGTCGCTTATAGGCAGTGGGCAAAGTTTAATGATAGGTCTCCTCAGAATATTATCTGTAGATTTAACAGACGCAACTCTTGTATGACCGTCGCTACCAGGATGTAATTGAATTATTACCTCCTAGTGGCCATTCACATGGTGGTAGATTCTCTGATTTTATCAGAACTAAAGTATTTTCCTTGATAGGAGTATCTGTGATATGCCATTTACTTCTTTGTTGTAAATGGTGTAAATATTCTTTAGACCAACGGGTCCAAAAATCAGGGTGCATACGCTGAAGGAGTTGCCAGCGAGTGAGTCGATTAATAGAAGTAGTCATATAATCGGGATCAGGTATGGCAGTGAGAGGTCCCATGGTAAGGAAATGACCTGGAGTCAAAGCGGAAAAATCATTCGGGTCATGACTGAATGGCGTTGATGGTCTTGAATTGACTATAGCCTGAACCTGAGTGAGGAGTGTATAAAACTCTTCGTAAGAAAGAGTCTGGTCTCCGACTACACGATAAAAAGTGGTTTAACATTTTTCACTGAAGCCTCCCAAAGGCCTCCGAAATGTGGAGCAGTGGGCGGATTGAAGTGCCACTTTATGGCTCCGTGATCAGCAGCGTTCGCAAACAATTAGTTCAAATGTTTGTGAGCACCCACAAAGTTGGTACCACAATCACTGTACATATGAGAACAGCGGCCTCGTCGCGCAAAAAACCGTTTAAGGGCAGCTAGAAATGAATCAGTTGAAAGATCTGACGCAAGCTCGAGATGTACCGCCTTAGTTGAAAAACAAACGAAAAGGCACATATAAGCCTTAGATGATCGAACGCCTTTATGTCTACTAATCGTTATTTTAAATGGACCAGCGTAGTCTACACCGGTATGTAGAAAAAGTTTTAAACAGGAAATTCGAGCAGCAGGCAGGTCTCCCATGATCGCAGGTTGAAAACTTTGCGGATTAAGCTTGAAACATTTAACGCATTTTGAAAGCACTCTTTTGATTGAGCGTCGAAATGAAATTATCCAGAATCTTTGTACAATTAAAATCTGAACTGTTTGAATTCCGGCATGGAAATGCGTTTTATGAAAATAAGAAATTATTAAGTCCGTTAAGTGACCACGGCTTGGAAGAAGGGCAGGAAATTTCTTTTCATAACAAATTGGTGCGTTTTTGAGTCGACCACCAACTCTGAGAACACCATCATGATCAATGAAAGGAGAAAGTTTGAGAAACTGAGAAAGAACTGAGAAGTTTCACATTTTTTGGCATTTTCGAAATTTCTTCCTCAGAAACTGATGCTTGCACATGTCGAATTAGAAGGAGTGAAGCTCCATGAAGATCAACTGAACAAAGACATCCAGTTATACGTTTTTCCGGAAATCGAGAATTATTAATGAACCGAAGCATGCAAGCAATGATTCGATTGAGGGTCGAAAATGAAGAATATTTCGAAATTAAATCGTCTTAAATATTAGGACTTGGAATGATATGAAGTGAAATTTTTCGTTCTTCAGTAAGAACTTCCTGACAGTCAGGAATATCGCCAGTTTTGGGTTGAAAATTGATATTCGTGAGAGACACTGGACCCTCTAACCAATAAGAACTTGAAAGTAAATCCACGTGATCCAATAGCAGCAGGATTCTCGGGAGAATGGAGATGAAACCATGAATTTGATAACGATTTAGAGTGAATTGAAGCAACTCTATTGCCTACAAATGTTTTCCACTTGTGTGGGAAAGCTTCTATCCAACTTAATTCAATCGTTGAGTCAGTATAATAATAAGTGTGACTGATAGGCAAGTTACCTCGAAAAGTTTGGATAACATGAAAAGCCAGTTTAGCAAAAAGAACCGCAGCGCACAGTTCCAATCCGGGCAGACTCACTCTTTTACAGGAGCAACTTTAGCTCTCGAAGTTAAAAATTGAAGTTGACAATCCTTGTCAGGTGAATAAATGACACCGGAGATAAATGACACCACTATATCCCCTTTCACTTGCATCACCGAAACAATGCAGTTGGCGTATCTACAATTCTCAGAAAGAGAAGAAATGAAACGTGGAACCTTAAAATTTGCCATTAGTGGAACCTCCTGCAAGTAAAGTTCCCACATGTTTTGGACCTCCCAAGAAGGGGTTTCATCCCAATCTACTCTTGAAATCCATATCAATTGAATTAAATATTTTAGAAGAAATGTTAATGGTGATAAGATCCCCAGACGGTCGAAAATTCTGGCTACATGTGAAAGAATAATTCGTTTAGTACATTTAGTATTTTGGACGTCACAGGAAAACTGAAATGTATCTGATTTGGGCTCCCATTGCAATCCCAGAACCTTTACTGTGGTTCTATCATCAAACTGAAGTGGCGTATAGCTTAGATAAGTACTTGGCAAGTGCGACAATAACTCAGCGGAATTACTTGTCCATTTTCTCAGATGAAAACCTCCAAGAGATAAAAGATCTCTCAGTTCGGTTTGAAGACACAGAGCCGTATCTGAGAAATTAGCACCATGAACGACATCATCAACGTATGTCCGAGTTAGAATGGCGGTAGCAGCTAAAGGGAAGCGCTTATCTTCTCTTTCAGCCAATTCAATGAGTGTACGAATTGCTAGGTATGGAGATGGAGCCAAACCATAAGTGACAGTGAGAAGACGATATTCTTGAATAAGTACATCAGGTGAAAATCGCCAGAAGATTCTCTGATAATTGCAATGACCAGGGTGAATGAAAATTTGTCGGTACATCATTTGAATGTCAGCAGTGAATACAACAGCGTATAAACAAAAGAAGAGTAAAATAGAATAAAGATCTGGTTGTAACTTAGACCCAGTTAACACTTCTTCATTCAATGGAGGTTGTTGTGGCTGATGAGCAGAAACATTAAAAACAACTCTCAGTTTAGTGGTTGAACTATCAAGCTTTAAAACGGGATGATGAGGAATATAATGACTGAAATTATCTTTACAGGGTGCACAAGGTTCCATGTGCCCTAACTCAAGCTATTCCTTCATGAAGAAACAATATTGGTCATACAGGACAGGATTTCGTAAAAGTCATTTTTCCAATGCCTTGAATTGGCGAAAAGCAAGTTCTTTAATACCAGAAAACTCCAGAAGAGATGGAAAATTTTTGAAGGGCAAATATACAACAAATCGTCCATTGGAATTGCGTGAACATGTGTCTGAGAATATTTTCTCACATAACGGATCTTCTTCAGTGATTGAAGAATAAGGAGGAATTTCTTCGATTTCCCAAAATTCCTTTAAATCATAAGCTAATTCCTCTGTGGAAGGGTGACAGAGAAATGAGGAAACCGAATTGTTTGAGGGTGAATATTTTATGTTTCCCATCGGAACATATCCTAGCTCTGTATTCACAGCGTCTGGTTCCACAGAAGATCCACGAATATGTCCATTCAGAAGGATTTTGGAGAATAAATCAGCTACCAGAAGAATATCTATCGAGCCTGGTGAGGAAAATTGTGGATCCGCTAAAACTACATTCTATAGATTAGGTAAAGCTAAAGAAATGGGTGAAGAAGGTTAATTTTCACAAATTTTCTTGAGAACGATAGCCTCGATGTGGAACACAGTACTTGTGTCGAAATGAGGAGTTATTGTGAGATATACACAACCTAATCGTGAAGCAGTACTCATCGACTCTAGTCCGTTTAAATTGATACTCAAATCTTTACTACGAAAACGTAGTTTTTGCAGTAATCTTTGAGAAATGAAAGAAGTCATGCTTCCTGAATCCAGGACGCAACGACACGATTGAAAAGTATTAAAACTGTCTAGGACATTGATTGTGGTCGTGGCAAGCAGAACACCAGAAGTTGACGATAGAAAACCAGCATTTATAGATGAATTTTGATGATTTTGTGAGAATGATCTACGATTCGGTGACTGAATTGAATTTGAAGAATTTTGAGGCTGAACAGAAGTGGAAGGAGAATCGATATCCAAAAGAGTGTGATTTAGTTGACCGCATGTGAAACAAGAATTTTTTGATTGACAAGCTGTTAAAGTATGTTCATTCAGACAATTAATACATAATTTTTCTCTTTGAACTACTTTTATTCTCTGTTGAGGGCTCACATCAATTAATTTAGGATATCTATGAACCAGATGGTTTGATTTGCATAAATGACATACTAGAGATGAGTTTCTATAAGTCTGTTAAATAAATGATTGAGTAGAAATTGGTTTTTCAGAATGGATATTCTTTCTTGAGCCTTCAGTAGAATTACCAAGGTTCACATTCTTCAATGCATGGCATTGTTTTGAAAGAAAATCGTAAAGTTTTTGATACGTAGGTATCTCTGAAGAATTATGAAAGAGCTCGAAACGTGAAGCAGTCGAAACATGTAAACGATTAAGTAGCATTTGCATTATAACAAAGTCCCAAATATTATCAATTTTCAAATTTAGAAGAGCTCGTTTATTTTCTTCGAAATTGTCCAAAAGAATTCTCAATTCTCTTGAATCATCAGATGTCATATTTGAACTATTTTCAATTACAGAGCATTATGCAACAGCTAAATGACGTGTATTTTTATACCTTTTGACTAAAGTATCATAGGCTATCTCATAATTGAGTGAAGTCATAGGTAAAGTTTGAACCAGTGAAAAGGCAGAAGCTTTCACAGAATTTAAAAGGTAATTGAATTTTTCGATAGAACTCAATTTCTTATTATTATGAACAACAGCATCATACAAGTCAATCCATGTTGTAAATTCTCTAATATCGCCTGAAAATCAGTTGAGTTCAATCTGCTTCAATTGAATATTATGAATCTAACACTATCATGCTAATTGTCATTTTGCAACTGTTTTGAATCCAGATCATAAAGAACTTGTCTGACTTTTAAAAATTTATCAATGAATTGCTTCCTCACAGCGTCTTGTTCAATGAAAGATTAACCCTCAGCGGAGTCAGCTACCCCAATAATCAAATTGTGGTGTGTGTAGAAGTCAGTCTTTATCTGATCTAAATTCTCTACAGATACTTTCAATAGTGAAAACAATTTTATATTTTTTTCTGCATGAATGGCAATTTTATAAATATCGTCCAGCGAGTTGTATTGTGTTTGACGTAGATTTAGTGATTTTTTTCACTTTATCTGTCATGATGAACCATTTTATTGAAAATTTAAATGTTATAGATTTGAAATTTATTCGAATTTAGGATGAAATTTAAACGAAATAATTCAAAATAAATGTAAGAAATGATTTAGAAACTTTGATGATAAAATTTAGAAATGAATTTAACTTATTAAACTTTGATGAAATCGAAAGTTGCAATAGATATCAACTTCTGTACCACCCTGGAGAACAAAACACAGCGCATTGAAAGTGGCGAAAAACACTGGTGCAATCAAGACCGCTCCGCATATGCATGAAACAACGGACCGATAAGGAATGAGTTGAATTTGAAAAATTTGAACTGAACAAAACTGAAATATACTCTGGTTATAAATGAAATTTCACCCCAAACTAACCATCCGTGCCCGAATCGGACCAAATAATGTAGGATTTAAGCTAGTGAACTGTATGTAAAACATGGTTTTAGATGTTGAAGAAAACCTTCAAATCCTACCTTTATTGTCTGGCTTGGTTGGGTACTTGGTGTGGGCGTGTGTGTCTTGAACTGGAATTCCAGGTTGTAGGTGGGAATGGGGTCCCAAATTGCACTTTTCTTGTTATAAGTTCAGCGGAAAATATGGAAAATGAAAATTTATAATTTGATACGTAGCACGAACAAACTTCCTTCAGCTTCGTGTTAGAAAACGGAATGAATATGAATCCATATGTCCTCGAGAGACGTGAAGATGGATTTGAAGGTATACAGGGGGATTGAATGTAAATGAAATTAATTTGAAGTGAAATGTAGAAGAGAATAAAATATGATTAAGGTATGAAATAATGAAAATAATAATATTGAAAATAAGGAATTAAAATTACGAGGTTGCAACAATATGAAGTCATCTCTTCCTTCAGATCTGGCTACTGTTTGACACAACAAAGTGGATAATTTGAACCTTCAATTTAAATTCATCAACCTTTCAATTCTTTTTTGTCCTCCAATTTCTTACTTTCGTAGAATTCATTTTGTTTTCAGACCAGTTATGGCAGAAAATAACCTAAGTAAATATTCTCACATTATTTGTGTCATTCATTGTGGCAAATTGATGCCTATTCTTCAATGGAATAAAATTTGCGCCTTCTGCATATTCAGAAACCGAAGGACAATGGAACACTTGATGGAGTTCAAGAGGCTAAGAGCTAAGGCTAGATACATAGTAAAAACTAGCAAGACAGCATCATGGAATACACTTCCTCCATAACTTCCGCAACGCCACTAAGTGAAGTATGGAACAAAATTAGTCGAATTCATCGAGGACTAACGGGAAGAACAATAACTAACATAGCTTATAACAACACTTCTTTATCGAATTACAAAGATATAAGCGATGTTCTTGCAGAATACTATGCTGAACTATCCATTACTTAAAATTACAGCTCTGAATTCCAACAACTCAAAAAAAAACACCGAAAAAACTCAGGAAGAAATTCTATATCCCATCACCGCCAGATAGCTCAATAGTGTTTTGGGGGCTAACAAATTAACTTCAATATTCCATAGGCTTTCATGACACACTTAGGACCAAAAACTTCATAATCAAATCTTCTCAATTGAAAGTTTCCCCGCAGTTTAGAGAGAGGCGATAATCATTTTAGTTCTCGAACCAACGAAGAGAAAAACGAATGTAACCTCCTACAGACCTATCTCGCTCAAATGCAAGATCTACCTCAGACAATATTATAGCTTTAAAGCTACATACAAGACTCTTTTGCATCAGACCAACAAGTTCTAGCTGAATTTTTCGACATAAAGAAGGCATTCAATATGACTTGCAGTGGCAGTGGCAGAGTCAGTAAAAACTGTTTTGTATGTCGACGACTTTGCAATGAATTTATCTGGTAGAAATGGATAAACACTACAATTACTGATACGAGATACCATAAAAAAATAGAAAAGTGGAGTTCGACTACATCCTATGGCTTCTCTGCTCACAAAACAAAATCCGTTCGTCTTTCGAAACGTGAGAATGAAGGAAAATTGAGTTAATTTTCTAGGAATGATTTTCGATGAGAGACTTTCCTGGAAGCAACATATCGAAAGAGTGAAAATCAATTGTACAAAGGCTTGAATCTGATAAGAGTACAGTCACACCATTCATGGAGAGGCGACGTAGACTACCTCATGATCGTATAAAAATGTCTAATGAAATCTAGAGTGGAATACGGATTTCTGTATTAATGTAGAGCAAACATAAAAGTCGTTCAGCGAATAGAGTCCAAAGCCCTACGATTGGTCTCCATCGCCTTCTGCACAACCCGAGTCAAAAGCCTATACTATCTTCTCAGCGAATTACCCATTGAACACGGCTACAGAAAAATAATAATAAGCCATGTCATCAAGAAAACCTGTTACCCAAATCACCTTTACCATAAACTGGTCTCCTTGAAACACCACGAAGACACCTACCAAAATAACCCCAACATAATCCCATCTTTTCACCGCAGATTGAATTGCTACTTGGAAGAAATAGAGTACGATATCCCTAAGCTGCTCCAAATCTATAACAGCCACACCCCGCTTTGGATTGTCTCAGTAATACAAACAAGCACCGTTATTAGAGAGTACTGTAAAAGTGACACGAATCCAAGAGTAATTCAAAACCAGTTCAAGAATATACTAGAAAAACACTAAGATGCTCATTTCTACTATACCGATGCTTCATCCAGTGACGGAGGAAAACAGTTGGATTTGCAGTGGTTGGTCCCAGAGCGAAAAGAAAGTTCAAGATGGAAGATAGTGTTTTCTCATGAGAATTGACAGCAATACATCATGCACTCTTAGAAATTCTCAGTGAACCGGATGAAGAAACTACCTTCTCCATAGGTACAGACTCGTTGAGTACAATATAAGTAATTGAGCAAACATATCCTCGTCACACTGTGCCTCAACAGATACAACACTTAGTTTATCTACTACGCCTGCGCTATAAAACGGTCATCTTCACATACGTACCCTCGCATACTGGAAGAAGAGAAAACGAATTAGCTGACGAGGCAGCAAAGGAAGCTCTGCGAAAGAAAACCTAATGAAAACCATCAAAGGGAAAGAAGCCATAATTTTATTGAAAAATTAATAGAAGAGCATTGGCAAAAAGAATGGACCGACACTCCATTTCACTTGAAAAACGTTAAGCCAACACCTTTGAAAAAATCAGCCTATCCAAAAGGATATAGATCAAAATTAGCCGTCTAAGAAGTGGTCACACTTGTTTTCCCACTCTCTAGGGGAGACCCTCCACAGTGCGACTAATATGTAACGTGATTGATGATCAAGCACATACCATGTGAGTGCACGAAATTCTCCACAAAACGTGATGAGTATGCGGAATTAGTGAACAAATCGATGTTGCGCTAGGTAATGATATTGAAAAACTTGTTTCGAAGTTTAAACCTGACATGTATTTTTATATACAGCAGCAACATTGTCCATAGTAGGTATAGTGTGCTTATGACCCTAAGTAGTCGAAATTCAAAAATCTTCTAATAATTGCGTATATATTTTCAACCGATATGGTCTTACGCACCTCAAGATTGGAGTGCGACTGGCAATTCTTCAGCCGGGTCCAGCTGAGTGTAAGGCGAACAGCGAATGCAATAAATCACAGGGACTTTTATGGTTCGAAGTAGCGCTTTTTCTGCTCCGTCAGGGCTCGGTTTTCAACTCGAACAATGGATTTGAATGTATTATTCGAGGCTGAGCTCGAGTGCCGTCCACACTATTTGCCTAATCGTTTATCAAATGTTATTGCATTCGCTGTTCGGATTACACTCATCTTGGTCCGGCTTTACTTGGCTTGGATCGCGTATCGAGGAACTGGAGACTCCCCACCAACCCGCGTAAAAGAAAAGTCGTCTATTCGATATGGCATGACGTTGAGGTTTTTAGTCTTTCACTTTCAGACTATATTCTCTCCTCATCTGGATTAACGTAGAGTTTTGCATAGTGCCGAGTGTTTTGGGCAGACCTGTATATAATATGAACGTTTGAAATTGGATGTAATTTCATGAATCCGAATATAAATTACCAATTTTCAAAATATGACCCCCTGGTCTGATATTTAGGGTCGACTAGAATATCTAACACTCAACACAAAATAGATGTCGCATATTAAAATTTCTGCAACTCCTATAATTTTATAAATTTTAATTTACTGTTATACTATATTGTTTCTTGATAGCTTTCGATTGTTTCAATAATCGAAAGCAACTTACAGTTTGATTATAAAAAATAGACATTTTATCAATCACGAATGGTGATGAATGTGAAGAACATAGTTGCTAAATATTTTTACAACAATTGAAGAGTTATCACGGTTGAAAGTTTATTCCATCTTTTTTCTTCCAGAATGTTCGAGAATGTCATTCGATACTGTGGAACTCAGTCAGAAACCATACCAATGTCATTCGTATTAGGATTTTATGTAACATTGGTAGTGGGAAGATGGTGGGACCAATATAAATTATTACCCTGGCCTGACACCCTTTGCCTTTTTTTAAATGCAGGGATCCCAGGGTCGGTAAGTACGTATTATTCATTTAATACTCAATTAAGATAGTATTTATTGACACTTATACTAATCACATCCCTTAACTTCTTGATAATATGCTGCTATTCTCCCCTAACAACAATATACACGCACACGTGGATAGCTTTGATTGTCGAGTGAACTGTAAAACAATCTACATTGTATAGGCAATCCAAAAAACAATTTTTGAATGTCGGACCTACAGAAAATAGAAAATACTTATTTTGAAATCGGTTACTTGAAGGAGATCCTGAGGTTAAAAAGTATTGACAATTCATTGAGTAGAATGATTTTCCAAAGGCCTGCATAACAATGCTCATTTGGGGGTAAATGGCTCTTACCTTACTGAAGCTGAACAAAACCTATTCAATTTCATTTGACATGAATGTTGAAGGCCTGCATATCCTTATTATTTGTTCGTTAATATATTGGATAGTTGGAGGCTTATTTTCAAATAAGCCCCCAACTGTTCTAAAATCAGTTACAATGGATTGCTACGAGTTTTTCTTGGGCTATTCTAACCGTTGTAGAAATACATTAGAATTTGAATAATTGGTACAAATAAATATAAAAAATCAAATATCAGAAATCAAATATCAGATAGCAAATTACTCTCGACATCATGATTTCTTCCTGTTGGTCGTTGAACGCTCACTTGATGTAAGATTAACCAAATGAGACATATTATCCCAGATCACAGAGATGAATATCCATTCATTTATTTATTTATTGATGCAGTTTAGGGATACAAACGGGAATACTCCTAAACGGGAATCCTCGGTGGCGTAACAAGCCAGTCGAAATATTAAACTTCAAAGAAGCATATCATAATTTCTTTAGCTTGCACCGCAGCGTGGCAACAGCAATGCTACTTACTGTAAGTCCGAGTATGCTTACGAGTGCATTATCTGAGATCTATAGTTGAGGAGTTCAGAATATACTTGAATGAATTATGTTACTATTCAGAAATGAGAAGAAATGAAACGACAGGTTGACTCGATGTGACTGATGACATTTTTCGGTCCATTGATGATTCTAAGTGTGCAATGTTATTCCTGCTGGATTTCAGTAGAGCCTTCGATACTGTGCGGCATGATGTTCTTGTGGCTATTTTGAAGTCTTGTGGAGTGTCAGGTGAGGCTCTTCGCCTTCTGAGCTCTTACCTCACTGGGCGTACACAATTCGTGAAGTTGGGTGATAAAATCTCTTCTGCTAAGTCTGTGCTAAGTGGGGTACCTCAGGGATCGGTTCTCGGGCCTCTTCTATTTATAATATACACAAGCCAATTCACCAAGTTCATCCGTCACGGCAAGGTTCACATGTTTGCTGATGATTTTCAACTTTTTTTCGATTTCTCCATTGATGATTTTAACACCGCAACCATGAGAATTATTGAAGATCTGAATCGGTTCGCACTCATAGCGGAGAAACATTCCCTCATTTTGAATTCAAGAAAATCATTCGCTCTGGTCTTTGGTTCCAAAAATATAAGAAGTTTCGTTGAAAATAGTTTTAGGCCTGTAATTGGTGGTGATAATATACATTTTGTAGAGAACGCTCGGGACTTGGGCTTGGTTGTGGATGGCTCATTAAGATTTCGTGAACATGTGGCGTGTTCAGTTCGGAGAGCTTATGGTTCCCTTAGGATGCTGTACCAGCATAGATCGTATTTGCCCATCCCTACAAAAAGGGTTCTATGTGAGAGTCTTGTCTTGTCTAAGTTTAATTATTGTTCTCCTGTTTATAGCTTTTGTCTTGATCAAGAGACATTAGGTCGAATTCAACGTGTTCAAAATAGCTGCATTAGGTTTGTATATGGGATCAGAAAATATGAGTATGTTTCGCATAAGTTGAAGGAGTTATGTTGGTTGCCTATGAA
The DNA here is from genome assembly GCA_958510865.1 of Myrrha octodecimguttata. Classification (NCBI taxonomy): domain Eukaryota; kingdom Metazoa; phylum Arthropoda; class Insecta; order Coleoptera; family Coccinellidae; genus Myrrha; species Myrrha octodecimguttata. The sequence goes on from OY294056.1 coordinate 15,668,265, forward strand.
AACCTGTTTTGAATATTATGCCCTGTGTACTTATCATAAAGTCATAATTGAGAAGTGTCCGCCATATCTTCACAAAAAACTGAGGTATAGAACTGATATTCATAACTTGAACGTGAGGCATAGGAATCTGCTTTCTTGTCCCCAGCACAGAACATCGATCTTTCAAAGAAGTTTCTCATATAATATAGTGAAGTTTTACAACGCTGTTCCAACCGAATATAAAAAATTTACAATGGTTAGATTTAGGAAAGAAATCAGGGCTCATCTTTTCCGTACGATAAATGTATAAAGTTCCTGATTGTCTACAGAAATTATAGTAGTACTCAATGTCTTGAATGCTTTTTTTTCTATTATTATCTTAGTTCTGTTTCATTTTGTTCATTTCCATTATATTCTCCTTTTTTGTTTTTCAATGGTCATTCGAATTCAATTATTTATGTAACAAGGGTTAAGTGGTAGAGCACCTTCTTGGTGAACTTCCCCTTGAGGTTCAATTTGGTGAAATAAAGACAATATTATTATTATTATTATTATTATTATTTATGTATTCATGAAATATTCAATTGTGGATGAAAATAAAATATTGAAATCAATTTATGCCCATTATTTATTAATAAGGGTTAACTTTTTCATAAAGAACAATTAACCATTCTCATTGACAACATGTTTCTAGCCTCATTTTTGCGCAATAATCAATGATTCTAGTCAAATCTAGAATTCTATCTCCGCCGCCTTCGGGTTTGGAAGTACAATTTCTTACGCTGATGAATATATAACAACGTCAAACTGTTCATTTCTGTCGAATTCACGGAAATCAAACATTGAGGTCTTTGACTGTCGGCTATGATCCGGTACTTCCGGCTTTTCAAGGTCAATTTCCCTCATGTTCCTCATGGATGTTCAGAAGTGGAGGCAGTAACTGTTTAAACGTATGATGTAAGCAAAAAAAGAAATATTTTAGTAAACAAAAGAAACTTTGAATTGAGAACATTCAAATAAACCAAATTCTCGTCACAACAATCCCATAAAGGAAAGGCGGATTAAATGTGTGATGATATGCCCTCTTCATTTTTTTCCATATGGATTTCCTATTCCGGAGGATTATGATTGTAGGCAATGATCGGGTAAGTAATATCGAAAAACGCATATTTTGCAATGATCGCGCCTTCTCTGGAACTTAATCTCGAAACTGAATTGAGGTTTAGATCTCGAATATCGTTGACTTGTTGAGAAGATTTGAATGAAATGATGAAAAAAATGGATAAATTATCAATATCAAGTAATTGGATGATTGAATGAGTCGTTTTCGTGGAATATTCTGACTAAACAAGTCTGAGTTGAAATGAATTAACATTAAGCTGGAAATAATTTCTTTGAATTCAAATTCTCGACGGACGTATAATATTATAAGGTGATTATCAATTGTCTTTCTCGATAATATTATTATTTTCAGGCATTCTATTCAAATTCGTAATGATTATCTTTCGATTTATGTAAGGATCGTGTTTTTTTCGGATAAATCGAATGAAAATGCAGTTCTGGTACGTTCCTATTTCTGAAAAGTTGATATCGATGAATAATTTCATATGATACTTTTTGTCCGAATGTAAATTATATTAAAAGCCTTGAATAATTCAATTCACGCTTCGGTGATTCTCGGTCCAAGAATGATAACTAGAAATATCGAAATTCAGTAATTTTGTGAGGTTGGAAATTGGTGGAAAATGTTAATGTACTGTATGTTTAGTGTATGTTGGCAGGAATGATCCCTTCCTAGGAGATTTCTCCAGAGTGATGCCGTTTAATTTTTTCCTTCTCCAATAAAGACCTATTGATATGCTATCGAAAAACACCACTTCAATTTCAATGAAGTGAAAATCCTTGAAAAACACAGAAAATACAATAAAAGACTTGTTTGCAATTGATTCACATAAACAAGGAGAAGAGATTGTTAACAAGAAATTAAACTCTCAAAACCTATTGGAACCATTGGAACATAACCGACCGGACATGGCTTTGTGTAGGACACAAAATCAATCCGCTGTAATAGTTAATATTGCGGTGCCACCTGATTACAACATGTCCCAAACGTACGCAACCAAGATAAACAATTATGCAGACTTGGACAGAAAAATAAGAACTTTATGGGATCTCAAAAAGGTCGAGATATTTCCACTGATCATCAGTATCAACGGGGTCGTCCAAGGTGGAATGTTAGTTGGCCTATCAACAGATATTCGTCCTTGTGATATGTTATTTTAAATTATTTGTTATTAGTACCCGTGTTTCGCTTCGAGAGCAAGTGATGCCCTTCCTCTGTTTGGTAAATTCTCAATAATTCAATGCCCGCCAAAATGTGAATCTCGAGAAACCATATCACGCAAAAACTCCACTACAACTTTCCAGCATTTTATATGATATATTTGATTGAAAATTCAACAATATAAGAAGTAATTACTCTCTGTTGCATCTAACTTCAGAATGACGCTAACCAATAAAAATATAAAGGGGCGATAACCAATGAATATGCGCATATTTTCTCAGGTAAACAGGAAAGGAGATTGAACATTCCACCTATTTCCTTTCCTATGGAAAAATAATACAATCTCATGAGATATAATTACATTGATTTCATGTTTCGTTTGTGAAGTCATCTGTCGTTAGAATTCAATTCAATTTCTTACCTCTGTAAACAGTTATGAGAATAGCTCACAGTGCTTTCAGAGTTTACCTCAATTTGTATATGTTGAATTAACAATCTATCCATTGTGTCAGTAGCTCAGTGGGTACAGCGTCGGATTCGTGATCGGAAGGTCTAAGTTTCGATTCCAGACTGAGAAGAAATTTTGTCCTAAGATGATACCGACCACCATTCACCCTTGGATGAAAAATTAAACGTGCTATACTTATAGTGGCGTGAGGATAGAGTAAGAAAGTCTACACAGAACACACCGGGTATCCTAACTCGCACAAGCGTCAAGCTTCTGTGTGGTTACCTTGAAGCCTAGGATAATCAGAAAATACAAATGCAAAAAAATAATATAAGAAATCGGAGCAATCTGAGAGTCCATTGTACAGTTACAATATTCATAATAAAAAGAAATTTTATACATTTACACAACTCAACTGCTTCTGAGAAATTTTTTCATCATATTCCGTCCGTCTGTTTATACAGGGTGATTTCGGAGGAGACCGTGAGATTTTGGGATAAGTTTACATTAGTCAAGACAGTCTCGAAACAATGTTTGGTTTATGGCTGGATGTCTCTATTGAGAATATACAGGGTGATTTGTCCGATTCGATCGATTTTACTTTTATTGATAACTTTGGCATGGCTTATTCGATTTTTGAGAAATTTTAAGCGAAGTACAATTTCGATGAGTACACTCATTAATTCCAAAGTTTTTTTCAAAATAAGTGGTTGTTATTGTAATAATTCTAGGTTAATTGAGCAGGTTGAAAAAACACCCTGTACATCGCATTTCCAAAACTACGCTATCTGTTTACGATTCTACTATAATAGGTCATCATTTGAGAGTTTCTAATTTTTTTGGCACACTTCTAGTTTTCTGACAAATTTCCATCAAAAAAAGACAATGTCGAAATTTCGCTCCAATCTAGTCTACTTTCATTGATAACTTTGGCTCATTCAATTTTGATGAAATTTGCAGTATAGAACAATCTGAATGAGTACATTCAATAATCTCGAAAGTCTCCTAAAATACAGTGTTGTAATTGTGATAATTTTAGAATTTCAGATTAATTCTGCACTTGAAAAAAAACACCCTGTACATTGCTTTTCCAAAAGTTTCCTATTCGTTTCAGATTCTACAATAATATTTCATCCTTCAGTGGTTTTTAATTTCTTTGGCACACCTCCGGTTTTCCTAGAAAACATTTTTGAAGAAGAGCATGATCGAAATTGGGCTCACAAGTATTGAGAATATTCCGCACCAGGTAGGAAAGCTGTATCGTCCAAGAATGCCAAGCAGTTCTTAAGTTCTAAAATATTCTTTTCAAACTCCAAATTCATATTTAATTGCTAATATTTTGTATGAAATCATTCAATTCAGAATATATTTAGAATTTGAAAAGAATATTTTAGAAGTGACGAACACCTTTGCATCCTTAGAATATATAGCTTTCCTACCTAGTGCGGAATACTCTCACTCCTTGTGAGCCTAATTTCGATAATGCTGTTCTTCAAAAATGTTTTCTAGGAAAACGGAAGGTGTGCCAAAGAAATCAAAAACCTCTGGGTGATGACATATTATTGTAGAATCTGCAACGAATAAGAAAGTTTTGGAAAAGCAATGTACAGGGTGTTTTTTTTCAACTGCACAATTAAGTGATATTTTGACTTGTCCTATACACTGTATTGTGTCTAAATGGATAAATAAATATTCTATTCTATTCTATTCTATTCTAATCTGAAACTCTGAAATTATCACAATTACAACACTGTATTTTGAAAGATTGTTGCGATTATTTAATGAACTCATTCAGATTGCTCAAATTTCATCAAAATTGGATGAGCCATACCAAAGTTATCAATAAAAGTAGAATCGATTGGAGCGAAATTTCGACATTATTTTCTCGGAAAACTAGAAGTGTGCCAAAAAAATTAGAGACTCTCAAATAATGACTTATTATAGTACAATCGTAAACAGATAGCGTAGTTTAGGAAACGCTATGTACAGGGTGTTTTTTCAACCTGCATAATTAATCTGGATTTATCACAATAACAACTGCTTATTTTGAAAAAAATATTTCAATCAATGAATGTGTTCAACACTATTGTACTACGCTGAAAATTTCATTGAAATCGAATGAGCCATACCAAAGTTATCAATAAAAGTAAAATCGGTCGAATCGGACAAATCACCCTGTATATTCTCAACAAAGACCCTGAACCATAAACCAAACAGTGTTCCGAGACTGTTTTGACTAGTGTAAACTTATCCCAAAATCTGACGGTCTCCTCCGGAATCACCCTGTATAGGTGGCGGGGTTCGTATGTCCAAAAGTTGAGGTCAGGTTGGTCGGTCGTACTTGTCTCGTTGATAGGGTTGGTCTCGCACAGGGTATGAGTCTGTATGTGATAATTCGGATATATTCATAATTGAATTTGTCTAATTTTTTAAATATTGGGCCAATATTTCTATCTCATATTTAGCCAATATTGATATTCTATATTGGCCCAATATTGGTATCCTATATTAGGCAAATATCGATATCTTATATCGGGCCAATGTTGGTACCCTATATTGGCCACATATTGGTTTCCAACGTTGGCCCAATATTTCAAAAAGTCAACATTCTTTATTGGGCCAGTAGTGGATTCATATATGGGAGTTGGGTCACTATAGATGTCCAATATTGGGCCGAAATAGATGTCCAATATTAGGCCAATATAGATGTCCCATATTGGGCCGAAATAGATGTTCAATATTGGGCCAATATTGGTAGCATATATTGGACCAATATGGATTTCCAATATTATGCTTATATTGGTATCCAATGTTGGCCTAATATTGAAAAACGTCAACATTCATTATTGGACCAATATTGGTATCCGATGTTGAACCAATATAGATATTCAATATTAGGCTTATATTGGTTTCCAATTTTGGCCCAATATTGCAGAAAGTCAACATTCATTATTAGGCCAATATTGAGAAACTATATATATATATGGGTCATTATTTTCACAATATTGGCCGAATATTGGTCTAATATTTGTGTGCCACTAGGGCTCATGAGGTGCTGATTCGATCAGATTGAAACTTTGAAGATAGTTCGAAAATACCAACGCCAAACTAAGAGCAAAATTTCGTGGTAATTCAGTACTTGGAAAATTTTAGAAATGTTTATTCGAAAATTTCTGAAATTTTGTTGAAAATTCTTTTTTCCTGTGGAACTGTTAATCAGGTTTCAACGAAATATGGCAAAGATCTTATAGAGTCAGTATCCAACAACTAGGTCCGATATTTCAATCCGATCCGATATTCACTTTCGGAGATATAAGGGAAAAATATGCCGAATTTCGATGGTCTTTGTAATTTTGACGTTATTCCCGCAATATCCCAAGAATCACTGATGCAAACAGATTGGAACTAATTGCTTCAATTTAGTGGTGAAAAAATGAAAATTAATATGCTACAATTTTCCAGATTCTATTAAAATGCTTTTTTTTGGAGACTATTGAACAGATTCCTATGATATTTGACATAAACTTTTAGGTATATATTGAACAACAATATTTCAAATTTAAATGTGATCTGCTATTTATTGTCGGAGATACAAAAAAAAATTTCAAAAAGCACTGCCGTGAAGGCAGCAACTTTTGCGCGCATGTTCAATGTAGATGACCGCTTCAGCAACGAATATGAACAAGCCCGCAAAAGCTGCTGCCTTCAAGGCAGTACTTTTTGAAATTTTCTACTGATAAATTACTGGATTAGAATTCGATCAAATCTGTATATTTGGCAATATTGGAAAAATAAAATTTTGAATGGGTATATCTACGGATTTATGTAAAAATTATTAGATTACGCGATACACACAACGTCTTGGTACAAAATAAAGACGATATAGTTCGGTCGATCGAATCTTTCTACACCGGCTTGTATTCGTCTAAGAAATCGAACCCAGTTAAGGAGGTGAATGTCGGATCAGAAGACCTGCCGGATATTACAGAGGAAGAAATAAGAAGGACACTTGCACAAATGAAAAATAACAGATACCCGGGGGAAGATCAGATTACCACAGAGATGTTGAAGATGGGAGGAACTGCGCTGAGAGATAAATTAAGAACACTATTAAATAAATGCCTGTATACCGGCGAAATACCCAGTGATTGGTGTAACTCAGAGGTGATACTTTTGTTCAGAAAGGGCGAAAATACAGACATCGAAAATTAAAGGCCTATATCCTTACTATCACACTTGTATAAACTGTTTACAAAGCTAATTACGAACCGTTTAACATCGAAATTAGATTTTTACCAGCCTAGAGAACAAGCGGGATTCAGAAGAGGGTATAGCACAATCGACCATCTACACACAGTTCGTACGCTCATCGAAAAATGTACAGAATACAACGTGCCAATACACCTGGCCTTTGTTGATTTCGAAAAGGCTTTTGACACAGTTGAAATCGGAGCAATCATAACAGCTTTGCAAAATGCCAGGATCGATTCAAGGTACATTAAGATAATCGAGAATATGTATGAAAAAGCAACAATACAGGTCAAAATCGATGAATCCACTGTAACCGTCCGAATACCAATGGGCAGAGGGGTACGTCAGGGAGATACCATTTCGCCTAAGCTGTTCACCCTGGTTCTGGAAGATGTCTTCAAGAAATTGAAGTGGGACACCAAGGGTATTAACATCGATGGCATCAGACTTAGCCACCTCCGGTTCGCTGACGATATAGTCCTCATAGCTAACAGTGCCACGGAACTTGAGGAAATGTTAAATGAATTGAACTTGGCGGCGATAAATGTGAGTCTTGAAATGAACTCGAAGAAAACAAAGGTTTTGAGTTCGGAGAACAATAACTTTTACGTTCAAAATAATCTCGTAGAAAATGTAAGCGAATACGTATATCTTGGTAATGCCATTAAGCTTGGAAAGGACAACCAACATGTGGAGATAACAAGACGGATAAGGTTGGCATGGGCGGCTTTTGGTAGGTTGGGACACATCCTGAAAAACGACAGAATACCAATTAACTTGAAACAGAAAGTATATAACACCTGCGTACTACCTGTACAAACCTATGGGCTGGAAACCATCAGTTTGACTAGAGCATTTGCAAATAAACTCGTAACAACACAAAGAGCCATGGAACGCTGCATGTTGGGAATCTCCCTCAGGGACAAGATAAGAAACGAAAATATAAGGAAGCAGACCAATATAAGGGACGTGATTCGAGAGGTGGCTGAGATGAAGTGGAATTGGGCTGGTCATGTCGCTAGAATGGCTGAAAACAGGTGGGCTTGTAGGACAACCGTATGGAGACCCAGACAAACAAAAAGAAGCGTTGGGCATCCACAGAAACGATGGGTCGACGATATAAGGAAGGTGGCTGGAAGGAATTGGATAATTAAGGCACAAGACAGAGAGACGTGGACATATTTGAGAGAGACCTATGTCCAGGAGTGGACGAGCACAGGTTGAGAAAGAAGAAGAAGAGAAGAAGATATCTACGGAATCATTGGGCGGATTTTACCCATTCATGAATTCGACCTTCGTAATTAAGCCCCAAACCTACTCTACAAATATCGAGTTTCTAAGTCATTTCTTCCGGAAGTTATTGTGTTTACGGTCAGCCTAACGGCCGGCTGTGTAAACAGAATAACTTCCGATAGAAACAACTTAGAAACTCGATATTTGTAGAGAAGGTTTGGACCTTAATTACGAAGGCCGAATTCGTGAATGGGTAAAATCCACCCAATGATTCCGTAGATATACCCAATCAAAATTTTATTTTTCCAATATTTCCAAAAATACAGATCAGATCGAATTGAAATCCAGTACTTCATCGAAAAATAACAGTTCGAAGTTTCATACAGAATTTAATGAGGATGATATGATAAGAAAATCAAAGAAATTTTTTTTTCAAATTGTTCTAATGACACGATTATCACGAAATTTTGCATAAAGTTGTCTTTCAGTATCTCAAAACTAGCTGCGAAGTTTTATCAGGACTGAATCAGTATTTCTCGAGTTAAGCCGAAAAAATCAACGATATCGAGAAGAAAACCTCGAAATTTGACATATTTTTTTCTGATATCTCCAAAACTTATGATCGTATCGAACTGAAAGTTGATACACTGCTGTGAAATATGAAGTTCAAAGTGCGAGGGGAATTTCTTTTTGGATATGATGAATGGTTTTCGGAAAAAAATTTTTTGGAAAAAAATTTCGAAAAAAAGTTTTTTTTAAATTTACTGACAATACGATCCTGACGAAATTTGGCTCAAAGTTGCGCGTTGTTATACTCCACCTAACAGCCAAGTTTGAATCCAATCGCTCAAGTAGTTCGTGAAATAAAAAATGAATAACTTCAAAATTTCAAGTGCCTATAACTCCGAAACCGTTCGACCGATTTGGCCCATTAACGAACTTAACCGCAGCATTCTGATGCGAAACCTATCCTGAAAGTTTCAAGTTGCTAGCTTGCTTCTGTCGACAGTTATTGTGTCTACGGCCGGACGGACGGCCGGCCGGCCGGACAGAATCGATTTTGATACCGGATTCGTCATCAGTGCGTCCAACCTAGTCGATTGAGACCATTTTCGGCTCAATCATCCAAAATTACAGACATTTGGACAAAACGATAGCACGCTGTTCTCCTAGAACATGCGCGCAAAAATGTCAAATTTTGGTGTTCATTGAAATGTCGAGGTTCTTCCCTCAATTTCGCAAGATATATGGATGTCATCAGATTGAAACTTTGTAGTTAGATGAAGAATTTTTACATGCTATAGTGCAATAAAATTTTCCACAAATTTTCAAGTCATTATGAAGCAAGAGTGCTTCAAATTTCAGTTGGATAAGATATTTATTTTCGGAGATATTGCTTGGAAATATGTAAAATTTCGTGGTTGTTTTGCATTTTGAAGTGATTTTGTCAATAACTCAAGAACAACTAATGCGATTTGATTTGAACTCCGTAGATAGCTGTAGAATACCAAGGCGCAATGTAGTTGCCAATTGCTGATCAGTAAATTTGTGCAAAACTTCGTGATGATCGTTCACTTAGATCCATAAAAAACATTTGAACACTTTTGTTTCAAATATTTTGTAGATGGCGTTCTAATAATCCTATGGTCCTCACGAAATTCCACATGAATGTTTAAGCTGTCATTTTAATTTAAGTACTAGATATTGATTCGATATGATGGGTAGTTTTGGAAATATTGGAATAATTAAATTTTGAATGCGCAATCTTTGGGTGGATTTCACCAATTCGACTTTCTTAATTAAACTCCAAACCTACGATGCAAGAATCAAGTCTCCAAGTTGATTCTTCCGGAAGATATTTTATTCACTATCAGTGGTTAGGGCGGTCGTAAACACGACTTTCTAGAGAAATTACTTAGAGAATCGATATATGTAGAGTAGGTTTTTTGTTCGATTATGAACGACGAATTCGTGGATTGAAAAATTTGCCTAATGATTCCGTAAATTAAGGTACCCACCCACTCAAAATTTAATATTTTCAATACTTTAAAGAATAGTTGCGTTTGGTGGGGTCAATACGTGATCAGGTGAAAGGTGTTTTGGCAACGAATTCAAACAAGAGCATAAAAGCTCTTGACCTCACGTCAGTGCTTCTTAAATTTTTCATTACTCATCATGTGAGTCATTGTGAACAATAACAGTTTTATCAAAGCGAAGACCAAATCGAAGAATAAATTCAGGAAAATCTGGAAAAAAATCCAATCACTAATCACTTCAAACAGTGGATCGTTTGCTTAGGAAACCAATTGAAAATTCAAAGTTGATAATTCCTGAACAAATACCATCACAAACCTTTTATATCGAACTATCAAGTTAAGTGACCCCATTTATCAAAAATATAATTAAAATAAAATTGAAGACATGCTGAAAAAGAACAACTATCCAATAAGTTTGATAAACAGAACGATAACAAACCATAAACATAAATTAAATGAACATGGACCAGTCATCAGACAAGATAACAATAGTGGTGTATATTATTACAAATTTCCTTTCATTCACGGATTGCCGATGAAATTGAATGCAGTTATCAAAACCACAATTCCCGGTTGTAAACCAGCATTTTACTCTCTTAAAACAGTTAATGCTCTCTTTAGTAAACTGAAAGATCCAGTTCCCAAAGTGCTCAATTCTAACGTGATATATTTCATACAATGTATAGAAGCTAGAATTCAAAAGAGGAAAAGGAGAGGAAGACCAGAGCTGACGTGGAACGAAACAATCACTGAAATAATTAATAGGAGAGGACAAACATGGAATGAAGCAAGGAATATGGCTAGGGATAAGAAACTGTGGACCAAATTTGTACATAGAAATGAAATACTTTGATTTTGTATATACTGAATTTTAATTAAGTTGAAATGGAATACCCTACACCATTATATGGTAATTGGGTTTTTTTTGATAATATATATATATATATACAATGTATAGATTGCCGCCAACAACATTCTTATGATTGTGAAGAAGAAAATAGAAATTAAAATGTGAAAACAGCGCTGGCACCCCTCCATTTCGATGATAATCATAATTTCGACTTCGAGAATGTTAGAATTCTAGATAAGGAACAAAACTTTTCTAAGAGATGCATTAGTGAGATGATTCAAGTATCGATTCTTGATACAGTGAATTTGAGGACTGATATATAATCATTGAGTATAGTATACAGTAATCATTTGACCAAAATTAATCCTAAATAGTGGAATTTAATTTCATATCAAGAAGACTATCGCACATTCGCGTTGAGGACAGAGATGCGTATTGTACGAATATAATAACATGTTCCGTTTCTTTATTATCCGCATAATATTGTACGGGATGACTCATTGTCTGCTGTGTGTTGGATTTTATTTGTTTTGATTGTGCCTATTTCTGAAAGAGTAAAATTGTTCATCTATGCACCCCTTCTAAATCTGTGATCTCCTTTTGTAGGATTTAAGGTAGTGAACTGTATATAAATATGGTTTTAGATGTTAAAGAAAACCTTCAAATCCTACCTTTATTGTCTGGCTTGGTTGGGTATTTGGTGTGAGTGTGTGTGTCTTGAACTGGAATTCCAGGTTGTAGGTGGGAATGGGGTCCCAAACTGCACTTTTATTGTTATAAGTTCAGTGGAGAATATGGAAAATGAAAATTTATAATTTGATACGTAGCACGAACAAACTTCCTTCAGCTTCGTGTTAGAAAACGGAATGAATATGAATCCATATGTCCTCGAGAGACGTGAAGATAGATTTTAAGTTAAACAGGGGGATTGAAAGTAAATGAAATTAATTTGAAGTGAAATTTGAAAACAATGGAATATGATTAAGGTATGAAATAAAGAAAATAATAATATTGAATATAAAGAATTAGAATTACGAGGTTGCAACACCTTTGTAAATCCATTTAAAAAGGTAGGGTTGCATTCCTCGTTTCATTGCTTGATTTGTATTGGTTTGAGAGTGTTTGTATGTATGAATGTTTCTAATTAGTTACCATTGACATGTTAAACATAGTTCAGAAATTGTAGATCTTAAAAGATTATATTGGTTTCAGTCTTGATAAAGATCTAAAGACGGATCGAAACGTCGACAATTCAAGAAGGATTTTAATTTGCCTTAGTCCTAGAGCCAATAATCAACCATTTCATTATTATTATTATTATTATTATTATAATTTCCCTTATCCTGATAGGGAGATCCTCTTACCCCGATAAGAGGCACCGTGCAGGAATATACCTACACCAATCTCCGATTTTTCCAGTAGTTAGTGATCGTAGTTTGCTGTGTGCGATCGCAGTATTAGAAAGGAACCCCAGGATCACTGCCTTCTGCATTGTCTTTACTTCTGATGATATTTTAGGATTGATTCCACCCACGACGCCGATAATGAGCACAACTATTTTGACAGTGTGCTCTGGATACATCTGTTGTAGACCAAATTTGAGGGGCTGATATTTTATGCGCTTCTCTTCCTCCTTACGAGCAATATTATCTTCGGCCGGTGCAGAAAACTCAATGATGAAAATCTCTCGTGCTGACTTATCCAAGAGAACTATGTCCGGCTTGTTTGCAGTGATTTTGCTTATGGTGGAAAAGGAAAAATTCCAGTATATCCTGCATCTGTCATTATGCACAACGGACTCTACCTTACCATGAACATACGGTTCCAATAGTGTTTGATCTATTCCATACGAATGTCGAAGATGATAGTACAACACCCTTAATGCAGCATTATGGCGATGAATATAGGCTGAAGTTAGGTAGGTGGGGCATGCCCTCAATAAATGCATGAGTGTTTCTGGTGCTCTATGGCAGGCTCTGCAGTTAATACCAGACTCTTCTTCACCTATCGCCGGCTCCGGTAGACAAGAGTGCTATAAACACCACCCTGACAAGCCATTAAGAATCCCTCAGTCTCCGACCTTAAATTTGCCGACTTCAGGAAGGCAAAGCTAAGCGTGGTTGACAAACTTATCTGTTCGATTGAACGGAAAAATAGACCGTGCATAGGTTTCTCTTCATGTAGTCGTAGTAGTACGCTTCGTTCTGCTGTTAATATTAGTTTTTTCAATGTTCCTGGCTGAAGCAAAGTAACGGATGACAGATCGGTAGGGTCGTCCTCGTTGGTATGAACGAATCGAAGAACAAGATCTTTTGCAGCTCTCTGTGCTGCGCTGAAGAGAAACGCTCCGATTCCAACATGCGCATGTACTCGAACCAACTTCATTAGCGGGTCCAAGCTTCTGGTTGCATTACAAGCTGAAGTCAAGACCATTCTGTTATGGAGGCACTCAACACTCAAGATTCCGCTTATATCATATATACGGGATACGGATGACCTCAGAAGCAAACTTCGGTTTGATACCATAACCTTTCTTGTCTCTCTGTCCCATTGTCGCAGCTCATCAACATTCCAATTTATTATTCCGAAGGAATATGACAGAAGCGGAATGGCAAGTGTGTTAGTGGGTAACACTTTATTTTGGCCTGACAACTCTGAGCTCCATATCCGTTAGAGCATTCGTCGGTATTTATCAGAAATTTTCTTTTTAGTAGCGGATACTTCTTGGATGCCACGTTGTTCGACACATAAATACGTGTAAGTTTCTCCGGCATCTAGATGTTTCAGGGTGCTGCCCTTCCGAAAGCTGCGCATCCGAGGGGATGTTCGAGCATCGTTCCCTCCAAATATGATAGATAGCGAACTTCTCCAATCCCAAGTCCATGCCAACATCCCTACAAAATCTTTCGACCATCCTTATAGAATTTTGGAGATCTTTTTTTCGGGAGGCGTAGATCTTCAAATCATCTATACACAATAAATGAGTTACCTTGTGAACTCGAGAATATGTGAGTCCACAGTTATATCCTATGGTCTTGCGGAGCATAATTGATAAGGTGCAGCAACGAGATGCAAAAGAGGAGCGGGCTCAGAGAATCCCCCTGGAAAATCCCTCTCCTATACAATATCGGCTGGGAGATCATATGTCGATCACCAGATGACAGGATAAAACGAGTACGCCAAAGAGGGAGCAGACTGTCTATGCATTTCCGTATCTGAGGAGAAATCGGAAGGCGTTTAAGTAAAGTAAGTATCAGTTGGTGAGAAGTAGTATCAAACGCCTTGCGGTAATCAATCCATGCCATGGACAGGTTGAACTTGTACTGCCTGTAATGATAAACCGGTCGATAAGCAAGTTCTCCTTAAAACCCGCAACTCCCACCTTGACATCTCGCTGCCCATATATTTCCTCAAAAACAGGACCAACCGATGAAAGCATCCGTTCGTATAGGATTCTAGTAAAAATCTTAAAGCAGGTGTTTAAGCATGCAATCGGTCTGTAATTTTTTGGGTTGGATAGATCTTCCCTGAACACCCTAGCCAAACGTCGGTGAACGCAAGTAAATTTCTTTCACCAGAAATTACTAATTCCATCCGGACCAAGCGCCCAGAAGTTTTTGGTTCCGGATAAAGCTGCTCTGACTTCTTCCTCCGTTATCTCATGACACATGTCCCCGGAACCAAGTGTTCCTGAATGAATTTGGCGAAGTGCAACATTGCGGGAGTATCCTCTCACAACGACTTCTGCGTCTCATAACCAATTGGCTGGGGCTGTTGAAAAAGTCGAGAAAGGTGGACACGAAAGGTTTCATTATCCGTTAATCTTCCAACCCTCTTCACCAGTGCCTTCTTGATGGTCATCAGCGCCCGTATCCTATCAACACAATTTTGCTTGATGGTGGACAATAAATCAATATGCAGGGTGTGGTGTTTTCGCCTTATTTTGGCAGCTATTTGACGGATCTTGGTGTTGTATTTCAAGCCTTTCCTTATAACGTTACTTACACAATAGATACGGGATGCATGCTGTCTTGCCTCTTTAATTTTTTTCTATATTTTACGCACCTGCTGTCGTGACTTATTGATCGATTGTGTCATTTTTTTTCCTGCTGACTATGCGGTAGTAGTTCCTTAGCAGCGTTATGAACCACTCAGTTAATTTGCCAGATGTCCGCATCTTCCGAAAGTTCATCGTCGAGAGTTTGTATCATTCTGGTCAGATCTTGTGGTCTAATTAGAACTCGTGATCTAAGGTTCCACCTTCGATTCTCAAAAGTTATATCACTGTCAACCTCTGTGTAGGGCGAGGTGGCGAAGGTGCGTTACTTCAGCAGGTATTTCCGGCACTCGTATCAAATTCTGCGCAAATAGGCCATGTAATCACGTAAACGTTAGCGGGAAAAGGGAAGTTCTGGATGTAAATCGATCCAACGCGAGTGCAGCCTATTCATGTAACCTCTGCGTCCAGGTGAGCTACTTTCATAACATGCAAACACATCACCTCGAAGCTACTCCGTCCACTCGAATCACTGTCCGTGTTCATCGCTATGGTCATTACCAGGTAGACGGTCCGAGCCCTCCCCAACCTGCAATTGGCCTCCATCCAAATGAGGCCTATTGGCGAGAGCATTTCTTCGAGGTCTAGGAACTCAAATGATCGAGATGAATGAGATGTTGACCCAAGCATCTCCCGTTGACATTAGTTCGGTCTGTTGAACAGACCTATCTAGGGACGCCACGAGGAGGCTGTCAGTCCGATTTGTCCCCTATTATTATATTATTGTTATCATTATTATTATTATTATTATTATTATCATTTTTATTATTATTATCATTATTATTATGATTATTATTATTATTATTATTATTATTTCATCCAGAACTTCCTGACCAACCGTCACTCCTTCGCAGTTGACCATTTCCCGAAGCCAAGAATCGGAAACAGCATGAAGTGAATTCCACCTGGTATCTTCCAGCCAGAAATTTTCTCCTGATACAGCAAATGCGAAATAAGGGAAGTTTAACACTCGAAGAAGTTGAACATCTCGCTGTCGCCTGTTTTTTTGCGTTGAATCGGGATCCTAAGTACTTCCAGCGTCAGCGTTGTTGGTTCTTCCAAATAAATGGGAAGTTTTTTGATATGAAAATCAGTCCGACATCCGGCACGATCGGGCCATTATGTTCAATTAAACTTTGCTGCATTCAATTTTATAAATTTGATAAAACATTTTACAATACAAGATGTACCTACTCTCTGTTGCATCTTACTCTATAATGACGATAACCATTGAAAATATAAAGGCGGAATAACAAATGAATATGGGCACATTTTCTCAGATACATGGAAACGGAGATTTAACATTTAGCAAGGGGAATAAAAATAGCAATAATTGGAAACATAGTTCTGCCACTCATGTTTTACGGACAATATTATATGCTTCGATGTTGTGGCGTTAGCTGAACTTTCAATATTTCCAAAGAAAAACATGTTAGATTTGATAACTCCCTCATCGCCTTTTGATTACGAGTTGCACAGAATATAATAAGCTTCAATTTGATATATAATTAATAAATGTACGTTACATCATCATCAGCCCAATGAATCGTCAGATATAGTATAGGTTTGAAGTAGGGCCTTAAATTTACTATTGATGGATAGGTTCTGTTTGCTTGATGCTGAGACAGCAGAACACAAATTTTCTTCTTCAACTGAAGAATAAAATTTGACGTTAGGTAAAGCCATCCACGTACTCCGTTTATTAGCTTCCAGATGCATGAACAATCTTAGATCATACCTACTTCGCATAATGTAAAAATAAACTGCAAATTTGAATTCGATCGAATCATGAATTTCCGAAATCTTTGAAGGAAAATTCAGATGGATTTATCTCGAAAATATAACATGGATTTGGCCATTTGTCACGTTAACTGGCACATTTACTCCCTGACTCTACTCCGAAAATTCCAAATCTTTACATCTTTTTCATGAGCTTGTTGTGAACAATAGGGGCAATATAATTCTGAACAGAACTGTGTAATTTTCTAATTTTGCGCTGTGTATACTCCCAAGCGATTGGATGGGATTCTAAAATATAACTCGTTTAAAATCGAATGGTGGAAAATGTTAATAAATAATAATTTCAAATTGACGGTATTAATAAGTGCCAGATTCATATTTTCACGAGTGCAGACCACGTTATTTCGTTCTACTCATGTACCATTTCCAAAATAATAATTTTTATTTGGAGTTACATACTTGTTGGAAGGTACTAAAGTTGAATAAACCAATGAATTAGTAATTAAGAAGAGAGCATGAAAAAGAATCAAGAATTTCACTCTATTACGGGAAATTTTGAATGCAAAATCATTTACGATATCACATTATAGTTTATGGAGCTACAAAATCTGCCGCCCCTGGGCCACGACTCGTACGGCATATTGACAAATCCGGTACTGGTTCAATGATACATTCAAAAATTACATCCAACTTCAAACTTTCAGAATACTCAAACTCGCGCAGAAACATTACTAGTCAGTCCACCACTCTATCTAGATGATAAAATCGCATTTTTCACCGATCATTTAAATCGGCACTTCAAATTTACCTTGAAAGCAAATGTCTATCCAATTACGGAAATCGTCGAATAGCATTTGAAACAGGTGACAATCCTTAATACAGTAAATCAATAAAAAAATAAAATTGTTATTGCTTTCATGAAATCGCTGAAAATCATTCATCACCAAACTTTGTGACCATGGAATAGAAATATCCTAGAAGTGCTTACTTCCTACTACAGAGAAACAGAGTGAACGCCGTCTTTTGGGGTCGTGGCGGGAAAAATCATAAATCAAACCAACATATTATTTGAAAATTCATTATGACAAATAAATCTCACTTTTTCGCTTTAGAATTATCACTATTTATGAATGAATCCAGATCTTAACCACAAAGATGGTTTTATTTGTTGTATAGTATTCTCATTGATAGAAAGTTCATTTTACTTCAATGAACAGTGATCACACAGAACATGAAGTTACGAAAATTTCACTACAATAACTATTGATATTAAGAATTCATTTTACGTGCAGATGAAAGTTCGACTGAAAATATTATATGTGCTACATTTTGATAACATAACTACTTCTAACTTTATTATTGAACTTTAAAATGTTTTACAATATGAATTTTTATCGCTCACTCAAAAATTTAAACATTTAAACTAAACCTACACTCACCAAACATATTTGTCGTGTTTTCAAAAGCCCAACTAAAGCTGGCTGGTAATCCGACCTATTCCAAAATTACTGATTTCTTCTTGAAGATTATACCTGGCATTGAGTGATGCAAATATTATATTATAAAAGATTCTTGATATTATGAAATTTAGAAGGAGTTAGCACTTTGATACAAATAATTTCAATTGGATTTAATCATGTTCGTGTACAAAGATTAGTGAAACATGCAAATGGTCTCCCAATACGTCAATATTTCTAGTTAAACTATTCAAGTTCAATCAATATGAAACAGCTTCCCAAAAATAAATGGTAACTGAGTTTTTGCAGCTCAGTCCATTGGATCAGATCATAATCTGAAAAAGCCACGGACTTGCTTATAATTTAAAATATAATAGGGCAATTAACTATAATGTGTATTCACTTCATTTCGCGTTGAGTTTTTTTTTCGGTTTCGTTTAAGTGCAAACAATACGTCGAATATAATGGGGTGACTTATGGCGTTTTTCTCAAAGAATTTCTTGGGTGCAAATGGTTGAAAAAATCATAAGAATGCACATTGTTGCCATTTTTTATATTCAAGAAATTTCGGGAAAATAAAATTGAAATAGAGTGAAAATTGAAAAATTATCGTATTAGAGAAGAATATTTCTCCAAATTCTAATATTTCTCGCAGCTATCGGAAACGTTGAAACATGCAGACCGTAAGCAGATGCCTGACCTTGAAATCTTAACGAGGTTTAATGAAACTTGAACGTGGCTGTGTTGCCGAAGCCGTAATTTATCAGCATGTGGAAGTGTTGGCTCTTAAGATACATTCTATTCACAAATTCCATGAATTTGTGTCATCAAATATTGAATTCTCAACTGTATAAGTAACAGTACTATCTACTTACCGTGACATTTGAACTTTTCTCGTTTCTCAGTGTAGTAGACCACGCCTATAAAATGCAATTTTCCGATTGGTCCAGAATTCCTGAAATGGTGTTGAAACGTTTACTATTTTCTTGTTTTGTTTCTGAATATTAGCTATTCGATCAAGATGTCGTTTCTTTGAATGGCAAGTAGGGTGATATTTCGTCTATCGATGTGAATTTACCACTTTTCCCTAACTGTAGCGGCAATGAAGGACATCGCTGATATGTTGGACGACCTCTTGAACCAAGCGTCAACCTCTTCAATAAGTATATTAGTAGGACTATTGTCAGGATTTCAACTGGTTGTATATAGGCATTGTAGACAGCAAGATGTTTTCACTCTTTGTCCACAGCTCCTAGTGAAAATTTTCAACTGAGTTTGCCAACTTTGCTGCAAACCATCCCGCAGATAGTAAAACACCGTCACCAACCCAGAGCTCTGCCAACCAACTGTCGAACGGATATTGTCTTAGACATTGATGCTAGCCTGGAATACCAAAAACCAACAGGCCTGCAGACGTATTGCCAATATAGTTTGAAACCAGGTTGGTCATCTTTGAGCCGCATTGAAGACAACACTTCCTGATGTCAACCATTTGCCTATTAACAGCTATGGAAATCTCAGCAAACGAGCTAAATGGTTTGTAGTTGAGTAGATTATAAGGGAATTTTTTTTGTGACAGGTAAATACCATGTGAAAATGCCTGATCTGAATGGTTACGACGCATTTAGTTCGATTATAAGTGGAATGAGGCATTCAATCACTGCCTTTAATAAATCATCATCATATACCAATACCTTTTCATTCGACTATTATACAACTTTGAGTTCCAAAGCGTGAAATAAAGAGAATGGGTTAGGGACTTATGCTAAGGAACAGAACTTCTTCTCGCTATTAACTCTATGCTCAGTGCTTTCTTTCTCCTCAATCACCTCCTCGAAACTCTTGATTGAATTTGATCCAAGTCGAAAGAGTAAAACAAAACATTTTTCTGGAGTGGTGAATGTACATAATCAAACTATTATTATAAAAATTTTTTGACTGGAATTTGCAGTATTTTTTCCTGTATCATTCCGAATATTGTTCAGTAAATATCATGAATAAAGCTTAAGGTATTGTTATGGATTTTTCTAAATCGGTATTTAAGAAACAGAAAAAAATAACTTACCGTTGAAGTTATTTTTATTCAAAATAATAGTGTCAATCAATTTATGAATAAATATTAGTTCCTTATTCTGAATAAAAATAACTCGTTGAAGTTATTTTTATTCAGAATAAGGAACTAATATTTATTCATAAATTGATTGACATACTGATATTCAGATATTCTCTAATGTAAACTGATCTTATTAAAAGAACAATAATCATAGAACCAAAATAAACTAATGCTACTGAGAATATCTCCAGCTTCAACACCTTCCCTCATTGGAATATTTTGGTTAATCCCATTTTGTTCCTTAGCATTTGAAGTCGAGGTTTAAACAAAGGTTTTGTCATTAAGTCTGCTAATTGGTCCTCTGTTGAAACTTTTTCTACTTTCATTTCCCCATCTAAAACTAGTTCACGCACAAAGAAATGCCTTATATGAATATGTTTAGTGCATCTGTGAAATTCTGGGTTTTGACTCAGCTTAATAGCAGCTTCATTGTCTACCATCAATGTTGGAACTGACTGAAAACTGAGTATTTCTTTGAACAATCGCTTTAGCCATTCTATTTCCCGTGCAGCTTCACTAGCAGCCACTATTTCAGCCTCTGTTGTGGAAATTGCAACAGATGTTTGACGCTGACTGAGCCAAGATATAGCTCCACCAGCATACATGCATAAAACGCCAGAAGTTGAGCGTCCTGTTTCACAATCTCCTCCGTGGTCTGCATCACTGTAGGCCACTAACTCATCTCTTTCCTTCGACTTGTAGCTAAGTCCAAGATCCATTGTGCCCTTGAGATAACGAAATATCCTTTTAACCTTAACACAATCTGCGTTCGTTGGATTTTCTAGCTTTCTTGAGGCGACACTGACTGCATAAGCTATGTCTGGCCTCGTACTTGTCATTAGGTAAAGTAAAGCACCAACTGCCTCTCGATAAGGAAAAGTTTTGTTCAATTCTACATCTTCCTTCCCTAATTGAGAAACTTCTTTTACAATTGGAGTTGTTACTGGTTTGCAGTCTGACATGCCATATCTTTCAAGAATTTTCTTTGTATAAGAAGATTGATTCACTTGAATGGTACCGTTCTCTTCTTTCTGAATCTGGAGCCCAAGAAAATAGGATGCCGGTTTTATTGTTATCTTGAATTCTTTTTCTAAACTATTCAAAAACTCATTTTTCATGGTATCATTGCTGCAAGCTAGTAATCCATCGTCAACATAGAGAGCTAACAATAACATGTCAGTTCTTTGTTTTTTGATAAATAAACATGGGTCGGCATCAGATCGTCTAAATCCTCGTTTTTCAAGAAAATCCCTGAAACGTTTATTCCAACATCTTGGAGCTTGTTTTAATCCATACAAACTCCGTTGGAGTTTACAAACCATGCCGCTTGTATCTATGAAACCTTCAGGTTGTTTCATGTACACTTCTTCGTCTAAATTACCATAGAGAAAAGCAGTACATACGTCAAACTATGTAAGAGACATATTTTTACTCGCAGCTATGCTTAATAGTGACCTTATTGTTCCTCCTTTTGCCACTGGACTATACGTTTGGTCATAATCAACCCCCTTCTTCTGAGAGTATCCTTTTATAACCAGTCTAGCTTTGTACTTTTCAACAGAGCCATCAGGATTCGTTTTTAGCTTGAATACCCATTTGCAAGGAATCGCCTTTTTTCCAGGTGGTAATCCTTTCAAAATCCAAGTATTATTTTCCTTCAAAGATTGTAACTCCTGCTTCATTGCTGTAATCCAGTGTTCTTTTTCATTACAAGTTATGGCATCCATGTAATTTAAAGGTTCATTTGATTCACATATTTCTGCAGCAACTGTCATAACATAATCATCAAAACGTGATGGTTTTCTAATGGTCATTCTGTCCCTTAACGCCTGTCTGATTTCTTCAGTACTCTGCTCACTTTCTTCAACTATTTCTGTAGGTAACTCTCTTCGTTCCAGATTTTGATTATCTTCTTCAATTGACTCTTGATCATGTTCATTGTCAGGATTTGATGATTCAAGGAAGTTTTCCCCTTTGTCAACAACTCTCAAGTAATCAAAATTATTTTGAAGTCCACCATTTTGACTTTCAGTCTGTTGACTATTTGTTATTGGCAAAATTTCACATTCATCAAAAATGACATCCCTTGATCTTACTAGTCTCTTTTGATCTATAGACCATATCCGATAACCGTCGTCATTTTCATAACCCATAAGAATACCTTTAGTAGCTTTCTTTTCCATTTTCTTCCGATGCATCTTAGGAATATGAGCATAGCAACTACTACCTATGATTTTCAAATGACTCAATTTTGGGTTCTTATTGAACCATATTTCATAAGGAGATAATCCTTCAACACCTGATTTACTGGTGCGATTCAGAATGTATGTCGCTGTGTTGACTAATTCTGCCCAAAAACTCTGATCAAATATTCCTTCTCTAGCATGCATTAAGGCTCTTGCTGTTTCAACAACAGTTCGGTTTTCTCTTTCTGCACACCCGTTCTGTTGTGGTGTATATGGCATGATTAGTCTTTGTCGTATCCCATAATGGTTTAGCGTTATTCTGACTCTATTATTGTCGAACTCACCACCATTATCTGATAAAACTTCTTTCACACCATAACCTGCAGCTTTAATTTCTTCTAGGACAATGTTCAAATTATCTATCACTTCTGATTTGTGTTTCATGAAATATATAAAACGATATCTGCTATAATCATCCTTGAATAAGACATAATATCGATAGCCGGATTTGGATGGGTCAAATGGACCACATACATCTGTATGTAAGAGTTCACCAGGTGCTTTGGCTCGACATCTTGTACCAAATTTGAGTACATGAGCTTTCCCATAGATACAACCTTCACACATTTCACTATCGAGATTGACATCTAATCCCAGTTCTCTTTTCAATATTGTTTTTACATATCTCTTATTTTGATGTCCAAATCTTTCATGATATAACTGCAAAACATTATCATTATGAACTGAATTAATTTCTTTCGAATTTTCTGGCTTTAAGGATTTCATTTTAAGTTTATACAATCCTCCTGAACAATTTCTGGATCCAACAAGTATAACTTCTCCTGATAACTTGAAATAACACTTTTCTGTTGTTGAAACAAATTCACTGTCTGGATTTTTATCTTGTGCTGACAATGTTGAGAACAAGTTTTTCTTGATACTAGGAACATACCATACTTCAGTCAGAGGAAAAACTTGAATTCTACCATTCACGTTTGTTTTTACTCTAATTGTACCTTTTCCTAATGCCGGTACTGACTCTCCGTTTGCTGTAGTTATTTGGTGATGATTGTCAAATGGTACATAGCTCTCAAACACATTATTTTGGTTGGTAATGTGATTAGTTGCACCATTGTCGACGTACCAATTTTCTTCATCTTGTTCACACAACAATACAACATTGGAAACGGCTAGTAATGAAACATTGTTCTTCGTATCACTTGCTCTATTAGTTTTGTCAGGTTTTGGTGGCTTACCATCTGCCTTCCATTTCAGACACTGTCTTATTTTATGTCCTCGTGATTTACAGTATTTACAAAATAGATTGCTTCTTTTGTTTACTGTATACAAAACTTCCTGTTTAGTCTCAATTTTGCTTGATAATGCTTTTTCATAAGCAACCAATTGATTTGTCAAGTTATCTATTGTTCTTTCTTTGTTTGATATAAGCATCCAACTTGACTTGAACGAGAAGTAATCAGAAGGTAGAGTTTCTAGTATTTTACAGATAAGTAAAATTTCAGGTAAATCACATTTACACTCATTTCCAGCAGTCATTTTGTCCTTCAAAATATCTTTCTGAAGTTTGTCCCAAAGATTCTTCAGTTTTGATGTATGTGTGGCTATATCATCATCTGCTTGTTTTACATAGCTGAAGAATTGCATGCATAGGTCATAGGTCTTGTCCTCGACATTGCCATCATAAAGCCTGTGCAATTCTAGCCAAACTTCTCTAGCGGATGTGAAACGCATTACTTTTTCTAAAGTTTCTTGTGTCATATTTAGAGTCAGAATTAGTAAAGCATTATTATCGGCTTGATTGAAATCTGATAAGTCTTTCTCGTACCTGGTTTTATCAACAGTTGTAGCATCTTCTGGTAAGGATTTAGGGGCTTTTAAATTTCCTTCGATAACCTCTAGACCGCCTTTAATTCCTCTTAACAAAATGCACAATTTATATTTCCAGGTTGACCAGTTTGACTTCCCCTCTAGCAAACCAATTTGTATTTTGCTTGTATCCATCTTCTGATTTTAACTCTCTTTCAATTTGTAAATATCTTCTCGTTTATTCTGTTTCTTCAACCTGAACCACGCTCTGCTACCACGTTGAAGTTATTTTTATTCAGAATAAGGAACTAATATTTATTCATAAATTGATTGACATACTGATATTCAGATATTCTCTAATGTAAACTGATCTTATTAAAAGAACAATAATCATAGAACCAAAATAAACTAATGCTACTGAGAATATCTCCAGCTTCAACACTTACCAATGAACACAAATGCATATATTCAATCATTTATTATCATAATATACAATTAAGTTAATTCCAAGGCCTCAAACATAGAAAATTCTATCATAAGATGTAAGAAATGTCCAAATCAGTCACGATCCAGTAACAAATGCAGAGAATTCATTCTAGTATTTCAATAGTTTATTCAGGGCACATCAAAATACGGAGAAAAACACAACCGAATTTTCTAGACCAGGTTCGAAGAAGGAAAACTTACCTCTGAAGAGAAATCTGCGAAAGCATCATTTTTGGAAGACATTTTTGGAAGCAAGGCTACTAAGATGTTGAAGAAAATTCCGAGCACAGAGAATTTAGTCCATTTTTAACCATCGTAAAGACTGTAGCTGCTCCTCGTAAAAAAATTCTCGATACATCGTAATATTCCAGACAGAAACGAAAGTAAACCAAAACTAACCAAAGTTACTGGCATCCTGGAAGCATATCAGAATTAAATACATGGAATAGTGAAAAAAAACCAAGATAAACAAACATACAGTAGAAAGGAAAAAACCAGCAGTTATCAAATCCACACAAGTGAACTCCAGAAATATAAACTTCAATTCGAAGACAATCCTTGGAACTCCGAACTCGCAGTAAATAAACAAGTCGAACTTTGTAGGTTATCCAGAAATTCCGAACCACAGAAGAACATCAATTAACAAAGTGACATAGACTAAAAACACCGTGGGTGAGACTAAAAGGACATTATTATAAGTTTTTAAATTTAATTTAATTATTTGAATTAGGTAGTTAGTAAGTTTGGCATTTAAATCAATTTCCTTAAAATTATTTCATTAAATATTATTATTCGAAATTATATAAACTATTATTTCACCTCATAGAATCCACCTGAGAAAGAGACAGAAAGCCTTGCAAAATTTAATTCAAATTCAAAATTCATATTTTTTGTTATTGGATCCTGTTAAAAATTCAAAATTCAAAATTATTCAACATTAAACCACAGTTCGATTCATAACAGTATGATTCATTGTTACAGGATTATGATAATTCATTCGAAGCGCGGAAAAACCAAGAGCGTATTAGTTTATGGTAGTGAAAATTCAGAGACCATTTCAAGGTTTCATTCATGAATATACTTTGGCACGTTAGTTAATCATTTTAGCGCGCGTGTTCAACGGGTACAGCGTGCTATCGTTTTGTCCGAATCGGGGTTGGAATCACTGATAACGAATCCAGTGTCAAAATCGATTCTGTCCAGCCGTCCGACCATGATTACGGGCGTACGAAGGATTTTATTCACTTGAGAACTTCAGAATAGGTTGCAGTTTGAAATGCAAACGCTGAGTTCGTTAGGGGGAAAAATCGGTCGAACGGTTTCGGAGTTATAGCCATTTTAAGTTTTGCGGTTATTTCCCTGATATTTCGAGAACTACTGAAGCGATTGGATTGAAACTTTGCAGATAGTTTGACCATAAGGACTCACAACTTTAAGCGGAAATCTTTTGAGATCGTGCTGTCAGTAGATTGAAAAATTTTTTTAGGAAAAATTTCTGTTTGGAAACTATGCATTATATTCGGAAAAAGTTGCTCAGGCCTTGAACTTCATATTACGCAGTAGTGTGCCAAATTTCAGTTCGATTTGATAACGAATTTCGGAGATATTTCGAAAAAAAATGTCAAATTTCTTGTTTTTTTCCTGGATATCGTTATGTTTTTCGGAATAACTCGAAAATAACTGATTCAATCATGATGAAGCTTGGTAGCCAGTTCGAAAATGCGGATTGACAACCTTATGCAAAATATCGTGGTGATCGTATAATTAGAACATTTCGAGAAAAAAAATCGAATTTTTTTTTTCCAAATATTCAATATTCTGTGATTCATCCTTATAAAATTCTGTATAAACCTTCGAACTGTTATTTTTCGATGAAGTATTGGATTCCAATTTGATTTGATTTGTATTTTCGGAAATATTGGGAAAATGAAATTTTGAATGGGTATATCTGCGGAATCATTGGGGGAATTTCAGCCATTCACGAAATCAGCCTTCGTAACTAAGGTCCAAACCTACTCTGGAAATATCGAGATTCTAAGTTGTTTTTTTCGGAAGTTTTTGTGTTCACGGCCGGCCGTTAATTAAATATTTTTAATCTGATTGGAAAACAAGGATTGGTTGTTCCAAACCGTTAACTTCAGTGCATGTAATGTCCATAATATATTTATTTGTAAGGAATGAGACGTATACACTCTGATCAATATATGGCGTCATCAGAATAATTAAAAAGGATAAACGAACTGAAAATGGGGACATTGACTAGCCTAGACTCTGAAGCAACCTTATTATTATGTCACACGTAGTGAATGACATATTCTATTCGTGAATTATTCATTGAGTACTTCGCGAGATTCTGCTTTTCTACGAGCGGATATGATTTTTTGAAATATACAGAATACAAATATGTACCAAATTCTAAAGGTATTGCGTTATCAATCTTATCCTATGAAGTGATGCTCGTCTGAAAATTATGGGGATGATACTTTGAATCTGATGATTCAAAAATAATTTCAATTGAATTTCTTGATAGATACATTTGTCAAGTCGATAAATTTCATCTTGAAATTTAGCACTTTCTCGTCAGATCAACAAAGATCATAAAAATATACTGCTTATGCGGACTTGAGTTACGTGCTTCATCAGACACTTAAATGGATTAACAATATTATTATTCTGGAAATAATATTTGCCATACAGACATCTATTTCTGGGAGACCTGTATATCCCTACTATATTGAAAAAATATCCATATTTCCTGCTTGAGTATTAGAAACACATTTGATGTTTGTTCTCGATATAACTGTCATATGTTTTTCAATTCAAAATAATAGGACCTAGAAATAACAAAACTTCTTCGAAAACAAGATGCACCATTTGAAAAAAATACAAACCACTGGTCACGACTCTGTTGCGGTTGACGCGACGCGAGATTCACAAAAGCTAGGAACCAAAGCTTGCAACATTATCTGTGTATACATAGTTTTATGTATACCAGATGAGATTATAAAGGTTTATAGATTCCTAAATATTGTTCGAATCAACGATCATTCATTCTTTTGAAATCGAGAAAAGTTCCTCCTCCCTATGTTAAAAATGTTCATAAATGTTATTTCTTTGACTATTGTATTCTATTATTGGAAGGACCTTGAAGTCTTTAATTTTCGATTATATCTCGCGAACGACCTCATCGAATGAGATGATTTTTGGAGTATAGTTTTTTATTGATACGATGAATGTTCCTGGATTACAACATTTCATCCACATCCTCCAGTTTCTTCAATATGACCATAACATTTCATAAAAATACCAGAAATTCAAAGAATCCAACCTTTAAAAATAAAAGTATTCCTAATTTTTTTCGTATGATGATGATATTCGAGTAATCTGAAATTCAAAAATAAAAAATATCTGTGAAATTCCGAGAATTGGGTATTTTGGCTGAATGCAACTCTGTTCAAAAAATCCACAGAATTCAATTTTTCCGCAATGCCACGTCTAAAAGTTGAGAATGGAATCCCAGCATTTTTTATTTAGAATGATTTGTAAGCGGAGTAGCCGACATTGGCCGATTCACAATGGACAATTCCAGTGATGTATTCATCAGGTTTTCCATACTACGATTATTATCACCAAGACGAAATAAGAAGTTTCTCCAAAATAGTCTTCCATCCCAAAACTATATCTGTGTTATACAGTGGTGATTCGGTCCTGAATCCATACATGAAGCTTCCTTTTCAATTTCGAGCTAAGTTGGGTAGTATAATTGATTAACTTCTCACTTTTCCATGATAATGGGGATTCTTACTGGTTTGAATGCAATCTTTCTGCTGACCCAAATTTCTTGAAATTATGTACAGAACTTTGATAGTATTTATTTTGAGGTATTTTTCAAATGCGCAATGCGCTTTCATAACATAACAACCCATTGTGGAAGAAATCCACCATGACATAACCTTAAAACCACGGTGCCACAGATTTATAGTTCAGTTCAGAATCATAGACTACACAAGTGTATACATAGAATTAGCATATTATGTGTTGTTTGATTTCGAAGAGTTCTTTCTTTCTGTTCGTCAATTTGGCAACGTTTGTACGTTCATAGATAAATTAGGTACATCTGTTTTATTCATTTATGAAAATGAAAGTTTGAATGGGTTATGTCTGAATCTGAATATTCTTGGAGAAAATGAAATAAACAAAGAAAATTAATAATTACAAATTGAAGATGAATCTCAAAGCTAATATGAGTGATAGCTGGATGAATTCCTCATTATCGAAAATGAAACCAAGAGAAGAATATTCAACTTTTATCGCCTAAGAAATTTGGAATAACTAACTTGTTTATTGTTCTATAAATACAACTTTTTCACCAACTGGAATGTAAAAAGTAAGTTGAAGCTTGTTTTTATAACAGAGTTGCTTATTTCGAAGATTTGAGTGGTATATCTTAGGCTTGGAAAAACTTCAGTGTTCAGGTTTCCAGGGGCGGCTAGCCTATTATGAAAATTTATAATGCCTATATCTTTTTATCTAGGCCGAATCGGAAAAAATGGTAGACGACAAATGTGTTTCTTTCAGCTTCAAGAATCTTCTGTTAAAATATTCTGAAAGTTCAATGACTCACCCTGTATATTCTTTTGAGAACGAGCATAACATTCTAAGATAAATCACAGTGTTAGCAGAGGAAATGTAAACGGGGTACCATACTTATATGCGTGTGATACAAGAGCACAGATAAAAACCTCAGGAAAAATTCTGTCTCCCCGTATAAGTGTAGTAATTTGTTTATAGAAGATGGATGGCATCTTTTTCATTGGAAAATAATTTTTTCGTCATCTTGAATTCATTTCGACAAAATATCTCGACATAATATCTGAAACAGAAAGAGGCACAGAAAACCAGAAGGAAGCAGTAAATAATATCACCTACATTTGCTCATGTCCGAGAGGGTCTTTCAACCAGGTTCAGTCCTCCAAGCGATGATTTTCAGATCCTCAGATAAACGAAGAACGCTACAGGCCCCTTTATTGGGGAATCATCTCCCATAGATCCATAATTGTTCATTTCGAACTAGAAATCTAATAAAATATCGGGAATAAAGTGAAAAATTTATGTCCTGTGTCTTTATGAAGTTTAGATCTCAAAATTCTTCCCATGGAAACGCTCATGACTAAATGTCAAGATCTTATGTTTGATGTTCTTCACAATTGCTATCTTGTGCTTGAATTCATGACACGGCTTATAGTGAAGTAACCTCCCAGAAGCAGTAGGTTTTTGATAAATATCGAAAATGATCTTATTATCAGTATTAATAAGTAAAAGATGAATTTCTTTATATAAATCATCACCTTAGATAGTCTTTTGCCCAAATTTGTCTCCCTAGTTAAAACCACAGATTTCTCAAAATCGAAATTATGTCCTGTGTTTTTATGATGTTTAGATAACCCTGTATTGTCCTTATCTTTAGCGCAATCATTCTAAATTATATTTCTCCGTTTACTTTTCTATTTTCAACAGTTAGATGCCGACAGGTAAATAGCTTAATTAGGCGAATAAGTGTTAGTTTTCGAAATCAAAATATTGATTGACACATGTTCACGTTCGACGTCGAACCTGAAGAAGTACATTCAGGCTCATCAGCGTAAAGGGAAATAATCACAAGCGGTGAAATCTCTTTACTACAATTTTAAGTCGCAGTCGGAAACGGCCGCGACATTTTGGTCCTTCAGGCCGGATATTGAAACCAGGAAGAAACATACTTTGGTGACTTTGCCAGGAAGATACCAGGAATCAAGAAACAAAGGCAAAAGCCAGGATTCACCTCAGCAACAGTTTTTCTGCGAGTATCCAGACAAGATATAGGCGTTGCGGCGTAAGAAGAAGCGGGATTGTGTGGAGTGCGTGATAAGTGAGACCGTTTTATTACAGTGAAAAAAAAAAGGGAAGAGGTTCATTTGTTCTGTTGGTGACAAAGGAGTAAGAAGAGAAGCACGTGGTGAAAACAAGTTTGTGTGGTGAACTGCTGAAAGACCTGTGGGTCGATTAAAATTATTTACTTAATTTTCTAATCTCCAATTTTTTTTTCCTATCAATTATTTTCACTTTCACGTAGACTTCATATTATTGATTCAGTTTTAACATGGAAAAGTTGGAGGAAGCTCTGGATACAAGAAACACATGTAAATCAAGATTGAGTAGACTCAATACCTTTTTAAAAAAGGTAGATACTGGAAACGATAGTGTTTCAGCACAATAAGAAGATAGAATCTATAAACTATAAACCAGGAGTCAAAACTGAAAACGTAGTACAAACTTCAAACTACGATAAGGCAGAAACGGCTCTTTCAGAAGAAATTGCAGAAGCTTAGTTCAAAGCTAGACATTATCAACTCATTGCGGGCGCAAGAACACTCCTAACAAAGGCGCGAGTAGGTAAAAATAGAGGTTACAGCACCGACCCTTGCACAAGTAGAAGCTCAGGTAATTTTATGAGGTTAACTCACTTGAAGCAAACTCATTTTGATGGAATGGTAGAATTCCATGACATATTTCGGTCATTAGTCGGAGATATTAACGATATTGATCGTGTATAAAAATTCTATTATTTAAATTCTTTCCTTAAAGGGAAAGCTGCGCGTTGCATAGAAAATATTCAGATCACAAACGATAACAATAACATAACCTGGACAATTCTTAAGGAGCGTTACGAAAACAAACGAACAATTGTAGAGAAATATGTTAAGGCGCATTTCGAATCCCCGGCAATCTCGAAAGAAAATAGTGCTCAACTTAGATATCTATTCTACATATTCACTAGAACGCTAAGATCGTTGCGAGCGTATGATCAACCCACTTAATCGTGGGATGAATTGATAATACACTTGATCATGTCTAAATTCGATTATCGTAAGAGGCGAGATTGGGAGTCGTATACTATTCAGGGAGAATTACCACCATGGGAAGAATCGAGCAAATTCCTGAAGAACAAATGCGAGCTGTTAGTAAAATTGGGTATGATTGAGACCATCCCAGAAAAGTCTGGACTTAAGTCGCAGGCTGTCGCCTTTAACAGTATTAAAACTATTTCTTGCCATTACTGCAAAAGTAATCCCTCGATATATCATTATGATGAATTGATGGCCTTGGATTTGACGGAAAGAAAGATTAAACTGTTAGAGAAAAAGTTATGTTTAAATTGTTTATGCCCATCTCATACGACAGAAAAGTGCCAGAGACCTCATTGCAGGAAATGTGGACAATCGCGCAATCTGATTCTACATAATAAAAATAAAATTGAAAATATTGAACGTGATGTCTCCAACCCAGCTAATGATGACAAACCAATATCGGTAAATTCTTCACTCACCGAAAAATTAATGCCCCCGTTTCCCTGTGCCCATTATCTACTGCTCTAGTCGAGGTAAAAGATAAATACGGAAGAATGAAGTTTGCATATTAGGCCTGAAAAAACGAACTGTAAATTTTTCTAGCGTCGGAAACAGTTTATCAGCCACCTCTAAATTCAAGAAAAATATTAACTTTTCGTTAGCGGAAAATTCGTGGTTAAAATCCCTTTCAAGGTTACAAAGATGGATATTGGGGGTTTAAAGAACGACGCACTAAAGCGACTAGGTCATCGGGAAAAAAAACTCGCCAAAAATCATGATTTATTGGTTCAGTATATTAAGTTTTTAAACTGTTATGAAAAAATGGGTCATATGGAAAGGCTGAATACCGAGATAGATGACTTAGTTGATGACGGCTCCAGTTATTATGTACCACATAATGCGGTGCTGAAAGAAGATATTGCAACAACACCATGTAGAGTAGTTTTCGATTTTTTTACTAAGACTGAAAATGGTAAATCACCCAATTATATGCAACATGCAGGTACTGTCATTCAAAGTGATATAGTTGACGTTCTTTTTCGATTTAGATTACACAGGAAAGTAATAACCGCCGATATCTCGAAGATGTACGGTCAGATCTGGCTCCACTCGAACCATTCAAAATTTCAAAGGATTTTTTGGCGCTGCCCTCTGACAAATACAATCGCGTGCTATGAATTAACAACTGCTACTTACGTAATGACATCTTCAGCCTCTTTAGCTACCCGATCTCTTCTGCAATAAGCTAACAAAAATAAAGTGCAGTACCTGAGGGCTTGTCAGTCAATCAGCGATGGATTGTACGTAGACGATTATTGGCCTAGTACTCATCTCCTTGTGTGTCTTCCTTACACTATCAAATTTTAGAGAGACTGAGTTATGTCGCTTCAAAATTTCTACCGGTTCTTGCGTTAACTACGAGGTCCGCCGTCAACTTAGTAACGAGTCTATTCCCTTGCATTTCAAATTTGTATGTACGATCATGATAAAGTCCAAATAATGGACGAAACGTCGGCTTAATGCAACTTGGTTGTTTCATATTTATCCGTCCTATTCCTGTGAACAAATCAGTATGTCAACTCGAGCACGTGAAGGTATTTTGTTTTGAGTATATTTTTGAATTTTTGACTTCTTAAAATCGTCTTTACTGCGGATGTAAAAAAGATGTATTTACAAATAAGTATGCATCCTGATGACCGCCAATATTTCGTGTGGAGATTTCGCGATAAAAATTCTATTGACGTAAATCAATGCAGTATGATTGCCTTCGGTAATCGAAGCTCACCTTTTTTGCTTTGAGAACTTTGCACCAGTTGGCGATAGATGAAATCTTTAATTTTATTAGTCTTGATTTCTATATGAATGATTTAGAATCGAATGTTGATACTCTGAATGATGCGGTCGAAATTCATTATGAACTTTTATCGTTTTTTGATAAGGAAGGATTTCATTTGACGAAATGAGTGGTCAATAATGTCGAATTTTTGAAGGAGATTCCTGTCAAAGAGTGATCTCCTGAAGTAGTGCATTTTGGCCGAGATTTTTTGAAAATCCTCTGCCTCTTATGGTCTCCTTTCATTATTATCATTATAATTATTATTATTATTATTATCATTATTATTATTATTATTATTATTACAATAGAATAAGAGAAGAGGCAAAGCCTGTAATATTCTCAATTAACAAAAAAGATAATATGTAACCAGTAAGAAATGAACAAAAATTCCATGTAATATAACAGAAAAAAGAAGGAAAAATCAATTCTGAGTCCTATCGAGTAAGTTCTTAAAGCGATTTACACTCGTCGCGGACGCCACTTGAGCAGGTACAGAGTTCCATTTAGAGAACCCGCGATTGCTGATGGAACATTCTTTTTGCGGCGTTCTAAAGCGTTCCCGGCGGAGCTTGAATGCATGACCACGCAATTTGTTGGAGTTCAGGGCAAAAAGTCCACTCAAGTCACTGACGAAGAGACCATGCAACGCACGAAACGCAATGATAAGATCACCGCGCACTCTCCGCTCACCAAACGTGGTAAGACCGAATGAACTCAATCGTTTCTCATATGAGGGTCTTGGAAAAACGTACAGAATTCTCGTCGCACTCCTTTGAACACTTTCCAGTAGCAGCTCATCTCTCCTCAGGGTGGGGCACCAAACAGTACCACCATACTCCAGAATAGAACATACGACGTATAGAGAAGCTTACATGTTTTAGGGGAGGAAGTTGGAAATGACCTCTTTATAAGATATAATATCTTCTTGGCTTTAGACACGACGTGCAAAATATGTTCAGACCAGTTTAGATCTTCGGATACGATTGTTCCAAGATCATTATGTTCGGAAAGAGAGTCGATTGGATGGCCATCGACAAAGTATACATGGCGAGGATTATTTCTGCCAAAGTGGAGAACTTTACACTTGGAAGCATTGAAAGGGATGAGCCAATCAAGAGACCAGTCTAACACTGACTGCAAGTCGCGTTGTAGCAAGTGATGACAGGAGAAAGCATTAGCAAACACCTTAATATCATCAGCAAATGAAGACGAATCACAACATAGTATGGCACACAGATCTGCAACATAAATCGAAAACAGGATGGTACCCAGAACTGAACCCTGAGGGACTCCACTCGTCACCTCTCGCACATCTGACACCCCTTCCCCCACTCTCACCTCGAACAGCCGCCCGCGCGAATATTCTGTGAGCCATATTAGTAGAGCCCCTCGGATACCGAAATGCTCCAACTTGGCCAGAAGTCTCATTGGAGGAACTCTGTCGAGCGCTTTTGCGAAGTCAAGGTGAATTACGTGCACAGGTATGTTGGCGTCAGTGGAGGATGTTCAACGGCGAAGACACCCCAGAAGGTTGGATATAACTGATCTTCCCGGCACAAAACCATGCTGCTCATCAGGAACGATCTCGTTATCTATAAGAAAGGACATCATTTTCTTTGCGATCAGTTTTTTTCAACATGTTAGCAACCACTGATAACAGACTTATCGGTCTATAATTACCAGCACAGAAGCGATCACCTGTCTTGAAAACTGGGGTTATCCTTGCATGCTTCCATGAAGAAGGCAGTTTTCCCTGATGTAGTGACATGTCAAAAATCTTAGTCAAGGCATAACATGCATTGGCTGAACAATTCTTCAACAGTGAAGCGGAAAGTTGATCAGAACCAGGGGAGAATGAAACGTCTAAGGAGAAGAGTTGCTACATAACGTCGTCCAGAGTAACCTCGATGGAATCCAAGGATGGTCCAACTCGCGGTGTAAATATTGAAGACAGGATGGTGTTCGGCTCAGGCGTAAACGAGCTTTGAAATTCATTAGCGAATACATAAGCACTCTGGGAATCTTCATTCCCATCATTCATTGAATTCCAGAGGAAGAATCAATGACAGTGGGGATTGACACTTTCGAATTGAGGCAACTCCTCACATGCTTAAAAATTTTCTTTGACTTTCCAGAGGAGGTCAACTCCTCCTCGAACCTGGTCCTAGCCTCTGCAATCGTGGAGGAGAGGTGATTCGAAAATCCTCGATGTCGACTATAATTTAATTGGGTTCTACTCCTTAAGTAACGCTGCTACAAACTCTTTTTCAGTCGTAGTTTTCAAAGGATGTCTGCCGACAACCAGGGCTTCCCAGGCAGAGACACAGATGAACGTTGATGTGTGTTAGCTGAAGCAAGGCTATCCAAAGTGAAAAAAAACGATTTTCATGCTTCCTCCACATCTTCAGAGTCAAGAAGATCATCCCAGTCTATTCCGAAAAGCTGCAGATTCAAAGATTCATAGTCTACATGAAAACGTAACCTTCCGGAAGGAGATCTTGAAGGCAACGCTGAAAACTAAAATCTGGAAGTTACGACACAGTGGTCAGAACGTCCGATAGATGGCAGATGTGTAATCCCACTGATGAGATGTTTATCATTTGTGAGGAAGAGATCTAAGAGAGAGGGATTCTGACAGTGCACGAATCTTGTAGACTCCAGAATGAGTTGGAAAAGTCCAGAGTCATGTATCATCGAGACGAACTTAGCTGAGTCTGATGAAGAGGGACGTGAACGATGAAAACAGCCAAAATGAGCAGTAAATCCTGGGCAAGAAAAATGAATGAATGAGTTGTCTTCCTGGAAGATCAACTCTAGAAGAAACAACTTTGATATTAGCAATTGCTGACTCACGAACGTAAATGCACACTCCACCGAAACCAACGTTGACACCATCACTTATAAACAGCTGAAAATCTGGGATACTGAAATACTGATCGGGGATATCGTCACGAAACCAAATTTTCCTTATGAAGATGACGTCAGGATGAATCTGCTGAACATATGCGCACAGTTCGTTGAACTTGTTCTTCAGTGATTTGGCATTTGTGTACATCAGACACCAGTCATGAAAATTATTCAGTTTTTTTGATGTTTTGAGTTGGAATTATTCACAATCATCGGGGTTCCCTTCACGTATTTTATAGTAATATCGTTCTCACCGGCAGATTGTCGACGCTTGAGCTCACCACGTAGGTTCTTCAGGTGCCTGGATTGCTGAATGGTCAGGTCATCCGATATCTTGAAGCTCTTTAATGTTGCGTTGGAAAATAACACCTTCTTGTTCCTGAGAATGGATCGAACGGTTTCCGGGTCAACAATAACGGTCTTGCATTTTGAATCTGGCTCCGTAACCTAGTGATGGACACCAGGCTATCAGATGATGATGGAGAGACGAAATAAATGATGTTCTTCACAGTTGTAACGTCACCATCTGGACTGAATTCAGGAACCTGATGTATTAAAATATTAAAGGACGAATCTGCTACATAACTTCACCCGGATCTAACGATGAAGAAGCAATGGACCCAGAACTCAGAGTCCGAGCAACTGCTTTCTTATTGAGGTGACATCAACACTGAGTGCCTCCACCGCCGAAACACAACAATTTTTACGGTGATCCTGCTGCTGGATGCGACTCTCATGATCGGCTAAACCAAACATACAACCTTTCATCTTGTCTACCAATGAGCTCTGCGTTGATTCAATTGCGGCAATATCTTCTCTTATCGAAGACATATTTGAAGAAAGCTCGTCCAGCTTCGTCATTGAAGCAGCTAAACTGTCAATCTTGGCCATTATAACATTGAACTCACGCAATGTCAGAGGGGCACTTTCCGGAGTCGGTGAAACAGCAACACCAGGCAACTTTTCGACTCGTTTATAACGTCTAGAGTTAGAACAATACTAACAATTCCACTTGGAACCAAGTTCAACTGTTGTCACTTTATCATTAAGGGCGATATTGGCACATAACATATGAAAATCACTATGGCAGGTAGAGCAAGTAACACTATCTTCGCCATTGGATAGCGCTTTCGAACACCAATGTCAAGTAGGCATATTTGAAGTTTGATGGTATTCAGAGAAACAACGTGCTTATCGGATAGTGTATGGACCGCTTAACCTCCAGCGATATCACGTCGAATCGCGATAAAAATATCAGGTGGCGATAGCAAAAAACACAAGGAAGGTCAAACAAACGTTGTACTATTCGCACCAAGACGTCCAAGATGAGAAATAATACTCACTCTGAACCGAGAAAATGTTCAACTTTGTCACAATAGTTCTCAAGAAAATTATCTCACCGAGATTAATTAGTGAAAATAACGATTCACTGGAGCGAACTTAAACTTCACAGCTGATCAATCTGAAGAGGTTACACACGATTGCTCTTTTGAGCGATAATTTTCAATTTCAAATAAATATAGAATTGCTAGATTATTCTAAAAAAAAATGTTTTTTTCAGCGTTGCACGAATATTTTATCCTATGGGAATTTTGGCCCGGTCACCTTACCTTTCAAACTTCTTTTGAAGAAAATGGGGTCTCTGAAATTGGGTTGGGATGAAGCCTAGTAACTATTAATATCGATAATTATTGGCAAGAATTTCCGCTTGTAAAGGCAGTACAGGTTCCTCGGCATTTGATTGGCTCACAGGGTTCAAAAAATATATTCATTGGATTATGTGATACCTGTTTGAAATCCTATGGTGCGTGTGCTTATTTGAGGACAACCTGTGGATATAACACCAATACTAGGTTGGTTCGTGCGAGAACTAAAGTTTCGCCAAATTGTTGGATTTTTTGCTGAAATCCTTCAACTCAAGAATCGGAATTAATGAGAAATTTGCTTCTAGTGAAACCGGGTGCAGATGAGTGTAATCCGAACAGTGAATGCAATAAAATTTGATTCGGAAGTTGCTTTATGTTGGATATCTGCTCCACCATCGCGGTGTACTATTTGTGCCGCGAACCTTGTATCTCAGATACAGGAGTTAGTGGCACCTGCTAGATGGTGCCACATCTCAGGTGCACAAAATGTGAGTGATGATTTGTCGAGAGGTCTCAAATCTTCACAATTTGTGGAAAATCAAAATTGGATATTTTGTACCCATTGAATTAACCAGGATCGAAATTTTTGGTCAACAAGGGCTATGAATGTTTCCTCAGAGGGCAAGTTGAAACAGCGAGAATCAACTTTTCTTGTGACTCAGCCGGATTATCATCCACTTAGAACATTGACAAAACGATGTTCTTCTTGGAATAGTTTGATTCATTCGACTACTCGTGTTCTTCGCTTCTCACGTCTATTGAAATCCAAGAGTATTTTTTCTGTTGGAGATCGACAAAAGGCAGAATAAGTGTTGGTTCGAATACTTCAGACCTCGCATTTTCTGCCTGAAATATCATTTTTGCGTACCAAAAGATTTGTGAAATCTAATTTGCGTTTTTAGTCGCCTTTCCCTGATGATGAGAGTATTCGGGTAGATGGAAGATTAAGTAATTCTTCAATAATTTATGATAGTAAACACCCACTTTTGCTCCCAAAAGGTGATCATTTTGTAAATTTACTTATTGATCAGAGTCATCGGCAAAATTTTCACACAGATCCTTCTTTGGTAATGGTAATTTTACGTCAACGGTTTTGGATTTCGGTTGCTCGAAACGCTGTAGAATTAGCAAATGCAACTCTTGCTTCCGAGTGAATCCAAAATCTTTGTTTCCAAAAATGGCGGATTTGACTTATGTTCGAGCGAGTGAAGCTCAACCTTTTTTACACGTCGATGTTGATTACGCCGGGCCGTTCTTTGTTTCGATGAGTAGACAGCGAGGAGTTCA
The DNA here is from genome assembly GCA_958510865.1 of Myrrha octodecimguttata. NCBI lineage: Eukaryota > Metazoa > Arthropoda > Insecta > Coleoptera > Coccinellidae > Myrrha > Myrrha octodecimguttata. Next base: position 15,707,776 of record OY294056.1, read on the forward strand.
AAGTCGTAAATCTTATTTGTGTCTATTCATCTGTTTGTGCACCAAAGCGTTACATTTGGAACTTTCGATTGGTCCAATGAACATTTTCCTAATGCCCTCAAAAGCATTCAGGACGACGCGGAACATGGTCCATCACATTTGGACTGCGGAAACAATTTTGTTGGTGCAAAAAATGAGCTCAATAAACTTTATAGTTTGATGAATTCGAAAGAATATTTGGGTTGGAAATGAGTTGGCGAAAGGCTAAATTACTTGGAAATTTCAACCACCTGAGAGTTCTCATTTTTCCGGTATTTTGGAATCACAGGTAAAATGTGTAAAATCCCATTTAAAAAGGATAATTGGTACTCAGATTCTCTCCTACGAGGAATTAAATACCATTTTGATTCAAATTGAATCTTTGTTGAATTTCCGGCCGCTGTCTTGGATGACTACTGATCCTTCTGATGCTGTTCCTTTATGCCCAGCAGATTTTTTGACATTAGGACTTTTGAAGGGCTTATGGTCATTGCTGATAGCTCTCCAAAATCGCTTTCAGATCGAAATAAACTTTTGGATCACCCCGTTAATTCCTTTTGATATAGATGGCGTATGGAATATTTGAATCAGTTGCAGATTCGCCGAAAATGGTTGACGGATCGAACAAACATAAAGATAGGTATGCTGGTAATTTTGAAGACAGATAATGTTCTTCCTTTGAGTTGGCCTATAGGCCTGATTGAGGTTTTCCCAGTTCGGACGGTATTATAAGGGTCGCGAACGTTCGCACCTGTAGTTAGGTTATGTCCACTGCCATATCAATAAGGACGAAAAAACTATCATTTTAACAAGTGAAAGTAGGATGTTGCTTCCTAGAGATATTTCATTGCGTGACAAGTTTCGCTATGTATGATCCATATGAGCATCCTCAGACTAGACTCACTGAAATTACAACACAAACATAAATCTTCACACCTGTAACATCTTAAAATTATTCTTAAAACTCATCTCATCTAAACTCACTCAACTTAAAATCGTCAAATATATAGAATAAGGATCAAAATTACAGAAATTCCTCATTCAACTTGTTTTCTAAAAATTCTTAAACATTTACGGTTATGAGCATCGATTACCAATGCAAATCTTATACGCCTTCCCCCAGAGGTCGGTGTTTCCCATTTTTTCAACGAATTTTTTCCAGTCTTTCTGTTTCGCTTCATACATTTCCCTCCTATACTTCCTCCTGAGACGGAGATAGATCATTTTCTCTTCTTCACTTTCGCCACGCTTTCGTGCCCTCTGAAAGTCGACGCGCGCCTTTCACACTTCCCTCTTTCGTTTCTGTAGGTCAGTAGTCCACCAGGATACCCTGGATGTGGAACTCACTGGCCTCTTCAACATACGCTCATTAACCGTGGTGATCCAGACTTCCAATGTCCTCACTTTCTCATTAGATCCTAGAACCTCGTATTGGCCAAGTACAAAACTTTCGGCCTCAGCTCTAATTTCAGCCTCGTACGCCCGCCCGCCGACGTCTTTGATCTCATATCTATTCGCTCTGGACGCATTCCTAGGCATTTTTCTCTCCTGACAAGAGTTATCAGTATACCGTTATGGTCACTAACACTCCAGTTAGACTTTACACACCAGTCGGTAGTGTAAATTTCATCCACCCTCCCATTCATCAGTGCGAGATCGATATCCGATTCATCCGTTGCACCACTGAACGTGTATCAGTCAGACCATTTATTCACCACAAGGAGACCCTTTTCATTTAAAAATTCCTCAACCAAGAGGCCCCTGCCCACGCTCCTCCCATACATCTTCATCCCCTTGCTGAACCACAAAGGAGATGTAGCATTCACATCCAGTCTGATGAGGACTGGATTGTTCCCAATCTAACTTAGAAGTCTCTCAATATATCCCAAGTATGGTTCCAACTCATCATTGTACTGGCAATACATAGAGACCACATAACCTTCATAAAAGGTATTCCTGGACCAGATGCATACGCCCCTTTCATCCATAAGGTCGGGAATCGGGACGACATCACCACCCTGGTCGTTGACCACAATGGCTGCCGAACAGCCAACCGATTCGAAAACTCAGACACTCGCCCATCCCTAACATAGGGCTCCTACAGCATACATATACTCAACCTTTCCCGCAATATGCAGTCGCGTAATTCGCTCATGACGCCGTAGCATCTTTGCCCATTCAGCTGCAGGATTCTAAGTTGGATCTTGACAACTTAGTCGCCCATTCTTGCCCTCATTCTCTTCATTTTCGCCTGATATTCGGGACACTTAGTACTAGATGTACTGTGCCCGGTATGTTTTCTACCACGCTGCAGACACTCCCTGCACTCGCTCTCGTTTTCACACTCACGTGCGACATGCCCCTCCTTGCCACAAGCTAAGACAGCTGTGGCAACGCTCAACTAAACTCATTTCCTTTATCCTACAGGCAAGGAAATGGACGGCAGAATAAATACGCATTTCCCTTTTACCACAAAATCAAATCTCTGAAAACATCTGAAAAATCTGAGATAAGCAATAAACCGCCGTATACAGCATGGTTTTTCAACGTATGCCGGATAAATGAAAATGTGATGGAATAGTTCCTTCCCGATAGAAAACCTCTCGAAACAAATGAAACAAAATAATTAATTCTTAAGTAACGAAAATTACTCCGTTACAATCTCCGAAAGAAAATGTAGGATCGAATTGAAATTTGGAACATTGTTGTTAAATACTGACTCTAAGGTTTGTGCCGAATTCAATTGAAATCTAATCAATATTTTCAGAGAAAAAATATTTCTCATCGAAAATTTTGAAAATTTTCGAATAAAAACAAACAACTGCATCCGCACAAAATTTTTTCTCAAGTTGCGCGTTGGTATTCCAAAACTGTCCACGAAGTTTCAATTTGATCCAGTCAACACTTTATGAGATATCGAGGAATTAACCTCGAAATTTCAAATGGGCCGTACTCCGAAACTATCCAACCGATTGCACCCATTAACGAACTTAACTGAGATATTCAAACCCAATCTGACAATTTCAAGACGCTAAGTCTTTTCTTTCGAAACTAGGAGCACATAGGGACGGATGGCCGAACAGAATTGAATTTGACCACGGATTCTTCTTCAGGGAGTTCAACCCAACCGTCTAAGACCATTTTCAGCTCAAAATTCGAAGATTATAGACATCGTGACGAAATGATAACGCGCTGTTTCTTAGAACAAGCGCGTAAAAATAGGCGTAAACCTCATTTATCCTTAAGCCCGCAAAGTTCAATTGTCGGAAAACTGGAAGGCGGTGGCTATACCTTAATATTAAGTAATGTAAAGCCGGATCCAGATGAGTGTAATGCAAACAGCGAATGCAATTAATCACAGGAAATTTTATGGTTCGAGGCAGCGCTCTTTCTGCTCCGTCAGGACTCGGTTTTAAACTCGATCGATGCATTTGAATGTATCATTCGAGGCTGAGCTCGAGTGCTGTCCGAATTTCATTGCAATCGCTGTTCGGATTACACTCATCTGGACCCTGCTAAGAGTGAAGCCATTAGAAGGATTATGTGTTTAGAAGTTGAACTACAACGAACTAACAGGAAATGAAAAAAAAATCTGAAAACTTGAAAATAAAATTTTTTCATTCGAAAATTCTGAAATTTCCTGAAGCTTTAGATTGTAGATTGGTTGTTAATATCTAAATAGAAAATAGATTACCTCCATACAAAATCTACAGCTTGAACAATACAGTTACATCTACAGTAACGGAAATTGAAAGTGGGTGATATATTGTTGTTAAATGCTGCTCATTTTGAAACATTTTATTTTACTATTGTGTTTACATTGTCAATATATCATCCACGAATATTTTTATGGATACGAAATTTTCCATCCGTTCGATCAAAAAGAGCTTTTTTGAAAAGATATACCAAGGGTTTATGATTTGTATGTACTGTTATCTTATGACCAAAAATATACTGATGAAACTTGGCACAACCAAATTGAATGGCAAAAATTCCTTTTCAATTTGTGCATGTTTTTCGTTGAAGAAATTAGAGTGTTGGAACTATAAGCAATAGGATGATTGTTTTTCATAATGACTACTCCTATAGCGGATTGTGAACTATCAACAGACAAAACCAAAAGTTAATCGGTATTGTTATGAGTTAATACCTGTGATTTCATTTTAGTATTTTTCGAATTTGTGAATGCTGTCTCACAATGTTCATCCCAAATCAATTGACTGTTAGTTTTCAAGAAATTTCTTAGAACTTCTGTTATCAAGTTATCAATAAATCAATAAAAGGACCTAAAAAGTTAATCATGCCTGAAAATCTTTGAATAAGTTCTTTTGAGGAAAATGTTCTCTTAATATATTTTTGTTTGGGTTCCTTGGATATTCTCAACTTTTCGACGGTAATGACTATAGAATTCAACCAAGACGTAGGTTTTGACACCTTAGACATGACATCCATACCTTCCATTCTATCTAATTCTTTTCTTAGTCAGTCATGTAGAGCAAATGGCCCTTTTCGAGGAGGATCGAAATGCGGAATAGCATCAGGATTTAACTTGATAGGGCAGACTGGTGGTAAACATCCTAGACCTTCAAATACTTCCTGAAACTCGTGGAGAATTTTATTTTAGTCATAATTTGTGAGATGAAAACCTATTTTTAAGATACCAATTTTTTGTGGGTAAACCCAAGACAGTTTGACAGAATATATTGACAATTATAAATGTGATAATTTCATGTGTATATTCGAAGAAACATTTAAGATCACATTCTCCACTAACTAGAATCTTATTTCCACTGAAACCATTGATTGAGACCTGACACTTAATAATCAATGAATCTGGTACATTTAATTTCTTGAAAGTTGCATCGGACCTAATATTAACATCGGCACCAGAATCAAGAATGCATTTAATTTCCAAATCATTGACAAAAATATTCACAGATCAAGAATCCTTTTTCTTACTAACAATATTGTTATTTCTAATCGTACCGACAAAAGGAAAAATTGAATCAGCACTTGCACGGTATGATTCTAAGTTATTGAACAATTTTGTATTTTCAAAACAAAATTTTGCCAAATGACTCGGTTTTTTACATAACCTGAATTTGATATTTGAAGCTGGACACTTATATCTGTGTCGTTCACCACATCTTCCATATATTGTTGCTATTGGGAGATGATCTTCGATTATGGAATTCACGTCTGAACCCATTAGATGACTGACTGATGCTTCTTGATCTTGATTGTCTTGATTTGTCATATCCTTTTCTGGATCTCCTTTTATTGATGTATAAAACTTGTTCAGCTCCTCCTATTGACCTATTGACATTTTGCCTTATGACATATACCCCATTTTCGAAGCATAAGCGAGGTACAGGGTGTCAACTTTGAGCAATATTCTGGTAACTGTGGTGACTTATATGTGACCTGTGAAATGACGATTTCTGGTCACATCTTACTATTTTTCGTTGGTCAATTCAATTGTTGTTTATAACTATGAAAAAAATATTTCAAAAAGGCGGAAAACCTACAAAGTTGGAATTTTTTGTTTTCGATTGCCAAATTGGATAGCATCATTTCGATGTACTCAATTTTCTAAGATATTCCCTGAAAAAATTTTTCCAAATTTCAAACTCAACTTTTTTTTACCTGTCTACAGTGAACAAAATTTCACCCAAAATTGTTGAAATCTTTCGAGGTTGAACTTACTGGTGTTTTCATTTTATAGCCTTCCAAAGATTCCGCTCGGAGTACTTAAATAATTTTCATTTGAGAAACTGGTAGCCCTATGGATGCCAAAATGGTGCTAATGGGCCCCCAGAATGACCTGGATAGAAATATGAATTCATCAAAAAAAAATTTCTTTCGAAAAAACCTCGATGGATTTCGAACTCGCCCCACTTACGAACAAAAGAGTCGCGTATAAATTTGATTTATTCTGATTATAATGTCCCTTACCAAGCAACGGTAGTTCATCGAATTTGACCCTTTTTTCCGAATGCGGAGAGAGTTCTACCAAAGTTTGTTAGAAAATATTTTTTTCTTGATAAATTCATATTTCTATCCAGGTCACTCAGGAGGCCAATCAACATAATTTTGGCATCCGTAGGGCCACTAGTTTCGTAAATAAAAATTATTTATATACTCCAAGCGGAGTGTTTGGAAGGCTATAAAATGAAAACCAATGGATATTTTTTCAGTCTATTTTTAAACCAGTGTCCAGAATGAAGGTAAGTTCAACTTCCAAAGATTTCAACAATTCTGGGTGTTTTTTTTCCACCGTAGACATGTTAAAAAAAAATTTGAATTTTGGAAAATTTTTTCACGGAAAATCTTAGAAAATTTAATACATTGAAATAATGCCATCTAATTTGGCAATCAAAAACAAAAAATTTCAACTTTGTAGGTTTTCCGCCATTTTGAAATATTTCTTCTAGAATTCTACACAACAATTGAACTGACCACCAAAAAATACTAAGGTGCGACGCGACCATAAACCGTTATTTCAAAGGTCACGTATAAATCACCACAGTCATGAGAATATGCTTCGAAAACGGGGTATATGTCATGAGGCAATAAAAACACATACTTATACAGAACTGATTCTTCAAAAAGACCTGACAATTCAAATTATTTTGATGTCGCAGAATCTTATAGAAAAAGAATCCACATGTTTCTTCCCGAAAAGTGTGAGAAAAAAAAGAAATGTTATGCTTCCACATACTGTGTAGTTCGAAATATTATCATTCAGAGATTTTCAGTAACATGATGCAGCGCAAGTTAGAATGGCTGTTGCACTCGGATCAGTTCAAGGCTACCGAACTCTGTCATTTCACGTAATTCCTCCCGTTTTTGAGAGTTTTTGTTATCTTCTTCAGAAGTTCAAAAACGAAAGTTAACACTTTTTATAGGAAGATTATGATTTCTGTCACTTCACAAACGATCATTAAATTCACCACACTGAAATACACTGTCGTTGGATTCCAATCTTGAGTTCTTTGCAGGTTAGGGATGATTTCTCCATTCCATTTTTGTTCTAAAGGTACTAATTGGAAGGCTACAGACTCTTTATAATTTTGGATAGGATGCTATTCATTTGATTAGTGGTTGCAGAACTGGATAGAAATTGGTTGACTCCAGGAATTCGATGACAAATTCATCCTTCTGTACATTCTTCCATTTTTATTTTATGTTGTACTAATATTACTGATCCAGCTTCTATTGGAATTAGGTCGACTTTTGTTGGGTGGTGAAAAGTCGAGCAGTTTTCAGATTAAGTTTCTAGTATTCTTTCTTGGAATCGGTGTAAACAAGATCTTCTTACAATGTGATATAAAATTCTGGATCTCTTGAATGACATTTCCCACATGTTTGTGTCTTCTTCCATGAGGATAAATGATGGAAGATTGGGTAGCAAAGTGTTTTCAAAGGGAAATGTACGTAGGTAATATAATTCATAAGCCATTTTTAACAGAAAAAATTTTTTTTAAATGATTACTGTATCGTATAATAATCCCTTAAATGTGTCGAGGTCATTTTCATACCAAATTTTGTTGAATTTCATTTTGGTTGACTGAATCAATTCCTTCATTACTTTGTATAGTATTAAAGTATGCATTGCGGATACTAAATCCTCAGCATTCAAAGTTTCTAAAAAATATTTTGCAATCTTTCCACCGATATTTAGGAGTACTCGTTCTCCTCTTAGATGTTGTGTTATGATGTTATTAAATTCTCTCCGTTTTTCATTTTTATTGAAGCATTTGCCTTATTGAAATGAGATGTACTGAAACTATTTTTTTCATCAAAAAAATTTTTTTGCTTTTCTTAGATAACTGCGATGTACTTATTAGATCATAGTGAAATATTAAATCTTAAGCATGATCTGCTATGTACTTGAAATTTTTGTATGTAGAAAATTTGAATTGTTCTGATCTGATTCAATGAAAATCTAATAATCTAAATAGAAAAATGAATAAGGAAACTTATCAACATAAAAGCATAGAAAATTCAACTGCGTAAAAAAAAATGAGTAAAATATTAAAATGAATCCATTGATTATTTTATCCTATTTTCATGGTAAATATATTTGTTTGTATATATGTTTGTTCATCGAATTTCCTTTCGATTATGATTCGATTTGTTACTAGATTTTCTTATAGTGGTACCCTTTGACTTGTTGGCGACTTCTCGAATTTTTTGCAAATTTTCTTCATTCCCTGATTCATCCAGATTATTTTGTTCATCATAACTTGAAACGATCTAGTTGAATCAGAAGGGTGAATGATTTCTGAATCTGATCTATTAAATTTTCTCTCGTGCAGTTCAGGACCTTTATCAATTTTGGCATGAATTAGAATTTCGTCTTCAGGAAAATATTCTGTTTTATTTTCGAAGGAGCATTTTGACTAATTTCTGAGATATTCTGAATATTTTCGGTCTTTTCAAATTTAATGGGAATTCAACAATTTTTACACACCTCAAAATCTCTTAAGATTTCGCTTCAAATCAACGATGAGGTGACGTGAACGGTGAATGCAGATGGATTGGAGTCATTTTTGAGAGCGGAGCGAAATATATTTATAAGATTTTTCGGGATTTGAATTTCGTGTTTCGACTCCGCCCTTTTCTCTGTTTTTCTTAGAGTGGATGAATTCGCTACAGGATAAACGGTTTCCGAGATACGGCCGGTGGCCACCCTTAATGAATCACCCTGTACAAGTGATGTCGTATTTAGAACATTATTTTGCGAACGAGTTCTTCCAAGTTTCTCGGTATTTTTTTCTGGCTTGTTGTACATGGTTACACCCTGGGGAGAGCATAGTTTAGCTTTGTCCTGAAAAAGCAAAAATATATTATTATTATTAATTGATTTCGAGTTCTATATTCCAGTTGATATAGCTTTTTTATTCGATTCGTGGACAATGATGTATATCCTGAGACATAAATATGGTAATTACTAATTATATAGAGGCATTGCAGAGAAATCTGCAATATTCAAGGAATGTGTGAAAAACTTCAAGTGAACTTCAAGTTTGAAGCAAAAATAATTATCTATAAATTCAACACTTTTAATCTTGGAGTTGTTATGTCGAATCTTATCTTGACATTTATTTTCAGGATGAAACTCAGAGGAAAATGAGGCGAAATATCATAAGATATGTTATATTGGCTTTCGTCATTACTATGCAAAGGATATCACTCAGGGTGAAGAGGAGATTTCCTACATGGCAACACGTCGTGGACTCAGGTGAGTGGATGATGAACCATCTTCTTGTTCCTGAATGGAACTATTTATGTGCAATAGTTATTGAAATAATATACATGAATAAATGTTCTGAATGACGCAATTGTTTACAATTAGTGATTTTGAGAGATTGGCAGATTTTTCATACTCGAAAATAAATATATCCATTAGATATTTCAACTGACTAAGTATTCATTCCGTGAAGAGAAGTATTCGAATATACAAAAGGTAATAGAGGTGATAGAAAGCACATTTAAAGACATGATTCTGAATGGGCCTTTTGTTTCTTATCTGAATATTTTTAAGCAACCTACCAAGTATTAATCGTAATAGTCGACTACCGTGTGAATCAAATCTTCAAGAGCAAGCAGTCACTAGTCATCAAGTTGCATCGAGTTTTTGGGTTTCTCAAGAAATTGGATGGTCAATTGCGGATGAATGGATTTCGGCAACGATGCCACATTCAAAGATTTTCAAACATCTTAAGTACAGCCACCCGCTGAAGGTGCTGCAACCATTCCCATGCAGCGAGAAATACTCAAATAAGTGAAATTTTATAATCTCAACCTCAGTAAGAGAAAACGAGATGATTTTAAGGCTTTAGTGATAATCAATGAGACGTGAAAATCGAAAGCCCGTTTTCTCCTAATAACGTTCTTCTGAAATCTTTTTTTGGATGTACTTAACTTTGTTGAGAGAGCAAGATCATTTATATTTTTCCATTTTTCGCCGATTTAGGTTCATTTTACCAAAATTTCATGATATAGCAATTGCACGTTTCCACCAATTTTCCAACCATTTGCACCCAAAAAAATATTAAAAAACAAGAACTAGGGCCCCAAAAAAAATCCCAGTTACATTCAAGGTACTGTATGCTTTTAAGTGGAAACAGGGCAATTCCGCCCGATTTTGCGGTTATAGTACGGTGACACTAAACACACAATCGAAGGATAATCAATCGACTTGTTCTATCCTTCATGTCAAAAAGGGAACTTGAAGTCGTCAACTTAAGGCAATATCTTTCTTTGTCCAATGGCATGTATATGCCAGGTCAACAACTTTATAATGAATATTGATGTCGATATTGAAATGTAAACGGCGTATCTCTCTCTTGGATTTGGGTTAGCTGAGAAGCTTAAATTTTTCTCAACCGCCTGCGAATTCTAAAACATGTATTTCGTAGCATGAATTTCGACACATTTTTCCAACATTTCTTCCATCATATAATGAATCACAAATACATATCAGTGTCGGCTTAAAATGTCACAAAATTTCAAACTACCATTTAGGTAAAGCCAAAATTCTATTTTAGTAAATTATCGCAATTCACCAATAGTCAAGCTTTGTAGATATTCGCTTTCGAAAAAGTTATTTTTTGTCGCGAAAACTTCCATTGAATTAAACCTTATGCAGAGATACCCAAATTTCATTGAAACTTGCGACAACTGAATTGTGATATTGTTGGACATTGCTGAAGAAGATACGAAAAGGATTTACAAACCATATTTGGCGTTGAGCGTCAAGCACATCGGTATTTGACAACTCATGTGGGAAACATGTTAGAAGTTGGTATTCTGAGCATTCACATTATATGTATAGCGTAACTTCTCAACAATAGTTTTTAATTGAAACCTAGCTCACGTCCCATTTGTTAAACAAGCAATAAATTGGCATGACCGGACGTTGAGCAATGAGTTGAAACTATCAGGTAAATCTGTAATTTAGTAAATGCAGTATCCCTCATGAAAATCTAGAGAAGCATTGACCTGAAGATAGCAGTTTCTGATTATTTTCATGAATTTCTGTCATTCTTCATCAAGAACTAGATTCCAATTATTCGATCTTATCTATATATTTGGAAAGATTGAGAAAATGAAATTTTACTAATATTTCCAAAAGTACAGATGACATCGAAAAGAAATCCAGTACTTAATCGAAAAAAGGCAGCTTGAAGGTTCATACTGAATTTCGTGAGGATAATATGATCAGAAAGTGGCAGAATATTGAATATTTGAAAATAAATTTTATATTTTTTCAAATTGTTCTAATGACAAGATCATCACGAAATTTTGCACAAAAATGCTCATCAACATTTTCAAACCAGTTTGACATATTGTTCTTAAATATCTAAAAAATTCTAAATTCTAATCTAAATTATGGCCGTGTTGAACTGAAATTTGGCCCACTGCTGTGAAATATGAAGTTTGAGGTATAAGCAGAATCCTTTCGAATATGTCGAAGAGTTTCCGAAAACAATTTTCCCGAAAAAATTTTGTGAAACTTTTTTGTGATTTAGCGACGTTACGATCTCACTCTTTTGTTTCACTTGAATTGTTACATTATGTCATTATGTATAGAAAATTTCATCATTCAGATGATCACCATGATTTCTCCGTACGTACTGCATTATGTGAACCCAATTTTCCATCACTTTTTCAATTCATGAGAATAAGTGATGGAAAATTGTGTCCTTAGAATGCAGAACGTTAAATGTTGATTTTTAATAGCTCAATTGTTTGTGGATTATCATCATAAACTTGTGACTCAACGTACCTCCAATGAAAAGAATCACCAGGTGTTAAATCACAACAACTGGAGCATTTCTTAATATCATTTCATCACCAGATTGTATATTCAATAAATCGATTGTTGAGGTGGCTGTGTTGCAAGTGGAGCCATCTTGTTGAAACCACATATTCTCCAGATTATTCTCAGGAACAGTAGGGACGGACAGAATCAATTTTGAAACTGGATTCGTCATTAGTGAGTCTAACCATTCCTTAAACAATGGTCTAACCTACTCGTTTGGGACCAATTTCGGAAAACAATTTGAGAATTGCAGACACTTGGGCATAACTCCTTTGAAATTGAATGTTTCTAAAGAAAACTGAATTTTTTCCCAAGTCACCCACAGTCCATGACTATGGCCTGAAAATTTCACAATATTTTCTGTACCTATTCAATAAAAATATTTTAGACACAGCCAAAATATTTATTGTTTCACACTGTGTATCTACCACAAAATTAGACTGCCGAAGTAATTGCTAGCATGGCCTTTCCATTTGTATGAAAACAATTTTCGATGAACCTGAACAGGCATGGTCTGACTGATGTGAAAGAAGCAACGGGTTTTCAGCAACAGTTTTTTGGAACTGTCCATTAGCGTATCTGAGTGAAAACAGCTGCTACAATCAGGTGTTTTTTGGGATATGTCTTATCTGGTGAGTTGAATGAGTTCAACTCAAGGTAATAATTTGTCACCCCTGAAATCCCCCCCAAACTATCCCTCGAACTTAAAAAAAGCTCAGAACACTTAAAATGTCCGTTGCTGGGAATTTTTTTTGCAAACAGCACGTTCCATACGGTCATCAAATACTTATATTTGAAAACTCAATGATATACGGTGACATAATTTGTGATCCCTCACAACATTAACAACATCCTCAAATATCCTATAAAGTGAAAAAATTTCTTTATCATTCAAATCTCAGCTGCTGGTGATTTTTTGGTGCCAATCGTTCATTCTGAGCCTGATGAACACGTTTCATATGGTGAAATAATTTGTGACCCCTCAACAACCCTCTAAATTACCGTCTAAAGTGGAAAATTCTCGTATCCAATAAAAAGTCCGCTGCTAGCGTTTTTTGATGCCAATTGATTATAAAAGCCTGATGAACATAACACGTTCAATATAGTGAAATAATTTTTGACTCCTTAACAATCCCCTCAATTACCCCCTAAAGGGAAAGAATTTCTTGTTCACTAAAAGGTCCGTGGCTGGTGATTTTTGATGACAATCGTTCATTCTAAGCCCAATGAACACGTTTCATATAGTGAAATAATTTGGGACCCCTCAAGAAACTCCCTATTTAGTCCTTAACATGGAACATTTGAAATAATTCTACCATATGGAACGCGTCAGGATTAGATTGAATAATTGACATGAAAAAATCTCCAGCAACGGATGATTACGGGAAAACGGGAAATTTCTTATTGAGGGAGTGATTATCAAAAAAATCTAGAAGAGCACTGTCGTGAAGGGAGAAACTTTTGCCCGCATGTTCAAATTAGTTGCTGAAGCGGTCATCTACATTGAACATGCGCGCAAAAGCTGTTGCCTTCACGGCAGTGCACTTCTAGATTTTTTGATAATCACCCCTGCTGCCTTCAGGACAGTGCTACAGTGCTTTTTCAGATTTTTTTTCGATAAATTAGTGGATTTCAATTCGATCTAATCTGTATTTTTGGAAATATTGGAAAAATAAAATTTTGAATGGTTATAACTACGGATTCATTGGGCGGATTTCACCCATTCACGAATTCGACCTTCGTTATTGAGCTCCAAACCTACTCTACAAATATCGAGTTCTAAGTTTTTATATTTGTAGAGAAGGTTTGGACCTTAATAACGAAGGCCGAATTTGTGAATGGGTAAAATCCACCCAATAACTCCGCAGATATACCCACTGACAATTCTATTTTCCCAATGATTCAGTACTTAAAATGATAGTTTGAAGGTTCATACAGAATTTAATGAAGATAATATGATGAGAAGATCACAGAATATTAAATATTTGAAAAAAAATTTGAAATATTTTTTCAAACTGTACTAATGAAACGATCATCAAGAAATTTTGCACAATCTCCCTCAATATCTCCGATCTCGCTGCAAGGTTTCATCACGATTGAATCAGTATTTTTTGAGTTATACCAAAAAAAAAACAACGATATCGAGAAGAAAATCACGAAATTCTACATATTTTTTCCCAATATCTCCAAAACTAATAGCCATATCGAATTGAGATCTGGTACACTGCTTTAAAATATAAAGTTCAAGGAAAAACTGAAATTTTTCTTGAATATGAACAATAGTTTCAGAGAAAAAATTTTTTTTCGAAAAAAAATTTTGAACAAATTTTTTTTAATTGAGTAACCATACAATTTCAACCAAATTGTGTTTAAAGTTGAGCGTCGTTATGTTCCAACCAACTGCCAAGTTTCAATCCAATCGCTTCAGAAGTGGAATATGAGGAAATTAACCTCAAAATTTCGAATGGCTATAACTCCGAAACTATTTTGCCTGATTCGGCCCATTAACGAACTCAACCTTCTCATCTGATCTTCTCATCTCATTTTGAAATGAAACCATTCCTGAAATTTTCAAGTTGATAGAATCCTCCGTACGCCCGTAATCTTGATGACGGCCGGCCGGCCGACCGGACAGAATCGATTTTGACACCAGATTCGTCATCAGTGAATCCAACCTAGTCGTTCATGACCATTTTTGGCTCAATCAGCGAAGATTACAGACCTTTGGACAAAACGATAGCAAGCTGTTCCTCTAGAACATGCGCGCAAAAATGGCCAGCAACTGACCTCTTAATGACTACGAAATTTTTATAATTTAGGGGGTAATTGAGGGAGTTGAACTTATGGAAAGTATTCATCAGGCTTCACTTTATAGGGTATTTGAGGGGTTCTGAAGGACTCACAAATTATTTCACTTTATGGAACGTGTTCGTCAGAATAAGATTCAACCTCAATCTCACCATCACCCTCACCCTCACACTCACTCTTACCCTTACCCTTAACTCCATACATGCAGTCATAAAACTACTACCCTACATATTAGGATATACAGCTTGCCAAAAAAGTTACGTTACTCGTCAATAGTTCTTGAACGAAGAATTATTGAGGAAAATCCCCGCACCCGATCGATTTCTAACTTCAAAACCAATTTATCCTGGCTGGTCAAATATCTCAGCAAAGTTTGTTGATGGGTAAAATCGTTCGAATAGTTTCGGAGTAAGGTTAAAATTTTCGTTGAAAAATCTTTTTTCGCCGAAACTGTCGATCAGATTTCAACGAAATATGGCAGAGATCTTAGAGTCGGTATACAACAATTATGTTCCAGTTTTAAATCCGATTCGAAATCCACTTTTGGAGATATAAAATCTTCCACATTCTGTTGAAAACATTTTTTTCTCGTGGACTACTGAACAGATTACTATGAAATTTGGCATATATCATGAGAACTATAACGAACAATGATATTTTGACTTTCAATCTGATCTGCTATTCATTTTTGGAGATATAGAGAAGAAAGATGTCAAATTTCGGTGTTAACTGAAATGTCGAGGTTATTTCCTCAATATCCCAAGATATATGGATGTCATCAGTTTGAAACTTTATTGTTTGTTGAAGAATTTCTACATGCTACATGATATAAAATTTCGTAGGGATATATATAGTAATGAGAAAATTATTTTAAATCATTGTTCGAAAATAATCGTGAGTTTTTTTAATTTTTTTTTTTGGGGACTATTGATAATATTTCAATGGAATTTGGTATAGACCTTGAAGTCGATATTGATCAACAATATTTCTGATTTCAATTTTGTTCGATATCCATCCACGGAAAAAGTATGTTGAATTTTATTGTCATTCGAAATGTTGAGGTCATTTTCTCAATATCTCAAAAAAAACTGAGGGGATCAGATTGATATTTCGCAACTTGTTGGATAAGATATTTATACGTGGAGATATTGGAATCGAAATATGTCAAATTTCGTGGTTATTTGGAATTTTGGAGTAATTTCGTCAATAACTCAAAACCCACTAAGGCGATTTGGTTAAAATTCCGTAGATAGTTGTGGAATACCATTTTCCAAGGATCGTACAGACAGAAATAGATTTCAGCGTTATTAAGCGCAGACCTTGAAGTCACTATTCAGTTACAGTCTTCAAAATGTCAGTTTGATCGTATATTAATCTTCGAAAAGATTTGAAAAAAGTAATACTAACATAATTACAAGGACGAATATCTGTCGATGAATCGAATAAATGTTCCACCTTGATCAGAGTTGATCATCCAATCAATGAAAACATCTACACCGAAGAAGTGGTTCCAAGGGGAATGACTACAGCTATTTCACAGTTATTACTGATCGTCAGGCCATCTTTCCTTGGATGAAACCGCTAAATAGGAATCGAGATACTTGTCACCTTTCAGATGGAATACTGCATTACGAAAACGTATAGCGTGCCATCTTCTAGGAACACCTTGCGAATCCTACCTGCGAGCGCAGAATACTTTGATCGATGAGGATAACGTTTATCCTTTTGTCGTCTCAGTTCAATGCATCTGCGATTTTGCAGTTTATAAAGTAAGTCACTACTTTAGAAACACTTGGTTTATTTGGTTTTTCCACAAGACAATAACGTTCAACATCTGACAAAGATGGAAATTGGTTGATGGGGAAAAGAGAGCTCCAGTAGTAATACTAACATGATTACAAAGACGAATATCTGTCGAGAAATCAACAAATATTCCACCTCGATCAGAGCTAATCATCCAATCAACCAGAACATCCTGAAGTGTATCCTAGGAAAATGACTATTTTGCAGAATCCTTTTGTCGTATCGACAAAAAAATAAACGTCATGCACATCGATCAGAGTATTCTGCACCCGAAGGTAGGATTCGCAAGATGCTCCTGGAAGATGGCGCGCTGTACCTAGTTATCCTGCAGTATTCCATCTGGAAGGTCGCAGGTATCTAGATCTAGAATTTTGAGCCGAAAATGGTCCCAAACGACTAGGTTGGACTCGCTGATGACGAATCCGGTGTCAAAATCGATTCTGACCGGCCAGCTATCCATCCGTAGGCACGACAACGGGCGTACTTAGAATCCTATCGACTTGAAAATTTCAGCGTGAGTTGCATTTCAAAATGCGAAGGTTTATTTAGTTAATGGATAAAATCGGTCCAATAGTTCAGAAGTTATAGCTATTTGAAATTTTGAGTTTATTTTCCTGATATTTCGGGAACCACTGAAGCGATTGAATTCAAACTTGGCAGTTAGTTGAAACAAAAGGTCTCGCAAAATTTCGTCGAGTTCGTTTTGTCAGTAAAATAAAAAAAAAATTTTTTCGAAAAAAATTTTTTTAGAGAAAGTATTGAGTTCATTCGCGGAAAATTCTGGTTATACTCTAAGATTTATATCCGAAGTACTGTGCCAAATTACAGTTTGATGCGATTACAATTTTTGGAGATATTGTGAGAAATTATGTCAAATTTCGTTATTTTTTTCTCGATATCGTTGTTTCTTCTGGAATATCCCGAAAAATACGGATTCCATCATGATGAAACTCGGCAACTGACTTGCCGATGAACAACTTTTTGCAAATTTTTGTGATGATCGTGTTATTCGAAAAGAAAAATTCAAATTTTTTTTTTCGTTAATATTCAATATTCTGTGATCTTCTAATCATATTATCCTCATGAAATTCTGTATGAACCTTCCAACTGTCATATTTCAATTCGATCTAATCTGTATATTTGTAAATATTGTAGAAATCAAATTTTGAATCGGTATATATGTGGAGTCATTGGGTGGATTTAACCCGTTCACAAATTCGGCCATCGTAATTTAACCCCAACTCTACTCTACAAATATCCAGTTCCTAAGTTGTTTCTTGCGGAAGTTATTGTGTCTACGGTCGGTTGTAAGGCCGACCGTTAAACACAATAACTACTCAGAAACTCGATATTTGTAGGGTAGGTCTGGGGTGAAATGGAAAAATTCGTCTAATGATTCCGTTGATATACCCATTCAAAATTTTATTTTCCCAATATTTCCAAAAAAAAAGATAAAATCCCATTGAAATCTTGTACTTTATCGAAAAAACTAAAAGAGCACTGCCGTGAAGGCAGCAGCTTTTGCGCGCATGTTCAAATTCGTTGCCAAAGCGGTCGTCTCGATTGAAGAAGCGCGCAAAAGCTGCTGCCTTCGCGGCAGTGCTTTTTCAGGTGTTTTTCGAATATTTCGAAGATGGTGATCTAATAATCATATGGTCCTCACGAAATTCCGCATGAATCTTCATTCTGCCATTTTAATTCAAGTACTGGATATTAATCCGATAAGATTTGTAGTTTTGGAAATATCGGAATAATCAAATTTCATTGGGTGGATTTGATCAATTCGCTAATTCGACCTCTGTAATTGAACTCAAAACCTACAATGCAAGTACGAAGTCTTCTGGATGATATTTTAATCACTATCAGCCCTTAGGGCGTTCGTAAACACAATAATTTTCTGAAGAAACGACGTAGAGACTCGATATCTGTAGAGTATGTTATTTGTTTAATTACGAAGGTCGAATTCGTGGATTGTTAAATTTGCCTAATGATTCCGTAGGTTAAAAATTACATTTTTTCAATATTTTCAAGAATAGGAGCGTTTGGCGGAGCCAATACATGAACAGGTGACAGGTACTGTGACAACGAATTTGAACCAGTGCGTAAAAGCTCTTGACCTAACACCAATGATTTTCTAATTTTTTATTGAAAAATTAGGAAATAATTCACAATTCGTCATTAGGGAGTACTGCAATCAGACCATAATTCCTTCAAATAACATAATCACAAGGACGAATATCCGTCGAAAAATCAACAAATATTTCCCCTTGATCAGAGCTTATCATCCAATCAACCAAAACACCTACACCGAAGAAGCGGATCCAAGGAGAATGTATAGCTGTTTCACAATTGTTATTGATCGTCAGGTCAACTTACCTTGGATAAACCGCAGAGGGATTTCTCGATACTTGTCACCTTTCAGATGGACCGCTGCAGTATAACAACATACAGTGCGCCATCTGTCAGCAGCATCTTCATCCTTTTGTCGCATCAGATAGCTGTAACTACGATATTGCAGCTTCTCAAAAAACCGTCACGACATTGGAAACACTCGGTTCATGTGGATTCCCACAATACGAAAACGTCCAACATCTAACAAAGATAGGAATTGGTTTCTCGGAAAAGAAAGAGCTCCAGTAATAATAAATAACATAATCACAAGGACGAATATCCGTAGATAAATCAACAAATATTCCCCCTTGATCAGAGCTGATCATCCAATCAACCAAAACACCTACACAAATGGAGCGGATCCAAGAAGAATGACTACAGCTATTTCACAATTGTTATTGATCGTCAGGTCAACTTACCTTGGATAAACCGCAGAGGGATCTCTCGATACTTGTCACCTTTCAGATGAACCACTGCAGTATAACAACATATTTTATCCAAGGTAAGTTGACCTGACGATCAAAAACAATTGTAAAACAGCTGTAGTCATTCTCCTTGCATCCGCTTTCTAAGTTGTGGGTGTTTTGGTTGATTGGATGATTACCTCTGATCAAGGGGGAATATTTGTTGATTTATCGACGGATATTCGTCCTTGTGATTATGTTATTTATTTTAACTGGAGCTCTTTCTTCTCCGTGAGACCAATTCCTATCTTTGTTAGATGATGGACGTTTTCGTCTTGTGGGAATCCACATGAACCGAGTGTTTCCAATGTCATGACGGTTATTTGTAAAGCTGCAATATTGCAGTTACAGCGACCTGATGCGACAAAAGGATGAACGTCATGCACATCGATCAAAGTATTCTGCACTCGAAGGTGGGACTCGCAAGATGCTCCTGGCAGTGACGGTCCATCTGAAAGGTGACAAGTATCGAGAGATCCCTCTGCGGTTTATTCAAGGTAAGTTGACCTGGCGATCAATAACAATTGTGAAACAGCTGTAGTCATTCTCCTTGGATACGCTTCTTCGGTGTAGGTGTTTTGGTTGATTGGATGATTAGCTCTGATCAAGGGGGAAAATTTGTTGATATATTCGTCCATGTGATTATGTTATTCATTATTACTGGAGCTCTTTCTTCTCCGTCTGGAGAACAGCGCGTTATCGTTTCGTCACAATATATGTTATTTTTTAATTCTAAGCTGAAAATGGTGTTAAATGCTTGGGTCGAACACCTGAAGAAAAATCCGTGGTCAAATTCAATTCTGTCTGCCCGTCTGTCCGTCCGAGCAGTCCGAAATGCTCTATCTTTCGAAGAAAAAGACCTAGCGATTTGAAATCGCCAGATTGGGTTTGAAGTCCAAATTATTCGGTTAAGTTAGTTAATGGGTAAAATCTGTCCAATAGTTTCAAAATTAGGACTTTTTGAACTTTTGCTGTTAATTATTCGATATCTACTTACTCGATCGGATAAAAACTTTTGTAGATATATTAAGAATACCAATACGAATCTCAGTGCAGAATTTTGTGTGGATCCAGTTGTTAGAAAATTCGAATGTTTTTAAAATTTTTGTTGATTTTTTTCTCGGAATATATCGATTATATTTCAACGAAATCTGAACTTGGCCTTTTAGTCAGTATTTCACAAAAATAGTGCAAATTTCAATCCATTAAGATATTCAGCTACGGGAATATTAGGAAAAAATATTTTAAATCTCAATAAAAATACAGAATTGAATGCCAAATCTCGTTGTTATTTGGAATTTCAACGTTATTTCATTATTGCGGAAATAACGTTAAAATTCCAGAAGAACAGAAACTTCGTAATCAGATGGAGAATGCAACTGAAGGCAAAATTTTGTGTTGATCCAGTAGTAAGAAAACGAAAAAAAAAAATTTCAAAAAGCACTGCCGTGAAGGCAGCAACTTTTGCGCGCATGTTCAATGTAGATGACCGCTTCAGCAATTAACTTGAACGTGCGCGCAAAAGCTGCTGCCTTCACGGCAGTGCTTTTTGAATTTTTTTTCTGATAAATTACTGGATTTCAATTCGATCATATCTGTATTTTTGGACATATTGTAAAAATAGAATTTTGAATGGGTATATCTACGGAATCATTGGGCGGATTTTACCCATTCACGAATTCGACTTTCGTTATTAAGCCCCAAACCTACTCTACAAATATCGAGTTTCCAAGTCGTTTCTTCCGGAAGTTATTGTATTTAAAGTCAGCCTAACGGCCGACTGCGTAAACACAATAACTTCCGAAAGAAACAACTTAGAAACTCGATATTTGTAGAGAAGGTTTGGACCTTAATTACGAAGGCCGAATTCGTGAATGGGTAAAATCCACCCAATGATTCCGTAGATATACCCAATCAAAATTTTATTTTTCCAATATTTCCAAAAATAGAGATCAGACCGAATTGAAATCCAGTACTTCATCGAAAATAACAGTTCGAAGTTTCATACAGAATTTAATGAGGATGATATGATGAGAAAATCATAGAAATTTTTTTTTTCAAATTGTTCTAATAACACGATTATCACGAAATTTTGCATAAAGTTGTCTTTCAGCGTCTTAAAACTAGGTGTGAAGTTTAATCAGGACTGAATCAGTATTTCTCGAGTTATACCGAAAAAATCAACGATATCGAGAAGAAAAACTCGAAATTTGACATATTTTTTCCCGATATCTCCAAAACTTATGATCGTATTGAACTGAAATTTGGTACATTGCTGTGAGATTAGAAGGTCAAAGCGTGAGTATAATTTTTCTTGGATATGATGAATGGCTTCCGAAAAAACAATTTTTTTGGAAAAAAATTTCGAAAAAAATTTTTTTTTAAAATTACCGACAATATAATCCTGACGAAATTCAGCTCAAAGTTGCGCGTCGTTGTACTTCACCTAACTGCCAAGTTTGAATCAAATCGCTCAGGTAGTTTCTGAAATAAAAAATAAATAACTTCAAAACTTCAAATGCCTATAACTCCGAAACTATTCGATCGATTTGGCCCATTAACGAACTTAACCGCGGCATTCCAATGCGCGAACTACCCTGAAAGTTTCAAGTTGCTAGCTCACTTCGTTCGACAGTTATCGTGTCTACGGCCGGCCGGCCGGCCGTCCGGCCGGACAGAATCGATTTTGACAACGGATTCGTCATCAGTGAGTCCAACCTAGTCGATTGAGACCATTTTCGGCTCAATCATCCAAAATTACATTTGGACAAAACGATAGCACGCTGTTCCCCTAGAACATGCGCGCAAAAATTCATCGAAAAATTAAATTTTCTTTTCTCGAAAATACAGATCAGATTTCAACGACATTTGGCACAGGCTTTAGAATTAGGATTCAACTAGTGAGCACCCAGATCTACCTAGCGATAGATCAATCCTGAATATAGATCTATCTACATTTACGGTTGGTAGGACGCGCCTAGATCTACATAGCGGGTAATTTTTTTTTCGGTAGATCAATAGAATAGGTACTCGACAATATTCAAGAAGCACCCTGTATAAAAATAAAATTACCCACAAATGTAATACTCCCTCGAATATAAGGTAATAAGAAACAGGGCTCTCTGTGAATAAATTTAAAGGAAAACTCGCAAATGTGAAACTCCGTCGTATTTATAGCAATAGTCTTGTAACCGTCGTCCGTAAGCAATTACAAACCTTCAAACTCGATAGGGCCTTAATTTTTACAAACGGAGCACACTATAGGTATTCAATTGCAAAAAAAAATCCCAGGTGATGTCAAATTCTATAACGGTTTTCGCCTATTCTTCAACAGAATTTCGACTGAATCGTGATGTATTTTGATAAATATTGAGATGATGAAATTTAAAATACGTTAATCTACTTAATCGAGAGCTCACATTTAAACAACAAATCTACTATCAAAAATCAAAACTCAATTTTATATATATTAAAACGGCACCCACTTCAACAATTCATTCAATTTCGGCAAATTTTAAGAAATTATTTCCAGCTTGTTGTTAATTCATTTCATCTGAGACTTGTTTTGATAGAACATTCCACGGAAACGGCTTATTATATCATCCAACAACTTGAAATTGGTCATTCATCCATATTTTCCATCATTATAAGCAAATTTTAACAACAATAATTCAACGATCTTCAACCTCAATTCAGTTTCGAGATTAAATTCGCGGAGGCACCCCATCATTGCGAAATGCGCGCTTTTTGAGATTAAATAAAGCCCAGAATTATCCGAACATAGCCGACTATTAATGTCGTTCGGGTTAGGAAATCTATACGGACAAAATACTGGAGAAATCATATCACTTATATCAAAAGTCTCACATTTAATCCGGAACAATTTTATGGGTTTGTTGTGGCGAAAATATGGTTCATTTTAATGTTGTCAATTCATAGTGTCTTTCTTTCGTCAAAATAATCCTTATTTTTCGTTTACATGACACTTTTCAAAGGTTATGCTAGCTCCACCCTTCTCAACGTCCAGGGGTGCGTTCACAATTATCGTCGAACAATCGCACGACGACGCCCTGAGGTCATCCGACTGTTCACAATTGTCGTCAGGTGAAATTCATCTTCGTCCACGATTCGGGTAGAAACTCACCGAGCGATCAACTTTTTAACCCAGAAAATAGTTGGTGAAAATTTATCGCGGCTGCGCAATTTACTTGTCAATTCGAAATCACAACAGTTTGAGTCAGTCATCATTTTATTATTTGATAATACATCATTATGGAGACTATTTCAACGAACTCCCACAATCTGGTAGTTGACGAAAATACTAAGTTACCAATTATTTCAGAGGATGGACAATCGGTATTGCGGAAAGCTTCTCTTCTCATTCTGAAGTGCTGCTGGAACCCCTTGTCAGACTATTTGTCAATATTTTCATAAAGCCAGCTTCTTCTATCCATTTTTTTTGGCTCTCCAATAACACATTGCGTGCACTGCAAATTAATGCCACCATCTCCACAACAGAATCATCTTCTACCTCGCTATCTGAGGAAGAATCTTCCAAACAAAAAAATGCAACTGCAGGATCCATTCCAAAAATAAAATCGAATTAAATTTTGTTGGTCAAAATCAAAATACTTTTTTAGGCCATGTTATGATAACAAACGAAAGTTTGACAACCGAATCGTGAACGAGGTGAAACGAACAACTCTGGTTGACAATTGTGAACGCACCCCAGGAGAAACACGAGCGGAAGTACCCGATCTTTGCCGACGGTCAAAGCCTATACGATGCTTGAGTTTTCCGCGGAATCGACAGGAATTCACAGTTCAACGTTGCCATATATTTATCGTCGCAAAAAAAAATTTTGACTACAAACCGATCCCGAAAGCGGTGGTTATAGCCGATCTCGGCCGAGCCCACAGAAATACTTACAACGTTGAATTTTTGTCGGATTTTTGTAGAAATGTCACTAGCTTCAAACATTCTTGCAAGAAAACGAAAAAGAAAAAAGAAAAAACGGCCGCTTCACGGATCAATATCATTTTTTATCTTCCCGAACGTACCGAAACATTTTACCTAGCTTAAAAACCTAGTGGCCAAATTCTTTCCTGTAGTTTTGCAAATATCAATATTTGGGTTTTTTTTCGGAAATTTTTTAGAAAATCTCCCGATATTCACTCATTAAGAGATCTAAAGTACAGAAAAATTCGGAACCTTCTTTGTATAAATATGTTCAGGCATCACGTCAACTCTCCCGAGGAATATCCGAAAAATTCTCATGAAAATTACCCTTCTTTAGTAAAAGTTTTTATTGATCTCCTGCAGTGGTTCGGCGGTATTGCCTGTAACGCGGTAAGTATTATTGACATCAAAGTTTCGAATATCAATCCAATACGATATTTTCTTTCGGCGATATATCAAAAAATATGTCAAATTTTGTTGTTGTTTGAAATTTGGACGTTATTTGCTCAATATCACGAAAAGTACGAATTCTATCAGATCGAAATTTCGTAGTTATATGAAGAATACCTAAGTAAAACTTCTTGCGAATTTCAACTCGATACGATATTTACTTTCGGAGATATGTGGAAAAAACCTAGAAAAGTACTGATGTGAGGTTAGGAGCTTTCACGCGCATGTTCCGTTGCCAAAGCAGTCATCTATACATCTATACTAACTTCAAGGTGGCATTTTTCATTGAAGGACGATTCGATCTATGTTTTGGAAATATGGGGAAACTGAAATTTTGAAAGGGTATATCTGCGGAATCATTCAATAGTTCTTAGTAATTCGCCAATTCGACCTTCGTAATTACACTCCAAACTTACTTTACAATTATCAAGCTACTGAGTAGATTCTTATTAGAAGTTATTTTGTTCACTATCAACTGACTATGGTTATAGGCCTACCGTAAACATTTTAACTTTAGGTAGAATCGACATAGTGAATATATTTGTAGAGTAGGTTTTCAGTTTAGTTGAGAAGGTCGAATGCTTAAATGGGTTGAATTCGCCAGTTATTCTTTGGATAGTTATACTCATTCGAAATTTTGGATCGAATTGCAATCTAGTACTCGAATCTGTCTGAAGTTTTCAAGTTTTGAGCCGAAATTGGTCCCAAACGACTAGGTTGGACTCACTGATGAAGAATCCGTGGTCACAATTGATTCTGTCCGTCAGGCCTTCCGGCCGTGTGCGCTGTTACTTTCGAAAGGAAGGACCTGGAGTCTTGAAATTTTCAGGTTAGGTTAAGATCCTGAATATCTCGGTTGAGTTCGTTAATGGACCAAATCTGCCGAATGGTTTTTGTGCCACAGCCATTTGAAATTTCGATTTCTCAATAACTCGAAATATAATTATCTGATCCAAATCAAACTTGGTTGGAAGATGAACAGTATCAATAAAAAAAAATCTAGAAAAGCACTGACGTGAAGTCAGCAGCTTTCAAAGGCCTATTCACATTGCGAAATGGTGATTTGGAAATTTCAGATGAATATTTTTCGTGTTATTGAAAAATCAAAATTTCGAAAGGCTCTAGCACAAAAATCATTTGGCAGATTTTGCCCACTAACGAACTTAACCGAGATATTGAATCTAGGTTCATCCTTTCTAAAGTTACAGGGCACACGGCCGGACGGTCGGACGGACAGAATCAATTTTGACCACGGATTCTTCATCAGTGAGTCCAACCTAGTCTTTTAAGACCGATTTCGGCTCAAAACTCGTAAAATTACTGACATCGTGACAAAATGATAATGCGATGTTCTCCAGAACATATAACACTCAACGTAGATGAAGATGAACGGAAAAAATTTTTTGCCAGTTTTTGGAAAAATGCCCCCCAGCACTTCTTGCACATGACGATTTTTTGACCACATGTTGATTTCGCATTGTAAGGATGTAGTGAATGATACTAAGTGGTTCATACATTTTAGTAATGGAGTTCACCCGAAAATCTGTTTCTAAATGAAATATAAAGATTTTCTGGAAAAAAATTTTTTTTTTCAAATTTTTTTATGGGGAATTCTTCATATTGCTACTGTACATTTTTTACCAACCAAGTTTTATTTCGATCAGAAAAATATTTTTCGAGTAATTGTGAAATCAAAATTTCAAATAGCTGTGGTACGAAAACCATTCGGCAGATTTGGCCTATTAAAGAACTTAACCGAGTTGACGCAGTCAGCCGTTAGGCCGAGCGTAAACACAATAACTTCCGGAAGAAACGACTTAGAAACTCGATATTTGTAGTGTAGGTTGGGGGCTTGATTAAGAAGGTCGAATTCGTGAATGAGTAAACTCCGCTCAATGATTCCGTAGATATACCCATTCAAAATTTTATTTTTCCAATATTTCCAAAGATACAGATTAGATCGAATTGAAATCCAGTAGGATTATCAAAAAACAAACTAGAAAAGCACTGCCGTGAAGGCAATAATTCCCGTAAGATGTACCCATGGGAAGTGCTGTCGCAGCATCTTTTTATCTATTCAACTTCATGTAGATGTAATAAAAAGAACCCATGCATTGTGGTTAGTTAGTTCTGATAGTACATTTCTCACACTTAATCATTTTCCTGTAACAATAAACATAGTTTTTAAAAATACGTTTTAAGCTCTCTAAAACGTAATTGGCGCAGTCGACGGAGTTTTCGCAGTGTTCATCGAGAAAAACTTTAGAGTCCACTCTATATAGTGAAATCAGAACTTTATTTTCTCGTTGTTCATTGGTGCACCTCTTCCTGATCTAAACATGCATTGTGAAGAAGCAGAATATGCAGATTAGGATCACAATACTAAGTTGGTGAGATATATTGAAACTTTTGAATATTGTTTATGTAAGATCAATTTCATCCATTGATTCTCTCGTAGAAAACGATTGTGAATTAGAGCTAGATTTACTGAATTCCTTTGATAAGTTTTCAATCTCATTAAGTGATAAATCAACTAATATAAATATGCCAAACACTCCAGTTTTTGACATTGAAAATTTAAATATTATTCCCGAGTTTGATGGAAATCCAAATAAATTGCATATATTTATTCAAGTTTCGGAAGCAATCCTTCTCATTATTTTGACTTAGATAATTTAGGTAATTTTCAAAATAACCTTCTTTTAAACGGTATTCTCAATAAACTTCAAGGCAGAGCCAAAGAAATAGTAGCCATACATGGAGCTACCAATAATTGGAATAAATTTAAAATGCTCTTTTATTAAATTTCGGAGATCTGAGGGACGAAAATTGTCTTGTTCAAGATCTCGTCAATTTAAGACAAAAATCAAATGAAACCCCCAAAGAGGTTCATGAAAAAATAATCACTCTTTTGAATACCATTTACTACTACATTGATCTGAAGTGCGAAGATGCCTTACGATCGAGTGAGAGAGAATTTTTCACGAAACAAACTCTGAAAACTTTTTTACCAGGTTTAAGAGAACCTGTGGGTCCATTCATTAGGGCTATGCGACCCGAATCATTAGCTCAAGCTTTACAATTTATTATAGAAGAAGATAACATAATCAAATATCTAATTCAATCGCGAATTATTCGACAAAGACTCTCGAAAATATCCATAGAAATAATTATATCAACCTTTCAACATTTCATAATCAAAGTACAAATAACCATGATTTAACAAATCAAATATCACAAAATAATAATTATCAAAATCAAAGACCTAATAATTTCAATCGATTTCCGAATGGTCCAATAAGTATTAGGAGAAACCCAAATTTTAGAGAACAAACATTTTTCACTAATTCCCAGGTATTTGGAAAACCACAGGCACAATACCGAAAGCCTACTTCAATGAGTATTTCTACTTAAAATACTCGTCCAAAATTACTACATTCGAATCAACAAATGAGAAATTTCAGCGAAAATTTTTCTCAAAATAAGAACATCTAGGCAAGACCTAATTTTGTTACCGAAAAATTATTCAATACTAAGTATCATGAAGAAGAACCTCCTCAAAATTTTTCAGAAAATATGAATAAACCACATCATCCTCAAGAATATATTTTAGATGAAAACGAAGATAATTTTCAACTGGATTCTCTCGAACACCATCAGAACACTTAGAATATCATCTTTCAAGCAAAAAGAAAGAACTCCCATACATAACCATTAAAAATCCAACTCTAAAATTACTTATCGATACCGGTTCTAAATCATTTATAAATCTGGACCTCGCGAAAAAGTATTATTCCACATTTATCTTCAAGGAACCATTTACTGTTACAACGGTTTTCAAAGTTCCACACACAATTACTGTGCGGAAATACCAATTTCTTCAGAATTTAATTATGATGATAAATTTCAATTTTACCTTTTCGAATTTCGTTACATTTATGATGGTCTCCTACGCTAAGATAATCTGAAACTTTTGAAATAAACGTTAAACTTTAACGAATCAACATTAATTACACCATCTGCTGTTATTCCTATTAAATATCAACCATCCCAAAATAAAATTCCATAACAAATTCCATACCATAACAAATACGATAGAGATCCCCAAACCAAAATTAATGTTGATGCCTTCACCATTCAATTACTCATATAGATACTTTCAAACTCAAAATAAAAAATTCCTCACAATCATAGAAGCATTTTCTAAATATGCACGGGAATAGAAATTGTTAAATCCCTTTTCATTTTCATGACACATCATGGAGCACCATCAACAATCGTAATGGATAACGGAACGGAATTCAAAAATGGCGTAGTTATTGAATTTTTGAAGGTCCATCAGATAACACCACATTTCGTTACGGTTAATAATTCTCAATCGAACTGATTAATCGAGCGATTACATTCTACGCTAATTGAGCACTTACGTAAATTAATGAGTAAGGACAAACAAACTCTAAATATTGAAAATCTTTTGCCTTGGGCAATTTTCGGGTACAACAATTCAATTCATTCTTCAACAAAGCAAAAACCGATTGATATTATTAACGGCCATTTAAATTCACAAGACCCCATGAATATTGATCTGAAATAAAATATTATCAATAACTATATTGAGGAACATCGAAAAAACACGAAAGAACTTTATAAACGGTTGAATGAAGAAATGATGAAGAAGAAACAATTAATTAATAGCAAAATTAACGAAGAGAGACATGAACCCCTTCCATACAAGGCTGGTTCTACGGCTTATCGTGAAATAAAATCGAATATTAGAAAAAAACTTTCACCAAAATTCTCTGAAGAAAAAGTAGTTTGTAATGAAAATATCCAAATACTGACTAAAAATAAAACCTTGCATGAGTAAAATCTGAAAAAGCTGGAAATTAAAACAAACAGAATTTTGCAGGCTCCTAGTGCTTCTCACAGCAGCTCAGGAAATGAAAATTAATAAGCCTTCAGGACAGTCCAGGAGTTCTTCCAATTCATCTTGGCAATGCAAAAATCAGACTCAAATTTCATGATTCTGTTCATTTTTTTGACCTGGAACCAATAAGAGATGAACTGAAAATTTTGCGTGGGTTATATCTACATGTATCAAAAACATTACTGAATAAAACAAACAGTACTTTCCGTAAGGAATTGGAAAATCACAAAAAATTCTATGGTCATCAATTAGATTTGGCAGAGCAAAAATTAAAAGGTTTAATCCCTCCAGTAAGATCAAGACGTGGTTTGATAGATGGTTTAGGAACCGTCATCAAAAGCATTTCAGGCAACTTAGATGCAAATGATGCCATTCAATATGAAACAGCAATCAGACAGCTCCAAACGAATCAGTAAGTAATTTCCGTAAGATGTATCAGCGGTATCTCGACGTACCCGTGGGAAGTGCTACCGCAGCATCATTTTATCTGTTCAACTGCATGTAGATGTAATAAATAGAACCTATGCAATGTAGTTAGTTAGTTCTGATAGTACATTTCTAGTGAACACATATCTCACACTTAATTATTTTCCTATATCAATAAACATAGTTTTTAAAAACACGTTTTAAGCTCTCTAAAACGTAATTCGCGCAAGTTCAAATTTGTTGCCGAAGTGGTCATCTACATTGAACATGCGCGCAAAAGCTGATTCCTTCACGGTAGTACTTTTCTGGATTTTTGGAAGATCTTATCATCCATTGCATCAGTCAGTGAAGAATTCAAATGGGGAAACTCGAAAACAATTATTTTTTTTTAGCAGTTCAGTGCTTTCGATTAATCGTTGGATATCACTCTTTGTTTCAATATTGTTCAAAATACAATTGTGTTATTGCAGTACTCCTACCGGATATCTATTTTTTCTTGTGATCCTGAAGTGCGCCCCTATATAAAGAATTCGATGTCAACAGTAGATTCCACGTAGAAAATGATTCGAAACAAAAAGTTTCCATAAACATTAGTTCTACAATGAATACAAGCTGAAACGATTTAATTTGAACAAATGAAATTTGAAGTTAATTTTGCCTTTCCAAATTAAGGTTGATTCTCACTATACGTTACGTAACCTTCCCGTATGCCTTCCGTTTGAGCTACGTCAAGAATTTAGTAGGCAAAACAGTTATATAGACGGAACGTAAACGGGAAGTATAGTGTGCATAATAGAGAGATATTGCAACTTTTGAATAGCGCAAGCATTATTTTATTACGGTGCGCTATATATAACGTTATGGTGGTTAACGTGGATTTAACGCTCGTTCCAGAAGTAGACGTATTGCTACACGTTTTTGTTACCGTTACGATAGTTATCAGTTTGTTTGGTTAGGTTATGTGAGAAGTCAGATTTTTGTGTTAAACTTACGTTTAATGCGTTTCCGCATTAGTTTTTTGATTCTGGACAAAATGAAAATGGAATCGGAAGCGGTAATTTCACGTGGTGCTAATGCAGAAGAAGTGGAACTAGTTATATTACACAATATAATTGGCATGGTTCAAACTATTCCTAATTTCCAACCCCTCATGTTGCTTCCAAAAGTATTTTTTGATTCGTGAGAAAGTATCAAATACCTATTCATGAAAAAAAATGCTTAGGTAGCACTAATAAATCTTGTCTAATATCAGTTTGTATGAAAGAGGTATTGTAAAATAGATTTGATAAATCTGAGGAAGTTGTGTAATTATAATTTCGAAAAACATATTAACAAACAACTTTTCTATGACAGTGATCGGAGCCGTTAGAGCCCGAAGCTTAACGATTCCTTCGGATATGGAATAGCGCAACGTAAATTGCGGCTCGAAATTTTCCGTAAATAACGTTAGACGCTAACGCTATTAACGTCGCGTTATTCTGAAACTGAATCTGCGCATGCTTAGATGTCAAAAATAACGTTTGCGTTAATAACGTCACACAAATTTGACACTGCAATATCTCTCTAATATATCAATTCATTAACACCTTATAATATTGCAAGGAAAGGATACTGGAAGGTTACAAAATGTCGATTGTGGCAAATCGAAACAAGGATCTATAGTATCTGAAAAATTAGAAATTTCATAATTTTTCTTGAAATCATAACCTCTTCAATTGTTTTCAGGAGAATATCAAAAAGAATATCGTGTCGATAGGTTAGTGGTTAGAGCGTTGGACTCGTGATCGGAAAGTCTAGCGTTCGATCCCGGACTAGGAAAGAATTTTTCTAGATCGGTAGAGGCCACCATTCACCATTGGGTGAAAGATTAGCACAGAACACAGCAGATATCCTAGCTCGCACAAGCGTTAAGCTTCTGAGGGGTATCTTTGAAGCCAAGGATAATCGGATAATACAAATACACCGGGGAGACCTGGAAACGATGTGGCAGGTGGAAATATTTCGGAATTCTATGCGGAAAACGCATCTCTCATCTGAAGGGTTCTGTCTTCCTGGAAATGCATTTCAGAGCAAATATAAATTTCAATTTTGCATTATCTTTGGACGTAGACTTTTCTCTGGTGCGAATACACAAAGCATTTTTTACAGTATTCTATTATTGAAGGATTTTTAAGGAACTCTACTCGTGATTCCCAATCCATCAGTATTGATCTCAAATACTGGAGAGTAATATACTGATTTTATTCTAAGGAATACCTCTTGCGAAAAATTGTATTTTTAACTTAGGACTTTCTAATGAAACTCAGCTTCAATCTCTTTATCTACTGATTATGAAGGCAACTGAAACAATTTTTCAGAAGGTCAGGTATTACTGTGTAATTAAGAAACCGAATGAATAAACGTTTGCTGTGAATACAATAAGAAAAACCTGTCATTAATCAGCATGGTAAATTACCAATAACAATTATGCAATACCCACTAAGAACAACCCAGGTTCTCAGACATTTTAGGTGCAACTTTTTTCTATTCTGTTTTTGTCCTTCGTCTATTGTCATGCAAATTTTTCGCCTACTGTTAATACATTTTCCCATGAGTAATTATTCTTTCTGCTGACGATCACAAAAAATAAATCTATTGTTGAGAAGAAGGTCCGTTAAATCATAAATTTGGTATTGGGATATGCGTGTTAGTTCATCGTCGTTTATTTACATGTGCAGACACAGTCCCTAATCACAGAAACTTGATTAACTGACAAGTCAAGGTTGATCAACTGGCAAACAGAGTTCCGCTTAAAATATTACGAAGAAAGGATTACTTATGAATATTGACAATGAAGTTTTTATGTTACAACATTAGAAGGCAGAATCTGAAGATGGCACGCAGAAGCTCTTTTGAATATTCAGTTCTTATTATTTTGGCACGAAATTTTCGGCCGAGTTCAAAAGAAAAATCTGCAACCTAACAATTCGTATTCGAAGTAGTCCATTCATCCGCCCTACATTTTCTGTAAAACTGAAGAAGAAGTCATAAAAATAACTCGGTTTCTTTGTATTTTCCAAAAAAGCTCGAAAAATCATCAATCATTATTAAACTTGGTTGCAAGTTTTGAAATGAACAACTTGGTGCGATATTTCGTGACGATAGTGCGATTAGAACCATCAGAAAAAAATTTATTTTTCAAATATTCTATATTCTGCAATCTTCTTTCTGACTTTACTTCAATTCCATGTTATCTATAGCTATAAATGTTGGAAAAATGAGATTTTGAATGATTATAGCTGCGGAAGTTTCTAAGTTTATCTTTCAGGAAATCAGCCGCAAGGACGAGAGTAAACACAATATCTCTGAATGAAAATACTCATAAACTCGATATTTATATAGTAGATTTGGGGTTCAATTATGAAGATCAAATTCGTAAATAGCTAAAATGAGCAAACAATTCCGTAGATATACCTATCCACGAAAATTTCATTTACCCAATATTTGCAGAAATAACGGATGAATTTGAAATCCAGTTCTTAATTGAAGAATGACAGCATGAAGGTTCACTTTATTGTTCTTCTAGATATTTTTTATATGTTGTATAGAACTAAAATTTTGTGATGGACTTTTTGAGACAAATATCCTTACAATGAAGTAAAAGGATTCAAGAATTACCCATTACTCATCCTAGCTTCCAAAGGATTTCAATAAAACTTTTGGGAATTTCTCCAAAATTACATCATCTCTTGAAATAAGTATATCTATAGTAGGTTACACTTGATATATTCGACTGAAGGTTCATTTTCTCTTGAGACAAGTACATGATCTAAATCCACCATATCCAAAGCTATACAAAACTTGACTAGCAATTCTTGGTTTTGAAGCAATAAATTTCAGCGGATGGTTCGAAGTAATCGAATTATTTCAAGGATTTTTCCATATTCCTGTGTGTCACAATGAGAATAATTAGTTCCTACTGATATTTAATTTGGTCGGAATGTTATTCACTGAAATATTGAGAAAGAATAATTCATATGGTCATATCTTCGAAACATAGTGCAATGTAACTGTTTATTATCCCTTGCTCCATTTGTGAGCACATTGTGCAGAATGCACCATAAAATGAACCCTAACAAAAGCAAAAAGAGTTCTCAGGGACATTCCCATTATTGTCCAAGGTTATCAGCCATCAATGAAGAGGTGAAGTTCTATTTCACTATCAATACAAGTCATGAGAAATTCAACGCTTTTCGGTACTCACGTGACATTCGAGTTACCGATATATAAATATCTACATATATCGATAATATTGAGAGGAATCCTAGTTTTAATTATCAATTACCCCCTGAACTACTCCAACAAATTTAAAGTTGCATCTTTTTCTTGGCTTATGATGAAATCCATAAATTTTATCATTTCAACGACCTCAAACCCAGGATTCGATGTATAATCATTTTTACGCGCTTGTTCTAGAGAACAGCGCGTTATCATTTTGTCACGATGTCTGTAATCTTCGAATTTTGAGCCGAAATTGGTCTCAAACGACTAGGTTAGACCAATGATGAAGAATCCGTGGTCAAAATTAATTCTGTCCGTCCGGCCGTGTGCGCTGTAACTTTCGAAAGAAAGAATCTAGAGTCTTCAAATTCACAGGTTAAGTTAAGATCCTGAATATCTCGGTTAAGTTCGTTAATGGGCCACATTCGCCGAATGGGTTTTGTGCTACAGCCCTTTGAAATTTTGATTGTTCAATAACTCGAAAAAAATTTATCTGATTGGGATGAAATTTGGTTTTTAGATGTACAGTAGCAAAAAAAAAAGTTTTTTCTTGAAAATTTTCGTATTTCATTTAAATTTCACTGAAATCTCTAAACCGCCACTTGATAACCGAGTTATATTTCAGTCCAATCAAAATGATGTCAAATTCTTTGGTTGTTTTCTCGTTGACGCTCTAATTTATGGACAAACTCAAAAAATAGGGATCCGATCATAATGAAACTGAGTAACTAGTTTGAAACTGCTGATGTGCAAATATGAGCGAAATTTCGTGATGATCGTTTCATAGGTACCATTAAGAAAGAAAAATATTCGAATTCTTTTTTTCAGTCAATTATCAATATCAATGCGATCCGATCTTCATTTTTGGAAAGCTATATCTGGGGAATCATTGGGTGGATTTTAGCAATTCGCGAATTCAGCTATCGAAATGAAACTCAAAGTGCTCAACAATTATCTCGTCTATCGGCATATTCTTTCAGTTATTGTTTTGACTATCCATGGTTAGACCGGAGGCAAAAAAAATTAACTTCTAAGAGGAAGGACTTAGGGACTCGATATTTGTAGAGTGGGAGTGAGGCCTTATTATGAAGGATGAATTCGTGAATAGGTACAATCTGCCCAATGATTTCGTGGATATACCCATTCATAATTTTATTTTTCCAATATTCCCAAAAGTACAGATTAGATCCAATTTGAATCTAGTACTTGATGGAAAAACAATTGCTTGTAGGTTCATTGATTTGCTACTCAAATCCGATGGCCGCGATCGTGAATGGGTTAATCCGTCAAATGAGTCATAGATATACACATTCAAATATTTCCAAAAATACGAATCAGATCGAATTTAAAACTATCACTCGATTGAGAAATGATAGCTTGGAGGTTCATGCAGAAGTTCGTAGGACTATATGAAAAGAGATCTCCAAATCAGTCTATTACAAAGTAAAACTGCGTTTAGAGGGATCAATAAGCAGGTGACTCCTTTGGGAAAGAATTTAAACAAGCGCGTAAAAGCTCCTGACCTCACGTTACTGCTTTTCTAGATTTTTTTCAAATAATACAGTGCATTTGTTGCTATTCTTCGATCCTGCTACAGTGAAATTCCTAATACTTGCCACGAAATTTATACTACTATACGAAATTGAACCTCAAGTTTCACACGAGTATTTCTGCGAATTTGAGTTGCAGTTGATGCGATCATATATGGCTTCGAAACCAATCAGCTTGCGAGTCATGAAAATAATTATATTTTTACTGGTAACATCAATTGAGAAATCTATTCAATTCCAGGAATTAATGAATACTTGTGGAAGAATTGACTATTCTTTTATTCGGTAATAAAATATGAAGGATTCCAAAGAAAGTGATTTTTGGCTAGGAAGTAATAACCACCTATCAAGATAAATTATTCCACTAAACTGACTCGTAATCACCATGAAATATGAAAATCATCGTATTAATTCAATATAAAATATTTCAAGCTTCAGGGAAATAACACCTCCAACAGACGCTCAATTCGTGTACTCTTTATTTTTCATCTACATTGCGACAGCCATCGCTGTCTTCTTTAGGATTACACAAACAGTTATTGTTATATTTAGTGATAATAAATTCCATAATTAAAATTGTCAATTTCCACAAACGCAATCATAATACCACTCTACAAATTAAGTGATATACAGTTTGCAACCAGAGATAATACACATTCACATTCAAACTAAATTTTATTAATAAATCTCAAAATGGATTCAACTTCACGTAAAAATATTTCAGCTGACACAATGACAAGGAATGTCATCTGTCTGGTCTTTGTTATTATTTTTGCGCGCATGTTCTCTTGGGAACAGCGTGCTATCGTTTTGTCCAAATGTCTGTAATTTTCGATGATTGAGCAGAGGATGGTCTCAAACGCCTAGGTTGGACTCACTGATGACGAATCCGGGGTCAAAAGCGATTCAGTCCGACCGGCAGTCTGTAGACACGATTACGGTCGTACGGGGAATCCTATCGACCTGAAACTTTTAGGGTAGGTTGTATTTAAAAATGCGACGGTTAAGTTCGTTAATGGGCGAAATCGGCCAAACGGTTTCGGAGTTAGAGCCCTTTGAAGTTTTGACTTCATTCTGGAGATAATTCAAAAACTACTGGAACGATTTGATCGAAACTTGGCAGCTAGTGTAGCAACGCGCAACTCATCACGAATTTGGTTGAGATCATGCTATTTTTTCGAAAAACTGTTCATCACATTCGGAAAAAAATTCAGCGCGAACGCTGAGTTCCCTAGTACGCACATGTGTATCAAATTTCAATCCGATCAGATTATTAGTTTCGGAGATATTGGGAAAAAATATATGAAATTTCGTAGTTTTCTTTTCGATATCGTTGTTTTTTTCGATATATCTCAAGAAATACCAATTCAATCACGATGAAACTTCACACCTAGTTTGAAGATGCTGCAACACAACTTTGTACAGAACTTTGTGATGATCGTATTATCAGAACAATTTGAAAAAAAATTTCAAATTTTTTCTTTCAAATACATATTCAATATTCTGTGATCTTCTTGTCATATTATACTCATTAATGTCTGTATGAACCTTCGAAATGTTATTTTTCGATAAAGTACTGGATTTAAATTCTATCTAATCTGTATTTGTGGACGTATTGGGAAAATTAAATTTTGAATGGGTATATCTGCGGATTTTACCCATTCACGAATTCGGCCTTTGTAATTGAGGTCAAAACCTTCTCTTCAAATATCGAGTTTCTAAGTTGTTTCTTTCGGAAGCTAATGTGTTTATGGATCGGCCGTTAGGCCGACCACACATTTCTGAAATGGTATTTTTATTTCTTCGATAACCCAAACAAAACTGATCATTATTACTAAGTTACAATTGCCAACGCTTAATCGTATGCAGAAGTTCGTGAGGATCCTGTCATCAAAGAAATACAAAAAAATGAATGTCGAAGTTTGCAAGGATTTTGCAGGATCTCACAGTCAATTTTACCATGGAGTTATAAATTCCAAATAGGTATATCTGATCCTCCTGATGGTAATATTCAACCATTCCTAGAATAAGTACTTTTCTCATTTTGTTTTTGTTAATTTTTTGTTCTTAATATTAAGGTGTTTGTTATATTTGGGATAGTTTTTCCTGTAATTGGGTTATTTCACCTGTTGGAAAAATAAAGGCTTATTATTATTATTATTATTATTATTATTACCTTTGAGAATATGTTGAATACTGAGCATACCTGATGACGTTTACACGCGCAGAAAGATCTTCAGATAAATCATTTTTCATCGCGCCAGTGCTTGTTTTGAACCTTGAACCTTCATATCTTGATTCGGGTGTATTTCGAGCACTCAGACCATACCGCTAAATGTGAAACTTCTGTTTTGGATGAATGCGAATATATTTAGTTACAAAAAATGTCCTAACATAAAACGAAGATATTTTTCACAGGTCTCATGCTAGAAAACGAAAAGAAGATATTCGATCTCATGGATGCGAAAACTCCAATGTCCAAGTACTGGATGCCTTTAGTGTGGGCAACCAACATCATAAATAGAGCAAGGAAAGATTCACTCATCACGAGCGACCATATCGTACAGACATTACTTTTGGAGCTGTCAGACATTAGGAGAAAATGCGGGGCACTCATTGGATATGATCTGGTCAATGTTCCACTGGTGTATACTCAGGTATTTTGACATTTCTTTTTTATCAAAAATTTTGATCACAAAAGGAATAATAACTCCATCATTTGTTGAATTCAATGTTTCTTCAGATTAATAAATAATTCCAGAAAAGCATTGTTGTGCAGCCATCAGCTTCTGTGCAAATGATAGAATTTGTTGCCAAGACGTTAAGTTATTCTATTTCTATTAAGTACCTATTATGGCTTTGTATGTTGTTTTGATACATACAATTGATGTCATTTCGATTCAAGGTACTTATATTTCTACTGAGTACTGAGTGTTTTCATAGAAGCAATTGATGTTGGAATGAGTACTCATCGCCATCAATCGGTGGTGATTAGCCCGTGGTAATACATCCAAGTGCTGAATTTCGACACGATCGTATAAATATTGAGGTGACGGAATTTTAGATGCGTTCATATCATGAGCCGTTAAGTGGATGGTCAAATTTGTTGCCAAGACGTTAAGTTATTCTATTTCTATTGAGTATTATGGCTTTCGATTCAAGATACTGATATTTCTACGGAGTACTCAGTACTCAATACTCATAGGAACAATTGATTTGATGTTGGAATGAGTACTCACCACCATCGTATGATGGCCATGCGCACGTGGTAATACATCCACGTGCTGAATTTCGACCCGATCGTGTGAATATTCAGCTTGTGGAATTTTAGATGCGTTCATCTTATAAGCCGTTAGGTGGATCTTGTCCATTTTGAACTTGACCTTCGTATGTCGTATATGAGCTTCAAACCTGCCCCTAAAGTTTACAGTCCCGAGGCGGGGTTTGCGAAGGAATGATTCAGAGACTCAACATTTTTATGGCAAATTCGAAGCTTGAATACGAAGGTCAAGTTCAGAATTCAATACATATGCCAAATGGTTGGGTAAATCAACGCATCCCGAAATTCCTTCATCCCATTTTTTACAAAAATACAAACACGATCGGTTTAAAATTCAACACATTAGTAAACGTTAGCGAAAAATTCATCGAGAAATGTAATTTCTTTTTTGTATGCAAACTGTGAATTTGAAACATGCTTCAAACGTTCACGCAAACTCATCGCTAGAATTGTGAAAATGTGAGTATTATTCCGGGATTCAGTAAAAATAAATATTTTTGCAATAGGTTACATCAACTCGTACATCTCTCTTATTATTTATGACTTATTTCAATTTCACGTTCTAACTCACAAAACTGTAATGTTAGGCTTGGACCATAGAAAAAAAATTACATTTCTCCTTAAATTTGCATTACAATAATAATTAAATCATATTTCAGGCCGAATTCCTTTTTAATTTTTCAACTTTAGCTGAGCTTAGAACTTTCGTAAATATGTCTGCAATATTTTCATCTGGATCAATCTTTACATTAGCATTGTATAAAGACAATGACAATTGGTATCTGTTGATTCTGTAGAATTATTTTTCCCTTATTTTAATTCGAGTGATAGAGAGTTCACATTCAAGAAAGGTTCACGTTTCTATATAATGCGAAGCGATAAGCAGAGGTTTCCGTTTGAACATATGATCCAGCTCAATAATTACGAGAATTTTAATCGAGTAACAACCAAAAAATTGCAATATTGTGAAAACGAAATTAGTTTCTTATCATTGAATATTGATGTATGATAACGGTCAAACCAAACAACTCTTTACTGCTAAATTGCGTAGAGAACCACAAAAATATACCAATGAACCACCCAACATCTGGTGCATCGGCCGGGAAACTGTGTGTTTGACCAGGAAAGGTGGATTTGGAAGTATGTGAAATATTCTGCATCTCAAGGATTTTAATGATTCATCGCTACAAAAAAATGACAATTATTGAGGGAACATCAATCATCACTCGTCAAGGGACATTCACAACCACAAGGCAAGGAACTAGGCACAACCACAGCCTTTTAAAGCACAAGCCGTGATGAAGGGTAGAAGCGGCAACAAGTATCAAGGCCGTTGATGTCGGATGTTTTCGAAATATTGTGGAATATGACCGGTAAATAGCTATTCACTTTCACTTGTGCCTACTCTGTTTACCACTTGTGTCGTTCGAAGGTAGTTTTTTGCGTGAACTGTGAAAACACATCAGCCAGTGTTTAAGAAAGCTGTGGTGAAATCAAGCGAATTATTGGTAAAAACAGTGAATTGAAGTGCTACTGTTCTGAATTGGATTGAGTTTTTCAGGACGAGGATATATTTCGAATCATGCCTAATAAATGCTGTGTTCCTAGCTTCAAGAGCAATTCTTCAGAAAACAAGTATGTTACTGTAAATGAGGAACTGAAGCAATCGTGAATAAAACAATTCCTTGAAAAAACTTCGCTCCCAGTAAGTAGTGTGATATGCGAAACTCATTTTGAAATGGACGATATCGTGCGATTTGAGGAATGTTTGTGGGCTGACGGAACTTTATATCAATCGCCAGTTGGACTTCCAAAACTTAAAGATAATGCAATTCCCAAATTATTTCCAAATTCACCGTCTTAATTATCAAAAAAAGTTCCCACGCGAAGAACTGATCGTCAGTGTGGAAAAGATAAAATAATTGATAGTCATAACAAGAATGTAAAAAATTTTTTGCATTCTGATTTAATCAATGATTTCGATAACTTCTAAAAAAACTATCGCGAAAAATTGGATATTTTTAGTTGGGAAACGGAAATATACGACGACAAAATATATTTTTTTTATTGCAATTCCAAGAACCTGTTACAGTAGATGCTTCCATTATAATCAGTGAAACCCTTCAGGTGAAAATTTTTATTGGAAATATTCAGTTGTCATACAATGATTTGAAATGGATCCTACCTTTTTTGATCTTAAACTTTCAAGATGGTCTCCAATCACGAATCTACTTTCGAGGTATAAATATGTGGATGAAGGGAACCCGGAAGGTCAGGATGTAGTTAATTTAAATGATTTAAAAAAGTCTTTAGTTTAAGTAGAAACCTTTTTGAAGAAGATGACGAAGGAAAATTTTGAAAAACTTCGACAATTAGAAATTGTGGCAGATCAAATGCGTCCGATCATCTCTATAAAACCAAAGTATTCATCATGTAGCACAGTGATGTCATTTATTCTATGTTCTCGATCTCCCTCCTGTTATCAGTTTATTTCGTAGAATTTTAGTTCAGTTGTGTTTAGTTCATTGTGTATATGAATATATTCATCTGATTCAGAAACTTCTGTTTTCCTGTGTTGTTGTATATACGTCTTCATGATGATAATAGGATTTATAATTTCATATACACAATCTATGGCGAGAGATGACCCTACACCTTCCCGTTGGTTCTTGGTATTTCCAAAAATACGGATCGAATCAAATTGAAATCTAGCACTTGGTGGGAGAATGATAGCTCGAAGGTTCATGCAGAGTTTCATAAAGACCATATGAAATATCTAGAAAAGCCCTGACGTGAAGTCAGTCAGAATCATATTATCCTCAAAAACTTCAAGAATCTTCAAGCTGTCATTTTTCAATCAACCATAAGATGTCGATTTGACCTGTATATTTGGATATATTGGAAAAATCAAATTTTGAATGGGTATATCTACGGAATCATAAGGCAGATTTTACCCATTCACGAATTCGACCTTTGTAATTAAGCCTAGAGACCAATTTCGGGAAAAAATGCGGAATTACAGACATTCGTACGAAATTATAGCACGCTGTTCCTCTAGAACATGCGCGCAAAAAGATTGCCTCATCTTTCATTCGGAATGTAAAGCTGCGTTTGGTGAACGGTTACTGCTTCGTCAACGAATTTGAACTTGGTTATGGTCAAACAAAAATGAATATATGAAAAATGTTATATCCTAACAATTATCAGTTCCCCCATCATTCCCTCATTTTTCTACCAGAAATCAAATTTCAATCCGATTAGATACTTTCAGACGGACATTGACCATTCACGAAATCAAATTGCCCATCTGAAACCTACCATAATTTTACCTAAAATTTTAACTCTTTGAATCTTCTCATTCACATGTTTTCACTGCCGACCTACCGTCCTGCCAGACATCGAATGGAATTGATTTTAATTCGGTTGTATTGTACCCTGAAAAACATGTTGAAAAATATGGGTAATCTTATAGTATGAATATTCATGCGAAGTCATCCTTCGGTCTATCATGACCACAGATAAATAAAAGTTGATTAATTAAATTCAGCGTATCAACCAGATCTAAGGTGCTTTCAACGACTCAACCAAATACGTAGGTACTCTGTAAACATTGGGAATGCAAAGATAGGAATTGGTTTCTCGGAGAAGAACAGAGCTCCAGCAGTAATATGTAACATAATCCAAGTTAAGTTGACCTGACGATCAATAACAATTGTGAAACAGCTGTAGTCATTCTACTTGGATCCGCTTCTTCGGTGTAGGTGTTTTGGTTGATTGGATGATTAGCTCTGATCAAGGGGGAATATTTGTTGATTTATCGATGGATATTCGTCCTTGTGATTATGTTACATTGGAAATGCATTCAGGATAGGTATTGATGGTCGAGTTATTCGAACTCGGAAATATCCTGTAGGGCTTCGCCCAGAAATGCTTCATTACAAGATACGGAGCATTACATGCTTTCCAAATTAATAACAAATTTGAAAGTGTTCGGCAATCCATGAAGTAAAGACTGAACTTTTCTAGTTGGGGACGGCCATTTTCAACAACTCTTGTAATTTAGAAAGTTTTTGATAATATAACATAATAATAATCGTTTGGTTGCTCTACTCTAGTATTTGTCAGAATAACAAAAGGTCTTCAATTTTTTACTGACAAGCGGTGCATTATAGAGTAAAAACGGCTGATTTATCAGTTTCGGCTAAGAATACAAGTGTAAATATATAGGTATTCTGATTTGGATATCATTTTTCAATCAAAATTTATTCGTTTTTAAATGTTTCATGTTAGTATACACCAGTTCACGAACGTGGAATGTTATTATTAGGATCACAGTCAAATTGCAAACATATTGCGAATGACTACTCGAAATGAAAATGTCGAAAATGTTATATCTCCACAATTATCAGTTGGACAATTTTGCATAACCCTTCATGCCTTAATTTTTCAACAAGGAATCAAATTTCAATCAGATCAGATACTTTAGACAGATATTGACGATTTACGAAATCAATTTCAATATTCATGAGAAATCATCCTTTCGTCTATCATGATCATGAAAATTGACGAAAAAATAAGCGCATCCACCAGATTTGAGGTCCTTTCAGCGACTGAGCCAAATACTCAGGGTGTTAAATGAACATTGTGAACAAATTCAGGTTATTAATCTCAGAGTTATTTGGACCCGTCTCGAAAGCATCGACTAATTTGTTATTTATTTGGAATATCTTCAACACATGAAAACGAAGCATTTCCGGACAATGGCCTCACAGACCTTTTCAACCCCAAATAAGAGAAGAATATCCTGAATTTCTTCGCAGTGCTCATGAAACACCCTGTAAATACTTGGAACTATGAATGAAAGCTGGCGCTGCATCGTTCACATTTTACAACAGAGAACCAAATTCATCTTGATCGGATGTAAATTGTGAAAATATTGGGAAAACAATGACTAGAATGTTTCACAATTTATCAGCCATAATTCCCGAATACTAAATTATTTCATTTAGGGTGATTAAAGTGGTTTGGTTTAGAATGAACGTATCGATATATCTTCTGATTTCGATGTTATATATCAATCAAAATTTATTTATTCATAAATGTTCCATGTGAGGATTTACCAGGTCACAAACGTGGAATGGTCATACTATATCACAGTCGACTTACAAACCTATTGTGAATTACCGAATATCGCCAGCACGACTCAAATTATTCACGCCAGTATGCCAGCATAAATTCCACCCCTAATAGGTACCGTACGCTTATGGAAGAGCCAAACGCTTGTGAAGTGACCTTGGATATACCATTGTTTTTAAACAATGGATATACCATCTATTTCTTAATGGCGTTGTATAAACAAACCCCCTCAGCTGATGTCGGTAGGATTTGGGATAACATAGCACCTTCCGCACGAGCGATAATCGATATGATAACAGTTGAATATTTCTGCAGGATTGTATCCCTATCTACTCGTAATAAAGGATATATATTTCCCCACAGAAATTGGAAAATGATTGATTTCGATCATTCTATATGATGCTTTCGTGAACATCCACCTAAATCGATTCGGTTGATTTTTGGATATCATCTTATAGCCTCAATTGATGCAATGTATAATTGATAATGAG
Organism: Myrrha octodecimguttata; assembly: GCA_958510865.1. NCBI lineage: Eukaryota > Metazoa > Arthropoda > Insecta > Coleoptera > Coccinellidae > Myrrha > Myrrha octodecimguttata. The sequence continues at coordinate 15,752,572 of OY294056.1, forward strand.
AAATCGATATTGAATATTGAAAATATATGAGATATTCACTAAAGCAGGCAGTATTTCATTTTAAGTCCGAATACATTTAGGGTATTATTTTCTTCGAGTAGATTTCCGCACGAACTGTAGTAGATATTTGAAGGTCAGAAAGTTCATGCAGAATATCTAGAGCATTATACCTACCATCAGATAATTGGAAAAAACTGCATGGATGTCCTTTAGCGTCAGTCAAGGGAGAAGCTGGATTGGTTACCGCTCTAAACATATTGTAACTATCGAGATCGAGTGACTTTGAAATTCTGCATGAACCTTCAAGCTGTCATTTTTCGATCAAGTATTGGATTTCAATTCGATCTTATCTGTATTTTTGGAAATATTGGGAAAATAAAATTTTTAAGTGGTACCGATATCTACGGACTCATAGGGCGAATTGTACCCATTCACTCGCTATTTGTAGAGTAGGTTCGGACCTTACTTACGAAGGCTTGATTCGTGAATGGGTAAAATCTACCAAATGATTCCGCAGATACCCATTCAAAATTTTATTTTCCCAATATTTCCAAAAATACAGATAAGATCTAATTGAAACCTAGTCCTCGATTCAAAAATGTCAGCATGAAGGTTATTACAGATTTTTGTGGAAATAATGTGATCAGAAGATAGCAGAATATCGAATACATATTTGAAAAAATTTGAATTTTTTTTTTGTTTCGAATTGTTCTAATGATACGATCATCGCGAAATTATGCACATACTTCATCTTGATTGAATCAGTATTCTACGAGTTATTCTGGAAAAAAACAACGATACCGAGGAGAAAACCCCGAAATTTGACATATTGTTTCCAAAATTATAACCATATTCGACTAAAATGTGGTATGCTGCTATGGAATATAGAGCTCAGTGAGATACCGAATTATGATAAATGGTTTCCGAAAAAAAATTTTTCCGAAATTTAGAACTAATTAAATACTAATTTAGTACCCTAGTTCCAAATTTTACACCCTGCTGTGAACCGAGGAAAAACTGTTTTCTGCTAGCTTGACGTCAAGTCAGAGAAACTGCAAAAGAATATAACAGATAATTCATAATGATCCATTAACTATTTCAATACTATGATTTATCAACCTATATAGATGCAACGATGAGTATGACTTAATTGTCTGTGCACAGATAACCCTTTATGTATTCACCTCTGTATGTAATAATGTACCTTCATAGGTGAGATATGATGAGAGTATTCTGTAAGTGCGAAACAATCTCGGAATTGGAAGAAATTAATTTATTTCAAAATATTTGATAAATACCCTATCACCATACGAATTCTCTATTGACTCCTGTATATTTCCGAAATGAAAAAAGCTTGAAATTTTATAATAGGGATTCTAAGTAAGTGTTAAATTAGTGGTTCATTATGACATTTTTATTTCTTCAATGACATATCTATTACAACGTGATTTCTGCAAGCTTGATGCCAAGCTTGCACCTCCCAGGTATTCTCGGTCTACATGAGGGTGTAAAATTTGAAAATTAGGTACAAAATTGAGTTTAATGTTTAATTGAGAAAACTATAAGTGCGGAATGAGTTCCGAATCAGGCGGAATTAATTCATTTCTGAATATTCTATTGATACCATATTACCATATAAATTTTCTATTCACCCCTGTATATCTCCGAAATGAGAAATGCGTGAAATTTGAAAATAGGGGTCTAAACTAGTATTTAATTAGAGCTTTACTATGACATATTTATTTCTTCAATAGCATATCTATTACTCGATGTGTCCTGATGGGTGGACGTGAAGCTAGCAGAAACTAGCTTTTTTCAGTCTACAGAAGGGTGGAAAATTTGAAAAAAGGGGTCTTAATTAGTAATTAATTAGAGCTTTATTATGACATATTCATTTCTTCAATTGCATATTTATTACTCGATGTGTTCTGCTGGCTTGACGTCAAGCTAACAGAATCCAGTTTTTTCTCGGTTTACAGAAGGGTGTAAAATCTGGAACTAGGGTACAAAATTAGTAATTAATAAGTTCCAAATTCTTGTCAAAAAATTTTTCGAAAAATCGAAGGTGGTTCTGCTAGCCTTACCGAGGTCCCAACCGCCGCATTCTGATGCGCGACCTACCGTGAAAGTTTCAAATCGCTAGTTTGTTCCGTTCGACAGTTATATCGGACGACCATTTTTGGGAAAAAGTTTGAACATAACAGACATTTGTACTAAACGATAGTACGCTGTGAATTCAGCAGCTTTTGCGGGCATGTGCAAATTCGCATGATACAAATACATGGTATGCTACTAACTTTCCTTATTTTCGTCAGCTTTGCGCATCTCGAAATGACGTAGTCATACTAGAGACTACGATTGGCACAATACAAATACCCGGTATACTATTGGACATGGAAAGAAATGAATATGACGTATTGTTCGAGACGAGAAGGCATTTACTTAGGAAATGTGCGAGCGAAATCATTCTCTATCTCTCTTCCCATGCGCAATAGCATACCATGTATTTGTATCATGCAAATTCGTTAATATAGCGGTAACCGTTCACAAAAATAAGTCTTACTTTCCGAATGAAAGATCTGGCGATCTATTTTCATGTAATTCGGCATGAACCTTCGAGCTATCATTTTTGAATCATGTGCTAGATTTCAATTCGATCCAATCTTTATTTTTGGAAATGGTGGGAAAATGAAATTTGGCATGGATATACATAGAATCATTGGTTGAATTTTACCCTTTCACGAATTCGGCCTTCGTAATTAATGTCCAAATGAACTATTCAAATATCGAGTTTTAAAGAAGTTTTTTCGGAAGTTTTTGTGCTTACGATCGGCCGTGAGGACGACGGAAATATAGAAATAATTTTAATAACATTTCCATGAAAATGGTGTCAGGAGAATATGCTCAAATAATACCTGTGAATCAGGGACTTCGCTTCATGGTTCGAGAGATTAGCAAATTAACGGACATAATTTTCAAGTTCATTCAAATAGTAGAATCGAATACAATCACTGTGACAATAAGCCCATAAGATGAAATATTATTTATTTGATTCTATACTACATTTCAGTGATAGTTATAAATGAAAAAATCGGAAGAGTATTGTAATGAAAGAGGTATTTATGTTCAATGTATTCTCGTACATCCAAAAAAAGTGATTTTATGAAAAATTTCGAATAATTTTTTATGGTTTTGCAAGGATCGTTAGAAGTATAGAGAAAATTCCGTTACTTTCGTTTCTTCAATATACCTGAACCGTAAGACACTATCAGTTTCTACAAAGGAGTGATTTCTAAAACTGAATGATCAGATAAATATTCTTCGGAAGATGTACTCACTCCTACGCCCATGGAATATCCATGCGTAGCGCCACAGCTGTTTTCGAAGTATTGTATACGGCTGTGGTAGCGCCGTGATGGCAGGATGGCACCTGTTTCATTTTATTGGGGAGCAATCATAAGCGTCTACTCTGTGGAAAATGGGCGTAATTTTATTTTTCTCAATTAATTTTGTCCGTAGGATTGCTACCTTCATTCGCAAACTGATTTTTTTCTATTCGATATAAGAGCGATGATTTTTCGGAGAAAATTGATCGCTGCCGTTTATATTCTGTCCAAATATTTGACATTTCAGAAAGGTAACCAAATGTATTTTTTTATAGCCGAAAAATGACAAACGTAAAACTTTCATGCACAATCTTGAATTTTTTTTTTTTAGAAGGATCATTATTAGAAGTTGGGGAAAAATTATGTCAGTTTTGTTTCTTCAATATTCCTTAGACCACAAGCAATTTACCAGTTATTTCAAGAACTGAATAATAAGAGAAATAATTACAGGATAATCCATTCTATGCCGAACCCATGGAATATCCACGCGTAGCGCGAATCACGTGATGGGCTATGGCAGTATGGCTCTGAGGAACAGGAGTGTAATCATTTTGTTTTCTTTCGGTAGGATTACTACCTTTGTTCACGTTTTCGTTCAGAACGATATTTTTTGGGGGAAATTGTAAAATTGAATGAACAAATGGAATTGAGAAATGCATGTTATCCATTCGGTCAAGATATTCCCATTTTCAGTAGGATCCATGATTTCGATTATTCTGACGCTTCTGAGCTCTTCTAAGCTTCTTCATGTTTTCCGTCAGAATCGACTTTTTCCAATTTTAAAAATAATCTTACCCCAATAAATGTAATACTTTCTCAAACACGGAAAATAAAATCTACAAAAGTCAAGGCGTGAATTCACCTGCTACACTGAATTCAGTGAATTACAAATTTAAATCATAATGAATATCCAATATATGTACATATTTGATATCGTATATAGTATGTAGTTATATTCCTAGAGATAAGAAGATAGGTATTTGCTGTTTGAAGTCGAGATAATTTCAGCAACATTTTGACGCGAAAATATCGTGCTGTAGTCATTGTATAAAGTGTATCTTTATGCATTGCTGCAGTAACCTGGATAACATTATTTTAAGTGGAATATATGAAGAATTTATTACGAGAATAGTATATCAAACTATTGTAACGTTTTCTTGGTTTATCAAAACGTTCAGAATAATTAAACTATTTATTTACACACTACGGTTCTAATAACTAAACAATTTATTCTATCAAAGTCGGTGCACAATTTATTTCCACACTATTTATTTTCACTTTCCGCTACGAATAACTCTGCTGAATTAGTCCCTGGGCCGCTCCGCGCTTGCTCTTATATCGCACGTGCAACTTCTAGCGATTACTGGAAGATTCTGGAGAGTGGGTGACTCATACGCGTCTGGAGTGTTCGGACACATTCAAGAATAGACATGGCCGTACTCGTCACAATATTATACAGAAGCACTGATGTGAAGACAGAAGCTTTAAATCCTGGTACAAATTAGAAGCCGTTCTAAGATTCCACCGGAAATTTTCTGAATATTTCCAAAAATACACAACCGAAAATCCAATATAACTAGAAACATTGTTTGAACAATGCTAGAAATCCGGTACACGGGTATAAAATATATGTAAATCATTCAGCGCCATCATTCGTCATTCGTACTTTCAATTTGGCCAAGTTATCGTAAACACCTTAGATTTGGTGGATGCCCAGTTCATTCGGACGAATAGATCGATTGTTGATTGTTCTCTGCTGTAAATGATGGTGGATTAAATTTCAGCAGCTTGAGGGATGGCATTTTTTTCAGTAGGTTATATCAGGAATCCATTTCAAGAATAGAATATGAAATAATTCTAGGGAAGCACTGATGTGAAGTCAGAAGATTTGTTGTCGATGTTCAGATTCGATTCGATTCAGAGCAGTCACCCATCCAAGTAAAGATTCAGCCGAACGGCACTTTATAATGTTTAATGTCTTGTTCAAAAACGACAATGTGAAAGTTCATGTGAGATTTCATCAGGAAGTAAAGCTACAATGGAAAAACTTCCCTAAATTTTGAATGAAACAGGAACCCCTTAATTTTCCATGAAATTTTCAACAAAGTAGTAGGTACTTGATTTCTATTGGATCCGATGTGTAATTAGGAAGAAAATGCAAAAATGAAAATTCTAATGGATATATCTTCGAAATCAAAGAGCGGATTTTAGTAATTATAGAATTAGACTTTCGTTATTCGGCCCCAAAACTGACTCAGCAACTATCGAGTTTCCATGTGATTATTCCCGAAAGTTATTGTGTTTTTGCTGGAACTAGCGGCCAATAATAAAATAATATCTGGGAGAAACATATCACCCCCAAATCGGTTAAACAGATTTGGTGACTACTTGGCCCGAGTCCGTGAATCGGTAAAATCCATCCAATGATTCCGAAATCCATTCGAAATATTATTTTTCCAACATCTCCAAACAAACAGACTTGATTGAATTTAAACCTAATTCTTGAAAACTGAGGGCGTAAAGCTCCATGAAAAATTTCGTGAGATTCGTGTGGTCAGAATTTCTCAAAATCATTTCATCGGCGAAACTTTCGGAAATATTTGGAATGGTTTTCATTCAAGTATTCGAATGAGTATTCGATTTCGATTACGAAAATAAAAATTCGGCTGGATGTATTATATTATCGAGCAGATTTCGTCAATCCACGTTTTCGAGCTTACAATACTTACTCTAAAAATATCGAGTCTCCATGTAATCTCTTTCGGAAGCTTAGGACCCGAAATTTTTGAAGCTGCACTGAAACTCAATTCTAAATATCGTAAATGCACTGCCGTCTGTCATTCGTAATGCCAAATTCGAATTTGACCAAGTTGCCCGTGAAAATATGAGATCTGGTGGAAGCGCTGAAAACAATCAATCGATTTTCAATTGTTACCTAATCATGTGGATGGAAAGACGATTCCGCTTAACTTTTATCAATTCTTGAGGATAAACCACTCTTAATCACATAGTTTTACGGCGTTCCAGAAAATCAAATCAACATCAAGTTTCTGGGAGGTCGGTCTATCGTCCGTTCTTTAGCATCCTACAGGAAAGACCTAGAGCCTTGCAATTTTCACGGTTGATTTGAATTCCAAATCCACAAGTTGATTCGGTAATTGCTCAAAATGCACGTAATTTTAGGTCCTGGCGCTATTTGAAATATCTATTTTCCATCATTTGAACATACTACAATTAACGCACATGTTACCTATTTACAGTGCAGAATATTAATGGAATTTGATGAAAAGTTCCGTTCCGTTGGCCGTTGGGCCGACCGTAATCACAATAACTTCCGAAATAAACAACTCAGATTCTCCGATATTTGCAGAGAAGGTTTGGACCTTAATGGCGAAGGCTGAATTAGTAAATTGGTGCAATCTTCCCAATGATACTGTAGATTTGCCCACTCAATATTTATTTTCCCAATATTTTCAGAAGCGCAGATTCAATTGAATCTGAGAACTGATTGAAAAATTATAGCTTGATGGTTCCTACATGAGGATAATATGATGAGAAGATCGCAGAATATTGAATATTTGAAAAAAAATTTGAAGTTTTTCTTTGAGAATGTTCTGCTTCACACGAGCATCACGAAATTTTTAGAAAAATTTTATATCATCATCTGCCAAGTTTAGTCATAATTGAATAATTATTTTTTTAGATATTCAGGAAAAACTACGGTATCGAGAAAAATTGACGAAATTTTACATAAGTTTTTTATCCCAATATCTCGAAAAAATATAATTATATGAAATTGAAATTAAGTACTCTGCTGTGAAATATGAAGGTCAAGATTTAAACAGAATTCTCACGATAATGATTGATGGTTTCCAGAGAAAAAATTTTCTGAAATCCTTTGAAAACAGAGTATCTACGATCTCAACAAAATTACGTGAAAAATGCGCGTCGTTCTGCTCCAACTAACTGCCTAGTTTAATTTCAATCGCTGTACTATTTTCTGAAATATCAGGAAAATAAAAAATAATCTCGAAAGTTCAAATGAATATAATTCTGAAACCATTTTGCCGATTTGGCCCTTTAACGAACTCAACTGCCTCATTCCGGTGCGTGACCTATACTCTTAAAGTTTCAAGTTGATAGCTCGTTCTGTTCGACAGTTATTGTGTCGTCAGCCTAAGACAATTGATTTTGACACCAGATTCGTCATTAGTCAGTTCAACCTAGTCGTTTGAGACCATTTTCGGAAAAAAATCGAAAATAACAGACGTTTGGACAGAACGATAGCAAGTTAATCCCTATAATATGATTGTTAAAATGACAGCCTGAGGTTTCATGCAGAATTCCGTGAGGATGATCAAAATCCATCAGTTCGCAGAATACTGTATATTTGAAAAAAAATTAGAATTTTTTTTTTTGATTCTTGTAATTTCGCGATTATCACGAAATTGAGCAGAAAATTTATAAGCATTTTCCAACTATTTACTAAGTTTCATCTTGTTTGGATCAGTATTTTTTGAGTTATAAAGGAAAACATAGCAATACCGAGAAAAAAATAGAAATTTTAAATATTTTTTTCCAACATCTCCAAAAATTTTAACCTTTTCGAACTGAAATTTTGTACACTGCTGTGAAATATGAAGTTAGATTTTTCCACATATGGTGAACCGATTTCGAAAAAATAAATTTGTCCTGAAAAAATTTTGAAAAAATACGATCTCAACATAATACTGCCAAAAGTTATGCCTCTTCATTCATCAACTAACTATTGTTTCTATCCAATCGCTCTAGTAGTTCCTGAAATATCGGGGAAATAACCTAGAAATTCCATATCGCTAAAACTCCGAAACCATTTGGCCTATTCAGCCCAAGTAATTCAACCATTGCTTTTTCAAGTGCAACCTAACCTGGAAGTTTTGAGTTGACAGGATTCTTTGTATGTCCGTAATCGTGCCAACGGAGCTCAGAATCGATTTCAAGACAGGTCATCAGTGAGTCCAACCTAGTCGTTTGAGACCATTTTCAGGAAATGTTCGAAAATTACAGACATTTGGACGAAAGGATAGCTTGCTGTTCCGCAGAAAATGCTTGCAAAAATATATTCTGGTAATGTTTCCTTGGCACTGACTTCAACATTCGCGCAAAAGCTGCTGACTTCACGTCAGTGCTTTTTCCCAATATTTTCGAAAATTATGATCGTATCTAACTAAAATTTGATGCTGTTGAATATAAAGCTCAAAGTTTAAGTGAAACATTTCTTCAAATATGATAAACAGTTACCGAATAAATATTTTTTCCTGATTTTACTCACAGTATGATCCTAACAAAATTTCGCAAAAAGTGGCGGATCGTTATACTCCAACTTACTGCCAAGTTTCAATCCAATCTCTCCGGAAGTTCTTCAAATATAGATAAACTTAAATTTTTCGAAAAGACTTCAACTCCGGAACTGTTCAGCCGACTTGGCCGTTTAACAAACCCAACCGCGCCATTTCAATGCGCAACCTACCCGAAAGTTTCAAGTCGCTAGCTCACCCCGTTAAATATCAATCGTGTTCATGATCGGCTGGGCGGATAGAATTTTTACACAGGGTTCGTGAGTCCAATCTAGTCGTTTGAGACCATTCGGTGGCCCATTAACGAACTTATCCGAGACATTGAAGATAAAAACCTAACCTGAAAATTTCAAGAATCTAGGTCTTTTCTTTCGGAAGTCACAGCACACACGGCCGGGCGGGGACGGCTGGACGGACAGAATTAAATTTGACCACGGATTCTTCTTGAGGGAGTTCAACCCAATCTTCTAAGACCATTTTCGGCTCAAAATTCGAAAATTACTGACATCGTGACGAAATGATAACGAGCTGTTCCCTAGAACAAGTGCGTAAAAAGCACCGACGTGAGGTTAGTAGCTTTTGCGTGCATATTCGAATCCGTTGCCAAAGCGGTCATCGTTTCACGTTTTGACCCTGCCAATCGTACCTTTATTCCTGATGGAAAGATTTGTGATCTTCTACCACATCATCCGCATGAAATTCTGTACGAATCTTTGAGCTGTCATCTTTAAAAAATTTATAATCTAGAATTATTCTTTAGAATTCAACCAGATGAGGTTCACGATATATTTAATTGTTACAGAAATGTTATTGAAAATAACTTTAGTTTTTCAGTTTGTGTGGTGAATACTTTGTGAATCAAGTGAATCGGATATCTGCTGTGGAAAAATTAATTTTTTCAGATCAATTGCACAGGAAGATTGAGTTTCTTTTCATTTCATTAATATTTTTTAGAACAAAGTTGAATCCTAGTAGAAATCACATCTACACATTTGATATTAGCGAAAAGTCTTGAATTTTGTTTTACGTATTGGTGTTAGTTTGAAAGATTGAGTTTATTTCCTCAGTGTCAAGAAAAACGAACGCGTTCGGATTGAAACATCATGACTAATTGTGAAATATAGACACTCGAAAAGAAAACATTAACTGGATATATGTACGGAATCATTGGGCGGATTTAACCCATTCACGAATTCTACCTTCGTTATTCGGGCCCAAACCAACTCTACAAATATCGAGTTTCTAAGTCCTTATAACTCGCAATTTGAAATGCAACTTACCCTTAAAGTTTTAAGTCGATAGGTTTGTCAAGGTAGATCAAGGTTATCTCACAAATAGCTAGTTTTCTTTTTGCGCGCATGTTCTAGGGGAGATCGTGCTATCGTTGTGTCCAAATGTCTGAAATTTTCGATGATTGAGCCAAAAATGGTCTCAAACGACTAGATTGGAGTCACTGATGACGAATCCTGTGTCAAAATCGATTCTGTCCGGCCGACCTTGGACACGATAACTGTCGAACGGAGTGAGCTAGCAACTTGAAACTTTCAGGGTAGGTCGCGCATTGAAATTCCGCGGTTGAGTTCGTTAATAGGCCTAATCGGTCGAACAATTTCGGAGTTAAAACATTTTGAGGTTAGTCATTTTTTATTTCAGAAACTACTTGAGCGATTCGATTTAAACTTGACAATTAGGGGATGTATAATGACGTGCAACTTTGAGCCAAATTTTGTCAGGATCATACTGTCAATAAATTAAAAAAAAATTTTTTTCAATATTTTTTTCTTCGGAAACCGTTTATCATTTCAATCGGACTTTGAGCTTCATATTTCATAGCAGTGTACCAAATTTCAGTTCGATACGATCATAAGTTTTGGAGATATTGGGAAAAAATATGTCAAAGTTGTGGGTTTTTTTTTCGGAATCGTTGTTTTTTTCGGTATAACTCAAGAAATACTGATTCAATCCTTATAAAACTTCGAAGCTGATTTGAAGATGCTGAAAGACAACTTAATGCAAAATTTCGTGATGATCGTGTCATTAGAACAATTTGAAAAAAAATTTCTGTGATTTTCTTATCATATCATCCCCATTAAAGTCTGTATGAACCTTCGAATTGTAATTTTTCGATGAAGTACTGGATTTCAATTCGATCTGATCTGTATTTTTGGAAATATGGGAAAAATAAACCGTAAACACAATAACTTCCGGAAGAAACGAATTAGAAACTCGATATTTGTAGAGTAGGTTTGGGGCTTAATTAGGAAGGTCGAATTCGTGAATAGGTAAGATCCGCACAATCATTCCGTAGATATACCCATTCAAAATTTTATTTCTCCAATATTTTCAAAAATACAGATCAGATCGAATTGAAATCCAGTAATTTATCGAAAAGCACTGATTTATTTTGGTTGTTCTTCTCAGGGAGTGGAAATTTGTAGTGCTACTTCCGCAAATCTGGAGAACAAAATGAATTCCTCAAGCTCCATCAGCAAAGTTTGTAGTGCGATGGTATATACTTTTCGAAATCCACTATCTCCCACGATGATCCATATCACAGATGTAGTTTTTTTCGGTTTTCCAATTCAAATAACGTGAATTACCAGTCAGTTTATATTGAAAAAAGGACAAATTCTCATTCCAGTGGAATTAAAAATTTGTTGATCACCTTAAATCGATCAACTGAGCTCACTCCACGAAATTGCATCTTCACGGAAGTATTTTCAATAATTCTTCATACTGCAGTTACATTTTCTTCGTTGTTCACGAAGAATTCATTATTCATAGGGAAAATTCTGCTCTGAGAAAAACATTCGAATGAAGTTTTGTATTATATTATGTAGTTGGAAAAGAACGTGAGTCCACTTTTATGATATTTCAAATATAAAATGGATGTATTGGGAAAATTGCATGAGTCATAGTGATGTAAAAACGATAATTATCTGAGAAAAACTGAACGCTATAAACACTTTTAATTATTACCGAATGAGTTTGCATGAATATCTTCTATTAGCATATCGTATTCTACTCGCTCAGTAAACTGTTGAATATAGCAATTATTAGTAATGGTTCACTGCCAAGGATCTTTCAATAGAACAAAAGTGTTGATCTTCACCTATTCCAGACTACAATTGGAGGTAATTTTTATATCTCAGCAGTGATATCGTGACTGCGAAATCTATTAAAGAGCACAAATAACCAAAAACGCGCAAGTTTCTACGTTAATGTTACCATTAAATTCATACTCATGTGCATCTTGGCGTGAAATAGTCAAGCATTAATCCCTTTTATCAACCGCGAACGTCAGATGATTTGTGGGAATCTATTACTTTCCTGAACAATGAGACTGACCTTCAGTTACTGCGATGGAAAGGCAATGGTATCAGAAAAACAATATGATGATGACGAAAAGCGCGAAAAAAGTGGCTCCGGAAGTCAGTAGTAGATCTGTATTCGTGCCACGGTCGTTTATATTCACTCTCGTTTTCCTAAGGGTCCTAAGATTCCTCGACCTGGTGCAATAAAGAAAACTTTTTTTTTCTCTTGCCAAGCTTTCGGAATATTTTATTCCATCCTCAGGGCTACTACAAAGGTAGTAAGGAATATAATTTCAGTATTTTTTCAATGTCATCTACCTACATTCGTTAACGTATTGAAAGATAGTTTATGTCATTTCCAACCAACTTGTGAAAGGGGGTTCCAAAAAATAGTTATAATAAAATCGGTTCTGTTTTCATTTATCATTTTTTTTTGAGAAATTGCAACAACACTTTCTTCAACGTGGAAAGAGATAGTTATTGTAGAATATACAGAGTGTCCAAAAACTCAATAGGCAAAGTTATCTCGATCATCAACCAATGATATCTCTTTACCCGTATTTTAGGCGCTTGTTTCAGGGAGGGCCGCGTTATCGTTTCGTCACAATGTCTTCATTTTCAACCGAAAATGGTCTTAAACGATTAAGTTGGGCTCCCTGAAGAAGGAACCGAGGTCAAATTCAATTCTGTCCATCCGGCCGTCCATCCGTCCGAATGTTCGAAGAAAAGGACCTTGGCACTTGATATTTCCAGATAAACTTTGAACTTCAATAAATATCTCGGTTAAGTTCGGCAATGGGTGAGGTGAATTCAGTCAGTTTCAGAGTTAGGCCCATCTAACATTTTTAGGTTAATTCCTCGATATTCATTGAAAAACTTATTCGATGAGATTCAAACTTAGTGGTTAGTTTTGGAATACCAACGCACCACTCAATGCAAAATTTCTGGATTGTTCATTACAATTCAACGAAATTCGGCACAAACATCAGAGTCAGTATTTAACAACAATTTTTCAAATTTCAATTCGATCTGATGTTTACTTTCGGAGATATAAATGAATAAAATATGTCAAATTTCGTTGTTATTTGGAATTTTAAGGTTATCTCCGCAATATCTCAATAAGTACAACTGTACTCAGATTGAAACTTCGTTATCAGTTAAAGATTACCAACGCGCCAGTGGGTAAAAAAATTGTGCTGGTCGATTACTTAGAATTTTTCCCAAAAGAGACAAATAATAATATCGTTGTTTTCAATTGGTAATCATCATAGGGATTCATATTGGAAAATTGAAAAGATAATCCCTCTCCTACTTATAGCAAGATATTCATGGTATAATATAGGGTGTTCCAGAAAATATATATATGTAATAATATCCATAATTTTTTCCAGAAGTAACAGACAAATTCTATTGGAAAATTAGAAACGACACATCCTCCTACGTATACGGAGATAATTTTACTATGAAATATACAGAGTATCACAAGAAATCATTAGGCATAATTCTCTCAATTATCAAACAATATGACGATGATTTCTTCTTCTACGTATCCCTTCAGCTCCGCGGTGGCCTTTTTCAAAAATGAAATATACAGGGCGTTGAAGAAATAGATATAATAAAATCCATATGCTTTCAATCAGCACCGCTCTATTTGAATTGTAAAATTAAAAGGATCATCTTCTTCTACCCAAAGTCAGATATTCATAGTAAAATATACAGGGTTTTCCAAAAAACAGACATAATAATATGGTTGCTGTCTCAATGGCAACTGCCTACATTCCTCTACTTATTGAAAGAATGTGATGATTGTGTACTCAAGTAGCCTCAGAACAACAATAAACATCGATAATAATAACTATCGATTATAAGATGATTCCTCTTTCTCTGTATCCCCTATAAAGGTGTTCTTATTCAAGAATGAAATGTGCAGTGTGCCCCACAAGAGATATAATAAAATCGATGTCTGATTGGCAAACGCACCCGATCTATATTTGAAAATTGAGAATATTCTGTTCTTCGACAATGGCAAGATATCCATAGTAAAATATGCAGAGTGTCTTCAAAAACGCTAGAAAAGCACGGACGTGAGGTCAGGAGCTTTTACGCGCTTGTTGCGTTGCCAAAACGGTCATCTATACAAGAATTGACCCTGCCAAACGCAGATTTTTTCATATGGTCCTCACGAAATTCTGCATAAACCTCGAGTATAATTTTCGAGTACTAGATTGCAATTCGATCTAAAATTTTGAATGGCTATAACTATCTACAGAATAATTGGCGAATTCAACCCATGCAAGCATTCGACCTTTATTAAACTGAAAACCTACTCTACATAAACATTCCCTATGCCGATTTTTCCTAAAGTTAATGTCTTTACGGCCGGCCTAACCACTGATAGTGAACAAAATAACTTCCGGAAGAATCTACTCTGTAGCTTGATAATTGCAGAGTAAGTTTGGAGTTTAATTACGAATGCCGAATTGGCGAATTATTAAAAACTATCGAATGATTCCGCAGATGAACCCTTTCAAAATTTCAGTTTAACGATCTTTCCAAAAACATGGATCCAATCTACCTTCAATGAAAACTGCCACCTTGAAGTTTCAGCCAAAATGGGCCTACAGAACAGTGAGCAAAATAACTCTTAAATTCAACAAAATGCAGGAGGATTCTTTAATTTTTTTTTTGTTCATTATTCTGTAGACCTCTTTTGGCTGAAACTTCAAGGTGGTATTTTGCATTGAAGGGCGATTCGATCTATGGTTTTGGAAATATCGGGAAACTAAAATTTTGAAAGGGTATATCTGCGGAATCATTCTATAGTTTTGTTTTTACTAATTCGCCAATTCGGCATTCGTAATTATACTCCAAACTTACTCTACAATTATCAAGCTACTGAGTAGATTCTTTCGAAAGATATTTTGTTCACTATCAGTGGTTAGGCCGGACGTAAACACATTAAATTTGGGAAGAATCGGCATAGGGAATATATTTGTAGGGTAGGTTTTCAGTTTAATAAAGAATGTCGAATGCTTGAATGGGTTGAATTCGTCAATTATTCTTTAGATAGTTATACCCCTTCAAAATTTTGGATCGAATTGAAATCTAGTACTTGATCGAAATTAAAGCTTGAGGTTTATGCAAAATTTCGTGAGGAGCATATGAAAAAATCTGCGTTTGGCAGGGTCAATTCTTGTATAGACGACAGCTTGGGCAACGGAACGATCGCGTTAAAGTTCCTGACCTCACGTCAGTGCTTTTCTAGGTTTTTTTGAATCTATAAACACCATTTTTGGCTCAAAACTTTGAAAATCAGACACTGGCAAAACGATAACTCTTTTGTTCCCTAGAACTAATGCAAAATGAAAGAAAATAACTTATTGCTCAATAGGTTTCATTAAATAAAATGAATATCTGGTCGAGTTGTAAGGTTGATAAATATTGACTTCAATATCTCCCAAAACGAATATGCGATCAAGCTGAAATTTGAAATACTGTTGTTAAGTAGTGACGATTCCGATAAACTGCTCATGCGCTACGGGGAAGTACCGATGAAACTTTCTGGGAATCGCCTCATGAAGCATATGTAGAACGTGAACAGATGTCGCTATCCCGGACCATCTGACTGTAGGATCCAATAAATGCTTCGACTATTAACCAGTAGATGCCGTGAACGGTCGATTGAAAGGAATATTCTATACATTTTATGTTTCGGAAAATTAAACAAATACATACCGATTCGTTTGAGACTAATTTCGGCTCAAAATTCGAAGATTACAGACATCGTGACGAAATGATAACGCGCTGTTCCCCAGAACGAGCGCGTGAAAATCACTCTCGTGGTTGTCTTGTTTACGAATCAATTTCAACGATTTCTTTCGCTGTGGATTAACTAAGGCTCCACGATGATCACAATCGTTTTCACGTTTCATACATATTAATGTGTCTGTATTTATCAACTTGCGTAATTCTCTGCCAGTCTGGACCTAATTCGATGATTTGGGTACCTTTCTTGTGAATGAATCGCTTACAATTGAATATATTACATCTCCCCACATATGAAAAGATATATCATTGTTTAAGTTTGTTTTCCTTAAACAATGATATATATTATATAATCTGACATTTACCCCCTTTGTTAATGATATATATTATATGAAATATAACGGAGGACCTATTAATGGAATTCTTTAGGATTATTGTGAAACAAAACTTTTCAGAAAAAAAAATCTAGAAAAGCACTGACGTGAGGTCAGAAACTTTTACGATATTGTACAAATTTGTTTTCAAAGCGGTTACCTTTAAACGAATTAACCACGCCAAAACCAGTTTTACTCTCTGATGGAAAGATTTGGCGATCTTCATTTCATATGGTCCTCATGACATTGTATATGAACCTCAAGCCATTATTTTTTGATCGAGTACTAGATTTCAATTCGATTCGATCTGTATTCTTGAAAATGTTGGACAAATAGTATTTTGAATCATTCACGTTTTCGACCTTCTAAATTAAACCGAAAACCTACACTAAAAATATCCAGTGTCTGGATCGCTTTTGAGTAATATATAGGATATGAAGAAGATATTGACACATGTTCTTTCGTATATTTCCGGAGTTTATTACATCATAAAACTGATATTTAGAAAACTATAAGCCAAATAGTGAAATCAAGATCCGTGCCAAAACTCATCGAAATATGATGAATAGTTCCAATATCTCTAGAAATTAATATACCGTCCCACTGAAATTAAAATCAAAAGATTTTGGAAAGTACAATTTTTTCAATTTTCTACTCGTACAATGTTTTCTACAACTACCTACCAGGTGTGAATCTGATCGCGTAGTAATTTTCGATATATTGAAGAAACAAACTCGTGATTTCAAATGGGTACGAAATTCTACATATTTATTTGCCGATATCTCCGAAATAAAATATCAGATCGAACTGAAGTTTGAAGCACCGCTGTTGTATATCGACTCGAATGATTGAGTCGAATTCCATTCAAATCTGGGGAAAAACATTTCAACGAAAATTTGCAAAATTTTCGAGTGAAATGATTTTTATTCTTAACTACTAGCTCAATGCAAAATTTTGTATCAAGTTGCCTTCCAGCACCCTCCAACTAACCACGTAGTTTCTTTTGATCGCATCGATACTTCTTGAGATATTGAGGAAATAACCTGAAAATTCGAATAACAACCAAATTCGACATATTTTTCTCCCTATATCTCCGGAAATAAATGTCGGATTAAATTGACATCAGGCCCATTGTTGTTGCATAAAGACTTCTAGGTCTGTGCAAAATTGTATCGAATTCAAATAGATTTACTTCGAGAAAAAAAAATTCAACAAAAATTTGGAAAATAGTCGAATAACATTTTTTGATTCAACGACTAGACATATCATATATTTTCATTCGATTGCGAGTTTATATTTTTAACTAAGTTCAGATCGGATCGCATCAGTACTTTTCGAAATATTAAGGAAGTAACATCAAAATTTCAAATAGGTAGCTAGGGAAATTGACATAGTCTTTTCCGTATACATATCTCCGAAACTAAATATAAGATCAAACAAGACCGAACCACTGTTGCTCAATATCGACTCAGAGTCTGTGAGTAATTTTATTGGAATATGATCAATTATATCAAAGAAATATCCAACAAAAATCTGGATAGTTTCTGAAATGTTTTTTTTTTTACTTTCTAATGACTTGATCTACAGAAAATTTTGCGAGGAGTTAACAAACAAATTTCAATTTTATCACATATGTACTTGATATATATCGAGGAACTCACCTCAAAATTTTAAATTGGTATAACTAAGTAATCGTTCGGCCGATTTGGCCCTGTAATGAATGAACTCAACCGAGTTATTTCGACAACAAACAAAATCTGAAAACTTCAAGACTCTTGGTTCTTTTCTTTGAAAGTTCGAGCACACACGGTCAGACGGATGGAAAGAATGGCATACATTTGACCACCAATTATTCATAAGTGAGTCCAACCTAGTCGTTCAAGACCATTTTCGGCTCAAAATTTGACAATTACAGACATTGTGACGAAATGATAACGCAATATGCCCCAGAAAAAGCACTTGAACAATATTAAAATTTCATACTCACCAAAACGAATTATAGTTATCAACGATCTAGGATACAGCTTTCTTCACTCGGTAGAGAGGCGAATATTTATTATGGCTTGAAAATTTTAAGTTCTAGTGAGTGCTGTTGAACCACATGACGAAACAATAATTTGCAAAAATTGACGTGATTTCGATTTTTATCGCATCAAGGAAAAGAATAAAGATTTTCATTAGAATTGACTAAGGAAGCAGAATACTGCATTCGATTTTATAATTAAAATTTTTGCCGAATGATCTAATTCGTATCGAATGCATTTATCAGAATAAAATAGTTCATCGAATCCTGCGAGAAAATCCTCTTGTATACCGGGATAATTTTGAGAGTAGATCCTGAGTAAGAGTCTCAAAATGACAAATAAATACAAGGTGTACATTCTCACATAGTATCGATTCAAAAGCTTTTTGCGCGCATGTTCTGGGGAACAGCGTGCTATCGTCTTGTACAAATGTCTGTAAATTTCGAATTTTGAGCCGAAAATGATTTCAAACTCACTGATGACGAATCAATTGACAAAATCGATCCGGTCTGGCCGGCTGGCCGTCCGTCCGGCCGACAACACGATAACTGTCGAACAGAAACAGCTAGCGACTTGAAACTTTCAGATTAGGTCGCGGATTAGAATGCGGCGGTTAAGTTAGTTAATTGGATAAATCGGCAGAATGGTTTTGGAGTTATAGTCATTTGAACTTTGAACTACTAAAGCGATTCAACGACAGTAATTCAACCAAAAATTATTTTCTTCTGAAACTTTTCATTTCATTCGGTAAAAATTTCAGGTATACCTTGAGCTCTATATAACACAGCAGTGTACCAAATTTCCATTTGATTCGGTAATTATTTTCGAAAATATTGGGAAAAAATATCTAAACTTTCTTGGTTTTTTCTTGATGTCGTTGTTTTTATTGATAACTCAATAAATGCTTATTCAGTCATAACGAAAGTTGCTTTCTCATCCGAAAATGCTGATAGACAACTTTGTGCCAAATTTCGTGATGATCGGGTCTTTAGAACAACTTGAAAAAAAAATTCATATATTTTTTTTCAAATATTCAATATTCTGTGATCCTCTGATCATATTATCCTCATTAAATTCTGCATGAGCCTGCCATTTTGTGATAATTTACTAGATTTGGTTGGAATAAATTCGATTCTATATTTTCCATTTTCCTGTGTCTGATAGTACGAGAAATCACTGCTACATAAATTACGAGATTTAAATTCTATTGATTGGGATCCAATCTAAACCATAACTTAAACCTGCAATCGTACTTTTTATTCATGTATTCATTTATCTGAGACGAAAGGAATACAAACAGGTAGAACCCAACGAAGTATTCGGAGTTTGTTAATATATACCATACAAAGTCACATTGTAATAAAAAACTTAACCAATTATATAAACTAAAAATAAAATACATCATCATCCATAGTAGCATAAGCAAAGGGGGAATTGTTTTACGCAGCCTACCAACCCGCGTGGCTTTTGGCCTCGGCCCCCATGGGCGAGGGATTGGGATACACCTAATCAGCGCACCGAACACACGAAGTTCTCTGCTACCAGTATGGTTTCAGATCCCAAGTCCTACATCCTCACTGGCGGGAGGAGACCCTATCCAAGTCTCTACTAGCTTTGAAGGTTAGTATCAGAGTTGAAATCGCAACTCACGCTCCGAAGGGGGAATGCCCCCTTCTAGCCCAGCTTGCGGGGTTTCAACCACCGCCACTACGAAACCTATCCCAATAGGACAGACAGGCACACCCCTCCAGGCAAACCCAGAGATGCGCACCTGCGGGTATCGCCTCCCGTAGTACCAATCATAGCGTCATTGGTCAGACATGCTCCGGGAACGTGTTCCTTAGCAAATTTAGGATCTTGAGAATCCATGCCTTGCTGAAGCAGGTTAGGGTTACCTGCGCGGGTTCACCAAGCCCGTCGGCAGTAGCGTGCAATGGATTTTGAACACCCAGCAATCCGGATGGTATCAGTAAGACCCGGCACACCACCCCTCAAACCAGGTGAACTCATTTTTCAGCCACAAACTGTCACCCTGCACCACTACTCGTCTTCCCCAGTTTTAAATTGAAGCTTTCGAAATTTTGCGAGGTAGCTTCAACCTCTTTGGGAGAGTGTCACGTTTTGTCCCGGCTTAGTTTGGGGGAACTCGTCAGGGTCTGCACCATACTAAGCCGTTTACATGCCTACGTGAGCGGACACCCCTTATGCGGATCACAAGGGAGTGTACCAGAACGTTTGGGATGAACGCACTTACGAGATCTTGAGAGGATCTGCCAGGGACAGCGTGAGCCCTAGCGCCCCCTGTACGTTGACCGATGATGTGGCCAAGCGGCCACCAGCATACTCCCCAACTATACTTACCGTTTATGATCATAATTACCACAGTCAAACAACATGCGTTCCCAAGATTCGGTTGCACCACAAACACATCTGTCGCTCTCGCTGAGGCCCATTTTATACAGGAATTCGTTCATACTCCCGTGACCAGTTATGATATCACCCAAACACAGCCCCGGGAAAAACCATTCATTTCGCTCGACAAAGTCAACATCAGGAATAAACCGAAATTGGGCCCTGCCCTTACTACTTTCGCACCATCTTGCTTGCCACGCCTGCCTCAGCGCCAACTCCAAATCAGCTGCACTTTTCATGGGACTAGAATCCCTTTCACCAACAAATTTCCTGTCGAACCCATTCACTGCGGTCCCTTTCTTGAGCTTGAAGCTCACTTCCATTCCAACATCTAATAAGTCCCATGGCATTACACCGATTAATACATTCATCGCTTCCGTGCGACATACCCTCAAACATTCTGACATTACCACCCGCTGGCATCTATTTATGCTGTTTCTTGCATGCTTATGCACCATATCCTTGTACCAGACTTCCGCCCCATACATACATATCACTTTCATCGCTTTTCTATTCAATCCTCAGTCTTTCCTCAAGACACGCCTCATGCAACCCGCTAGTCTAACTAGCTTAGTCCTTACATCTGAGAAGTGCTCATGGAATCTGAGACCCTCCTCTACCCTTACGCCCGAATATTTCACACTACTTGCGTACTTGGTGCCTTTCCCATTCGATTTAACATTAGGTGGCCTATTAGAGGCCAACCTTCCTTTCAGCATCATGCAAACAGTCTTTTGCTCTGAGATGCTCACCCCCGCCTCAACGGCCATTTCGCTCAAATGCGTCATACATCCCGACCTCTTCTGCTCAAGCTGAAGGAGACTTTTGCCTTTCACTATGCAGAGCAAGTCGTCCGCTGATGCAAATACCTCAATTTCCCCGTTATCGAACAACTTCAATAACTTGTCCAGGCACACGTTCCACAGTTTTAGTCCCACAATGGAACCCTGTGGACATCCACGCGATAACAATCGCACAATAGACTCGTGCCTTCCTACCACCCCTGCCTCTCTTTTATTGAAATATGACCCCCAAAGGGCCATTTCCTCACAACCCAACCCTCTCTTCCTTTTCCAGAATATACCCCCACATAAGGTGATCAAACGCTCCCTTAAAGTCAATGAATATACCCAAGAAATATTTGTCCTGTGCTTCATTGACAACCCTCTCAGCGTTCTCCCATGCGTCGACTGTTGACTTCCTTTTCGTGAAGCCGAACTGCCTCTCTGACATTCCTGAAGTCTTGCGCTCCAGCCTCTGTACCTGTCCAAGACTTTCACCCTCGGTTCTACTTTCATTCTCGTACGCCCACCAGTCGACGCCTTTAATCTTATATCTATTCGCCCCAGACATATTCCTTGACCTTGTTCTCTCTCCCAACAAGTGTTATCAGTATACCGTTATGGTCACTGACACTCCTGTCAGGCTTTACACACCAGTCGGTAGTGTGAATTTCATCCACCTTCCCCTTCATCAGAGTGAGATCGATGTCCGATTCACCCGTTGCACCACCGAATGTGTACCATCCAGTGCATTTATTCACCACAATGAGACCCTTTTCATTTACACAGTCTTCAACCAAAAGGCCCCTGTCCACGCTCCTCCCATACATCTTCATCCCACAAGGGAGATGTAGCATTCACATCCAGTCCGATAAGGATTGCTTCCAATCTTACTTAGAACTCTCTCAATATATCCCAAATATGGTTTCAACTCATCCTTGTACTGACAGTATACAGAGACTACATAGCCTTCATACAAGATATTCCTGAACCAGATACATACACCCCTTTCATCTATAAGGTCAGGAATTGGGACGATATCACCGTCCCGGTCGTTGACCACAATGGCTGCAGAACCGCCAACCGATTCGAAAACTCTCATGGCGCTTGCGAGCCCAACCACTCGCCCGTCCCTAACATAGGGTTCCTGCAGCATACATATGCTCAACCTTTCACGCAACATACAGTCGCCTAATTCGCTCATGACGCCGTGGCCCATTCAGCTGCAGGATTGACAACCTAGTCGCCCATTCTCGCCCTTACTTTCTTCATTTTCAACTGATACTCAGGACACTTAGTACAAGATGTACTGTGCTCGGTATCTTTTCTACCACGCTGTAGGCACTCCCTGCACTCGCTCTTGTTTTTGCATTCACGATCGACATGCCCCGCCTTACCACACGCCCTACACACGTTGCTCTTTACTTTACATTCTTTAACCAGGTGCTCCAAACTAAGACACCTGTGGCACCGTTCAACCAGACTAATTTACTTCACCCTACAGGCGAGGAAATGGACATACACCCTCCTTTCTTTTAGCCAACCATCCTTGACAACTTGTGGTACTTCAACTAACACATTGCCAGATTCGCCCCGATCATTTCTGGCCTTAGTCCAGACACCTCTAGCAAACGCCTCCTGTTCGAGGCCACACTCGATCCTCTTATAAAGCTCCGCCACCAGCTCTTTCTCACCCATCTTTGACGGGACGTCAAAGACCAACACCCTAGATCCCAATTTCTTGGGTCTCTCGACTTTCATACCGATGTCGTCGAAATTTTACAGTTCAACAGACTCTCCAGCTCACTGGCGGTTTTTGTCTCTATGACAATACCGCCCTACCTTCTACATTTTCTTACCGCAGTCACTCTGACGTCGACCGCGGTAGACACCTCAGCGAGCACCTTTCGCTTCACATCCTCGCTTTCGATCTTTTCACTCCAGTCTTTCACTACGAGCGCGTATGACTTCAGGGCCTCCCTTTTCGGGGGGGTTACCCTCGGTGCAGACGCACTCTTCTCTTACGCAGCACTACCTCTTGCGCTCGCCGATACACCCTTTTGGGCCTGACCACTGAGGATGATCTCACCATCCTCCACTTTCTTCAGCCATCTCTCCTTCTCGAGACTACGCCCTTTAGCCGCTGGTTCTCAGCCGCCAATTATACAATCGTACACTTCAACTCGTTCATACATTTTAGTATGAACGATGCCGCGCTCTTGCTGACTTTGTTGTTCTCAGCCAAGACAAACTCCCGCAGGTCGGACCCGACCTTTCGCAATCTATCGTTCAGACTCAGAGTCATGCTGCTTCTTCTCCCACAAGATGAATTTCCACTACCTGATAAGCCACAAGTGCTCCCCTCTAAACTTTTCTCTAATTCTTTGGTTGATTTTCAAACATCCATAGTAAATCCCACGAGTTGAGCGTATCAAACGTCACCCCATGGCAGTGACCTCATACCATGAGGAAGGCTGAAATGTCCGACGGAGAGCGCCCGGTCTTCGTGGTGAGAAGGTCTCGGGCACCAGCTTTCCCTGGCCATGCATCCCATCGGCGACCTATTGGGAATTTTTATTGAGGTCAACTCCTCTTCGAGCCGTACGATTAAGTAAAGCTCCCCATCCACCCTAAGACATGACTAGGTCAGGACGGTATGTACAAGGTGGCAAGCCACCTAGTCCTCGGGTACCTCGGGTATGACGATATACGTACTGCTTACCTAGGTAAACAGCCCCTGAGGACATAGATATAGGAAAACGCATCGAAAAAACTTTTTTTTTCGATTAATCTTTCAACGGATCCGAGTTGAGGATGAAAAATTATTGTATGTTCATGAGAAAAATTCGCTATATATTCAGCAGATCTGCTGGAAGACCTATAGCTGCAACATGTGGGCGTGGATGCCGGCGTGTGCGTGTGGGTGTGTGTGTGTATGTGAGTGTGTTCTTAATATCTACAGATTATACTAGAAAGTTCAAAAACTAAGAGCAATTGAAAATATTGGTGAATAGACAGAACATCCTGTATCTTGGTTATGGAATTGATTAGATTCATCATATATAGGTTTTTTGGACGCGTCTGGTGAAGCTCTACCTCTGGTTACCGTATGTTCATTCACCAATGAAACACCCTGTATATAAATTATGTGACGATATATTTATATTCTTCAGAACAAAATATATTCACGAGTTGGTAGTTTCGAATATACAGGGTGAGTCTTTGAGTTGTACATTAATTTCAACCATAGATTCCTCTCATCAAACCAAACCAAGGTTAGAAATTCAAAGATTGGGAAAACTCATTTACTCACTCAATTCTTATGATTCGGTGGTTTTTGCGATATTATCGCAAGAAAAACATTTCACTTCGCTGGACTGGAAACACTGCAATATCATGCAATATCCAATTTCTTTCCACTATATGATTATACACAATTCTAAGCCCCCCCATTCTCATATTGAAAACTCCATAATTTTACTTTTTTCACGAAATTCATAAATGAATTAAATGAAATCAATCAATTAACCTCTAAACTTATAATAACATGTTATTCTATGTCTATGAATGTTATGGTTAGGTCTGTGGTATGATCACGAAATAGCAAATACCTAAATTAGTTCTATGAGAAATAGATAAATATTTGTGTGTATTCTATGGTCCGGATTAACGTGAACCCAGCTTAATTTACTTCCCCGACTAGATCAGGGGCGGACCCATAAATATAAGGTACCTAATTTTTAGAATTTTTACCCGATTATATAATATTCAACGTTGAGTACCTGCAAAACGGTGCGTTTAAGGAGAAATTATAAGGAATAGTCAAATATTTTTAGTTCATTGGAGATTCTTACAATGACATAAGATAAACTAACTCTATCGCATTCTTCATGCTAATTACGTATAGGTTTATGAAGCGGCCAGTCTTTAACTCGGAAACTGTTTGAAGTAGGATGAAAGTGATAACTGAAGTATATGTGTGATAGTTATAGAAAACTTCAAAACAAAAATCATCTCGTTCGGAGTTTCCATATCAAAGCTACTAAATAAAAACTGTTTTTTTTTTTTAATTCAAATAGCCTGTATCTTTTTGCCGGAGCATATTCTTCAGAACACAATATATTTACGACTTACGAGTTGGGAGTTTCAAATGTATAAAATTTGAGGACCAATATATTTATTTATTCGATCTATCGAGCAACGTCAAGAGAGAGCGTGACGGAAGCACGCTTCTACAGATCTCCTTAATGCAGCAATCGTAGTTCGAAAAAGCTAAAGAATATTAATTACCGGTCCTCAATTCTTATATGACTTGTGCATATTAAGTATTTTTCCTAAAATATTTTCCGTGATTATCATCGTACACACAGATTTTAATCCAAATAACTGGACACTGTATACTGAAAACTCTATGCTTCCGGCGCGCCATCTATTGGGGTTGTTCGAAAAATCGAATTAATTAATATATTGGAATTTACATGTTTATATAACCCACAACTCGCAAGTATATTGTGTCTTCTAGAACACGAATATTCCGGCACACAAAATAAAAATATTGCCGAAACTCATAAATGTATATTGATCCGAAAATGAAGATATTTGCTCAACCACTTTTGTCCCAAATGAAGCCTCATAGTATAGCGGATACTGAATATTCGGCAAACTACCAGACCGGAGTGCCGAATATTCAGCATGTAACACCATAAACGACCAAATATATGGTGTTACATGACGAATATTTCTCTGGCAGTAAGGGATCATGTTTGTCTTGAAAAAATGCTAAACTTCTGAAGAAGATTAGAGTGAAAGTAGATCCACCTTTACATGTGAAGGTCATGACACTTTTTGGGAGTGTTTCAATGAAGTGGCAAAGGATAGTGGTAGTAATCGTCGCGACCAAGACTAACAATACCCAATTGCTAACGGGATTGACTTTTTCTTAAAGATATCTCGAATCTATCGCAATACGATGCATTTAGTTGGTAGTGAATTCGGACCCGCAGTGGTTAAAAATTACTAAAATTAAAAGGGGTAAAAAATGACAAGCGCAAACCGCAAAGTTTGCTGTTGTGAAGTTCGAACACTAAACTAATTTATGAAACAAAAATTTTGACGTCCGATTGTGAAAACTAACAGTTTCCATATCTCATTGTGTTGTGTGAAAACTTATGAAAAATTATTTGAATTTTACTATCCAGAATCCGGTCGGATACTGAATTACTATCCAGTATCTGACCGGATAGTGATAATCAAACCAGATAGACCAGATACCGGATATCCGTTTCATCTCTACTAAAAATTCATCGCAATTTTCGCTGCTGAACATTCACAATTATTTCTAATAAACGCTAGTGGAAAAGTGGAACAATTCAATAAGTCTCAGTTTCGAGATTTTTCTGGTAACTATGAAAAAATTAGTATACTGTGAATCGGTGATGTGCGAGGGTCGAGATATAAGATATCTTATAACAAAGAGAATCTATGTAACATAATCACAAGGACGAATATCCGTCGATAAATCAACAAACATTCCCCCTTGATCAGAGCTAATCATCCAATCAACCAAAACACCTACACCGAAGAAGCGGATCCAAGTAGAATGACTACAGCTGTTTCACAATTTTTATTGATCGTCAGGTCAACTTAACTTGGATAAACCGCAGAGAGTTCTCTCGATACTTGTTGCCTTTCAGAAGGACCACTGCAGTATACAACATACAGCGCGCCATCTGTCAGGAGCATCTTGCGAGTCTCACCTTCGAGTGCAGAATCTATGATAGATCCTTTTCAGCCAAAATCTGAGATAATAATACTTATGAGTTGCCTCAAATAAAAAACCATGAAATTTTCATTCGAGGTTTTTTTTTGTAACGGCTAGTAAGGTTCATCATTAAATGGAATGAACATGTTTCTTCACAACCAATGATTGTTCACTCAATTCCAAGTATGCTCTATGAAGGTTCCATTAGGTACCCTTGGAAATCATTTCTTCGTTTGAAAATTCTTGAGAAGCACTGTCTCGAAGTCAGGAGCTTTTGGGCGCATGTTCAAATTCGTTGCCAAAGCCGTCACCTACTCACATATTGAACCAGCCAAAGGCAACTTTACTTCCTGATGAAAAATTAAATTTAAATTTCTGTTTGAATTTTTCCAAAGTCTGAGCAAAAAAATTGAAAATAACAGATTTTAGCACACCGTTCCCTCATGTGAGATTTCACCTGAAACATTTCTCCTCACCGCTCACCGATTAGTTCTATTTGGAAGTATCAAATTGATTTTTGGCCACCAGTTGTTGATGTCTATGCTACATATAGATCATATGCTATAAATAAAGAAGGATTTATAGAAAATATAGACTTAGTACTGCAGAAAACGTTAGTGGACCAAGGAAGAGTACATGTCCTTGCTGGGGACAAGAATATCGAGTTATTGGATCTGAACGCGAAGACAACAAATGACTATCTCACTATGCTATATAGCTATGGCTTTACGACGAGGTTAAACAAGGCAGCCAGGATAACAAAGGATACTGCTACTTGCTTGGACCATTACTTTGTTAAATGAGCAAGCAAATTGTATGATGAAATAAGTTCTGTTGTTTTGGTGAATGATCTGACAGACCATTGTCCCACATTACTCAATATAAATCTTCCAAAGAACAATATCAAAGCTCAGAAAGAATTCTCTTATAAGGTAATTGATAATGCTAAACTGCACATGCTCATTGCAGAGGCAGGGTGGGATGATGTTCTGGAGGAGGCTGATGTTAATATACCACACGAATAATTTTACTAGAAATCTGGTGTGTATGATCAGGCAGTCTACCATAACGAAGAAAATATCAAATAGGAGAAGAGAACTGAAACCATGGATTACTGGTGGTCTCTTGAATTCCATTAGGCATAGAAATCTTCTGGAAAAGCAATGTACTTTGAATAGAAACATCTTAGAACTTTTGAATACTTACAAGGAATACCGGAAGTCGCTCTAAAAATTAATAAAATATTGCAAATATAATTATTACAGATCACTTGCAGAGGAGCATATTAATGATCCGAAAAAAATGTGGATGGTGATAAGGGATGCCACAAATGACCAGAGTGAGAGTGATGAAATGAAAAGTATTTTAGATAGTAGTAATGTTGAAATTAACGATAGAAATGCCATAGCAAATGAATTTAACACATATTTTAACAAAATTGGAAAAGTACTAGCGTAAGGAATAAGGTCGAGAGACAACATTGGAAAGTCGGAGACCTGCTTGGGGTCTTTTTTTACACCAATTTCTGAAAACGATCTCATGATGCAAATAAATAGTCTTCAAAAAATGAAAAGGCAGGTAAGGATAGTGTAAGCTCTGAAATAATAAAGAACTGTAACAAGTACTTGCTCAAACCACTTAAACATATAATAAACAACATTTTCAGTACTGGTGTATTCCCAGACATACTAAAAAGTGCCATAGTTATACCAGTATATGAAGGAGGTGACAGGAAACTGCCAAATAATTATTGACCTATTACACCAATGAGTACAATAAGTAAACTGGTGGAAAGATGTATGAGATTCAAGTTATAAGTTTTTTTGGAGGAAAACAAACTATTAAATCCAGAGCAGTTTGGCTTCAGGCAAAGCACAAACACTGAAGATGCATTATGTAAGGTAACGAGCGAAATTATGCTGAATCTCGACCAGGGGAGAAAAGTCGTTGGTATATTTTTGGATTTGAGAAAGGCTTTTGACACTGTGGATCATCAAATTTTACTTGACAGATTATATAACATAGGAATAAGGGGTGTTGTAATTAACTCGTTCAGATCCTACTTGAGTAATGGAAAACAATGTGTTAAAATAAAAGATAAAACAAGTGAGCCACTGATGGTTGAGTTTGGTGTTCCGTAGGGTACATTGCTGGCTCCACTTCTCTTCAATATATATGTGAACTGAATCTTGGCGCTGATTGATGAAAGCAATGTTTATTGTTTTGCTGACGGCACAGCAGTGATTGTCAGTGGCTTGGATTGGGAGTCAACAAAGGAAAAGGCATATATAGCCATGTACGAGCTGAAAAGATGGTTGGATGGTAGTTCGCTAGCACTTAATGTTGATAAAACTAAATTCCTCGCATTCACCCTGAAAGCGCGGTCGTCTCCAGGCTTCCGACACTTGACATTACATTGACAATGGTGCACAACAATTGTGGATGTACAGGAGTCATAGAAAGACAGAATTGTCTACGGTACCTAGGAGTTTGTATTGATGAAAACTTAATGGAGGGAGCATATACAATATGTTACGGGGAAGATTAAAAAATTATTTTACAAGTTCTACCAAGTGCGTAATATACTGCCATTTAAAACTCTGAAGGGAGTCTACCAATCACTGATCAAGTCAATAATAAATTATGGTATTGTAGTATGGGAGAATGCTGGCAAGAAATATATTATAAAAATAATACTTTTGGAAAACCGTACATATCCAACTGATCTGGTGTATAGAAAAAGTGGTTTACTCTCCCCGTATCAACTCTATATAAAGTCGGTGATTAGATTCATGTTAAAAAGAACATATTACAAGACCAGCTTGGCACATAATGTTGGCACCATAAACGAAGCTCAAAATAATGTTCCACTCCTAAATCCGAAACATGTTGCCTTCTAGGGCCATGTATGTTGTGTGGGCCCAAAAATATTCAATAATTTGCCACAGGAATTTCGAACCACACCATATTACAAGATCAAAAATAGAATAAACCAGTGGATCGTTGATACAGGATTCACTGTATCATATCTCCTATAGATTGTGCACGCACACTCGCTCATGTTGGTCGTTACTTGTCTAAGCTACTTGTTATGATTGTTTGAAATGATTATGCATACACATACCTGTTAAGAGAGAACAAAATTAAGTAAGGAGCGCACACACAGCAATTCTAATTGCCATTGTGCGCTAAAATATTAGATAGCGGATATGAGGGTAAACATTTTTTGTTTTTGCGCACTTGTTATTGGGGCACATCGTGCTATTGTTTTGTCCGAATGTCTGAAATTTTCGATGATTCAGCCGAAAATGGTCTTAAACGACCAGGTTGAACTCACTGATGACGAAACCGATGTCAAAATCGATTCTGTCCAGCCGGCTGTCACCACGACAACGGGCGTACGGAGGATTTCATCAACTTGAAAATTTCAGGAAGGGTTGCATTTCAAAATACGAAGGTTGAGTTCGTTAATGGGCCAAATCCGCCGAATAGTTTCGGAGTTATATCAATTTTAGATTTGGAGGTTATATTCCTCATATCTCAGAAACAACTGTAGCGATTGAATTGAATCTTGGCAGTTACTTGGACCATAACGACGCGCAACTTTAAGGAGAATTTCTTTGAAACTGTATGGTTACCAAATTAAAATAAAAAATTTTTTCGAAAAAAATTTTTTTTTCTGAAACTATTGTTCATATTCGAGATAAATTTCGGTTATACTCTGAAGTTCATATTTCACATCAGTGTACAAAATTTCAATCCGATACTGCCATTAGTTTTGGAGATATTGGGAAAAAATATGTAGAATATTCGTGGTTTTCTTCTCGATATCATTGTTTTTTTTGGTATGAATCAAGAAATACTGATTCAATCGTGATAAAACTTCGCAGCTAGAATGGAAATGAGAAAGGACAACAGTTACATATTAGAATCCTCCATATTCCTATATAAATATACATGTATCATCTTAATGTATCATATTGCACTGATACTAGGAATTCATCCCACTAGAGGGGAATAGAAGATTACTTGCTTTGTTAATTAGGTTAGTCAAACCATTGTTGTACTGAATGTCGTGACTTTAACATTGTCCACTTCGTCAATAATCAAATTAAACTTTTTAAAAATCAAAGTTTTTTATTCACAAACATAAGTGGCGCAGTCGGTAGGATACCCAAAACATTTTTTTCGACTAAAATTGCGGAAAAAGTTGTGTTCGTTTCAACGATTAGTTGGGTATTCAAAATTTTTTGTCGAACCTTGGCCCAAAAATCGACCAAGTTCAACCCAGTGGTACAAGAAAACCAGCGAGTGGAAGTCAACATCACGGAAGCTCATAGTTAAGAAAACCAAACCCGATCAACAGCTTTCAGGAGGAGAAATTATAGTTTGGTACGGAGTTTCTGGAACGAAACTGCCTGCTATAATCGCTGTATCCCCTGAAGCAGAAGAAAAAGAAGAAAGAAGAAATCTTTATGAAGCCAATAGCGTAAGTTTCACATCCTTTTTCCACATACCAATCACCCCATATCCCCAATTGATTTTTTTTTTCACAATATATTTAATTTTATTTTTCAACTAAATACTTGATTTTCTCTTAAATTCGTCGAGTTCAAATATATAAATTATAGTTTAAAAATCTTATGAATAGTATAAGAGATCGTAGTCCTTTAAGAAGACATAACAGGGAAGAAATAATGGCAGTCCCTCAAATTCATAAACACCACATTGATTGTATCCCAGAATATGATGGGAATCCAGCAACTTTGGCTATTTTTATTCAATCTAGCGAGTATTTGATTAATAATTTTTCTGATCAAAACAACATTGCCAACCCACAGAATGAATTTCTGTTACGAGCCATTATCGGCAAACTAACGGGAAGAGCACTAAATTTGGTAGGCAGTAGAGGAAATTTAAGAAATTGGTTATCGATCAAAAATTTATTACTCCAATTTTTTTCTGATCAACGCGATGAAAATTGTTTAGTCGGTGATTTGATGCATTTAAGACAGAGAAAATTCGAAAGTCCGGTTAATTTTGGATATAGATGTCAAGATCTTTTGAGTTTATTACTCAATAAAATTCAACTCACCGAAGTTGACCCAAACATAATAGAATTGAAAAAGAATTTATTCGAGAACCAAGCACTAAACGCCTTCTTGAGAGGTCTTCATTCTAATTTACCAATTAGATTAAGAAATCCACAAACCTTAGAACAGGCTATTGCATTTACTATAGAAGAACAAAATTTTGCTTATGCTAGGCGGAATTTAACATACACTTACTCGAATAGACCTCCAAATCCTCAATTTACACATTTTTTACCCACCAAACAAAATCTACAACGTCCTCTGTATCAAAATGTAAGCCCGATTAATCAAACACCGGTTACTCAAGTCCGTCAAAACACAACGAATTTGAACCGAAATAACCAAAGAAGTATGCAGATTAGAAATTCGCCCCAAACGCGATCACAACCTGTCCCTATGGATACGTCGTCAAATAACACAAGGTATACAGGTAGACCACAACCTAGTAGACAGATTAATCAAAGAAATTTCATTTCGGAAGAACTTTTTCAACAAAATATCGATGAGTCCGTGAACGAATTTGATCAAAATGATTGTTACTATGATGATTACCATACCACGTCGGAGTACGACCCAAATAATCAATACGAGTTCGCAGACTTCCCCGAAAATAATCAATATTTGGAATTACCTGCTGAAAATTTTCACAGCACAGCAAGCAACCAGAATCCAACGTAATAAACATCACTAATATTAATAACTCTACTTTGCCATACATAAGGATTCCGGGAGTCAATTTTAAATTTATGATAGATACAGGAAGTTCGAAAACCTTAATTAGTCCCCGAATCGTTGAAAAATTTTATCAAAAATATATCAAATATTCACCATTCAAAATAAAGACAGCACACAAAATTACGTTTCATAAATATATTGCACACATACCACTTCCGAAAATTTTCAAAACTGAAGAATATTTTAATTTTCACATATTTGAGTTTATGATGGATTGATTGGAATGGATTTACTTAAACACTTAGGTGCCAATATCGACCTCGAGAAAAATGTGCTTTACACCAAAAATGGTCCTATTCCTCTATATTTTCAAAGAAATTCCTATTCATATACTTTACCACCTAGAACCCAGAAAGTCATAAAAGTACCTATACACTCTAACGAAGTCAATCAAGGTATCATAGAATACATCAAATTAACGGAGGGAATCGAAATTCCACAGTGCTTAGTGAAGGTTGAAAATAATGAAGCATACGTAACAGTAACGAATAGTAATGAGTCAGAAAAACAAATTGAAATAAATCCACTACAAATTCTTGAAATCAATGAATCGGACATAACTCCAATAACGATAGCTCAAAATGAAACCAAAACTGACAATTTATTGAAAGAAAATATGAAAAATCTCCGCTTAGAACATCTAAACAAAGAAGAAAAACAAGCAATTCGGAAAATCTGCTTTGAATACAGAGATATCTTTCATAGCAAAAAGCTACCTTTAAGTTTTACTAATGTAGTTAAACACGAGATAAGAACCACGGATGAAACACCGATATTTCAAAAAGCATATAGAATGCCAGAAACACAAAAAAGGGTAGTCGAAAGACAAGTGGAAGAACTTTTGAAAAACGACATAATTCAACCGTCCAGTAGTCCATGGAGTAGTCCAGTGATCGTAGTTCCAAAAAAGATGGACGCTTCCGGAGAACAAAAATATCGTCTCTGTGTCGATTATAGATTACTCAACAAGAAAAGTATCGATGATCAATATCCACTCCCAAACATTACAGAAGTATTAGACAAGCTAGGTAAATGCAAATATTTTTCCACACTTGATCTAGCATCAGGATATCACCAAATCGAAATGCATCCTAGAGATATACCGAAAACAGCATTCTCCACAGAAAGAGGGCATTATGAATACAAAAGACTTCCTTTTGGATTGAAAAATGCACCAAGAACATTTGAAAGAATAATGGATAATATTTTACGAGGCATAATGAATGAATCATGTGTAGTGTACTTGGATGATATAATAATTTTTTCAACATCACTAGAGGAACACATAAAAAAACTCCGTAAAGTTTTTGAACGTCTGAGAGCTGCAAACTTAAAAATTCAAATGGATAAATCAGAATTTCTTAAGAAAGAGGTTCAATTCTTGGGTCATATCATAACACCGGAAGGTCTTAAACCTAATCCTCTGAAAATTGATGCAATTTTACGCTACCCAATCCCGAAAACACCAACTGAATTAAAAGGATTCCTCGGACTCACAGGATATTATCGTAAATTCATAAAGGATTACGCAGAAATCACAAAACCTCTGACCGTCTGTCTAAAAAAAGGAAGAAAAATAGTTCACTCCGATGAATTCACAAAATCATTCAACAGATGTAAGGAAATTTTGACGAATCCTCCAGTTTTACAATATCCGGATTTTAGTAAAAATTTCATAGTAACAACAGATGCCTCAAACGTAGCAATTGGAGCTATTCTATCACAAGGACCGATCGGTTCAGACAGGCCAATATGCTATGCATCAAGAACACTCAATCAATCAGAAGAACGATACAGCACCATAGAGAAAGAACTATTAGCAGTTATCTGGGCAGTAAAATACTTCAGACCATACCTATATGGCAGGAAATTCACCATATGCACTGACCATCGACCTCTTATCTGGTTGGATAAACTGAAGGAACCAAATTCGAAATTGCAAAGATGGAAAATACGATTAGAAGAATATGATTACGAACTTGCATACAAAAAAGGATCCATCAACAAAAATGCCGATGCATTATCAAGAATACAACTTAATCATACAGATACTGATTCTCTAATCAATAACGTAGATGAAGACGAAATTGAAAAAATATTGGAAGATGCATCATCAGTCGAGATGTCAGAATCAGATTTAGATGAAATCTTGAAAAGACTTGACAACGCAGATGATGGCCAGGAAGAAAATTCAGAAAGTGATCTTGATACGGTACATTCTACGAATACGGAGACGGAAAACTCATCACCAATAAAAATATCCAACGATATTATCGATTCTAAGCCAAATCAGTATTTTTTCCAGGAAGTCTATAAACAACCGAAACCTGTGAGAAAAGAATCCATGGGAAACATAAGGAAATTTTATGTCCAAATCAGCGCTTCAAATAACGAAGACGAAATCATCAAATTCCTCAAAGAATACACAGCAGATAAGAAGAGATATTATTTTCACTTCGAATCTGAGAACATGTTCAGAACATTCAGCAACGTTGTAAACAAGCTGTTCAACAGAAACGGACCTGAAATAATATACTGCACTGAAAGAAGAGAAGTGATTCAAGATAGTGAACTTATCAACCAGGCGATAAAATTCCAGCACGAAGGGAAAACAAATCACAGAGGTGTAAATGAGACTCTCAGGCAACTTCAGCGAAAATATTATTTTCCATCCATGAAAGAATACGTCTCGAACTATATAGCGAACTGCGAAATCTGCAAACGAAATAAATACGAGAGAAATCCTCCAAAAATCGAAATGATGTTAACAGATACGCCCTTCAAGCCTTTTGAGAAAATACACATAGATATTTACACTTTGGAGAATACTAAATTTCTAACTGTTGTTGATGCGTTCACGAAACTAGGTCAAGCCATCCAATTAAAATCCAAAAATGCTGTAGACATATTTCATGCATTGTTGAATTATTTTTGTTTTTACGGAACACCATTACGAATAAGTTCAGATCAAGGAATGGAATTTTTCGGACATATTATAAAAGAACTATTTGAAACTCATAAAATAAATATTCATTTCACAACAGCACATCACCCAGATTCTGACGGAATCATTGAGAGATTCCACTCGACAATAGCGGAACATTGTAGAATTTTGAGATCACAATCTAAAGACCCCATAGAAGTAATTATGAAATACGCAATAATAGGGTATAATAGTTCTATTCATTCAACCACGAAACTAACTCCACTTGAACTTACATTCGGCCATACAAAGCTGAAAGATCCTCTAGATATTCTTTACGATAAGCAAATGTATAGTGACTATCTACAAAAGCATAAACAAAAATTAGCGTTAGTCTATGATAAAGTCAATGAGAATATAACTTCACAAAAAAATAAAATTGTTCAAAAAATTAATGAAAATACGAGGAACCCCTTCAAAATTGGTCAAACAGTTTACGAAAAAAGTTATAAATATGCTCGTAACAAAAGCGGACCTAAATTTAGCGGACCTTTTATTATTACAGAACTGTTACCCGGTAATAAAGCCCTTATCCAAAAAATAGATGGTAATAAATCAAAACAGAACATCGGTCGTACAGTTCATTTGAAAAATCTAAGACAACCTATTGTTACAGACTCATCACCGTCGCAACAATCTTCGGATACATCATCTCAGAATGCACAGAAGTAAAAATTACTCAAATTGTAGACAACCCTGGCATATTACCATTAAAAAAGGGAATATCCCAAAATATCGTAAACTATTGGACTATAATTCAAATTTTCGATTTATCCAACATAACGTCGGAATTCAATAAATTGATATCAAACTATCGAAGCATGAATACATCATTTCACACTACAGAACACGGAAAAAGTTACTTACGTGAAATCTCCAATCACAAATACATCTTAGAGTATAAGATCGATGATACTCAG
This sequence comes from Myrrha octodecimguttata, assembly GCA_958510865.1. Classification (NCBI taxonomy): domain Eukaryota; kingdom Metazoa; phylum Arthropoda; class Insecta; order Coleoptera; family Coccinellidae; genus Myrrha; species Myrrha octodecimguttata. The sequence goes on from OY294056.1 coordinate 15,789,457, forward strand.
AAAAAACTCAAGCAACTAACGCCGACCCCCAATAACAGAGGAAAGAGAGGTTTGATAAATGGACTAGGTACTATATGGAAATCAATATCAGGTAATTTAGATCAGAATGATGCCGATAAATACGATGAAGCTATTCAAAACTTGAAAAACTCGCAACAGAAATTGATTGATGTGGCAAACTCACAAATAAGTTTAACAGAAAACTCAATAACTGTTTTCAATAATTCGATGAATGAGTTGCAACATAATCAAGCACTTCTAGAGAGTAAAATCAGTCAAATAAACTTCTGGATGAATACATCAGCCATAAATTATTGGGATGATTTCAATTTTATTGTTCTAAACTCAGTTTTCACACATATAACTCTAGCAATAGATATCATAAACAAAATATTGAGTGATATAGAAATAGCCATTTCATTTGCTCAAACAGAAACCCTCCATTCATCTATAATTTCACATGAAGAATTAAAAAAAGAACTTTTCAAAATTCAGACTAAAATCAAAGATAATAGATTACCATTTCTAATCAAGGATGAAAGTATCAATCAATATTATTCTTGCACCAAAGTTAAGGGATTCATAAGTGAAAATCAAGTTAGATTCATTCTCGAAATTCCTCTTACAGAAACTAATAATTACAATTATTACGAATTATTTCCACTTCCAATTCTGAAAAACAATCAATATCAAATTATCAATCCCACCACAAGATTCCTTTTTCTATGTGAAACAAAATACGCTCTATTCAATCGACCATGCAAAGAAGTTTTTCCAACAAATTTCCTGTGTGAGGGAAACACAAAGCCTATATTATCTAGCAACCCATGTGAAGTCGAGCTACTTAGTGTCACCAAAAATTACACAAGATGTAACCCAAAGGCAATAAACTTAAGGGGATCCAGTGTCCATCAACTAGCAGTCGACTATTGGATGGTCATCACAACCCAGGAGAAGATCGCCAGAGTGAAGTGCGGAGATAGTGCCGAAAAAACAGTGTTGTGCGGAACATATGTCATTTTCGTTCCGTCATGCTGTGAAGTGATTGTGGACAATCATATTTTGAAGAACTGTAAACAAAGTTCCTCAAGAATAAAAATTGTTGATTTACCAAACATCAAAATCCAACAAATATCAAAATCAGAATCTTTAGAAAAAATTGATCAAGTTCCAATTGAACTGGATAATATTGAACTTGACGATCTAAAGAATATAGAACTTTTAATTGAACATTCTAAGAAGCAAATTCTTTCCATGAAAAGTCCAACTTTTCATTATGATAATCTGAGTATTTACACATTAATAATATATGTAATGATTGTTCTTATAATTTTATACTTTTTAATCAATAAGTTTAATAGAAGCAAAATAGAAATTATTCGAAATAAAAATAATCCCTTGGAGGATATCGAGCTCAAAAATTAGAGTTTCTAAAAAACCCCAATTTTTTCTCTTAGGCGCGGAGGAGTTACATATTAGAATCCTCCATATTCCTATATAAATATACATGTATCATCTTAATGTATCATATTGCACTGATACTAGGAATTCATCCCACTAGAGGGGAATAGAAGATTACTTGCTTTGTTAATTAGGTTAGTCAAACCATTGTTGTACTGAATGTCGTGACTTTAACATTGTCCACTTCGTCAATAATCAAATTAAACTTTTTAAAAATCAAAGTTTTTTATTCACAAACATAAGTCAACATTGTGCGAAATTTCGTGATGATCGTGTCATCAGAACAATTAAAAAAAAATTCAAATTAATTTTTTTCAAATATTCAATATTCTGTGATCTTCTCATCATATTATCCCCATTGAATTCTGTATGAACCTTCGAACTGTTATTTTTCGATGAAGTACTGGATTTCAATTCGATCCAATATCTATTTTTGGAAATATTGGGAAAATAAAATTTTGAATGGGTATATCTACGAAATCATTGGGTGGATTTTACCCATTCACGAATTGCGCCTTCGTAATTAAGATCCAAACCTTCTCTACAAATATCGAGTTTCTAAGTTGTTTCTTTCGGAAGTTATTGTGTTTACGCAGACGGCCGTTAGGCCGACTGCAAAGACAATAACTTGCGGAAGAAACGACTTAGAAAACTCGATATTTGTAGAGTAGGTTTGGGGCTTAATTACGAAGGTTGAATTCGTGAATGGGTAAAATCCGCCTGACGATTCCGTAGATATAGCCATTCAAAATTTTATTTTTCCAATATTTTCAAAAAAACAGATTGGATCGAATTGAAATCCAGTAATTTATCGAAAAAAAATCTAGAAAAGCTCTGCCGTGAAGGCATACGAGCATGTTCAAATTCGTTGCAGATGCGGTCATCTACATTGAACATGCGCGGAAAAGCACTGCCGTGAAGGCAGCAGCTTTTTTTGTGTTGTTGTTATTAAGATGATGGTTTCCCCCCATATATCGGTGCTGTGAATTATCAATGGCCAAATTGAAATGATGTTTTTTTTTTATAGTACGCTATTTTTGAGTTCAATGGTATATTTTACGGATGTTACACATGAGAGTATATTTGTCAATGTTATAGGAACCAATGTTATTTTTGGGATATATCTGAGATGTTATCTTTAGTAAGCTATTCCTGAATAAATAAATGAATAAATAAATAAAGTTAGTTATCCACCAATATTTTTCGTTAATACTTGGTAATTCACCTAGGTGAACGGCTATGTTATTGATCATAACAGTGGCTTTCAATGAAAAGAGGTCAAATATATTGTCTTAAATCTTATTCCGTCATGCGTGAATTTCAAACAAAAAATGAATACGAAATATCGGAAGTTAACCAAATATTGGCCGAAAATTATCGATATTACCATATGTCTCGTATTTCAGAGGGTTAAGTGTTATTAAGGTGGTTTAGGCATTTCATTTCATTTTGTTGCTAGTGTTTTTCATATGAAAAATGATAATTGAAACACCATGTGGAGTCATCGTTTTCTATTCTTTTCAGGTGGTCACTTTGGTGTTATATACATATTTTATAGCCGCTCTTATTGGACAGCAGCAACCAGTTATTTCAGAAACCACAATTGCTAATCAAGAGATCTTTTTCTTTCCCTTATTTACTGCATTGAGGGTGAGTATTTTAATGTTAACCAAATTCTTATATTTATTGAAAAAATTCATTGTGACATATACATTATTCAATATCTACTGATCTACATATTTGATAATGCTTCTTTTTCCAAGAGCTGTGCACTCTCAGAACATTTCAATGATACTTTACATAATATGGATTTTTTCAATGTCGAAATTCTTAAAAATGAAATTAATAACAGTGAAGGAAATTTCTTAGATATGCTCGAGATTTTCCTTGATGGTAATTGTATGAACAGAAGAGATATTGAAGATTTCAGTATAATTTATTAACAAATTTTATTCAATATCAAGTCAACATGATCCAAAATTCAAACTAACATTGTCATAAGAGTTATATCAGCGAAATCTGAACCTGCCTGAAGTAAAGCGTATTCAGACTTTAAGAATTGAAGTAGAAATAATATTTTGTAAGCATATTTCAAAGATTTGGTATGTTGCTCTAATTCTCGTTATTTTCGATGTAAGACTAATTTATTCCGATCCCTAGTCGCAGAAATATTCACCGAACACGTTATGGCGCAAATTACCGATCCTAAAGTCAATGTAACAATTGAGATAAAACAATGCAGTATACAATTTTCAAGGAAATTAAAGCATTTGTGAAGTAAAAACGAAAGGAAACGCTCCCAGAGAATCAGCAGTGTTTTCCCTGAAGTACATCAAGAAATCCTTGAGAGAAGAGAACAAGATATATTATATTGGTTTATTATTTGATAGAGTCAAATAATAAACCTTAATGAGCGACTAGAAAAAAAATCTAGAAAAGCACTGTCAAGGCAGCAGCTTTTGCGCGCTTGTTCAAATTCGTTGCCGAAGCGGTCATCTACATAGAACATACGCGTAAAAGCTGCTGTCTTCATACAGTACTTTTCTAGGTTTTTTATAAATTATTTCGAAATCGAATTCTTCGAGCTTTAATCTCCATCGCAGAAGTCGACTTCCAGCTTCTTCAAGGGATATAACCCATTGCAAGGGTCTGTGGTCCGTTATAATTTTGAATTTTCTTCCATAAATTCAAAGTCTAAAATACTTTGTTGCACATACGATTGCAAGTAGCTCTTTTTCAATAGTACTGTAATTTTGTTCACTGTTATTGAGTGTTCTAGATGCGTACGAAATACGTTTATTATTTCCAATCTTTCATTGTGACAGGACAGCTCCAATTGCGAAATTACTGGCATCTGCTATGAGAATTAATTCTTTTTTAAAATCGGGGTACTGAAGAATGGGTTCATTTACTAATAAATTTTCACAATATTCGAAACAATTTATGAACCAGGGGGTGTGTTCAATTTTTGCTCCTTTCTTTAGACAAGCCGTTAGTGGCTTAGTGATTTTAGCGAAATCTTTGATGAATTTCCTATAAAAGCCTAAGAGACCTAAAAGTCCTTTTATCTCTTTAGTTGTTTTTGGTGAAGGATATTTTTTTACTGCAACAATTTTGTCTGGGTTAGGCTTGATTCCTTCGGGGGTCACTATATGTCCTAAATATGCTACTTCTTTTGTCAAAAATTCGGATTTATCTATTTGAATTTTGAAATTTGCCTCTCTAAGCCGCTGAAATACCGTTTTCAAATTAACTTTGTGTTCCTGAAGGGATGTTGAAAATACTATTATATCATTAAGATGAACTAAACAAATTACGTTCAATAAGCCTCTTAACATTTTGTCCATCACCCTCTGGAATGTCGAACATGCGTTTTTTAAGCCGAATGCCATTCTGACCAATTCATAGTGGCTATTTTCAACTGTAAAAGCTGTTTTTGGAATATCTTTTGGATTCATATCGATTTGATGGAATCCACTGGCCGAATCTATAGTTGGAAAATATTGACATTTTCCGAGTTTGTCCACTACGTCCGTGGTGCTAGGAAGCGGGTATTTATCGTCGATAGTTTTTTCGTTTAATTTACGAAAATCTAATACGATTCTCCACTTTTTTTTTGAGGCTTCTGCTTTTGTTGGTACCACCCAAATCGGTGAGGACCAGGGAGACTGACTGGGCCTTATTATGTCTTGATCTAACATAGACCTAATCTGTTTTGAATTTCTTCTTTATAAATAAATGGATACCTATATGATTTGGTGTATACGGGTATTTCATCTTTAGTATCGATCAAATGTTTCACTTAATTGGAAAAGGAAAGTGGCTGATTTTGTAACTGAAAAATGTCGGAATATTTTTTACATAATTTCAGATTATTATGTTTTTCTGTACCGTTCATGTGATTTTTTTATGTCCCGGTTTTTAGAACAAGATTCAGATTCATACGGAGTTTGTTTCACAGGAATGAGACACTTATTATTGTAGGAAAAGCTTATTTAATTATGCCGACGTTTCGTTGGATTTTTCCAACATTTTCAAGGCTGTAACAACATAAAGCTATTTGACACAACTGTGCATTGTAAAGACGAACAATAGAGATGACTCACCTAAATTAGCAGCTTTCAAATTAACATAGATGTAATGAATAAAAACTGGAGAACGAATCACCACTACAGAGACAAAACAAAACTCACAATCAGTTAAAAGCATAAAAATCCACTCATTTATACAATTAAAACCATAAATTAATAAATAAACATGATACGTCATTGACGACGGCAAACACTAGACTTAACAAATCGAGTTACAATTACTGTGTACTTATATCCATATAATATTTGCAACACATGCTGAGAATTGTTTTTACTACCCTGCGGTATTTACAATAATTATTGCCTATCCTTGTATAAATTCAACAAATTATTTCAGATCATACTCAAATTTCGAGTATCAGCTCTTGTATTTACAGTATCTTGTAACCTTATATGAACCATTTCACTGACATTTCGTCTAGGCCAATTCTCCTCCCAATCCAAAATTTCAACGTCACCGAAACCGAAGCGGTGACCCTCCTCAAAGTGGTGGAGTGCTAAAGATGTCTGTTGCTCTTTATTGAGGAAACTTTCATTACAATCATATTTGTGTTGATTGATTCTTGTTTTTAATAACTGTCTTGTTTGGCCCACATAACACTTCCCACAATTTTCGCAAGGAATTTTGTATACTAGATTTGCACAGTTTAAAACTGGGGTATTATCCTTTAATGGAGAATAAACTATCTTAATTTTTCTCACACTATAAAAAGCCAATTCTGTACTATACTAATTGAATAAGGTGACGCGGGGTCAAAAAGGTCGTCCCACATATCAGCGATATCCTTCGTAGCCGTTAGAGTTAGGAAAAAACGGTAAATTCACATAGGTTGATGAAATATCACCCTACTTCCATTGAAAAAAACGATATCTCAATCGAATTGCTAATATTTTTAAAGAAAGCCAGAATATGGTGAACATTTCAACACAAATTCAGGTATATTCGACCAATCGGATAACTGCATTTTATTGGCGGGGCCTGAGACACGACCAAACGTCACGATCAACTGTCATTTGTCATATTAGAATGTCACTTTTACAGTTGCAAATTCAAGAGTTCATAAGACGAATATATGCTATTTGTGAAAATATGCATCGAATTATGTTTTAAATAAGTTAATCGTAAGTTTTAAACGATCTGGATGCATTAATTCGATTGATTAATTGACCCAGGAAATTCAAGTGAAGGAAGGTAAACAAATATGGAAGTTATTCTTGAGATGTGTATTGGAACGAATTATTCTTGGGAGGTGTATTGAAACGAATAATATAGAACAAGTCTCCAGAACCTTCCTATCTTGACCAAGTAAAAATATAAGGAAAATTTCAACCAGGATTAATAATTGCAGTGTTCTATCATTCAGAAGGAAATCCAGTATTGAATAAGATTTACCTTTGCATGGAAATGTGTCTTGAATAAGAAAATCGTAAGTTCTGAACGATCTGAAAGCATCACTCAATTCCATTGATAAATTGATATGAAAAATTCAACCGAATAATGTAGAACAAGAAGAAGTCTTCAGATCCTTCCTATATTAATGTACTATTCTTAAAATATGAAGAAACTATGAACCAAGATTGATAATTGCAGTGTTCGTTTATTCAGAAGGAACTACAGTGTTGAATGTGATTTACCTTTGCATCGTAGTGTGTCTGGTATAAGTAAATCGTGAGTTTTGAATGATCTGAAAGCATTAATTAATTCCATTGATAAATTGACATGGAAAATTTAATCGATTAATATAGAACAAGAAGAAGTCTCCTGGTCCTTTCCACATCCTTCTCAAAAATATAAAGAAACTCTGAAGCAGGATAAATAATTGCAGTGTTCTTTTATTCAGAAGGAAATACAGCGTTGAATATGATTTTACCTTTGCAACGAAATGTGTCTGGAATGAGTAAATCGTGAGTTTTGAACGATCTGAAAGCATTAATTAATTCCATTGATGAATTGACATGGAAAATTGAACCGAATAAGATATAACGAGAAGAAGTCGCCAGGTCCTTCCTATATTGACGTACCATAAATATAAGGAAACTATGAACAAGGATTAATAATGGTATTGTTCTGTTATTCAGAAGGAAATACAGTGTTGAAAAAGATTTACCTTTGCATCAAAATGTATTTCGAATAAGTAAATCGTAGGTTGTGAAGAATCGGGAGGCATTAATTGATTCCATTGATAAATTCACACTGAATTATATTGAACAACCCAAATATAAGGAAGATTTGAACCAGGGCTAATAATTGCATTGTTTTATTATTTAGCAAGAAATCCAGTGTTGAATAAGATTTATGGTTGAAGTGTTGAATGCAACCTGTTTTCGTACTACAATTTGTATTCTACTGAACTATACTTTGATATAATAATTAATAATAATCGATAAACAAAAATATGCAGTTTTGCATTCATCCTGAATGGAGAACATGATATCATGATTACTCAATTAAATTTAGATGTCAATTATGAATGGGTCGAATCTTCATTAATTTAACAGAAAATTTCAATTTTCCTAATGCAGTAATGTTTTACACCTGACTGAAGGAATTCATCATAATTCCTTTCAATATGATCGATAAAAACGACTATGAAGGAAATATTCTCAAAAATGAATATTCATTAAACCCTGTTGTATTTGTTGAGCTTTTATTGTACTATAAAATATGTGTTAGTAAGAATACCAACTTAAAGATTAATTTTTTTCATGAATATTGTATGAAATTATTTTTCACATTACAGGGTGTTTTACCATAAACTGGTCAAACATATACATATAGTCATATGTAGACTTTGAGAAAGTCATTTTTGCCTTGTGACTTATACCCTGTTTTTGAAGCATAACAGAGATACAGGGTGTTCAATGTCAACTTTGAGCAATATTCTGATAACTGTGGTGATTTATATGTGGCCTTTGAAATAACGGTTTTTGGTCACAACTTAGTATTTTTTAGTGGTCAATTCAATTTTGGTGTAGAATTCTTGAAAAAAGATTTCAAAATGGCGGAAAACCTTATTATCAATTATCAGAATATTGCTCAAAGTTGACATTGAACACCCTGTATCTCGCTTATGCTTCGAAAACGGGGTATATGGCATAAGGCAAAAATGACTTTCCCAATGTCATATATACGGCTACACAGGGTGTTTCATCATAAACTGGTCAAACATATATAGCCGTATAGATGACATTGGGAAAGTCATTTTTGCCTTATGATATATACCCCGTTTTCGAAGCATAAGCGAGATAAAGGGTGTTCAATGTCAACTTTGAGCAATATTCTGATAATTGTGGTGATTTATGCGTGACCTCTGAAATAACGGTTTTTGTTCACATCTCAGTACTTTCGGTGGTCTATTCAATTGTGGTGTAGAATTCTGGAAAAAATGTTTCAAAATGGCGGAAAACCTACAAAGATGGAATTTTTTGTTTTCGATTGCTAAATTGGATAGTATCATTTCAATGTACTCAATTTTCTAAGATTTTCGGTGAAAAAATTTTTCCAAAATTCAAACTCAACTTTTTTTTTATAGTCTACAGTGAAAAAACAATTCATCCAAAATTGTTGAAATCTTTCGAGGTTAAACTAACCTTCATTCTGAACTCTGGTGTGAAAACAGAATGAAAAAATATCCATTGGTTTTCATTTTATACCCTTACAAATATTTCGCTCGGGGTACTAAAATAATTTTCATTTGAGAAATTGGTGGCCCTACGGAGGCCATTCTGATCATAATACCAAGCAACGGTAGTTAATATAATTTGATCCTATTCTCCGAACGCGGAGAGAGTTCGATTCCCACCGAAATTTTTTAGAAAATATTTTTTATCTTGATAAATTCATATTTCTATTCAGGTCATTCTGGAGGCCTATGAGCATAAATTTGGCATCTGTGGGGCCACCAGTTTCTTGAATAAAAATTATTGAAGTACTCGGAAGGCTATAAAATGAAAATCAATGGAAATTTTTTCATTCTGTTTTCAACAATTTTTGGGAAAATTTTTTTTCCACTGTAGACATGTAAAAAGAAAGTTGAGTTTGAAATTTGGAAAATTTTTTTTCGGTAAATCTTAGATAATTGAGTACGTTGAAATAATGCTATCCAATTTGGCAATCGGAAACAAAAAATTTCAACTTTTTAGATTTTCCGCCATTTTGAAATATTTTTTTCAGAATTCTACACAACAATTAAATTGACCACCAAAAAGTACTAAGATATGACCAAAAACCGTTATTTCAAAGGTCACGCATAACTCACCATAGTTATCAGAATATTGCTAAAAATTGACATTAAACTCTCGCTTATGCTTCGTCATAAGGCAAAAATGACTTTCCCAATGTCATCTATACGGCTATAGTATATGTTTGACCAGTTTATGGTGAAACACCCTGTATTCCTCTGTGGATTTTATGAAATTTGAATTAGGGTGATTGTTACGACTACTTTAATAGTCGTCTTAGGCATCTTAAGCGTCAAATCACCGAAAATAGAATTGTGATAAAAAATTTATTAAACCAAGCTATTCAGGTCTATTTAGTATTATGGGTTTGTTAGTCGTTTTGATACATAAAATTGAGTTTTAATATTTAGTTATAATATTTTACCGAGTACTGAGTGTTTACAATTGATCCATGGATTTTCTCCTTGAATGTGAGCACCGTCATCGTCTATCCACGAGATGGATTTCGACTTAATCGTGTCTTCATTTTTGTAAATATCGAGATGTCGAAATTTCAAAAGCGTTCATCTACTAAACCGTTAGGCGGATATTGTATACTCTGAACTTGACCTTTGTATATAAGCATTAAACCTACGAAAATTTCGAGTCTCTTAGTTATTCCTTTGCAAAGTTATCGTGTTTACAGTCTGCCGAAGACGACTAACAAAGTCATAATACTAAATAGAGAATCACAAAGAATCATACTTCAAGCCTATATTATAACGTTAAAATTATTTTTTAGAACAAATAAAGATTTTCATCTACGCAAAAACATGGATCTATCGTCCTGCAGATCTACCACTTAGGTAGATCTATCATTAAATGAGATCTATCGCCTAGGTATATCTGTCACTATGAGAGATCTGGGCGCACTAGTCTTATCCTAATATTACATTGTGCGTTGAGCATGCGAGCGATTTTGAAAGATATATTAGGTATATACGGAAACCTGAAATATTGAAGATCACCTATTGTGGACCCTGTTCTATTCAATTGTGCCTGATCGGGTGATCTATATTCGTTCAGTATTTTATTAACGAGAGCTGTAGGGTAGTCGTTATTTTTCAAAAGGTCTTTAATTGTTTTGATGATCTCTTGATGGAAATTCGCATTGCTCAAACTGATGGATCGATAGATCAAGTTTTTAACGACAGCAAGTTTCTGTGATCTCGGACTATGAGATCTGAAATTTAACAAGCGTCCTGAACTCAAAGGCTTCATATACCACCTCGTAGTGAGGGCACCATCATCTTGACGTACCACTGTGGTGTCCAAGAATGCTAACTCTCCATTCACTTCTTGTTCCATTGTGAATTTAATACGTTCATGAAAACTGTTGAAAGTATCCAACTGTTCACTGGACTTGTCATCAGGAATTGCTAGGAAGGTATCGTCAACATAGATTTTCACGAAAGGAACATAAAACGAGACAACTGCTCATAAATTGAACTATTGAATGTAAAATAGCTGTAGTCATATATGTATTCAATAATTTTGGTAAATGTTGACTTTGGCATATCAGTGTATGCTGAAATATACTGCCATTTTGTCTTTATTATTTTCAAAGTTAATTCTTTAGGTATATTCGTGAACAGAGAAACCACATCCAATGACACCAAGCGATACCCCACAGGAAGAGTGACAGCCGTAACAAACGATACAAATTCATACGAATTTTTCACATTGTAATGGGACGTAGAACTAACGGACGACAGAACATTATGTACTAACACTGACAAATTATATGATGGCGAATTTATGCACGAAACTATAGGTCTCAAACTAAGAGTTTGTCAGTGGGTCTTCCGGAGCCCATACATTTTCGGCGCCACTGCATTATATCGTTTCAGTTTCGAACTTTCTCTGTCATCTATGAGTCCGCACATATTCAGTTCTTTTACTATATTATTAGATCTGGTCTGAAACTTATTGGTGGGATCTTTATTAATCTTTCTATACGTTTGTGTATCACTCAGCATATTTTCCATTTGGGCGATATACTTATTTTTCAGCATTACTACAGTAGCATTACCCTCATCGGACTTCATAATGAGAATGTCGGGGTGTTCTTTCAGGAATAGTTGTGTGATTTTTATAATTCTCTCAATCCTACCAACATGATTGTTTGATTGTATATTATACCAACCATTCGTCATAATGTTAGAAGCCTGTGATCTAATTAAGTTTCTTTCTTCGTCAGTCAAAGAAATATTGTTTACACAGTGTTCCAAATCCTTTATCAACGTGGGAATCGGAAATTTTGGCTTCGTAACGGGTATAGCAAAATTTTGACCCAAAGCTAGAATATTCTGTGTTTCCTCCGGAATGACAGCATCTGTGTAATTATACACCAGTTTTTCATGTTTATGTCTTGATGTTAAGTTAAACGCCTTTATATAGCAGAGATTATGGACCTTTTTCATATTATTAATTTTTATAGATTTGAACAGTCTTTCATAATTGTCTTTACATTTTTCAACAAAACTACGATATAATTCAGGAGACAATTCTCCCCGAACACTCATCTTGATATGGTTTAAATGTTCAAAATCGTTATTTTTATCTCTAAATTCAGGATGGACTTCTTGAATCTGAGCATAATTCTCTCTACTTAATTAAGATATGGGCAGTCATTATCCAGAGCCAACAACTGAAGTGATCTCAAATTGTCAGCAATATTGGAAGGAAAGACTTCATTTCTCCTTCACTCCAATAAAAATATTTTCCTGTTACGTAATGCCGCCAATTTCCTATCATATCTCATCCAACGCTTCAGTTGTGTCCTAGCTGAGTCCCATAGTGACGATCGATCTCGTCGAAAAATCTCCCATTTGTAAAACTGTTCATGATTTTCACGTCTCTTTAGATTATACGGAGTCTGTTTCACAGAAATGAGACACTAATTATTGTTAGAAAAGCTTATTCAATTATGCCGACGTTCGTTTGGATTTTTCCGACATTTTCAAGGCTGTAACAACATAAAGCTATTTGACACAACTGTGCATTGTAAAGACGAACAATAGAGATAACATACCTAAATTAGCAGCTTTTAAATTAACATAGATGTAATGAATAAAAACTGGAGAACGAATCACCACTACAGAGACAAAACAAAACTCACAATCAGTTAAAAGCATAAAAATCAACTCATATATTTGACGATCTGGAATTTGAACAGGTTCACTGAAGATTTAAACCATATCAAGATGAATGTTCGGGGAGAATTTTCTCCTGAATTATATCGTAGTTTTGTTGAAAAATGTAAAGACAATTATGAAAGACTGTTCAAATCTATAAAAATTAATAATATGAAAAAGGTCCATAATCTCTGCTATATAAAGGAGTTTAACTTAACATCAAGACAGAAACATGAAAAACTGGTGTTTAATTACACAGATGTGGTAATTCCGGAGGAAACACTGAATATTCTAGCTTTGGGCCAAAATTTTGCTATACCCGTTACGAAGCCAAAATTTCCGATTCCTACGTTGATAAAGGATTTAGAACACTGTGTAAACAATGTTTCTTTGACTGACGAAGGAAGAAACTTAATTAGTTCACAGGCTACTAACATTATGACGAATGGTTGGTATAATATACAATAAAACAATCATGTTGGTAGGATTGAGAGAATGATAAAAATCCCACAACTATTCCTGAAAGAACACCCCGAAATTCTCATTATGAAGTCCGATGAGGGTAATGCTACTGTAGTAATGCTGAAAAATAAGTATATCGCCCAAATGGAAAATATGCTGAGTGATACATAAACGTATAGAAAGATTAATAAAGATCCCACCAATAAGTTTCAGACCAGATCTAATAATATAGTTAAAGAACTGAATATGTGCGGACTCATAGATGACAGAGAAAGTTCGAAATTGAAACGTTATAATGCAGTGGCGCCGAAAATGTATGGGCTCCGGAAGACCCACAAACAAACTCTTAGTTTGAGACCTATAGTTTCGTGCATAAATTCGCCATCATATAATTTGTCAGTGTTAGTACATAATGTTTTGTCGTCCGTTAATTCTACGTCCCATTACAATGTGAAAAATTCTTATGAATTTGGATCGTTTGTTACGGCTGTCACTCTTCCTGTAGGGTACGCTTGGTGTCATTGGATGTGGTTTCTCTGTTCACGAATATACCTAAAGAATTAACTTTGAAAATAATAAAGACAAAATGGCAGTATATTTCAGCATACACTGATATGCCCAAGTCAACATTTACCAAAATTATTGAATACATATATGACTCCAGCTATTTTACATTCAATAGTTCGATTTATGAGCAGTTGTCTCGTTTTATGTTCCTTTCGTGAAAATCTATGTTGACGATACCTTCCTAGCAATTCCTGATGACAAGTCCAGTGAACTGTTGGATACTTTCAACAATTTTCATGAACGTATTAAATTCACAATGGAACAAGAAGTGAATGGAGAGTTAGCATTCTTGGACACCACAGTGGTACGTCAAGATGATGGTGCCCTCACTACGAGGTGGTATATGAAGCCTTTGAGTTCAGGAGGATTGTTAAATTTCAGATCTCATAGTCCGAGATCACAGAAACTTGCTGTCTTTAAAAACTTGATCTATCGATCCATCAGTTTGAGCAGTGCGAATTTCCATCAAGAGATCATCAAAACAATTAAAGACCTTTTGAAAAATAACGACTACCCTACAGCTCTCGTTAATAAAATACTGAACGAATATAGATCACCTGATCAGACACAATTGAATAGAACAGGGTCCACAATAGGTGATCTTCAATATTTCAGGTTTCCGTATATACCTAATATATCTTCCTTAATCGCTCGCTTGCTCAACGCACAATGTAATAGTAGGATTAAATTTGTTTTTTACAGTGTGAGAAAAATTAAGATAGTTTATTCTCCATTAAAGGATAATACCCCAGTTTTAAACTGTTCAAATCTAGTATACAAAATTCCTTGCGAAAATTGTGAGGAGTGTGGGCCAAAGTAGACAGTTATTAAAAACAAGAATCAATCAACACTTATATGATTGTAATGAAAGTTTCCGCAATAAAGAGCAATAGACATCTTTTGCACTCCACCACTTTGAGGAGGGTCACCGCTTCGGTTTCGGTGACGTTGAAATTTTGGATTGGGAGGAGAATTGGCCTAGACGAAATGTCAGTGAAATGGTTCATATAAGGTTACAAGATACTGTAAATACAAGAGCTGATACTCAAAATTTGAGTATGATCTATAATAATTTGTTGAGTTTATTCAAGAATAGGCAATAATGATTGTAAATACCGCAGGGTAGTAAAAACAATTCTCAGCATGTGTTTCAAATATTATATGGATATAAATACACAGTAATTGTAACTCGATTTGTTGAGTCTAGTGTTTGCCGTCGTCAATGACGTGTCATGTTTATTTATTAATTTATGGTTTTAATTGTATATATGAGTGGATTTTTATGCTTTTAACTGATTGTGAGTTTTGTTTTGTCTCTGTAGCGGTGATTCGTTCTCCAGTTCTTATTCATTACATCTATGTTAATTTAAAAGCTGCTAATTTAGGTGAATCATCTCTATTGTTCGTCTCCACAATGCACAGTTGTGTCAAATAGCTTTATGCTGTTACAGCCTTGAAAATGTTGGAAAAATACAACGAAACGTCGGCATAATTAAATAAGCTTTTCCAACAATAATTAGTGTCTCATTCCTGTGAAAAAAACTCCGTATAATCTAAAGAGACGTGAAAATCATGAACAATTCAGATTCACATTCATTATTATCGAATTGAATTGATTCTATTGGATCGTTCATCATAAAAATTAGATTTTTATCGGTTTTGTTCAGAATATCAACATTTGCTAATCCATTTCTAGATGAAATTAATATTTGTGGAATCTCGCATTTTTGAATGATTTGGATTGGTACGAGAATATCGCTTTTTCTGTGCTGGACAGGTATTTTGGTTACGATTCTAGAATGAGCATCAATTTTGACTCTGAATGAAATTTAATTTTGGGATGGTTGATATTTAATAGGAATAACAACAGATGGTGTAATTAATGTTGATTCGTTAAAGTTTAAGGTTGCTTTCAAAAGTTTCAGATTATCCAAGCCTATGAGATCATCATTAATGTTATGAAACTTGAAAAGGTAAAATTTAAATTTATCATCATAATAAAATTCTGAAAAAATTGGTATTTCCGTACAGTAATTGTGTGTGGAACTTTGAAAAACCGTTGAAGCAGTAAATGGTTCCTTGAAGATGGATTTGGAATAATACTTTTTCGCGAGGTCCAGATTTATAAATGATTTAGTAGAACCGGTATCGATAAATAATTTTAGAGGTGGATTTTTAATGGTTATGTATGGGAGTTCTTCCTTTTTGCTTGAAAGATGATGTTTTAAGTGTTATGGTCTTCGAGAGAATTCAGTTGAAAATTTTCCTTGTTTTCATCTAAAATATATTCTTGAGGATAATGTGGTTCATTTATATTTTCTGAAAAATTCTGAGGAGGATCTTCTTCATAATACTCAGTATTGAATAATTCTTCGGTAACAAAATTAGGTCTTGCCTGGATGTTTTCATTTTGAGAAAAATTTCCGCTGAAATTTCTTATTTGTTGATTCGGATGTTGTAATTTTGGACGAGTATTATTATTAGATATACTCAGTGGAGTAGGCTTTTGGTATTGTGCTTGTGGTTTTTCAAATACCTGGGAATTAGTGAAAAATTTGTGTTCTCTTAAATTTGGGTTTCTCCTTATACTTATTGGACCATTCAGAAATTGATTGAAATTATTGGGTTCGTGTTTTTGATAATTATTATTTTGTGATATTTGCTTTGTAAAATCATGGTTATTTATACTTTGATTTTGAAATTTTGAAAGGTTTAAATGATTATTTCTTTGGATATTTTCGAAAGTCTTTTTCGAATAATTCGCGATTGAATTAGATTTTTGATAATGCGTGATATTATATTCTTTTATAATTAATTGTTAAGCTTGAGCTAATGATTCGGGTCGCATAACCCTAATGATTGGACCTACAATGTAGTTGCAAATAGTGTTTAGAAGAGTAATAATTTTTTCGTGAAACTCTTTCGGGGTTTCATTTGATTTTTGTCTGAAATTGACGAGATGTTGATTGAGACAATTTTCGTCCCTCAGATCTCCGAAATTTAAAAAGAGCATTTTTAATTTCGTTCCAATTATTAGTAGCTCCATGAATTGCTACTTTTTCTTCGGCACTGTCGTGAAGTTTATTTAGAATACCGTTTAAAAAAAGGGTGTTTTGAAAATTACCTAAATTATCTAAGTCAAAATAATGGTGAAGGATTGCTTCCGAAGCTTGAATGAATCTATGTAATTCATTCGGATTTCCATCAAACTCGGGAATAATACTTGAATTTTTAAAATCAAAAACTGGAGTGTTTGGCATATTTATATTTGTTGATTTATTATTTGAAGAGATTGAAATATTATTAAAGGAATTAAGTAAATCTGGCTCTAATTCACAATCCTTTTCTACGAAAGAACCAATGGATGAAATAGAGGAGTCTGACTTAAACAATATTTAAAAGTAGGTATCAATATATCTAACCAACCTAGTATTGTGATTCTAATCTGCATATTCTGCTTCTCCGCAATGAATGTTTGGACCTGGAACAGTTGCACCAATGAACAACGAAGAAAGAAAGTTCTGTTTTCACTTAATAGAGTGGACTCTTAAGTTTTTCTCGCTGAAAACTGCGAAAACTTCGTCGACTGCGCCGATTAAGTTTCATAGAGCTTAAAACGTGTTTTTGAAAACTATGTTTATTGATACAGGAAAATAATTAAGTGTGAGTTATGTGTTTCCTAGAAATGCTTCATCGGAACTAACTAACTACATTGCATGGTTTCTATTTATTACATCTACATGCAGTTGAATAGATAAAAAGATATCTAGAAAAGCACTGCCGTGAAGGCAGCAGGTTCTGCGAGCATGTTAATTGTGGATGAACGCTTCGGCAACGAATTTAAACTTGGGCGCAGAAGCTGCTGCCTACACGGTAGTGCTTTTCTAGATTTATTTTCGATAAATTATCGTATTTCAATTCGATCTGATCTATATTGAAAAAATAAAAAAACTCGATATTTTTGTAGAGTAGATTTGGGGCTTAATTACGAAGGTCGAACTCGTGAACGGTTAAAATCCGCTCAATGATTCCGTAGATATACCCATTCAAAATTTCATTTTCTCGTCAGGGTGAACTTTCACACCCCCTCAAGAAACTACGTGTCCTGAATATTTCACCTCCGTTCGAAATAAATTGCATTTTTTTGGACTCAGCTTTAGGTTGGCTTCACGAAGTCGCTGAGAAACCTGGGAAAGGTAGTGTAGATGGTCTTGAAATTATTTTCCTACTACTATCACGTCAACTAAGTACACCAGGCAAGTTTTCCAGGAGAGTCCTTTCAATATAGTATCCATTAAATGCTTGAATGTAGCAAGAGCGTTGCATAAGCCGAAGGGCATCACTTTGAATTATCACAGGCCCGTTTCAATACTGAAGGCAGATTTCTCTTTGTCTCTTGGATCTAGGACAACCTGCCAATACCCACTCTTCAAATCCAAGGTGGAAAACCAACATGATCCCGAGAGTGTATCCAGTGTATTATCGCTTCTCGGTAAGGAACAGCAGTCCATCTTCGTAACTTGATGGAGCCTTCACATAATCCAGTGGACCCATTATTTTTCTTCACTAACACTACAGGCGAAGTCCAGGGGCTACTGGATGGTTCAATGACACCTTTTCTCACGATGTCTTCAATAATCTGTTCAGTCTCTTCTGTTTTTGCCAGAGGAAGACGCCTAGGGTGCTGTCGGAAGGGTTGTGCATTACCAGTATTGATTTTATGCTGCACAATATCGGTCTTCCCTGTTCTTCCGTCAGTGTCAAACACGCCGGTGAATGTCTGATTCAGTTTGTTCACTTCGGCTAGTTCATTTCGGTCAAGCTTTTGACATTTGAGGTGAGGATTGACACCAGTTCTCCAGTATGGTATAATGGTACAATGGTACCGTGTCCAATCAAAGTGTTCTTCTTCAGGGTGACAATGTCTTCCCGAGTAACATTCCTTTACCTAGTATTGCATCGTTACAGGGTTCGGTCATTTAAACGCATCCATTTCTCCTAACGTCATCCCATCTACCACTCACTGTGCCTTCAGTTCGACCTAGCAACGTGATGACCTCGGTCAATCGAATCCGATATGCCTTGTCATCTTCATCATTGAACGGGATGTCTTCACTTCCCAGCCGAAGAATATTTTTCTTCATATCCAGTTGGTATCCAAGTTTCTTAACAAAGTCGAATCCCAGGATAACTCCTTCCGTGATTTAAGCTACTAGAACTTCGTGTCTCGCTTTTGTGATTCCCAATTTAATAGTGGAGACGACCGATCCATAAGTTGGTATTTCCTGTCCAGGCGCAATTCTAAGTTTGATCATATTTGGACAAATTTTAAATCGTTCAGCTATTTCTGGACGCACAATGGTTCTGGTCGATCCAGTGTCTACCAGGATTTTTACATTTCTATTATTTATCTTTCCGGGAACAACTATGCTCGATAAATCCATAGACATGATTGCTCGGATTATTACTTCAGGGGCATTTTTAACTTTGGTCAATTTATGCTCCTTATCACCGGCCCTTTTCAGTTGTTCTGCTGTATCTTTTCCTCTACTTTTTGAGCAATTTCGCTTATTATGCCCACTTCGAGAACAGTACACACAGTTCCCTTTTTTCAGTACGCAATGATCTGCTGATTTCTTCTCTGATGATTTCTTCAACAGGTCGGTCTATTTCTTGTACTTGTCTGTCTCGAAAATGTCATCTATGCGACACCTGCTTCGCTGCCTCAAATTCTAAAGCCTGGGCTGAAGCATCATCTATGGATTTAGGGCATGCAAGTCTCGGAGCTTATTGTATTTCTCTGTACTTGATTCCACCTACAAAGGTTTGGACTGATAGCTGTTCAAGAAAGCTGTCTAGAGCAGTTGGGTAAGCTGGCTTGAGTAATCTAGCCACATCGGCTCCAAACTCCTGGAGATTTTCTCCTGTTTTCTGCACCTGGTTTTCATTTGGGCATGATGAACCTGTTGCAGCTGAGCATCGCCATATATCATCAAGTTTCAATGTTAGAACTTCGTAACAGTTTTGTTGACTCTGTTTATCAATGATGTGGCTCTTTCGTGGTCCTTACAACTGTTTGCTAGCGCAGCAGCTTCAAACCATTATTAATATGTGGACCATGGCTTTTTTTCATCCAATGCTGGAGGTTTGATTATCATTTCACTGCTTTAGCTGTTATTTTCCGTTTTCGAGATGCTATAGGGTGATCAAGCCGAATAATCTTTTCCAACCGACATTCTCTTTAGGGACTCTATTAACTTGAAATATGCCCTTCAATTGTTCCTGGTGGTCCTTCAAATTTTCTGTTTACTTTTTCATGAACTTCGTCAAATTTTTCGTTAATTTTATTTCTCACTTTCTCCGTCTATTTTTCCTTCATTTCTTCTTTTATGACTTTCATTACTTTCCGAGATTCTTCTTTGCCTTATTTTCCATAATTTTTTTTTTATATTAACTTTCTGAGACTGTTTTCCCAACTTATCCATTTCCTCATGCACTTTCTGAATTTTTTTTTCGAGAATTTCCTTCCATTTTCTCATTTATCGTACTCAAAATGTTCATTATCGCCTTTTCGTCCCTATTGCTTTCTGAAGTCTAGTGGTCACTGGCATAAATTTGAATCGATAAAATTTAATTATTCAATATCGACCACTTCTGACCTAACGTAACGTGTTATATTTATTTACACATATTTTCACTGATAACAAATAATTCAATAACCAATTCTATCAAAGTGTATGCACAATTTATTTCTACGCTATTTATTTTCAGTGATCACTTTCCGCTTCGAATAACTAAGTTGAAGGACCCCTTGTGCTAGGTTCTAGTCACCAGGCGGATGACGCATAGACGTACAGGGATTACTAGAACAGTCTTGCAAATACAGAGCCGTACTCATCAACATATTTAATAAACGTTATACCTCCTTGGCTTCTATGAACAAAGCTGATGATACAGAATGAAAACATTGACATATTGGACATTAAAATCTTATAAGTCAATAAAGTTTTCCGCTTAGCTAGCGCAGATATCGACCTACGGACTACAGTTACTGCCATTATAGAGCCTGCGACATCTACCAACGCGCCAACGGAATAATACTCTCTCAATTGGAGCTTTTATTTGTTTTTCTTATGATTCAGAACATACGAATCTGATTGGGCTGAAATGAAGTACTCGGTTATGAAATGGCGATTCGGAGACAGTGAAATTTAAATGAAATTAAATTTAGAAGAAACATTTTTTTCAAATTTTTCTATGGATTATTTTCCTTATCGATACTATTGATTCCCAACCAAGTTTCATTCAGATCAGATAAATATTTTTCGACCAATTGAGTACAAGTGGATATAACACAAAAACCATTCTGCAGATTTGGCCCATTTACGACCTCATCTGAAATATTTCGGCTTCAACCCTCACTTGAGATTTTGAAAAGTTTGGGTGCTTCCTTTCGAAAGTTAGAGCGCACACGGCCAGCAGGACGGTCAGAATCAAATTTGATTCGTGGATTTCCCTCAATTATAATTAGTTAAAGAATGATGATCTGATTGCAGTACTTACCGATCACAAATGTAAATTATTTCCTAATTTTTTATTGAAAAAACGGCATAACAAAAACGAAGAAATTCTTTTAAAGTCATATCGCTGAGCAGGTTATCAAATTACTTTTCATTTGATGTATCACAACCCATATATTTCCATTTGAAAGAATAAAATAGTGGGGTGCGTGGCGTAGGGGGTGCGAAATATCAAATTAAAAAAACACAGGATAAATTGCTTTCGAAATTAAAAATCCACGCGTGCGAGAATTTTTCTCAATAAATCTTCGTACAGGAATTATTGACGAGTTACGTTACTTTTTTGGCACGCTGTATACTATCCATAACTCATTGGTTCTCCAACCCAAAATTTGCAGCATTTTTCTTTATATATCAGGAACTACTAGACAGACATCATCCGGGTAAAAAATTATTTCCCGAAAACTTACCACCGAGTTTTCATGAAACTCTGAACGTTTATTACTGTTGCATAACTCAACCTAAAAATTTTCACCCGGATGATTTCCGACTAGTTTTTTGGTCGATCACTAAGGTTTATTATTTTATTTTATCAAATGATAAACCAATAAACTTGAAGTTTTTCGCGACTTGCAAGATGATTGTTAGAGACAACATGGTCCCTACCTTAAATTTTTTCGGTAATATTTCAAGTTTTTAATGAAATATTCTACCCCGCATTCCTGTAATTTCACGAGATGTTCACTGTACATTCAATTTCACGCCACAGAAATTCGAAATTTCATGAAAAAAGAATTGTGGTTTTGAAAACTTTAAGAAACACCAAGTATTGGCATTAAAATTCTTCTTGAAAAGTGTAATAAAATTTTGAAATTTCATACAATGCGATACTCTTCACCTTGGAAAAAATTATAGCTCCGATTACGAAAACCCCAGTAGCACACAATGTTGGCTAACATTGATTCAAAATTGACCCAATATAAATTCATCGTACGTCGACGAGTATACGCCAATGTTGGCCCAATATTGATATATGTGATACCGAGTATTGTGAATGAGTACTATTGCCAATATTGGCCCAATATTGGGTTAAGTGGATCGCGCCAATATTGTTTATCAACGGCATTGCCAATATTGGTCCAATATCGGGCATACTTTCCAATGAAAATACTAAGCGACTCAAAATTGTCATATAAGGTTTGGAGTCCAAATATCTCGGCTGAGTTCGTTAATGGGTGGCATCGGTTGGATAGTTTCGGAGTTAGGCCCAATTGAAATTTTGAGGTTTATTCCTTGATATCTCGTGAAGGATTGACTCGATCGAACTGAAACTTCGTGGACAGTTTTGGAATACCAGCGCGCAACTCAGAGCAGAATTTCGTGTGGATCCAGAGTGAAAAAAATTTCATTCGGGAATTTTTTGAATTTTCATATAAAAATTTTTTTTCTTTGAAAATAGTGACTAGATTTCATTGGAATTCGGCACAAATATCAGGGTCAGTATTCAACAACAATGTTCCAAATTTCAATTCGATCCGATATTTACTTTCGGAGATATAAGCGAAAAAATTGTGCCAAATTTCGTTGTAATTTGAAATTTCAACGTTATTTCCGCAATATCTCAAGAAGAACAGATGAACTCAGGTTGAAAATTTTTATTCAGTTCAAGAAAATATACCAACGTGCAAATGCCGATCATAAACACATTAACTTCCGAAAGAAACAACTTAGGAACTCGAAATTAGTACAGAAAGTTTGGACCTTAATTGCGAAGGACGAATTCATGAATGGGTAAAATCCACTCAATGATTTCGCGGATATACCCATTCAAAATTTTATTTTCCCAATATTTCCAAAAATACAGATTAGATCGAATTGAAATTCAGTACTCTATCAAAAAATGACAGTTTTCAGGTTCATGCAGAATTGAGAGAGGATAATATGATGAGGAGATCACCGAAGATTAAATATTTGAAAAAAAAAATTTTTGAAATTTTTTTTCGAACTGTTTTCATAACATGATCATCACGAAATGTTGCACAAAGTTGTCCTTCAACATTTTTGAACTAGCTGCGAGGTTTCATCACGATTGAATCAGTATTCCTTAAGTTATACCGAAAAAAACAACGATATCGAGAAGAAAACCACGAAATTCTACATATTTTTTCCCAGTATCTCCAAAACTTATAGCCGTATCGAATTAAAATTTGGTACACTGCTGTGAAATATGCAGTTCAAGGAATAACTAAAATTATTCTCGTGTATGAACAATAGTGCCAAAAGAAAATATTAAATAGAATTTTTTTGGAAAAATATTTATTTATGCACAGGGGAGTGGTGATTTTTTCTTTACTATAAAAAATTTATGAAAAAAATTTTAAAAAAAATTGGGAGATATATATCCCAAAGGGGATTGTAAATGGGATATATAGATCCCACTGGGTAGAAAAAACTACAAATGATATATCTAACTTGACCTTCATTTCAAACAGACGTGATGAAAAATAATGAAAAACTAATTTCTGATGTGTGGTATGGGGTAAATCAGTATTTGAATAAACCTATATCACACATTCGACAAATGGTCGAGATTCTGTGCAGCTTCAACAGACATATGTTTCCCCCAAATTCTTCATGACCCTAGACTTCTTGGAAGGCCTGCCCCTACTCCTACGCCATAATTTTTGTTTGGTTGCTTTTCTTCCTTTTTCAAGATAAGATTTTTTGATAACGCGAATAGAAAATCTGGAAGGAAAATCTCTTTTTTTGGGTACGTCGTAAGTCGTTATAAATGATCCAAATTTTTACTACGGCTATCATTAGCATCCTGTGAAATACATTTTTCCACCATTTGCATGATTTCCTTCCCATATCATAAACTCCACTCATTTGATCTGCAAGATCCACACCGCCCATTATTTCACTTTAAAAACGAATTGCAGTAGAGCAAGAAATGTCAATTTTATTTTCAGTTTTAACCTTTCGCTCCACACTAGAAAGTTCCCCTGCGTGACAGTTACTGAGAAGAATTACTAATTTGGTATCCTGCCATTTAGTAGCTATAGTTTTGGACTGATTACATAAAATTTCGCATTCACCCATTTCCATTTTTTGTTTTTGAGAAAACTTCTTGGGCATATTTCTTCTAGTAAGGATCTCTGTTCCAACAGCTGGATACGGAATATTGTCAATTAGATCAACTGAAGTAAAAAACCTATCAAAAGCCAAAGCAACATCTGGATTTTTAATCGTTTGGCACAGAGTTTTACCACACTTTCCCCAAGTGTGCCTTCTCTCTCAACATTAGCTTTGCCACAGTAAACATTTGCATCTTAGGTGTATCCCGTTTTAGAATAGCATCTGCACCACAATTTGATACCCGTCTTGGTTGGGTTTTGCGGCATATATTGTTTCAATGCCGAACGACCCTTAAACTTTACCATGCTTTCGTCAATACTTTGTCTGGTAATGTCGGTTCGATATTTTTGAAATGTGTACTTGAAACAGGATATGAGTTCTTCTACATAGTAGATTTTACTGCAGTTCTCTGGTTTCTGTGTAATATTTAGATAGAGTTTAGATAACAGGAACAAATATCTGTTTTTGGCTAGAGCATTTTTCATACATGAATTTTCTAGGGATGGGCGACTAGACTAATTATAACTAAGTTAAGGGACCTTGTTGTAGCTCATTACCAGAGAACAACCAATGACCATCATCATTTTTCCCTCATCGGTAAGACTTGAAGATCTATTTTTATCTCTTATTTTCCTTGTATTTTTTATTCTCATGTTAGTACAATCTGCTATAAAAATGAATAGACTACGGGGAAATAGTTTGGAAAATATATCGATCGGTGATGCATTCACATTTATCGATGAGTGGATAACACACGGTTTTTTGGGGGGAATACTCATTCGAGGTTTATGGTTACTTATAATAGATGACCATATTACACCAGCAGTAGCTACTTCTTCGGACTCTGCCTCTTGTATATTGGGAGAACTTTCTTCATTGCTGATGTGGCTCTCATCATTGGTATCATTTGATGGAACAGACGAAACATCCGACTCAACACTATTATGAAAAGGGTCTTGCTCCGACTCTGCTGACTGTTCAGACTCTGCCTCAATGTCACAATCCGAGAGATCGTCTAAGTTTTCAGCTAAATATTGCAATTCAGCATGTTTCAAAATTCCTGTTCGAAATTCTGAAAAAATCCAGTTTAACATAAAAATCCCGCCGAAAAAACATAATGGGACAGTATAATTCGATTTCGGTAGCAAAATCACAAAAAAATGCAGCACACGTGTGACCGGTACGAAGTCTACGACGAACTGAGAGAGACAGTGTTGCATATCTAACCTCTAAATCGAGGGAAATATATCAAATATGTTCAATAAACCCGATGTACCATAAATGCATGTGAAATGGGAAGCATATGGCACAGGAGTTAACTACAAACAGTCGCTTGGATCTATATGTCCCTGTGGGGTCGAAAGGGTTAACCGTGGCATTTTAATGCGCGAACTACCCTGCAAGTTTCTAGTCACTAGCTGGCTCCGTTCGACAGTTATCAAGTAAACGGCTGGCCAGCTGGCCAGACAGAATCGATTTTAACACCGGTTTCGTCATCAGTAATTCCAACCTAGTCGTTTGGGACCATTTTCGGCTCAATCATCGAAAATTATAGACATTTGGACAAAACGATAGCACACTGCTTCCTTAGAACATGCGTGAATTACATTTTAGAGAGCTCAAAACGTGTTTTTGAAAACTATGTTTATTGATAAAGGAAAATAATTAAGTGTGAGATATGTGTTTACTAGAAATGTACTATCAGAACTGGCTAACTTGATTGCATGGGTTCTAATTTTATTACATCTACATGCACTTGAATAGATGAAAAGATGCTGCGGTAGCACTTCCCACGGGTACGTCGAGATATCTCTGATACATCTTAAGGGAATAACTTATGGAATTGTAACTCCTCCATCCTCAGAAAAAGCTTACGGGGCGAAAAATGAAGCCCGGCGTTGTTCGGTAGTCTCAGCCTCAAGTACCATGCTTCCTGCTGGGTGTTTGGTTTCCCAAGATTGCTTCAGTTTCATGGAACAGAAATGAAAGAAAATTGTTAACAGTAAAACGTAGATGAGGCCAATCAAATTTCCATGAAAATTATTAGTTTTGTACTGATCTCCAATCAGTGGATTTTTTTTGATTTGGTTAAGTGGAACATCTCGAAGTTGAATTTTTAGTATATCGGAAGTTGTAATATTGAAAGCATCAATAAAAAAGCATCGGTTGACTCTTGAGTATCTCTTCGTTGTTGAATTGTTTTTCTTCTTCGGTTCGGAAATAGCATCCCTTTGGCACCGAGATCAAATAGCTTCCCTTAAGTTCCGTGAAATCGCTTCTATTGCAAATCGTCTGGATTTTCGTACTGTTCGGGAATATGGCGATGAATTTGCTATTGTCTACTCTCTAGATGAGATTTTTGCTGCTAAACACCGGATATCTTTGACATATTCCAAAAGTTTTCTTCAGTTGAAGTAGTTGGAAAACACAATCATCGCTTTTCGATTCTTGAATTAACTCATTGCCTTGACAATAGAAGATCGAATGCAAATTCACACAAGGTGGAGAGCTATACTGATACGATTTATCATTCATTGTCAGAAGGGAATTCTTCGGAATAATTACGGTATTTTTAATTTTTGGAATCGAGAAAAGGTGATAATGAGAAAACGTTTTCTTATCAACTGATAATAATTATGATACTGGTTTTGATCTGTGAATACTAAATTTTCTTGGGGATATTTTTCTGAAACTACGGTAATAATGGATTTCAATTGTGAAAATTTTATTACCCTTTTATTATATGTGTTTTTTTCAGAAAAACTTATGGCATTTTCAATCTCATCAATGAATTGCATGAGTATATTTATAGATGTGCCAATTTGTTCCATAGTATTTCTAATTCTCATGTGAAAATCAAAGTTATTATATAGCCTAGTGAAATCTTCATAGATTCCTTCAGACTGGGAAACAATTGTATGTTGATTTTGCTACGGATACAGTTTCGTTGAATTTTTCTATAATATTTCCTGTTAGGGATATATCATTATTCAGATTTTTCATAATATCCTTCTGATTCGTTTGGAGCTGTCTGATTGCTGTTTCATATTGAATTGCATAATTTGCATCTAAGTTGCCTGAAATGCTTTTGGTGGCGGTTCCTAAACCATCTATCAAACCACGTCTTGATCATACTGGAGGGATTATAGCTTTCAATTTGTGCTCTGCCAAATCTTATTGATGACCGTAGAATTTTTTGTGATTTTCTAATTCTTTACGGAAAGTACTGTTCATTTTATTCAATAATGTTTCTGATGCATGGGGATATAACCCACCTAAATTTTCAAGTTCATCTCTAATTGGTTCCAGGTCATAAAAATGAACAAAATCATGAAATTTGAATCTGATTTTTGCATTGCCAAGATGAATTGGAAGAATTCTTGGACTGTCCTGGAGGCTTATTATTTTCATTTCCTGAGCTGCTGTGAGAAGCACTAGAAGCCTGCAAAATTTGTTTTGTTTCAATTTTCGGCTTTTTCAGATTATGCTTATGTAAGGTTTTATTTTCAGTCGGTATTTTGATATTTTCATTACAAACTACTTTTTCTTCAGAATATTTTGGTGGAAGTTCATTTCCAATATTCGAGCTTATTTTACGAAAGGCTGTAGAACCAGCTTTGTATGGAAGGGGTTCATGTCTCTCTTCGTTAATTTCGCTAGTTATTAATTGTTTCTTCTTCATCATTTCTTCATTCGACCGTTTATTGAGTTCTTTCGTTTTTTCTCGATGTTCCTCAATATACGTATTAGTAATTTTGTATTTAGATTAATATTCATAGGGTCTTGTGAATTTAAATGGCCGTAAATAATATCAATGGGTTTTTGCTTTGTTGAAGAATGAATTGAATTGTTATATCCGAAAATTGCATAAGGCATAAGATTTTCAATATTCAGAGTTTCTTTGTCCTTACTCATTAATATACGTAAGTGCTCTATTAGCGTAAAATGTAATCGCTCGATTAATCCGTTCTATCGAGAATTATTAACCGTAACGAAATGTGGTGTTATCAGATGGACCTTCAAAAATTCAATAACAAGACCATTTTTGAATTCCGTTCCGTTATCCATTACGATTGTTGATGGTGCTTCATGATGTGTCATGAAAATTAAAAGGTATTTAATAATTTCTATTCCCGTTAATGAAAGTAAGGGATAGGCCGGTGCATATTTAGAAAATGCGTCTATATGATTGAGAGGAATTTTTTATTTTGAGCTTGAAAAGTATCCATATGAATAATTTCGAATGGTTTAGAAGGTGTAGGCGTCAACATTAATTTCTGTTTCGGGGGATCTCTATCGTATTTGTTAATTTGGCATAATTCGCAATTATTAATGTACTCTGTTGCATCACTTTGGATGCTAGGCCAGTAATAAGTTTTTTTTATTCTAGAAATTGTCTCGGCAATTCCCCTATGATTTGTTTTTGTTTCATGCATGCATTGAATGGTTAAGACTTGTTGATCTTTATCAATAATATCTTCCAAAATGGCTTTGCATTTAACAAGTTTGAAAGCTGCTTGCTTTAATATTTTTCTCAGAATTTCGCGAATTTCCTGATAGTATTGATCCTGTTCGAAATGTAATGCATACAAGATATCCGGCCGGATGTTGGTTTTGAAAAATTCTACAATTTCTTCATTTAACCCATTGGTGGAAATTTGAACAAGAATTCTTTGTTTGTTTGGAAAATTTTTCTATTTTTACTCCTGTTGGAGAATGATGTACAAAGTCAAATATGACTTGGTTGTCTAAAACATTGAGAATTTTCTCAGAAATAGGAATTTCTTGTATTGGGTTCTCATGATTCGAATGTACAGTGTTATCGTCTGAAATATTGTGATCTATAATTTTCTTACGAATTTCCTGATGTTTGCAAATTTTTTTCTTGAAAATGAAAGATGACTTTATTTGTATATCGCAATTCGCAAAAATGTATTTAATCATGTTAAAAATTTTGTACCAATCTTATTGATCCAAACCACACGATATTTTGGGAAGGGCTAAATAATTTTCCCCATTTTGGTCACAGGACTTTCTGAGATTGAAAAAAGCATTGAATACTGTTTCGTTCTTCAAATAACTAAATTTTTTTGTTACTAGATAATATATTTTGTGATCTTTACTTTCGATAGAAGCTACTTCGCCCAAATCCCTATTTTGAGACTTGAGTTTGTTTACTTGACTAAATTTCTGTTTGAAAGTAAGTGCAATTCCATCATTCATATGAAAATCTTTGGATACACAGTGGGCAAAAAAATAATTTATAGGGGCGTCAAATAAATTACCGTTTTCTTCTTCTATGTTAGAGGCATATTTCATTTTATTTAATTCATGAAGTTCCAAAAAGTGTTCGTAAGAAAATTTTGTACCTGATTCGACACTTTGAATTTCTGATTCAACCAGATCTACCATCATAGATTCATCATCATTATCTAAGTATGTTCAGGCAAATGACTCGTTAAATTTTTTCCTGTATTTGAACAATTCTTCATTGTGAATTTCTATTCGAGAGAGTGCGTCGGCGTTTGTATTAGATGATCCTTTTTTTAAAAATAATTTCGAAATCGAATTCTTCGAGCTTCAATCTCCATCGCAGATGTCGACTACCAGCTTCTTTAAGGGACATAACCCATTGCAAGGGTCTGTGATCCGTTATAATTTTAAATTTTCTTCCATAAATATACGGTCTAAAATACTTTGTTACCCATACGATTGCAAGTAGCTCTTGTTCGATAGTACTGTAATTTTGTTCACTAGCATTGAGTGTTCTAGATGCGTACGAAATAGGTTTATCATTTCCAATTTTTCCTTGTGACAGGACAGCACCAATTGCAAAATTACTGGCATCTGTTGTGAGAATTTTTTTGTTTAATCGGGATACTGAAGAATGGGTTCATTTACTTATGAATTTTTACAATATTTGAAACAATTTATGAACTGGAGGGTGTGTTCAATTTTTCCTCCTTTCTTTAGACAAGCCGTTTGAAGTTTAGTGATTCTAGCGAAATCTTTGATGAATTTCCTATAATAGCCTAAGAGACCTAAAAATTCCTTTATCTCTTTAGTAGTTTTTGGTAAAGGGTATTTTTTTATTGCAACAATTTTGTCTGGATTAGGCTTGACTCCTTCGGGGGTCACTATGTGTCCTAAATATGCTACTTCTATTTTCAAAAATTCGGATTTATCTATTTGAATTTTGAAATTTTCCTCTCTAAGCCGCTGAATTACCGTTTTCAAATTAACTATTTGTTCCTGAAGGGACGTTGAAAATACTATTATATCATCAAGATGAAATAAACAAATTACGTTCAATAAGCCTCTTAACATTTTGTCCATTACCCTCTGGAATGTCGAACATGCGTTTTTTAAGCCAAATGCCATTCTGACAAATTCGTAGTGGCCATTTTTAATAGTGAAAGCTGTTTTTGGAATATCTTTAGGATTCATCTCGATTTGATGGAATCCACTGGCCAAATCTATAGTTGGAAAATATTGACATTTTCCAAGTTTGTCCAGTACGTCCGTGATGTTAGGTAGCGGGTATTTATGGTTGATAGTTTTTTCGTTTAATTTCTGAAAATCTACTACGATTCTCCACTTTTCTTTATCTGAGGCGTCTGCTTTTTTTGGTACCACCCAAATTGGTGAGGACCAGGGAGATCGACTTGGGCTAATTATGTCTTGATCTAACATAGAACTAATCTGTTTTCGTACTTCTTCTTTATGAATAAATGGATACCTATATGATTTGGTGTATACGGGTATTTCATCTTTAGTAATGATCGCATGTTTCACTTGATTGGAAAAAGAAAGTGGCTGATTTTCTAACTGAAAATGATGTTTGTCTTCAGTGTTCATGTGAGAAGTCCTAATTAAATTTTCTATGTCCGGGTTTTTAGAACAAAATTCAGATTCTAAAGCAAATATTTCATATTCATTTTTATTGAATTAAATTGATTCTATTGGATCGTTCAGCAGACTCACAACACATTGTTTTTCCTAGCATATTGGAGAAAGAAATTTGAAAATTCCTAGAATAAATCTTATTTCATGCTGAGATCTCTTTTTCATTGTAGTCGTGCTTCGAAATATTCTTCAAACAATATTAGAATCCATACATTCGCTGTCCACTGGGGAGGTCCAGGTTTCTCCTGGAATCTTGAAAACAACTGAACGAAAAATTATAATTAAATAAGTTTTATAATTTCTATATTTTCACTACCAATTGGATATTACAATTTAAGGATTACATCGTGTAACCGCGCAGTTTCGGACTTATTTCAGGTTCATCATCAGACACTGAATTCTAAATTCTGAAAATTTCACAGAGTATTTGTGTGAACACAGGTACAAAAGGTAGTAGGAATGGTCATAATATTGTTGTCATCATAGAAATTATACATGTGGAGTCAAAAGGCAGAAGACTAAACTGTTTAGAATCCATCGAAATTTATATGTTGGTTGACAAGAACAATTTTGAAATTATGAATGAACTGAACTGTGTCATTCCAAAATATTCGACGCGTTCAAATAACACCTTAAAGTGTACTCATTTGCATAACGGTCAAAAATGTTTTTTCCGTTTTGACCCAATTTTATGACCATTCCTACCTTTTATACCTATGTTCACATAAATATTCGGTGAAATTTGTAGAATCTTCAGTGTCTGATAATGAACTTGAAATAAGTTCGAAACTGCGCGGTTACACAATGTAATCCTCAAATTGTAATATCCAATTAGAAGTAAATAACACAGAAACTACAAAACTTGTTTTAATGATGATTATCCAACTACGAAATAGAAACGGCTGAAACAGTTCAATATTTGAACGAAAATTCATGCATTTCAGTATGGGAACACATTGAGATGAATATTCGATTATTTATATCTGATATTTTTCTGATCTTTTCAATGCAATGTACAGCATGACTAGAGAATTATGGAGAAAATTTCAGTTGAATAGAATGAAATGAATTTGTATACTTATCTGAAAATCTATGTGTACACCATCTAATTTGTCGCTGAATTGACAACGAATTATTGAATGATTCTCTCAACAAATCGTGGACTTGATAAGAAAAAAAACTCAGAGCTCATCTGAACGATTCGTTCCTGAAAAACGTTTCATTTTTGTTACAAGAAAAGCAACATCTTCTTTGAAGCATGAAACTTTCAACGATATTTTGATAACTCTTCTATGTGAATACTAACAGTCTTATCAAATTGAAGGTCAAATTATCTCTGCATTTCAGTTCTCAGTTGAAGGTGAACGAATCTTGAATCAGTTCGCGCTCATTTATATCCAACACTAATGACAATGTTCAGCAAGTCGTTCAGGCACGATGATGAAAACTGAAAGAGTAGATATCATCTATCTGTTAGTCTTTTCGTTCAAAAACTAAATTAGAATATTTGTTGATTAATCGACGGATATTCGTCCTTGTGATTATGTTATTCATTATTACTGGAGCTCTTTCATCTCCGTGAAACCAATTCCTAACTAAATAATATAGTTGAGTATTTTGCCGATTCATGGCGTGGAAATAATAATAATTTTTATTTTCAGTTCTGCTTTTTCTTCGGCTGGCTCAAAGTAGCAGAGGTCTTAATAAATCCCTTCGGGGAAGACGACGACGATCTCGAATTGAACTGGCTCATCGACAGACATATCAAGGTAACTACAGCAATATATTGAAAGGATCCTATACATACCTACAATCATTAATCAACCTAATTCAACTGCATCTCGGACCAAAATATATACTTTCTCAAAGTCCACTCTTCCTTTATTCCACTTGAAATCATAAACAATGAAGAGACCAATATCTCAACTCTGGTAAAAATTATCACATTTTTGAACTCGACCTCAACCCTGGAAAACATATTGTTATTTTTATTCTGATCGTATATAGTTTAAAAATCAACTTGATTTTCTTTCACGCGTCTTTTAATACGGGCACGGTAGTGGCTTAGTCCAGAGGATTCCAAAATAGGAGGGCAGTACCTTCCAATGTTCAGAGCGATTCGTTGCATTTTCACACCCTGTCTGGAGCTTTGGCCCCGATATCATGAGAAGGCCTGACTTCTCAGGAGAAGCAACCTTATGAAACACATCAAGATGAATTGGTGTTGCTAAAATTCTGGATGCTGACTAGAATTGGCACAAGAACAACATGATTAATCAGAAATCTGTTGAAGTCTTCTAAATTCCAATGAAAGGGATGTATATTAAATCATGTAATATAGAGTTGACATTCCTTTTTACAATGTGATTGCACTCTAGCGAATCCCAAGGATTTCCTGGAAGTTTCTAGGCAAGAGCATTTCTCTTATGTCAGCATTATGAACTGAATAATCTCTCTTTCCGTACAAATGGAACTGTGTTCAACCATCGTTATTTCAACCAGCTTAGAATAAACTTACTTCAGATTGAATTGCGTCTTTTTCAAAAAAAGGGCCCTTAGAGGGAAAAAATATAATTGGCGACGAGGATGGGATGTTGCTGGTACAATGAGAGCAAAAATGTGCTTGAACTTTAATACTTCAAGAAACATCCTAGAAGAATCAGAGTTTTCTTAAGTGCAACGATAGGTCCAAAGTGAAGTTGCGACCACGCAAAGGAGCTCAGACAGTGAAGTCGAGATAAGCCAAAAAGGTGTGCTGAGTCCCTGAAGGAGACACAACCAGGACTGGATCTCAACTGCAGCCCTTGAGGATCCCTCTTTGGAGTTTGGTTCGAGCACAAGGTGAAAAATAAAAGTAGGTGGGGCTGTATTATAATCCTAGTTTTTTCTATCCCTGGACCAGAACAAAGAAACACATATTTTTCCCCGAAATTTTTCATCTCTCCTGACTACATGAGAAATAAGTGAATAAAGATTTTTCAATCATTGATTCCTCAATAGATCAGCTCAATTTACTTCAAACTAAAACTGAAATTGAACCAAAAATGGTAACATCTAACGAGAATCGTGTTGTCATAGATCTTACCACGGTAAAATATTTTGTAGAATTACTTCCAACATTTAATAGAAATTTGAATGAGTTACAAAGATTCCTACTTAAAGCAGAGAATTTTGTGAACCAATTTGGAATCACAAATAATAATGAATTGATTAATAAATATTGCTTTGCTACAATTGAATCCCACTTGATAAGAGAAGCAAGAACAATAGTATATTCTAGACCATGCTGCAATACATAGCCAGAATTGAAACAATTATTGAATAGCTAATCCAACTGAAAGAAACATCGTGGGAATTTATCGATAGAGTTAAAAACAACAAACTACAATATGATAACCTAATACAATTATTAGGTTTTAGCCCTCCGGAAATAGATGTGTACAGAAATTCGTCGAATAAGATTGCAATTACTGTACTATATAATTGCGTGTATAAAATGTCGAGGAATTCACTAGATTCCCAACCTATACCATGAAATTTCTAGGAACTCACTAGATCTCCAACCAAAACCATTAGATGATACGTGTAAATTGAAAAAAGGAATGAAAACACAGAAACTCTATTTGCAGGCTGTTCCAAGATCTCCTTTCACGTAGAATACATTTCCGAATTCATACCTATTCTATTCTATAAGAACAAGAAATTACCCCATGAAAAAAAAACGAGCAACTAGTCAGGTGGTACGGTAAGAATCTTCGAATAAACAATTTTTCCGAAAAACTTGACCCCAGAATTCTTAACTTACGAGTACGGAAAAGGTAGGAAATAAAGCTTTCGAACAAAATCAAGATTTTCGAGAACAAATTGGGACGGACGAGCAAGAAGACGAAAATTTTCAAACATTAGGCTTTCAAAACAGCTGTTGGTAAAGACCATAGTAAATTCACAGTTGCTTTTCCGCTATATTAATTAATTTGGCCATACGTTTTTCTTTGTGTTTTATCAATTCTACACAAAATATGATAGTGTTTCAGGTGATAACCTATTGGAGGACTCAGAATTAAAATTTTATTAGCGGAATCGCGATTTAGGAAATGGTATCGAAACTAAAAATGCCAAAAGTCATACAAAGTCACTAATAAGCGTTCCACTTAAGAAATCAACCTTCAAACATAATATTAACGATCGATTAAAATCCAGTTTATGTGAGACAATATCGATATCCAGAGGAACATAGGTAAACAAGAAGGGATAAATCAAATCCAAGATTTATTGAGTAAAAACATTATTAGACCTAGTATTTTTTCTTGGGCATTTTCCATTATGATTGTTCCTAAGACTACTGACCAATCAGACAACAGAAAAAAGCGAACTGGTTATAGGAAACCTAACGAAAAACCAATTGAAATAATTTTCCTATCCCCATTATCGATGAGCTTCTGGATAAACTGAAAAATGCCAAGTGTTTTAGTGCTCTCGATTGAGCGAGTGGCTTCCATCAAATAGAACTAGACGACAAGTCACTTGAAAAAACTGCTTTCGCTACAGATGAATTCTTGAGAATGCCCTTTGGATTGCAGAATGCCCCTTCAACATTTCAACGTTTTATGAATCGGGTTTTAAAACCAATTTTTAATAAAAAATGCCTAGTATACATAGATGATTTTCTCATATTTTTCGAGACACCAGCAAAACATTCAGCAGATATTCGCACAGTCCTGCAAAACGGAATTGTATTCTGAGGTTACAAAATACTTACCTGAAAAAGGCATTAAATTAAATTCTGAAAAATTTGAAGTATCAGAAAATTTTAATCCGCCCAAAACAATTGAAGAAATTAAATCATACCTTGAAATGATGGGTTACTATAAAAAGTTCATTCCGACTTTTTATAAATTAACAAAACTCATGACTACGTATTGAAAAAGGATATAAAATTGAATATTCACGATGAAGAATATATTGATACATTCGAATATTCTCATTTATTATCGATTCTTCAATATGCAGATTTTTACAGACAATTTGTACTTACAACCGATGCATTCCAATATGCAATACGTGTACTTTATCGCAAGAAAATCAAATATTCTATCATTCAACGACGAACTGTGTATAACAATCAGTGTATTCATCTGAAGATAAGATTCAAACAGGTGAAAATAATTCAGATGTGCTCATTATTTTTCATCATATTGTTATTACGAAAAAGTTCATTTTCTCGAAATGAACAACCCAAATCCACCACTTCAACATATGTCTTATTCAACGGCCGCTGAAATCCAAATACCTACAATATTTCCGAATAGGGATCAAGGCATCATAATAAATGCGAATTAAAATTTGCGAAACACTGACTATGTTAAAGCGATTGCATTTTTAATTGGACAAAAAAATAAAATTCATCTCTCGTCTCTCAAATTGAAGAATTTGTGTATTTTTGAATAGTGAATGAAGTTGAACAATTGGTGGAAAATCACCCCTTGATCCTAATATATCAAATTCATCTCTCGTCTCTCAAATTGAAGAATTTGTGTATTTTTGAATAGTGAATGAAGTTGAACAATTGGTGGAAAATCACCCCTTGATCCTAATATATCAAATTCAAGTAAACATTCGCAGACAGGCTACTAATACGAAAAGAGTGGTCAGTTCAAACGCTTGTCCGTCTATACCACATGAACTAATAACAAAATACTTTAAGACCTTAGGACTGAAATCCGCTTGACGAATGAGTTTTCTTAGAGCAGGAACAGACGAAGAAGAAGTCGCTCATGTTCTCAGTTTTAAGAGACTCGAGGATGATAATATGAAACTTCCGAATACATTTCTATTCAAGTACGACTGGATAACTATTTCTTTCATCAGACAGCTACACCTACTTCAACTGTTAACAAACAGAGCACACTGCACATAATCGTACAAACAACGCCACTGAAAAAAATTCTGATAATAAAACTGAAAATGCGAACAAGAATAATGAAGCAACATGTACCCTAATGGAATTAAATAAAAACTCTAATACTCTCACGGAAACCGACAATCCAAAGAAACGACGAGCCTCTACAAGTCAGCCCACCTCACCAACTGAATGCCATATTGAAGTTTGTGAGACCAAACCTTTCGATAATAATATCATTACTTTCATCTCACCAATCGAACCAGCATCAAATCATAGTAAGAACAAAACACAAAATCACAGAGAAATCATCCACTGACAGAGATATAAAGATAATGTCAAACAATTAATCGAAGGAGATCTCTACTAATTTCCATTTTCTTTTGAAAAGATACATGATAGCTGTAACTAAAAGATATATTGACTGAAGCAAAACATAATTAATGATTTCAGCACACTCTTGAAGAAATTTATCCTCACTTACCCAGTCAAATTGCTAAATCGGAAGGCAGTAAAGTTATAAAAAAAATTTGAAAGACAACTTGAAGATGACGAGAATAAAACCATAGTAATTGGAGCGAATGTTCACAGGAACTCATTGGTACAAAAAATTGCCAACTTTCCTATCTTCACAGTAACACAGTGGAAATGTCGCGGTTCTCACCAGCTACTAGAAAACCTTCAACGATTATTAACTAAGAATGTGACTG
Organism: Myrrha octodecimguttata; assembly: GCA_958510865.1. NCBI lineage: Eukaryota > Metazoa > Arthropoda > Insecta > Coleoptera > Coccinellidae > Myrrha > Myrrha octodecimguttata. Next base: position 15,827,569 of record OY294056.1, read on the forward strand.
ATTCACTATGCCTGCAAGACACTTTTCTGAAAGGTGAAAATCAGCTTCATCTCAAGAACTATAACGTATACAATTTGAATGGACAAAATGCAAGCAACGTAAAAGGCTACCTTCGTACATAAAAAATATCACAATGAACAGATTCCGGTTACTACAAACCTTGAGACAATTACGGTAACCATACGAAATCAAATAAAGATCACCATATGTAACATTCAAATATTCCTCCAAATATTGACTTTCAACAAGGAATAGTAAACATTATGAACCAATTACAGAAACCCTCGATTATATCAGGAGATTTGGATGCACTCTAATACACACAGTCCATTGTAAGCGCAAATAAAAAGTGCTTTATTATCTAAAAAATGCTTTCTAATACCGACATGATGCTTTTAAATTCAGCAGAACCAACCCACTCTGTTGAAGTTAGCGGAGCATTTTCGAGCATAGGCTTAACATCATAGGCGCGGCTAAAAAATTTGTTAGTTGAAACCATATTCATGAGAATACTAAACTGACACCTTGGCGAAACTCGGAATGGGAAAAAGCTATAAACAAATCTAAACAAGCGTTTTATAGATTACGAAAAACAAACACATATCAAACGGATTGAATTTAAAAAACAGCGAGTCCATGCTAGATCAGTATCAGAAGCAAGCATAAAGAAAGCATGGTTTGAATATGTCGAAACCACAAGTAAGTCAACTGTGACAACTGAGGTTTTGAACGAAATGAAAAACATCAAAGGTAAAAGAACCGTTCCTCTAGTAAAATCCCCTAAAAATCCTGAGGGAATGATAATAAGCGAAGAAAAAGATATTACAAGTTGCCAGCCATTTTCCAGATCAGTCATCGAATTCCAGTTACAGCCCAGAGTTCTTACAATAAAAGCAACAGAAAGGAAAAGAAGACAAGGGTGACACACCTTCTGAGATGAATAGTCCAATAAGGATACCTATTATAAGACAAGAACTTCAAGACGCCAATAATTCGAGCAATAACAGTTCGCGAGGTCCAGATAACATACCCACCATTTATGTGAAGAACTTACTGGGGTCTGCCTCAGATATCCTTCTCAAAATCTATAATAAAATATGGGTCAAAGGCATTTTTCCCAGTACTTGGCAAAACGCCACTGTCGTTACAATTCATTAAACTAACACACATACCCAAGACCCTTAAAATTATAGACCAATATGGTTAAAATGTAACATGAGCAAAATTCAGACTCTGGTGGAACCTTCGAAAAAACAGCTTGATGGCCTTTGCAAACAACCAGAAGATCACAGATGTCTTCCACGATATACACAAAGCATTTTATTTATACTGAAAACTTCGAGTTCCTGGAACATGGATGGCAGAATGTACCGATATTTTAGGAACTTTCTCACCTAGAGAAAATTTAAGCAGAGAGTTGGAAATGAGTTCTCCGAAATCTTCGAGAATAAGCTCCCACAGGGATGTGTAATCATCACAACTGTATTCATATTAGCCATGAACGATATAATAGACATTATTAAAACACCAGTCAAAATATCAGACATGTCTTTTTAACTAGTACAGGAAATGTTCCTCGAAACAGAAGATCATGTTGCTTGTGCATTTACTACTCTCGAACCACAATGAGATTTAAACTTCCAACAATCAGTGGCATATTTAATGGAGAACTATTCGCAATTAACCAAGCAATGACACATCGAGAAGAATGCATTAATAAGCAACGTCATCTGCAACGATTCACTTTCAGTACTTCAGTCAATAAAATCACGTGTTCTATCTAATCCAAGAGTCAGAGAAATTCTAGATTCCACCATAAAATTTCCAAACAAAGTTAAAAAGCTATTCTTTTATGGATTTTTTGGAATTTAAGGAAATATCCCTCAGCCAATAATTTTTCTGGCTAAAGGCCTTCATCAGTACGTTGAGAAAGGTGTGGAAGATAAGCAACACTTGGTGGAAAAAACACATACAAACGGAGTCAACAACAGAAGCCAGCCGCACAACGTTACCCACGGAGGCAGCTATAGCTACCTGCGTATAGCTTTTAGGGCTCATAAAATAAACACCTCCTTCCGTAGTGTATTCTTTTACTTTAGCTTTCAATAAAGTTGTGATTAAGAAACCTAGAAAGATAAACTATTTTTAAAAACGGACTTTCGGAGACGTGTTACATAATTATATGAATTATTTGATTTATTATTTATGAATTTTTTTCTATGTAATTGAGGATAATAAACCAAGTGTCCATATATTCACTTTCATAAAGTACAGGCTTTTTCGAACATTCGAATACACTGACAAAATAGTTAGAAAAAGCATCACCGAAAGCTTAAATCATCCTCGAAACTCGAGTTATTTTAAGTCATAACCAGAGGTATTTTCTTACTGTTATTTAGATAACTGATATGTGTCCATATTTTCTTCGACTGTAGTCATTTTTAATCAATAATTTACACCTTCTTCTAAGTTCGGCGAATCATATCACCGAAATTTTTTAATTACCTTACTTGGCCTTGTCCTTTTGAGCATCTTTAGGCTGAGAGTGCACATGCGATTTTTTGTCGCGCGATCGCCAAGAAAGCCATTATTCGCGATTATTTGGTCTTATATGCTCGCATTCGTATTCAAGAGTATGTGTTTCATTTTCGCGACTTAATGATCGCGCGACAAGCAATCGCATCTGCGTTCCTGGCCTAAAAAAATATTTTTTAATTTTTTTGGGGAAAATTTCTCACATCCTTTGTGATAATGCGCAACTTTCGCTATTTTTCCATCAGAATTTTAAAAAGTCCATACACTTCTGTTCATAAAATATTAAGTTTGGAATGCTAATGGCTGCCTCGTTGACTCTCATCTCTATTTTAATATATCTCACCCAATATAACATTTCCATATACAGGGTATCTGAATAACACCGAAAAAATGTAAGGGGTCATTCTGTGATGAAAATCAAGGTAGGTATTAGGTATGAAATTCTTTGAAAAACCTCCCTGCGGAAAAGTTACCCCATTTTGAAGATCAACAGAAAAAATTGTTTCTCTTTTTATTTTCCCTGTACAACAAGGTAGAGACACGAAACTTAGTAAATATTATTTGTTAATAAAACTACACATTTGGGAATTTTTTTTAATTCTGCTTGGAATAGGTTGAGATAGTCACCCCTAAGATATTTCTTCTTACAACTTTTTTTGGATAGGAATTTTCCCTATAAAAAGCCTGGCTAAAAATCCGAATTCATTCTTTTATTTATTTTTCTTAACAAGTTCTCTCGGATTCTTGAGCATTTACGAAAAAACATAACTCATGTTGAATAGAATTTTATTGAAAAGCCGACCAAATTACGATTCTACAAGGCTAAGACTTTTACAACCAAAACAATATCGAACAAAACACGGTCGAATATCGACAAAACAATTATAATAAACGTTGAAAATGATTGCTTCTAGCTTCAAACAGGCATTCACTTTTCTCCTCCTCATTGAACTGCGTATGCGATGAAATATGCCTGCTGAATTTCTTATCCCTGCTACAATGCGGTTTCGCAAATGGTCGATATTTTAAAAAAAATGCTTAGGTGTTCGATAATAATTGTAAGATTGAATAACTAGTAAATGAATTGGGCTTTTCAGGCATGTGTTCTCAAAGGAAATATGCGTATGCAAATGAAGTTGTAAGAAAAAATATCTTAAGGGTTGACTATTTCAACCCCTTCTAAGAATATTTCAAGGTTGAAAAAAATCCAAGATGTGTAGTTCTATTGACAAATAATATTCACAAAGTTTCTTGTCTTCCGCTTGATACACAGGGAAAAAATTAAAGAGAAACAATTGTTTTTATGTATCTTCGAGGGGTGTAATTTTTCCGGGAAGAGGTTTTTCAAAAAATGTACACCAAGTACTCACCCTAATTTTCAACACAGAATCACACCCTAAATTTTTTCGGTGTTAACCGAATAATCCCTGTATAAGCTCGCCATAAGCCGATATTTTCCGAGAATGAAGTAACATCATTATAAAAGAGCATCATTAGTTCAATGAACTGAATTATTTTTTCGTATTTATAGGCAAGCTATATGATTGTCGATGAAATGCACGAGGAACATCCGGAACTACTGAAAGATCAATATTGGGAAGAAGTTGTACCTAAGGAACTTCCATATACTGTAGCATCTGAACACTATCAGCGAGAGGAGCCCAAGGGATCTGCGGATCATTATAAAATAAAAGCACCAGATGCTCTTTATGCAAACTTAGATATCCCCAAAAAATCAATGGTAGATGATATGTACGCCGATTATGTAAGTAAATTATAAATATATTCATTTTTCCTTCAAAAGTCATGCACCCAATCACATATCTCAATTTTGAATGGGTTCATCTATGGAATCATAGAGCGGATTCTACCCATTTACGAATTCGACCTACCCTTACAAGTATAGAGTTTCTAGATAGTTATTTCCGGAAATCATTTTGTTCTCGGTCGGCGTAATGGTCGATTGATTAATGACTTGATTTGAATTCCATTTGATAGGTATTTTTGGATATATAATTTTCTCAAGAAACTAATTTCAAATTTGTTTTCACGGAATTCACGTATTGACCTCGCAAACCCAGCTCATCCTGATGAAAAAGCATTTTTTTAAATTGGTTTCAATGACACGATAACCACGAAATTTTGCATAAATTTCCGCCTCAGCATTCGCCAACTAATAACCAAAAATTAATCCGAAATATTGAATAATATTTTTTCAATTACTCTGAGAATAAGAACTAGTGAAATAAATTTCAGTTTCTAACGAAGTTCCGCAAAATTTGGCAAAATAGTTCAACAACTATTTACCGATTTTCAATCCGTTTTTTAGTAGTTCTGGTTATATTGATTAAATATCCGTGAAGATTGAAACAGGTACTCCTCCGGAACTAATCAGCTCAAACGGTCCATTAACAAACTCAACTGTCGCATTTTGATGAGCAACCCACTCTGAAAGTGCCAAGTCGCTTTTTTTTTACATTCTCAAAAAATCGGTGAGTCAAACCTAGTCATTCAAGACCATTTTCGGTTTAAATTTCGAAAATTACAGACATTTGTATAAATGATTCCACATATTTATTAAGCAAACCTACAAAATTTAAATAAATTGTTATAATTTCGTTCAAATCACGATACAAAATCGTGGCCAATTACGTTCCTGGGGGATGAGTTATATGTTCCTTCAGTGTATGGATTAATATGAACCAATATCCAAGTTTTCTGCAAATATAAGGCGCCTCAATAAGTTATTCAAGGACACGTGTCAATGTGAAGAAGTGCTGAATGCAGGCCATATTGAATATGTGGTAATTCTAGAATCAGTCCGAATGATATGACTTATTTTCTCTTTGTTTACAAACGAGTGTACCAATTAAATAAGAAGACAGCTTTTCTGCTTTAGTTCGTTTGGCATCATTCTGAAAGAAAAGGAAATAGATAGACATGTGAATGATTTTATTGTCATATCACAGCAGCTCGAGCTACAAGCAAAATGAATAATGTCACAGCTGGTTCAACCAAAACTTCCTATTTACAAATGAAAAGTATTGATGTATTCATATAAATAACTTTAGGCTTCATCAACTATAACAGTATATCTAGTTTTTATCAGTTTTAAATCAGATCACCTGCTTTGAATATGATTTTATGTAGTATATGAAATAGGTAGGTGCCTGGTAATAGCATTCTTCATCAAAATTCTTTCATCTTCATTCACACCTAAAAACATATGGATGTGAAGTTAAATGCAGTGGACATACTAACATGTATTTTGTGGCCTGCTTTCCAATCTTCAATGAACGAGTTCCTTGACAAATGCTGTTTTCAAAGTAACTTAACCTTCATTTGGATAAAATGAAAACTCGAAGCAGTAGATGATTTTTCCTTCTTTGAACATGAATTACATTGAGTTGAGGCACAAAACTATAGTCATCGGGAGGATTTCTTTAAGAATAATACAATCCAAAATGTTAATCGGAAAGAAACGAATCGATGAATAGTAGGTATACCAGAGTTCTTACTAAGAGAACAACAAAAAAGCTCGACAATGAACTCTAAAAGTAAGCAAAACACGTTAGAATAACGGGCACGTCAGAAAACTACTAGCTTGGAAGCGTTCGGATTTTTATCACCAGAGGACATATCGCTTCTCAGTAGATGCAAATACCCATGTGTCCTATAGCGATCAGGCGAACAAAAGCACTTCGGTCAAAAGCAATGCGTCTGGCATTACCCTTTTTCTTTTCATATTAACCAACTAGGAATTTCAATACATAAATGTATGTTACCACTCATTGACACTTGAAATTGAAGGTTGACCTGTTATTAACTCAATGGCAGCCTTTTGAGATATGCCTGAACGGGCATTTTGGATAACACCAGGAAATGTTGATTTTGGTTTTCATCTCTCATGAAAATATTTCTATACATTACTCTATTCAGGAGAGTGTGGATACACCTATACAGCCAAGAAAGGGCTCAATGAATTGGTTCCAAAGGCAAATATCACGTACCGGTATGGGATCTATAAGGTCAGCCTCAACAGCATATTCTTCAGGAGGAATTTTTACAAGGCCGAGGGGAAATTCAGTTTATACTAATCCTGAGAATGGTCAACTCCCGGGTGTCGCCGTCAGCCATAAGATGTCCATTTATGATCGCCTTGTTGGCAGGAAATCAGGAAAAAACCAGAGGCATAGAGCAGGTATTAAACTATTTCTTCCAGCATCCATATAATTTTACTTACTGCCTACAGGAAGGAGAAATTAACAGTTCGAAAAAATAGATCCAGAATTTCTTCTGGCTGAATATCCTATCTGAAATAATGGTTAACATTAAACTTAAAACTTGACATATACTAAAGAAAAAAAAAAGTCCCAAAAAACATGAAACCACAAATGTTTCGTTTGCGAGATAAAGTGTGTTGAAATATACACCTTTTTCAAGTTTTTTTATGGTACCTACATTTTTTCACGAAACCGGAATCAGATACAACAAATTTACAAAAGGATATCAAGTTAAGTATAACAACAGAGATTTCCTCCAAAATTTTTCAAAATAACGGTGGACCACCAAAAAAAGATAGCAGGGCAAAGTGTTCCAGAAAAAATTTCAGCCTGTTGTAGATTTGTAAGCAGAATTTGCCAGTCACATCGTGTAAAACCTAAAATGTAATATCTGTATCAAATTGCAGTAGAATATCTTGTGAAATGCAGATGTTATGCGAAAAAAACTTTAAAAAAATTCAAACTCATCTGAAAGAAACTTCCTTTTTTATTTGTACATCCAATTTAGGAACACCCTGTATAATATTCATACCATAATCTTTATTCGATAATACAACATCTGAATGTATAGAACTGAACAGTTTGAGACCTTTCTGCAATATAAAGTAGGTATTTTTTTAGAGGCAGAAGGTCCGGATTTCAAACAAAACCACTCTTTCAAATACAAAGGCCGACCGGTTTCGACTTTATTGTAAAGTCTTCTTCAGGGCTCTGAAATGGACAATGGTGAATAAAAGCTAACGATACCAAAACAATCAATATAACACAATGACAATGTAAAACGTACTAACATCTATACATCTTAGTTAGGTACTCTAATTGGCATACAACAATATTCAAACTTACAGTTTTTCAACAAATGGTCTTATTGTCATTTGTGATGGAGAATGTGCGAAATAGGAAACAGAAACTAATACATACAAACACATCGGGAGTACAATTCTTACTGAATTAGAAACCTTCAACTCATATGTCAATTTCAAGAAGACCGAGAAAGGGAAACGATCTAACTTAGGGAACTGGAGGATAAGTTCACAATTTAAATATTTCTTTTTCTAATTCCATTTATTAGACTGTAATATGACGTATTCAAATAATCGATATCTGTTCTTTTATTTATCGAACGATTATCCTGTCTGATAGAAATCATTTCATGTAATAAGCGTTTTCTTAAGTTAGTTTCAACACCTAATATTTTTATTGAATTTAAATCGAAGTTAAAAGCATGAAGGTTGTTGTAGACATGCTCGAATAATGCTGTATTATTATCTTTTTTTCCAGAGGATTAAGTATATTTTGGGAATCTCTTCTGTATTCATTTATTCGGTCCCTTATGTATGTACTCGTTTGTCCAATGTAGGTTGATTGGCAATTGTTACAATTAATCCCATAAATAACATTACTTAGCCACTCTTTTTAAGTTTTACTTTTAATCTATGTGAAAATTTTTGAATAGTGTTATTGGACTTAAATGCTAGTTCTAAATTCAATCTATAAAATTCATTCCTGATGCTTTCCGATAGGTTTTCGACATATGTTAGTTTGAAGAATTTTTTTGGTTGGTTAACTTCAGATCTGCCATTATTCGGATTACTATGAGTTGTGTTATCATTCGAAACCTTTTCAATGAATATTTTCGGATAATCGTTTCCTTCCAAAATAGATCTTATTTTTGTCACATAAGATTCGTGAAACTCTTCATCAGACAGCTTCAATGCTCTGTGTTTAAGGTTGTTTATTATATCGATTTTCTGTTTGAATGGGTGTTTCGAGTTGAAATTCAAAACTCTTCCTGAGAAAGAAGATTTCTGGTACCAATCCGTCTTAGTTTTATTATCTGTTCTGATCAAAAGAACATCTAGGAAGGGTATGGTAGAATCTCGTGGTTCAACTTCCAGAGTGAATTTTATGCGTGGGTGTATGTCCTTAAAAGTTGTCAAGATTTCATCTTTTTTAACAGTAGGTATAGATGTGCAAATATCGTCCACATATCTTTTGAAAAAAGGTACATTAAAAGAGAGTTCTCTAAGAGCCAAGTTCTGGACTTCCATAATAACTATATGTGCCACTTCCGAAGCAAGGCAGTTTCCCATTCCCAAACCAAAAACCTGTATGTAGTATTTACCATCAAATGTGAAATAACTATTATTAATACAGGGATCCGAAAGATGTAAGAAATCTCGAAAATTTAATGAAGTATGTGGTGCAATTCTATCTCATTTTTTCTCAATGATGGTCAACGAAAGATCGAGAGGTATGTTTGTGAAAAGAGAAACCGCATTCAGTGAAATTAATATGTAGTTCTCAGGGAGAGTAACCATCCTCAAATTATCCACGAGCCCAAAAAATTTTTTTGTATACTTTACATCTTTGTCGAAAGCGCATGATTCAGTATTCCAGCCAAGAATTTGCTAAGATTATATAAGGGACTTCAAATGTAAGATATTATAGGTCGCAAAGGGTTCGAATCTTCAGGTAAAAAGTACAATTTTGGACGAACACCGTTACTACATTTCAAGAACTTGCAAGTAGGTGCTTCGATTTTTTATCTTTAAATAATTGAGATATAATTTTATTAAGTTTTGTTTGGATCTTTTTTGTGGGGTCTTCAGATAATTCACTGTAAGTTGTTTCGTCATTTAAAATTGTTGAAGCTTTACTATAAAATTCATCCTTGGACATCGCAATTGTCGTTTTGCTTTTATCGGCCCTTACAATAATGATGTTATCATTGGTCTTGAGGTAGTGTTCAGTCTCCTTACAATATTTTATAAGTGATTTGCTGAAATTATTGTCTTCGAAATTTACATACATATACCCACGCATAAAATTCACTCTGGAAGTTGAAACACGAGATTCTACCATACCATTCCTAGATGTTCTTTTGATCAGAACAGATAATAAAATTGAGATGGATTGGTACCAGAAATCTTCTTTCTCAGGAAGAGTTTTGAATTTTAACTCGAAACACCCATTCACACAGAAAATCAATATAATAAACAACCTTAAACACAGAGCATTGAAGCTGTCTTATGAAGAGTTTCACGAATCTTATCTGGCAAAAAGAAGTTCTATTTCGGAAAGAAACGATTATCCGAAAAAACTCATTGAAAAGGTTTTGAATGATAACACAACTCATAGTAATCCGAATAATAGCAGATCTGAAGTTAACCGACCAAAAAAATTCTTCGAACTAACAATGTCGAAAACCTATCGGAAAGCATCAGGAATAAATTTTATAGATTAAATTTAGAACTAGCAGTTAAGTCTTATAACACTATCCAAAAGTTTTTCACAAGGATTAAAAGTAAAACCAAAAAAGAGTGGCCAAGTAATGTTATTTATGCAATTAATTGTAACGATTTCCAATCAACCTACATTGGACAATCGAGTACATACATAAGGGACCGAATAAATGAATACAGAAGAGATTCCCAAAATATACTTAATCCTCTGGAAAAGAAAAAACATAATAATACAGCATTATTCGAGCAGGTCTACAACAACCTTCATACTTTTAACTTCGATTTAAATTCAATAAAAATATTAGGTGTTGAAACTAACTTAAGAAAACGCTTATTACATGAAATGATTGCTATCAGACAGGATAATCGTTCGATAAATAAAAGAAAAGATATCGATTATTTGAATACGTCATATTACAGTGTAATGAATGAAATTAGAAAAAGAATTATTTAAATTGTGAACTAATCCTCCTGTTCCGTAAGTTGGATCGTTTCCCTTTCTCGGTCTTCTTGAAATTGACATATGAGTTGAAGGTTCCTAATTCAGTAAGAATTGTACTCCCGATGTGTTTGTATGTATTCGTTTTTGTTTCCTATTTCGCATATTCTCCATCACAAATGCCAATAAGACCATTTGTTGAAAAACTGTAAGTTTGAATATTGATGTATGCCAATTGGAGTAATTAAGATGTATAGATGGTTAGTAGGTTTTACATTATCATTGTGTTATATTGATTGTTTTCGTATCGTTAGCTTTTATTCACCATTGTCCATTTCAGAGCCCCGAGGAAGACTTTACAATAAAGTCGAAACCGGTCGGCCTTTGTTTTTGAAAGAGTGGTTTTGTTTGGAATCCAGACCTTCTGCCTCTAAAAAATACCTACTTTATCTGAATCTACATCTTCGAAGTCTCTGGAGATTGAAATCTTTGTATTTCTCTTATTCAAACACTTTGCACTTCTCTTATTCAAACACTTTGCACGTACAATTTTTCACAGGAAGTAAGTCTGGAGCTTCCATGGCAGTGAAGACAAGGCCACGAATACCTACTCCAGATGTCACCAAAGAAATAATGGAGAGAGAAACTCGTTTTAATGTTACAACAGCTTCGTCTAATCTTAATCAACTAAATCCTGGAGTGATAATGCCACATCCATTACAGCAAGGTAAATACGCCAGTTGAACAATAGTGACATTCTTTTTTTAATAGATGAAAGTCACGAATGCAAATGTTTGTTTTCTTATGATGACATCCCATAGTTCGAAACTCCCAATCAATGCACAATCGATACTGTATGTTCGTAAGTAATGTCATAAGGGCATCTAATTTTTCCGAAAAAAATCGAAAAAAAAAAAACGTTGCTAAGTAATATTTCAACAAAATGCATGAGTGCGGGTGGCAACAAAAATCCGAATCAAGGAAGAGGATTTTTGCTCCTGCACGAATGCTTTTTGTTAAAACATATTACTTTGCAATGTGTTCTTTCGATTTTTTTCACAGGAAAAATTAGATTCCCGAGTGGTATTTGACAAGACTATTTCATGAGTGACAGATTATTCTGCATGCATTATGTATGGGTATTAACTTGAAAACTGAAAAATCTAGAAAAGCACTGCCGTGAAGGCAGCAGCTTTTGCGCGCATGTTCAATGTAGATGACTGCTTCGATAACGAATTTGAACATATGCGTATGCCTACACGGCAGAGCTTTTCTAGATTTTTTTTTCGATAAATTACTGGATTTCAATTCGATCTAATCTGTATTCTCGAAAATATTGGAAAAATAAAATTTTTAAAGGGTATATCTACGGAATTATTGGGCGGATTTTACCCTTAATTGGGGCTTAATTACGAAGGTCGAATTATTTTCCCAAAATTTCCAAAAAAACTGATTAGATCGAATTGAAATGCAGTACTTCATCGAAAAATAACAGTTCGAAGGTTCATACAGAATTTTTTGAGGATAATATGATAAAATTTTGAAAAAATTTTTTTTTTATATTTGGTAACCACACAATTTCGACGGAATTCTGCTGAAAGTTGCGCGTCGTTATGCTTCAAATAACTGCCAAGTTTCAATTCAATCGTGACAGTTGTTTTTGAGATATGAGGAAAATAACCTTAAAATTTCAAACTCCGAAACTATTTTGCCAATTCGGTCTTTAACGAACTTAACCTTCGTATTCTGAAATGCAACCATTCCTGAAATTTTAAGTCGATAGAATCCTTCGTACGCCCGATATCGTGGTGACGGCCGGCCGGACAGAATCGATTTTGACATCGGATTCGTCATCAGTGAGTCCAACCTAGTCGTTTACGACCATTTTCGGCTCAATCATAAAAAATTACAGACATTTAGATAAAACTATAGGACGCTGTTCCCCAAGAGCATGCGCGCAAAAACATGTACCTAATTTATTTCATCAAAAATACTACAAACTTAATTATTTATGGTACAATAATTAAAATATGAATTGCAATTTCGGTACACGGTAGGGGTATTATAATTTTTGGTGACAATAACTGTCAAGTTTTTTTTTTGTCATGTGCATCTTTGATCCATATTTTGTGAATGCTGTTCCTTGTTTCCTAGGTCATTCAATTCGAGGAGCGTGATTGGAAATGTCTGTCTGGAATTTTAGGCGACAAATGAATGAATATCATTGTTTTGTAGGTTATATCAATAGTTCTTACATTGCTTTGGTTGGGAGTATCAGCTTATATTTACCGGGTATAAGCAATTAAATAGTGATCAAATTGGAGCCAGAATTTCTCACGAACTGATTACGAATGATTAACGATTAAGAATATCGAATAATGCACCCCAAATAAAAAGGAAAACCCTGAATTCTGATAATCTCAATCAAAAGGTAAAGGTTGTGGACTGTTCCCGTATTTCTTAAACAAACATATAACTAAATAAAATCTTAAGATGATATGGATGAACCATCCCCAAACATCTCAAAATTCATTTCACGTGTATAACGAAATGAGCAAGGTGACGCAATTTTTCGCAGACTGTACGTATGTACATCTGTGGAGCTAACGCGCATGTCAAGGATATTAGGATATTTTTACAGTTCTTTTTCTTTAATCGCAAAACAGATTTGAAAAAAATTTCGCGAAGATCTTGAGCTCCGTATTTCACATTATTGTTTCCAATTTCAGTTCGATCCGATAATAATTTATGGAGTAAGTGGAGAGAGATATGTGAAATTTTGTGTTTTTCCCTCGGTATCGTTGATATTTTCAAAGAAACTCAAAATACACCTATATAATCATAATGAATCTTGATCACTGATTTGATATAGATACTAAAACTTTGTGTATAATTTCGTGATTATCATGTTATTACACAATCTGAAAAAAAATCATTTTTTTCAAATATTCTATTGTCTCCGTATCATTGTATCGTTTCATGTTTTTCTAACGTCTAATGATGTTTCCAATAAAAGAGGATTACTTTCATCTAGTTTATAACTTTTGTTGCAATCTCACAGCATCTAAGTTTCCCAAGTGCATGTGTCCTACTACTGACATTCCTACACGTCAATGCCGAACCATAGAATAAATCAAATACATATAACTATACATAATTGTGTCACAATCATATTATCCTCACAAAATTTTACGAATGTGGATATCTGAGGAAACATTAAGTGGATTTTATCCATTCACGAACCCAGCTTTTGCAATTGAGACCTCGACGTACAAATATCACGCTCCTGTGTTGCTTCTTTCTGATGTTTTTGTGTTCACCATAATTCGTGGGGAAGACCTTGAACACATATAATTGTACATATAAATACGTTATAGGAATTTTGAGATATTTGAAAATACTCAATTCCTTTCATCATGAAATTTGATGAAGTTTAATGTTTGTGTGGTGAGATTTCTAAGTAATTACATATCGACCACATTTCGATGAATATTAACTTGTGATTATTTAATATTTAGGTCCCCTTGGTGTGAATATTTCGGGGTTTTTTGTTTGTGAATTACCTGTAATGAAAATGTTATTGTAGCGTCAATCTGATCACAATATATTGCATATGTTGCAAAATATAGGGTGCGTGATGTAGCTTCAATGTAAAGCCAGCTCACGCCATTTTTTTTGGAAACGAAAGCTGTAAGAATAATTTACTTCACGTGCATCCGTAACTTAGCGTCAAGAAGTGAGATTTGAAGACGATTTCAATATTCGACGATAAATGTTGAATGCTTATACTTAAACTGCAGACATACAGGGGTCAAACGATTCGTCAATATTTGGCTAGTTAATCGGGAGTTGAGGATCAGAACGATTGAAATTTGGCAGTTGGATATAAAATATCGAAGGTTTAAGGCCAACGCTCACTTATCGGCAACAGCCTGGACTATGGTAAAACAGAAATTTATTTCTCTGCTAATTTGCCATATTCTGTATCGCTCAAGTGCGAGCTGTCCAATTCAATTATATGACATGAATGAAATGTCGGTGTTTACGCATTCTTCTTCTGTAGGTAAAAGTGGGACTATAATCATTCTGAAGATGCGTCAAGATTGGATAAACTTTATTTAAACATTAACAATTTCGAGACGTTGTTGTTACAAATGGCTGCGCACTTGCTTAACACGTGTTGACCTTGTCTGCTTAGCAATACCGTGTTCCGAAGAAGGACTCCACGACTCGAGGTAGTGGGGTTGACTCTGGGCAGACGTTCGGCCATCGAATCGTTGGTAGGCACAGGTATTCTCCTTTAAGCGCTTGGCCGCGACATACTCCCTCCGTTGGAGGACTCTGGTTGGAGTACTCCAACTTCTTGTAGCTTGGGAAGGCGGCACAGTTTAACTACTGATTCGCATGGAAACCGCCCGCACGATGCCGTGCCTGGGTGGATCTCCACCCAGGATTCTTCCTAATGCCCATCGAAGAGGTGGGAGATTATATTCTTTGGTCAAGACTAGGTCGTACTTCTGAATATCATCTTGGTTGGTAGTCCACTTGCGTTGTTGCCATAGTTCGGCTATATATTCATGGTACCAGCAAGACCAGAAGTATTGCAGGAGTTATAAAAGCCTCTAGTACAATTTCAGCCTGTTCACTGCAGAGGTTAACAAACATTCGTCTGGTAGAACCGTTAGGGCTCGTCCAATAAAAAAGTGGCCGGGGGTAATTGGTTGTGAATCTGATGGATCGTACAGAGGATACATGGACCGCTTCAATCTGCACTTAAAGTTTATATAACTGTTCGAAAGTGAGACTAGCGTTTCCAGCCACTAGAAGAAGGGGATGCTTGGCTGATTTGACCTCGGCCTACCGTAATCCCCCAAAATAAAGAGAATGTCGAGGGCTGAACCACCAAGGAATGTTCTCGTTTCCGAAATATTCCTACAGTGCGTATTCATTGGACTTCAGGAATATTTCCATTCTTTTAAGTTCTGCGTGGGCTCCACTGAAGTTGGTCCCAATGTTAGAATACATCTGCATTGGTTTTCCGTTGAGCGACACGAAACAGAGGAAGGCGGCTATGAAACATTCGCTGGTGAGATCTGATGAAAGCTCAATATGGATCGCGAGGGTGACGAAACAAACGAATACGCATATGTACGTCTTCGTTATCTGACACCCACGCCCTTGTCGACCCTTAAATGTAAACAGTTCTGTGTAATCGACTCCCGTGAAGTGAAATGGAGGAGCAGGTTGTACCCTTGACGCCGGAAGACTACCCATGGGGGGAGTGGAATTCGTGGGGCGCTGTCTGAAGCAGGTGAAGCAGACATGTACTGTTTTCCGCACGAGATTTAATCCGCGAAGCTTCCAAAATCTGTTGCTGGTATGAGCTTGCAGAAGGAAAGATCCAGCGTGAAGTAGCCTCCCGTGTTCAGCAATCGGGCTCAGCGACTTTTGACGGACAGCAAAATAGAATGCCATTTTTCGTAGCAAAGGGACGATTTGGAGAGTCTACTCCAAACCGGGAGAACGACATCCACGTCTTAAAAGGGATGCCACCGGGTAATGAGGTTCGATTTCTCCAATGATTCACCATGAAGAAGAGATTGTATTTTTCGTATCCGAATGTTTCCTGTTTGTAGAGTCTGATTGTTGATGCATTTTATAGTTGGAGGTACGTGACGGGACCAAAGGCTCGGTCTTCAATATTTTTCCTTTCAATGCAGTTCTTGCAGAATCGAACTGAGTAAGCCACAATTCATTCCAGGCGTGATAGATTCGAATATCGCTCGAAGATTTCGGGAACTGTAGAAGTGGCTTGGTGAATTAACACAATTCTTTTCAGTTCTGGGAGTCTTTCTGGTTGTTCAACGATTTCTGGCCACGTGTGTTGTCCCAGACAGAGCCATTTTGGTCCGGCCCTCTACATCGAGAATCCTTCCAAGTCCCGTGGTCTCATTCCCCGAGAGATTATTTCAGCAGGATTATCCTGAGTGGGTATCTGGCGTCATTTTCGTCTCTGAGATATATTCTGTATTCCGGCGACTCGATTCGCGACGAAAACCTCGAGTAGGCTGGAAGGAGTCCTGATCCAGGCGAGAACCACACTCGAGTCGGTCCAATAGTAGATAGTCTCGATATCCATTTTCAATGCTGCAAAAGTCTTTTCCAACAATTGGCATGCCAACAGGGTGGCGACGAGTTCTAGTCTTGGGACGGTTTGTTGTTTCACGGAACATACTGTAGATTTCGCACTGACTAACAATTTCCACTTTGGTTGACTGCTTTCAGGTATGAACATGCTCTACAGGCTTTTGTAGAAGCATCCGAGGATACGTGCGCTTCCACACTATCCGAAATCGCTGCAGAATTCAGACCATCCGGTATATAGATTCAAGGGGAGTGAAGCGTCCCCTCAAGTTTCTCTAACCATGATGTTCCCGTGAAATCAACGTAGCTACGATAGACCGTTCGCCTGGTCACTCGATTATTGAACTCGGTCCTGAACTTGTAGATGAATCAGTCTTTGCGGGCGTTTCAAATCATTCCGAGAGTTTGTACATTTTCGTTCGATCTAAAAGCGATGGTGCTACTGTTATTATGGAGATTTATGTTTTGTAGTACGAAGGGCCAATTGGAAATGAACTTGCACAGGTTGAAACCTCCCTTTGATAACTCACCTTTGACAGTTTCAGCAATGTGAGTCGCCGCGGTGATGGTGGAAGCGCCGCTCAGCAAGTAGTTGACGTAGAATTCTTGTTCGACAACTTTTGCGGATTTCGGAGTCTTGCACTCTAATGCCAGTTGATACAGACACTGAATCGCAAGAAATGGGGCAGTAGCCATGCCGTATGTGAAGGTGGTTAACTCGTATGTATCCAAGTTGTCATTCGAATCGTCACGCCAAAATATGCGCAGTGAACTCCTCTGCTGTGGCACAACAGTATTTATTCTATGCATATTTTCCATATCTGTGAGAACTGCGTACTGATGTTTCCGAAAAAGCATCATTATCGTATATAAATTCCACTGTATTGTCGGGGCTACTATCTATGTCGTTGATGGAATAGTTGCTGCTGGTAAGACACGAAGAATCAAAAACAACCCTAAGTTTGTGCAAGAATCATTCTGTTTGAGTATTCCGAGGTGGGACATATAAAAACAGGGCTTAGAATAGTCAACACCGTTGCTGTTGACTTTGACCATGTAACAAAATTCATGATATTTTTGCATGAAGTTGCGATATAGAGTTGAGAATTCAAAATTTTTCTTCAACTTACGTTCTAGATTCAGGAAGCGTTTCACCGCTGTATCACGAGAGTCCCTTAGTGCTTCAGATCCACTTCTCAATGGAATTTTACCATGAATCGACCGACGTTGTTTCGCGTTATTGTAGTTATGAAATGCCTTTCTGCCTCTTCTTCTTCCTGTCTTACCAGTTTTTTCCGGGAATTCTTCGATCGTCCCAAAAGCGTGCTACCTGATGTTTTGAGATGGTTCGCTAGTTAGATGGCACCAGGCCACCGATTACCCATCAAAATCTTGTTTGTTGGAGGATAGGCCGGGCTGAGGCGAGCCTGATTTGGCCGATACATAATATGTCGTGAAATTTATCGGCTCCTAACAGGTTATATCAATAGGCACGGGAGCGTGGTAGTTCGGGTCGGCTAGCTTGACCTGGGATGGAATATTCAAGCGATTCCTATCGACTTTGAAATTAGGAAGGAGTCCTGTAATTTGTGGCACAATAAGACAATCCAAATTCGTGAAGTATTTCGTGGTTTTGGAACATATTTCAAACGAACATGTTTCCTTGATCCCTGGGTGAGTTTCATTCAGTCCACTTATCTTCATCTGAATGGAGGTCCGGATGAGGTTCAAGGTTCTCGATAGACTGTGTGTTATAAAACTTGATTGTGATAACTCGTCTAACAGTGCGCGTACGATATGCGTTTTCTTTCACCGATCCAGCACCTTGATCGATATTGTGGATAGTAAAACCTGATTCGTAGGCGATAAACTGTGTGAAGTTAAAGTTAAGTTTTGATTTTCGATGAATTCGGTGTTCGATATTTCTCCCTCAGTATATAAAAGCGTGTCTCTTATTGCAAATCTTGCACGAAATCGGTGGTCAAGATTCAGCTATGTGACCTGCTTTGTGACAATTTAAGCATAGTCGTTTCTCATTCACATGCAGCGATCTTTCCTGTAGTGAAGTTTCGTGAATTGTGGACATGCGTATGTCTGATGTTCATTGTTATCAAAATAACTGCACTTGGGTAATTTCGAGACGCGAAATTCTCGCGTGTTCTTCGTGTCTGTGGTTTTCGTCGGTTTAGTTGGTTGTCAATTTCCTCAGCCTGGAGGATATTGGTTCTTGTCTTAAGAAAATTGAGATTCTCGAAGGACGGGTTCTTATATGAGCATTTCGTCTCGTCCACTTTCTCTCGTGTGTTCGGGTGCAGTTTATCCTCCGTGATGAATTTCATTATAGCTCCCCAATGTTCTTTTGGAAAACCCAAACCATCCGGAGCCATCATTCGATTCTAAATGATGTCCACCACGTGATGAATCGATGTAGATGATACTTGTTCCATTTAGGGCATTTGAATAATCGTCCGCAGATGCACATCAGCCAGCAGATTGACATCGTTAAAACGATCTCACAAGGACGTCCACGCTACTTATAATAAGAGAATTGTAGATTTTCGAATATTTCCGGGAGAGCTGAACCTGAGGACGACTTCAGATAATGAAATTTATGAATTTAGCTCAAGTCGTTCCTATTATAAAACAAGAATTCGAATTTACTCTCAAACCCTAACCAATGTTCCGGGTCCCCGTTGAACTTCGGCAGGTTGGTTGCTGGCAACTGTATCGCTGATACTGATGCAGGTTTGTTTTTCGCTTGTTCGCTTTCTTGGGATATCGAGCATATTTATCATAAAATTATTGTATTGATCTACCTCCGCACCGAACTCCTCTCGTCTCCTCTCTCCACCAGCCTTCTGATTTTGGATTCTGCTTCGTCGAACTCAACCTCTTATTGCTTAATTTCCTCGACGAACCGTGAAAGTAAGAATTGGATCAGGATGCTCCTTCGCCAGTTCATCAAAGTTTTTCTTCGCCGCTGATAACTGGGCTTTCACCCCCACGCTAACGCACCAAACATGACCACGTTTGTGACAACAGATTTTCATGTAAATTGCCCTTGTAAGAAACAAAACTAGTACACGAGAATGATTATGATACACATTGAATATTAGGTATAGGTAATCACGGGTAGGTATGTATGAAATTCACTTCTCAATATCCCAATAAAATATTTGTTGACTACTGCCAAAGATTAGACTCACCTTTCACAGATTTGTCAAGTTGTCCAATTAAGGTATGCTCGAACGGGCTTCTGATTATTATGCACTTTTTCACCAGGTGGCGATTTATCCGGTTCGTTAGACCAAAATGTTGACGCCTTCTCCTACGGTAGTGGTACTGTAATCACTTTGAAAACACGCCAGTTTTTGATAAAATTTATTTGAACAATATTGATTTTGAGACGTTTTTGTAACAGATGGCTGCACACTTGCTCAACACGTATTGACCTTGTCTGCTTGGCGAGACCGTTTTTCGAAGAAGGACGGCTACCTCTATCCTTGACTCAGTATTCTATCCACAGTGAACTCAAATAGTTATTTCAGGATAGTTGAGTTGACTCTGTGCAGACGTTCGGCCATAGAATCGCATTAATTCATCTTCATGCACTTGGCCGCGACAGGCGGGGTTGAGTGGGCTGGACTGTTTCCGATGAGTGAGCGTTGATATTAATGCGTGACCATTTTATGTGAAAAGAAATATTTTTATCTTGATGCGAAACAAGGTCTGGATGGCGTTGAATACCTAACCGATCTTCAATAAAATATTATATCCTGAAAAACTCAAATAGTTACAAGAACGATTTGGGGAATGGAGGGACGAAGCACGTTGAAGCTACTTTCTTCAGGTCTGTTCTTTTGTTGGTATATTTATCATATATCTTTTCTACAGGTTATCCTTACGGAAATGGAGAAGGTACGATTGTTCAAGTGGTCCTATCGCCAATTCAAGAGCTTGATGGCACTGGATCAGTCAATAATACCCTCCATGCAAATCAACCAGGAACAGCAGCTCTTGCTCAAGCAATACTTTCTCCATCACTTGGACCAGTAAACGTCCCAATGACAGTATCACAATTGGCTTCTTTAGGTTTATCATCGGTAAATAATAGTCCAATGACTACTAGGCACTTTCTGAAGGGTAATAAGAGTCCGTTATTTACTTCAACTTTCGAAAAACTGTTGAACGACAAACCAGCCAGTCCAATACAAGGATTAACCGTCACTGAACTACCCACAACTCCAACAGAAACAGAAACAGAAAAAGAGATTTTCAGAGAAGATGGAGGAGTAAGTAGTGCAGACAGTAGTTCTTCCAAATCTTCGAAAAGTTCAAAAGAAAGCAAAAGTACAGAAGCAACTGTATCTTTACAGAATTTCGAAGTAGAAAAAGAGAATCAAGAAATACTTACTATCACGCCAAGTGCTTCAGCACCCACATCATTAACTGCTCTCGTACCAGAAGATGTGAAGAGTAGAAAGACTTCAGATGTTTCAGCGAACTCTCCGAAGAGGGGAGAAGTCTATGTATAAAGTTTTGAGTGTTGAGCTCAAATGAGTGTAATCATCAATTATGTGGCTCTATTCACTTGTGATTCCGAGCTAAAAGTGAAATGAAAATTGAACCATTCGTTGTAATGTCCAGGCTGAAATTAGAAATATGTCCTCAAAGATACTCCCTATTTTCCAAGGAACATATGGTCGGTAGGATTCGATCTACTCGTTTTGTTCGCCAAACATGAGGATCTTTTGATTAGTAAATTATGTTTATTCTGTCGAGTACAACATTTAATTTGAACTTATTTTCAACTGAACAGTTTCTCGATCGATTGTTTGTGGAACCATACCATTTAGATTTAAAGATATTGTTCCTTCTAGTATGATATTTTTTGACATGAAATAAATGTGTACTGTCTTGTTTGAGGTTTTCGAACTAACCATGAGGAAAATTTTCATAAACATGGAGTAGGCTTATTTAAAAACGACCGAATGTTCTATTTGATTTTGTTATTAGTTTAAATTATTACTGTGATCGTTAGAATGAAGTGGAATAGTGATTCTTCTGAGGAACCTAATCAGCAATGCTTGTGAGTGAACTGTAAAATTTGGAATGAAGAATTAAATATATTCAATAAATACATTTGAAATTTTCACCACTGATTCTCATGATATGCTTAAAAAATTGTTTTTAAATTGTAAGATCTTTGGTAAGGCCGTAAACCGACCTAAACACTCATGATTTTGTAGAGTTATACCTTCAAACATTATTTCGCCTATATCTCTACATCTGGGAAACTGATATTACTCTTCATTGAAATTTTGAAGCTTATATTGCCCATAACGTTGCTATACGTTGACCAAAACCGTAGGAATGTTGCATTATCGATTTGAAATTGTAAACTATCACGAATTTCATTTAATGCTACTTTATGGAATTCATACCAGAAAAAACTGAGAAATATAGTTGATTAGCCATATTTTCATGAAGAATGGGCTTTTAGGATTGGAAAGGAATAAAAAGTTTTCAGTATTGAGTTTCTGATGTAAAAAATATTTGAAATAATTATTCGCTTACCAAGCATATTTGGATGATTGGAGTTTGTTACATCGTTAATTTAGCTTTAACTAGTGTATAATTGATTTATTGGAATTGAGAGGAAAGCGTCCCTTTCAAGTGTATTTATTTTGGGATTATACCGGTGCGAAATCCCGGTGCTTCTCACAGCAAAGTTGCATGCCCCGCTGTACACACATTTCCATAAGATTAATACTCCAACTTCGTTTCTGATAGCTGATAGTTTCTTGATAGCTGGTAGTTTATAAAGCATCAGAAAATGTGAGCGAATGGGTACATGAATTATATAGAATTAACGCATATCTTAGGTTAGACTTCTCACAGTTTCACTTATTATGTGAAGATGCCACTCAGAGGTTATTTCTCATATTCGATCCACACCATTCATTGAGAGTCTTGGAATTCAACCTCAAATCGACCAACATTTAGCAGAAGTAAATAGTTTTATCCTATTATTATACCTGGATAGAGAACAAATTAATCAAGTGAATATCTTATTCCCCCAGTTTTATTTCCTAAGCGGGACCTTTATGGACATAGTTTTCCATAATTCCCGATGTGACAGGCACTCCAAATTCGAAGGTGAAGTGTATAGGGTGATCAAATTCAATGTTATTCAAACAACAAGAAAAAATGAATTTTTTCGACCTTCTATGTCCTTCCAAATGCATTGCTGAAAATACAAACGGCCAATCTTTTTTGTTCTCGAGTTATTGCGGAAATTCAGATTTTATTGATACTAATTGCTTTCGAAAATTCAAAAAAATTTGTGTTATATCCTACAGGTACCTTTTCATGTAAAATTCATTGACTTTATGGATGTGAATTTTCTCCACTAATTCAATTGAGAGATATAAATTGTAAGGATCTGCTCGGGTTTACATTTGAAGAATATACAAGTTTAAATCATCTCTCAAATGAAGACGTTTTGAGTATTACTGACTTTCTGAATTTCGAGCCATCGATAGTCTCGAAGAAAGTTTAGGGAATTTTTTTTGGTCGGATTCAATTATGTCCAACCATCTGGCCCACTGGCCTTGAACACTCTCATTTCCTAGTTTCTTGAAGTTTTCACGATTGATTACGATTGCAAATGTACTACCAAGGTTCGCGAATGGGCAACAGTTGCATTATGCTGTCAGAGTATAGCCATCTGAAATTTTAACGTTCATGAATTGAATTTGATTTTCTGATGAAATTGAAAATTAATTAGTAGTTGAGAATCACAGATCACATCTCAGATTATTATGAGTTTTTATCTCGATTCGGTCTATATTTCTGAAAACTTTGGGAAATAATTTTTTCTGGGAATCAAACAGCCTTAGATGAGTTTGGTAGGTGCCTGCATGTGTGACCGCCATAGTTATGACTCCACGTCAGACCTTTCTTATTTCCAAGTATAGATGCGTTATCATTCCGTCCAAATGTGTCCAACCTCCGAGTTTTAGGCGAAAACCTCTCGTATGATCGGTATGGATTAACTAATAAAGAACTCATGACCGAATTATATCATGTCCGTCCGTCCTCGAATACATATGAGCCAAATATCTCGGTATATCAGTTAATGAGTAAAATCCACTCAGTAGTGGATAAAACTACCAAATACTGATCCGATCTTGATGAGAGTTGGTATCTGATAATCAGCGTCGATAATTTTTTGGAAACCAGACAGCAATGGCGAGTGGAATGCCTAGAAGGATAATCACTCTGGTAATATTTTGATACACACATACAAATACATACAAGCTCTTAACCGCACATCATTACCTTTTCCGATTTTTCAATAATTGGCTTATCTGAAAGTTTCTGATATTGCTTTTTATTCCACTATAACACTACTCACGGCTGCACAAAATTTTGAAATTGTTTCAGAAGACAATCCAAAGACATTCCTTGGATTAGAAATTCAGAAGAAAACGAATTCAATATTTATAGGTCAAGAGAAATATGTGAGTAATATCTTGGAATCATTTAGCATGGAAGAAGCAAAGATAGCAAAAACACCATTGGTAGTTGACACAGAAAATGAGAGTGAGTTCAACGATGGCTTTCCCTATGGTGAGTTGATAGGAACATTGCTTTATCTCTCAAATAAACCTCGTCCTGATATATCATATGTTGTTGGATATGGAAGTAGAAGAATGGAGAAGCCAACCGATAAAGATGTAACTAATATGAAGAGAGTGATTCGATACCTGAAAGGAACTAAAGATCAAGGCAAAGAATTTCATGGGAAATGTGAAGTGAATGAAATGACGGCATACAGTGACAGTGACTTTGTCGGTGATAATGAAACACATGAAAGTACTACCGGTTATGTCATAATGTTCTGTGGTGGACCTATCGCATGGTGTTCTAGGAGACAACCGATTGTGTCGTTGTCTCCTACTGAAGCAGAATACATTGCTGCTGCAGAATGTACTAAAGAACTATTATATTTGAAATCATTGATTGAAGAATTCTCTAATGTCAAAATGAAAATAAACTTGTATATGTATGTAATAATGTTGATAATCAAAGTGCCATAAAAATTGTTCAAAATAACCAATGTAACAAACGATCCAAACATATAGATGTTAGATTTCACTTCATAAGTGAAAAGGTAAAAGAAGGATTGATAAAAATTATGTATTGTCCAACTGAACAGCAGATTGCTGATATATTCACGAAACCTTCAAACGTGAATAAGTTTGAAAGATTCGAAAACTTGCTATTATGTAATGTTTGTAAATAGTCTCTTTATTTTATCCAATTCTGTTCTAATCAGGAGAAGGTGTTAAGGTATTGTAATAATGTCCAGAGTTGGATGACATGACATTTGTGGTAATTAGAATACTCTATGGTTTCGTTGATTTGTCGTGGGACGACACGTCAGATGTAAAGATGAGTGATAAAGGTTACGGAACTAAAAATAAGTTGAAAAATCACTGCGTTTCAATATTACTAAAGCTGAAAACAGTAAAATTAATATAATAACCATCAGAGAGTTACAGCGTACACGGCCGGACAGACAGAATCAAGTTTGACCACGGATTCTTTCTCAGTGAGTCCAACCTAGTCGTTTGAGACCAATTTCGGCTCAAAATTCGAAAATTACAGACATCGTGACGAAATGATAACGCGCTGTTTCCCAGAACAAGCGCGAAATGATGTCAATTTCCTTAAATATTGTTTATAAAATAGTTGTTACTGTTCCTTGTTTGAGAACTGATTCTATTGTGGAACTTTGAAGAATAAATATTTTGATTTGAACTGATTGCATTGATTCAATTATATTACAATCCTCAATTAAAAATTGCAAGGAAATAATATCACTTCATGCTCATTCAAGTGCAAAAACTGTTATGTCCTCAATCTAATGTAAACTTCATAATGAAAAACTGCCAAGTTATTATTTTCCTGATTTTTTCAAGCTGTGGTGAAGATATTTCACTATTAAAACTTACAAAATAACTAGAAACATTATAGGAACTAACGGGATTTTCAGAATTGTTATATTTAAAATGGAAAAGATATCTTTCAGTTTTTTCTCTCTCCTGTAAACTATGCAGAAATGGACTTAGCAGGTTAACGAATTAGGCCGACGAAGTGTGAAACTGATCAGAATTGATAGTTTTGTCATGGCATAATGAGCAGTGGGCCTATTAATCTAACAAATGAGTAGGCATTAACGATTTTGACTTAAATGTTGAATGAACAAAAATAGATGTGTGTTTTCAAATGAGCATGATCAGATGATGTTATAGTTTGTAAGATTTTTTCTTTCCTGCTACGAGAAACAGCCGAGGATGACTGTAAGGTCAGGATTGGCCGTGTCGGAGATTTAGTGTTTAGTTCGTTGAATAGACAATTAGCATTGGCTAGGTAACGCATTGTGTGTTGCCTGAGGAGGCCGTGGATCACGCACGGTTACGCGCCATACTCAGAAGTTTGGGGAAATCCCTTGTGTGAGAGGCATTATGAGGCAGAGGAGAGAAAAGTGCAAGGGAAGGAATTATGCATCGAGAGCTAAAACGTGCGTGGTCGGCAGATACGTCAGCTCAAGAGACTTGTTAGTTTATTGTGAATAAATTATAAACGTTTTGAGTGTATTTTCGGAAATAAAAGATTAATGAAATGAATTTTCGACATATGAATAATAGAATAGCATTTACTGCATAATGAACGTAGACCTATCGTTGGTGGACGTGGATGTTGTATGCCAGCAGGGATCAATTTAGTGGAATAGTTTCATTGATGACTTAATTTAACGAATAATGTTCAAAATTGCACAGTGATGATACGTGAAGTGAATCCGGAGGAAATATATGACACAATTGTGTAGCTGTCTGATAAAGAGAAAGAAATGATAGATTTTGTAGCGCGCTGACCATCTGTGCCATGATTCAAGCCACGTGCTCTGCTTGACATCCATTGCTTCTTGAGTGCTTTAGGTTATATGCCCCTAGCCCAGATAGCACAGGACGTCCTAAGGACGTCCATTACATGTCCATATTTGGTCGGAACGTCCAGGACCAATTCTGGACGTTTTAAGAACGTCCAGTTCGTTAAATCCTCAGAACGTCCAGAAAGCGACCTCCTTAGAACGTCCATTCTACGTACGAAGATCATATCTTCGAATTGTTCATTTGTGTGATTACTGGCATTATTCAGATCGAGTGTATATTTTGCTATTGGATCATGATATAAATATGCCGATTCTGCCTCTTTGTATAGATTTTACTGTCAGATCAAGATTTTGATCGACCTGAGAATTTATAAATAATATGCTTGGTGAACAATAAGAGGAATAATTATATCACATTTGCAAAACTATCCTAGTATGAAGTATCATTGTTCAAACAATAGAAGAAGTATAATGCGATTGTTCAAACAATTCCATTTCATACAATGTTAATACCATATCCTCGGAATTAAGAATAAGGAGACGGTTATTGTGGTTCTGTGTTCTTTTGTGAAGTGTGACCGTCATGTCAGATGTCAATGGTTGTTAAATTTTTAGCGGGATGCCACACGAAAGATAGAAATGAAAATAGCTAAGGAAAATATATTATTACAGAGACATTGTCTCAGATTATTATTCAGATCAGATTAGATTCTCAAAGGATATCAGTGATTTCAAGGAATATTGAGATACCGAAAGGTTAGTAAACATTATAATGTCTTAACTAAGGAAACCCATTTCCACTTGAGTTTCATGAACCTATATTACATCATTCCTTTTTCGTGCCTATTTGTCTGCTGACTGACGGTTCACAACAAATTTGTATGCGTTCTAGCCGGTTTTGTTAACTGTTTTAGGTTTCCCCTGAAGTCAGGCTGGCAAAAAGGCCCAAATAAAGTATTCAAGTGGTACAAGTTCCAATCATTTCATTCTTCATAATAAATTCAATTACAGGATATTGAGTAAATGATGCAAGTCATTCCAAGAACTTGCTCCACAATGTTGCTGTATGTTCGATATTTCATATACCGTTGAAAGCAAGATCTTAAGCAAGAACTGCTGAAGAAACAAGTGACTTGGAATCAGAGTTCAAGTCAAAAACCAATTCTTTCTTTAACGAAGAATCAATAGGTGATATAAGTCTTCTTCCTTCTCTTTAAATAAAAAAAATAGTTACTTATAGAATTTCTAAATAACATGCACATACACCATGTTCAATAACATATTCTTCATTTTACAGTTAATGAGACAGTTTCAGAGCCTAAAAGTATTAATGGTGAGCTAAGTTTTGATTATATACGATTGAATAACTGTTTTCAGAAATATATTTGAATATATCTAATTTTTTCTTCATAGGTGATTGACAAGATGGTAAATCATCTGAAGTTGTCCAGGATATGTTGGACTCTTCCGTCCATTCTCATACTTACTTCCATTCAAAGGAGTCTGATGGAATTCACAACGATAAATATAATTTAAATTTTCCTTTGATTTCAGAACAAGAAATAATTGAATTTGATGCTATTTTAAATATTGAAACAAATGAAAATGTGAGTTGATTTAATATTTTTGCTCTTTATTGTTCATAATACATATTATAATGTTGCTTCGAATCATGAGAATGAAGAGGGTTTTTGTGATGAATAAGAAAATTACTTTGCAGGTGAACAAATGCCAAAATAGGAGGTACAAACAATTATAATATGGTAAGCAAATATTGATTTTACTGATTACTAATGATCAAACAAGTAGTTGGTTGGGGCCAAAAGTAAAGAAGCCATGTATCATGAAAGTCACTGAGCTTATAAGTGAGTATTTTGTAGTCACTGCCTGTACGTTGAAGTAGATATCACAATATATTAGGCACCAAAATTGATTTCATATTCACCTTGAAAAATAGGGGTATTTGAAAGTATATTTTATTAATTTTTTTTATAGGTTAATGTGAACACAGGTGCTCACATTTTTCCATATAATTCTCACACACCAGAGATTTTGAATTATGATTTTCTCCAAAAAAATAAAAAATAAAAACTGCTTTATAATGATCAATACTGAAGAATTTGGAATTGCATCTTGATCTGCCATTCAGTTTGGATAAGCAATTTAAATTATTTTCAGGTTCAGCTGAGAAGCCAGACAGGACCAAGAAAAGAAACTGAATCGTCAATTCTGGGATGGTTAAAAAGGGCAGAGGAGAGGAAAGGTGTGAACTCAACAAGTTTTGATATCAAACAACATATAAATATTGTTTGGAAAAAACTCCTTCTAAATAAAAAATTATAAATTATTTTCACTTATTTCCTGGAGGAATTCTGATGAATAATGAATCAATTGATTTCATTTGAAGGAGACAGGACATGGATACATACAGTGTGTCAATGTGAAAAGGTACAACACTTATTATTTCTGCCCCTATACAAAATCAGTAAATATGCAGTAAACGGTAATCTTTGGTTGGTTGGGCGGACATTTTGAATTGGTTCTAATCAATATTCATAAACCCTGTGAGGCTGATGACAGCAACCCCTATAATGTTACATGGGACGGGGTGTTGAGTGACACCTTGTTTCGAAAGTAATTCGATTGTCTTCCAAAAAAAAAAATACATCTGACCTTTTTGTTAGTACTTCCGAAAAATTGATAGAAAAAGTTTCAATGAAACATGAAAATGTTGAAAAGCACTTTCGAGTTTCATTGCAACTCTTGCTATCAATTTCTCGGAAGTACTAACAAAAAAGGGCAGGTGTATGGCTTTTTTAGAAAGATGATCGAATTACCTTTGAAAGAAAGTGTCACTCAACAACCCTTCCCATGTAAGATTATAGATGTTGCTGTCATCACCCTCACAGGGTTGATAAAATTGATTGGAACCAACTGTATAAAATGTCCCTGTACAGACAAAAGTTTAACAGTTTTTGCATTTTTTCTGATTCCGCATGGGGCGAAATATAAAGGTGGTGCCTCTTGAAACTGACACACTGTAGAATAACCCCTCGATATCTTCATGCGCCCCCAACTATGTCCATGAAACGTCCTTAAAAGGACGTCTGTAAGACGTCCTATGAATGTCCATTTTAAATCCTGAAAGGCTCTATTATGGACGTCTTGAGGACATCCTGATTAGTAACATTGGACGTTCTAAAAACGTCCACAAGACGTCCACGTCCGTAAAATGGACGTTTTGAGGATGTCCCGAATGTCCGAGCTGGACGTTTTAAGAACGTCCCTAAGACGTATTTGTGCTATCTGGGAGGACGCCCCAGTTAACTTCAGGGAGCGCTAGCACGCTTGTTTCCAGTAGATCCTCCCAAGATCTTCAAACACTGGTCATCTACCTCGGTTGAGAACACTTATTTATGATCAGCAAAAAAGGTGTGCACTCAAGTACCCAACTAAGCAAACTATCAAAAAGCTTCAGTCGTGACCTGAAAGTCACAATTTCACAGATGTGAATTTGTTTGTACATTACAGTCAATTGACGACTGCCCCTAATTAAGCTTTTAGTTACCGTGATATCTGTACAGTGTCTGCTGTTCCTTCATTCAAATCACGCATCTGACGTGAAAGTATGCGCACAAATACATCATTGTATTATCCGCATCATGACTCGAAACGTACATTCAACAATCGGATACATTAGGAGAGTCATAGATTACGACCACTCCGGGGGATTAGGAGGGGGGGGGGAATAGCCCCTCTTCGCCCTACACGCGGAGTTCATCATGAAGAGCTACAGAACTCCAGGTTACCGGGCAAGATGGTAGCCGTACATCTTCATCACAATCCCTCCAACTGCCCCCCCTCACCTATCGGGGGTTACACATGAGGTCGAACTACCCCCACCTCGCTGACATCCGGTATTGCCGCTGAGACGGAGCCTGGCAAAATTTCTCCCTGTTTCTACAAAAGAAATTCACTACTTTACTCTCGAAGCAGGACGACTGACAGACGTTTTCTAACTCAGCAGGTGGCCCCAGGACGACAGTTATACTGGCTCTGCGGAACCACCGTATCAGATACTAGAGAGTTGTTCGCAGGCTCTCCGACACCTTTATCACTGGAAGTTCCAGCTCTAACAAGGATGAAAGGGGCCGTCAGTTCATCGCGGATACTAGGGTACATCGATATCCCCTAACATCTCAAACGATAACTAAAACTCTTCTTCCCAGCTCCAAGGACGATTGCAACATTTATGGAGTTTCGCGATCCACAGTTTTCCATCCAGGGGTATCTAGCAAAAAGCCGTGGCCCGTGCGAGGCCATCCCAAAGAGGGGGCACCAGAAGCCAACGCCTGGTGGGGCTCCCCCTCCCCGCACTACTATTGTTATCCCCGAAAGGTCTACCTTTGAATAGTAACGGTCGCCAGTAAGGAGCTCAACTCGAATACTAGTGACCTGTAGAATACAGGCTCCGACACCTCAAACGTTGGCATCCTTCTATGGCTAGCACTGTGAATACTGACGTATTCCCCAAGTACCCAAAATACTTGGGACAGGGTGGAACCAAGCCAGTTTAAAGGGTGTATCCCGAGTGTTGCAAATCACACCCGTTCCTAAGAATGGTTCTGAAAATACAGATCATACAGTGTCTGCTGTTACTACATTCAAAAGCACGCAGCTGACGAGAAAGAGTGCCCACGAATACATCATTGTATTATTTTCATCATGACCCGAAACGTACATTCAACAATTGGATACCCTACATTAATTAACTGTTTCAAATAGCAGCTTGAATTTTCAGAAGTAATTAATGATGTCGGTAATTTGAATTATTGATTAAATTAATGGAATTTTAATTGCTTGGAGTGACCGTCAGGACATATTACAGGTGTATTACACTTCAAAAATATGGTCACCCGAAATAGAATGAGCCAGTCGAAAGACGACAAATTTTTCAATTTTGTTCGATTGAGAGCCGCAGATCTAGGATTTCATTTCAGCGAAGGAAAAAAAACAAATGGGGCACGCTTCAACAGATTCATAATCCTTTATAATTTATCTTCGGTGATGGGGATTTATATAGGATTGGGTCAACTTTTCCGAAATTTTCAAGGTAAATTTGATTAATTCATTTCAGCCTCAATTGATAAATAATAATAATGCTTAGAAATCAAGAATCCATTCGGTGATATGCTTTGTACTATTGGATAACCACCCCTTCACCTCCCATTTCGAAAATGCCATTTCTTTTGCGTATATTTCAAACCAGGGGGTCGATTCTCGAATCTCGATCAAGAATTGAAGAGTATGACAATTGGCATATGTTTGCGTCGATTTCCTAAGTTAAATATAAACAACAAGTTCACATGACCTGCCCATGGAACCGAATGTCACTCGACAATTGAATGTTATATCCCCTATGCTATATACATATTACTCTTTGCTAAGTCGAAGAAAACGGTAATAAGGTTATGTTTATGATCGGATTTGAAATTTCTCGATATCTTGCATTCAGTGAATTCCTTGAATATTTGCTCGAGAACATAGTTAGTTAGGCTCAGGATTTTAACTCGATCGGATCTCTCATTCCGGAAGTATGTAGGGATGGTAAATTTACGAGGATCACATCACAGACTCAGCATAAGGATTCCGCCTACTAAATAATGCACCCTTCGTTATCAGGTAACAAAAATCGAAATTTTTCCTCTCACAAGTTAAAACGTTTTCGGACGCCCCTCAGAAAGTTACGCGGAAGCAGGCAGAAATCACAATACCTCTCTTCTCATCCATTTTAGGATCTCATTTCTTCAAGAAAAATCAAGAGTGCATGTTATAATTGAGGAAGAAATCCCCTTGGAAATTCTCATTTCAAGTTCTTAGTATACCAGGATCCCTATTCTTGACTGCGATAGTATGAACGTTTCCTACCGTTACATCAAAAATGCACCGGGTATACATGGCAACAGCGTCGAGACGCTCACTTTTTCACTTCCCAGATTTCAAGAATAGCGTCCCTAGAGGGTAGCCCGGGCACGATGTCGACCCCTTTATAAGGATAGTTGAACAGAGAATACAGACAGCAACCCTAGCAATGTTCCGGAAACGTTCTAACGTGTTTCGGACCCGTAGTTTCAACTATAAATGCCTCGGCCAATTAAATCGACAGTATCCTTGTGTGTGTATTTCTGGTTCAAACCCAAATAGTACGCTGAATAGTTCACCTGAGCTCGGCCCAGAGGGTGTTCGACCCAACCCAATAATAGAAGAAATCCGGGGGCAGTGTCGACCTGTTTCAACCCCTAGATAAGGCCAATATAAGCTCGTATCACAGACTGAAACTTTCAATTTAATTTTGCCAAGAGGCACATCACCACCCCAATTCGGTCCCTATGTGAGGGCCAATTAAACGAGAGATGTATGTTATGTCACCCACAACGTTCCCAATAGTAGAAATGGTTCAACGAAATATCGAATTGGTCCGCCGAGGTATTTACTGAATGAACCGGATGCCTTGGAAACGTTTCGCTGATTCAAACTCGAATCACAGCCTGTATCTTTCACTCAAACTCGACTCAGAATGTACGATACAAACCTGATAATTCGAGGATAACACAGGCACAGTACCACTTCAATTCAACCCCTGTGTGAGGGCAATTAAACGAAGGGGGTGGGTGACGTCCTGGAAAACACTCTAAAAATAATCTACTGAAATATCAAATTGTACAGCGTTTTTATTATTTGATTCATGTGAATCTGAAAAAAAGAAATGGAACACAGAAAAACTCACAGAAATAAAACGGAAATCACCACTTCCACTCATTTTATGTGGTTAAAACATAAGTCGTTTTGATCTTGAAATATAAAGAATGTAATGAATGAATTTTCCCGGTAAAAATCGAAGACAAAAAACATGAAAATTCTGATTTCTACTCAAATCGTGAATATCTAATGGCGCAAAAATGAGAAAAGACTCGACAGCTTGAAATACATCCTGAAAAGTTACCGATACCATGCGGACTAGTCCTTTTATAAACTCGGCAAAGTGGAGATGTCACATGTCAAAAATTTGGAGAAATTTACTAAGAAAGGATTATTTGATCTCCATTGTTCTTCCAAAAGAATTATATAGACAGCTGTGTAAATTTACTAACCTTGTTTCATACAATTCAATCTCTGAGACCACCGCAAACATATAAAAATATAAGACTTGGTTTTTTCATAAATGAGTTGGAGATTTGAATGCATTTGAATGAATATGATAAAATAATCTCCTTCATTTCTGATAGGAAATTATTCTGAATGAATGAAGGAATTTAATCACATAAACTCTCAGAAGTAGACAGAAGTATTCACAAAATTTCCCAGGAATGTAGTTTTTCCTGCCGGGATTATTTGTATGTGTAGTGATGTACCTGGTCTGGTTATTTCCTCTTTTATATTTCTATGTTGTTATAGTATCCTTCTTTTGATTTACTCTGCTGAATATCTGTGATCTGCCAAATATTTCTGCACGATCATTCTGAGCCATTTTCTCTTGGTCTCAAAAGAATACCAATACCAATTTCTATAATTATTTCCCTTTTGCTTTCATGAATATTGATTTACTGTGCGTTCACCTACCACATACTTCTCATCAGCATCGTGCATGAAACCATGCTCGTCGTTAAATAAAAATTTTCCGTTTCAGATGGAAAATCTGATGATATAATGAAAGAAGTTAATAACGCTGGGTGTTACATTACGCTCATGATCTATACTAACATGGCATTGATAATGAAAAGAAGTACAGTTTTAGAACTTATTCTGAAGCTCGATGAAAATGAATATCAAAAAAAAGAATACAACTCCGTTAAGGCCCATATAGAAACAACGAGCAAGTTATACTACTATCTAACCAAAGGCGGATTCATGGTATGGTTTCTGGATAGATTAGCCTGGAATGCACGATGTATTTCTGAAAAGACTAAGAATCAAGATGACGTAATAACATGCGCTAATAGTATGTCTAATTGGTTACCCTCCAAGCTGGATTCTCCCCTTCTAGATTGGTCCATTTTAGTATCCTCCAGTTACGCTTTATATTATATGCCATATGTGACAGCCGTTGCCAACATTCATCTAGGCTGTACTTATGTTTCGGTTGTAAGGCTTCAACAACTGATAAAAATGCTGGGAGTAATTGATTATACATCAAGAAATGTTGAATCAACGAAGAGGAAATTCACAACATGTTTTGATTTCTACAAAGAATCCAATGAGTGAGTAGGTAGTTCATATATAAAACTGTTTATTTCGCTAACTTCCAGTTCCTCTTGAGCTTTGGACTTGTCCAGGGAAGTTACAGGCAATAAGGAAAAAAGCGATGCGAAAAATCTGTCGAACGAGATTTGGAACATCTTGTAGAAACACATTCATATCTGAAAACATGCTTCTCCCTTCCTGGTCTTTTCATATATATCTATATATATATACCGAGGGCCACAGGAATCAGGTTCAACCCTAAAAAAATCCACATTTTTCAAGATATCGGATTGAAATTTTAGACATCGGTACTACAGTTGTTTATCATCGACTGATGTGAAAAAGGCGTGTCTATGACTTCCGGTTTAACTGGAAGTCGATCTAACTTTCCATTTTTGTACATCTGAGTTCTACGTTAAATTTCTTGAGGAATTTCGTCAAGACAAAGATAAAATTGAAGAAAATTCTGTACGATTTTTGTTTTGTTTCAGACTTCGGTTCCATTTTTATGCTTGATATAATCTTCAATTTGCCATTATAGCAAATCATTGAATTTTATTTTCACCCGAAATTGACCATTTGAGCAGGAATTAAAGGTATTTTGTTTCAGTCCCATGAAAGGGGTGAGCTGATATTGATAATATTTGTGTCAGTGGAAAGTGACCTTTTGTGACAATTTTGAGAAGGTCGAATAGTAGGAAATTACATAGGTTTGTCTATTCGATTAGTAGATTTACTGCAGGATTATTCGAGTACTTTAATTTTTTTTCGAATCAACTATCACAAAGTAAAGGATTACTCTATCCATTATTCGTCGATAAAATTTCAACACTCTTTCTTAATTCTTAATTTCCGTCCAAGAAAAAAGCATAACTGAACCTTCCAACCAGGTTCATATATGTGAAATATCTCCAGTACTAACAGAGAAAAAAGTTTCTTCAACATTCGCCTGGTCTTTGGAATTATTGAATTCACATAATATTTTCTCAAATTCATTATTTTCTCAAAGTAAATTCACATTTTGAAAAGAACGTAATTACTACGACCTCTATGTTGAGAGGACAACGTTGCATAGTTATCTGACAGGAAAACGACTATAGCCTAACATTTTCAAAATATACACGGTGAAATGTGTCAGAATGTCATGGCCAACCGGCATAGTTTATGAAAGTGAATGGAGTATTGTATTATTTTCTGCTTCCTACTGGTTTTTGTCTCTCTTTCTGTTGTAGATATTATTTCAAAACATTTTGTCACTATAAATTCAAAAAGAAGAAGAAATTCTCATCCAATGAAAAAGATTCCACCCATTGTCAATATATCAGCTTATTCTTCAAACAAATTTCATAAGAAGCCTTTGTAGAACAGGTTTGGACCTAAATTATGAAAGCCGAATCCGTGAATGGGTAAAATCCTCCCAAATATGAAAGTGATCGAATTGAAATCCATTACTTGATTTAAGAATGACAGCATGCAGAATTTCGTGAGGATAATATCGCAAAATATGGGATGTTTGAAAAGAAATTGTTTTTTTTTTAATTGTTCTCGTGGCAAGATCATCTCGCAATTGCACAAAGTTGTGAATCGGCGTTCTCAAACTAGATACCAAGTTTCTTCATGATTCGATGAGTATATTTTAAGTTATTCCAGAATTATCAATGATGCCCAGGAAAAAAACACGAAATATGACATATTTTGTCCCAATATCAATATGTGAAATATGGCGATCAAGGTCTGTGCTAAATCATACTCTCATACTCCAACTAACCGCCAAATTTCAATCCAATCGCCAAAGTATTTCCTAAAATATAAGGAATATTCAGGAAATAACTTCAAGAATTCAAATGACCATAACTCCGAATCCGTTCGGTCGATTTGGCCCATTAACGAACTCAACAGTCGCATTCTGAAATGAAACCTACATCGGGTCCTCCATTCTCAAGTAATCGTACCTACGGACGACCGGCCGGACAGAATCGATTTTGACATCAGATTCGTAATCAGCGAGTCAACCTAGTTGTTTTGGACGAAACTCGGGAGAAAAGTCGGAAATTACAGATATTTGGACAAAACGATAGCAAACTTGCCTGGTCTACGGACTGATCTTTCTTTTAATGAATGGATTTATTTGATAAATAGCAATCATAGAATAAACAAATGCGACGTTTCCATTTTCTTTGCATGGCATCTGCTTATGAAGACTGGGAAATAAGTGAATGCACCAAGTTTTTTATACAGCTCATACTCACTTCCAAGAGGCATCAATATTCACAAAGATAGGAATAGAAGAGAGAGCTCCAGTTATAATAAAGTAACATAACCACCAGGACGGATATCTGTCAATAAATAAACAAATATTCCACTTTGATCAGAGCTAGTCATCCCATCAACCAAAACATCTGCACCTAAGAACAGTGGTTACAGCTGTTTCACAGTTTTTACGGATCTTCAGACCATCTTACCTCGATAAGCCACAGAGTGAGATTCCAGATACTTATCACCTGTTAGATGAAACACTATAGTATAACTAAATACAGCGCGCCATCTCTCAGAAGCATCTTGCGAATCCTAACCTTCGAGTGCAGAATACTTTGATCGATGTACATGGAGCTCATCCTGTTGTCGTATCAGGTCGCTGCATCTGCGATATTGCAGTTTACAACATCCGCCACGACTTGGAGACACTCGGTTCATGTCGTTTCTCACAAAACGATAACGTCCAACAACTAACAAAGATAGAAATTGTCGAAACGACGACAACGACGTGACTGAATTCATCTTGTGGATTAACTTTTTCTTCGTTACTCTGCCACTATGTTCTGGGCTCATGACCTGATATTGATATCATTTGTGTCATTAGAAAGTGGCCTTTTGTAATGAAATACTTTGATTTTGTGACTTATAGTTATTGTTTATTGAACAATTTTCAATTATTTAATCTGATACAATTTTGAACTTGAACTTGGCGTGTGTCTCTCAACCTATCTTTTTTTATATATTATCCAGTCACAAGAATGGACCTAGCGTCACAGAGAAAACAAAAAACCATAGATTGAGTATTTTTGACTATAAAATTCTAACATGAGCCTCCTGCTGCTCATTATACTGATTCTAGGTTTTTGCGAGATTTTTTTAAGATCATACAGTTTCTGGACAGAGAAATGATTCTGTTAAATTTTCAACCATAGAGCAAGATTAAAGAGAAGGTTTTTCCACAATTCGATGGAGCATTCGATTTCTCACCTCTTTTCACAAAAAGATACCTAATGCGGAAATTACTAAAATTATTTCATTATTCATTAATGTTCGTTCGGGAAGAATGAGTGGAAAATTTCATAAACCTGGGCGCATTGCAATTGAAGTTGGAGCCGGAGGTTCACCCCTCTGAAATACAATGCGTGTAACTTCTGACAAAATGATTAATTTTGATTAGAAAACTGTATCAATGATTCGCAATGATGATGAGAATTAAAATATCGAGAATTCTGGTCGATCGATGTAGAAAACCGTCAAAATTTCCTGATTGAAATTTTATTTTTCTTCATTGTATTTTTGTTTTGACGACATCCAACTCTGAATCCAACCTATAATTCGATTATAAAAAAATAAGTAACAGCTCGTATAAGGAAACGGAGAATAACGTCCCTTTCTGTTCAAACCAGAAGTCATATTCACACCTTGTTTACCGCAGTAGATTAGAAACAGTATCAACTTTCAATGTTCAAAACTCCAATCCGATATCTTGTAAAATGAAGATTTTTTGGTTGAACCTGATTTCTTGACACCCGGTGTGGAACTCTGCTTTTCATTCACCAAACTGGGAGGTATTTTCGAGATTCTAAGAATTCAGATACCAATAGGAGAATTATTGAATAACATTAACAAATAAAGCACTTGACTACGTTCACAATTTTTAATTCAAAATATCTTGTTGACCTGCATGTTTCGGGTTTTACCCCATTATCAAAACTGAAACGAAAATACATGGGACTACACAAATATACATCACATTACAGAAGAGTAGGTAGAGCTATGAG
This sequence comes from Myrrha octodecimguttata, assembly GCA_958510865.1. NCBI lineage: Eukaryota > Metazoa > Arthropoda > Insecta > Coleoptera > Coccinellidae > Myrrha > Myrrha octodecimguttata. The sequence continues at coordinate 15,866,457 of OY294056.1, forward strand.
AGTTCTGAATCAATATTTGGACATAGCCTTACTTTTGGCCGCCATGACAGTTTGTCGTGGTGACGCCATGACACTTTGTCGTGGCGACGCTATGACAGTTTGTCGTGACGACAGTTGTAGGAATCTTCACTGTGAAAGCGCCATCTAGCGTTGGGAAGATATAATTTTATTTTTATTGACTCATGATGTTTGTGGAGATCTTTACTTTGAAAGTGCCATCTAGTGTTAAAAGGATTCGATTTATTTTTTTAGAATGACGTTATGGCAGTTGTGAGGATCTGTGAAAACGTGTGAATGTTATAGTGAGCAATTTTGAAACGAGAATTTTTATGAAAAAAACTGTTATGATGGGATTCAAACTCGGGTAGTCTGCTTATTAGGCAGACATTCAGCCATTGGCCCAAATTCGCTATTGGAGATTGACATGTTTGATCGTATAAAGCATGAAAAGAACTTGCCTTTCACTGTATATCTCAATGGTATGTAATTACTGGAATGTTAGAAAGTTAATATTGGAATTCACATTGGAAAATGATAATGAGCAGTCAAACAATCAAATACGGAAATATTAACGATGTGGTGTCAGTTGTGATTAGCTCCAGTATCTGGATATCAAAAGTTATATGAGCTTGAATATTTTCAGCGCTAAAAGTCAGTTTTCTGGTAGTTGTGAAAAGGAACACATCATTTTGTATTAGTTTTACAATTCATTTTGCAGCTCAGATTTCTGTGCTCTACGTTAGTTTTTATCGAGTAAGTATTAATTTTGAAAATTATATATGCATCAAAAAGTAAATTGTGTACTCTCTCCTTGCACCAGCAACACTGTTGCAAAAACGAAAAATTTGCTAGTTTATAACCGCTTGATGAGGTGGAAGTTTCGAGAAGAAACACAGGATTTTTCGAAGATTTATTCAGTTTTGTGTTGAAGTTGTGAAATCATTCAAATCAAGTAACAGTTGGTACAATGTTTCATGAAATTGAAAGAAATATTAGGGATCCCATAAGTGGAGTGAAATATCTACATGATGTAATTGAGCGCATGTGGTTGGATGAGCAGCATGAAAGTGTGTATTGAATGAACAGATTATATTCTGAAGGTACATGTTTGGAATTGGCGAAACAATATGGGGAGGCGCGATTATTATGTTTGGCATTTCTTGATTATAAAATATCTATACAAAATTGACAAATTTGGACTAAGAAGGATATTTGGAATGTATAAAATTTCTGGCTCCTGCACTCCAAGAAGCTCTTGATGATGTTGAAAATCTCACAGGGGTGGATTTGATTATCGACACAATTGCTGAAGATGCTCGGCTGAATGATTCTTTTCTGAAAAATGGGCCTGCAATTATTGCTGTGTTAGATGTCGATCGAGTTTTTTTAAAATCCCTGAAATATTCATATGTTACAATGAAGAAATCATGAATAAATGAAAGCTTATCTATCAAATTCATATTATCATTATAATCAAACATATGCTTTTTTGTTATTCAATGTAATGAAGGTATACAGAGAAATTCTTGCTTTATATATTCATAATACTATGTTTTCTGTGAAGGTTTTATATTTCCACTAATTCTCCTGATATTCCTTTATTCAAAGTATTTAGAATTTTTTATGACGAGAGAATTTGCCTTTCGCTGTGGATCTTAGTAGTAAGTAATTACTGGACTGTTAGAAAGTTCATTTTAGAATTCACATTAGATGGTGAAAATAACTAGTCGAACAATTGAATAGAGAAGTGCAAACAATGGGGAGTTATTATTAGGTATGATAAGCCCAGGTTTCTTGATTCCAAAGGTTGCGGTTGTCTTATCTAAAATGATGAAATTAATACTATATTCTTATAGAAGTACATGCATTTCAAAATTACGTATCTTTCAACAGATGGATTAATTCTTCAACAAAATTTTTTTTCTGTGTATATGTCCTATATTTCCAGCATGACAGGGCAAATGGAATTGAAATTAGGGTAATGAAACTTTTCACTGATTGAATGAATTTTTTGGATATTAAGCTTCTGCTTTTCTAGGTAGGGCTTTGCTGCTTTGAGGTAAGGCATTGCATTGGATACTTTTCATGAGTGCATCATATTTCTTTTCATGTTCGAAAGCTTTTCCCAGTATTTTTTCACTACTCCGAATGCTTTTATCGATTCAGCAACTTAATTGAAAAGTTGGTCTGATTTTCATATTGCAACTGAAACAACAATGGGCAGCGGATGAGCATTAGTTCTGTTTCAGATATTGGGAGCGAAAACCCAGAAAAAAAAACTGAAAAATCGAGCAAAATTATTCATTTAGAAATTGCAATGAATGAATTTGAAATTGGATATGATTTTGGAGGATCATCTTTCATCAATCAACCTGATGAAATTCGAAGAAAAACTCTTTTGGAGTATTGTTAGCTTATTATATCCAGCAAGAATCAATTTCAACCGTACTGCAAGCTATCCATTTTTATTCGAGTGTACCTACTCAACACTAACGACTTGGTAGTGTCTACGAAATGATCACAACATTTTAAAACATAAATAATATGACGGTGGACGTGTATGGTTTGGAATTAATAGAAGATGGAAAGCGATCATTCCATACAGGTTTACCTTTAGGACTCATGAAGTCTCACCTCATCAATCATGTAAATTTATTATGAGTTCAAGACGAATATCACCCAAAATTTAGCGACTTGTAACGTTACAAAACGCTCAACTGCTGATTTCAGTTTTCATCGCGAAAATACGCTATACTAATAATTTCAATTCCAATCGCAAGAAAACAGCTTACTGCAATTATATGATCAATCGCTAAAGAACGTTCGTCGCGTTGACGGGTGAGTGTGTGTTTCGCATGCGTTACCCTTCGAACTCGGTCCAGCTGATGGAAAATTCTTCCTTTTTTGGTGCGTAGAAGCGAAGATTAAACACCTTCCTAGAGTTTAGCGAATTATCGTTCCTCGTAATCCATTAACATCGTGGGAGTTTCAAATTTATTGTTTCTTATAAGACGTCTATTCAAAAGGCGGTAAGTACTACGTATATTCCGACCAATATTTTTGCTTTTGTAAATGCCAAATTGTGATTTCTGATCCATGCAGGTTACACAGGTCGACATGTTCCTCTGTATTATATTGTGCATTTTATTTCTTGTCTCATTCTCACTATCGAACAACGTGCTCTTATTCCTGAGTTCTAGATATTTCATCTCATATTTATTATCCTGTAAATTATTTCAATAACGTCTAGAGTCACTGGGAATGAAAACACGTGTCACAAGCACTGTCTTATCTGTAGCGAATTCATCCGCTTCAACAAAAACGGAAAAAAGGGCGGAGTCGAAAGACGAAATTCAAATCGCTGAAAAATCGCATAAATATATTTCGCTCGGCTTCCAAAAATCACTTGACTCGACTACTCCCTCCAATCCATCTGCATATCACCGCTACGAAGATATTCGATCTCGACGCCGCATTCCTGATCTGCATTATTTCAACTTTACCCGGCGCCACGAAGAAATTCCAGAAGGTCCAACATCTGGTTTACTTCCTCGACGACAGAGGCCCTTTTCGACGTCACCGACCCTTCAAGCGCCAGCTACCTATCAGCACCCCAGGGGACCTACGCCGAAGAATTGTTAGCTTGTTGTCCAACAAAAAGAATTATTGCCTTTTCAATTCACTTTTGTTGTAACCCTCGAGAGTAAAGATAAACAGGCTAATCTGTTTTCTTTATTGTGTGTTTGATTCCACAGGACACGATACCCACATATCTATAAGTCTGTTCCAACACACTCTGGGACTAGTTCTGAATCGGGCGGAGTTTGCGCATATCGATATTAGCGTTCCAACAAATTTCGAACTGGTTAGGAATTGCAAACCAAGTGTTCCAACGTAAAAAGAATTTGTGTCAGACCAGTTCTAGAACGGTGAATTCAGTTCTTGAGTTTAGGCAAGAACTGAGAAGGAGGAATTGAAGCAAGGGGCAATAAAACCACATCTGGCAGAGACGGGCTGCATTTTCGGGTGACCAACAGCCCTTAGGCTATGACAAGGGAATTTCTAAGAATGATTCGTTTCCAACACTTTCGAACTATCTATTCAGAATTAGTCCCGAACTAGAATGAGCGAAGACGTGTGAATTGATTCAGTTCAGAATGAGTTCAAGACAGTAACAGAACTGGGTGTTGGAACAAACCTTATAATACTAAACGCATTACAGGCAACACCGCCGAAACCAATGCGGGAGATCAAGAAAAACGTTTGCTAAGAAAGGGTTACTTACTTTCGTGAGAGTTTTTCTGATATTTCCGGGGAGTCTTGGCGTGATATCTGAACGTGATTATAAAGAGGAAGTTTCGAATTTTCCCGTCCTGTTGATCTTTCATCGCGAAAAACTCGAGAGATACTTTCAAAAAATTCCCGAAAAATAACGAAAATATCGATATTTCCCAAAGGTGCAAAACCACAGGAAAGGATTTGGTCGCAGGGTTCAAGCTAGTAGTTTTGAAATTGGCAGTCTTTGTACCGCGGCTAACACCCACTGGACGATCTTTGTACCAGGGCTACCGCCTACTGGATTATCTTTTCACCGGGGCTAACGCTCACTGGATTATCTTTGTAGCGGGGCTAACGCCCATTGGAATATCTTACTACCGAACCCAGAGTTTTACTGGATTATCTTAGTACCGAAGGAAATTATAACTGAATTATTTCAGTACTGGAGCTAATTATTGCTGAAATACCTTTATACCGAAGCTTATTATTACTGGAATATCTTAATTCTGGACTTTGCTCTGGATGGAATCTCTAGAAACTGGACTACCTGCATAATACCTGTATTTTGAAGAATCATACCACCGGATCCTTCATCTTAAGATAAGTGCTTCTTCGAATCACGGATCTCAGATTCACTGTACCTAAATTTGTGTTTGTAAAAAGCATTTTTAATTGTAAAGTTGAAATAAATAGATAGGGAGGATGAGGTTGCATCATTACCACCAGATTAACGACTAGGGATACATTCAGGAGTTAATTTGATTTCAGACTATGATGCAGAGTCTTTGGAAACTGAAATAAGCGACTCTGAAATTAAATAACGCTAGTGTTGGATTAAATATCTTTCACGACTTTTCTCGAGACAACTCTCCAAGAGTGAAAAAATTTATATGTGACAGATGTTTGAATTATTGTTCATTTCAGATAAAAATGAATCAACATTTTGAATTGTGTAATAATTCGAATAATCAAAAAGTAACTTTTCCCAATTAAGATTAGGTTGAATTATGGAATTTCGTTCATAAACAAAAATGTCCCTTTATTGTGTATGCAGACTTTGAGACATTACTGAGCCAATGCAATAAGAAAATTAGTGAAGAATCTTTCATGTATCAGGAACATGTACCATATAGTGTAGGATTTTATTCGAAATGTGTAACTAAGGATAGTTTTTCGCGATACGCTGGTTTCCGCGGTGAAACTTTCTCAGATTGGTTTGCTGATGAAGAAGCCTCATTTGTTTGTTCAAGTTTTGAGCACATCGAACCAATGACAGGTGCAACATGGGGAGTCGACACCCATTGTTTTATTTGTGACATAGAATTTACGATAAGGATGTAATAGCGATAGATCATGAGCATTTTTCCGATGAATTCGGGTGATGGGCAGATCAAAATTACAACCTGAATTTTCGAAAAATCTTTATTGTGCTCATTGTTTTTCATAATCTATCTAATTAATATGCTCATTATATTGTAAAATCTCTTCTTCATCGTGGTAGAATCAACAGTTTACCCATTAATAAAGAAAAATATATTTCATTCACATACCACCATCAGGAAACCAATCTCAGATTCAGGTTAATTGACTCGTTCAAATTTATGGGAGCTCGTTTGGATGAATTAGCTTCTAGTGTAATTCTGGATAATTTTCAAAACTTCAGTAAGGAATTTGTCAGTTTTCGCGATGAAGGAGTTGAGCTCCTAACAAGACAGGGCACTTTTTGCTTATATGGTTACATGACAAACTGGGATAAGTTAAAAGATACCGCACCAATAGAGGGATTGTACAGAGTTGAACGGCACGTATATTGACGTGAAAAGCTATCGTCACGCTCAAAACGAATGATCAATGTTTGGCATTGAATAATTAGGTGAATACAGTGATCTCTACATGAAAATTCTTTGCTCACGTAGAAATCCAATGAAATCAATCAATTTGAAGATATCTAATTGAACACAACCTATCAGTATAATAACATTCTACTGAAAACAGATCCCATGGACTGTTTCCACTCTATCACGTTGTCATGGATACATGATGGATACATTGATTCATTATAATTCTGACCTTACTAATATTTAATATTTCAAAATTTCGCGATTTGCTTGTAATACTGACGAGAATTTTGATGAATTTATAGAATTAAACATGCCAAAAACTGTCGTTTGCAACGAAAAATTTGTATGGAAAGCATTTACGTATTTCAGCAATGATAGAAAGTATCAATTAGATGAAAATTGATAGACGGAAGAATTGGCCTTGATTTTAAAGTATTGAGCTGTGTTCACGAGGAAAAAGGATGGTACAGAGTTTAAAGAAGCAACGGTAAAATGCATGTGGATCCTTACAAGTACGCTGTTAGAAGAAATATATCATAAAGAAATGAAAGTTATTATTGACCCATTCAAAGGTGTTGTGTTTCAACAAACGCAAGCTTTCTGCGTTTTTATACGATTAACATTGATAAATGCTCATACATATTATACAAATTCATCAAGCTTGTTGCCTCCGCCTCATAGACAGTACACATAACATTCATAGAATGTGGTATCTAGGTTCTAAACGTTCATACTTTAGAATATTTAAACAGAATGTTCTACGAATCTTCGTAGAATATATAGGATATTACAGGAATATCATATAAAAACGTTCTCACCATATTCGAAAAAGATATCCATATCACATGATGTTTCGAACATCTTCAGAATATTCTTGCGAATATTCATAGTACATTGTAGTATATTTTTAGGAGTAATTCGAACATTCTTGCGATAAGCATTTATGAACGTTCTGAGAACGTGTTCGAATTATTATAAACTGGACACATATTTAGAGTTGAGTCCAAAAACTGATTTGTCATTTGTCAACCTACTTCCCTTTCATTCATATTTCCATTTTGACAAGTCAAGAATAAAAATAAATAATTAATTGTTAATTTTTCTTTCCCTGTAATTAATCTGAAATCGATGACGATCTGAATTGAAATCTCATATAATTGTCAGAGAAAGAGCATATGAACATATATTTCGTTGGTGTTCAGGAACTTAGAGTGGTAAGTACAATTATTTTGGTAAAGATACCACTATTTTTTCTGATTTACTCTTTAAGGGTCGGTATTATAAAACTTAACTGGAAGTTATCTTTAACTTTAACTGACAGTTTTAACTGTTATGCCCCAACACAACTGTCAAAACTGTCAGTTAAAATTAAAGATAACTTTCAAATAAGTTTTATAATACCGGCCCTTAGTTACATTAATAACCTCAAGTGTGTCCATTTGAACCGATGACTCGTGAATAAATGATGGCATATATATTAACATCAATATTTTCCAGAAATAAGTGAATCAAGATTTTTTTGGGACCCCTACCTGTTGGAGAACTGTAAGCAACCTACAATTCTTCAACATGTATTTAGGGTTGCGCACCCAAAAGTTTATAAATTGACTTAAAATCCAAACGAAGAGAAAGAAGTCTGTGTTCATGTTTTCTATGATTAAAAATAACCTTTAAAGACAAACTTCAGTTTTGTCCTCTCTTCACCAGAAACCTCCAAAGTGAGAAGTAAACATTTACAAATTTAACGTATTCCAAGTATCCATTGTTGTCGAGTGCAAGTAGAAGAGCCACGTGTAATTATAAAACGTGTCAACGAATAAATAATTATTTTTGGAAGTTGTGAAGTGTTTATTTATTCTCCACCCAGCAGTCCCAGCACCTGTGATCAGAGACGACAAAAGGCCAGCAGGAGAACATGAGAGACGTTTCAATGCACCAACGTTAAATGAAGTTGCTATTGTGGTAGTTGGAGAAAATATGGAGTCTCGCGACATTGTAATTCAACGACGTGATGGTGGCAACCTCAGACGTATCAGTGAAACACATCGAATGTATGATGTTTTACAATATCCACTAATATTCTGCCGGGGAGAAGATGGATATCATTTTTTGATCAATATGATTAACCCAGCGACTGGTGAGTATTGATAAATCATTTTATGAAAGAATATAGTAAGAATGCATTTCAATAAGATATCTTCAGAGAATAAGGTCCTTAGATTTGTGCACCTTGTATTATTTTCTACTACGTTTCCATAGTTGTTAACACCACTTCGTCGGTGTAATGTTGTTTCAAAAGTTCTATGTTTCAATTCCTTATTAATGTTGATTATTTTCCTACAGGTCAGGAAACAAACAAGATGTTCAGCTCGATAAATTTTTATGCATATCGTTTCATGATTCGTCAGAACGAGGACAACCATATTTTGAAATGCAGCCGATTGTTCCATCAGTTCTCCGTTGATATGTATGTCAAAATTGAAAAGTCTACGTCTACGTCTAACATATACACGTTTGAATCAGAGAAAGTTGCGTTCAGAAGATTTTATTCATTTGCGCGATACCATGAACGCAGATGTAAATTGAAATAATGTTGGTCGAATCACTATTCTACCAGTAACATATGTGGGAAGACCCAGTCACATGCATGAATATGCGCAAGATGCTATGACTTACGTGCGTCATTATGTTCGACCAGATTTGTTTATTACTTTCACGTGCAACCCAAAATGGTTCGAAGTCACTGATTAGCTATTGCCCGGTCAGTCATCCAGTGATCGCCATGACATCACAGCACGAGTATTCAAGCAAAAACTCAAAGCGCTAATGGATTTCATTGTAAGATATCATGTTTTCGGAGATGTACGATGTTGGATGTATTCGGTAGAGTGGCAAAAAAGGGGGTTGCCTCATGCTCACATTCTCCTGTGGATGGCTGAAAAAATCAGACCCAATGAAATCGACTCAATCATCAGTGCAGAAATTCCTGATCCGGATGTAGATCCAGAATTGCATGAAATAGTGATAAAAAACGCTGCAAATTTTACACAAGGGTTTATTATTTTCTCAGTTAAATAACCCAATATACCATTGATATCTTAAAAAACTTATATATTATGCATAAATCATTGGTTTCTCACAACACAGAAACCAATTCCATGAAATAATTCATGCGAACATAGAAATCTCAATAAATACACTAGTATAATTGAATAACATTTCCACATACAGAACGCTAACTGTGTAGCAAAATTTAAAATAATATTTTGAATGAGAAGAGAAGTTCCACAGTCGTTTCACCTCTAACTATTTTCCACAATTATTGAATTTCGTGTCGGTATTCTACAACTGAAAATGAACTTCAAATCAGATAGGGTTTGCCCTTTTTGAGATATTAGGGAAATAACCTCAATATTCAAAATGGTCACGAAATTTTTTGCCAATATCTGCACAAATGAATATCGGTCAAAACTGAAATTTGAAACACTGTTTCTAAATGTTGACTCTGAAACCTGTACCAAATTTCATTAAACTTTGATGAATATGTATTCGAAAAAAAATATTTGAAAAAATTCGATTTTTCCACTATACAATTCTCACGGAATTTTGCATTAGATCGAGTGTCTATATTTCACAATAAGTCATGATGTTTCAATCCGAACGCGTTCGTTTTTCTTGGCACTGAGGAAATAAACTCAATCTTTCAAACTAACACCAATACGTAAAACAAAATTCAAGACTTTTCGCTAATATCAAATGTGTAGATGTGATTTCTACTAGGATTCAACTTTGTTCTGAAAAATATTGATGAAATGAAAAGAAACTCAACCTTCCTGTGCAATTGATCTGAAAAAATTTTTTTCCACAGCAGATATCCGATTCACTTGATTCACAAAGTATTCACCACACAAACTGAAAAACTAAAATTTTTCTATATTATTTCTGTAACAATTAGAAAAACTAAAATTTTTCTATATTATTTCTGTAACAATTACCTAAATATATCGTGAACCTCATCAGGTTGAATTCGAAAGAATAATTCTAGATTATAAATTTCGTTCGTTGTTATCGTTGTCAAATACACTCAACCAAGAGGATGTCAAATCCAAAAGTCTGTTTTATGTAAAGACGTGAAATGCAAACAAGTAGTTTGCCGACAACCAGATGCGGTATATTTTTGTCTACGCTATATCGCTTGTCTTAGGTCTAGACCCGGCACAGTCCGCATTCACAACAGGTAGACAGATGATCGGCTCCTAACTTCAGTCTAAGGCTCCAACCCTCAGTATTAGATTCTCGACAATCGACAATTGATGAGATTTGCGGTTTGTTATTGATTTTTTTGCATATTATATCCTCCAATTTGATTTATCATATAAATGCTCATTATTTTTTATATTCACGCTTATTTCAAACTATCAGTACGAAAGATTTTGGATTTCGATTGAAACCAGTAACGGATATCCACATGTTGACGATAATCGTACTACGCAAACCGAAATTGATGGAAACCTCCGATCAACCGAATTTTTTGGAAATCTGCATTATTTTAAATTACGCTACTTAATTCGCGTTCTGCATGCAAAAGTGTTATAAAAGAGTATTTATTGAGATTTCAATGTTTCAAATGAATTTTTTCATGGAATTGGTTTTTGTGTTCTGGAAAACCAATGATTTATGAATGAAATAAAAGTTTTATTCAAGATATGAATGAGCTTCATGAAGAAATTTAATCTTAAATCCCGTAACCCGCAGGGTGATTTCTATAAATAATAATTTTACCCGATTTTCAGTAGTCATGTTTAAGATATTGGAAGAGAAAACCCAAAAATATTTAATCTGAACTACTTACGATTATGAAATTGTCAAGAACACCGATGGGGCATTTGCAAATTGTGTTTATGAAATAATAACGCATCCATTAAAAATTTCTCGATATGTGTTTAAAATTTGGTAATCAATATTTTCATCTACTTTTAGATGTATTACTCTGGATGAAAAGTAAACCGATTATTTCAGTGAATTCCAATCTTAGAACCGAATGCGATGATGTCATTTTCGATATTATTGGAAATTTGAAGCGTTTTTCTTTATAACTCAGGAACCACTGGTCGGAAATGATCCGGATGAAACTTTTTTGGTTTAGTTTTGCAACAGTAATCAACGTTCAGAGTTTCATGAAAATTCGGTGGTAAGTTTTCGAGAAAACATTTTTTTTTTCCCCCAACCCCCCATTTTGAGCCCTTAGGGTACACCGATTCTGCTGAAAAGCTTGGAGGATCAATCCCGAGCGACACACGATTTTTCTACCAAGTTTCACCGATTTCGGTTCAGTACTTTCTGAGAAAAGCCCCGGACAACGGACGGCGGACGGCGGACGGGGGACGGCGGACGGCGGACGGACGGATTTTTTTTTATTAGTTTATTCAAATCTACATACTCCAAAACGTAAACTGTGAAATTTTCAGGGGGGGTTAAAAATTTTTTTTTTTTGGTCGATCACTAAGGTTTATTATTTGATTCTATCAAATAATAAACCAAAACATGATACATGGACCGTGTGGTGAACACAATCGTGAATCACCATGTATGATCGACAACAAATGCTCCAAGCGTTATCCACGTGCTTTATTGGCAGAGACAATAACAGGTAATGATGGTTACCCCCTGTGCCGTCGTTGCTCTGTTGAAGATGGCGGTAGAACAATAGCGTTGAAATTTAAGAATAGGGATGTTGTAGTCAACAACACCTGGGTTGTTCCATATTCGCCGCTGCTGTCAAAAACATTCAAGGCACATTGAAATGTTGAGTACTGCGATTCGGTGAAAACTATTAAATATGTTTGCAAGTACGTCGCGAAAGGCAGCGACATGGCTGCTTTTGGTATAACACCTCCAAATAGTAACGATGAGGTGTACCAATATCAGATGGGAAGATATGTTAGTAGCAATGAAGCTATTTGGAGAATTTTTTCATTTGCCATACATGAACGTTATTCCACTGTAGTTAATTTAGCCGTCCATTTAGAGAATGGACAACGAGTTTACTTCACGGCAGAAAATGCGGCGCAGAGGGCTGAACATCCACCAGCCACAACGTTGACAAGCTTTTTCGAGACATGCATAAGAGATTCATTTGCAAGAACTTTGCTTTACTCAGAAATGCCAAAATACTTCACATGGAACGCATCATCCCAAAAATTTCAACGGCGAAAACGAGGACAGTCCGTACCGGGATATGTGAATGTTTATTCAAGCGATGCATTGGGGCGCATTTACACAATTCACCCAAGCAATGAACAATGTTTTTACTTGCGTTTATTATTGCTGAATTTTCGTGGAACAACTTCCTTCGAATATTTGCGAACCATCGATGGTGAAATATGTGCAACATATCGAGAAGCCTGTCAACGTTTACATTTATTAGAGGATGATATACATTGGGATCATACACTCTCCGATGCTGTTATTTCTTCTACTTCATATCCAATACGGTCACTTTTTGCCATCATAATTTCAACATGCTATCCATCGAACCCTCATCATTCGTGGGACAAATACAAAGACCGTATGGCTGAAGACATTTTGCATCGAGTACGATCAACAGCAGCAAATCCAGAAGTAGAAATTAGTGCTGAGATACATAATGAGGTATCGATATCTTTAGAGGATTTGTGCTTAATGATGTCCCGATGTTGCATGAATTAGGAATGCCAGCGCCTAATCGCCCCTTGCACGATGTATTTAATCGTGAATTTCAACGAGAAAAGGAATATGATAGAAATGCATTGAGTGAATCCGTACAAAGTAAGCTCCCACTTTTGAATCAGCATCAAAGGTCAGCATATCATACAGTCATGAAATCAATTGATGAGGACAATGGAGGTATTTATTTCCCCGATGCGCCCGGAGGAACTGGTAAAACATTCCTTATTTCTTTTATTTTAGATACGATTCGGGCACAAAATCAAATAGCACTGGCAATTGCATCATCTGGAAAAGCTGCTACATTATTAGAAGGCGGAAGAACCACTCACTCTGAGCTAAAACTGCCATTGAATTTGCATACGGTAGAGGAACCTACATGTAATATAAGCAAAACAGCAGCAATAGCGAAAGTACTTCAAAATTCCAAAATAATGATTTGGGATGAATGCACAATGGCTCATAAATGGGCGTTGGAGGCACTAGAAAGAACTCTAAGAGATTTGCAGAACAATCAGAACCTCCTTGGTGGTGCAATGATTCTACTGGCAGAAGATTTTCGACAAACATAGCCAGTCATTCCTAGATCAACGTCTGCTGATGAGATAAATGCTTGCTTGAAAATTTCGAATTTATGGAAATATGTTAAGAATGGTCTCATTCCTTTTCCCCCAAACTTTTGTCAGTTCACAACGTCAAAGGACGAATTGATCTCAAAAGTCTTTCCAGATATTCAAATGAAATATAGAAACCATGCTTGATGAATTGAATTCAAAATAAGATTAATGACCAATACTTTCTTTTAAGTCGATCGATTCCATTATCGATCCAAATGAAGTCGTCAATCATCCAACCGAATTCTTGAATTCGTTGGATTTGCCAGGATTACCTCCACATAATTTGCAGCTGAAAGTTGGCTCAGTAATTATCATGCTACGCAACCTTAATCAGCCAAAATTGTGTAACGGAACTAGACTTTCTGTTAAAAGAGTTTTTACAAACTTGATAGAAGGTACTATCATCATAGGAAAGTTCAAAGGTGAGGATGTCCTTATTCCAAGGATTCCACTAATGCCGTCTGATTTTCCTATCGAATTTAAGCGTGTCCAGTTTCCAGTGCGACTTGCATTTGCAATGACAATAAATTATTCACAAGGTCAATCGTTACAAGTTTGTGGAATAAACCTTCAATTGCCCTGTTTTTCGCATGGGTAGTTGTATATCGCCTGCTCGAGAGTTGGTAATCCATCTGCTCTATTTGTTTTCTGTCAAGAAGGAAAAACCAAAAATATTGTACATTATAGTGCATTGCAATTAAGTGTAATTTAGGCCTTTGGGTGTTTTTTTTTACTACATGATATATTTTGTCTTAGTGTTTTTCTTTAGTTACACCACCCGTGCGAAGCCAGGCCGGGCAGCTAGTTTAAAATACAGGTCAATCAAGTGTGTTTTGTTCACCCTGTTATTATGCAGAGCTGTGCCGAAGCCTTGTTCTTAGTGCTCGTGAAAGCACTCGAAGCACTTTTGGGCTCCTAAGCACTGTGCTCGCAAGCACTTCATTAAGCCGGTGCTTAGTGCTTGGTGCTTCGAGAATTTTTTGAGAAGGCTTAGTGCTTAATAATTCGCAAAAGTGCTCCTAAGCTCCGCAAAGTGCTCCCGAGCACCGCAAAGTGCTCCCAAGCACCAAAGTGCTAACGAGCACCGCGAAGTGCTCCCGAGCACTGCAGGGCTTCGAAGCACTTTTCGGGATTACTAAGCACTAAGCCCTTCATGGACTTGTCGAAACAGAAAAATGTCGGGCTATCGCGTGATTGGAGTAGACAAAGACAACTAATATATCGGTTGCCTCTGGTGTTTGGAGACATTCGACAAGGTATACAAGGATCCTCATTCGACACATTCGTGATATATGTGTTTACGTTTAGTTTTGTGCTACTATTATATGAAAACAATAAAATGCTTTCAGAGTCGAAGTGTCAAAGCGTAAGCTTTCAGCTGGGAATATCGAGATAAAATATATCGTATTCTATCTCGATCATGGGGATATTAGAATTCCGTTCTGAAGAGTGTTAAAAAATCTCAAGAAATCCACTGACGTGAAGTCACGTGGATTATACTTATTAAATTTTCGTATTCGTATGTTACACATTCCGGTTAACATTCAAAATTTCATTATTTTTTTTCTCTATAATTTGGAACCTAATGATCTGATTGAAATGATATTTTGCATTCTTTGAGGTAGTATGATTGCGTGGAGGTTCGAAAGAAATTCCGAGAGTATCGCAAAATTAGAGTATTTAAGAAAATTATATTTCTTGAGCTTAACAGAGTTCTGGATGAGTGATTTAGGTCATTTATGGCAGATGTGGCCAATTTCTATATTGAAATACTTAAATATCAATTGAATTAGATTATTTGCTATAGGATGGGAAAAATAGAAATGAATATTGTTTTTTATCTCCTGATTAAACGGTCATCACGAAGATGTCTATTTTGGAAGTTATGGGACAAACATATATAATTATGCTCACGTCAATAACACTGTAACTTCCCGACCGATTTTGTCTATAAACGAACTTAGCCGAGATATTTAAGCTCTGAATCTACCCTGCAACTTTTCAGGGCTCTAGATTTTTCGTTTGGAGTGTAATAGTGTTTACGGAAGTCCGAACAGCCAAACATCGATATGGATAACGGATTCATCATCAGGGAGTCAAACACATCAAGTATTGGATTTCAATTCGATATTATCTGGGTTTTTTTGAGAAATATTGGGAATATAAAATTTTGAATGGATATATCCACGGAATCATTAGGCGGATTTAACCCATTTACAAATTATACCGTCGTTATACGTTTACCCATTCTAAATTTCATATTCCCATAATTTCCAAGAATTAAGATCAAATTGAATCCAGTACTTCAATGAAAAATGACATGATTCAAATATAAAATTTTGTGGTGCCGAATTTTGAATTTTATTTCAATCTAACTAAACGATCATCACGAAATCGTACGAATTTGCTCATTAGCTTTCGTCAACAAGCCTAACGGCCCATAGTAAACACAATAACTTCCGAAAGAAACAACTAAGAAACTCGATATTTGTGAAGCCTCAATAACTCAATAAAATCAACCAGCACCTGATGAAAGGCAGCAGTTTCATCAGTACCAAGGCATGGCGTAGAAAGATAAACTCTCTCAAAACGGTGTGTAACTTGGACGCGAAAAGCGCAGCTGAAACAGCCATACCGGTTTTCGCACTGCGGTGTAGAAAGGAAACGGAACTCCTACTACACTATACTACTTCCAAATCATCCAAATGACTAGTACGAACAGAACCACGGCCCTCAGTCCGGGGCACCCCTTAGGTGGGGAGAGGGTGCTAAGAATCCCCCCGTCAAACATAAACAGATATCAAATATATAACAGAACAACACGAATTGCCACTTGGAATGTGCGCAGTTTATATATGGCCGGAAAACTCGCCAACGTCGATGCAGAGATGAATAGACTACATATCAAAATATTAGGCCTTAGCGAAGTCCGATGGCCCGGCGCAGGAAAACAAAAAACCAAACATGGTGTCATATATTACTCTGGAGGTAATGATCCTCAACACCGTTATGGGGTGGCCATCATGATCACGTCCGAGTTAGAGAAATCTGTTGTGGATTTCATCCCGTTAGGAGAACGAGTCATGCTACTAAAGCTAAAAACCTCTCACCGTGTTCTGAATATCATACAGGCATATGCACCAACCAATGACAAAACGGATGACATGGTTGAAGACTTTTACGCCGAACTCGAAGAAGCCTTGAAGTTGACAAAAAATGGTGAGATTACAACAATTCTTGGAGACTTTAATGCAAAGATCGGATCAGGAAATGATGATGGAGATTATGTGGGAAAATATGGTCTGGGAGAACGGAACGAAAGAGGCGATCGACTTGCACAGTTTTGCTCAGAACAACGTCTAAGCATTGCCAACACTTTTTTCAAGCTCCACAAAAGACGTTTATACACTTGGCGTTCACCTGCCGATCGAGACGGACATATAGTAAGAAATCAAATAGATTACATTCTCGTAAGACACGAATATAAAAAGTTTATTAAATCAGTCAAAACATACCCTGGAGCAGATATCAACAGCGACCACAACCCAGTTGTGATGGACATTAAAATACACCGCTTTGTTAAATCTAAACTGGCCCCACGACAGAAACGTATTGATATAGGGAAACTCGAGAATCTGGCAGAAAGAACACGAATCAGTCAAAAACTTGAGAACAGGTTGAAAGAAGTTGAGAGATCTATAAACAACGTATCAGATGAAGACATTGAGTTTTCATGGGAAGCTCTGAAGAAAGCGTTAACTACAACCCAAGAGACTGACATTGGATTTACAAATAACACCAAAAAACAGGAGTGGATGACTGATGAAATCCTCACACTTATGAATGAACGAAGAGAACAAAAACACAACAATACAGATAAATATGACGAAATTAACAGGCTCATTCGTGCGAAATGCAGACAAGCCAAAGAATCATGGTTGGCGAACAAATGCACGGAAATAGAAATACTTCAGAAGAGGCACGATCTCTTTAACTTGTACAAGAATATCAAAGAGCTTACGAGCAGGCAGCGGAGAGGTCATGGTGGAATATTAAGGGGCTCCAACAATGAAATTCTTATAGGAGTAGATGAGAAACTAAAAAGGTGGAAAGAATACACCGAAGATCTCTTTAATGACATGAGACCAGACTCACCTCCTGATATATGCGAAATCAACGAAAGGGCTCCTGAAATCACAAAAGAAGAGGTCAAACATGCAATTAAACTACAAAAGAACAGAAGAACAGTTGGTCCTGACAACGTGCATGCGGAAACATTTAAACTTGCAGCTGCCGAGGACGGGGTTGGTCTAGATCTCATTACTACTGTATTTAACCGAATGTACAGAGTCGGAGAAATACCCACAGACTGGCTGAGATCCACCTTT
Organism: Myrrha octodecimguttata; assembly: GCA_958510865.1. Lineage (NCBI taxonomy): Eukaryota > Metazoa > Arthropoda > Insecta > Coleoptera > Coccinellidae > Myrrha > Myrrha octodecimguttata. The sequence goes on from OY294056.1 coordinate 15,884,286, forward strand.
GTTACTTTGCCAAAGAAGAACAAGGCATCACAATGTGACGAATACCGCATGATCAGTTTGATGTCCCACGCCTTGAAGATATTCTTGCGGATCATTCATAACCGCATATATAAAAAGTGTGAGTCCGTAATTGGCCGCTCGCAATTTGGCTTTAGGAATGGGACGGGTACCCGAGAAGCTCTTTTCTCTTTGAATGTGCTGACTCAGAGATGTAGGGACATGAACGTCGATGTATTCGCGTGCTTTATTGATTATAAAAAAGCTTTTGATTGTGTGTCACATCAAAAAATGATCAACATCCTAAAATCAACCGGGATCGATGCTCAAGATCTAAAGATCATTACTGAACTTTATTGGCACCAAACAGCAACAGTCAAAATCGAAGGGTCCACATTGGAAGAGATAGCAATAAGAAGAGGCGTGCGACAGGGTTGTGTACTGTCCCCACTACTGTTTAATCTCTACTCTGAGGCAATATTCATCGAAGCTCTCGAAAATTCAACTGCAGGCATAAAGATCAATGGAATCAATATAAATAACCTTCGATACGCAGATGATACCGTCGTAATAGCCAGCAGTATAACAGAACTTCAATCCCTTATGAACGTTATTGTGGAGTATAGTGAGAACTTTGGGCTTTATATGAATACATCCAAGACCAAACTGATGGTATTCTCAAAATCACCAAGACCCGTTACTCTAATGATCAACGGAGAGCACATTACACAAGTGTCATCTATAAAATACTTGGGGGTACTCGTCAGCCAGCAATGCGACTCAAAGACCGAAATCAGATCAAGAATTGCGCAAGCACGGAAAACTCTGAATAACATGAGGACACTTCTGGCATGCCGGGACCTCAGCCTGGACCACCGGATTAGATTACTTCGCTGCTACATCTTCCCTGTCCTTCTGTACGGATGTGAGAGCTGGACCATTGATGCAACCACAGAGAAGAGAATCGATGAGTTCGAAATGTACGCATACAGACGAATGCTGCGAGTTTCTTGGACGGCACATAAGACAAACATAGAGGTTATACAGCAGATGGGTAAGCACAAAGAACTCCTCACGACAATCAAGGAGAGAAAGCTGCAGTACCTAGGACATATCATGAGAGGCGAACGATATGAGATTCTCCGCCTGATAATAGAAGGAAAGATCGAAGGAAAACGGTCAGTCGGCCGTAGACAAAATTCATGGCTGAGGGACTTACGTAAATGGTTCGGACAGACGTCCATAGAAATTTTCAGAATTGCGGTTTCCCGCACAACAATAGCCATTTGGATCGCCAACCTTCGTAGGGAGACGGCGTCCAAAGAAGAATAACGTAGGCCGAATTCGTGACCACTCACCTAATGATTCCATTTAGCAATTCAAAATTTTAACACCCAAAATTTTCAAAATACAGATAAGATCGAATTTGAATCCAGTATTTGATTGAAAAATGACAACTTGAAGGTTCACACGGAATGTCATGGGGATAATATGATCAGAAGATCGCAGAATATTGAGTAATTGAAAATAAATATTATTTTTTTAGATTGTTTCAATCATCACGAAATTTCGCACCAGGTTGCAAATCAGTATTTTCAAACTAGTTACCAAGTTTCACAATGATTGAGATTGTATGTTTTTTAATTACTCCGGAAAAAATAACGATACTGAGTAAAAAAAAATTTCCTCCAAATATTTTTTCACAATATCTCTGAGAATTATGAACATATCGATCTGAAATTTGGTAAACTGCTATGAAATATGGAGCTCAAGGTATAAGCAGATTTTTTTCAAATTTAGTGAACTGTTACTGATAATGGAAATTTTTCAGAAAAAATTTCGAAAAAACTTTTTCAATCTTACAGGGAGTTGCGTGTCATTGTGCCCCAACTAAGTGCCAAGTTTCAATCACAGGAAAATAACCTCAAAATTTCAAATAGCTATAATGCTGAAACCGTTGGGCCGCTTGTGCCCATCAACGGACATAACCGCGGCATTCGGATGCTCGACCTATCCTGAAAGTTTTAAGCCTCTAGTTTGCTCCGTTCGACAGATATAGGGTCCTTGGTAGGCCAGCCGGCCGAACAGAATCGACTTCGACACCCGATCAGTGGGTTAAACCTAGTCGTTTGAGAGCATTCTCGGCTCAAAATTCGAAAATTACAGATAAACCAAACACCAAACAAACGATAGCACGCTATTTCCTAGAACATGCGCGCCGTAGGCCATTTCATGCAGATTTCATCAATAGAATCAAAGCTTGAATTGAGGGTTGAATTTGTAATGATGAGTTCAGAAAAAAATTGGCGTCATAAGTTTCCTGATTTTGAATATAATAAAATTCATCAGTTTTTCTCTTCAGAAACCTCATAGAGCAAGCAAAGTTTTGTTGAACCCACACTATAGGAAGAGATACATGAGCATCGAGATGCTTAGTCAATATGTTTATCATGAACCATGACGTAATCAAAACATGGTGTGCTCATCTGTGATCGTATTCACCAATGATGACGTAACTTTTTTCATTCTAATTCAAAGCAAAGAATATACATTTCCTTGGTTTTTAATCTTACCGACGTCTCTTTTTTTTCAGATGAGCACATCAAGTTTTTTACATCATGATCATGAACATACACTTCCACTAAATATATCATGAACATCCACTCAGAAATATTCAAGAAAAAATTAATGAATTTCTACATGAAAACGAAAACGAATAAATAGAGAACAAATCCTCATTGTTAGTTGGAAAAAACTATGATTGAATAACATACAATTCGAGTATAGTTCCGATCGTATCCTGTTGATTGAAATTTGGCAAATCGATCGGAAATTGATAGACTCGTCAAAGTTTGTTCAAACCATCTATAGTCTGAGGAAATAATATGAACTAAATACAGCACTAGTACAGTATCTTTGAATGCATTATACTTTATACAGTCGAGTTTTTCAGTTCTATCACATTTTTTTCTGTTTTCACTGATTGTTTTTCAGTTCCATTTTATCTTTATTCAATGTCCTTCAATGGATCTTGTCGATTTTTATTTGACTCTTTCTGGATGTTTTCTATTTTTCTGATTCTTTATGTCCATTTTCGGATCTTTTATATTTCTGTTTAAGTCTGATCATGTTTTTCATACAACGGTTTTAAACTGTGTACATCATCATGGAAAAATATAGGGTGTTACATTTGAAAGAATAGAGAAAAAACAATTTGAAATTCTTCATATTTGGACATTGATAACGGACACCCTGTATAAGAGAAGTTGATTATTTAGGAACGATGACTAACCAAATTCATGTTTCTATCGCTTCTGGAAATCGGTAAAGCGCTTTTACCGAACTACTGTTTCGTAGCAATTTTGCAGTTTTTTCTGAATAAAATCCGTACCGCTGAAAAAATATCCCTAATATTTTGCGTCATGATAGAGGTATTAAAGAGCATTCAAAATATGCGAAAATATAAGGAGTGTTCCTCTCACAAAATCACTCATTTGTTGAATAATTTAATTTGGGAACACCCTGTCTATTGGAATATAATTTCCTGAGATGCAGAATTGAAAGTAGGTACAAAGGGAATGCTTTCCATCTAAATTTCTAAAACGTCTGGTTTGGCAGCTATAGAAGCCTAACGCACTATTGCAGGACCCTGTATATAATATGTAAAGAAAGTCGGGAACTCCGAACGTTTCGAATATTTGAAGAAATTATTATCTTTTCGTATGAAAAAAAAAATGATAAGACTAAAACAGAAATATAAAAGCTCCGAAAATGGACATAAAGAATCAAAAAAATAGGAAAGATCCAGAAAGGGGACAAATAAAAATCGAAAAGATCCATTGAAGGACATTGAATAAAGATGAAATGGAAGTGAAAACAGAAAAAATGTGAAAAAACTGAAACATTCGATTGTATAAAGCCTAATGCATTCAAAGAAACTGTACTAGTGCTGTCTTTAGTTCATATTATTTCCTCAGACTATATATGGTTTGAACAAACTTCGACGAGTCTGTCAATTTCCGATCGATTTGCCAAATTTCAATCAACAGGATACGATCGGTGCTCCATCATGCTGAAACCACTTTTCATTTCGTATTTCTGAAGTTAACACTGCTAACATTCCGGGAAGAATGTTCTGAATGAAATTCAAATATGCAGCTCCATCTAAATTTCCTTCGAAAAAATGAGAGCCTATCACATGATTGCCGATTACTGCTCCCGAGACATTCAATGACCACCTGTGTTGATTATCTATTTCCCTTATTATTCTTAATTTTTGGATTTTCTACAGAGTAATAATGAAAATTGTGCCTATTGACGGCTCCGGAATTGTGGAAGGTTTCTTCATCACTGAATAAAACGAATTCAAAAAATGTAGGGTTCTGTTCAATTTGAAAACTCAGTTACAGAAATTCAGACGGTTTTCAAAATCGCTATCAGAAAGCGCCTGGTGCATCTGAATGTGGTAGGCATGATAAATGCACTTTTTGAGGATTCTTTGAACTGGACGCTAACTTATACTACAGGCTACACCAAGCTCCCTTTGGCTTGTGTGTGGATTTTCAGTTATATGCAGTAAAGCCTCGAGCTCTTTGTCTTCGTAAGTGGCCGATTTTATCATCTCTTATTTTATACTTGACATCTCCTGTCTTTACAAATCTGTTTCAAGGCCTCCAAAAACTCGACTCATATGGATGACTTCTACCGGGATATTCGACAGCATAGGATCTACTGGCTAATAAACAGTTTCTGTGGCACTATACCAACATGAAAATCATATCAACCATTTCATCATTACCAAAATTCATCTCAATTTATTGTATTCGGAAATAACTTTGAGCTCTGAATAATAATATTTTGATCAGTAATAATAATCGATGTACTTAATAACAGTTTCTGTAGCACTGCTCCGACATGAAAATCATATGAATCATTTCATGAATATTAATTTTTTTGGATGCCGATAAAACTCTGTAATCTTAAGGATACACAAGTAACCAATAATACCTAAGTATGTATTACTTATTCGGACAAACATTATCATATTCATGTTGAACTTCAAGGATTATAATTTTGGAAGGGTTTTAAAATTTTTCGAAAATTGGTCATTCAGTTTGGTTTCATTGTGTGACTCATTTAAAATATCCTTTAGTTTATTATGTTCATTTTTCCTGAAATTTTTGGTTGAAATGTCATTTTTCGTGTCTGTTGGACACAGGAGTGAAAATAATCCTAAGGTTACTTCTGAAAACATGTATGGTTTTAAACTGTGTACATCATCATGGAATAAAATACAGGGTATTACATTCGAAAAAATAGAGAAAAAACAATTTGAATTTCTTCATTTTTGGACGTTGATAACGGACAACCTTTATAAGAGAGGTTGATCATTTAGGAACGATGACTAGGCAAAATTATGAGTTAAAAGAAATCCTGATAAAATTCATGTTTCTATCGCTTCCGGAAATCGGTAAAGGGCTTTTACCGATCTACTGTTTGGTAGAAATTTTGCAGTTTTTCTGAAAAATATCCCTAATATCTTGCGTCATGATAGAGGTATTGAAGATCATTCAAAATATGCGAAAATATAAGGGGTGTTTCATTTACAAAATCAATCATTTGTTGAATTATTTTATTTGGGAACACCCTGTATATTAGAGAATAATTTCCTGAGATGCAGAATTGAAAGTAAGTTTCATAGATATTCTGCAGTTTTGCTGATTAAGATCCGTACCGTTGGAAACATATCCCTAATATTTCGCATCATGGTAGAGATATTGAAGAGCATTGAAAATATGCAAAAATATAAGGGGTGTTTCATTCAAAAAATCACTAATTTGTTGAAAAATTTTATTTGGGAATACCCTGTATATTAGAAATGAATTTCCTGAGATGCAGTATTGAAAGTACAAAGAGAATGATTTTCAACTATATTCCCAAAACGTCTGGTTTGGCAGCTATGGAAGCCTAACGCACTATTGCAAGACCCTGTACAAGAAAATATAGTTCCGAAAATTTTTCACAATTCAAAAGATACAATGAGGAAATCTATTTTTGTTGCAAGAATTTCTGATGATGGTAGATTTCTTTAGGTTGTGATTGGTTTGATTTCTGTAATAGTCTACAACCTGAGCATTCAGAGTTTCATAGAACCACGTTTGAAGAAAATAGTTCTGTTGAAACTACCACTGTATATATCATGAACATCCACTCAGAAATATCCAACAAAATATTAAAAAATTTGTACATGAATACAAAAACGAATATATAGAGTACAAATCCCTATTGTTAGTTCGAAGAAACTATGATTGAATAACATATAATTCGAGTATGAATCCGATCTTATCCTGTTGATTGTAAATTTGCAAATCGATCAGAAATTGACAGACTCGTCAAAGTTTGTTCAAACTACCTATAGTCTGAGGAAATAATATGCACTAAATACAGCGCTAGTACAGTATCTTTGAATGCATTATACTTAATAGAATAGAGTTTTTCAGTTCTTTCACATTTTTTCTGTTTTCACTGATTTTTCTTCAGTTCCATTTTTATCTTTATTCAATGTCCTTCAATGGATCTTTTCGATTTTTACTTGTCCTTTTCTGGATCTTTTTAATTTTTTTGATTCTTTATGTCCATTTCCGGATATTTTATATTTCTGTGTTTGCCTTATCATTTTTTTCCATACAAATATATAATAATTCTTTTAAATATACAAAAAATCGGAGTTCCCGACTTTCTTCACATATTATATATAAGAAAATATAGTTCCGAAAATTTTTCACAATTCAAAAGAATATAATGAATAGATCTTTTTCTGTTGAAAGAATTTCTGATGATAGTAGATTTCTTGTGGTTGTGATTGGTTTGACTTTGGTAATAGTCTTCAACCTGATATAGCATTCAGAGTTTCATAGAACCTCATTTGAAGAAAATAGTTCTATTGAAACTTCCACTGAATATATCATGAACATCCACTCAGAAATATTCAACGAAAAATCAATGAATTTCTACATGAATACGCAAACGAATTAATGGAGTACACATCGTCATTGTTAGTTTGAAAAAACTATGATTGAATAACATATAATTCGAGTAGGAATCCGATCTTATCCTGTTGATTGAAATTTTGCAAATCGATCGGAAACTGACAGACCCGTCAAAGTTTGTTCAAACTACCTATAGTCTGAGGAAATAATATGCACTAAATACAGCGCTAGTACAGTATCTTTTAATGCATAATACTTGATACAATCGAGTTTTCAGTTCTTTCACATTTTTTTCTGTTTTCACTGATTTTTCTTCAGTTCCATTTTTATCTTTATTCAATGTCCTTCAATGGATCTTTTCGATTTTTACTCGTCCTTTTCTGGATCTTTTGAATTATTTTGATTCTTTATGTCCATTTTCGGATCTTTTATATTTCTGTTTTAGAGTACAAATCCTCATTGTTAGTTTGAAAAAACTATGATTGAATGACATATAATTCGAGTATAGATCCGATCGTATCCTGTTGACTGAAATTTTGTAAATCGATCGGAAATTGACAGACTCGACAAAGTTTGATCAAACTACCTATAATCTGAGGAAATAATATGCACTATATACAGCAGTATTACAGTATCTTTGAATGCATTATCCTTTATACAATCGAGTATTTCAGTCCTTTCACATTTTTTCTGTTTTCACTGATGTTTTTTTCAGTTCCATTTTTATCTTTATTCAATGTCCTTCAATGGATCTTTTCGATTTTTACTTGTCCCTTTCTGGATATTCTCTATTTTTTTGATTCTGTCCAACTCCGGATCTTTTATATTTCTGATTTAGTCTTATCATTATTTTTTCATCAAAAATTTAATAATTCCTTCTAATATACAAAAAATTCGGAGTTTCCGACTTTCTTCACATATTATATGTGAGACAATATGGTTCCGAAAATTTCCCACAATTCAAAAGAATACAATGAATAGATCTTTTTTTTGTTGCAAAGATTTCTGATGATAGTAGATTTCTTGTGGTTGTGATTGGTTTGGTTTTGGTAATAGACTACAACCTGATAAAGCATTCAGAGTTTCATAGAACCTCATCTGAAGAAAATAGTTCTATTGAAATCTCAGAAATATTCAACAAAAAATTAATGAATTTCCACATGAATACGAAAACAAATAAATAGAGTACAAATCTTCATTGTTAGTTTGAAAAAACTATGATTGAATAACATATAATTAGAGTATAGATCCGATCGCATCCTGTTGATTGAAATTTTGCAAATCGATCGGAAATTGACAGACTGGTCAAAGTTTGTTCAAACTACCTATGGTCTGAGGAAATAATATGCACTGAATACAGCGCTAGTACAGTATCTTTGAATGCATTATACCTTATACAATCGAGTTTTTCAGTTCTTTCAAATTTTTTCTTTTTTCACTGTTTTTTTTTCAGTTCTATCTTTATCTTCATTCAAAGTCTTCAATGGATCTTTTCGAGTTTTACTTGTCCCTTTCTGGATTTTTTTCTATTTTTTGATTCTTTATGTCCATTTTCGGATCTTTCATATTTTCATGTTAGTCTTATCATTTTTTTTCATACAAAAATATAATAATTCCTTCAAATATACAAAAAAATCGGAGTTCCCGACTTCCTTCACATATTATATATAAGACAATATATTTCCGAAAATTTTTCACAATTCAAAAGAATATAATGATAGATCTTTTTTTGTTGAAAGAATTTCTGATGATAGTTGATTTCCTGTGGTTGTGATTGGTCTGACTCTGGTAATAGTCTACAACCTGATAGCATTCAGAGTTTCATAGAACCTCATTTGAAGAAAATAGTTTCATTGTAACTTCCACTGAATATATCATGAACTTCCACTCAGAACATTCAACAAAAAATTAATGAATTTCTACATGAATACGAAAACGAATAAATAGAGTACGAGTCCTCATTGTTAGTTTGAAAAAACTATGATTGAATTACATATAATTCCAGTATAAATCCGATCGTATCCTGTTGATTGAAATTTTGCAAATCGAACGGAAATTGACAGACTCGTCAAAGTTTGTTCAAACTACCTATAGTCTGAGGAAATAATATGCACTAAATACAGCACTAGTACAGTATCTTTGAATGCATATTACTTTATACAATCAAGTTTTCAGTTCTTTCACATTTTGTCTGTTTTCGCTGATTTTTTTTCAGTTCCATTTTTATCTTTATTCAATGTCCTTCAATAGATCTTTTCGATTTTTACTTGTCCTTTTCTGGATCTTTCCTATTTTTTTGATTCTCTGTGTCCATTTTCGGATCTTTTTTATTTCTGTTTTAGTCTTGTCATTTTTTTCCTACAATAACATAATAATTCTTTTGAATATACAAAAAATTCGGAGTTTCCGACTTTCTTTACAAATAATATACAGGGTCCAGCAATAGTGCGTTAGGCTTCCATAGCTGCCAAACCAGACGTTTTAGAAATTTAGTTGGAAAGCATTCCCTTTGTACCTACTTTCAATTCTGCATCTCAAGAAATTATTTTCTAATATACAGGGTGTTCCCAAATAAAATTATTCAATGAATGAGTGATTTTGTTAATGGAACACCCCTCATATTTTCGCATATTTTGAATGCTCTTCAATACCTCTATCAGTACGCAAGATATTAGGGATATTTTTACAACGGTACGCATCTTACTCAGAAAAAACTGCAAAATTTCTACGAAACAGTAGTTCGATAAAAGCCCTTTACCGATTTCCGGAAGCGATAGAAGCATGAATTTTATCAGGATTTCTTTAAACTCATAATTTTGCCTAGTCATCGTTCCTAAATGATCAACCTCTCTTATACAGGTTGTCTGTTATCAGTGTCCAAATATGAAGAATTTCAAATTTTTTTTCTCTATTTGTTCGAATGTAATACCCTGTATTTTATTCCATGATAATGTACACAGTTTAAAACCATACATGTTTTCAGAAGTGAGCTTAGGATTATTTTCACTCCTGTGTCCAACAGACACGAAAAATGACATTTCAACCAAAAGTTTCAGGAATAATGAACATAATAACTAACGGATATTTTAAATGAGTCACACAATGAAACCAAACTGAATGACCAATTTTCAAAAAATTTTAAAACCCTTCCAAAATTATAATCCTTGGAGTTCAACATGAACATGATAATGTTTGTCCGAATAAGTAACACATACGTAGGTATTATTGGTAATTTGTGTATTCGATTACAGAGTTTCGTCGGCATCCAAAAAATTATTATTAATGAAATGGTTCATATGATTTTCATGTCGAAGCAGTGCTACAGAAACTGTTATTAAGTACATCGATTATTATTACTGATCAAAATATTGTTATTCAGAGCTCTAAACTATTTCCAAATACAATAAATTGAGATGAATTTTGGTGAAGATGAAAGGGTTAATATGATTCAAATATTGTTATTCAGAGCTCGAAATTATTTCCGAATACAATAAATTGAGATGAATTTTGGTGAAGATGAAATGGTTGATATTATTTTCATGTTGAGGCAGTGCCTCAGAAACTGTTTATTAGCCAGTAGATCCTATGCTGTCGAATATCCCGAAAGAAGACATCCACATGGGTCGAGTTTTTGGAGGCTTTTAAACAGATTTGTAGAGACAGGAGATGTCAAGTATAAAAAAGAAGAGATGATAAAATCGGCCACTTACGAAGACAAAGAGCTCGAGGTTTTACTGCATATAACTGAAAATCCACACACAAGCCCAAGGGAGCTTGGTGTAGCCTGTAGTATAAGTTAGCGTCCAGTTCAGAGAATCCTCATAAAGAGTAAGTATCATGCCTACCACATTCAGATGCACCAGGCGCTTACCGATAGCGATTTTGAAAGCCGTCTGAATTTCTGTAACTGGGCAAGTTTTCAAATTGAACAGAACCCCTTCATTTTTTGAATTTCTCTTATTCAGTGATGAAGAAACCTTCCACAATTCCGGAGCCGTCAATAGGCACAATTTTCATTATTACTCTGTAGAAAATCCAAGAATTATAAGGGAAGTAGACAATTACAACTTGTGGTCATTGAATGTCTCGGGAGCAGTAATCGGACAATAACTCTTAGAGTGTTCGAAAGTTGTTATTGATCAGTAAGAATATTCCAAGATGATAAAAATCAGTACTTGAAAACGAAAATCTTTGAAATTCGGTTTCAAAGAATTCGAACCTGATATATGCTTATATACAGGCTGTTATTCATTTTTGGACAAATTTAGATATTTAATTTTTCGTCCGACATGCGATCATCGCCTACAGAACAAACCAGTTCTTCAGAATGGGCATACCTTAACAAAATAACTGAAGCAGAATTAATGAGACAATAGAAAGATAATAGAAGGGTGTTTACTTATCCTTTGATCAATAAAAATTGATTTTATTTTATAACGTGTGTCTAGCGTGAAGAGTTCACAAAATGGAATGTGTCGCTACATGGGAGGGTCTAAAAAATAACAACTAATTTTAAGAATTGGAGGGGCGTACACAATGTTGAAAGTCTTCTTCCTGAATCAACCCAAGGACTTATGGATTGATATGTTTTCTGGAACACCCCCATAAAGAGGTGAACTTTGTTTGTTAGTATATTACGTTACCAGTGAGAAGACTGACCCATTACAAATCAGTGGGGGAATGTTGTCGCACGAGGCGCCAGCGATATCCCACTAGTGTGATATGGCACTTTCCACACAAGTAATGTACACTATTTTTCCGACGACCACAGATCGTGTGCTATTTGCCATTTTCGCATTTGATCGACGGAAAAGGCTTTTTTCGGGTAGTCATAGGTTCCATTTCATTTCGATAAATGTTCGTATTGGGTGAGAAAACTATTAATTCTGAAGGAAAAGGTAAAAGGCCTGTAGCTTGTATGTAGGGTTTCCACTTATAAATGTGCTCAATCATATAACCAGGACGGCAACTCGATGCGGCCTAACCACCGAAACGTAAACACAATAATTTCCGAAAGAAACAACTTAGAAACTCGATATTTGTAGAGAAGGTTTAGACCTTAATTTCAAAGGCCGAATTCGTGAATGGATAAAATCCACCCAATGATTCCGCAGATGTACCCATTCAAAGTTTATTCTCACAATATTTACAAAAATAAAGATTAGATCGAATTGAACTCCAGTTCTTCATCGAAAACTGACAGTTTGAAGGTTTATACAGAATTTAATGAGGATAATATGAAGAGAAAATCACAGAATATTGAATATTTGAAAAAAAAAATTTGAAATTTTTCTTTCAGATTGTTGTAATGACACGATCATCACGAAATTTAGCTCAATTTTATCCTTCAGCATCTTTGAACTAGCTGGAAAGTTTCATCACGATTGAATCAGTATTTCTTGAGTTATACCGAAAAAAACAACGACACCGAGAAGAAAACCACGAAATTCTACATATTTTCCGCAATATCTCCAAAATCAATAGCCGTATCGAATTGAAATTCAATACACTGCTGTGAAATATGGAGCTGAAAGTATGACTGGAATATGAACAATGGTTTCAGAAAAAAAAATTTTTTCGGAAAATCTTTTTTTAATTCAGTGACCATAAGATTTCAACGAAATTTTGCTTAAAGTTGCGCGTCGTCATGCTCCAAATAACTGCCAAGTTTCAATCCAATCGCTTCAGTAGTTTCTGAAATATGAGGAAATTATCCTCAAAATTTCAAATGGCTATAACTCCGAAACTGTCTGGACGATTTGGCCCATTAATGTACTTAACCTGAGTTTTTTGAAATGCAACCCCTCCTGAAATTTTCAAGTTGATGGAATCCTTCTTACGCCCGTTATCGTGGTGACGGCTGGCCGGACAGAATCGATTTTGGCACAGGATTCGTCATCAGTGAGTCCAACCTAGTCGTTTAAGACCATTTTCGGCTCAATAATCGATGATTACAGACATTTGGGCAGAACGATAGCTGCTGTTCCCCAGAACATGCGCGCAAAAACGCATATACGATATAATTCGAAAGAATTTGAAATCAAATTAACTCCTGAATGTATCCCTATTCGTTAATCTGGTGGTAATGATGCAACCTCTTACTCCCTATCTATTTATTTCAACTTTACAATTAAAAATTACTATTTACAAACACAAAATCAGGTACAATGAATCTGAGATCCGCGATTCGAAGAGGCACTTATCTTAAAAGTAAGGATCCGGCGGTATGATCCTCCAAAATACAGGTACCACGCAGGAAGTCTAGCTTCAAGAGATTCCAACCAGAATAAAGTCCAGAATTAAGATGTTCCAGTAATAATTAGCTTCGGAACAAAGGCATTCCAACAATGATTGCTTCCAGTATTAAGATGATCCAGTTAAACCTTGGGTCCGGTAGTAGGATGTCCGAATGGGCATTAGTCCCAGTAAAAAGGTAATCCAGCAGTCGATAGCTCGGTACAAAGATGTTTAAGTGGCCAACAGCCCCGGTACAAAGATGATTTAGTGAGCAGTAGCCCCGGTACAAAGATGTTTCAGTGTGCGATAGCCCCGGTACAAAGACGCCTTTTGAATAGACGTCTTATAAGAAACAATAAAACTTCAAAATTCCACGATGTTAATGGATTACGAAGTTCGTTTATTCGTTAAACTCTAGCAAGGTGTTTACTCTCCAAATTCTTATGCACGAAAAGAAAGAATTTTCCATCGGCCAGACCGAATTAGAGTCGCGCATGCGAAACACACACTCAACTGTCAAAGCGAAGTGCGTTTTCCAGCGACCGATCGTATAATCTCAGTAAGGCGTTTTTGCTTGAGATCGGAATTGAAATTAATAGTATGACGTATTTTCGCGATGGAAACTGAAATCGACAGTGGAGCGTTTTGTAACGTTACACACACCACTTACCAGGAAAAAAAAATTTTGAAGAAATTTTTTTAGAAAAATGTAAAGCCAATAAGTTTCGATTAATTTTGAAAAATAGAATAGTTACTATGAGGAAAATAAAGTTCTTTAACGTTAAATGCCAAATTGAAAGTTAAGTCAAATGGATGAAAGGGAAATTAATCTTGCAGGTCACACAGCATAACTGAAACAAACATAAATTCACATGAAATTCATACGGTAATGAAAGAGAAATAGAAACTCGAAAGACAAGGTTTAATTTACATAAAATGTTAGGTAATAATCGTCGTATTGGTAGAGAAGTCGGCAGGTAGACAAAGTCAGGAGTCAAAACGTGTAGATATAAGAAAAGATAGGTATCGACTAATCGACAGGTAAGGTAGTTTACACGAATCAAATCCCGAAATCATCCAGACTGAGGTACTCAAAATCGACAAAGTTATAAACGGTAGGCAGCAGTAGTCAAGATAAAGATGTTTCTTTCCGGAGCAATGAAGTCTAACAAGTGGCACGATGCAGATAAAAAACGAAACTGTTAGGAAATTGTGGAAAGGAAGGAAGGAATCGAGAAGAAAAAAAAAAAGGGAAAGTACTATTGATATCTCGAGGTGGTCTTCCAAGTTTCAAAGCTCGAAATTTGAAGCTAATTAATTAATCTCACTGAAGGTGTTAAAGATGTATGTGAAGATGATGTAACCAATAATATCAAGAGGTATTTAAAGCTAATTTATCTGACTGAAGATGTTAAATGTGTATCAGCGATCACTCCCCAAGCAGGCCTCTCCTAGAAAGCGATCCCCAATATGCGAAAATAATTTAAGTAGATAATAAATTGGAAAAACATTCCCGGAAATACGTAGGAAAGAAAAGATAAGATTGGGCGCCAGCGATTACAAACCGCAAAGTAGGTTCGATATAAGGAAGCGGAAATAGGTAATAGAAATAGGTAATAGGGATAGATAATAGGAAATAGGTAATAGAGAATAGGTAATAGGGATAGATACAAACAACAGGTACGGAAAGAGAAAGAGAAGTGTCCGCCCGTTGGTACAAATAATAACTGCATCCAAAAATGCAAGAAAAATAATCTCTATGAGACTCACAGATCAAAGAAAACTTCAAAGTAAATCGCTAACTACGATAAATTTTCAATCAAGATACTGCATAGCCGCTCTAAACTTCAAAATATTAAAAGATACGTTGTGAGACTCACAGATTAAAGAAAACTTCAAAGTAAATCGCTAACTACGCCAAATTTTCAATCAAGATACTGCATAGCCGCTCTAAACTTCAAAATATTAAAAGATAAGATGCCCACAGGCATAAGATACGATAGGTGTCCGAGACACAAAAGATACGGTATTTGCCAACCGGCATTAGATAAATTGTCATTAGACACGATAAGATACGGTAATTGTCATAAGACACGATAAGGAAAATGATACGGTAATTGTCGAATCGAAGGCCCGAGAAAACTTCAAAGTAAACCGCAGACTACGCTCAAATTTCCATTCAAGGCACTGCATAGCTGCGTTAAACTCGAAAGATTAATCGCCATCTTCACGAAATCGACATGTAAACCAAAAAGAAAAAAAACTAATAAATATTTGCACCGGACAGACCGACACTTGCCTTAAAATAGGAAAAGGAGAAAAGGTATGAGGAAATTTAGATACACAAAAAAAACGACCAATCATCACCTCCATCCAAAAACACAACTGCCCTTGTCACACATAACAAGAAATAGAATATTCCACTTTTGGTGGATGCGATAACTTTCATACACCTTGCTAGACAGACACACTACAAACAACAAATTACTATCACACGAACACACTACAATCGTTCACGAATAAACCGCAATAAGAATTGCTTTGACCCATCAGATAGTCGACGGTCAACTTCCCAAGCGTATGATGGCTCCAAAAACTAAGCCTGCCATCAACCAGGCCTACCAAGCATTAAAGGCATCGAGAATGAAGTACACATTCCAACTCGTGAGACCCAAAGTTATCGGGATTCATGATTCAGTTATTCAGACAATACTAATACAAGATAACGATAAGGTAAAAGTTGAAAATATGGTAATATCTAACATTCAATCTCGGAGCTCAGACTCATAACGAAGTCACCTTCACAACCAGAAAAACGAAAAAGACACACTCAGGGAAAAAATGTTACTCAAAAAAAGTTACTCGTGGCCCCACGTTACCTGCGCCAGTGAAATCAAATTAACTCCTGAATGTATCCCTATTCGTTAATCTGGTGGTAATGATGCAACCTCTTACTCCCTATCTATTTATTTCAACTTTACAATTAAAAATTACTATTTACAAACACAAAATCAGGTACAATGAATCTGAGATCCGCGATTCGAAGAGGCACTTATCTTAAAAGTAAGGATCCGGCGGTATGATCCTCCAAAATACAGGTACCACGCAGGAAGTCTAGCTTCAAGAGATTCCAACCAGAATAAAGTCCAGAATTAAGATGTTCCAATAATAATTAGCTTCGGAACAAAGGCATTCCAACAATGATTGCTTCCAGTATTAAGATGATCCAGTTAAACCTTGGGTCCGGTAGTAGGATGTCCGAATGGGCATTAGTCCCAGTAAAAAGGTAATCCAGCAGTCGATAGCTCGGTACAAAGATGTTTAAGTGGCCAACAGCCCCGGTACAAAGATGATTTAGTGAGCAGTAGCCCCGGTACAAAGATGTTTCAGTGTGCGATAGCCCCGGTACAAAGACGCCTTTTGAATAGACGTCTTATAAGAAACAATAAAACTTCAAAATTCCACGATGTTAATGGATTACGAAGTTCGTTTATTCGTTAAACTCTAGCAAGGTGTTTACTCTCCAAATTCTTATGCACGAAAAGAAAGAATTTTCCATCGGCCAGACCGAATTAGAGTCGCGCATGCGAAACACACACTCAACTGTCAAAGCGAAGTGCGTTTTCCAGCGACCGATCGTATAATCTCAGTAAGGCGTTTTTGCTTGAGATCGGAATTGAAATTAATAGTATGACGTATTTTCGCGATGGAAACTGAAATCGACAGTGGAGCGTTTTGTAACGTTACAAATTTAGATTTCACGTTTTCGAAATTGCCAACGCTTTTGTGACCTCCTTTATCGTGGTTTTTGATTGACTAACCTTCTCCTCGCGGAAGCCTAAGAACGACATGAAAAACTTGAGAAGAATAGGTGTCTTGCATGGTTTTTTTATCATGGGAATCAAAATTTCTATCCATAAGACTACTGAAAAACTTTAACCACGGTCAAAAATTTCAATTTTCAACGAGGAAATGATCTTTCAAATTTGGCACAGCATAACGACTGTTTAAACGAACGAAACTTCGCGGCTTCCATGACTAACTTTCAATTTTCTCGTGTACTTTGTACTGAAGCAAGCCAATGGACAGCGTCGGCTGTATCGATCCGTGAATCGTACAATAACGAGTGACGTAGAAGGTTATCTGACGCTTCGACCTTGAGTAGCGATTTGCTCATTTTTATTACCGAATTATTGAAAATTCACCGATTGTTGAAGTGTGTATGATAGCATATATTAGGATTTTGTATCGATATAGAATGAGAAAAACATAAAATATGATAATTCCTGTTACATGCAAGAGACCTATTGTTTTTTGCAATTTGACGTTCAAAAAGAAATTTCTGACGGAAGTTTGACATTAACACAGCTCAAACATTCATAGGAAATCTATTTTATTATGAAATATGGCGCTTATCGTATGAAAAACGAAAGTTGGTATCACTTCCAGCGAAACCAGAAGTCCCACGAATCCCAAAAATGTCAGGGAGGTATCTATCTAGCAAAGCTTAGGTCCAAAATTGCAAACGTAAATTTCGATTCCTTTCTAGAAATATTTTGACGAACGATATTCGTGGGACCGGGTGTCCCACTTATATTGAATTGAGCCTTTCTATGAATTCACGCATTTACCCTGTAGGTTCGTATATAGTTGAATTCCTCATAACAATAGAATATAAAATTACAACTATGTTATAGATTACCTAGAATACCAAAAAAACCTCGCAATAAAATATATAATTACAGTTATGGAAAGTTAACCCACCACAACCTTTTGATACTTATTACGATCATGAAGACAACTCACCAGGAACTCCACTGAAATAAAAAATTACGAATTGAATATGCATCAATACTTATTACTAACCTGACTTTATTGAAACAAATTAGGTCAAATATGGTCTTTTTCATTAAAACATTTGAATTGAGATTGACAAGATATATTGGGCTGAATTGGCTGGAAAATGAATTGGAACTAGGAAATTCCCATGTCTTAAAAATCTACGTGCCTGTGATTGTCGGAAATGTTGGTTTGGCCAAAATTTTTGAAATACAAGAATATTGCAAAAAAAAAATTCTGATGATTTTGGATTTATTGTCCGGTGAAGGAATCGGATGGGTTTATATATAATATATATATATATATATTATATATAATATTATATATAGTTTAGACTCTGGAACTTTACAGTTCTTCTCGTTTATATTCTGTACTGTTTGGATATTGTTCATAAAGCAACATTCTTTCAAGGAACTGTCTTCGAGGCAAAGTTTAATTCGCGCAATGAGTAGATGCAATTTCTATGAATAATAATCTTCAATTAGTTTTCAATAGTTGTTTCATATAATGGAAAAAACCAACAAAATCCGGAAAATGAACAATGAATCAAAACTCATCTAAACAAAAAAAAATTTTTCAAAGTACTGGAAATATAGGTTACCTTGGCTCTTATTAATTGAATAAATAAATATCTCTCACGGGATTATTACAACTAAAGCAGCAAAATGAAATAACTTCACTTACAACTTTAAATTAATTCGACCCAATCAAAAATATAAGTTTTTCGAGTTGTGTTCGTAAGTACCTTTTTATAAAAATATCACACTGATTTCAAAAAATTTTACGAATTTGGGCTATTTCCTATATCACAATGTTTGTCCCATTATAAAAAAAAAACTCCCACACTTGAGTACGGAATGAAATATGTACGTATGTTACTTATATTATATTTACGATATATCAGTAGAATTGATAACTCACCAAATATTATTTCGATAGTAGACATCATTGGAGGGCTAAGACATAATGCCTTATTTTCTTTACGGGGTTGGAGTAAATCACGAAAGTAAAATGATAATGACGTTAATTCACTGAATAACCTTTTCTACGCACCAAGTTGTAAAGGTTAATAGCGCAGTTCCTAAGTGTTGAACTAAGTCAAAACGGCCTAGTATTCAAATTTTCGATTCACAGATCTCGGGAACTGAAAATTGTTCGCAGCGTCAACCTACAACGCGTCAAATCCACCTAGAAATTGACCGCACATTTGCAGGCCACTTGCATAAACGAGGATAGCTTTGTTTTTTGCGGAATTATTCATGCACCAATACGATTAGCATTCGTTAATATACGGATTCCGACCAAGATGTTCCTCGATCAATATCTCGAAAAACAAAACGACTTTCCTGAAATTTTGTACTTGGAAAATTGTAAAAAGTACACAACTATACAGTTTAAATTGAGTAAATGCATGGTAATTTTTGTGATTCATTTTGTTCAGAAGCATTTTCAAAAGATGTTTATTAATACAATTCAATATATCGAGAATAAAACCAATATATTCCTTCACAGAATCTTAATTTTTGAAGTTATTTCCTACTCACTACCCACTCATGCGATCAAATTTAAACTTGATAACTACTTGGAGAATATCAACGCGCAACTGCCTGCAAAATTTTCTTGGATGGTAGTGAATTGAAAAAAAAATCCCACATTTTAGTTCAGAAAAGTTTTTTTTCTGAAACTGTCATCAGATTTCAATTGAATTTTTCAGACCTTCGAGTCAATGTTTAAATTTAAATATTTTACCAAATTTCAGTTCGATCAGATTTCCATTTCCGGAAATATTCGGAAAAAAATCAGTCAAATGTCGTGGTTTTTCCACGGTATCGTTGTGTTTTCCAGATAAACTAAAAAAGTACTGATCCGATTATGATGGAACTTGGAAGGTAGTTGGAAACGCTGATGCACAATTTTCTGCAAAATTCGGGATGATGGTGGGGCATTAGATAAGTTTCAATATTTTCTGGAGTTATAATAAGAAATTTTTTGATATATGCCCATATGCTATTGTTTAGTGGATGATTAATTACAAATCTCAAGTGATTAGAGCTAGGTTTTTGGGTCCGATTCCGCAATCAGTTCTTCGCCGAACGCATGCGCATTTTGAAGAAGAGCGTTCATGCATGGCAGAACTAGTAAATACGGTTCTTTCGGTGTTACCGAGGCTACCAATTTATCGATAATTCTACCGATTTGAAGACCGATCTCTCTCTGCAATTAAGTGTAATTTAGGCCTTTGGGTGTTTTTTTTTACTACATAATATATTTTGTCTTAGTGTTTTTCTTTAGTTACACCACCCGTGCGAAGCCAGGCCGGGCAGCTAGTTTAAAATACAGGTCAATCAAGTGTGTTTTGTTCACCCTGTTATTATGCAGAGCTGTGCCAAAGCCTTGTTCTTAGTGCTCGTGAAAGCACTCGAAGCACTTTTGTGCTCCTAAGCACTGTGCTCCCAAGCACTTCATTAAGACGGTGCTTAGTGCTTGGTGCTTCGAGAATTTTTTGAGAAGGCTTAGTGCTTAGTAATTTGAAAAAGTGCTCCTAAGCACCGCAAAGTGCTCCCGAGCACCGTAAAGTGCTCCCAAGCACTGCAGTGCTCCCGAGCACCGCAAAGTGCTCCAGAGCACCTTAGGGCTTCGAAGCACTTTTCGAGATTACTAAACACTAAGCCCTTCATAGACTTGTCGAAACAGAAAAATGTCGGGCTATCGCGTGATTGGAGTAGACAAAGAGAACTAATATATCGGTTGCCTCGGGTGTTTGGAGACATTCGACAAGGAAAACAAGGATCCTCATTCGACACATTCGTGATATATGGGTTTAAGTTTAGTTTTGTGCCACTATTATATGAAAATAATAAAATGCTTTCGGAGTCGAAGTGTCAAAGCGTGAGCTTTCAGCTGGGAACATCGAGATACAATATTTCGTATTCTATCTCGATCAGGGAGATATTAGAATTTCGTTCTGAAGAGTGTTTGAAAATCTCAAGAAATCCACTGACGTGAAGTCACGTGGATTATATTTATCAAATTTTCGTATTCGTATGTCACACACTCCGGTTCACATTTAAAATTTCATTTTTTTTTTCTCTATAATTTTGAACCTAATGATCTGATTGAAATGATATTTTGCATTTTTTGATGTAGTATGATTGCGTGCAGGTTCGTGAGAAATTCCGAGAGTATCGCAAAATTAGAAGAAGAAAAAATTTCTTGAGCTTAACTGAATCCTGGATGAGTGATTTAAGTCATTTATGGTAGATGACCAATCTCGACTTTGAAATACTATAAATATCAATTGAATTAGATTATTAGTAATATGATGGGAGGAATAGAAATGGATATTGTTTTTTGAGCTCCTGATTAAACGGTCATCACGAAACTTGGCATGAAGCTGTCAATTTTAGAAGTTATGGGACAAAAATATAAAATTATGCTCACGTCAATAACATATTGAAATATTGGGAATATAAAATTTTGAATCGATATATCCTCGGAATCATTGTGCGGATTTCACCCATTCACGAATTATACCTTCGTAATATGTATACCCATTCTAAATTTCATATTCCCAGTATTTCCAAAAATTAAGATCAAATCGAATTGAATCCAGTACTTCAATGAAAAATGACATGATTAAAATATAAAATTTGCGGAAACAAAATTTTGAATTTAATTTCAATATAACTAAACGATCATCAAGAAGTCGTACAAATTTGCTCTTAAGCTTTCGTTAACCAGCCTAACGGCCGTTAGCCGGCAATTACGTATGCCGAATTCGTGACCACTCACCCAATAATTCCGCAGATATGGCCATTCAAAATTTCAACACCCAATATTTTCAAAAATCTAGGATAATTCGTAGGATTGGAATAGGTCGGAAATAAGACACTAATTCATTCCTTCAAGCGACGTTTCGCAACTATTTTGTTGCTTCTTCGAACTCTTTAATCATAAAACAGTTAAAAACATAATTGAATCAACACAGTGTAATATTTCAAAACTTATTCTCTTACCTCGGAAGCAGTTACTGTCCTGTCAATGTTTTCATATAATGTCATACAATTTCGATCCCAAGAATCTTGGGTTCAATTGATCTGAAAGTCAGCTCATTGAAACAGTATTTTCATCGATATTAAATCAGGAAGGTAAACAAAAAAAAATTTTCGAAAAAACAGATGGGATCGAATTAAAATTCTTTATTTGATTGAAAAATTACAACTCGAAGGTTCACGCGGAATTTCGTGAGGATAATATGATCAGAAGATCGCAGAATATTGAATATTTGTAAAAAAAATTTTTTTTTCAGATTGTTCTAATGACACGATCATCACGAAATTCCACACAAAGTTGCAAATCAGCATTTTCAAACTAGTTACCTAGTTTCACAATGATTGAAATTTTATTTTTTGAGTTATTCCGAAAAAAATAACGATTGTGAGTGAAAAACCATCCAAAATTGCCTCCGAATATTTTTTCCGAATATCTCTGAGAATTATGAACATATCGAACTGAAATTTTGCACACTGCTATGAAATATGGTGTTCAAGATATAAGCAGATTTTTTTCAAATGTAGTGAACTGATTCCGATAATGGAAGTTTTTCTGAAAAAATGTTAAAAACATTTTTTCAATCTTACTGACGATACGATCTCAACAAAATTGTGCAGGAAGTTGCGTGTCATTGTGCCCCAACTAAGTGCCAAGTTTCAATATTAGGGAAATAACCTCAAAATTTCAAATAGCTATAACGCTAAAACCGTTGGGCCGATTGTGACCATCAACGAACATAACCGCGGCTATCCTGAAAGTTTTAAGCCTCTAGTATGCTCCGTTCTACAGATATTGGGTCCTCGAGTGGACGGCCGGCCGAACAGAATCGACTTTGACACCGGATCAGTGGGTTCAACCTAGTCGTTTGAGACCATTTTCGGCTCAAAATTCGAAAATTACAGACAAACCAAACACCAAACAAACGATAGCACGCTATTTCCTAGAACATGCGCGCAAAAACGAGTTCGCCGTAGGCCATTTCATGCAGATTTCATCAATAGAATCCAAGCTTGAATTGAAGGTTGAATTTGTAATGATGAGTTCAGGAAAAAATTGGCGTCATAAATTTCCTGATTTTGAATATAATAAAATTCATCAGTTTTTTCTCTTCAAAAACCTCATAGAGCAAGCAAAGTTTTGTTGAACCCACACTATTTATAGGAAGAGATACATGAGCACATATAGGGAAAACTCACTATGTAGCGTTTTCAATATCAACCATGAACAGACCAGCTTTTGAAACTTCAGAATTAGATGGTGTTGAAATAACAGGGGTTCAAACTATCAAATATTTGGGACTGGTTATCGACTGTCATCTAAGATGGGATGCACAAGTGATAGGACTAACAGCAAAGATCCGAAAACTCATTTATCGATTTTATCTATTGCGTGAAATTCTTACCGAAAAATTATTGATGAATATTTATAAAACTCTGGTAGAATCCATGATAAGGTATGGAATAATTGTTTTGGGGGGGTATGTGTAGGAATGAGCTGAAGCGGTTGAATGTTGCACAAAATTATATTCTGAAGATCATTTATAGAAAGAAAAAGAGATACTCAACTGAATTGCTGTATTCTGAGAAAATTTTTATTATACGTTCGCTTTTTATACATATATATGATGATTGTCTCTGCGGATTGATGTCGTTCCAGATGGTGGTCAGTATCTCGCGGTATGTTCTGGTAGTCGTTTGTTGCAGTTCTTGAGCAATAAAATGAGTTCGCATAATGAGGATATTCTCCTCCTCGGTCCAGCGGACTCTCCCATCTCCTCTTCTTGGAGCTTCAGCGGGACGGAACTGTGTTCCGTCCAAACTTGAGTTCCTTTCTCCGGTTGGCGGATCCGAGTTTGGGCTTACGGTGCCATCTTGGGGGGCTGCGCCGTTCGCACCACAGCTTGCCCCATCGGGCTCTTCCTCTGGACGGTTCCGAAGAGGGCCAGCCCGCTGCCCTCTACCGCCCTGATTCATACTTCTCGTAATGGGAGCTTTAGTTTCATCGGCTTTCAAGGCTGCCAACCTGTAAAGCCGGTTGACTCGGGTATGCGGGGTCGTCACTCCCCGATAGCTTTCTGCTACCCTGCATATATCTTCGAACTAACTGCGAAGTTTTATCAAGATTGAATCAGTATTTTTCGAGTTATACCAAAAAAAGCAACGATATCGAGAAGAAAACCTCGACATTTGACATATTTTTTTCCGATATCTCCAGAGCTTATGATCGTATCGAACTGAAATTTGGTACCATGCTGTGAAATCTGAAGCTCAAAGTGTGAGTGGAATTTTTTTTGGGATATCATATATGGTTTCCGAAAAAAAAATTTTTTTTTTATTTACTGACGATATGATCCTGACAAAATTTGGCTCAAAGTTGCACGTCGTTATATTCCACCTAATTGCCAAGTTTGAATCCAATGGCTCAAGTAGTTTCTGAAATAAAAATAAATAACTTGAAAATTTGAAGTGGCTATAACTCCGAAACTATTGTACCGATTTGGCCTATTAACGAACACAACTACGGCATTCCAATGCGCGACCTACTCTGAAAGTTTGAAGTTGCTAGCTCACTCCGTTCGACAGTTATCCTGTCCACGGCCGGCCGGCCAGACAGAATCGATTTTGACAGCGGATTCGTCATCAGTCCAATCTAGTCTTTTGGGACCATTTTCGGCTCAATCATCGAAAATTACAGACATTTGGACAAAACGATAGCGCGCTGTTCCCTAGAACATGCGCGCAAAAAAAAAATAAATCGAATCTTCCTAACACTAGATGGCGCTTTCAAAGTAAAGATATCCACAAATATCATAGAGTCAATAAAAATAAAATTATAACTCCCCAACGCTAGATGGCGCTTTCACAGTGAAGATTCCTACAACTGTTGTCACGACAAACTGTCATGGCATCGCCACGACAAAGCAATGAACTCTATATTATATACCTGGAAGTGACCTGTTTTGAGCGACAAGTGAAGCCAATTCGTTGCTTGTGCAACCCGCGAAGTGGACAGGTATCTATCTCTTTCTTCTTCATTGCAGTAAAGGGAACTCGCATTTATTCTAAATCTTTTTAATTTTTCATACTTAGTGAGATGTTTTTCTGGGGAACAGCGCGTTATGATCCTTCGTAAATTTGCGTTATTTTGCCGAAAATGGTTCCAAGCGACCAGGTTGGACTCACTGATGAATAGTTCAATGTCAAACTGAAATCTATTCAGCCGCCCGTTGCCACGATAACTTACTACCGAGAAAAGCTATAGCGGCCAAAAGTTCGTTATGGGCAAAATTTACCTAACAATTTCGGAGTTATATCCATTTCAAATATATTACTTTATTTCACCTATATCTCAAGAAGTACTGATGCGATCAAATTAAAATTTGCTAACTGATTGTGTTTTGCACTGGTTGTTGTGAATACCTAAAACCCTTTCTTGCTTTTTGTGGACTGTATTTCTTATTGCACTACAATAATTGTTGTTGTACAGGAGGAATTGCTTTCCTTTATGTATGATGCAATGTTTAATATAATACATGATTGTTGAGAGATGCAACGTACGGCATGTCAACTCTGTCCTAACTTAAGAGGAACTGACTACAAAAAACTATACTGCGGTTCGTGTTCATTCCCGCAACTATTCGCTAAGTGCGACGTTGCCTTTTTGCTAATTTGTACGCAACAGATTGCATGAAGAATCGTTGAAAAAATATTTTTTTCGGAACTATCAATGAGATTTCAATGAAACTTGGTGCAGACCTTGAAGTCAAATCTGAACAGCAATGTTCGAAATTTCAGCTCGATTCGAAACACATTTCCAAAAATATCGGAAAAAAGTATGTCAAATTTCGAATTGGCAAAGAATTTTAACAAGCGCTTAAATTTTCCTGACTTCAAGTCGGTGCTTTTCGAGAAGTATTTCCCTATGTGACTGCTAAAAAAAATTAAAGAAAGTCAGAAATACAAATTCATTTAGATATTCAAACAAATGCTTGGGATATGACAATACAGAAGGAACAGCATCTGGTTTTAACAAATTCATGGTGGATCCAGGTCTCACTAGATAATCACCTGGAAGAAAATGCTCCTGACAAAGTCTGGTTTTTGATGGAGCCCAATTCTCCCTGCGTACAGCCTCAATCCATAACTTCAAAATTTCTGGCAGTTTGAATGGAAATCTATAACAAATGATTCCAAATATAAATAAATAATATCCACTTACCTATATGAAAAGATAATCGTCGGTTATCTTGCTCGTTCTTGCATCCAAATGTAACTCAATATATAACCATTTTTATTTGAATTCATTGCAGCAATGATGAAACTATCATCAATGCACAGCTCACACCAAAATACTTCTTCACTTTTTGAACCACACGCGGTGAATGCAGAGAAAGTAATGGCATATCAGTGAAGAATAAATATTCATTTTAGAAAATATTGCACTTTCTAAATGATGTAATACCCAAACCACCTGAATTTCCAAGTAAAACCAAATTTGAGCCGTTAGCACCATTTACTTCAATTGGTATGACAGAGAGAGGTTACCGTAATTAGCGTTATCTTTGTTTCGTTGCCCCTTGTTACGCTTTAGCTTAGTTGAAGAAGGGTCGGGTCCTTTCCAGGTAGTTATATAGAGTTCTATGCGACAAAGTGTCATGGCGTCACCACGACAAACTGTCATGGCGGCCAAAAGTGAGGTTATGTCCAAATATTGATTCAGAACTCTCATAGCTCTAACACTACTCAGATGTTAACACCGGAGAAAAGCAGAACTCCAATTGATCATTAACAATTGGTAGTTTTTGTTTGTGGGCCGATGATATTTCCAAAATTTCTAGAAGACCTAGGGTTTTTCCTTTCTCTCCTTTTTGCAAGATTGTTGTTTCATTACAATCAATAAAATGGTTGCAAGTTTTACAATGTGTGGAGAAGCCTGTTGTGGATTCGTTTTGAAGAATTGACTTCTTATGTTCTTCCACTCTGACTTTCAGAGAACCTATTACAAATTTTGTCGCTTACATGCGGAATATAGTTAACATACAAATTTCTTCATACGGTTTTTATTTGTATATGTCAACTATATTCCGCAAGTAAGCGACAAAATTTGTAATAGGTTAAGACGAAATAGAAGCTTTGTTTTGGTTCCGACTTCAGAACCAATTCAGGACTGTTTTGGACGGTTCGAGTATGCGCAATTGCCATTTCGGATCTGAAAAATCGCAATCGCGCATACTCGAACCGTCCCGAGCAGTTCCGAATTTGGAACCAAAATAAACCCATTATTGATATTATATGTACAAATAAGAAGAACTTAAGATCAATGTTTCCTAGTGGTAAGGATCGACTGAATCATTCAGAAAAAAGTGGTGTATATAAACTTTTCTGTGACGAATGCCCTGCATTTTATATTGGTCAGACCGGTCGTTCTCTCAAAGTCAGAGTGGAAGAACATAAGAAGACAATTCTTCAAAACAAATCCACAACTGGCTTCTCCACACATTGTATAACTTGCAACCATTTTATAGATTTTATTAAAACAACAATCTTGC
Organism: Myrrha octodecimguttata; assembly: GCA_958510865.1. Classification (NCBI taxonomy): domain Eukaryota; kingdom Metazoa; phylum Arthropoda; class Insecta; order Coleoptera; family Coccinellidae; genus Myrrha; species Myrrha octodecimguttata. The sequence continues at coordinate 15,911,949 of OY294056.1, forward strand.
ATGAAGGAGAGAAAGGAAAAAGACTAGATCTTCTAGAAATTTTGGAAATATCGTCGGCACACAAACAAAAACTACCAATTGCTAATGATCAATTGAAGTTCCGCTTATCTCCGGTGTTAGCATCTGTAATGTGATGTATATTTGTGTAGTCCCATGTATTTTCGTTTCAGTTTTGATAATGGGGTAGTACCCGAAACATGCATGTCAACAAGATATTTTAAATTAAAAATTGTGGACGTAGTCGAGTGTTTTATTTGTTAATGTTAAATACGATGTTTCACTAAGTGTTGAGCGAGCAATCAATTTCAATTATTGAATATTTCTATTCCTATCGTGAGTTGTTCCTTTGTTCCTGACAGAACTCAACTCTGTTTATACTGCCAATACATTTCACACTTACTCCCAGCGAACTCAAAACTATGAAGAATAACGATTATTTTCGCAAATTAATTTATAGCCCGTATTATATTATGAGCAGGCTCCAGAGTTGAAGTGAAATGTCATTCATGATTTGACAGATGGTTGAGTATGCGTGGTGGTGGGGGTTGTGATAACACAAGATAATCACGGGAAAAAGGAAACCACAGAATATTAATAAGATATTAACAGGATGTAGATAATCACGGGAATACATGAAACCTTATAGATAAAAACTCGTAAAGAGGAAACCTCAGAATACCTAAAACGCTGCAAACCGGATATTGATGGAAAACGTGATAACACTAGATAATGACGAGAAACAGGAAACCTCAAAATGTTGATGAGGCATTAACAGGATGTAGATAATCATGGGGAAACATGAAACCTCATAGATGAGAACTCGTAAATAGGAAACGGTAGGATGGGTGTCGTATAGATAAATAGCTGAGCATTGAGTCAAGTTCAAATCATCAACGTCAATAACCTTATTGAATTCAACGACAAACCATTGAAGAAACTAGACGAACTTCCATTCGGGACGGATTATCCAATCCAATAGGCGAAAATTATAGAATGAAAATTCAATAGCGAATGTATACTTATTGAGATATATGAATTCGAGGTATTTCTCCCAGGAAGAATGACTCAACACTTGGAGGAACAACTAGAAGACCTGAGGAATATCAGATTGAAGTACCTGGGTGCTTAATTCAATGATGGAAAGTTCTTCCAAGAGATTTTATTCATATGAGGAAATGTATAATAATAAACAGATTAATTCAATCAGTATAGAATGAAGATCATAAAGAAAGATTACTGAGGTAACAAAGAATTCGTATACAGGAACTAGAAGAAATCCTGGAATATCCAGCAGGCACAAACATTCTGGATATAATGAAGGATCTATCGGCCATAATTATAGAATGAAATATCAAATCAAAAGTCTATCAACTAGATACTAATGATATCCGTCAGAGATATAATCGACTAATGAAAAAAGTCAATATGCGACTGGAACAAATTTGCAACCAGAAAGAAACTATGGAAAAATGAGAAAGGAAACAAAACTACCAAACCACAGGCGAAATAAAAGTTATGAGTGCCATACCAAGAACAAAACAAAGTCAGAATATGCAAAATTTTGGTGATCAGAAGATGCTGCGACTAAAAAGAAATATTTTTGGGACGAATGGACGAAAAATTGAAATTGTCAAAAGCAGTGTATTCCGGCAAGAAAAATATGTCGGAGGAACAACAACTCTGATAAAACTGTCGAAAGAAAAGCTGACTGGAAGAATACAGTGAAAATTCCATTGAAGACCGACCAACTGAAGCTAATGTACTTGATAAATAGAGCAATGTCAAGATTCTTCTTCTTATAGTTCCGAACGCTTACAGCTTATAGGCCATCATCTACTGATCAGTCCATAATACGTAATTGCCCTTCCGCGGCCAGTGCGAATATATCACCCAACCTCCTCACTCCGCACCAGTTCCTGATATCGCGCAACCATGGGAGCTGTCGGATTGGACCCTGTTACAGTTCGTTTTTTTTTATTCACAAAATTCGTTTTTTGGTTTATATGATCAATTTGTTCACTTCAGAATTGAAATTTCACATTATTGTTATTAGATTAATTCTATTTTCTATTTACGAATTTCAAGTTCAGGATATTGTTTTCAGGTCTAAATTCTCATTATCTGATTGTAATTTAAATTTTTTAAAGTTTTCATCTAATTGTAATTTAATCATTATAGATTTCATTTTTTAATTTTCACATTAAGTTTTCTACATTGGTAAGTTCGTCAATGCATGGGTAGATGTCACTGTTGGTCAACCGGTTCGTTTTCTTCAAAATTAATTCTGCGTATTATTATGGGTTTTTGTAGTTTCACTATCAGTTTTTTTTACTCATTTTTTGTAACTTCTGAAATCTGGCTTTCCGATAAATTTAAATTTTAAAATCGTCATTATCCTTAGAAAACTTCGTGAGTTCAGACATAGTCATAAGATAGTAAATTGCAGCCGATTTGTTGAAGTCATTTCGTTTGATATTTTAGTTTGGCTTATTAATTCAGCTGTAAAGGCATTATTTTGGAATCGATTAAATTCGGATAGCCTTAAAATTACTTTTATGGATTCTGGACATACATAATTTGGATATTAGCTTCAACCTCAATTCAGTTCGACCAAAATTGAATGGTGACACCGACCAGCCCATTGACGAGCTTCCCAAAGGAAAAAAGCAAGCATATTATATTGGTACAAACCAGAAAGAGCAACCGAGCCATACCTTTTGTCATACCAGAAATAGGTCAACCAACAAGATCAAGAAGTGGCATTCGCTCTAAGTTAAGTCCCTCCGTATGTTTTTTTTTATATCATTGTAACTTGATTTTTTCATTCTTGTATTTTTTTGCAATCTCTAAATTCTACTATCAAAGTTCAATATTCTTGTTTCTATTTCATAAATTTCACTATCAGTTCTCTTATAATCTTTTTAAACTTCATGGAATTCTGGCTATGATGAGAAGTCTCCCTGCATGATTTTTTTTTAAGATTGAAACTAATTTTTTTTTGGATATTTGAATAATTGTATAACTTGAGATCTAAATTGAATTGTAATAAACCATCTAACGAACCATTTTTTTTTCTTACTTTTGCCACATAGTGATTTCGAGGGTAGGTACCCTGACCTGACCCGGTCTGAGCCAGAATTTGAATTTAATCATTTAGTTCTAAGGAATCTATTGTTGACATACTAACGTTACTTTGAATTAGGTGAATCAATAAGAACGTGGCAATTTGGCGCCCGAGCAAAATACAATTGTACCAGAAGGAAGGCTATCTCATTGAAGCGTTAGAAGACGTAACCAACTTTTCTTGGACGATCGCTATACTGAGGGAGCTAACTGTCAGCTGAAAATTAGGACTTGGGTCGTGAGTGGTGTCAATGACTGATAAAAAATAATCAGAATAATCATTTGGTATTTCAGTTTTGAATGGGTTTTTTCGATATTTATTATATTTTTGTTGCTCATACTATAACTTTTGCTTGAAGACAAGGTTATTCACTTTTTTATTTAACATGACCACTTCGACATTTTTCAAAATTGAACCGGATAGACTAAATAAAGAAGAACTAGAATATGAAATTTCATTAAGAGGATTGAAGCCAGAAGGCTCTGTTTCTGGGATGAGTAAATTTTTGCGAGGTTTATTAAAGTTAGAATGCGAAGGTCAAACATTTGAAGTTGTAAAGTTTGATGCTAAGTCCGAATCAAACATTTGTGCTCTTAAGATTGATGAAATCGGAAGTTTTCTAAGTGAACCATTCACTGGTTCCATGCAAAGAAAGATTAGAACTAAGTTGAGTCATGTTGTTAGCAGGATAGAAAGAACAAAACCATCTAGCGAGGATGAAGCTTTATGCGAATTGAGGTCTAAATTACTAACTACTTGTTTACAATTGATTTCTGTATATGAGAATAAATTATCATGTAGTCCTAAGCATACTACTTCAGTACCTCCAGAGGTTGTTTTCGAAAATAATTTGTTAAGTCAGCAGGAATTAAATTCAACTCCTAGTCGTAATTTGTCATCCACTTCTAATCCGAATCTGAGTAATGTTGCAGTGCCCAGTAACTTAATGCAAAATTTGAGTTTGACAGATAAAATGGTTTTCAAAAGCTTTGACATAAAGTATGCTGGTGGAAATGATTCTTTAAGTTTTAATGCGTTCTTTGAAAGAGTTAATGATATAATGGAATCAAGGGGTTATTCGAAGGATTTCATGTTTAGAACAGCTTCTGAGTTATTTGAGGGCGATGCTTTGGTGTATTATAGAGCAATAAAAAATATTGCTCATAGTTGGGACGAATTGATTTCCTTGTTCAGGGAGGAATTTTTCAGAGATGGGGACAGAAAAATTTTCGAGCAAATTAAACAACGCACTCAAGGTGAAACCGAGACAATAGCAATTTATGTCGCGTATATGCAAAATTTATTCAATCGATTATCCTTTTCAGTAGACGAAAAAATGAAATTACAATTAATAAGAACTAGAATAAGGCCAGAATATCAAATGGGCTTTGGCTTGATAGATGATATCGATTCTTTAGAAACGTTAATCAGATTAGGTCGTAAATTAGAAGATACCAAACGCAATATCGATAATTTTGTACCATCAACATCTAACAAAAATGCTATTGAGATCGATTTACAGTATAAACGTGAGACTAAGGGAAAACTAAGTAATTTAGAGTTCAAAAAACAAGTTACCTTTTCCGGAAATAGCAAGAGTACCACGCCAGCAGATAGTAAACACTGTTGTGATAGAGTAAATATTAGAAACGAAAGTAGATCCGATTCACGTAACAGAAAGAATAGGTCCAATTCACGATCATCTTCTACTTCTAGAAATCCTTCTCTGGATAGGAATCATTGCTCCGAACTTCACTTTGAAAACAATAAGCATAATTCTAGTAGATCCGATTTCTATACCACAAATAATAATTATCGAAACTTGAATATACCTACGAGTAGAGACAGATCCATCAGTAGAGATAGAAATCAAAATGTCAGTTATCATACAGCGTCAAACCAAAGAAGACCTAATTATAATCAGCAAACTGCTAATAATTCAGAAATTATTTGTTTTAAATGCCAAGGGAAAAATCATATAGCTAAACATTGCACGATTAAATCATTAAGGTGTTTCACTTGTGGAAAATTTGGATATACAAAGTTGACATGCCCCATATGTTCTTTAAACCGCTCGAGAAGTCAAGTGTAAACCGAGCTTCAACTTCACAGCTTTCATCGGTTGATTTAAATTTTGTTGTAAATAATAATGATACTCAAATAAATAACTTTGATTCGATGAGTTTAGATTTTACTTGCACTACTGCAGAAATAGATAACTTTAATAATAAATTCAAACCTGTACTGAATTATATTTTGGAAGGTGTTGCTGAAGGAGAATGTCCGTATGTATCAGTCAAAATCTACAATAAGGAGTTCAAAGGGTTATTGGATTCAGGTGCCAATCAGATTTTCATTAATGATAGTACTTATGATTGTCTACAGAAATTAGGAATAACTTTAATAACAGATAATATACCTCCTTGCACTCTGGCAAATAATGGTGAATTAGAATGTGTAGGATTTGTAAATGTTCCTATTGCTTTAGAGGACAGGATTCACATATTCAAGTGTTTTGTATTACCTGAGTTGCGTCATAGTATTGTTCTCGGAACCGTTTTTTGGGTAAAAATGGGCCTAATTCCCGATTTGAGAAAGGGATATTGGAGTTTCGGAGATGATATTTTATGCAGTGGTTACACCTTGAATTCTTTACAAACCCAAGGAGATTTAACACCAAACGAACAGGAACAGCTTAATTCTATAATTGATGATTATTTCGACAAAATGAAAAATATTAAGTTAGGATGCACCAACGTGATAGAACATGAAATTATAACGAAAAGTCCACCAATCAAATCAAAATACTATCCAGTCAGCCCATATATGCAAAAGAAAATAAACGATGAGGTAGATAAGATGCTTGAATTAGGCGTAATCGAACCATCAAATAGTGGCTGGAGTTCTCCAATTTTAATGGTGCCAAAGAAAGATAATTCATACCGGTTTTGCGTAGATTTCAGAAAACTCAACGCAGTGACGGAAAAATGCGCTTATCCACTACCGCATATCTCGTCTATTCTGGATAGTTTGGGTAACGCTAAGTATTTATCTTCGTTAGACATTAAGAACGCTTATTGGCAAATAAAGTTATCGGAAAATAGTAAACAGTACACTGCATTCACAATTCCTGGACGTGGGTTATATCAATTCAAAAGATTGGCTTTCGGATTAACGGATGCTCCAGGCACTTTTCAAAAATTTGTAAACGAACTTTTCGGACCAGAATACTCTAATTGCATATTTCGATACTTGGATGACATTATAATTGTAACACCTGATTTTGAAGAACACTTAAAGGTATTAAAATACGTTCTCGATAAACTATCGGAGGCTAATTTAGTTTTAAACAGAGAAAAATGTGTCTTTTGTAGGCCTGAACTAAAATTTCTCGGATATGTAGTAAATAGAGGCGGATTAGCTGTAGATCCGGATAAAGTTAGCGCAATAGTAAATATGCCTAGTCCAAAAACACCAAAGGAAGCAAAAAGAATAATCGGGATGGTCATGTGGTACAGGAAATTCATTCCAAATTTATCAACAATTGCGGAGCCCATCACAAAGCTTACCAGAAAAAATTGTAAGTTTGAGTGGTCAGCGGAATGTGAACAGGCTTTTGGCAAAATTAAGGATTCACTTATAAGCGCTCCTATTTTATCGTGTCCAAACTTTGATTATGAATTTATTCTCGAATGCGATGCTAGCGGTTATGGTTTGGGAAGTGTTTTGTCTCAAGTTTATGACGGTAAGCAGCATGTTATCTGTTATCTTTCACGTAGTTTAACTCGATCGGAACGAAATTTTTCGGCAACGGAATTAGAATGTTTGAGCGTGTTGTGGTCTATCGAAAAGTTAAGATGCTATTTAGAGGGTGCTCCAACTTTTACTGTTATTACGGATCACCACAGCCTACTCTGGTTGAATAACTTGAAAGATCCACATGGTAGATTAGGTAGGTGGGTTCTGAAATTGCAAATGTATAATTTTAAAATCCTACATAGACCCGGAAGTAACCATCAGGTTCCAGATTGTTTGTCTAGAGCAATTCCTGAAAATTGCATCATTTCGGAGATTTTGTTGAAAAATATTACAGACCCATGGTACAAAAACCTTCTAACACGAATAAAAAACGATCCTTTGAGTTACCCTAATTTCAGAATTTCAGACGACGGAACATTATTCAAAAATACAGGAAAAATTTTATCCGATACTTCTGCTTGGAAACAATTGGTGCCCAAGGAAAATCGACTAGATATTTTGAGAAAATTTCATGATGATCCTACCTATGGAGGACATTTAGGCATTTATAAAACATATCATAAAATTTTTTCTAATTACAGTTGGCCAGGAATGAAACATGACATAACGAAATATGTAAATAAATGTAAAACTTGTGCGGCCAATAAACCTGACCAAAAACTCAAAGCAGGTCAAATGGGTACAAAGCCTGATATCGATAGGTGTTGGCAATATATCGCGATTGACTTAATCGGACCATTTCCAAGAAGTAGCAAAGGATTCCAACATGTGCTAGTAGTTTGCGATTTTTTCAGCAAATTTGCACTGCTCTTTCCTTTAAGACAAGCTACCACAAATTCAATTGTAAGAATTTTAGAAGAGCAAGTTTTTTTGCTATTTGGTGTCCCGGAAATTTTGAAATGCGATAATGGCAGTCAATTCAAAAGTAAAGACTTTTCGAAATTGTTAAAAGAATATAATGTTAAGGTATTCTATAATCCGTTATACCATCCAGAGCCAAATTTCTCGGAAAGATCGAACCGTGTAATAAAAACTATGATCGCGAGTTATATCGAAGATAATCATAAAAAATGGGATAAATACTTGCCACAATTAGCATGTGCATATCGTACAGCTCAACACGAAATAATCAAAAACACCCCTCATTCTGTTAACTTTGGGTGCGAGATGATAATTGATGGTAACGATTATGAGTTCGAAAGGATGAAAAAGGATATAGCTGATACTGATAAGGTTAGAACAAACGCATCAGAATGTACAAAAAAACTTACCATGATGAAACAACTTAGACTTAATGTTAAAGATAAATTGAGAATAGCTCATGAAAAGTACAAGCATTCCTACAATTTAAGGCATAGACCGCAAGAGTTTAATGTAAGTGATTATGTTTGGGTTAAGAACCACGCCTTGTCTTCTAGTGCAAAAGGTTTTTCCGCTAAATTGGGTGATAAATTTTGTGGCCCTTATAAAATATCGAGGAGACTTGGTATTAATACTTATGAACTTGTAGATGGTTCAGGTAGTTCGAAAGGTCATTGGCATATATCTCAACTCAAGCCTGATAAAACACTTGATGATGGTTAGAAACTGGAGTGAATGTCTCTTCACTTGTATTTATGTTTGTTGATTTTGTATCTTCACCTTTGGGAGAAAAAAAAATCTTCGATTTTTTTTTTTTGTAAGAAGGGGAAGTATGTTACAGTTCGTTTTTTTTATTCACAAAATTCGTTTTTTGGTTTATATGATCAATTTGTTCACTTCAGAATTGAAATTTCACATTATTGTTATTAGATTAATTCTATTTTCTATTTACGAATTTCAAGTTCAGGATATTGTTTTCAGGTCTAAATTCTCATTATCTGATTGTAATTTAAATTTTTTAAAGTTTTCATCTAATTGTAATTTAATCATTATAGATTTCATTTTTTAATTTTCACATTAAGTTTTCTACATTGGTAAGTTCGTCAATGCATGGGTAGATGTCACTGTTGGTCAACCGGTTCGTTTTCTTCAAAATTAATTCTGCGTATTATTATGGGTTTTTGTAGTTTCACTATCAGTTTTTTTTACTCATTTTTTGTAACTTCTGAAATCTGGCTTTCCGATAAATTTAAATTTTAAAATCGTCATTATCCTTAGAAAACTTCGTGAGTTCAGACATAGTCATAAGATAGTAAATTGCAGCCGATTTGTTGAAGTCATTTCGTTTGATATTTTAGTTTGGCTTATTAATTCAGCTTTAAAGGCATTATTTTGGAATCGATTAAATTCGGATAGCCTTAAAATTACTTTTATGGATTCTGGACATACATAATTTGGATATTAGCTTCAACCTCAATTCAGTTCGACCAAAATTGAATGGTGACACCGACCAGCCCATTGACGAGCTTCCCAAAGGAAAAAAGCAAGCATATTATATTGGTACAAACCAGGAAGAGCAACCGAGCCATACCTTTTGTCATACCAGAAATAGGTCAACCAACAAGATTAAGAAGTGGCATTCGCTCTAAGTTAAGTCCCTCCGTATGTTTTTTTTATATCATTGTAACTTGATTTTTTCATTCTTGTATTTTTTTTTGCAATCTCTAAATTCTACTATCAAAGTTCAATATTCTTGTTTCTATTTCATAAATTTCACTATCAGTTCTCTTATAATCTTTTTAAACTTCATGGAATTCTGGCTATGATGAGAAGTCTCCCTGCATGATTTTTTTTTAAGATTGAAACTAATTTTTTTTTGGATATTTGAATAATTGTATAACTTGAGATCTAAATTGAATTGTAATAAACCAATTAACGAACCATTTTTTTTCTTACTTTTGCCACATAGTGATTTCGAGGGTAGGTACCCTGACCTGACCCGGTCTGAGCCAGAAATTGAATTTAATCATTTAGTTCTAAGGAATCTATTGTTGACATACTAACGTTACTTTGAATTAGGTGAATCAATAAGAACGTGGCAACCCCTTCTACCTTCTATTTTACCCGTTAATATTAGTCTTAGGGTGTCATATTTGTTACCTCGGAGAATGTGACCCAGATAAGAGATCTTGCGTTGTTTTATAGTTCTCAGGAGACCACGCTCAACGCTGGCTGTTCTGAGTACTTCCTCATTCTTTACCCGGTCCACCCATAGAATTCTCAATAACCTGCGGAGTGTTGAAATCAAATTAACTCCTGAATGTATCCCGAGTCGTTGATGTGGTGGTAATGATGCAACCTCTTACTCCCTATCTATTTATTTCAACTTTACAATTAAAATCGCTATTCACAAACACAAATTTAGGTACAGTAAATCTGAGGTCCGGGATTCGAAGAAGCACTTATATTAAGGTTAGGTGTGATGGAATGTGGTAAAGGATCCGGTGGTATGATCCTCCAAAATGCAGGTATTATTATGGTCGTGCAGTTTTTAGAGATCCCATCCAGAGCGAAGTCCAGAATTAAGATATTCCAGTAATAATTAGATTCGGTATAGAGGTAATATAATAATTAGCTTCAGTACTCAGATAATCCAGTAATAATTGCCTCCGGTACTAAGATAATCCAGTAGAACTCTGGGTCCGGTACTAAGATATTCCAATGGGCGTTAGCCTCAGTAGAAAGACTGCAAATTTCAAATCTATAAGATAGTGTTTGTAACACGTGATCTCATTCCCAGCGACTCTAGACGTTATTGAAATAATTTTCAAGTTAATAAATATGAGATGGAATATCTAGAACTCAGGAATAAGAATACGTTATTCGATAGTAAGAATGTAGAGAATGCACCATATTATACAAAGGAACATGTTGACCTGTGTAACCTGCATGGAATAAAATAAATCAGAAATCACAATTTGGCATTTACAAAAGCAAAAACAATTGGTCGGGAAATATGTAGTACCTACCGCCTTTTGAATCTTATAAGTCTTATAAGAAACAATAAAATTCCAAAATTCCAATATGTTAATGGATTACGAGATACGTTTATTCGCTAAACTCTAGCGAGGTGTTGAAGCTTCAGCTTCTCCGCACCAAAAAGAAAGAATTTTCCATCAGCTGGACTGGGTTCGAAGGGTCGCGCATGCGAAACACACAATCAACCGTCAACGCGAAGAGCGTTCTTTAGTGATTGATCATATAATTGCAGTAAGGTGTTTTCTTGCGATTGGAATTCGCAACTACTGCTAAGCGATACGCCCTCTGGCGATAGAAATTCGAACACTTCCAAGCTAGTAGTTTTTCGACGTGCCTGTTATTCTAACGTAATTTGCTTACTTTTGGAGTTCATTTTCGAGCTTTTGTGTTGTTCTCAGAGTTGAAATTTTGGTATACCGAAGGTGTTTGTAATATTCATCAATCGATTCTTTTCTTTCCGATTAAAATTTTCGATTGTATTAGTTCGAAATGGCATCCTCCCGAAATGACTATTGTTGTGTGCCTCAACTCAATGTTATTCATGGTCAAAGAACAAGGGATCATCTAGTGCCTCTAGTTTTCATTTTTTCCAAAGCCAAATGAATGTAAAGTTAATTTGGAAACAGCATTTGGCAGGGAACTCAATGATAGAAGAAAGGCCTAGCTTTAGAAATTGAAGATTGGAAAACAGGTCACGAAATACATGAAAGTATGTTCACTGCATTTCTCTGAAGATGTTTATTTTCATAAAGGTAAATTACCTACAATGTATTCATTTCGAAACAACTTCATGTCATGATGTTTTCAGGTGTAAATGAAAATAAGAGAATTTTGAAGAAAAATGCTGCAGAGCAATTACCGAGCACTTCTGCAGCTACCTAATTCACATACTACACAAAATCATATTCTAAAAGAGTGATCTGGTTGAAAACCTGACACTAGATATACTGTTAGAGTTGATAAGAGCTGAAGTTATTCATATAAATACATTAATACTTTTCACTTCTATATATAGGTAGGTTGAACCAGCTGACATTTTTCATTTTATATGTGTATCTTCAGCTGCTGTAATATTAAAATAAAATCAATTATATGTCTATCTGTTTCCTTTCTTTAGAAATACGATGCAAAAAAACTAAAGCAGAAAATCTGTTTTCATTTTATTGATTCACTCGTTTGTAAACAATAAGTCATATCATTTGGACTGATTCTAAATTTACTACATAATATAGCCTGCATTCAGCACTTCTTCACATAAATAAGAGTCCTTAAATCACTTATAATTGAGGTGCCTATTTTTCCCAGAAATTCAAGTAAACTTGGATATTGGTTCATTTTGATCTACCAAGCAACATACACTAAAATAACACCGAAATTATCCTCCAGGAACGATTTAAAGTACGATTTTATATCGTGATTCAAACGAAAAGTTCCTTCTCGAAAAATCCTACACAAAATAATAATAATTTCTTCAAATATTCAAGCTCTGCTCAATAAATATTCGTTCACTACCACATTTCTAAGGTTTGTTTACATAAAACTACTAGCTTGGACAGGTTCCAAATTTATCCGTTAGGGCGCTGGCATCTTCGCAGAAGTTCCCAATTGAAACTATTAGTATAGCGCATTTCCGCGATGGAAACTGAAATCGACAGTGAAGGGTTTTGTAACGTTACAGTGTCCATATTTCAAATGCCCATATGCGGTTCATGGATTTTGTTTTGATATTTCCAATTCTTGCGTTTCTAATGAGTTGTTAATACGTAATAAGTTTTACTGTCTGATTCCAATACAAATTCTGAATAATTCTGAGATCTTTTATGTCGAGACCAATTCGTTGTAGTTATTTCACCATGTGTTCATGCTTAATGCTATCAAAAGCTTTCTGAAAGTCAATGAAGACTATTTATACGTCTTTACGTTGGTCGCAACATTTTTTGGCCGGTAGTTGTGTACAGTACATAGCCTCTCCTGCATCCATCGCACTCTTAAATCTAAATTGTGTATTGCCACTGTTCCTCTCACATTTCCTATATATTCTACCAAGAAGAATTCTTGAAAATGCCTTTAACGCATAACTCATATTAGGCTTATGAGTCTGGGGTCCCCGCAGTGGTGGGCATTGTTCTTTTTAAGTAATGCTATAAATGTTGACCTTTACCATTCAGTCGGAATGATACCAGAGTCATAGATCTTATTGAATAACCGACATAAAATCTTAGAGTTCATTAATTTTAGTACTTCAGCATGAATCATATCATCATCAGTTGCTCTTCGTTCTTTAAGGTTTGCGACAGCATATTCAACTTCTGAGACAAGTATTGGAGGGCCAGTCATATGTTCATGTTGAATGTTGGTGTTGCTGTACGAACATTTTGATATAGATCCTTCATATAATTTTTCCATCCTTCATATAAATTTTCCATGTCAGAAGATTTCATTATTGTGTCGAATGGAGATTACGGTTCTTTTGTTTAAGCAAGCTGTAATCGTCTTGAATTTTTTATGGCAATTAAGGGAATCGTGCCTTTCGTACAATCTTTCAGCTTCATGACATTGCTCAGTCAGCCACTGATCCTTCGCTTGCCTTATCTTATTTCGTATATCCCTTTGTATTTGGATGTATCTGTTGTTATTGTTTTCTATCTTTGCTAGTCGTCTGCCTTCCATTCTGTCAAGAATTTCTCTTGTCATCCACGGTTTTCTGGCTTCTTGTCTGCTGTATCCAATCACGCTTTCAGTAGCTTTCCTTATGTTTGTTTCAATCGTTTTCCAGTGATCTTCTTCAGTTTGATCATCGGATGGTGTATTTGCTTCAAAACTCTCTCTCAATGTCTCTATTAGATTGTCCCTCTTACCTGGTTCCTTTAGGATTCTTATGTTGTATCTCTTGGTATTTCGCTGTTTTTTATTATTTTTCTCTTATAGTTGAAGTCACCTATTATGGGATTGTGGTCGGATCCAGCATCTGCGCCTGGATATGCTGCTACTCTAGTGATGTCATTTTGAAACCGTCTTTTGATCAAGAAATGATCTATTTGATTTTTTATAACTCTAAGGCGGTTATCTTGTGGAGATTTCCATGTGTACAAGCGTCTTGGGTATAGATCGTAATATGTGTTCCTGATGGTTAGGTTCTCCTCTTTGCAAAATTGAATTGGTCGATATCCTCGTTCATTTCTCACACCCAGTCTATATTGGTCCATGACGTCATCAATCGCTTCTGCCCTTACTTCTTTTGCATTGAAATCTCCTGATATTATTATTATCTCTTGTGACTTGAGTTATGTAACGATTTCAAGCAGATGTTCGTAGAATATTTCTATCTCTTCAGCGGGTTTGTCTGCCGTTGGAGCATATGTTTGCACAATATTTATGTTATGTGGTTTGGCCTCTAGCTGCATCAACATAATTCTTTCCGAATGCCAACTCCGTGTCTGTGGTGAGGGTCTTTATTTGTTATTCCGGAATAGTATATAGTCGTATCGTCTTGGAATGAATTTCCAGGAGAATATATGGTATTATTCATTCATGTCGTAGTTCTCCTTTGCTTTCGACATATTTTAGAATAACATTTCCTTAATTCTAGGTTCTTTCAGTTATACCGCTAATACTCGGTCGTCAGAGCCTCGTTGGTTATCTAGCAGGGTGCGCCGAATGATCTGAGTCAAGACACGTGCAAGAAAGGTTGAGATTTGGGTCGGTGTGTTATTATGTTCGACCCCTTACACCCGAAAAATGTCAAGATTACTACAACAAAATCGAATAGCAAGAAATCATGACTGAGTTCAGGAATGAATACACAAGAAACTGGCACATATGGAGTAAGTTGACCCCGGGGACGTAAACAATGGAAAATACCATGTACCACACAAACCAGTAATTCGCGATCGAAGCACTACCACTAAACTAAGAGTCGATTGTGATGCATCATCGAAATCTGAAAACAAAATAATTTTTAATCAAACCCTGCTGATTTGGCCAAAATTGCAGCTGGGAATAACCGACGTACTGTTACGATGGAGGACAAGAAAAACCGCCTTCTCTGTGGACATCGAAAAAATGTACCGGCAGATACAGCTACAACTGAAATTAATCGAAAAGTCAGCTGGATTTACATTGAGTAAATGGCAAAGAAACACCAAAAACCCATAGAAATTTTCGGAGTTGCGAGACAGTGCGGAGGGGCATATTAGCTCAGAGAAACCGAAAAAAGATGGGTGGAACCACGTAATCACAGTATTCCCGGAGTTGTTTGCGGCGAACCTGACTAAGTCAAGAAATATGTCAAACATATCACTGATAACAGAGACAATCAGAGCAAACAAGCCATGATGGTATCGAGCTACGGCCACTTAGGATACTACCTCTTAACGAGTTCCTGGTTTCTTGCAATATGTTCAGGGTTCTGAACAGGATTTATTTATAATTTAATCAGAATGAATTTTATTATAAAATTCTAAGAAATATTTGAGATTTCCGATGGGAAATTATTAAAAAAATTTCTCAACTTCATGAAGCAATCGAAGGTCAACTTTGTTGATTTCTACACATCGCCGTCCGGAAGAAGAGTGGCGTTGAAGCTAAAACTTCAATTTTACACGAGAATGGAAAAACTATTTGCCGTTGTATGGAATGTTTGATTTAAAACTATATAAATGACATGAAATGATAGTATATTGAGAGTATGTAAAATAGTGATGTCCACGAGACGAGACTCTCCTAAAGTCTCGTCTCGACTCGTTTTTGAAATCGAAGTCTCGTCATGAGTCTAGTCTCGCAGTCCTCAGTATCGTCTCGTCTCTAGTCTCGAAAGAAAGTCTCGCTAAAGTCTCCGAGTCCCGTGCCAATGCATTATTTGATTTCAGTTTGCAATCCACAGTTGTTTGAAAAATTCCATCATATATTTGAGAGAAATTTCATGAATAATTATTGCGTTCGTTGCCACTTCCCGTACCATTTTTATTTTCGTATAAACACACATGTTCGTAAGAAATTTTAAATAAATGTTTGATTTTGAAAATAATTATTTATCTGAGTTAGATCGTGACAGGTGAAAATAGTTTTCAATAGTAAAGTCGAATTTCATGTAGGTTTGTCTCTTTCGTATGATTGGCATCATTTACATATACAGTGTGTCCACGGATTGGGTGCCGGTAAGGT
The DNA here is from genome assembly GCA_958510865.1 of Myrrha octodecimguttata. Lineage (NCBI taxonomy): Eukaryota > Metazoa > Arthropoda > Insecta > Coleoptera > Coccinellidae > Myrrha > Myrrha octodecimguttata. The sequence continues at coordinate 15,927,895 of OY294056.1, forward strand.
GTAAATGACGAAAAATTTTTGAGTTAGACTCTGATATTCTGGGAATCGCTCCTGCTTGGTCTCAAACTGAGATGTTGAGAAAATGAGCCAAATCAATTAATATACCGGGTGGTTCAGAACTGATTTGATGAAAATTGTTAAGAATAAAGTACCTTTGTTTTAAAAGATATCGAGAAAGTTTATTGGGAAAAGTTGTTTAGAATGACGAGCTCCTGCAGGAACTCATTTTTTCAGATGAATCAGCCTACCTTGACTTTATAAGTTAGTCATGAACATTTTTTTAATCCAATGCATGGGATATTTTGTCATGATAAAATTTAGCTGATTTTAAAATAAATCAGTGTCAATAATATTTTCTTATAACAATAAAATACGTTTAATGCTGAAAAAACATCATTACAAACAAAAATTAAAAAAAACAACTCAAATGTGGTACCACCAACTGCTACACATAATTCAGCCCGTTGGGGGACTGCTTTACACGCAATCGCCCAATTCATCGTACAGGAAATTCACGATTCCACCATTCTCGAACTGTTCGTGTTGAATGTGCTGGGTGGCCTGGTGGTCTTGCTGAAAATGTACTGTTTGTCGATCTCCTGGTAGCATGTTATTCAAGAAGTTTTGAAGACAATTTTCCAGCATTTGATTTATCTGAAAATTGAGTTCCTGCAGCAGCTCGTCATTCTAAACAACATTTCTCAATGAACTTTCTCGATATCTTTCAAAACAAAGGTACACTCTTGACTCTTGAGATTTTTGATTCGAAATAGGTTGGATTGCTTGAAGAAAATATTCTGTTTTAATTTCATTTTCGAATAGTAATTTCATACTAATAATGATGACTGTGGTACGGCGGCAAATTCAGTACCAAAACAGTAGGTTCAAATAAGTAATAATCGATTAATATCAACAGAAAATATGTACACGAGTATACTGCATCAACTTTTATAAACTATCCCGGTTGGCCATGATTTAGGTCTATCAAGTTTTTTTTCTCAGAACTGACGCAGGTTGGCACTCGTGACATATCGGAAATGTCAAAATAATTCTCAGCGACGATGCCAAATGCCAATGCCTATTTCTACTCTCAATCTCATCATAATCATTACGCTTGGAAATTAAAAATGCCGAAGGTTGTTTTGAAGAAGCAGAGACGAAGTGTATGTAGAATTGAAATCTGCTTTTTCTGATGGTAACCCTGATAATTTGGAATCAATAACTTATCACAAGCTTTCCAACATTTTCGACGTATGTGAGTGAAATCCCGTATCATTCATATATAATAGATTCCCAAGAACTTTGTAAATTGAGTTAGTTCTTTCAAGGTGACACAGGTTGTGTAGTACTAGGTACTACATTTTCATAATGGAGTATTTCAAGTTCTGCAACAAGGTATTCGAATGTCTTCTGTATATTTATTTCTTGAGAATTTTCGAAAAGCAGGGAATTCCATAGGTTCGTCTGTACGTTAGGAGTTTAACTGTAGGGTTATTCGAGTACTTTTATATTTTTTTCGTATGAACTATCACAAAGTAACGGACTACTCTATTCATTATTTTTTATTAAAATGTCATCACTCGATTTTTGATTTCCGAATAAGAAAAAAGCATAACTGAATCTTCCAACCATGTGTATATACGTGAAATATTTCCAGTGCTAACAGAAAAAAAAAATTCTTCAACATTCGCCAGGTCTTTGGAATTATTTAATTCACATAATATTTTCTCAAATTCATTATTTTACCAAAGTCAATTCACATTTTGAAAAATGCCTAATTACTAAGACCTCTTTGTAGAGAGGAACACGTTGTATAGTTATCTGACAGCAAAATGTCTATAACCTAACATTTTCACAATATACACGGTGAAATGTGTCAGAATGTCATGGCCAACCGGGATTAAGAACTTGCGGATATACAGGGTGATTCCGGAGAAGACCGACACATTTCAGCAGAAGTTTGGACTACTAAAGACAATGTTTGGTTGATGGTTGGGGATCCCTACTGAGACTATACAGGAAATTTGTCCGATTGGAAAGATTTTTCTTTGAATGATAACTTTGGTATGGCTCATTCGGCTTTGATGAAATTTTCAGAAAAGTACAGTACATAATTCTAAAACATTTCTCAAAATAAACGGTTGGTATTGTGATCATTTCAGATTAATTTTGCATCATAACATCATAAGTCATTAATCAAGCATTTTATTTTTTTGGCACTACTCTGGTATTGAAATTTTGCTTTTATCGGTTTCACTTTTGTCAATAATTTTGGTATGGCTAATTCAATTTCGATGAAATTGTCAGTGTAGTACAGTATGAATGAGGACCTTTGATAATTTCAACATTTTCTTCGAAATACAGGGATGTAATTGTGATCATTTCAGAGTGATTGTACAGGTTGAAAAAACACCATGTACATTGAGTTTCTGAAAAGTCACTATCAATTTTCGATTCTACCATAATAAGTCGTTATTCAGGCGTTTTAATTTTTTTTGGCATACCTTCGGTTTTCCGAGAAAGAATTTTCAAAGAAGAACATCATCGAAATTTCGCGTCAAAGGAGTGGGAATATTCAGAACTAGGTAATAAAACTGTATGCTGAAGAGAAAACATGAGCGTCATTATTCAATTTTCATCGATAAACCTATTGAAAAAATATCATTGATAATTTTTACCTAAGAACTTCTTTATTTTTCTGCTTACCACGCCCGCAGTAAGGAATTTTTTGACCCAAAAAAATTCTTGTGCTACAGTCAATTTCATGTTCTTTCGAGATATGTGATCAAATTTGATGAGGCTACAAGGATAACTGGAGTGCGATTGATTTCATAAAAAAAATGAGATATTCCGTGAAAACACTAAATGTTGAATTGAAGAATTACCGTAATTATTTCGACGATTTGTTATATGACTTTTTTTGTAGAAAATCACCTGTAGAATCTCTCCTTGAAGTTTTGGACCTTTTAAAGTAGACACTCTGTATACTGAATGACACCTCACTCGGATACTCTCTGAGCATTCATCGATGCTGGTTACTAAAAACGCCTGAAAAAAATGTTCTTCAGTAGCAAGTAATAGTCCTTTTACTATTTCTCATAAATGTTTTGCGTGTATCAGTCCCCCTTATTGATTGAGTTAATCAATTGTGACACAGGTGTCTATTTCTTCATCTCACAAAGAAATCCTCTAAATAATCGGGTATTCATTGTGGTTTCAATGTACACTGAGAAGCAAATTTAATCTCTTTCAGATTCGCTGATTTACTTAGGAGCTACGTGAGAGTCAAACTCAATCCCATAATAGGTTACTATGTGATGGTTATAGTAGCTCTGTTGATTCACAAAATCATTATGGTAAGTAATTTCTTAGAATATCTGAAACCTTGCTGTGTGCTTATTATAGTGGACTCTACACTATGAATCAAATTCAATACCATAGGGCTGATAAAATGGTAAAATATTATGAATACACATAATGGAAATGCAAAGGTTTCCTTCCCATCTAAAAATAGAAAAATAAATTTAAAATATGGATTCACGTCCTTCATCAACTCACATAAATCATGAAAAATAGGATTAGGACGGTCTTTCAAGAATTACAACTCCTTACGCGACGTTTCGTCTATATATTTAGATTTCTTCACAGTTAAAAATATACAATAAGTTATCACAGTATTATCATCATTCATTAAATCCAAACGAGTCTGCTTGATAAAGGTCATCTTTTATCTTTCGATTTAAAAGCATCAGTAGCATATATCCTGTATTATATGTCAAAGCCTTGCCACGTGGGTTTGACAACACTCGATCACAAACGAAGTAAGGTTGTACAGAATTCCTGGCAAGCTTGATAAATGTAGGCGTATCGAACAATTTTGCAAACAACTTCTATACATTTTTTTTTCCTGGATGAATGAAATGCGGTAAAAACACTTTCAAAAATGTTTACTGATTTAAGTCAAAAACATTTTATGCCAGTCGATATAATAATAAAATTTGTCATTCAAGACGTGGTACGTCAAAGGCAATGCAAGTATATCGTTAGATACAATCAATAAAAATACAGATTTTTCTGCAAAACCTTCACATAATATCTTTCGATATTGATATCTTGCGATTAACTTTCATTGTCTTCGTAAGATATCAATATCGAAAGTTATTATCTGAAGGTATTACAGAAAAATCTGTATTTTTATTGATTGTATCTTACGATATACTTTTATGGCCTTCAACGTACCACGTCTTGAACGACAAGTTTTATTATTATATCAACTGGCATAAAATGTTTTTGACTTAAATCATTGAATATTTTTGAGAGTGTTTTTACCGCATTCCATTCATCCAGGAAAGAAGAAGAATATCTTTCGACATTGATATCTTGCTATATTTTTTCATTGTCTTCGTGATATATCAATATCGAAAGATTTTATGTGAATGTATTACAGAAAAATCTATAAAATGATTATATAAATACCCATTATCAAGCAGACTCGTTTGGATTTAATATTTGAATTAATTAATTAAATTGATGTACATGTGCGAGATTGGCTGTGTTCAAATCGCTTTATGAAGATTGCCGTTTTTCGTCCTTATGACGTGGTGAAAATTAGACCAAACTGCTCATAAAGTATCAGTGAAAATTGTTCATGACTAAGTTTGAATATTTGTGTATCTTTATTGGTTCCAATCTTTGAATAAAGAACGACAGGAAGAAGCATTACGCATTTCTACTTCGTATATCAGTGGGACATATGCGCCCATATTGAACCTCAAATTTTGACTCATGTTAGTTAGTTTCTTCAGACAAGGAAGTCTCGGAACAAGTTGTTCTCTCTTCAAACTGAAAGGGAATTCGACCATATGCAACATCCATCCCGGACCCACTTTGTGAGGCATTATGCTCCTTCCTTATGTTCTTTATTCAGAGGTTCCAATCAATAGATTGTTCGGCGTTTCCCGAGTTCCGGTGAGAAAATCAACAACACGTATTCGACATCTGGATAGAACTGCTGCTCGAGAAGATAGATTGTACGGGAGTATCATGGTGATTTGTAACACTTGTACCACGGCTTTGACAAACAAAACTCCCGGATTGAAATGTTCCGGCTCTTGTTCATTATTCTACCACGAAAAATGCTTCGGTCTCAGTAAACTATCTGTGGCTGATCTTCAACTACCTGGTGCATCATGGCTATGCGCTGAATGCAGATTAAATAGAAGTAGGAATCGCTCGTACATCTTAGTTTCCTCTGCAGATAAAGAAGAGGAGAATGTGGATCCACCCACATCTGCCCTCACTTTGAAGATAGTTCAGAAGACATAGAATGATATATCCAACTCGAACAAGAAACAGAGAGAACTTATGCATTCAGTTTCTTTCTGTAGCGATCAAATATCATCCTTTCAGACAATTATCAACAAGTTCAATGATAAGTTGGATATATCATAGATAAATTAACACAAGAAAACATTTCTTTGAAAAAGGATGTATTTAACTTAACAAACATAGTTGAAACTCTAGAGCAACAGCTCAAATCGAATACTTTGGAAATTCTTGGTATACCGGAAAAACAAAATGAAAGGTTGCAGAATGATTTTGCAGAAGATTTCGATTCATTGTTCAGAGCTAACACTACTGTCGTTGGCTTAACCGAAACCAATAATCGTCAGATTCAATCGTAAGATCGCTAGGGAAGAGTTTTTGGCCGCCTCCAGGATTAAGAGAAGACCAAATGGATCATCTCCCGGACTAAAAAATTGATAACATTTCTGACCGGCTGTTCATTAACGAGCAACTTACAAGATTCAATAAGATGTTACTGAATAAAGCAAAGCATTTATCCAAATTGCATAATTATAAATATATCTGGGTTAAAGAAGGTACTATTTATGCAAGAGAGAGCTAAAGTGCTCAAAATATTGACTGAAAGCGACTTGGAAAGAATTATTTGATTCTTTGCCCAGGGTAACTATCACTAAGAGCTATCATATTATGGGTCTTTCTTTTCTGTATCAAAATATCCGTGGATTGAAACCTAAATTATCCAGTATTTACAACAGTTCTCTGAATTGTGATCATAACATCGTGTACCTTACGGAAACCTAGCTTTGTGATTCAATATCCAACAATGAAGTTTTTTGTTATTCGTCCGAAATATTCCGGCGAGATCGAGAAGAGTGTAGCTCCAGTAAACGTGACGGTGGGGGTGTTTTAGTCGCAGTAGACAGAAATTTGTGTGCAGTTTTGCGATCTGAATGAATGACCATAGCTGAGGATATTTGACTTACTATAACATACAGAGTGTAACAGCCAAATGGAATAAATTCGATAACGAATAAATGAGGTGGTGTTAGGAAAAACGCTCGGACACGTCGATTTGTAATTTTAAATGCGCATAGTTTTCAAGAAAATAAAATTATATAGGGTGTTCCATGCGACCGTGGCCAATACCAACTTTGTTATTTCAAATGTAACCCCCTGTATATTATTTATTTTTTGGATTCTTAAGAAAATTCTAGACATAATTCATGTATAATGTCCTATACCTATCTTCAACTTTTTCGAAAATATTAAGTATTTTCAAAAATGTTGAGTAACGTTAGAAGACAATTCTACACCAGATTAGCATGTTGCCAAGACGTTCGCGGCGAGCATTTTGAACATTTCCAACATTGACATTAATGTTTTTTTTTGTTTTTTTTTAATTATTAAGAAATAATCAGTATTAATTATTAGGTGTCAAGTGTAATGTACCGAATTTGTGAGATAAAATAATTTTTATTTAAAACGTTGATTTTTGCACTAAATCTGAAAACACTTAATATTTCCGAAATAGTTAAAGATAGGTATAGACATTGTGCATGAATTGTGTCTAGAATTCTCTGAAGAATCCAGAAAATAAATAATATACAGGGGGTTGCATTTGAAATAAGAAAGTTTGTATTGGCCACGGTCACATGGAACACCCTATATAATTTTATTTTTTTGAAAAATATGCGCATTTAAATTTACAAATCGACGTGTCCGAGCGTTTTTCCCAACACGCCCTCATTTATTCGTTATCGAATTTATTCCATTCGGCTGTTACACTCTGTATAATTCGTTTAAATTTCACCTTTGTTGCGTTTATATTCCCCCAGGTAACTCTCATCATTCACAGACTTTCTGTTGTAAATTAGAATATATAACTATTAATCACTCTGGTGATGATATCGTCATTTGTGGTGACTTCAACTTACCTTCTTTCAGTTGGCAATATGATAACTTTAATGAGTGTTGCATTCCTCTCAGTTTTACAGATCATCATAGGAATATATCTCATAATACATTGGATTTAATTTTAAATAATAATTTTTCTGTTAAGGAGGTGAAAAGATGTAGCGCACCGTTGGTCTCTGGAGACATGTTTCATAACACCCTAGAATTCGATTATGTAACGCTTCGTTTTTTTACTAATGATAACGAAAAGAACATTGATGTTGAACTGAATTATCTGAAAGCTAATTATGATCAAATATCTAGGAAGTTGAACGAGATTGACTGGGATGAATCGTTTAAGGGTCTCAACAATGTTTTTTATATCAATTAAAGATTGATTGGACAAAAAGTACCTTAATCGAATAGTAACCCATCAAGTTACCCAAGTTGGTTTAGTATATCAACTATAAAATAATAAAGAAGAAAAAGAGAGTTCACAGGAAATGGAAAAAATACAAGAATAATCTGGACTATCACGAATTCAAAATTTTGAGAAGTTTCTCATCGAATGTGACTACAAAAGATGTATAGACTCTGCTGAGTCAGTTTGTAAAAAGTAAAAAAAAACACTGCTATTATGACAATAAAAGAGAAAAACTCCGGAAAGATGTATTGCATTCCGCCTAGAATCACTAGACAAAAACGCTGCAAATTTTACACAAGGGTTTATTATTTTCTCAGTTAAATAACCCAATATACCATTGATATCTTAAAAAACTTATATATTATGCATAAATCATTGGTTTCTCACAACACAGAAACCAATTCCATGAAATAATTCATGCGAACATAGAAATCTCAATAAATACACTAGTATAATTGAATAACATTTCCACATGCAGAACGCTAACTGAGTAGCAAAATTTGAAATAATATTTGGAATGAGAAGAGAAGTTCCACAGTCGTTTCACCTCTATTTTCCAACTATTTTCCACAATTATTAAATTTCGTGTCGGTATTCTACAACTGAAAATGAAGTTCAAATCAGATAGGGTTTGCCCTTTTTGAGATATTAGGGAAATAACCTCAATATTCAAAATGGTCACGAAATTTTTTGCCAATATCTGCACAAATGAATATCGGTCAAAACTGAAATTTGAAACACTGTTTCTAAATGTTGACTTTGAAACCTGTACCAAATTTCATTGAACTTTGATGAATATGTATTCGAAAAAAAATGTTTGAAAAAATTCGATTTTTCCACTATACAATTCTCACGAAATTTTGCATTAGATCGAGTGTCTATATTTCACAATTAGTCATGATGTTTCAATCCGAACGCGTTCGTTTTTCTTGACACTGAGGAAATAAACTCAATCTTTCAAACTAACAGCAATACGTAAAACAAAATTCAAGACTTTTCGCTAATATCAAATGTGTAGATGTGATTTCTACTAGGATTCAACTTTGTTCTAAAAAATATTAATGAAATGAAAAGAAACTCAACCTTCCTGTGCAATTGATCTGAAAAAATTTTTTTCCACAGCAGATATCCGATTCACTTGATTCACAAAGTATTCACCACACAAACTGAAAAACTGAAATTTTTCTATATTATTTCTGTAACAATTAAATATATCGTGAACTTCATCAGGTTGAATTCGAAAGAATAATTCTAGATTATAAATTTCGTTCGTTGTTATCGTTGTCAAATACACTCAACCAAGAGGATGTCAAATCCAAAAGTCTGTTTGATATATAGACGTGAAATTCAAACAAGTAGTTTGCCGACAACCAGATGCGGTATATTTTTGTCTACGGTATATCGCTTGTCTTAGGTCTAGGACCCGGCACAGTCCCCATTCACAACAGGTAGACAGATGATCGGCTCCTAACTTCAGTCTAAGGCTCCAACCCTCAGTATTAGATTCTCGACAATCGACAATTGATGAGATTTGCGGTTTGTTATTGATTTTTTTGCATATTATATCCTCCAATTTGATTTATCATATAAATGCTCATTATTTTTTATATTCACGCTTATTTCAAACTATCAGTACGAAAGATTTTGGATTTCGATTGAAACCAGTAACGGATATCCACATGTTGACGATAATCGTACTACGCAAACCGAAATTGATGGAAACCTCCGATCAACCGAATTTTTTGGAAATCTGCATTATTTTAAATTACGCTACTTAATTCGCGTTCTGCATGCAGAAGTGTTATTCAGTTATAAAAGAGTATTTATTGAGATTTCAATATTTCAAATGAATTTTTTCATGGAATTGGTTTTTGTGTTCTGAAAAACCAATGATTTATGAATAAAATAAAAGTTTTATTCAAGATATGAATGAGCTTCATGAAGAAATTTAATCTTAAATCCCGTAATCCGCAGGGTGATTTCTATAAATAATAATTTTACCCGATTTTCAGTAGTCATGTTTAAGATATTGGAAGAGAAAACCCAAAAATATTTAATCTGAACTACTTACGATTATGAAATTGTCAAGAACACCAATGGGGCATTTGCAAATTGTGTTTATGAAATAATAACGCACCCATTAAAAATTTCTCGATATGTGTTGAAAATTTGGTAATCAATATTTTCATCTACTTTTAGATGTATTACTCTGGATGAAAAGTAAACCGATTATTTCAGTGAATTCCAATCTCAGAACCGAATGCGATGATGTCATTTTCGACATTATTGGAAATTTGAAGCGTTTTTCTTTATAACTCAGGAACCACTGGTCGGAAATGTTCCGGATGAAACTTCTTTGGTTTAGTTTTGCAACAGTAATCAACGTTCAGAGTTTCATGAAAATTCGGTGGTAAGTTTTCGAGAAAAAAATTTTTTTTCCCCCCAACCCCCCATTTTGAGCCCTTAGGGTACACCGATTCTGCTGAAAAGCTTGGAGGATCAATTCCGAGCGACACACGATTTTTCTACCAAGTTTCACTGATTTCGGTTGAGTACTTTCTGAGAAAAGCCCCGGACAACGGACGGCGGACGGGGGACGGCGGACGGCGGACGGACGGATTTTTTTTTATTAGTTTATTCAAATCTACATACTCCAAAACGTAAACTGTGAAATTTTCAGGGGGGGTTAAAAATTTTTTTTTTTTGGTCGATCACTAAGGTTTATTATTTGATTTTATCAAATAATAAACCAAAATCAACGAGTTACCAAATAAACCTTCGGGACCGCATAAGCTTCCAACATGTTTGATTAAAAATTGCGCATCTTCACTTGTTACACCACTTCACAAATTGTTCAATATGTCTCTGAGGATGATAATATGGAAGACTGCTTTAATTGTGCCCATACATAAGTCAGGCGATAAAAAACTATTAGAAAATTATAGACCCATATCCAAATTGTGCATTATCGTTAAAAGTTTTGAATCGATCATATTCGACTTTTTATATACCTAGTGAAGTAAAAATTTCATAAATACTGAACAGCATGGGTTTATGAAGGGACGGTCTATTGAGACAAATTTGTTCGCGTACACTCAATGCCTTCTTCAAACAATGAACGCTGAATTTCGGGTGGATTCTGTTTCCACCGACTTCAGCAAGGCGTTCGATAAAATTGATCATGGTATCTTGATTCCGAGGCTTGCAGCGGTCGGTGTTCATGGAAGTCTGCTGAGGTTGTTCACTACTCATAACGATGACAGACGTCAATCAGTTGTCATCGGTGGATGCTATTCCACACCTAAAAATCTCACCTCTAGAGTTCCTCAGGGGTACCACTTCGGGCCCCTGCTTATGAATATATATACGTTAACAATATTGCGAATTGCTTTGAATATGCCAGATTTCTTATGTACGCCGATGACTTGAAAATCTTTTTCATAATTTAGAAGATAGATAGACTTACCGAGTACTGCCAAAAAAACTCCCTCTTTCTCAATCTTGGTAAATGTCACTTCATCCCTTTCTCCCGTAACATCAACATTATAAGTGCTCAATATCCCATCAACAAGAATATTTTGACCAGAGCAACTATGGTGAAGGACTTGGGTATTTTTTATGATTCAGAGCTCATTTTCGACCCCCATATTGATGAAATTTCTCAGAAGGCTAATATATATATTCTTTTGAGAACGAGCATTACAATTCTAAGATATATCACAGTGTTAGCAGAGGAAATGTAAACGGGGTACCATACATATTTGCGTATGATACAAGAGCACAGATAAAAACCTCAGGAAAAATTCTGTCTCCCCGCATAAGTGTAGTAATTTGTTTATAGAAGATGGATGGCATCTTTTTCATTTGAAAATAATTTTTTCGTCATCTTGAATTCATTTCGACAAAATATCTTGACATAATATCTGAAACAGAAAGAGGGACAGAAAACCAGAAGGAAGCAGTAAATAATATTACCTACATTTGCTCATGACCGAGAGGGTCTTTCGACCAGGTTCAGTCCTCCAAGCGATGATTTTCAGATCCTCAGATAAACGAAGAACGCTACAGGCCCCTTTATTGGGGAATCATCTCCCATAGATCCATAATTGTTCATTTCGAACTAGAAATCTAATAAAATATCGGGAATAAAGTGAAAAAGTTGTGACATAAAATGCTAGGATTCATAACCAGGGTTCGAAAACATTTTCGTCAGTATCAATCCCTGAGGACTCTATACATTGCATATGTGCAGAACATTCTTAGTTAATAGTTATATTAATCGATTGGAAAATGTCCAAGTCAAATTCATCAAGCACGTCAATAGAAAATTTTACCGGAATACCATTAGTGATCCACGTCGAATAATAAAAGACTTTAATTTAACAACGTTGGCTGGCCAACGAATGATGAGAGATATGAAATTTGTTTACGAAATTATAAATACCTTTGATTGTTGTGAACTGGTGAATATGCTTGCCTTCAATGTGCCATCATATTGCACAAGAAATAAATTTCTATTTCATACAAATCAAAGTTTCTTTTTCTCAGAAAATGTAATCAGATTTCAACGAAATAAGGCTCAGACCTTAAACTCAGTATTCAACAACAATGTTTCAAATTTCAATTTGATGAGATATTTACTTTCGGAGACATATCGAAAAAAATATGTCAAATTTCGTAGTCTGTAATTCTGAGGTTATTTCTTCAATGTATCAAAAAGCATAGAATCGATCACATCGAAACTTAGTAATTATTTAAATAATAACAACGCGCAACTTACCTTAAGGTTTCATGCGTCTTCAATCGTTGAAAAATTTTGGAAAATGATTTTGCTGAAATTATCCACATCTTCATCGAGAAAAATTTTTTTTCTAATTTTATTGACCAAATTTCGATGGAACTCAGCATAGACCTTGATGTCTTCCACAACAGTTTTATGCACTTGATCTGGGGAACAGCACGCTACCGTTTCGTCACAATGTCCGTATTTTTCGAATATTAAGCTGCAAATGGTCCCAAACGATTGGGTGGAACTTCTTGAAGAAAAATCAGTGGTCAAATTCAATTCTGTCCGTACGCCTGTCCGTCCAGCCGTCTGTCCTTATGTACCCTAACTTTCGAAAGAAATGGCCTATCACTTTGAAATTGACACATTAGATTTGGAGTCTAAATATCTCGGTTAAGTTCGTTAATGAGTAAAATCGGTGAGATACTTTCGGAGTTAGGCGCATTCGAAATTATGAGGTTTATTCCTCGATATCTCATGAAGTACTGATTTGATCAAATTGAAAACTTGCAGATAGCTGTAGAATACCGACGCGCAACTTAGTGCAGAATTCGTGAGGATGCAGGTTCAAAAATTTTGAAAAGATGTTTATCCGAAAATTTTTCAAATTTTTGTTGAAATATCTTTTTTCTCGGAAACTGCAAATCAAATTTCATCGAAAATTGGTATATATATTTATATATACATATATATTCTTTTGAGATCGAAAATTGGTAGTGACCTCAGAGTCAGTATTCAACAACAATTTTCAAGATTTCTATTCGATCTGATATATACTTACGGAGATATAAGTTATTTGAAATTGTAACGCTATTTTCGCAATATCTCAAGAATTACGGATGCAAACAGATTTAAACTTCGTTTAGATCAGTTGAGGAATACCAACGTGCAAATTAGTGCGAAATTTGTTGATTCAGTAAGATGATAAAAAACAAATTCAAAAAGTTTCCACGTGTTGTTGAAAAATTTTTTTCTCGAGGACTATCTAATAGATGTCTATAAAATTCGACATATATTTCAAGGTCAATATGGAACAACAATATTTAAAATTTCAATGTGATACGATATTTATTATGGGAGATATAGAAAAAAAGAATATGTAAAATTTTTGTGTTTATGTGTAGAGGTTATTTCCTCAATATCGCGAGAAATGAAGATACCATCAGATTAAAACCTCGCAGGTAGTTGGAAAATTTCTTATGCTATATGATACCAAATTCAGTATGGATCTAATCGTTGAAATTTTTTTTAAATCATTATTTGATAATTTTCCTCATTTTTGTTGAAAAATGAAGTCGATATTTACCAACAATTTTTCGAATTTCAATTTCATCCGATATACATTCTCGGAAAAAAGTATGTTAAATTTTGTTGTTATTCCAAATGTTGGGCATATTTTCTCAGTATCTCAAGAAGTTCTGAGTCGATCAGATTGACATTTCGTTAGTAGTTGCATTGAGTAATGAACACAAAGGGATATAATTCGGTTCAAAGAAATGAAGCCAGGTTGAGGCTAAGTTCCTTCTTTGGTTCATAGGGACGCAATTGTAGAATAAAGAATCAGTTTTTTTACCCTTGGCGCCTAGCGGTGGGTAGTTGAAATATAGGACATAGATGTAATACCGCTAGGGCCCAAGTAATTATGAATATCAGGACCGGCGATAGGAAGTTTTGGAATTATTTTTCATGTTTTGTTTGGGTTTTCGCTTCAATACCTGAAAAAGATTTTCAATTTATTGTCTGATGATCTAATCCAATATCATGGAGAATAAAAAATATTCTTCTATGTTAAAATGTATTAATGTGTATAATTCCTAAGATTTCCGTTGTCAATAAAATAACTAATCGGGAAATTCGAGATTTTGTTCGATATAGAAAATGTTTTGAGGGTTTATAAAATTTAATGATTTTTATCAAGAAAACAACAGTAAACGATCGTTCATCAGTCCATTGAGTCATTACTACAACTAGTTTTCTTGAAAAGTTGTAGTTTTTGCCCCTATCGATGACGAAACCGGCCGAGCACTATCTAACTTCCGGAGATATCGGGGAAAAATCTGCCGGATTTTGCGTTTTTTTCCATAGTATGGTTGTTTTTTCAGAATATTCGAAAAATACTGATGGAGAAATCATAATGAAACTTTGCAGCTAGTTGAAAAATGTCGATGCACAACTTTGTGCAGAATTTTGTGATGATCGTGTTATTTGAATGATTGAATAATTTTGTATTCGAATTGGTATATCTTCGGAATCATTGGGTGGATTTAACCCATTCACCTAGTCGATCTTCGTTATTAAGTATATATATAAAGTTAGAAAGTTTGTTAGTCGTTTTTTCGGGAAATTATCATTTTTACTTATGTTCGTGACCTAACGGCTGAGCGTAATCACAACAACTTCTGAAAAAAACAACTTAGAAACTCGATATTTGTAGAGTTAAATTGGACCTCAATTATGGAGGCCAAGTGAATGGGTGAAATCCGCCAAATGATTCCGTAGATGTACTCATTCAACATTTTATTTTCCCAATATTTCCAAAATCAAAGGTCGCATCGAACTGACAGGAGTATTTGATTAAAAAATTCCACCAAGAAAGTTCATTCAGCATTTCATGCGGCCATATACATAAATAGAAGACAGCCGAATCTTTCCATCACGAAGTTGAAATTCATTTCCCGGGGTCAATTCGTGGAAAGAAAACTTCTCCGGCAACGATTTTGAACATACGTACAAAAGCTGCTGACATCAAATCAAATCTTCTCCAGAATATTTTTCTCATTTTTGGCTATGTTGTTTGACTAGGTTTCGAGGAAGTGAAAAAACGACACACTGTTGGTATCCAGATATGTAAAAAGTCATAGGTACTGAGAAATGCATAAACAGTTTGATTGAAATTCTATGACGTTTGTCCTCATTTATCGACTCCCAAAATTATTTTCTTTTATTGAAAATCATTTGAAAATATTGTAGTACAATCTTCAAAGTAGGAAGTTACCATGAAAGAAAACTTTTGTATACTGTAAGTGAACTGAACTTAAACACAAACACAATCCCACACAAACAAATAGGCAAACAATCACATCAGATTAGTGTGAAATAGGATTCAAATATGTTTGAAAACATCTGTTTTTTTTGGAAGTTGAATGTTTCCCTATCGAATTCCCCCTCTTCTTTCGATCAAACTATTTACTCTCACTAATCTTTTGAGCAACTAAATGCGGAGCTCCTCACCATTAGTAGCGTTGCCAGTCAACCAGTTTTGGATGGAGAACGATTTTTTAAATTTCCTCAAAATGTAGTCTTTTATTCTTCTCTTTTCAGGTTTTTTTGAAATAATTTTTTCGATGATTGAAAGTTTATGTTATGAGAGATATGAATTCAGGTGATGGAATTTTCAAGTAATCCCTTTCGTTCGAATCCCCATAGTGTTTAGTTGAGATATAAACTCCATCATCTCCGAGTCTATTAATGAGGACCGCCTTCTCACATTTCTCACATTCATGTTTCCTCTGCACATATGTCATCAAATACCCAGAAAAATACGCTTTCGAGATTCTTTCCAAGGTTTTTTGTCCATCATCACATCATCTGCCACCTCTCCACAATTATCAGAATAATCTAACGAAAAACAAATCTCATCTGATGTGCTTCCAACCAAATTCAATTGTTCTATGTTAGGACAATTGACTTCCCCATTGGAACGGAGATCCACATCGTTATCATTTTCACAGTTTGAATTCTCAGAGTATTTTTCTAGACCCACTGCAACCAAAATCTGAAATTTCGTGCGGATGGATTTGGGTCATAACCCCTTCTTTGTCTGATTTTCGAGAATAAATTCTCAATTGGGTCCTGATTAAGCCGACTGGTTATTAAGACGGGATTGGATTTCTTTTTCTATTAGTTTGCACCAAGCTGTCAAAACATTATGGTAAATTTTTCTCAACAGTCCAAGACTCGATGAAATCAATCGACTCTTTCAGAGTTTGGATGGCTGGGATATTCTTTTCCGATAGCGGCCTTTGTAGACAATTGCCATCGGAAAAGTTTCCGTGAGAATTCAAGCAGTCGAAAATATGATTCACTTTCAAAATGAATTGGGCTGTTGAATCAGCACTTGAATGAAGGGTCCTACTGAGAAAATGGGTAGCCAATTTCACCTTCATCTTCTGAAAGGAATTAGGATTTATATGGCTTTCACTAGTTTTCAGAAGAGTACGGGAAAGGTAATTCTTTGAATCTATTTCATAAGTTTCTCCGATGTTCCTCCAAGGAACAATCTTTCCTCCGACCACAATATTTCTTCTGAAATTGTATTTCTCACATTCTGAATAAAATGAGGAGCGTCGTAAATGGCAAAAAAAATTTTTCCGTTGAAAATAGTGTACGGTTTACCTATTATTCGATCCTTGATCACAAACCATCACATTAATTGTGAGTACCAATTTTTCCATTTCCACCAAACAACGCTCCTCACAAATTTTTAATTGTTTCGCTACAATAGACGACTTCGGCCCAAGTTGCCAACCCACAATTTTCTTCACAAATTTACTATCACTAGGGAACGGGAATTTCAGGATGAACTCGACTTGATAAGATTCGTGTTATTTATAAATATCCGTAAAAGATGCCTCGGCTCCTCAAACTAATTACTTCCAAATATAGGGTTTTGTTGAGATCATCTCTGATTGGCTGAAATTTGAGTTGTGATTCCTGATTTCATGTTATTAGTGTCAAGTTTATAAAGGATATGTTCCGCGAATCAACTTGGTTATTTCGGCTGCCGGTATTTCATTCCGTAAATATGAAATATTCGGTTGGTTCCTGAAAAAAAGGTTAATTACAGAACTTGATTGATGAAGAAATGTTCTTTCTGTAACCAGAACGATAGTCAATGTTCTATGGTAACATATCCATAGCATAGAACAATCTTTATTTACTTTATAATCCATAAAACATAGGAGTGTGTAGATGGACATAGTATCCCGGCACATATAAAGGAAAAAAAAAAAAAAACAATGGAAAAATTACTAGGTATGGTCTATGGATCATAAGGTAAATAAAGATTGTTCTATGCTATGGATATGTTAGCATAAAACATTGATTGTCGTTCTGGTGCATAGACTTAATATGTCTATGTTCTGGCGACAGAAAGATTGCTTTTTTATCAATCAAAATCCGTAATCAACCTTTTTTTCAGGAACCAACTGAATATTTACAGAACGGAAAACCGCCAGTCGAAATTACTGCGTTGATTTGTGGAACATATCCTTTGTAAACTTGACACTATTAACATGAAATCAGGAATCCCAACTTGAATTTCAGCCTAACAAAACCCTATATTTGGAAGGAATTATCTTGTTTGCGGTGCCGAGGCATCTTTCACGGATATTTATTGATAACGCTAACATAATCTTGTCGAATTTGTCCTGAAATATCCGTTCCCCAGTGATAGTAAATTTGTGAAGAAAATTGCGGGTTGGCAACTTGGGCTGAAGTCGTCTATTGATCCAGCCGACGTAATATCCCAGAGGAACTGACTATTCATAGAATAATCCTCTGGCCATAAAAACAACGGCATGGGACGCTTCTTTCGCAGATCTTCCTCCTTCTTCTGCAAAATCTTGAAAGCCCTTCAATAAATCTAATTTTCCATCGTATTCATGATGTCTTCATCCATCGTTTCCATGATGTCGATTTTCGTCCTCAATTTCTCCATAAATAGGGTATTAAAATCGGGTTTTAAATTGTTAACGGGAATTCAGGTTCTCAATTTATTTACTGAGGGTAAGTTTAGTTGGATTTTTCTCAGTAAGTAATTATAAAGAGAAGATTTGTATTACTTTGATAAGATGATTTTTCTTTCTGCAGTGGTCCATGTAGTATTAGGCTTATGCCTTATCTCCATATTTACAAGTGTTTTTACACTTAGAAATACAGTTTTCAATGCCTTATGCGATTGAGCTGCTTCATTCAGAGAGGACATTTTAGATTTCATTCTGCGGATTATTTATCGGTAAAAACGGCATTTTGTCTTTTTCCTATCAAGGAAAGCTCTAAGCTTCTTGTTTTCCTCATAAAATTTTTTTAGGGTCTTTTTCAATCTAATTTGTTTCCTTCTATTTATTTGAGGTCTTTCATCAGGCAGTGGTGTATTCGTCATTTTCAGTTCGAGTGTAGTTTTGTTTGCTGGAGGATATGTTCGTACGTGAGTGGAACGCGAGTACTACAAAATATTCATAATCGTAATCAAACCAACAATTCCAAAGTTATCGATCAATTTAAATAATTGAGTTGAAACATATTATTTCCGATATTCTTCCTCGATTCAGTACATGATTAAATTGAACGATAGTACATTTTTTCACACAGACTGAATGGGGTGGAAATAATAATCTCTCACAACTCACAAAAAATTTTGTTGCTCCTCAAAGTGTATAGGCATCGCGGTTTTCAACAATCTTTTGCGTTAACTCCTGACAGCGAATGCACTTTCATCAAAATGATCTTCACATACTTTCCTATATGCCTGTTTCTTATGGTCGACATCTAAAAATATAGATGATATTGTAACTATAAAATTTTCACAGGTAAATAATCGATAGAAACATTGAGTACTCAACTCGTTGTATATTCAATAGTAGAAATGAATGATCAAAACTATAAACCAATAATTACCTGAAAGCGCTGAATTCCCACAGTGTAATACTCATATATGACATCGAGTCTCGTCTCTGACAGGAAACGCGAATAGTTGCATAGCTGCATTGTATTGTAGACATATTTCTAAAAAGTTGAAAAAAAAATATTATTGCTCAAAAAATCCCCTATGCGTATACTAATATAATATTATTGTTATTATTATTATTATATACTACTTGTTTAATGAATGATATCAAAACACTATTTGGAATTAACCTAACAGTACGCAATGAGTCTCGGCCCATATCGCATTTAAAATGCAACTGAAAGTTTCAAGTCGATATGATTATCCGTCCTGCCGTAATCGTGCCTACGGATGGACGGCAGGTCGGCCAGAATCTATTCTGACACCGGATTCGTCCTCAGTGGGACCAACCTAGTAGTTTGAAACCATCCTCGGGAAAAAATCTGAAAATTACTGACATTTTGACAAAACGATAGCACGCTTCTCCCCAGAACATGCGCGCAAAAAGTGAAAGAAGGGAAAAACCATAAGCCATTTAAAAGCTTTTTGTGACGAATGCCCCCAGTCAAAGTGGTAGGAAAGCATCATTAAAGGGTTTCAGAGGTATATTTTGTCCACGCAGGTACCCCTTAAGTTCAAGTACGAGAAATATCAGAAATATCGACATAGTGAGCTAATAGCTCTAGGAACTATTACGATATGATATAAATTGTATCACAATTGACTAAAACCTTGATTGATTGATTAAGGCAACCCTATCTAAATGACGAAATCAAGAAATTGCTTTGAGCGACAACTAACATCGACAAATGATACGTGACAAACCCTGGAATTGTAAGCTAAGGGCAAAAAAATAACATCTGGGTAGACGAGCGCCACTTTCGGGTAATAAATAGACCTGAGGCTTTTTTCAAGAAATTTTATTTAATGTGGAAATTATGAATATTTCGAACATCGATGTCGACATGGATGTTTGTGAACTCCAACATCGATGTTGAAAACATCGACTATCGATTACAAAACATCGATGTTTCAAAAACATGGATGAACATCGCCCAGCACTAATCAAACTCATCCCATCAGACAATTAGCAGGGAATTTTCAGACACACATTATTTAACCAAGTTAACGGAAAATCCATTTAATATTTCAAAAGAGATATTCATGACATTAATTTTATATGGTTATTTTCTGGATCCAAACTTCGAAAAATGTACTATGTAAGCAGCAATCCTGGTTGGCATGACACATAAATTCGGACGAGTAGGTAACAATGAAGGGAAAGGGTCCTAAGAGTAATTTATGTACAATGGTCGTAATCAATTTTCAGAAACGGATCTGGGGCGAGGTGAGGAAGGCATTTGCCACGGGCGCCAACCAACTAGGGGCGCAAAATTATGATTTTTTTTTCTTGAAATTATGTTTTTTCACTTCAAAGTCCATTCATTTTTTTGAGCGGTGCTATAGTTCATGCACCTGTTGTGCAATATGCGGCGACAAGTAGTTACCAATAAATTAACAGATGATAAGTTTACACTTGTCGGTCGCCCTACGACTCCCGATCGCGTCCAGATGTTTGTTATTTGAACACTGAAGACCTCAATTAGCGTCAAGTTCAGAGGGAGTTTAATGGTTCGAACTAGCGGCGGTAGCGCTCCGTTAAGGCTGGTCGTCCACTGCACGCGATTTCGATAGGCGCGATAGGAGCGTAAATGAACGAACTTGCGCGACAGATCCAAATGAACGGAATTATAGGTACCCTCGTCGACTGGCAGCGAGTTCATACGGGCATTTTCGAGAGAATTCGAGCGGCACAATCGTATCCCGATCATTTTGGATCTGCTGCGTCAATACGCTAGAAAAGAGGAGCTATCCGTCGGCAAGTGGAATGTATGGTTTGTGAATGGAATATTTGTTGAAGCTCGTTTGAAAGGTTAATGAATGTTGTCTTTTTTCTTACATTAAACTCTAACTAAAGTGTAGTAGCCTACCTGAAATTGGACTCTTTGGCAATAATCGGCTGTATATCATTCCAAATATAATTAATCCAGCGCGTTTCGCCATTATCTCGGTTTTTATAGCTCTTATTATCTCAATATCTATTATCAATTTGTTTTTTAGTCTGTGACCAATTTTATTCCGAACATTTTTCTATATGATCAAGTGTTTTCGGTCCATACGTACTGTAATGATGCAACTACGTTTCAATCAATCTCATATGCAGAACGATTCTTTCGATCACAAAATAAACATAGTTTTTTCTTTATCAAACGCTACGGATTTTTTATTAGTGACCTGTTTTCTAGAATACGCATGCACTTCTGCATAATTTTAAGAATTTCTGAATATTTGTGTCACCATAATTTCTTTCGATGTTTGCAGTTTTTTGAGTTTTGAAGTCACGTTCTAGATACATTAATAACATATTCCCCTTCTGAAGGTGACTTTCCACAGATACAACTCAAATTAGCCATAATTTCGAAGTTCCACATCCTTTGTTTTCGAAGTACCCAGGTCATCAACATTCACACTTCAAATTCCATTCCAGTATTATAAATGAGTATACGATAATAATCATTCCTTATCAAGATGGTGAATTATTCCCGATAATTTCATTTTTTCTAAATATGAATCTACCTAAGCTCCAAAATTTTTCCCCCTCCGTAGTTTGCATAAGCCTCATCAAGTAAGATTTATCCAAGAAATTAATTATTAATTCTAAATCCATCCCGTATCACAATTTCTTCAATGAACACGGAAATCCGAAGTACAAATCCTCTGCTACGCAAGAACAAGAACGAACCGAAAACTCGCGAACAATCTGCCAGTGGACGACCCCGAAGCCTGAGAGGATACATTAATTGTCTCAATTCCTAACCAATCAAATGCGAAGCGCTTCCGAGGAATTCCGAGAGCATTCGTGTGAAGTCGGTTATTGATCGGCTGGATCTTGGCGGGATTTCTCTCAACGCAATCTGTGTTTTGTGTTTTGTTTACTAACCTTTAATCGACTCACGACTTGATACTTGCTACTGTTCTGTTATATTTTGAAGAAAAATTAGCAGTGCAAATTGTCCAGACGTTTTGAAAAAGCAATTATCATTACTTTGCTACACAATTTGAGATTTTCCCCTAAATTATGGACACTGTAAGGTAGGTTTAATTTATGCATTATGGAATAGGTTACGAGCAGTTTTGACAGTTGGGAGAGACTGGAGGACCAACAATAACCTAAAATGCATTGTTTACTATGGAAAAAAGCGATTTGGCTTGTGATTTTGTATGAAATTGGACATTTTGGAGTGAAATATTCACTATTGCATTATCTAGGAACTATATCCGAAGTACTTGATATCTTGTAACAGTAACTGCTTCACTAAACTTATGAAATTTTTCGAATAAATACAATTCTTGCTGGTTGGTGCTGTTGTTGCAAGTTGCTTGGTTTAGTAAGGCAAGAAATACAATTTAAAACCTAAGTTTTTTGATGTAAATTCAGGTATTCAAGCTCGAATAATCAACATCAAATCGATGAAAACTACCAATGAGTTGTTGAAGTATTTTCATTTGAATGGTAGGTACTAACCAATTGTAGAGAGGAACTCAATGTATCCATTATAAAAGAGAGAAATAAGAAAATTCAATCGTTTCTGAAATCGAAAATCATATTTTCTGAATTAATTCAATAAAGAACTGCGGTCTGAAATGGAAATTCACAGAATAAATGTTACTTTGCAACTTGTCAGTTACCTCGGCAAAGAACATAGGTTGTATATTAGTCTCCGGAATCAATAACATTTGAATTAGACAGGATTGATTCATACCATTGACATTCAGGTATGCAATAACATCGAATATTGAGCTGATTTTCATGTTTAGTCGAGTAATATCATGTAGGTTATTTTGGTAGGGCATCCCGAACTATTCCGGGTATGGAATATTTGCAAATCATAAGTTTTCAATAAGCATTTCTTTATTACTTGAACAAGACAGGATTTATAAAAGAAATTTCCATTCAGATATTCAATGCAGTCAAATTTTTAGCTGATTCTCACTTAAGGTGCAGTATTACTACTGACAATGTTTTGTTTGGGTATGCCGATTGATACCATGTAGGGAATTTTCGTAAAATCGTCAGTTTTCGATACACATTCCTGATTGTTTTCACAAAGAAAAGATTTAAATCATCACTAATCGGTATTTTAGCCTGATTTGATCACCCTTGAGTCGTATTTTAGAAACAAAAACCATCCACTGTGCCAATAAACTGTTCCTATCTACTACACCCAGGAGTAACTGGCAGTGTCTAGGAATGAAAAATTTATTAGCACTATGATATCACAAAATATTTTTGCAATGTAACAGGGTGCCTATATAATTTACTACAACACACAAAAAGACTGTTGACTGAACTAACCAAAGGTCTGTTTATTTGCCTATTTATGAAATCAGGGACTAATTTCATATTGAGTACACCAAATTTATACTATATTTTCAAAAAAAAAGTGAATATATCAATCCAAAATTTCCAAATGAATACGAAATCACGAGAGAAATCGCTTTTTCTCATAGTAAACAATGCATTTTAGGTTATTGTTGGTCCTCCAATCTCTCCCAACTGTCAAAACTGCTCGTGACCTATAGTTTTTTGATGAAATTTCGGGTTTCCTGCAGAGTGAATCCACTAATTTGTAAAGAATATCGAAAGGAAATTACCAGCCTATCTAATAAAAACAGGCACCTGCGGAAAATACATAAGCATGATTCTCCATACGTGGAAAGGAGGCCGAATATTATGTGTTCTCTTAGTCCGAATGAATACAGAGAGAAGTTTCCATCCTTTTATGATTTGGATAAGCATTTTACAAATATCCACAACATGAAAATCACAGAAAGTATTACTAATTTCAGAAGCCATGAAGAGTTTGAAGCATGGCAAGGAGAGGAAAACAGACATGTTAATTGTGCTTGTACTAGGGCTGTTGAAAATAAGAAGGCGGATAGAATTGTGTAATACTTTTGTAACAGAAGCAATTATAGAAGTATGTAGAAAGGACACTTCTGACCATTGAGAATCAACTGTGTTGAATTTAAGGATACCAAAGTAAATGTGTAAAATGTAACGTGAAGCTAGGAGGAAGTATTCATATTCAGGGAATATGCCCTTCAAGATTTTCATTTCAAATTTTGACAGATGGTAATAACAATTAACTAAGCATATATTCGTATTAATCTGATTTTATTACCTCTTAATAGACTCATTTACAGTAACATTTGTTGAAACACACGTGGCACATGTGGATGGCAACAGCGAGAAGCGAGTCAGTGTTTTCGTTTCTCCACATTCAGATGAAAACGATATACTATATCTCAACGAACCTACAAGAAGCAAACATATTTTCCAAATGATAAATAAAACTTTCTCGCACGTTTTAAATTCATCATTTTCGGGATCTTTTCATATAGTTTTTTGTTATGTAAAGAATGTATATCTTTATCTTACAAGGTTGATGGTAGTTTCTGTTTTTATATAGCTTAGGTGTAGTTATTATTGCTAATGTTCAAGATGCTTAGAAGTTGTGAAATGTGTATGATGTTTTGAAGGTGAGAATTAATGCGATGTGTGTATAGTTACAGTTCTTAACATATTAAGGTGCAAATAATAATTATAGTTAACACTCTCTTAGTAATGCTTACTTTCTTGAAGAAACACAGTAAAAGTATTCAATTTTAGAATTTTATTATTTTGGATTGAAATGTACTCTGTATTTATACAAATATTGCATTTTGGTTCAGGTGTAGGGGAGTTGGGAGCTAGTTCCAGACAATCCCAAATGACATTCATATGTTAGTTGGGATTTGAATCGATGATGTGAAAAAACTGTTTTCTCTTTGTTAGCTTTGGATTACTAACCCTGGAAGTTATCGAATATTAATTTTTTCATTTGTTATTGTTATAATTTGCTCGAAGTTTATAATAAAAACAATTTCAAATATGATTATGATGTATATTTTTTCTGTTCCTTATTCCTTTAAAGTAATAACCTACTCTCCATTAACTATTTTATAATGAAAATTTGGTGAATTTTAATATTAATATTTTGAGAAATACTAATTATTTGGAAGTTAAATTAGAAAATACTAATATTTAATAAAATAAATGAAGCTTTCTTCTTTGGGACAGTGATGCTCAGACAATAATTTAAAGAAAGTTGATTATCTTAGAATATATTGAGAACCTGAATAATATCTTTTTCGGGATATCCCGAAGATTCAGAATTCATCATGCATTGTGATAATTCATCGTGATATTCCTAGCACGTTCTCTACATCTGTATTTATTTATTAATAAAATGGTAATTGATACACAACGAGGCAAAAACATCTTAATTTTGGCCAATATACTGAATGAATAACATGTAGAAATACTAATGTAAAGCACAATGTACTTTACTGTTTGTTCATAATAATATACCTACCTTATAAAACGGTAATATACTGAATTAATGTAATATTATGTTTATTACTATACATTCTACTGAAATACAAACAGTTCAGTACAATTTACAGTACACCACATATCAATTAACGTCTTGTGGACAACGTGAGATGATGACAGTTTTGTTAACTTCAGATACTTCCAAGCAGAAATTCAATTCAAACTGGCGCCAAAGAGACCACGCCCACATCGATTTTGATTGGTTAGGAATTGAGACAATTAATGTATCCTAAGCCTGAGTAGGCGTCCACAACGGCGCACCAAATCGCAGTATCGATATCGAACCAAGCACCTCACCGCGAAAACTTCACACCTTGTTTTTAAAAGCAAACAACCTCGATTCATGATATCGACCGTTGTACTGACTGTAGAATTAAATTCAGCATTCACCTTCAAAATTCATTTTGTCTTTTCACAAGCACATCAACATTTTGTATAGGTTAAATTCATGAATTTGCAATGGTCGGTGCCATGGTCAGTGCTTGGTGCTCCGTTGTGGGCTCGCACTGAGACCGCTTGGGTCGTAAAAGCTCATCGGCGCTCGTAAAACGCGTAGCTCATAAAAGCCCCAAATCGCTTCCAGTGGACGGCCAGGCTTAGGGTAGGTTTCTTGACGGCATGGCAAAGAGATTCAGACCGTCCACATTATTCGCCGAATCGTTCATCACACCGGCTTTGAGAAGGGTAATGTATTTCGAAGACGTTTACGACCGATAGGCTTGATGAAATCACCCAAGTCTTATTAATACTACTTTTTTTCTCGCATGTGGGGTACTTCGATGCAGCGGCGCAGTTGATGGCATCAATAAGAAAAATAGGAACCAGGAACTTATAATTATATTTTATATTATGTGCAATACCGTAAATAACGTGATCGTGCAAGCGGGCCGGTAAATTATTCGTGCTGGAAAAAGTTTGAAAATTTCAATCAGGTATGTTTGAATAATTCAATTTTGAGTTGGGGATTTTTGCGCCATCGATCAAATTATATTCTGTCCGTGCACACGAGAGTTAATCATTTTCGAAAGATATAACTTAGAGACTGCAAAATTTATAAGGTAATGTTTGGGTTAGGAATATGTCGGCGATATTATCGTTCGAATTTTATTTGCGAGATCCCAAATTATACCGATTCGATTAAAATTGCGTTGTACCATAATTACACGAGTTTTCATATGTATAAGAAGAAGTTAGAAGAAAAAATCAAAATGTTGAGAAAAATTAATTGTATATCTAGTATTTTATTAATCAGCTTCTTAGCTATGGGTACTACAGAAAGAGGTCAAATGTCGATCAAATGAATAGTATGATTCTTGACTTTCAGTGAAACATGAAACGTTTTTCTGTCCTCCTGACATTTGCCGAGCATTGAGACAATTCAGATATGAATATAAACGAGCGCCCAAAACATTCCGATTGGACGTCATGCATTTTCAGAATCTTTTATAATTTTAGGTTGATATAACCAACTGAAATGGTTTTTCTATTACAATTATTCCCTTATGACCCTTGTTGGTATGTGTATTCTCTAATGTATTTCAGTTTTTCATTTACACTTTAATTTATCGTTTCTTGAAGCTTTGAATGCTTCTATTTTGTTTTGAGAATAAATTATTCTATTCACCCTTTTGTTTTCTTCAAACCCTCATTATTGATTATTAATACGTTTGTGAGTTCTCTGCATTACCTTATAAGACACATGGGAGATTATAGTAATTTCTATACACATATTGTTTGATATACCTCATAATCTAATGCTCGTTCTCAGAAGAATATGATAATAGTAAAATATCTTAGGAATAGAATAAATAAATGAATAATAAAATAAATCATTCATGAAAAGTATGTAGTCATTGAAAAGGGCCCATTTCGATAACTTGCCACGGGCGCTGAAATCCCAGATCCGGCTCTGTCAATTTTCATGATCAGAGGCGCAAAAGGATTGAAACGAGTGCACAATTATTTGCCGCTTGAGATGAGAATGACATCTGTTGGAGATTGAGATTTTTATCATCTAAGGCTTGCAAGTGCAAAAGGTTCTGTCGTTTCCATGGAAACGAACAAATAAGCATTGGACGTCATTTGAATTAGTTGAAAACTAGAAGAAACCTTGTGATCTTCTGCGGGAAAAACTTCAGTAAGAATATATCAAGTAGTGAAAAAGTCGAAAAATACTATCGATTTTATAATAGGTCGATGGGTATTAATGGCGCACTTGGGAATAATATGAGTCAATATATCGATGTGTACTAAGTAAGTATTTGAATATGATGAAATCATCATATATGCACGTTATCTCTAAATAAAGGTGGAGGACTTGGGACTTTTCAGGCCAAAAAATACAAGGGGTGTCCATTTTTGACCCCTTATAATCGAGTGGTTGCGAAAAATTATATCATCATCATTTCTTGATTCAAGATGAATTTCCGTAAAGTGAAGACCGCAACAATCAAATATCTATATATTGTTAACAATACGTAGACACATATTATGCAGTATTTCTAGGAAACCCGTAAAAAATCAAAACTGTCAGCCACTTCTAGGGGCTGCAGATTGAAAGGTTGGGTGATTTTGAAAAAAATTAAATTAGGTACTCCTACCGTTGAGGATTTGAATATGCAATGCCCCTACTCATTTTCTTCGAGAAATCAATTCCAAAACTTAGTCGAATTCATTTGAAGATAACGGGTATGCCAAGACTTTGGTTTTGTTTAGGTTGGCAATGGAATTTGAAAATTTAATGCAACGAGCTGAAATAAATGTGAAATGAAAGTGAAACCAAAGGAAATATCATGAATGCACAATTTATTTACCTGTTTGAACTTGATATTCACTTCAAAAATAAACACACTATCATATTTTCGATTATCTGACACAAAAAGGGCTCCAATTGTCTTATCGAGTTTGTGGGTCAAGAAGCTACAAATCACCCCATACTGGGCCTTACCTTGAGGTCTTTCTCTCAAAAGCATAGAAAAAAATAATATTTATATTCTCAATGTTCTTCTCACTAACCAGGGATGAGCATTAAATAAGTTTTCATAGTTGATTTATAACAAAAACAATATATTACAAGTTTTTTGATATCTATGATCAAAAAGTTCCAACCATATTTCAATTCATGAATTAGATACACAAAGTCTAACTTGTTCATAATTATACTTCTGGGAATTTCGATTCTGTTTCCATAATTTTCGATGAAAATAGGAATAAATGGAAAGCCAATAAATATTTGATAATTGCGCGTTACTTCTGGTAATTTAAACAATATTCATTGTGGCAGAATGACTAAGGGCCGGTATTATAAAACTTAACTTTAACTTTAACTGATAGTTTTGACAGTTATGTTAGAACATATATGTCAAAACTGTCGGTTAAAGTTAAAGTTAAGTTTTATAATACCGGCCCTTAATCGGGTCCGGCCTGCCTGTAATTCCTATTACCAGAGGATAGTCGACATCATTACAGATTTCTGGGAGAAAAATTATCTACAGAGGCAACCCATCTTACAAAGCATATTATAGTTCGGTAAGTGGTTACTAGGCACCGCCACCAGATGGCCAATTCTTTTGGCTTCATTTCTCTGAACGGCGTAATCTCTCTTTGTGTTCAATACTCAATGATAGTTGTCAAATACTGCCGCTCGACATTACGAAAAATGTCTTGAGGATTATAATGGTGAAAAATGTGAAGACCTTTTTTTTCGTAAAGTTTCCAAATTGTAATGAAAAAAATTGGTATTGAGGAAACCATTAATCGGACTGCGTGAAAGTTTGGAAAAACTTTCAAGTCATTATTTATCAAGAGAGCTTCAAGTTTCAGTTCAATCCGATATTCATTTTCGGAGATAATAGAGAAGAAAATTTCCTTGCTGTTTGGAGTTTTGAGGTAATTTCGTCAATAACTCAAAAACATCTAATGCGATTAAATTTAAACTCCATAGATAGTTGTAGAATACCAATGCGCAATTTCTTACGAAATTTTTCTAGGATTGTACAGAAAAAAAATTTTTTTCTTCTCGGAAATTTTCAAATTTTTTTTAAGTTCAAAAGGTTAATTTTTTTCACGAACTATTTATCAGATTTTCAATATTCATGGAAATACGTGGGATCGGCCGGATCAATACTAGAACAGATGATAGGAGCTTTGTCAAGGAATTTAAACAAGCGCGTAAAAGTTCCTGACCTCACTTCAGTGCTTTTCCAGATTTGAAAAATTTTGAAAAAAGATTTTTCTAAAATTATCCACAACTTCATCGAAAAAAACATTTTCTCACTTTCTCTAAAACCATTGCCGCGATCG
Source organism: Myrrha octodecimguttata (assembly GCA_958510865.1). Classification (NCBI taxonomy): domain Eukaryota; kingdom Metazoa; phylum Arthropoda; class Insecta; order Coleoptera; family Coccinellidae; genus Myrrha; species Myrrha octodecimguttata. Next base: position 15,957,773 of record OY294056.1, read on the forward strand.
AATTGAAACTCATGATAAACCTTGAAGTCAATAGTCAAAAACAAATCCTCAAATTTCGGTTGGATCTGGTATTTTCATTTTCGGAGATATTGAAAGATCAAGGATATTTCCTCAATATCTCAAAAAGAACGGACGCCATCAGATTAAAACTATATTGTGAGTTGAAAAATAACAACGCACGACTTCATGCAACATTTCGTGAGAATCGTATGAAGAGGTAGGGTAGGCAGGGGGAATAGCGCTCACCGGGTAATGGCGCTCACCACTGTAACTCTGTGAAAATGGAACGTAGCAACAATCCTTGTCCCGTGAAGATCGACGAAAGGTGGTCTCTTACAAACAGCGATGCCACCGGCAGTCAGCTGGCGTCAAGTGAACGTTAAGTGCGTTTCTTCTTTTTCCGGCTGCGTTGATCTAATTTTTAGTTGGGTGTTTTTGTCGGTGAGTCCAAAACTTCAAAGCTTATTTAATTATTAATTTCGTTTTTCTGACAATAAATTATTCTATTTTGTGATACTGCAATCAATTTTAAACAATATTGAATGACTTCTTTTAAATTTCAAACCAATTACAAAATGACTGTTTGGGGTTATACCGCTCATCTGAGCGCCATTACCCCTTAGTGACTAATTTTTTTAATGTTGTAGATATGCCAAGAAATCGTCAGAGGACCACCGCTAAGGCGGCATGGACCGAAGAAGACCTTCAATCTGCTAAAAGCGCGATTGAAAGAGGTTTGTCCAAAAACAACATGCTACCATATTAACTGCGACTCCTATGAAAATTAGAGAAAAGAAAAAAATAGCGAAACTCAATAAGAATAGAGAAGATGATGAATCAAGGACAAGTAAAGTTGTCAAAGAAAAGAAAAATAAACACATGAAACAAAAGTCTCACAAGAGAAAAATTCTACAAGAAAGTTCTTCAGAGAGTGATGATGAAGAGCACCTTGACGATGATAGTGATGACGAAATTAATGTGGATGATGAAAATTATAACAAATGTATTATTTGCGAAGAATTCGGAAAAAATAACGAGTTGTGGTATCGCTGCACCATTTGCGGTCTGTGGGCTCATGCTATATGTACAGGGTGGGATTCGCCAGATGGATACATCTGCGGTTTATGTTTCCTAAAATAAAATATTTCTATTTCTAATTTGTCTTACCTCTAAGAACTATAATTATTTTATATCATATTGTAATAATTGAACTTGATTTGACATCTAAGACTTGCTATGTTCCGAAAAACTTTTTTGAGCTCCATTACCCGGTACCCCGAGCGGTATTACCCAAAGTCAGGGGCAATGCCGCTCAGACATGTTTTTTTGATAATGTTTTTCTACTGCTAGTACGCCAAAGATTTATGCTTTATTTGTTAATTTGTTTATTACTCATTAATTAAAGACTTTGTTAGTTTTATTAATTTTGATTTATGATAAATATTGAAAAAGATATACCATATTTTCCTTAAGTGAACGCCATTCCCCCTCCCTACCCTACAGAATGTTAAAAATTTTTTGAAAATTCTGGACATTTTTGTTGGAGAATTTTTCACCGGAAACTATTCATCAGATTTCAACAAAATTAGCGAAAACTTAGTCAGTATTTCACAACAGTGTTTCAAAGTTCAGTGTGATCCGATGTTTATCTTCTTTATATTTTTAGATATTGGAAAAAATGTGTGAAATTTCTGGGTTATTTCCTCGGTGTTGTTGTTTTTTACAGAATAATTTTAAAAATACTAAAATAATAAAATTTTGAATGGATATGTACCACAGCGAATTCGACTTATGTGATTGAATCGGTTAAGTTGTTAAGTGTTAAGCCTCTAAGTGGATTTTCATTATATGGTTGGCATCTGGGCTGACCTCAACCTCAATCACGAAACGATTTAGAGACTCGACATTTTTATAGCAGGTTTGGGGATTAATTAGAAAGGTCGAATTCGTGAAAAATCAAAGCAAAATGTCTTGGGGAATTGGCTCTGAATGTGAACAAGCGCATAAAAGCTCCTGACCTCATGTCAGTGCTTTTCTAGTTTTTTTTGTCATTTTAACATGTTCGTGATTTTATCTTGGTTTTAAGAATAGAAGGCCAACTTGCTGTATCGACTTAGTGTGTGTAGATCGTTGGAACTCATTTCTTATCCAGTTTTGGCTGAAAAAAAAATTTGTATTACAACCCAATGAAAGCAAATCTGAGCAAAAATGTTACGTCCATTTGTTTCCTCAATTTCCTGATTGTTCGAGTCAAACCCATTAAAACACATACGTGCGATGAACCTAAGGCTCTAATCGTCGAGTCATCGATAGTCCTGGAGTTTCTTCCTCGAATGACCAGAAATCGAAAATTACTTCGGACATACCAAAGTTTTCATGTAAACTGTGCGAGCGCGTTGTCAATTCTGACATATTTTGAGCAATGACTCTCTGGCAAGGTTAAGTAACATAGTAATTATTACGACCTCTATGTGGAACAGACAACACCAGATAGTTAAATTACCATAACCTAACATGTTTTCATCATACAAAGTGGAATGTGTCGAACTTCCTGGGTTGCCTTGTGAATGGAGTACAGTTTCAGTTTAGGTCTCAGTTGAAGAAACGCTTTCTTTTTTAACTGAAAGAAAAGTTTATACGTTGCTATGAATATTAATTCTTTGAAAAGGGGAAAGTTTTGAGCAACCTTGGCCTAGCTCAATTCACGTTCAATGTTATATGTGTGTTGGCCACCGCTCCATGTAGCAGCGGGCTATATTATACACCATATCATGACCTAATTTTTTGGTAACCTGGTGGCAGGTTCTTGTATGTCGATCAAGAATTGAAGAGTATGACAATTGTCATATGACCGCGTCGATGTGATAAGTTGAATATAAACAACAAGTAGACATGACCTGCGCATGGAACCGAATGTCACTCGACAATCGAATGGTATATCTCCTATACTCCGTACCACTCGTTGCTAAGTCGAAGGAAATGGTGATGATGTTATGTTTATATTACGATTTGAAATTTCTCGATATCTTGCATTCGGTTTATTTCTTGAATATTTGCTTGAAAACATAGCCGGAATGTCGAATAGAACTTTCGAAATTTCTGCAGATGCTCGAGAAAACTTAGAAAATCGACACAAACATAGGACAATTGTCATATTCTCCAATTTTTGATCGAGATTGTTTATTATTCAGTTTTCCGAACACAAATAATAATTCATTTTTTTTGATACAGAGTTTCGATATTGTATTATTCCTCGAATTATGGGTATGGTTAGCTGGGCCAATAATGATCTCTTTTCATGCTCAAAATTTGGAAAATGTGGTGAGAGATACATAAATTCAATATGCAAAGTGGGTAAATTAAAATGCAATTTTATTCACAGAGTGAACTGTTGAATATTTCTACTTATGGTATACCTTGGTACCAAATACATCCATCTTTAATTAAAGACTACCAATTATTTCTTGCACGTACTCAGAAGCCTCTCCAGATTTCTATTCCGATGAATATTCGCATTAATATGACTTATTTACACAAGGTGAGTAAATGAATACATTAATTCGAAATATTATTTTCTAAATTTCCACTTCACAAGATCGATTTTGTCAAATAAAAAGTGTTACATTCTATTCAATCCTGCACCAGTATCAATCCATGTGATAATTAATTTATCCAACAGAATCAACAGTATTGGTGGTATTCGAAAATTTCTGTAACCTAGCACAATATTTAGTACCCAATTCATTCCAGTTCGTTTTGTATAAAACCTTCCATGTGCCATAACAGTTTTTGAGTAATTTGCTTAACCTTTAAGTATGAACGTCAAATAATTTCAACACTAGTGCGGATATGAAGTCTCTCGGGCTACCATATTCACATGCAATTTTTTTCAAGAAACTGATTTCGAAGAGGGTCAAATGCTTCCTATCTTTAATAAATGTCTTTTGTTGGAATTATACATGTATTTGAATCAATTCCTTCTATTAAACTCAAAGAAATACAAAATTACAGCTTCGGTTTTTTTCCAGACTCTTCGTACGGTTATCATTTGAACCCATTCAATTAAAATAAATCTAACTGATCCTGATTTTTTATAGATACAGTTTTTCATGAAACATCGATTGGTACCAGTCTCAACTCCGCCAAACTCGTAGTTTCGGAGTTATGAATTTTTGAAAATTGCAATTTTCTCTCATATTTTGACTACACATATGCATTTTTCCTTGGTTATGTCTATCAGAAATATAGATTGTGGTTTTTTTTAGGGTTTCTATGAGTTCTACTACAGAATACAAACATAAATCCTCCCAAAATGTTTAGAATTCTCTGCATCTAAATCCTACTCTACACTCTATTGTGTTTAGATCCTGTCGTCTTTTAATTTTCACATTTTTGGATTTACGGTTATTCAACTTTCAAATTTTCGATTCGGAAGGCAGTAGCAACAATACGAGATTGTGAGTTTTCGTTCCGATTTTCTAGAAGAGACATGACAAGATATAACGAAGGTACCAGTGGTGAGAGACTATATGCTATTAGTACACAAAAACATGCAACAGACCTCTTCTGATTCGCTTTTCTCGTTGAATTTCGATATTGTATGATAAAAATATTCAATTAACTACAGCTTAATGTATTTGTTCACGGAGGAAGGTAGAGTAAAGAGGCCTTTTGTGCGAGGGAGATTCGGGTAATTAGTTAATCGGGGATTCATCCTATTGGTCGAGAGATTCACCCTATTGGCTGACGACGATCCCGTGATCGTCGTCGGCCAATAGGAAAGAATCTCCGATTACCCAAATACCCGAATGTCCCTAGCACAAAAGGTAGCTTTATGCTCTTTGTTGGCGTTTTAAAAGATGATGATATTGACCAAAGTTTATGCTCAAATACGATAGCAGGATGATGAGATTTCGATGAATCCTTTCAATAGTTTTATGTTTTATGTCAAATTCAGTACAAAAAATCAATTCCCAAAAAATATCTCCTAAACTATGATTCTACCGGATTCGAAACTGATACCGATCGATATGCCAAGAAAAACTGAATATATTAAAAAACCGATCAAAAATCGAACACAGTCCTTAAAATAGAGTATGGTTAAGTTTAATTTTGTTGTCTGGTTAGGTTAGGTTAGTTTAATTTGTTAATTTGATTTCTTACAGTGCCAATTTCGAAAAGGACGGTGCCCTTCAATCTTATCTTTAAGTTGTTAAGGTTCTTTGGTAGGTTAGGTTAGTTTAGTCCCAGAAAAGGAAATTGAATTCAGGAGAAATCAAAGTCTTTGGTTGAGTGAGGTTGAATGGATTTGGGACAGTTACAGTCCAAATCAGAAATTGAAGTTAAGCGGCACTATCTAATAATGAAATCATAATGGTTTAGGAATTTTGCAAGTTTACCTGTGAAAAATATGAGCGGCCGCACAATTGTGAGTTTTTGTCACTGTGAGTTTTTCGAGATTGATACGTTATAGTTCTCAAAATCTCATTACATTGATATGAGACTAAATACTAAGTATGCGGATTTCAATATTGACATGAAGCTCCAGGAGATTTTAGACTTTGTAATCTGTGATTTCGGAAAAGCCACGATGGTGGCCGCCCTAATGCTCAAAATATTCGTCTATGATTTATCTCCGAATATTTCATGGTCCTGCTAGACAAATATACCTGCTAGACCTGCTAGACAAATTTACGTAACAAATACGTCAAATTCAGTACCAAAAAATGTGATTTCAATAATTGATATCTTCTAAACTACGAGTTTGCCGGAGTTGAGATTGCTATCAATCGATTTGCTAAAAAAAACTGCATCTATAAAAAATCAGGATCAAAATCGAGCACCGTCCCTAAAGTAAAGTTTTCCCGAAAATTAGTTAACCTTCAATTAAATGTATGTAGATGAAAAAAAAAAGGTTTAATCTTTTACTGGCACCAAAAAGAAATTTGACAGCAGTAGTACATATAAATCACTGACAGTCAGCATACAGAGGACGAGAACATTGCAGGCATACCGGCTTGCTGCACTCGACACAAGAATAAGTGGTCAATCTGTGCTTTTTTGTCGAACATATTCAGGAAGCTTATTTTCATTGATTGGTGGCGTTTTGGGGTTTCTGTACATCTGCAGTTGCCATATCTTCACCCAAAATTCAAGATATAGTTGACTTAAGTTCTCTCGGCCATTTTGTGTAAATTGCACGTCTTTGAATATTAGTCACTACGAACGAACGAGCCAATCGTTTTAGGGAATTTCCTTCCTCAACCTTTTTTGATTGGAGTATGTTATAAAGAATATACGCATTCATGCCACTCAGATCCAACACTAGATACAGTAACACCATCGTCCATCTCCGTGTTCTGCGGCAAGTCGAGTAAATACAACATTTCTTATCGGCTTCATCAACGCCACCTTCAGTAGAGTTATGATGAAGTATAATTTCGGACTTTCTAATATTCTCGTCAACTTTGTCATCGTGATGCATAAAAGATATGGCTACTACAGCTCTGTCTTTCTTGGGTACAAAGAACAGAACGTCCGCTGGTTAGTAAATCCAAATCAGGTAGATTTCACTTCTCGAGTTTTATTTGGATAGAATTCGATTGGTATCTCTCATTTTTTTTGCCATCCCCACATATGTCAACTTCCGCTTTGCTAGTTCATCTACGAGCTGAAAAGATGAGAACCAATTATCAGCAGTAATGTTGCGGTTTCTTCCTCGTATTGGTTTCGCACTGTGTGGGGACGAGAAACTTTTTTTGATATCAGGTGACTTCTTCCTCTAAACTTGACTAGCATTTGCTATAGTTGTTGGGAGTTACCCACAAACTTGTTGAAAATGGGGGGTATGGCTGCCAACTTGTCAGAATTTTTCGTCTCATCCCGATCATTCTGATTGTCGAAACGAACACACAGTAACAAAACAAACAGTCTTGTTTCCGACATTCCACACCAGAATATCTCACAGCCTGTTTCATCTAGAGCAAATAAAAACTTGTACCTTCATGGTTTGATTTCAAAACTGCTGGATAAAATATGGAACCAATGAACGCTTTGAGCTCGACTAAATCCAAATCAATTTTGTTCAGGTCGATTGTGACGTGCGAAATTGGTTTTGTAAGCATGGATTCTTGAATTATTCCAGGTCCCGATTTGTTGGATCATTCCATCATCAACTATTGCATTCCATATGCTGAGTGGATCTTTCTGAAAGTCGGCCGTCAAATTTGAAGAAGCTGTTCGAACAGATATGATATTGTGTTAGCTGTCCGTATTCTATATTTAGGTGGCGTCCTTGCCCACTTACGACGATTTTTACCATAGTAATAGTTGGTTTGTAATTCACAAAGTGGCGCATCTGAATTGTCACTGTCAACTTCATCTTCAAGGTCGTTGACATTTTCACCCGACTCACTTTCATGATAGTGTACCAGTTCTTCCTCAGATACCAAACAACTATCAATAACTGCCTCGTCGTCTCACTGTTCCATAGCCAACAACATAGAAAACTTTTACGCGCTTGTTCTAGGGAACAGTCCGAAATCGGTCTCAAACGACTAGGTTGGACTCAATGATGAAGAATCCGAGGTCAAAATTGATTCTGTCCGTCCGGGCCGGCCGGCCATGTGCGCTATAACTTTTGAAAGAAAGAACCTAGAGTCTTCAAATTCTCAGGTGAGGTTGAAATCCTGAATATCTCAGCTTATTTGGTTAATAAGCCAAATCTGACGAATGGTTTTTGTGCTACAGCCATTTCGAATTTTGATTTTTCAATAACTCGAAAAATATTTGTCTGATCGAAATAAAACTTGGTTGGTAGATGTACAGTAGCAATATGAATAATTCTCCAAAGAAAAATTGGGAAAAAAATGTTTTTTCTTGAAAATTTTCATATTTCGTTTAAAAACAGATTTTCGTGTGAACTTCATTGCTGAAATGTATGAACCACTCAGTATCATTCACTACATCCCTACAATGCAAAATCAACATGTCGTCGAAAAATCGTCATGTGCAGGAAGACAAATTTCTAGTAAAATATACGATTCAGAAATATTTTATTTTACTTATCTAAAAAGTCGGATACCATGCATCTCTATGATATAATCACCTGCCATGAAAATGCATGTTTACAATTATGTTCATTTAAATTTCGCTCGAAACCTAGATTCATAAAGATTTTTAAAAATTTCAATAGGACCAATAGTTTCCTCATAAGATAAGAAAATGAGTTGTTGAATCCCCTTCGCCGTGGCTGAACGTGAAGATGCGAGTAAGGCGCACTCTCGCGAGTAAACGGGTGTTGGACCAGAAATAAGCGACCTTATACATCGAAACGTTCATAAGGTTCAGTTTAAGGATCATTCAAGTAAAATTCAGGTTGTTCGCCCGTTTTTCCGATGTCGATATTTTGATAATTAATTTCTTATATGTGTTTGAATATGTTCACACATAATTCATTGAGTTTCTGTTAACTTGTTCATAAATATAGTTATTTGCATAAGTTGACAAATCAGTTTAGTGGTTGAAATTAATCTCTTCAGAATTTCTTTAATATGTATTTGAGTATTTATTCAATTTCTGTTAAATTGCGAATAAATATACAAATTCATGCAAACTTATTTGTATAGTCGATCAAAGGACATCTTGGGAGGATTTTGAATTTTTTTTCTTAGATTTAGCATATGGATTCTATCATTGCAACTTATTATTGGTCCTCGGCGTAAAAAAAATTTCGTGAATAGTCAACTCCTACTGAGCAGATATTTTTCATTTCCTACATATCAAACCCCACCCCACCCCTACAAATGCAAAAGTTATTTCAGTACATTTAAATAATGATTCAACTATATAGAATAGATGTATTATACCAAAATCAAGGTGGCATTGCAGTTACGCTTACACATAACCTTAACCTTACCCTCACAGTTACCCATATACTCTCAAGCCTGCATCACTCACCTTAAGCTCACGCTCACCTTGAAAGTAACACTTAACACTTTCAATTCGAAAAAGATACTTTCAAGACTGCCAATGGAAGTTGAAATCTTAATAACGCACCGGTTAGCTGGCATGATGTGATAAATTTTTAAGAACTAAAAAATTACTAATTTTGAAGTCATTTAAACGAAACATATTACAACAAATTGGATAATTATTATTGACGGACCAAAATATAAAATTTTAAAGAAATGGGAACGTTTCGTCACTGCATACTTCATCAAAAACAAGAGTGAAATACTGGATTGGACTGAAACAGAGTCTTCGAGTTTTCGGTGTCGATTAAAATAAAATTCAAACCGAATCGGAGATATGAATTTTCAAATATATGAATTTCTGAAATAAATTCTCTGAATGTTTTTCTTGTCTTATTCCTCAGAAAAATCATTAAATCTGATTTGGCTGGAATGAAGTATTCGGTTATGAAGTGGCGGTTTAGAGATTTTACTGAAATTTAAATGAAATAAGAAAATTTTCAAAAGAATTTTTTTTTTAAATTGCCTCTCTTCATATTGTTACTGTACATCTACCAACAAAGTTTCATTTCGATCAGATAAATATTTTTCGAGTTATTGAAAAAACAAAATTTGAAATGGCTGTAGCACCATTCGGCAGATTCGGCCCATCAACGAACTCAACCGAGATATTCAGGATCTTAACCTAACCTGAAGACTCTAGGTTCTTTCTTTCGAAAGTAACAGCACACACGGCTGGACGGACATAATCAATTTTGACCACTTATTCTTCATCAGTGAGTCCAACCTAGTCCTTTGAGACAAAATTCGAAAATTAGGGATATCGTGACACAATGATAACGTGCTGTTCCCCAGAACAAGCGCGTAAAAAGAAAAATAGAATTATTGGAAATGTGAGTGTCAACTTTCGCATTTTAGGGGTGAAATTTTCTTTATCAAAGGTCAGGTTACAAAGGAAATTTTTTGTTGTACGAGTATGTTGTAACTAATGAAGTTCTATCTCAAGCAAAAGAGAAATATAGTCGTTTGAAATGTGCCTGCTAACTTTGCATTTTTGGGGTGTAATTTCTCCATTATAGATTCGGTTACGAACGTGATTTTTCGTAATAGAAATAGTTACAAACGAAGATGTATCGAAAGTAAAAAAAAATTTAAAATTTTTGAAAATGTGGGAGCTCACTTCGCATTTTGGGGGTGTCATTTTTCCAGTAAAGGTTTGGTTATAAACGAAAATTTTTTTGTTACAAATAGTTACTAACGATGGACATTCAATCTAAATTTTTATTTCGAGAAAAATCGAAAAGTGGTTGCCAGTAAAGTTTCCATCCAGCTGCATGTAATATTCTTCTATCAGTATCGTTGTGGTACAATCGAAAATTTCGATGTTACAAATAGTTACTTAGGAGTTATTAACGAATGCAAAACAAATTTCTTTATTTTCGAAAAAGTGGGTGCTTACTTCACGGACACGTAGAAAGCACACATCCGACCAGTCCGTTACGGCAACGGTGCCAGATCTGGAAAAACCGTATCTCTACACCGGACCATAATACCTGTGAGATTCCAACATGGGGTCGGTAAACTGCTTGAGCACACTAAAAACTAAACAAATTCATTATCGATTGAACCTTATTTTGGAGGAATTTGGCATCATTTTTAAGGATTTCTCTGGGTTTTCACTCCCAATATCTGAAACAGAACTATCAAAATCAATTAAAATATGTTTTTCACGGAAAACGCCCTTGCAAATGGAAAGGTTGAATAATTTTTCAGTATTTATATCTCTTTCAGTTCATGAAATTTGCTTACACAGCATTCATGTTCATGTCAAGAATGCAGAACAAATGAAGTTACAATGGAAAGGAGTTGCCTCAGTGAAGACGTTGGATTATCAAGATCAAAAATACACCTTAGAATTTTCAGAGCAGAATGAAATTTTTGAGTTCGATCAAAGTATTAATTTTTTTTTCTTTATTCACCTTTTCTGTTTTTCATCCCTAATCATAGAGTGAAATATTGAATCCAAACGAGTGAACTTGATCAAGGTTATTTATGCAATCAATGAAAAATACAGATCTTATAATTTTACATCACATCTTTCCATATTGATATCTTACGATATTATTTAATTATCTTCAACGTACTACGTCTTTAATGACAAGTTATTATATCAAGTGGCATACAATGATTGAAGTTATTTTTGAGTTGTATTTTAGTATGTTACCGTTTTCTGAAGTTCAACTTCAATAATTGTATGCCAGTTGATATTAATATTATTATTATTACAGTTGCTACAAAGTTGAGAAAAACTATAAAATTCCCAACAAAATTACATTGAAAAAAATAACCCAAATGAGAAAAATTGAACACAAAAGAAAATAAAAGTGAACAAATGCACACACGCACACTACAGCACCGCACTAGTCCTCCGGCTGTCAAACCTATTCTTGAAGGCGTTCACTGATGGAGCTCCAACTACATCCGGTGCAAGCTGATTCCAGCAATCGAAAACTCGATTGCTGAGAAAATGTTCGCGGCTTCTCGTTTGAAATCTCTCCCGTGCCAGTTTCAAGCCATGCCCCCTGAGCGAATTAGTATATAATACATATAATGAAATATGAAGTATATCGTAAAATATCAATATCGAAAGATGTTATGTGAAAGTATTGCAGAGAAGTATTTGTAAATTATTGTATCAATAGCCTTTATTAAGTAGACTCGCTTAAATTCAATATTTGGAATTGATTATGTGAAAGTATTTTTTAATCAAAGAGTGAAATGTATGAAAATAAAATATAAAAACATTATGAGTTTAAGTGAAATAATTTCTAGTTTTAATTAAATTACAAATTATCATCATTCAACAATGCATCGCACTGTCTTTGCACGCAGCTCTGGAAATGTAGTGAATTAACGTATTATATATACCACATATTTCAATTCTAAATTCCTTATATATGTACCTCACGGAAATGTTTGAATGCTATTATTTCGAAGTCTTTTATATATCTTGGATGTACAAAAATATTATATGTGAATAATTTTACATAATAAATAAAACAATGCATATTTATTCTTTCATGTTAAGACAGCATACTTAATTTTTTCAGCAAATTAGCTGTAACCCAGTAAACACATAACATCTATGAAACATTTCAAAGGAACCTTAACTCGTATCATTCGAAACATTCTGAATATAAATGATTACAGGTATCTGAATCATATCGTAAATATATAACATGTCTCATTGAATCCGTACTATGTACGAAATGTTTCAACAGAACCCTAAATCGAATCATTTGAAACATTTCTGCATACACGTCTCAGAAATATAGCATAAATGTATAATATGTCTCATTGAATTAATATGATATACGGAACGTTTCAACAGAAACCTAACTCGAATTATATGAAACATTACATTACACGTCTCCGAAATACCTATATCATAATTAGTTAATTTTTCTCATCAAACATAAAGTTTCAACGAAACCCTATATATATTCAGGCCGAGTTTTTTAAATCACCAAATTGGTGTTGTGGAAGAGTGATGGATCCACCTACTCGTTTTTGCGCACATGTTCTAGAGAAACAGCATGCTATCGTTTTGCCCAAATATCTGTAATTTTCGATGATTGAGCCAAAAATGGTCTCGAGCGACTAGGTTGGACTCACTGATGACGAACCCGGTGTCAAAATCGATTCTGTCCGTCCGCCTGGCCGTGGACACGATAACTATCGAGAGGAGTGAGTTACCGACTTGCAACTTTCATAGTAGCTTGCGCATTTCAATGCCGCGGTTAGGTTCATTAATGGGCATAATCGGTCGAACAGTTTCGGAGTTATAGCTATTTGAAATTTTTATGTTATTCATATTTTATTTCGGAAACTACTGGAGCGATTAGATTGGAACTTGGCAGTTAGTTGGAGCATGACGATGCGCAACTTTGAGAAAAATTTTGTTGAATTTGTATACTCACTCAATTGAAAACAAAATGGTTCAAAATGTTTTTCGAAAAATATTTTTTTTCGGAAACTATTATTCATATTCGAGAACAATTCCAGTTGTACTTTGAACTTCATATTTCACAGTAGTGTACCAAATTTCAATTCGATACGGCTATTAGTTGTTGAGGTATGGGGAAAAAATATGTAGAATTTGGTGGTTTTCTTCTCGATACCGTTGTTTCTTTCGGTATAACTCAAGAAATACTGGTTCTATCATGATGAAACTTCGCAGCTATTTCAGAGAAGTTGAAAGACAACATTGTGCAAACTTTCGTGATGATCGTGTTAGTAGAACGATTTGAAAACAAGCGCGCTAAAATTTCAAATTTTTTCCTCCAAAAACATATTTGATATTCTGTGATCTTCCTATCATATTATCCTCGTTAAATTCTGTATGAACCTTCGAACTGTTATCTTGGAAAAAGTAGTGGATTTCAACTCTATCTGTAGTTTTGGAAATATTGAGAAAATAAAATTTTGAATGGGTAGGTATATCTGCGGAATCATTAGGTGGATTTCACCAATTCACGAATTCGGCCTTCGTAATTAAGGTTCAAACCTTCTCTACGACTATCGAGTTTCTAAGTCGTTTCTTTCGGAAGTTATCATGTTTGGTGAATTAAAAAACACGCCCTGATTTGAAACCTTCCGAATTCATTGTTTTTCAAATATTTCATAAGTATCTACCTATATTTTCCACACCGAAGAGATAAATGAGTATTGAATACTGAATGGAAATACGAAACATATTTGAAACGTTTTGTATAGAATTACATATTTCAAGTCCAACACTGAACCCTTTAACACAAAGAGTTTGATAAAAGCTTTATTATATTTCACATTCCACTATCATGTATTCCAACACGTTTTACGAAGTTGCGACTTGGAAATATAACATTTCATTTTTCTGCGGATAGAAAAGGCAGTAAAGATTAAACATTCACACTGTGAGCTTGTTTAATAAACAAGTTCTTCTTAAAAAGAGTTCCTTTGGGTAAAACAACAAAATTGGTGCCGTGACCAGGATTTTCCCGTTGTGAGGCAATAGAAGAAAGAAACCTCTTCGACCACAGACGACCTTCAAGTCCTTGGAGAAAATTCAGCCAAACTACCCATCTTCAAGGAGTGCACAGTGCTAGCAGAGCTAAAGCCGGACCCCTTGGAAGACATAGGGAAAAACAACAAGTAGCCCTGGAAGACCTTACAACCCTTTCACCTACTTGGGAAGGATTTAAAAGGCAAAAAAAAATTTGTTACTCACAACATCCTTCAATCCCCAATCCCAATTAATTTTATTTTCCTTTATTTTGATTGAAATTTCAAATAAAAACGGATAAAATAATGTTAGGCGAAAAATACGGATCACTATTGTGTGCTTTTGACGGAGATAGAGCTTGTCCCCCAGATTTCATATCTCAATGCCAAAATTACCTTGATATTCTCAGAGATAGTAACGAGTCAACAAAAAAATATTGCATTTTATTAATTGAAAGCAAATTAACAAGTATCGCTAGAAGAGAATTGAGTGTTTCGAATGTTGCAAACACTTGGCCAAATTTACGAGAATTCCTTTTTCAGAAATTTGGAGATCAAACTAACAATTTCGTACTAAAAAATCGGCTTCAATTATTAAGAAAATCAAATAATGAAGATATTTTTTCATTCATGGAAAGAGTTCGAAATTTTAAAATTAGGATTTGTAGTAGAACCACTGCAGAAAATTATCCAGAAAATGATGAAAGGATGCATGAAGGATGCATTAAAGAGCAAACTGACAGATTAGCAACAGAAACTTTAATGCGAAATGTTTCTTCAGAATTACGAAGTTCTTTAGTACTACGAAGAGATTTAAAATTTGATGAAGCAGTTGATATAATTTCGGATTATACATCGCAAATGTCACATTTGAATTGGAATCCAATTCCTAATTCACAAAAACAACAATATCAATCCTCAAGTCGATACCAACCTCCTCAGCCTAGACCTTTCGTTAATACGCCAATAAGACAGGCAACTTTCCCTTCACAACCAATCAATATCCAAGTCCTCCAAACGAAATATTATTCGAATGAACAAGCTTTTGGGAAGCCTCAGAATGTTTCAAACCAAAGCCATCAGAATTTCGCAATTTACCACCCCCAACACCCATGTCAATAAATACTAGAATTTCACCACACAAACGAGAAGCTTCGTCCTCTATTCAAACAAGTCAACCCCTATTATCAAGGACCCAAATATTACCATCAACCAAATCCTTCACAAAGGAATTTCATTTCTGAAGAATTAACAAATTTAGAACAAGAAGAAATAGAAAATGATTTTAGTTATGATGAAGAGAATGCCCTCGATGTTGGGGGCGTTGACCGAGACATCATCATTGCATCCGCATACTTCGCTGGAGACGGGCCAATAAAACCGCCAGAGTAGGTACAGGAACTAGTACGTTACTGCAAAACCAAACGCCCTCCAATTATAATTGGTTGTGATGCTAACGCGCATAATACTGTCTGGGGAAGCACCAACAATAACCTTAGAGGTGAGTACCTACTTGAATATCTTTTAGCTAATGACCTCGAGACCCTTAATGTTGGAACTACTCCAACATTCGTAACGAGAGCAAGGAAAGAGGTCCTGGACGTAACAATAGTAAATTCTGCGGCCAGGAAAAACATTACTTATTGGAGGGTGATGGACGAATCATAACTCTTTGATCATAGGATCATTGAGTTCAGGATGGAGGGAGATAACACCTTTTCCCCTGCGACTCGAAATCCTAGAAAGACAGATTGGTTCCTTTACGAAAACCATCTAAAGGAAAATCTAGAACAAATCGATGTGAGGGATGACCGTCATTTCGATTTGAACTCAAGGATAGAGCAGGTTAGTAGGGCAATAATGGAGGCGTTTGACTCCAGCTGTCCGCTCACCAAAGCTAAACCGAGTAAGGATGCACCTTGGCGGAACGAGAACCTGTCAAACCTCCGAAAGGAGGTCCGTCGGCTTTTTAATAGGGCAAGACGGAATAATATTTGGCAGGAGTACACCGAGAAACTTACACAGTATAATAAAGAAATTAGGAAGGCCAAAAGGCTTAATTTCCAAGCTTTTTGTGAAAATATCACTTCCACTCCCATCGCACCCAGACTTCAAAAAGTCATGGCAAAGGAGGGCACCAACCCCATACTGTCACTTAAAAAGCCAGACGGGTCACACACTGAGGGAGAAGAGGAACTATCGATTCTTCTTCTCAAAACACATTTTCCAGGTAGTGAATCCATGAGCAGTATTGAAACAGCAACCGAGTTCACCAAGAAATCCGGCAAGGATGATTGGGATATTGCTAGGAAGATATTTACAAGACAACGACAAGAATGGGCAATTAGTACTTTTCAGCCGTATAAATCACCAGGAGTAGATGGTGTGTTTTCTGTACTCCTGCAGAAGGGAGCGGAAGAGATTATTGCCCATCTGCTGAAAATCACAAGAAGCAACGTAGCATTGGGCCAAATATCTGATAATTGGAAAAGGGCAAAAGTAACCTTTATTCCAAAAACAGAGCAAAAAGAATGGACTGATCCCAGATCCTTTATGCCCATTTGCCTAACTTCGTTTTTGCTCAAAACGATGGAGAAGGTAGTAGATAACTACATAAGAGTACGGAGAATCTGGAGAAAAAGCCACTTCACAACTGTCAGCATGCATACAGGACGGGACGTTCCACGGAAACTGCTGTCTATGGGCTGACTGAAGGCATCCAGAAGACGCTGAACAATAAAGAAGTCGCATTGTGCACTTTCCTAGACATATCTGGGGCCTTTGACAAAACAACACATGTGTCTGTCAGAAAGACACTTGTAAGGCGAGGAGCAAACGATACCATTATAAAATGGTTGTATGAGGTGCTCTCGACGAGCACAGCTGAGATTGAAATTAAATTAACTCCTGAATGTATTCCTAGTCGTTAATCTGGTGGTAATGATGCAACCTCTTACTCCCTATCTATTTATTTCAACTTTACAATTAAAATTGCTATTTACAAACACAAATTTAGGTACAGTGAATCTGAGATCCGGGATTCGAAGAAGCACTTATCTTAAAAGTAAGGATCCGGTGGTATGATCCTCCAAAATACAGGTTATATGCAGGTAGTCCAGTTCCAAGAGATTCCATCCAGAATAAAGTCCAGAATTAAGATATTCCAGTAATAATCAGCTTCGGTATAAAGGTATTCCAGTCATAATCAGCTCCAGTAATGATTGCCTCTAGTTCCAAGATGATCCAGTTAAACCCTGGGTCCGGTAGTAGGATATTCAAATGGGCACTAGTCCCAGTAAAAAGATAATCCAGCAGTCGGCAGCTCGGTGAAAAGACTGTTCAGTGGGCGATAGCCCCGGTATAAAGATACTTCAGTGGGCGATAGCCCCGGTACAAAGATGTTTCAGTGGGCGATAGCCCCGGTACAAAGATGAAGCAGTAGGCGGTAGCCCCGGTACAAAGATCATGTAGTAGGCGGTAGCCCCGGTACAAAGACTGCAAATTTAAAAACTATAAGATAGTGCTTGTAACACGTGATCTCATTCCCAACGACTCTAAACGTTATTGAATCAATTTACAAGTTAATAAATACGAGATGAAATATCTAGAACTCAGGAATAAGAGCACGTTATTCGATAATAAGAATGAGACAAGAAATCAAATGCACAATATCATACAAAGGAAAAATGTTAACTTGTGTAACCTGCATGGAATGAAAATAATCAGAAATCACAATTTGGCATTCACAAAAGCAAAAATATTGGTCGGGATATACGTAGTACTTACCGCCTTTTGAATAGACGTCTTATAAGAAACAATAAAACTTCAAAATTCCACGATGTTAATGGATTACGAAGTTCGTTAATTCGTTAAACTCTAGCAAGGTGTTGAATCTACAACTTCCTACCAGTAAAAGAAAGAACTTTCCATCGCCTAGACCGACTTGGAAGGGTCGCGCATACGAAACACACACTCAACCATCAAAGCGAAGAGCGGTTTTTAGCGACCGATCATATAATTTCAGTAAGGCGTTTTTGCTTGCGATTGGAATTGAAATTATTAGTATGACGTATTTTCGCGATGGAAACTGAAATCGACAGTGGAGCGTTTTGTAACGTTACACACACCACTTACCAGGAAAAAAAAATTTTGAAGAAATTTTTTTTGAAGAATGTAAAGCCAATAGGTTTCGATTAATTTTGAAAAATAGAATAATTACTATGAGGAAAATAAAGCTCTTTTACGTTAAATGCCAAATTGAAAGTTAAGTCAAATATATGAAAGGGAAGCTAATCTTGCAGGTCACACAGCATAACTAAAACAAACATAAATTCACATGAAATTCATACGGCAAAAAAAAAATCGCAACTCAAAACACAAGGAAAAAGTAACAAGAAAATGTAAGGTGATATTCGTTATATAGGAAGAGAAGTCGGTAGACAAAGTCAGGAGTCAAAACGTGTAGATATAAGAAAAGATAGGTATCGACTCATCGACAGGTAAGGTAGTCTACACGAATCAAATCCCGAAATCATCCAGACTAAGGCAATCAAAATCTATAAAATTGACGAAATGAACGGTAGGTAACAGTAGTCAAGATAAAGATGTTTCTTTCCGGAGAAATGAAGTCTAACAAGTGGCACGATGCAGATAAAAAAAACAAAACTGTTAGGAAACTGTGAAAGGAAGGAAGAATCGAGGAGAAAAAAAAACATATTATCAGGCAAGGTACTTACTATTGATATCCCGAGGTGGTTTTCCAAGTTTCAAAGCTCGAAATTTGAAGCTAATTAATTAATCTCACTGAAGGTGTTAGAGATGTATGTGTAAATGATGTAACCAATAATATCAAGAGGTATTTAAAGCTAATTTATCTGACTGAAGATGTTTAATGCGTATTAGCGATCACTCCCCAAGCAGGCCTCTCCTAGAAAGCGATCCCCAATATGCGAAAATAATTAAAGTAGATAATAAATTGGAAAAACAATACCGGAAATACGTAGGAAAGAAACGATAAGATTGGGCGCCAGCGATTAATAATCGCAAAGTAGGTTCGTTATAAGGAAGAGGAAATAGGTAATAGGGATAGATAATAGGTAATAGGGATAGATAATAGGTAATAGGGATAGATAATAGGAATAGGTTACAGTGATAGATACAAACAACAGGTAAGGAAAGAGAAAGAGAAGTGTCCGCCCGCTGGAACCAACAATAACTGCATCCAAAGATGCAAGAAAAAGAATCTCTAAGAGACTCACAGATTAAAGAAAACTTCAAAGTAAATCGCTAACTACGCTAAATTTTCAATCAAGATACTGCATAGCCGCTCTTAACTTCAAAAAATTAGAAAAGGTACGGTAGGTGTCAAGGACACAAAAGATAGATACGATAATTGCCAACAGGCATAAGATAAAGATACGATAGGTGTCAGAGACACAAAATTAGATACGGTATTGCCAACAGGCATAAGGTAAAAGATACGGTAGTTGTCATAAGACACGGTAAAAGATAAGATAAGGTTATGACAAATCGAAGACAAAACTTCAAAGTAAACCGCAGACTACGCTCAAATTTCCAATGAAGGCTGCATAGTTGCTGTGAACTTCAAAAATTAATATTTCGAAATTGCCATACAAAGAGACAGAAAAAAAAACATATATATATAAAGATGTCAAATCTTTATTGATAACAATAAAACAGTTTTGTTTCTCTCTGTAATACGAAAGCTTTATTAGCTATTATTCACACTATTTACATTAGTTTCAAAGTTACCTGTAATACGAAAGAAACAGCAATTAAAGTTTATTATTATCTATCTTTTGATTCACTTGATTAACGAATTATTTTTGATTCACTGCTTTGACGTATTGTTCTGGAAACTTCAAAATCTGCTAGCCATCTTATTTAAATGAAGAAAGTACTTTCTTTACATCTCCCCTCTTCACTGTGAAAATTCTCATGAGAATTTTCATTAGCTACTTTATTCTGGTATTAATTTTGTTATGTGAAATAGTCCTGTTTCTTCGTTTCTTTTTCCGGTTTTAATTCTAAATATGGTATTTGATATTTTTTCTGTTATTTTGAAAGGTCCGATTCTGAGTTCATCTAATTTTCTCCTGTTCAATTTATTTCCGTTTTCAATGTATACGGAATCGCCTGTATTGAATTCATGTTCTTTTCTGTTTTTGTCAAATAGATTTTTATTATATTCGTGTGATTTTATAGTGTTATCAAGAGCTATTTTTCTATCTTTCTTCCAATCTTCTGCGTTTTTATGTTCTTTAAGTTCTTCGGGTAGCATATTTGTATTGGTCCCATCTAGTAGATATTTTGATGTAAAACCTGTAACTGAGTGTTCTGTTATGTTATATTTGTCAACACATTCTCTTGCTATTGTCGTCCAGGCCTTCTTTTCTGTAGATTCATTGATTCTACATCTTATTTTATTGACTATTGTTTGGTTTAATCTTTCATTGAGTCCATTTGAAAAGGGTGCATTTAAGGCTGTATAAATGAGTCTGATATTTTGTCTTTCTAAAAAGTTTTTGAATTCTTTAGAGTTGAGTCCTGGGTATTGGTCTGTTAATATTGTATCTATCTTGCTTATTTCTAGTGTGTTTTGAACTATTTTTATAAAATCGGTTGCAGCTTGGGTTTTTGAAGTGTGTATGAGTGCATATCTTGTGTAGTGATCAACTAAAAGATGGAGGTATCTTTTCGTTGATCTCTGACCACCAAACCCACCGATCGTATCAATCGACACTATCTCAAATGGCTTTGTTGCTGGTCCTAATTGTGACATTAATCCATATTTTGCTTGACCTCTAGATTTATTTCTTTTACAAATATAGCATGTTTTGCATATTTTCTTTATGTTTTCTAATAATCTTTTTGAAGTATAATATGGGCATATTCTGTTAGTCAGTTGATTTATGCCAATATGACACCAATCTATATGTGTATTTCTTATTAATTGAATGCTCAATTTCCCTGATAATACTATCTTCTTTTTACCCCTAATTTGTTTATAAATTATACCATGTTCATCTATTGTTTTTTTCTTAAGTTCTTTCAATACAATGTTTTCATCTTGATCTTTTTTTATTTCTTGAATTTTGATTGCATTTACTATCTTCAATGTTTCTTCAGTATTATCTATTGATTCCAATACCGGGTTCCTGCTAAGACAGTCTGCTTCAGTGTTGAGTTTCCCTGGTATGTATTTAATATTAAAATCAAATTGAGACAGGTAATATGTTAGATCACCTAACTCTTCGTCTGTTCTTGATTTTATGTTGAGGTTCTCTAAAGGTTTATGGTCTGAATAAACTTCAAATTTTCTTCCAATCAACCAGTGTTCCCAATATTTCACTGCTTCTTTTATTGCCAAGCATTCCAAATATATAGCCTTTTTTCTTTTTTGCATCTCATTTAATTTTTTTGAGAAATAGGCCACAGGTTTCTCCTTTCCATCCTGCTGTGTTTGTTTCAGTATTGCACCCATACCTTCTATTGAAGCATCTGTAAATATCTTAATAGGCAAATCTTTATCGAATATTTCTAGCACTGGTTGGGAACATAATAATTTTTTTATTTCTGTGAATGACTTTTCACAATCTACAGACCAATGAAATTTTACATCTTTTCTCAACAGTCTATGTAATGGATCTAGTATTGTTGAGATTTTCGGTATATATTCGTGGTAAAAGTTCATTTTACCAAGAAATTGTCTGATATTCTTTTGTGTTTTTGGAGTAGGAAAATTTTGTATGGATACTAAGTTGTCTTTGATTGGTCTTACTGTATTATTTTCTATTATATGACCGAGATATTTGATTGACTTGGATGCAAACGTGCATTTTTTTAATTTCAGTCTAAAGCCTTCTTTTATTATGGCTTCTAAAACTTGTTTTATATGCATGATATGATCTTCAAAAGTTTTTGAAAATATTAAGATGTCATCTATAAAATTTTCCGTGAAGTTCTTAAGATTATATTTTCTTAGTATACTTGATAGAATTCTTTGGAAGATTGCTGGTGCTGTTTTTAAACCAAATGGTAGGCAAGTCCATTGATAGTGTCCTTCTTGAGTTATAAAACCTGTTTTATTTCTATCTTCTATCCTTAGTGGTATTGACCAAAATGCTGAGTTGATGTCCAGTGATGTAAAATACTTACAATTTCTAGCTTTTACTATTAGATCATCAATAAGTGGAAAAGGTTGAGCTTGTGGTGTCACAATTTTATTTAAATCTCTAAAGTCGATACATAATCTAGTCTTTCCTTCGCCTTTTTTTAATGCTAGAGTCACTGGCGCAGCAAATGGGCTATATGACTCTTCAATTAAATTTTTTTCTAATAGTTTTGCCACTTGTTGTTCTATTTCATTCCTGTCTTCTATTGTACATCTATACGGACGTTTATAACAGAACTTATCTACTAAGATATCTATTCTTGCTTCATAGTCTTTCACAGTTCCTATATCATATTTGTCTTTAGCAAATATTCCTTTATACTCTTCTATCAATTGTTCTATTTCAATTTTTCTATTGTCATCTAAATGATTTAAATCTATTTTAAAATCTTTTTCTTCAATGTGTTCATTGAAATTTATTTCTATCTTATCTTCTCTTTGCGATGGTTTTTGGCTTATATTCAGATTTTCATCTTGCCTCAAACTAAATTCTTTTATTATATCTAGGCCTATCAAAAAATCATGAAAATCCTCATTTTCCACAATGAACACATCTACTTCTTTTTCAATATTGAAAATTTGCAATTTTATTTTTGTCAATCCTTTTGTGAATGTTACACCACTAATTGTTTTCAATTGTATTGGGTTCTTATCTTTAATATTATTATTGATAGTTTTTATTATTCTTTTATTTATCAATGAAACTTGAGATCCAGAGTCATAGATCCCTTCTATATTAATCTTTCCTTCCAATACAATATTTAACTTAATTAGTGGTGTGTTTATTCGTTTTTTGGTTCAGCATAAATTTCTACATCTAAAATAGAATTGTTATTCACCTTTTTTGTTGTAGTGTTTTTTTCTCTATATTCTTCATTTTTCTTGAACCAACATTTTTCATTAGGGTGGTATCTCACACCTTTACCCAAATCTTCACACGTCCTACAAGGTTTCTTTTCTTCATATTTTTTCTTTTGAGAATGTAATGTGAATTTTTTTTGAGAATTGTTTTTGTTCACTAGACATTCGAGTTGTCTCAATACATTGAATAAGTCTGTTGTTTCTTCTAGTTCTGACTTATCAATTCTGTTCAAAATAAATTCTGGTAACCCAACTGCTATTAATGCTATAAGTGACTTAATATCCATATTTTTATTGAAATCTATCAAAAGTTTCTCTTTTTTCAAAGCATAGTCAGTTAGCGAACCTTCTCGATATTTAAATGATAGTGCATAAGTAACGTTATTCCATCCATTATCTGTAAAGCATTCCAAAAATCTTTTTTTCCATTCTAACCAACCAGCATTTACTGTCAACCTAATGAGTGTAGATGAGTGCCAATCTAAACTTGGTTTATCCAAAAATAATTTCAATAATTCAATTTTGTCATCACTTCTATCTATTTGAAATCTAGAACACTCTTTTTCAAAGCTTTCCATCCACTGTTCAGAATTAGTATTATTGCTTGAAAATTTTCCTATCAAAAGTTTTTCTGATATTTGTTTTAAGTTTTTCTCTTCATTCTTATTTTGTGTTGTTTCTATCAGCTTTTCTAATATCTCTTTCAGATTATGATCTTGTGTTTGGTTTGTATTCCCTGCATTTATTTCCTCTAAATATTGATCCCCAAATTGTAAATTTCCATCTTCATCTATGTATGTCGCCTGTAATTCTTTTGTCATTGTTATCCACACTTTCCTTTTATGATTTCTTTCCTTTAACGAATGAGCTAGTTTCGTGAAATTGTTAGTTTTTCTCAGTTCTACATGATCTCCCATATATCTTAATTCTTCTGGCAATACATATCTTTTTCCATCCTTTGTACAAATTGAGGTTATGGCAATAACATTGGTTTTAGCATCTTTTGGTGAGGCCACTACCATAAATTCAAACTGTAGTTTCGACATCATAAACAAAATTGCTGTTTTATAAAGATGTCAAATCTTTATTGATAACAATAAAACAGTTTTGTTTCTCTCTGTAATACGAAAGCTTTATTAGCTATTATTCACACTATTTACATTAGTTTCAAAGTTACCTGTAATACGAAAGAAACAGCAATTAAAGTTTATTATTATCTATCTTTTGATTCACTTGATTAACGAATTATTTTTGATTCACTGCTTTGACGTATTGTTCTGGAAACTTCAAAATCTGCTAGCCATCTTATTTAAATGAAGAAAGTACTTTCTTTACATATATTTGTACCAACAGGGAGAAAACTCTTTGCGATAGGAAAAGGGAGAAAAGGTATAAGGAAATTTAGATACACAAAAAAACGATCAATCAATATCTCCATCCAGAATCATCACTGCTTTCGTCACACATAATAGGAAATAGAATAATCCACTTTTGGTGGGTGCGATAACTTTCATCACCTTGCTAGACAGACATACTACAAACAACAAATTACCATCACACAAACAAACTACAATCGTTCACGAATAAACCGACGATAAGAATTGCTTTGACCCATCAGATAGTCGATGGTCAACTTCCCAAGCGTATGATGGCTCCAAAAACTAAGCCCACCATCAACCAGGCCTACCAAGCATTAAAGGTATCGAAAATGAAGTACATATTTCAATTCGTGAGACTTAAAGTTATCGGGATTCATGATTCAGTTATTCAGACAATACTAATATAAGATAACAATAAGGTAAAAGTTGAAAAATAGTAATATCAAACATTCGACCTCGGAACTCAGACTCACAACGAAGTCATCTTCACAACCAGAAAAAACGACAGAGACACACTCAGGGAAAAATGTTACTCAAAAAAAAGTTACTCGTGGCCCCACGTTACCTGCGCCAGTGAAATTAAATTAACTCCTGAGTGTATTCCTAGTCGTTAATCTGGTGGTAATGATGCAACCTCTTACTCCCTATCTATTTATTTCAACTTTACAATTAAAATTGCTATTTACAAACACAAATTTAGGTACAGTGAATCTGAGATCCGGGATTCGAAGAAGCACTTATCCTAAAAGTAAGGATCCGGTGGTATGATCCTCCAAAATACAGGTATTATGCAGGTAGTCCAGTTTCAAGAGATTCCATCCAGAATTAAGATATTCCAGTAATAATCAGCTTCGGTATAAAGGTATTCCAGTCATAATCAGCTCCAGTAATGATTGCCTCTAGTTCCAAGATGATCCAGTTAAACCCTGGGTCCGGTAGTAGGATATTCAAATGGGCACTAGTCCCAGTAAAAAGATAATCCAGCAGTCGGCAGCTCGGTGTAAAGACGGTTCAGTGGGCGATAGCCCCGGTATAAAGATACTTCAGTGGGCGATAGCCCCGGTACAAAGATGTTTCAGTGGGCGATAGCCCCGGTACAAAGATGAAGCAGTAGGCGGTAGCCCCGGTACAAAGATCATGTAGTAGGCGGTAGCCCCGGTACAAAGACTGCAAATTTAAAAACTATAAGATAGTGCTTGTAACACGTGATCTCATTCCCAACGACTCTAGACGTTATTGAAACAATTTACAAGTCAATAAATACGAGATGAAGTATCTATAACTCAGGAATAAGAGCACGTTATTCGATAATAAGAATGAGACAAGAAATCAAATGCACAATATCATACAAAGGAAAAATGTTAACTTGTGTAACCTGCATGGAATGAAAATAATCAGAAATCACAATTTGGCATTCACAAAAGCAAAAATATTGGTCGGGATATACGTAGTACTTACCGCCTTTTGAATAGACGTCTTATAAGAAACAATAAAACTTCAAAATTCCACGATGTTAATGGATTACGAAGTTCTTTAATTCGTTAAACTCTAGCAAGGTGTTGAATCTACAACTTCCTACCAGTAAAAGAAAGAACTTTCCATCGCCTAGACCGACTTGGAAGGGTCGCGCATGCGAAACACACACTCAACCGTCAAAGCGAAGAGCGGTTTTTAGCGACCGATCATATAATTTCAGTAAGGCGTTTTTGCTTGCGATTGAAATTGAAATTATTAGTATGACGTATTTTCGCGATGGAAACTGAAATCGACAGTGGAGCGTTTTGTAACTTTACAAGATATTGGTGGTCAGTCAGACCATCTCTGTTAAACCTACTTGCGGAACACCTCAAGGAGGAGTATTATCCCCCCTTCTATGGAGCCTGGTTGTGGATGAACTATTGCACAGGCTAACGGAGCTTGGCTTCGAATGCATAGGATATGCCGATGTCATAGTCCTAATAGTAAAAGGCAAATTTGAGGATGTCCTCTGTGAGTTGTTGCAGGGGGGCCTCAGAATTATTGAGCAGTGGTGCTTATCAGTGGGTCTCAAAATCAACCCAGTAAAGACCACAGTAAATCTTTCACTCGAAAGAGAAACCTTCCAGCTACGAAGTCCATTTCGGTAAATGGAGTTATTATAGAATGGAAGTCTGAAGTCAAATATCTGGGAATCACCCTAAGTAGTAAGCTTCTGTGGAATGAGCATGTTAAAATTACTGCTAGTAAAGCGATAAGGGCTTTAATAGTGTACAGAAGACAGTGTTAACATTCATTTTCTTTCATTTAATAATTTAATTTTGCGTCTAAAGTGATGTTTTCATCATGGGTCAAACATGAAAACATCACTTGAGACGCAAAATTAAATTATTAAATGAAAGAAAATGAATGTTAACACAGTCCCTCGTTGTTTGTCCAGCGTTTTATTGATGTAAATCTGTTGCATCGTGAAGGTATCGAGAAATGTTTCGTGAAATAACCAGTTTTATATAACCTCAACTTCGAAACCCTGATGAAGCAATAAATAATTTGCGAAAGCTCGGTAAAGAAAAAAGAGTTCACTTTATACTCAAATGATACATGAGTTTCTAGACCTTTATATCCAATATTATATATATAACATATAATCTACCTAGTGAGGTAGGTTCGCTGATGAGATGTACTTGTTCAGGGAGGACCAGACTCTTTGACTTTTAATTCTCTCATTACCTGTACCTTCCCCAAAAATTCTAAGGATAGCTTCATGGGCTACCCTATTGATCACTAGATTTAGAGGACTGAGATCTACGATGACCTCAAGTGCTCTAGTCGGGCACGTTCTCATAGCCCCAGTGATGCAAACACAGGCAAGCCTTTGTACCTTGTCGAGTATTTTCCTCGTGTTATCTGCCGTGCTTTAGCATAACCAGACTACTGCCCCGTATGTCATTATCGGTCTTACAATCATGACGTACATCCATCGTAGTATTTTAGGGTTACAGCTTCAAGTTTAACCGGATAGTCATCTGCACACCATTAAAGCCCTTATCCCTTTACTAGCAGTAATTTTAACATGCTCATTCCACAGAAGATTACTGTCTTGGGTGATTCCCAGATATTTAACTTCAGTCTTCCATTCTACAATAACTCCATTTACTGGAATGGATTTCATAGCTGGTCTCCTCCGAGTAAAGGGAATTACTATGGTTTTTGCTGGGTTAATGTTGAGACCAACTGATAAGCACCACTGCTCAATAATTCTGAGGCCCCTCCGCAACAACTCACAGAGGACATCCTCGTATTTGCCTCTTATTATTGGGACCATGTCATCGGCATAGCCTATGTATTCGAAGCCAAGCTCCGTTAGCCTGTGCAATAGTTGATCCACTACCAGGCTCCATAGGAGGGAGAATAATACTCCTCCTTGAGGTGTTCCGCGAGTGGTTTCAATAGAGATGGTCTGACTGCCCACCAATGTCTCAGCTGTTCTCGTCGACAGAACCTCATACAAACATTTCATAACGGTATCTGGTATCATTTACTCTTCGCCTTAAAAGTACCTCTCTGACAGACACATGTGTTGTGTTGTCAAAGGCCCCAGATGTCTAAGAAAGCGTTCAATGCGATTTCCTTATTGTTCAGAGTCTTCTGGATGCCTTCAGTTAGACCATACACAGCAGTTTCCGTGGAACGTCCCGCCCTGTACGCACGCTGACATTTGTTTTTTTCTCCAGATTTTCTGTTCTTATGTAGTTATCTACTACCTTTTCCATCGTTTTGAGCCAAAACGAAAAGATCGGGGATCAGTCCAGTCTTTTTTCCCTGTTTTTGGAATGAAGGTTACATTTGCCCTTTTACAATTATCAGGTATTTTACCCAATGCTATGCTGCTTCTTGTGATTTTAGCATATGGGGGAGAATCTTTTCCGCTTCCTTCTGCGGGAGTACCGGAAACACACCATTTACCCTGATTCATATGGCTGAAAGGTACTAATTACCCATTCCAGTCGTTGCCTTGTGAATCTTGTCCTAGCAATATCCTAATCATCCTTACAGGATTTCTTGGTGTATTCGGTTGCTGTTTCAATACTACTCATGGGTTAACTACCTGGAAAATGTCTGTTTGAGAAGACGAATCGATCTTTCCTCTTCTCCCTCACTGTATGACCCGTCTGGTGCTCTCCTTTGCCATGACTTCTTGAAGTCTTGCTGCGATGGGAGTGGAAGTGATATTTTCACAAAAAACTTGGAAGTTGAGAGTTTTGACCTTCCTTATTTCTTTATTATACTGGGTAAGTTTCTCGGTGCACTCCTGCCAAATGTTATTCCGCCTTGCCGACGGACCTCCTTTCGGAAGTCTGACAGGTTCTCATTCCACCAAGGTGCATCCTTACTGGGTTTTAGCTTTGGTGAGCGGACAGCTGAAGTCTAACGCCTCCATTATTACCCTACTAACCTGACTACCCTTGGGTTCAAATCGAAATGGCGAAGGAGAAGGCTTGTTTTATGGGGTGCTCGTCCCCTCCTTCTTCTTCACCTGTTCTTCCTCGAATTCCATCTGAGAGGTTTCCTCTCCAGACATCGAGCAAGTCTCATTCAGATCCCTGGCCACCGAACAACCCAGCTCAGCCTCCCGAGATACAGAAGAAGTCTCTGCCTCTTCAGGAGCCCCAGCAGAGCCGCTGCAGGCAGGTTTCTGAGATGTGAAGGTCATCTCCACATGCTCCGACCCCTCCGCAGGGCCGCTTTTTCTAGTCCTGGGACAGGGATGCGCCCGAACCTGAAGTTCAGGTGGCATCCCTCTGTCCTCAGGACTTACTCAGATTGAGGATCAATTCCTAATCGCGAGGATACTACGTTTGCCCTCCTTCCTCGAGTTTGTAGAGTAGGTTTGGGGCTTAATTACGAAGGTCGAATTCGAGAATGGGTAAAATCCGCTGAATGACTGCAGATATACCCATTCGAAATTATTTTCTCAATATTTACAAAAATAAAGGTTAGATCGAATTGAAATCCAGTACTTTATCGAAAAAAACTATAAAAGCACTGCCGTGAAGGCAGCAGCTTTTGCGCGCATGTTCAAGTTCGTTGCCAAAGCGGTCGTCTTCATTGAACATGCGCACAAAAGCTGCTGCCTTCACGGCAGTGCTCTTCTAGGTTTATCCTTAAACCTCCTCATTAATTTTGCAGAATATCTTCAACACATGATTCTATTCTGAACAAAATCAATCTCTCTAAAATGTTGAAAAGTACACTCAATAAACTTATGGGCCTATAACTACTTGGGTCTGATGAGTTTATCCCAGATTTCAGAATTGCTATTACTTTTGGCTTAAGAAACTCAGTTGGAATATTTCCAGAATTCAAAATATCATTATAGAAAGAGAATTATATAATTATCCATGCATTTAATACACTTTATTTTTCTTGATGTATTTACAAACTAGCAGCAATAAGTAGTGTATTATACACCAAGCACAACAAATAAACAAACATTTTGTATTGTATTCAATTATATAATATTAATATTAGATAATAATAATTTTTTCCAAAGCATATACCCCTTTTATAATCAGTCAGCATTAAGTATTCGAATATTCAAATATAGTTCAGCTGTTCCATTTCCTATGGACTTCTTCATTCAAGACAACAATCTTCACATGAACCGCCTGGAACTTTTCGAATTTTGGTGGTAATGGGCACAACTGATACTTCACTCTATCCCCAGGTAAAGGAACATACTCATCTTCTATACTGAAAAGAGAAGATGGGTGTGAATGCAGCATCGGTTTTCTGGAACTGTCGCATCTGAGTGAAAAAAGCCGCTTCAATTAGGTGTTTTCTGGAATATATCTTATCGAGAGTTGAATGAGTTTAATTCAAGATAATAATTTCTCACCCCTGAACAACCCCCTCAATCACCCCCTAAAATGTCGTTATCATTAAAACGACCGTTGGAGGCGGTTTTCTGTTGCCAATCGTTTTTTCCGAGCCTGATGAACAAGTTCCATAAAGTACAATAATTTGTGTCCCCTAACAACCCCTTGAATCACCCCCTATAGAAGAAAATATCGAAATCGCCAAAACGACCTTTGCTGGAGATTTTTTTATGCCAGTCGTTTATTTCGAGACTTATGAACACGTTCCATTCAGTGAAATAATTTGTGACCACTTAAAAACTGCCTTGATCACCCACTAAAGTGAAAAATACATATATAAAGAGGATCTATGGTCTATCGATATTTCGAACGAGCATCACGTTCAAACGACTGCACCAAATCGGATAATTTTTTTTCTGTACGGAAAGGAGAACAAAGCTTTCCTTTTTCCTCCGACCATAGAACTCTATAATACGTAAAGCCTTCTACCGAGCGAACCATCATAACCTACTTTAACACTTTATGTCACTTAGGTTTTACGTTATGGTTCCTGCAATTTGCATAAACATAAACAAACTATATCTGTTATTTACAGTAAAACGTGTTTCTTGAAAGTGCTTGAAATTTAATCATCGTGTTTTATATTAAGCCTTGTGTTTGTGTTACATATTGTCATCGATAAAAATGCCATCAGTGAGGCGTCGAAATATCGTTTGGCGGGAGCGTAACGCAAGACAACTTTTTAATGAGCGATTGGAGGTCAACAGAATGAAAAGTTCTAAATCTCAAGCAAGATCTGTGCCAGCTCTGAATGAATCCATACTATCGATCTCGGGTGAGATACAACAAAATATAGTATTCAATGAAATCATCAACTGTGAACGTCTGGCATTTAGATGTTGACTCCACAGTCCATAACCTTATTGGAACGATTGTCAATACTACAATGAGAAGAACCCCCCACATTAAGTTGTTGGGACAGCAAAATCAAATTGCCACCTGAATCTCAGAATTCGTCAATTTCAGGACAAGAACTTTTATCGAAGCATTTTCTGCAGAATATTCAGCTATACTACAGTATGTTCCAAATGGCATAATTTGGTTCAAACCTGATTGAGGAAAAAGGTTTCAATCCAACTGTTAAGGTATTTTTTTTCTTTATCGAACAAACATATTACATATTGATTATATCATTACCTACAAATATAAAAATTCTGTGGAAACTCAGTCGGAGCTTTTTTTTAATTTTTTTTAACAGATTCAAGGTCAAATTTACCATCGTGTGGAAGCGTTGTTACCAACAGTTGATAGTGAATGCAAATTTCACCAGATTTATTTCCTTGGAAATTCTGAAGATGAAGTGAATAAACGTTGTGCAATCATCGCGCAATTGCACAACTTCTGTATCATAATCGATTGGTAAAACTGTTCAAAACAGCCTTAGCAATGATGCCATCTGACAAATATGAATTGATGATAAGAGCAGATAAAAAGCCAACGTTGAATGAAGTTGCTTGCCATTGTGGTAGTTGAAGAAAATATGGACATTGTGATTCAACCACGTGATGGTGGTTACCTTCGACAAATCACTGAAACACATCATATTCTTTAAAATACCCAATAATATTCTGCCGGGGAGAAGATGGATATCATTTTTTTGATCAAGATGATGAACCCTGTGGCTGGTAAGTATTGATAAAATTATATTATGAAAAATATGGCAAAGCACTGCCGTAAAGGCAGCAGCTTTTGCGCGCATGTTCAATGTAGATGACCGCTTTGGCAACGAATTTGAACATGCGCGCAAAAGCCGCTGCCTTCACGGCAGTGCTTTTCTTGATGTTTTTTTGATAAATGAGTAGATTTCAATTCGATCAAATCTGTTTTTCTGGAAATATTGGAAAAATAAAATTTTGAATGGGTATATCTGCGGAATCATTGGGCAGATTTTACCCATCCACGAATTCGACCTTCGTTATTAAGCCCCAAACCTACTCTAAAAATATCGAGTTTCCAAGTCGTTTCTTCCGGTTATTGTGTTTACGGTCGGCCTGACGGCCGGACTGTATACACAATTACTTCCGAAAGAAACAACTTAGAAACTCGATATTTCTAGAGGAGGTTTGGACCTTAATTAGGAAGGCCGAATTCGTGAATGGGTATAATCCAACCACTGATTCCGCAGATATACCCATTGAAATTTTTATTTTCCCAATATTTTCAAAAATACAGATTAGATAGAATTGAAATCCAGTACTTCATCGGAAATAACAGTTTGAAGGTTCATACAGAATTTAATGAGTATAACATGATGAGAAGAACACAGAATATTGAAAATTTGAAAAAAAAAATAATTTTTTTTTTCAAATTGTTCCAATGACACGATCATCACGAAATTTTAGGACACGTTAAGAATCCCAACTTGATAACACATATGAGAGAGGCTTTGCAAATTGACATATCGGCGAAATTGTTTTGAAAAACATAATTTGACATTGGCAATGTGAAAATTCCTATTGACACTTTTAATGATATCATTTCTTTTCCACCAAACTTTTGTCAGTTCACATCTTCAAAGGACGAATTAATGACATAAGTCTTCCCAGATGTTCAAATGGATTACAGAAACCGTGGTTGGCTGGGTGAATGAGCCATTTTGGCGCCAAAAAATAAGGATGTGGATGAATTGAATTTAAAAATTCAAAATAAAATTGATGGACCAATACATTCTTTATAGTCGATCGATTATAAATAAAGTTGTCAATTATCCAACAGTTTTCAGTGCGACTTGCATTTGCAGTGACAATCAATAAATCAAAAGGTCAATCATTAGAAATTCGTGGAATAAACCTTGCATTGTCATGTTTTTCACGTGGATAGTTATACGTTGCATGCTGGAGAGTTGGTAAACGATCTGCCTTATTTGTTTTCTGTCCAGAAAGGAAAAACAAAAATTTTGTACTTCATAGGGCATTGCAATAAAGTAGAATTCGAATTCTTGGGTGTTATTTCATTTCATATCTGCTCTATTTGTTTTCTCGCCAGAATGGAAAACCAAAAATGTTGTACATCATAGGGCATGGCTATAAAGTTCAATTCAAATATTTTGCTATTATTATATTATTTTTTATTTCATTATATATTTCGTCTCAATTTTTTTCATTAGTTATACCACCCGTGCGAAGCCGGGTCGGGCAGCTAGTAGTGAAATAATTTAACAACCCCTTTAATGACCCCCTGAAGTGGAAAATATCGTAATCACTAAAACGACCGTTGCTGGTGATTTTTTGATGCCAATCGTTCATTTCGAGTCCTGTGAAAAAGACCCCTCCATATAGTTAAGTAATTTGTGACCCCTCAACAACCCCCTTAATCACGATATTTTCCACTCTAAGGGGCGAATAAGGGGTCACAAATTATTTCACTATATGGAACGTGTTCATAAGGGTCGAATAAACGATTGGCATCAAATATCGATATGTCTCTGGACGAAGGAAACGTGGTTACCGAAACATGCGTTAGATGCAGAAAGTGTAAGTGGATTAGAGAGTAGTTACACACTGTTTTGTTATCAGTATTCCATCCACAGTGACCTCAAATAGTTAATTTGATTGAGGGGGTTGTTAGGGGGATCACAAACTATTTCACTATATATGGGACGTGTTCATCAAGCTCGAAATAAACGATTGGCATTTGAAAATCGCCAGTAACGGTCATTCCAGTGATTACCATATCTTCCACTCTAGGAGGTGTCGTTTATAGGTGAAAATTATTACCTTGAATAAAACTCATTCAACTCAAACGATAAGATATATTCCAGATAACACCCAATTGAAGCGGCTGTTTTCACTCAGATACGAAAATAGACAGTTCCAAAAAAACGTTGCTGCATTCAAACCCGTTTAAATAAGAATCGTTATAATAGTGAAAGTGATTCTCAAAAGAATATATACAAGAACGAATTGATGCCTGTAGTACGCATCTGACTGAAAAGCATTCATAATGTCAGCCACATTCTTGAGCATACAGTAGGTATCCACAAGGGCAACAAACCGCAGAATCGAAACGAGCATGGCACTGCGAAAAATAAATATCTTGTTTTTGAATGCAAACTATTTTTTTCTACAATCGATATCCACAGTAGGCATTTGCACTAGTATCCATGATGTAAGTAAAACATGCTATGCTCATCTGCTCATCTGTGATCGTATTTACCAATGATGACTTATCTTTTTCATTCAAATTCGAAGCACAGAAGATATATTTCCTGGTATTTCAATCTTGCTGACGTCACTTTTTTCAGTTCAAGGTATGAGCAATTTTTTTAAAGATAAAGAACAGTTTCTGAAGAAAAAACATGTAAAAAATTGTTTTACTCAGCAAGAATACGATCTCGACAAAATTTTGCAAAAACCTGCGAGTCGTTATGATTCAATGGGGGTTTTTCGTGAATTTGGGTTATTACTGCAAATGCAAATTTGAACATAATTATCATGGGTTTGATTCATCATTCTCTCACATTACCTTCAGAAAGTATTCAAAATCAGATTTCAAAATTGGGGTTTGGGATTTGCCAGGCATGCACGAAGTGACAACGGTGTTTAGTAGAACAGCCATATAGAATAATGAAATATTTATTCCTATTCTGTGGTACACACATGTTCTTTTTCAATATAACCAAACAATTTCCATTTGCGATTTGTCAGTAATATGACAGTCTGTGCTCTTATTTTTCTATTCCTTTGTCGTTGTCTTTTACTCTAACCAGATCGAAGTATAGCTATCTCTGTTTTCCTAAGCAAAGTAACACATTTGACATCCTTTTCTTCCCGAGAAAGCTGAATTCGACGTTGCCATATCGTACACTCGAGACAAATCCCTGTAAATGCAAATCGCCATTTTTATTTTTCAGTTTTAGGTGATCAAACATTTTTTTAAAAATTTAATATTGAAATTATATGTTTCAAATGTGATGTTCTTAGGGTTTTTCATGAAAATTACTGCATTTTCGTTAAAAGGAAAAAACCCCATTGACTGCCAAATTTCAAACCAATCGCTCCAGTAGATTCTCAAATATGAGGGAAATAACTTCAAAATTTTAAATGGCCATAACTCGAAACCTTTTGGCCGATATGGCCCATAAACGAACTCAACCGCGGCATTCTAATGCGCGACGTACCCTGAAAGTTTTAAGCCACTAGCTTGCTCCGTTCGACAGCTATCGTGTCTACGGCCGGACGGACAGAATAGATTTTGACACTGTATTCGCCATTAGTGAGTCCAACCTAGTCGTTTGAGACCAATTTTGGAAAACAATCCGAAAATTACGGACATTTGGACAAAACGATAGCACGTTATTCCACTTAAACAAGCGCGCGAAAAAACAATCGCTCTCCTAATTATTAACTTTGATTCGAATATGCATTGCTCAAAATAACCAATGACTTCTGTCATTTTAGTGAAAAATTTACTAAATAATAGGGCGCGTTTTTTAATTCACCCTGGTGTGGTTGTGGTGGAGTATGGTGGACATAGAACATAAATGGTGGATGTTGGACTAGATGATTTGACATTTTAGTCATTCAACAACATTAAAAAAACGAGTTGGTGGATCCATCACTCTTCCACCACACAAATTTGGTGAATTAAAAAACTTGGCCATAATCGTATGTGAACGTGAAGCAGCAAAAATGGAAGCAAAAAATGTAGTGGTTTTTCATGAACACCACTCGGAATTACAAGCGCAACTGAAGTCGCGACATCAAACATATTGCCACAAAACTCGTGGGGGAAGTATGAAAAACATTACGAACTCTTCATCACATAACAAAACAGTGTGTTACTACTCTGTAATTCACTTACATTTTCTGCGTCTAACGCACGTTTCGGAAACCAAGTTTCCTTTGTCAAAGATATATCTTCACTGTAACGAGATGTCTTTGACAAAGGAAACTGGGTTTCCGAAACGTGCGTTAGACGTGTAAGTGGATTAGATAGTAGTTACACACTGTTATCAGTATTCTATCCACAGTGAACTCAAATAGGAAAGTTGAAAGATTCACTGTGAATTTTTGGAAATATGTGAACTGCTCGATTGTAGAAAAAATATTTCAATCGACAATACATCAATATGCGCTCTTAATACACAAATAGCTATTTTCAAAACGTCAGCCTTCGTACTGACCATAGAACTCATTCCACCATAGACCATTGAAATTCATTTCGTACTTTTTATAAGCGTAGCATCATCACGTATAGGTTAAATACTCCTGTCGAAGTGCGCAGGGTTGTAGCTGCAGTTGACTTTTGCTGCTTTCTTTTTGACGATTTGGGTAGCTCCGAGCTGCCCCCGCGCATGAAATATGTTAACAAATTTCATGCGCGGGGGGAGCTCCGAGCTACC
The DNA here is from genome assembly GCA_958510865.1 of Myrrha octodecimguttata. Classification (NCBI taxonomy): domain Eukaryota; kingdom Metazoa; phylum Arthropoda; class Insecta; order Coleoptera; family Coccinellidae; genus Myrrha; species Myrrha octodecimguttata. The sequence continues at coordinate 15,994,480 of OY294056.1, forward strand.
CAAATCGTCAAAAAGAAAGCAGCATTTGAGGTAGGGCAATAGGTCACGAGCAGTTTTGACAGTTGGGAGAGATTGGAGGACCAACAATAACCTAAAATGCATTGTTTACTATGAGAAAAAGCGATTTCTCTCGTGATTTCGTATTCGTTTGGAAATTTTGGATTGATATATTCACTATTTTTTGAAAAGGATAGTATAAATTTGGTATACATATTATGAAATTAGTCCCTGACTTCATATACAGGCAAATAAACAGACCTTTGGTTAGTTAAGTCAACAGTCTTTTCGTGTGTTGTAGTAAATTATATAGGCACCTTGTTACTTTCATATGGAGGTAAAATATTGCGGAAACATTTTGTGATATCATAGTGCTAATAAATTTTTCATTCCTAGATACTGCCAGTTATTTCTCTGTGCGTAGTAGATAGGAACAGTGTATTGACACAGTGGATGGTTTTTGTTCCTAAAATACGACTTAAGGGTGATTTAGATCTTTTTTTGTGAAAACAATCAGGAATGTTTATCAAAAACTTACGATTTTACGAAAATTCCCTACCTGGTATCAATCGGCATACCCAAAGAAAACATTGGCAGTAGTAATACTGCACCTTAAGTGAGAATCATCTAAAAATTTGCCTGGATTGAATATCTGAATGGAAATATCTTTTATAAATCCTGTCTTGTTCAAGTAATAAAGAAATGTTCATTAAGAACTTATGATTTTCAAATATTCCATAACCTGAATCGTTCGGTATGCCCTACCAAAATAACCTACATGATATTACTCGACTAAACAGGAAAATCAGCTGAATTTCGATGTCATTGCATACCTGAATGTCAATGGTATGAATCAATCCTATCTAATTCAAGTTTTATTGATTGTCCAGACTAATATACAACCTATGTTCTTTGCCGAGGTAACTGATAAGTTGCAAAGTAACATTTATTCCGTGAATTTCCATTTTAGAGCGCAGTTCTTTATTGAATTAATTCAGAAAATATGATTTTCTCCTTCAGAACCGATAGAATATTCTTATTTCTCTCTTTTATAATGGATACATTGAGTTACTCTCCACATCTGGTTAGTACCTACCATTCAAATGAAAATACTTCAACAACTCATTGGTAGTTTTCATCGATTTGATGTTGATTATTCGACCTTGAATACCTGAATTTACTTCAAAAAAAAGGTTTTAAATTGTATTTCTTGCCTTACTAAACCAAGCAACATGCAACAACACATTCAACCAGCAAGAATTGTATTTTTTCGAAAAATTCCATAAATTAAGTCAAGCTGTTACTGTTACAAGATATCAAGTACTTTGGATATAGTTCCTAGATAATGCAATAGTGAATATTTCAGTCCAAAATGTCCAAATTCATACAAAATCACAAGCCCAATCGCTTTTTCCCATAGTAAACAATGCGTTTAAGGTTATTGTTGGTCCTCCAGTCTCTCCCAACTGTCAAAACTGCTCGTAACCTATAGTGCAAAACCCTAGGCGCATAGGATTAATTTTTTCTTATGCTTTCTGTTGTGCTCGATGATTCTTAGAAGGAGTGCACTAAAGCATAACCACAATGAGAAGCATAAGAAAAATTTATCTTATACACTTCAATAGGAGCATTTCCGTAGGTACCATTCATTACAGATTAGCACTCTACTATATTCTTATGACGAATATGCATCATAGTAACAAAGTAAAATTGCATATGTGCATTTCAAAGGGAACATTTATGCACCATATACTCCATTCACTTTTATAAAGTGGCCCGGTTGGCCATGATTTAGGTCTATCATGTTTTTGTAACTAAAACCAAGGCAGGTTGGCGCTCCTGAAATATCGACAATGTCAAAATAATTCGACGCGACGTTGCCAATTTCTACTCTCTTTCAATAACAAAAAACAATTCAGCTCCAGCCATAATAAACTAATAAATTAACATTTCGTTTTGATTCGAAATCGAAATTGAAAGTACATAAAGTAATCTGAAGAAACAAGGACAGAGTATCAGGAAGTGCTATATAGAATTACGCTCATTCCGACAGTAACTGATATTTTGGAAACAATCATTCATCAGAAGTTATCTTACATCAAGATGTATGTGAGTAAAAATCGAAATATTATATTTTATAAGAAAAAATATTTTTTTTAGCTACACGTCACCACGATCAGAAAGATTTATAATGAAAAGGAAGCCAGGAAGTTTCTGGTATTACAGTTTTCTTCTATTGGTGCACCTAAAAAGAAACTCACTGAAGATTTTATGCTGGAAAACTGATCTGCAACGACCAGTTTGGAATGACAATTTGAAATATCTAGAAAAGCACTGCCGTGAAGGCAGCAGCTTTTGCGCGCATGTTCAATGTAGATGACTTCTTCGGCAACGAATTATAACTTGCGCGCGAAAGCTGCTGCCTTCACGGCAGTGCTTTTCTAGATGTTTTTTCGATAAATTACTAGATTTCAATTCGATCTAATCTGTATTTTTGGGAATATTGAAAAAATAAAATTTTGAATGGATATATCTACGGAATCATTGGGCGAATTTTACCCATTCACGAATTCGACCTTCGTAATTAAGCCCAAAACCTACTCCACATATATCGAGTTTCTAAGTAGTTTCTTCCGGAAGTAATTGTGTTTACGGTCGGCCAGACGGCCGACTGCGTAAACACAATAACTTCCAAAAGACACAACTTAGAAACTCGATATTTGTTGAGAAGGTTTGGAATTCGTGAATGGGTAAAATCCACCCAATGATTCCACAGATACCAATTCAAAATTTTATCTTCCCAATATTTCCAAAAATACAAATCAGATCGAATTGAAATCCACTACTTCATCGAAAAATTACAGTTCGAAGGTTCATACAGAATTTAATGAGGATGATATGATAAGAAAATCACAGAATTTTTTTTTCAAATTGTTCTAATGACACGATCATCACGAAATTTTGCATAAAGTTGTCTTTCAGCATCTTCAAACTAGCTGCGAAGTTTTATCAGGATTGAATCAGTATTTCTCGAGTTATACCGAAAAGACCAACGATATCGAGAAAAAAATCTAGAAAAGCACTACCGTGAAGGCAGCAGCTTTTGCGCGCATGTTCAATGTAGATGACCGCTTTGGCAACGAATTTGAACATGCGCGCAAAAGTCGCTGCCTTCACGGCAGTGCTTTTCTTCATGTTTTTTCGATAAATGAGTAGATTTCAATTCGATCAAATCTGTATTTCTGGAAATATTGACAAAATAAAATTTTGGATGGGCATATCTACGGAATCATTGGGCAGATTTTACCCATTCACGAATTCGACCTTCGTAATTAAGCCCCAAACCTACTCTACAAATATAGAGTTTTCAGGTCGTTTCTTTCGGAAGTTATTGTGTTTACGGTCGGCCTAACGGCCGACTTGCTGAAAAAAGCAACGATATCGAGAAAAAACCTCGAAATTTTACATATTTTTTCCCGATATCTCCAAAACTTATGATCGTATCGAACTGGAATTTGGTACACTGCTGTGAAATATGAAGCTTAATGTCCGACTGGAACTTTTTTCTGGATATGATAAACTGTTTCCGAATAAAATTTTTTTTTTAATTTACTGACAGTATGGTCCCGACAAAATTTGGCTAAAAGTTGCGCGTAGTTATACTCCACCAAATTGCCAAGTTTGAATTCAATCGCTCAAGTAGTTTCTGAAATAAAAAATAAATAACTTCGAAATTTCAAGTGGCTTTAACTCCGAAACTATTCGACCGATTTGGCCCATTAACGAACTAGTCGTTTGAGACCATTTTCGGCTCAATCATCGAAAATAACAGACTAGAACATGCGCGCAAAAATTTTCATTTTTCGTTTGACACCCTACTCTTTTTTGTGAAGGAACATTTGGAATATAATCAAGGACGTAAATCACTTTTCCGATGGGTTGCTGATTCAAAATGGGTAAATGAACAAAAAATTTTATGTGAACAAAAACACATTATTGTTATTCATTATTGAGAGCATGTAGGATTCTCCGTATACAGTGAGGATCTGAAAAAATCTAGAAAAGCACTGACGTAAAGTCAGCAGCTTTCCCGCGTTTGTTCACATTGGGAAATGGTGACTTGGAAATTTCAATGAAATGTGAATGAAATATGGAATTTTTCAAAAAAAAAAATTTCTTCATCGATACTTCATCCATGGATAATTCTTCTTATTGACACTGTTCATCTCCCAACCCAGTTTCATTTCGCTCAGATAAATATTTTTCGAGTTATTGAAAAATCAAAATTTCAAATGGCCGTAGCTCAAAAACCATTCAGCAGATTAACCCATTAACGAACTCAACCGAGATATTCAGGATCATAACCTAACCTCAAAATTTCAAGACTCTAGGTCCTTTCCTTCGCGAGTTACAGCGCACACGGCCAGACGGCCGGCCGGACGGACAGAATCAATTTCGACCATGGATTCTTCGTCAGTGAGTCCAACCTAGTCGTATGAGACCAATTTCGGCTACAAATTCGAATATTACAGACATCGTGACGAAATGATAACGCGCTGTTCGCGCAGACGGCCGTCGGACGGACAGAATCAATTTCGTCCACGGATTCTTCATCAGTGAGTCCAACCTAGTCGTTTGAGACCAATTTCGGCTACAAATTCTAAAATTACAGACATCGTGACGAAATGATAACGCGCTGTTCCCTAGAACAAGCGCGTAAAAATCATTGCTTGGCGAGCCAGATCTGGTCTAAAGACTTTCAAGTCAGGTACCAAATGTAAGTAAAACTATTTTCAGTTTTCTGCTAATTTTCTATCTTCTGTTGTGTTGCAGATATGTTTTCAAGATATTTGGTCAGTTTTAATCCCATAAGAAAGAAGAAATTCTGTCTTGAAAATCGAGGCCTTCTATTATGAATATGTCAGCCTATTTCTCTACACTAATGCAAGGGGACACTATATTTTTTTTAGGTTTATATATTTATGCTCTTGTATAATAGTTAGCAACGTATGGTGCCCTGTTCATTCCCTCTTGCTTATACCGTGAAGCTATATTGTTGAATGTATCAAAGAACCTGCTCTTTTTTTCAATAAAATGTAAATATCTTATGATATTAGAAAGTTATATCTCCTACTTGCATATTATTGATATTTTATGTATCGAAAAAGAGTTTTTTCTATTGTTTTGATGGTTTTTCAAGTTTTTGACTTCAGGCATTATTTGCCAGTTGATATAATAACTAAATTAGTAATTCAAGACTTTATAGGTACTTTGAAGTTAATGAAAATTTATCGTGAAATATTAATCCCAAAGATATAATGAGAAGGAATCACAGAAGAGTCTATATATTACTCAAAGATTGTATTGAGACTTAATTAAGTAGGTAGTCATGTTTGAATTGAACAAATTCCTTAATGAATAATTTCAAACGTTATATATTTCGTGGAATTGTTTTGATAGGAAGTTGTACATTCAAAATAAACTTGGCATATCCTATGTTGGCAGAACATTGAAATTTTACGTATGAAAATAACATGAATTATACAATATCTCATTCAGGAATATTTTTTTTAATATTTTAGGAATTGCTTTTTTCTGGAAATTGAATATTTGAGTTGACTTCAAAGTATGTCCATAAAACATAATTCCATATCTTGCTTTCGACTTGAATACTGCATGATAGGTAGTTTTCATGGAGAATTTATCCAGATATCTTGTCATAACACCAAAAGATAATAGACTGGAGCTAAGCTGCATCCCAATTTAGAAATATGTTGATCCCAATCCAGTGTATGTATCATTCACGTAGATTCCCAAGAACTTTGTAAATGGGGTTAGTTCTTTTGAGGTTAACTGTGACACAGGTTTCGTAGTACTACTACATTTTCATAGTGGAATATTTCAATTTCATTTAAATGACTTTTTTTTTTCGAATGAACTATCACAAAGTAACGGACTACTCTATCCATCATTTTTCAGTAAAATTCCAAAACACTATATTCTTGATTTCCGTACCAGAAAAAAACATAACTGAATCATTCAACCATGTTTATATACGTGAAATTTTTCCAGTATTACCAGAGAAAAAAGTTTCTTCAACATTCGCCAGGTCTTTGGAATTATTGAATTCACATAATATTTTCGAAAAATTCATTACTTTCCCAATGTAGATTCACATTTTGAAAAATAAGTAATTACTACGACATCTTTGTAGAGAGGACAACGTTATGTAGTTATCTGACAGGAAAATGACTATAACCTAACATTTTCAAACTATGCACGGTGAAATCTGTCAGGATGTCATGGCAAACCGGGATACTTCATAAATGTGGATGGAGTATAGATATATACATACATATACATATAGTCTTAACAGATAGCAATACAACCAGTTTGCGGAGTGTCAGACACTTGTGCTGCCTACTCCTATTCTCTGATGCACGTCTGAAATTTGCGGGGCTTCGTGGACTCACAACTGTGAAACGAAAAAGAATTTTCCGCTTCAAATATGATTCTTGTGATAGCAGGGACGTGAAGCACCAGAGTATCAGGCACCTGGCTGGAAGGAACTTTATAATATGACCGTAATACAATTATGACTATGTTTATAAATTGGGTCTAATTTTTGCACCAGAATCACAAGTTTAAGCATAGTTACAGCCAAAAGCATCACATGATGTTGAACCAGTGCATCTAAATTGGAGCATTAATGCAACATAAGCCAGAGTCTTAACAGAACTAAACTTGCAACTATGATTATGCTTATGATGAATTATTGAGGCCAAACTTGTATACTTATGAAGTGTCAGAATGATTCGAGAGTCTTGAAATTTAGACTCATATTTAACTTGTAACAAATTTCGATCATGTGGACTGAGTATAACTCATACCTAGTAATATACAGTAACGAACCGTGTGAAATATCGATACATTTTAGCCATTTTTAAGCCGCAACGTACTACGTAGAGGCTAACGATAGTTTAACAGAAATGTATTGATATTTGTTATATGATAGTACCAATTATTTCCAACAAAAAATATTATTGGAGCTTCAATCCTGCTCCTCTCATGAACCATATGAAAAAACTGTATTTTCTGATTGAAATGATCTATACTACCAAACCCGTGAACATATTTCTCCATGTCTGCATATTCAGGTTTTGTAATATTCAACGGATTATTCTAATGTATCCATCAACTCACTCTGAAATATGAACAAAAATATCTTCTGTTCCATCTTGTGGTTTAATGAAACCATGTCCCTTTTCTCTGCAGAATACTTTTACTTCACCATAAAAGTTTTTTGTTCCTATCCGTTCACAACTGCAATCATATAAGTACATATAACAAAAAAAAGAATATTTACTGTTCCTGGAGAACTCACGTTGACGGGGTTCTATTCCGTTTGGTGATTAAAGGACTTGGAATCAAATGAGGAAGCAACTTATTGGAATCATGATGTAAGTTAGCCATACTAAAGAGCTAAGCTAAAATTATTTACATTTACCCACAGAACCTCAAATATAAGAAGTGCTACCTACAAACAACTCTGTTACTCTACCACCACAGAATACAAATATATACCACAGACTAACACCACTGTGCTAACCAGATAAACCACTCGCGGACTCGCGTCATTTACTTAGGAAATCTATGTCAACGCAGATATGACCCTGGGGTGCTATTTTCGAGTCATCCGAATCACTTTCGCATGCGAAAGTGAGGTCTAGATTCGGCCAAATATGACAGTTTGGCAACGTGTTGTTTTTCCTTAGAATTTGTATTTGTAGGCAATCCTTATTACATGCCCGAAGCTGACATGATATTCAAACGAAAACACAGTGGATACTCATTAATGTTTTTGATGGATTTTACAGTTTGAAATTGTTTTTATGGGCGCTCCTTTTGATTTAATAATTATTGCTGTCCTCTCGTGAACTAATATAAGTGATGGAGTGAATATCTGAAAGTTGATGAACGAAAGACGATGTGGATTAAAGCCTTGTTAAACAATGATTGAAGGTAGGATATATATTATATTGTACCCAAATTCGAATGGATATATCGTCACCTGAATATCTAAAATCAATTACTCAAAGCTTCAGGAATTGAATTATGCTGTGAATATACTACATATGAGGTGTCGAATAGCAGTTTCGGCACAAGGTGTAAACGCAGACTTTTAAATGTCTACAATCTTAGGAATACTTTGAAGGCTCAAAAACTGTTAGTAATTTATATGTACAAAATATTGGTAACAATATCAAAATAAATGAAGCATATACAACATGGAGTGTTTCATTTAAAAAATCATGGTTGAACTGAATGTTCTGAATACTGAACAAAAGCATTTTAAATACCTATATAATTTGAACTTTGTGATCGCAACAGAAGTTGCATATGTATAGTTAAATTGAACCCAAATGGTAATTTTGTAGATACTCAGTTCATCAGAAATCCACTTCAACTAGATTAATTAGTCTCAGTTCAAGCCCATGCATTTGCAGGAGAATTTGAATTTTTTTCCAAATTGAGGTTTTCTCAAAATTGAATGAATTTGTTTCTCGGTTAAAATACAGTTGATTAATATTGTACAGGGAAAAATTGTTGGAGAGTATTCACAAGAGCAATGCAATAAACAATAATTTTGTTGAACGTGTTCTATATAAAAAGTTGAGTTTTGGTGGATTGAAGTGAAAACTTTGGTGGATTAAACTGAAAACTAATGAAAATCCTATATACAGCGCCGAAAATGTGAAAAATTAAAACGGTAGTTCATCAGGAATCAATAAAAGTTTTTTCTGGATCAACTGTTCTATCCGGAAAGAAAGTTTTTTTGAATAAAATTTGAAATTTTTTATTGAGTATGAATAAGATACTTTTTAAGTGCGTGAAGTGAATAGATTTTACTCTATGGATTAATACACGGTTTTTGAAATAGAGAAAAATCAGTGAATCCGCATGCGGATTTGAATCTAGCTGCCTCGACCCATCCGATGTATTTCAGTCGAAAACGAAGCTATGCGAAAGTTCATTTACTGCTGCGCAAGTGCATATGAGTCATTTTCCATCACACCTAAAAAATTAGGCATTTGATCATTTCCCCCTATTTTTGTGGTCATTCGGCTTTTTTTATATTCAAAAGATATTTTAGAGTTCAGAATAATCATTGAAACATTCAAAATTATAATAAAAAAGGTGTTTTCGTGAATAAATCTTGCTCAAGTACACCGTGAACACCACGTTGCCAAACTGTCGCATGGCCGCGAGAGCTCGTAGACGAATTGAATTCGGATGAGCTCGAAAATAGCGCCCCAGGATGTAATTAACGAACGACTCAGGAGCAATCTGAGCTGTCTGATGTAAAAAACGAACGCCCCTTTCGTTTACAAGGGAGGTAGAGGCAATGAACTCTATATTATAGCATTGTTTAAATCCTTAAACAATGATTATAGTAATATAGAGTTCTATGGGTATTGGGAACTTCTGCGAAGATGCCAGCGCTTTAACGGATAAATTTGGAAACTGTCCAAGCTAGTAGTTTAATGTAAACAAACCGTAAAAATGTGGTGAAGAACGAATATTTATCAAGCAGAGCTAGAATATTTAAAGAAATTATTATAATTTTGCTCAAGATTTTTTGAGAAGGGACTTTTCTTTGGGATGACGTTATAAAATCGTGCTTCAAATCGTTTCTGGAGGATAATTTCGATGTTATTTTAGTGTCTATTGCTTGGAGGATCAAAATTAACCAATATCTAAGTTTACTTGAATTTCTGGAAAGATAGGCACCTCAATAAGTAATTCAAGTACTCTTATCAATGTGAAGAAGTGCTGAATGCAAGCCATAATATGTGGTAAATCTAGAATCAGTCTAAATGATATGACTCGTTCTCCTTGTTTACAAACAAGTGAATCAATTAAATGAAAAGACAGCTTTTCTGCTTTAGTTGTTTCGCATCGTATTTCGAAAGAAACGAAAGGAAACGGATAGACATATAATTTATTTTCATATTACAGCAGCTCAACATACACATACAAAATTATATGATGTGTTTCAGCCAGATCACTCTCTTTGAATACCTATGATTTTGTGTAGCGTGTGAAGTAGGTAGCTGCAGAAGTGCTCAGCAGTTTCTCTGCCGGATCAGCATTTTTCATCGAAGTTCCTTTATTTTCATTTACACCTAAAATATCTGGACATGAAGTTGTTTACAAATGATTACATCGTAATTTACCTTTATAAAAATAAACACCTTCAGATAAATGCAGTGAACATACTTTCATGTATTTCGTGAACTGTTTTCCAATCTTCAATTTCAAAATCCAGGCCAAATACTGTTTTCAAATTAACTTTACTTTCATTTGGCTTTGAGAAAAATGAAAACTTGAAGCATCAGATGATCCTTTCTTTTTTGACCATGAATAACATTGAGTTGAGGCACACAACAATAGTCATTTCGGGAGGATGTCATTTCGAATTAATACAATCGAAAATTTTAATCGGAAAGAAAGGGATCGATTGATGAATATCACAAACACTTTCGGTATACCAAAATTTCAACTCTGAGAACAACACAAAAGCTCGAAAATGAACTCTCAAAGTAAGCAAAACACATTAGAATAACGGGCACGTCAAAAAACTACTAGCTTGGAAGTGTTCGAATTTCTATCGCCAGAGGGCGTATCGCTTAGCAGTAGTTGCGAATAGGTAGCATTTCACAAACTTGAAATTTGATGTTCTGTGTTCTGGTGTATGTATATATTTGTATTCTGTGGTATGTAGTATATAGATGCATAGAATTTATATATTCTATCCATCAATTATGAAGTCTGAAGTCTATGGTAGAAAAGAACCACACCTAGAAATATTTTAGTTGTTGTTAGTGTTGTTTGGAAAATATACGGGCACTCCTAATTCTTTCGTATTTTCAGGCATTAATTTGGAAATGTCTGCTGTGTTTGATGAAAGAGAGGAATATTTGAAGAGCCCCTACTTCAAGAAACATATATATGGCAACTTTAGTCCATTTTATATTACTATAACAATTTGTGCTATCGTCGGCCTATCGATATTCATCCTGAATTTTGTTTTTGGATGCTGCTCTAGGTACTCAGATTATTGGAACGATCGTCACACAGGTATGATTTATGAGTCTTTTCCATCAATATGAAACTACATTTTCTGAAATTATTTTCTGTCTTCATTGAAAATGAAGTATAAAACTCAATTAATAAGGCCATTTCGAAAATATTTAATGAGGGAATGATATAATTATTTCATAGAGGAGAGCAATATTTCCAGAGTTACTTTGAATTATCCGTTTTCTTGCCCATTTTTTACAGAGTAGTACCCAAGCATCTTCCAAAATTAAAAGATCTATTAGAAATTTGTACAAAATAATGAACTAATAGCTTGTTGTGGACCTGAAAGTATTCAAAATTGTTGACAAACTATGATCGTAAAAGTTTATGAATTGCATTCTTTACTGAACTTCTGTTCATTTCTTGTGTTTGTTATCATTACCTCAGAATGGATTGAAGTTTTATTGATCTGTATGAGAAAATAAATATTAATTTCTTTTTGATATGACAATTGTAGGCTTCATCCGAGAGTATCATTCAGGCACCTTTTAGGTTTCAAAGTTTTATTAAGTAGATTATCATTGTTGTTTGTAATCGATATTTGGATCGAGAAAAAAATTAATTTAAACATAGAATTAATCAGATATTATTTTCCAGACCAATTAAGTTTAGTGAAAAGTCTTCCATTGAAATACAGAATTTCTTTTATGTAGAACATTTGAAACACTATGAAAACAAATCTAAAGAAGCACTGACATGAAGTCAAGAGCTTTTATGCGCTACTTCAAATTGTTGCCATATCAGTCACCTGTTAACGTATTGACCCCAGTGTTTTAGCTTTAACCCCTGATGGAAAGATTTGGTGATCTTCTCCCATGGTCTGCACTACATTCTGTATGAATCTTAAGCCATCATTTTCTGATTGAGTACATACTGGATTTCAATTCGATCTGAATTTTTGGGAATATTGGAAAAGTAACATTTTGAATGGGTACCCTTATTAACACAATCCTAGGCGAATATTACCGATTCACGAATTAGAGATTAAACGGGAAACCTACACTACAAATATCAAATGTCTTAGTAGCTTCTCCCTGAAGTTATTGTGTTTAAGGCCTGCCTAACCGCTGATAGTGAAAAAATACCTTCCGGAAGACTCTACTTAGATACTTGATAATTGTAGAGTAGGTTTAGAGGTTAATTACGAATGCTGAATTGGCGTAGGAGTAAAATCCGGCAGATATACATTTAAATTCAAAATGGCATTTTCCCAATATTTCCAACAATACAGTTCGTATGGAATAAAAAATATTTGAGAAAAAAAAATTTCGAATGTTTTTTGATTGATTTATTTAAACGATTATCACGATATTTTGAAACGATTCGCTCATTGGTATTTTCCATCAAGTTATAAAAATTCATCATGATCAGAGTAATACTTTCTGAGAAATTTCGGAAATAAAATAAGATTTATTTCATATAAAAGTTACAATGATACAAAGTATTCTTTGAAATGAAATACTGTCAAAAAAAACAGAAATGAAACTACTATTCAGAAGTCTCCTTCCAAGTTTTAGCCCCCCTCAAAAATTCTTCAATATTGTAAGGTTCTATGTCAAGCAGCATCCTGTATATTTTTTTTATATGTTTTTAGTCTCGTTTCCTTCTTTATCATGTCTGGCATTGTGTTGAAATACTTAATACATACTTATTTGGTTCCTTTTTCTGTAGATGTTTTTCTGTGAATGGGATATTTTAGGTTCGTTTTTCTCGTATTATAAATATTGGATGAGTTCAGTTCAAATTTACTCTTGTTTTTGAAAAAAAAAATCAGACATTCTTGTATGTGCATCGCTGTAACAGTAAATACTCTGTTCTCCCTGAATTTTCCCCTACACATTTCTCTGTATTCTTGTTTGAGAATTATTATTCGAAGTGCTCTTTTCTGGAGAAATAACGATACATAGGATATAACCAAGAAATTTGACATATGTTCTTTCCACTATTTCCGGAGGTCAATACACCATCAAACTGAAATTTTGAAAACTGCCAAATAGTGATTTCAAGGTCTGTGTCAAATTTAATTGCAATCTGATAAATAGTTTCCGAAGAAGTAAATTTTTTAAATGAAATTGGAAAATTTTCGAATAAAAACATTGCTGGCCTATTAGACGTTTTTGGGGAACGGATAGTAGGGTTCTTCTGAGAATAGTATTAAACCGAATGATTAAGTACCTTGACAAATTCGATATACTGTCCGCTTCTCAGCATGGTTTTCGATCTGGACGCTCAACTGGATATGTGTTGTGATTTCAGTACCTGTGATTTTGGCCCTGTGACTGGCTTGTCACCGGGGCTACCAGTTCCGAATCCTCCCAATTCGACGTGATTTTCGGTCACAGGGCCAGCCGGCGGAGCGGTCGGTCCGGAACCGACGTTGACTGATTCGTCTGATTCCGATTCCAGATTCACCGTTCATTTTTATTGCTCTCGGTTGGTTGTCTCGTTCACGGCATGGCATTAGGGAAGTAATTCGAAGTATTCCACTTGATCACAACTCAGTTGTAGAATGGATGGATGAGAGGTTTAAGTTTAGTTGAGAGGTTTGGTATTGTATTATTGTTACGGACACAGGATTATGATTTATTGCTTCAAAATAGAGGTCTCTGATAATTACTGGTTGTGAAAAGTATTTAATTGAAAAAATTAACCTGCTGTATTGTTTGAATTTTGAAAAAGAATCACATTTATTATTTGGGATTTCGAATAAGAACTATCTAATCAATCCTATTTCATCAATTGCAAATGAGATGTGTGCGAATTTTTTTATTATTATTATATATTAGATTTTAATCACATTTTATATATCAGGAATGGCAAATGAAAAGGAATTAGGGATTGAAATATGCAAACAAGTATACTTCAAAAAAATCACTTTTCATTCATTATGGGAAATTAGTGAATTAGAAATAAATTTGCGGCAAAATACTCTCATATTCGTATTTAATATCTTGCGAGAAACATACAAAATGACCATTGAAGTTGTATTCGAAATGGAAAATGATGTGAAAAATTTTATGAATGAATACTTTACATATTCAATAATTATCATTTTCTTGAAACTTGAAATGAAAAAAAAAAATTTTATTTAATTTTTAATAGTTCTGTTTCAGATATTGGGATGAAAACAAAAAAACTTGTAAAATGACGCAAAATCCTCCCAAAATAAGCTTTTAATCGATACTTGAAGGAAATGCTTGTCAAAATGGAAATGCATGTGCCTTTCCAATAATTTCATCATGAAAGGTCTTCGACTGTAAAGAAATCTCGCCGTTTGTTTCAAGTCCGAAGTTGCTACAGAAGCATGCAGGTACCAAATCATAGCCCGCAAACCATTCTCGACTCTAGCTCCAACGTTCCTGACTCCTTAAAACGTTCCGATTCCGTCGGAATCGCAATCGATCATGCGTACTCAGTCCAGTCACGACTCCGCAAAGGAGCTGTGATTTGGCCCTGTGATTTCTCCGGAACTGTCACAGTGAGTCACAGCTCCGAAGAAATCCTGTCACAACACATCTCTATGCTCAACTCAGACTGCGGCAATTCAATTTGTTGATTATGTTTATGGGTGTCTCGATAACGGTTTTCACGTGGCAGGGCTTTTCTTTGACCTTTCTCGAGCGTTCGACAGTTTGTCCTTTAATTCATGATGGACAAGTGTTACAACCTTGGTTTTCGGGGTATGTTCTTGGACTGGCTTCGAAGCTATCTCGAGGCTAGATCTATGTTCGTAAAATTGAAGATTCATTGTCTGCAGAGTACGATGTTGACTTGGGAGTACCACAGGGGTCTGTTCTCGGCCCAGTCTTATTTCTGCTTTTTATTAACGATCTTCCCGTGAATTTGCGGATGTTATTTTCCAATTTTTTAACCCATCGGAATATCTCATTGCTTGTAAGACAAATTTTGTTGAGTCTGTTCGCTGATGATGCTTCAGTGGCAGTAGCAGCCCAATCTTTCGAGGAGCTCCAAATATTATGTGAACTTCTTTTGGAAGCCTTCGTATGCTGGTGTCACAAGAACAACCTGATGATAAACATAGAAAAAACCGAATGTATTTATTCCTCATTAAGTGGCAATAATCGTAAGCTACTCACTTGCCATTTAGATAATGTCATCTCATCTAAAGAAAGTGCTAAATTTCTTGGCATTTTTCTGGACAACGGTTTGAAATGGTCTACCCATATTGATTCATTATGCAAAAAATTGAATAATTCCTATTATGCAATAAGTAGGGTACGAAATTTACTTCCTTTGGAAACTGTCATGAACATTTATTACAGTTTGGTTTATAGTCATTTGACATATAACGTTTTGCTATGGGGGATCTCTTTGGATGTCCGTAGTGTTTTCTTATTGCAGAAACGTATTTTGCGTATGATATTCAACATACCGCCTCGTGCATCCTGCAGACCTCTATTTCTGGAAAATGGTATCCTCACCTTATCCTCCATTTTTATTTTCAAATGTCTCATTTATGTAAAAGAGAATGAGACGGATATAACTAAATTATCGAGCTTTCATGATTATAATAGTAGGAGTGAGGGAAAACTATTTATTCTTAAACATAAGACTGCCAAGTTTGAGATGTCTCCGATGTATCAATGCATCAAAATTCATAATAATCTGCCATATACTGTTAGATCCCTGAATTTGGGCAAATTTAAGAGACATGTGAAAGATATCTTGTTGAAAAAATGATATTATACAGTGAATGATTACCTCAAGGACTGTATTAGCTTCTTTTTTTTTCTATTTGACTTATCCTATACATGTATGAATGTGTCACAAAGGATCAATATAATATTATTATGGTAATAGGGTTAACGCTTTTATTCTACCGAGTTAAATACTTGCAAATTTGCGACACGAAAAAACAGTACAGACTCCGTTTTTGCGCGCATGTTCTAGGAGAACCGCCTGCTATCGTTTTGTCCAAATGTCTGTAATTTTCGAATTTAGAGCCGAAAACGGTCTCAAACGAATAGGTTTGACTCACTGATGACGAAACCGGCGTCAAAATCGATACTGTCTGGCCGTCCGTATGCACGATTACGGTGGTACGGAGAATCCTATCGACCTGAAACTTTCAGGGTAGGTTGCATTTCGAAATACGACGGTTAAGTCGGCAAAATCAGCCGAATGGTTCATGAGTTAGACCCTTTTGAAATTTTGAGGTTCTTTCCATGATAATTCGGGAACTACTTAATCGATTGGATCGAACTTTGGCAATTAGTTGGAGTATACCGACGCGCAACTTTTCGCGAAATTTTGTTGAGATCACACTGTCAGCAAATTCAAAAAAAATATGTTTTTCAAAATTTATTTCGAAAAAAAATTTTTTTTGGAAACTTATTCAAATTTGGAAAAAATCGATAGGGTTATTATTTTGGAAGATATTGGGAAAAAATATATAAAATACTATTGTATTCTGTATTATGTGATATAAAATACTATTGTATTCTGTATTATGTGATATACAATAGAATATTTTATGTTCTGTGTCAAGAATGTTCTTCGTTCTTAATTCATCCGAATGCAGGGGATGGTTTGATTTGTATCGGGAGTTAATCTAATTATGAATTTTTCATGGAAATAATATGAATTAATAATATCATTGTGAATAGACATAGCATTTTAAAGAAATTGGTTTTCAGGAGCGAAGATCGTGAACCTTCCGAACATTCCCTCGTGTGCACTTGTCATTTTGTGGGTATGGATAGAAAAAATCTAGAAAAGCACTGCGGTGAAGGCAGCAGCTTTTGCGCGCATGTTCAAATTCGTTGCTGAATCGGTCATCTACATTGAACATGCGCACAAAAGCTGCTGCCTTCACGGCAGTGCCTTTCTAGATTTTCAAAAACCTAGAAAAGCACTGCCGGAAAGGCAGCATGTTCAATGAAGAGGACCGCTTTGGCAAAGAATTTGAACATGCGAGCAAAAGCTGCTAGAAAACCTGGAAAAGCACTGCCGTGAAGTCAGCAATTTTTGCTCACATGTTCAAAATAAATGACCGCTTTGGCAACGAATTTGAACATTTTCAATTTCAATTTTATTCACCATGAAATTTAGAAACAAATAATATTACATACACTCGTACATTAGTTATCTTCCACACAACCATAAAAAAACATCAATAAATGAATGTACGTACCATCGGTAAACGGTTTCACACTAGAAATCATGTCTGTGTCGTGAAACCATCAACCTCTTAATCTAAAATGGATGCAAGGCTCAGAATGGAGCGAAACGAGGAGCCTAGAAACCGCCCAAAGCGAGCCGGGCGAACAAGAGTCTCATCGAGAGATTACAAGTAACAACAATATTAACAAGTGTTATTTTTTAGTACCACAATTAATCACGTTGATTTCATGATATTTAAAAATGTCGAATAGTTCTCCAAGATGTATTTTTTAGTTTGTATAATGAATCTACGTTTATTTTTATTCAATGATTTAATGTTGTTAGGAAGTTTGTCGTAAAACTTGGGTGCAAAATAAGTTGCTGTCCGCTGCGTGTGTGATTTTGTGTACAGGTGGGTTCGCAACAGGTTGGATCTGGTGGTGTAGTAGGTAGGTATTCTTGGCAACAGATCCTGTAACTAATAATTATAGATAATTTATGCAAGCTTGAATATATAGGGCCTTGAGTGGTAGCACATCAGCCAACCTATACAATCTGTCAGTTGAAAAAGTTCGTTTTTTGTTATGTATTATTTTTAGTATAAAATTCTGAGTGGTCAAGACGTTTTATAAAGAATTATTGAACCCCCCTCCCCAAATAACTAAACAATATCTCCGAACATGCGAGCAAAAGCTGCTAGAAAAGCACTAACGTGAAGTCAGCAACTTTGGCTCACATGTTCGAAATGAATGACTGCTTTGGCAACGAATTTGAACATGCGCGCAAAGCTGCTGACTTCACGTAAGTGCTTTTCTAGGTTTTCTAGCAGCTTTTACTCGCATGTTCAAATTCGTTGCCGAAGCGTTCTTCTCCATTGAACATGCACGCGAAAGCTGCCGCTTTCACGGCAGTGCTTTTCCAGATTTCAAACGTTGTCATTTCGTCACGATGTCTGTAATTTTCGAATTTTGAGCCCAAATTGGTCTCAAACGACTATAACTTTCGAAAGAAAGAACCTAGAATCTTCAAATTGTCAGGTTAGGTTAAGATCCTGAATATCTCGGTTAAGTTCGTTAATGGGCCAAATCTGCCGAATGGTTTTTGTGCCACAGCCATTTGAAATTTTGATTTTTCAATTACTCGAAAGATATTTATCTGATCGAAATGAAACTTGGTTGGGAGATGAACAGTGTCAATAAGAAGAATAATTATTATCTATGGAAAAATTCGGAAAAATTTTTTTTTTATATATTTTTATATTTCATTGAAATTTCGCAATGTGAACAAGCGCGTAAAAGATGCTGACTTCACGTCAGTGCTTTTCTAGATTTTTCAGACAAATTTCTATCAATATATACGATTCAGAAATATTTTATTTTAATCATCTAAAAAGTCGGATACCATGCTCTCATATGGAGTTCCTTATGATATTGTGACGAGTACGGCCCTGTCTGTGCTAGTATCTTCCAAAAAGCTACAAAAGTCTATGAGTCACCCGCCTCTCTCTAGAATCTTCTCGCATCGCTAGAAATTCCACGAGTGATAAAAGGACGGGCGCGGAGCAGCACGGGGACCAATTCAGCAGAGTATTCGTATCGGAAAGTGATCAGTGAAAATAAATAGTGTGGAAATAAATTGTGCATAGACTTTGATAGAATAAGTTGTTCAGTTATAGAACAGTAGTGTGTGAATATGTGTAAATAAATAGTTTGATTATTCTGAACGTTTTGACAAAAAAAATGGAGGAAAATTCTCGGTAATGTAATGGATTGGTGAGTCAATTTGCAAGCAAATTGGATGAGAAAATGGGAACTATAAAAGATGAAATGAAGAAAGGGATGGACGAGGTGAAGGAAAAATTTGATAAAGTTGACCAAAAATTTTACGAAGTTCATGAAAAAGTTGACGGAAAATTCGACGAATTTTACGAAAAACTAGAAGAAATAACAGGAATAATTGAACAGCATTCCAAGTTAATAGAGTCCCTTAAAAGAATGTCAGTTGGAGAAGATTATCCGGCTTCATCACACTATATTATCATGAAAGCGTAAAATAGCAGAGAAAGTGCAAACATGAAGATCAAGCATCCAACATTCGATGGAGAAGAGCCCTGGTCGACATATCGGAAGCAGTTTGAAGCTGCTGCGCTGACAAACAGTTGGAGCGATAACGAGAAAACCACAGCATTGATAACAGCTCGAAGAGGGGAGGCACTCAACATTCTGCAAACGATTCCGGAGAGCCAACAAGCCTGTTCTGAAGTTCTGACATCGAAACTTCAGATGAGATATGGTGATGCTCATCTACAACAAGTTTATCATGCCCAAATCAAGAACCGGGTGCAGAAAACAGGAGAAAATCTCAAAGAGTTTGAAGCCGATGTGGCTAGGTTAGTTAGACGGGCTTACCCAACTGCTCCAGACAGCTTCCTTGAACAGCTATCGATCCATACCTTTGCAGATGGAATCAAGGACAGTGAAATACAACAAACCCTGAGACTTGCACGCCCCAAAACATTGTATGATGCTTTAGCTCAAGCTTTAGAATTCGAGGCAGCGAAGCAGGCGTCGCATAGAGGACACGTTCGTGTGAGACAAGTCCAAGAAATGGGCCGACCTGTTGTAGAGATCATCAAAGACGAAGTCAGCAGATTATTGAGTACTGAGAAAAAAGATGCAATCAAAGTGGGCATATAAAGTGAAATGGCTCAAAAAGAAGAAAAAGTGCCACAGCCGGTAAAAGGAAAAGGGCCGGTGATAGAAGGCATAAATCTACTCAAGCTGTAGATACCCCTGAAGTAATAATCCGAGGAATTATGTCCACAGATTTATCCAGCATAGTTGTTCCCGGAAAGATAAATGGTCGGCATGTGAAAATCCTGGTAGACACTGGATCGACCAGAACCATTGTGCGTCAAGAAATAGCTAAAGGTACATCCTTTAGCTAGATTCGTCCAGCTATGATTAAACTTCGAACTACGTCTGGACAGGAAATACCAACTTATGGATCGGTTGTCTTTACTTTTGAATTGGGCAACACGACAGCGAGGCACGAAGTTCTAGCAGCTGAAATCCCGGAAGAGGTAATCCTGGGATTGGACCTTGTTAATAAACTTGGATGCCAACTGGATATGAAGAGTGATGTTCTTCGGCTGGGGAGTGAAGAGATCCCGTTCAATGATGTTGATGATAAGGCATATCGGATTCGATTGGCAGAGAACATCACGTTGTCAGGTCGAACTGAAGGCATAGTGAGTGGTAGATGTTACGAGAAGTGGCTGAGTTAAAGTGATCGAGCCCTGTGACGATGCGATCCTAGCTAAAGGAATGTTACTGGGGAAGACGTTGGCACGAATAACAGACAGTATGCCCATCCGATTACTCAATGTCAACAGGTTTCCAGTGACCCTGAAGAAGAACACCTTGATTGGACAAGGGGTACCAGTGTACCATATTTCTGGTGGGATAGTTACTGCAGGAGTCTCGCAGAGCCAGAAGAATACTGCAGAGCTGGTGACTCTTCTCACCTCAAAATGTCAAGATCTTGACCGTAATGAAATAGCCGAAGTGAGAAAACTGATTCAAAAATTCTCCGACGTGTTTGCCACTGACGAAAAAACAGGGAAGACCGATATGTGCAGCATAAAATTATTACTGGTGATGCACAACCCATCCGACAGCACCCTAGACGTCTTCCTCTGGCAAAAAGACAAGAGGCTGAACGGATTATTGAATACATGGCGAGAGAAGGTGTCATTGAACCCTTGGACGTAGCCTGTAGTGTTAGTGAAGAAAACGGACGGGTCCACCAGGTTCTGTGTAGACTATAGGCAGCTCAATCGAGTTACAAAGAAGGACAGCTATCCCCTACCGAGAATTGATGATACACTGGATACACTCTCGAAATCACGTTGGTTTTCCACCTTCGATTTGAAAAGTGGGTATTTGCAGGTTGGCTCAGATTCAAGAGACAAAGACTTTCTAGCTGCTTGGTTAAAATCATAGCTAATTTTGGAAGGCACCTGTTTGCCCTGGCATTTCATCGTCACCAGAATCTCCGGAAAGTTCTTGAATGTCATGTGAATTCCCAATTTCATGCTCAGAATCAGGATCTTCAAAATATAAATTATCGTCAAAGTTCAAAAATTCTGTATGAACCTTCAAACTGTCATTTTTCGATAAAGAAATGGATTTCAATTCGATTTTATCTGTATTTTTCGAAATATTGGGAAAATAAAATTTGAATGGGTATTTCTGCGGAATCATTGGGCGGATTTTACACATTCAATTCCTAACGGTCGGACCGTAAACACAAAAACTTCCGAAAGAAACAACTTAGAAACTCGATATTTGTAGAGAAGGTTTGGACTTTAATTACGAAGGCCGAATTCGTGGATAGGTGAAATCCGCCCAATGATTCCGTAGATATACCCATTCAAAATTTTAATATCGAAAAATAATTCAAAAAAGCACTGCCGTGAAGGCAGCAGCTTTTGCGTGCATGTTCAAATTCGCTGTCTGCCTTCACGGCAGTGCTTTTCTAGATTTTTGATGTTTCCCTTCATTACTTGTTCCCAAGAGGTTTTTGCAAAGTAAATTGCATCGCGAGATTTTTGTTGTCAATTCGAAAGCTGTACTAGAAGTCTCAATGTTTACTAGCAGGTGTTTCAGTATGAGACCTAGTCAAGTGGTTGACAAACTGATGTACAATTAGGTGGTAGAAACAAAAGTTTTATATTCTTCAGGTGAATTTCTTCTGGATGAGATCCAGCATCGTCCAAAAAAAAATTCTTTTTTCTTTTGCCATTTTCCAATCTAGTTCATTCAACCACTCGTGTCATAATTTGTCTGGTCATCCAAGCTTTCTTATTCCACTTCCAAGTTACAGGCAAGTTGTTTATGTTTATATTTTGCGTCCCATTTGACGTGATGGACATCATAGCGATACTTTCCGCAGACAACTTACACAATGTAAATTGTATGGGAGTCATTCGGGACTATGAAAAACTGTCCGTTCAAGGGAGGTGTCCGTCTGAAGGGGGTGTCCGTGAGGGGAATTTCACTGTATTTGTAGAGTAGGTTTTCAATTTAATGAAGAAGGTCGAATGCTTAAATGGGTTGAATTCGCCAATTATTCTTTAGATAGTTATACCCATTCAAATTTTCGGATTGAATAGACGACTTCGGTCCAAGTTGCCAACCCACAAATTTCTTCTTAATCAACTACATCTGGGGAAGGGGAAATTCATAACAAATTCGACATGAGAAGGTTCACTTTATCTATAAATATCCGTAAAGGATGCCTCGGCTCCTCAAACAAGATAATTCCTTTCAAATATAGGTTTTCGTTTTGTTTTCCATCTCTGATTGGCTGAAGTTTGAGTTGCGATTCCTGATTCCATGTTAATAGTGTCAAGTTTCTATAGGATATGTTCCGCAACACTGATTTTTCGGGTGCCGGTTTGCCGTTCCGTAAATACGAAATATTCGGTTAAAAAAAAGGTTAATTACGGAATTTGATTGATAAGAAAGCAATCTTTCTGTCACCAGTACGACAGTCAATGTTCTGTGGTAACATATCAATGGCATTGAACAATCCATGATGTTTTGCTTAGGTCATGGAACAATCTATATTTACCTTATGATCCATAGACCATACCATAATTTTTTCATTGTTGATTGGTGTCTCTTCTATGTTCTATGGATCATAAAGTGAATAAAGATTGTTCTATGCTATGGATATGTTACCATAGAACATTGACTGTCGTTCTGGGGACAGAAAGATTGTTTTTTATCAATCAAAGTCTGTAATGAACCTTTCTTCAGGAACCATCCGAATATTTCATATTTACGGAAAGGAAAACCGGCAAATAACCAAGTTGATTTGCGGAACATATCCTATATGAACTTGACACTATTAACATGAAATCAGGAATCCCAACTTAAATTTCCGGCAATCAGAGATGATCTTAACAAAAACCTATATTTGGAAGGAAATATTTGGTTTGAGGAGTCGAGACATCTTTTACGGATATTAATAAATAAAGCGAACCTCATAATGTCGAATTTGTTCTGAAATTCCCCAGTGACAGTTAATTTGGAAGAAATTTGTTTGTTGGCAACTTGGCAACTGCTAGTACTTGATCGAAAATTATAGCTTGAGGTTCATTCAGAATTTTGCGAGGACCATATAAAAAAAATCTGCGTTTGGCAGGGTCAATACTTGTATAGTTGACCGCTTTGGCAACGGAACAAGCGCGTAAAAGCTACTGACCACACCTCAGTGCTTTTCTAGGTTTTTTTTATGTATTGTTCATAAAAGAATATTATACAATTCGCTATTATATAGCTTTTTCAGCAGCAGGATTGGTGGAGAATGAAAAACGTTGGTAGGTAAAAATGCCAAAGTTTATTACAATCGGCCTACTGGAACCGACACATTAACTCCCAAAAGACACAACTTAGCTACTGAATATTCGTAGGGTAGGTTTGGGGCTTAATTACGAAGGTCGATTTCTTAACGGGTAAAATCCGCTCAATGATTCCGTAGATTTACCAATTCAAAAATTTATTTTATTTCCAAGAATTCAGATTAGGTCGAATTGAAATCCAGTACTTTTTAGAAAAATGATACTTTGAAGGTTCATGCAGAATTTAATGAGGATAATATGATGAGAAATCACAGATAATTAAATATTTGAAAAAAAAAAATTTTTCTTTCAAATTGTTCTAATCACGAAATTTTGCACGATGTTGTCCTTCAACATCTTCGAACTAGCTGCGAAGTTTCATCATGATGGAATCAGTATTTCCTGAGTTATAGCTAGAAAAGCACTGCCGTGAAGGCAGCAGCTTTTGCGCGCATCTTCAATGGAGATGACCGCTTTGGCAACGGATTCGAACAAGCGCGCAAAAGCTACTGCCTTCGCGGCAGTGCTTTCCTGGGATTTTTTCGATGAAGTACTGGATTTGAATTCGATCTATATTCTGTATTTTGGGAAAATGAAATTTTGAATGGGTAATGAGTAAAATCCACCCAATAATTCCGCAGATAAACCCGTTCGAAATGTTATTTTCCCAATATTTCCAAAAATACAGATCAGATCGAATTCAAATCCAGTATACGCAAAATGACAGTTCATAGGTTCTTACAGAATTCAATGTGTATAATGTGGTAAGAAGATCACAGATTATTGAATATTTGAAATTTTTTTTTTCAAATTGTTCTAATGACACTATCATCACAAAATTTTGAATAAAGTTGTCTTTCAGCAACTCCAATCTAGCTGCGGAGTTTCATCATAATTGAAGCAGTATTTCTTGAGTTAAACCGAAAAAACAAGGATATCGAGAAGAAAACCACGAAATTTGACATATTTCTTCCCAATATCTCCAAAACGTATTATCGTATTGAACTGAAATTTGGTACACTGCTGTGGAATACATTGCTCAATGTCTGAATGGAATTTATTCCCGAATATGATAGACGGTTTTAGAAAAAAAAAACTTTTTTTAATATACTGAGATTACGATCTTGGCAAAATTTTGCTTGAAGTTACGCGTCGTTATACTCCACCCAACTGCAAAGTTTCAATCCAATCGCTTCGGTAGTTTCTGAAATAAGAAATAAATAACTTCAAATGGCTGTAACTCCGAAGCTGTTCGACCGATTTGGCCCATTAACGAACTTAACCGCGGCATTTCAATGCATGACCTGCCCTGAAAGTTTCAAGTCGCTAGGTCACTCCGTTCGACAGTTATCAATTCCACGGCCGGACGGACAGAATCGATTTTGACACTGGATGCGTCATCAGGGAGTCCCACCTAGTCGCTTGAGACTAGCACACAAAAGCTGCTGCCTTCACGGCAGTGCTTTTCTAGGTTTTTTTCGATGAACTATTGGATTTCAATTCGATCTAATCTGTATTTTTTGAAATATTGGAAAATTGAAATTTTGAATGGGTATATAGTTATTGTGTTTACGAGAGAAACAACTTGGAAACTCGATATTTGTAGAGTAGGTTTGGACGTGAATTACGAAGGCTGAATTCGTAAATGGGTAAAATCCACCCAATGATTCTTCAGATATACCCATTCAAAATTTGATTTTTCCAAAATCTCCAAAAATACAGATTTGATCGAATTTAAATCCAGTATTTCTTCGAAAAATGACAGTTCGAAGGTTTATACAGAATAAAATGAAGATAATATGATCAGAAGATCACAGAATATTGAATATTTGAAAAAAAAATTCATTTTTTTTTTAAATTGTTCTAATGACACGATCATCACGAAATTTTGCACAAGGTTGCCCATCAGCATTTCCAAACTAGCTGCCAAGTTTCATCTCGATTAAATAAGTATTTTTTTGAAGTTATTCCGAAAAAACCACGAAATTTTTTATACTTTTTCCAATATCTCCAGATATCAGGATTAAATTTGGTACACTGCTGTAAAATATAATTTTCAAGGTATAGGCTGAAGGTTTTTCTGGATTCAATAAAGTTTTCGAGAGAAAATTTCTCAAAATTTACTGACGTGCGATCTGAAGGAAATTTCGTGAAAAGTTGAACGTTTTTATGTTCCAAATAACTCTCAAGTTTCATTTCAATTCAGTGAAACAAAAATTGACCTGTTGACAGGATTTTGTTGCCAAATATTTTTCTTCTGAGAAAATAAGTTTGTTCCATAATTATGACGCGCACTGTATACGTATATAAATAAGTTAAGCTCTTATCAACTACAACGATATATCTAGTTTTTGTCATTTTTTCAATTAGATCCCTCTTTGAATATGATTTGGTATGTTATTCGAAGTAGGTAGTTGCTGGGTCGTTTATCTGGAGCAACAGCATTCTTCATTAAAATTCTCTTATTTTCATTTACACCTAAAAATATATAGACATGAAATTGTTTTGAATTGAAAAGATTGTAGTTTACCTTTATGAAAATAATCATCTTCAGAGAAATGCAGTGAACCTACTTTCATGTATTTCGTGACCTGTTTTCCAATCTTAAATTTCAAAATTCAGGCCTTTCTTCTATCAACGAGTTCCCTGCCAATTGCTGTTCCCAAATAAAATTTACTTCCATTCGGCTTTGGAAAAAACCAAAACTCAAGGGAGTAGATGACCCTTTCTTCTTCTACCATGAATTAGATCGAATTTCTATCGCTTCTCAGTAAATGCGAATTACAGGTGTGAGTAATACAAAAATTATCAAATAACAATAAATTAAATCACATTAAATCTAATGAAATCGAAACAAATCGGCCACGGCAGGAGGAAAAAAAAACGAAAAAATGAAAGAAAATAACTATAAAATTTTTCTCCTTTGTCTGATGAGAGTCACATTTGTACTCTGAAACGTCACAGTTAGCTTTGTTTATCGTTTTCCATGCAAAAACAATTTTATGTAATTGTTAATAGTTCTGTTTCAGATATTGGGAGTGAAAACCCAAAAAAAAAAATAAAAAATAATGCGAAATCCTCTCAAAATAAGCTTTGATAGATATTTAGGAAGAAAAATTTTTTATCAGGCTATGCAATTGCGTTTTAAACTCAACAATGGACAGAAAAAAAAATTACTGAAGGGACATTGTTCAAGCTTCTACACGTCGACACGACAGGACTATGTAAATGTGGCTGAGAACTCGGGAAGCTAATCCTGAACTTCAAATTAGATCTTGAAACAAGGCGAGGCGTATTTAAATCCAGAAGGGAAAGTAACGATGCTGAGTCAATACAATTATTAATCAATTTATATGCAAAAGTTGCATCTGCAATTTCCCTTCTTTTCCTCAAACTCGTGAAATTAAACTCGACCCTCAGTGAGTAATAGTGTGGATAAATAGGATTAATTTTCCTAACTAACAATATAGGTATACCTTTTCAATCAAGGGCGAAATCTATTTCACATCTATTCAACTTTCATTACAAGACGATAACAACAACTCAAAAAATTATTGATTTGTCAACTTGACTTGATTCATATATAAAGACAAAGTAGGTGATTTCCATCAAGGACAATATGATTAGGTCACCAAATCATTTCATCAGGAAGTAAAGGTGCATTTGGCGGGGTCAATACGTTAAAAGATGACCGCTTTGGCAACGAATTTGAACATGCGCGCAGAAGCTGCTGACTTCACGTCAGTGCTTTTCTAGAATTTTTTTGAGTCGGTTAAAAAGCAGATAATATCCTCAAATTATAAGTTTTGGGATCAATTTAAGGTCTTATGGTTAGAGTGCAGAATTTCTGACTCTTTTGCAGAATGATAATAACAAGGTAATGTAATATCAACTCACACAAAGATCAGCATGAGTATTGCAATCTGGAAATTTGAAATATAATATCCCCATACGAACAAAACAAACCATACTTATTTATTTATCATACAATGATGATTAAGCAGGTAACCCCCATATAAAACACAAGATGCATAAACTAAAACTAACGTTCACAGTTTCACAGAATATAAAAAAAATAAAATCTGCTCCAACTATCAACCCAGTATCCTAACTAAAGAAATCAATATCCCCATGGATTCTATTCGCCAACACTAAAGATCTGTTGAAAAAAAAAATTTAAAAAAACACTGCCGTGAAGGCAGCAACTTTTGCGCGCATGTTCAATGTAGATGACCGCTTCAGCAACGAATTTGAACGTGCGCGCAAAAGCTGCTGCCTTCACGGCAGTGCTTTTTCAAATTTTTTTCTGATAAATTACTGGATTTCAATTCGATCATATCTGTATTTTTGGACATATTTTAAAAATAAAATTTTGAATGGGTATATCTACGGAATCATTGGGCGGATTTTACCCATTCACGAATTCGACCTTCGTAATTAAGCCCCAAACCTACTCTACAAATATCGAGTTTCTAAGTCGTTTCTTCCGGAAGTTATTGTGTTTACGGTCAGCCTAACGGCCGACTGCGTAAACACAATAACTTCCGAAAGAAACAACTTAGAAACTCGATATTTGTAGAGAAGGTTTGGACCTTGATTACGAAGGCCGAATTCGTGAATGGGTAAAATCCACCCAATGATTCCGTAGATATACCCAATCAAAATTTTATTTTTCCAATATTTCCAAAAATACAGATCAGATCGAATTGAAATCCAGTACTTCATCGAAAATAACAGTTCGAAGTTTCATACAGAATTTAATGAGGATGATATGATGAGAAAATCATAGAAATTTTTTTTTTCAAATTGTTCTAATAACACGATTATCACGAAATTTTGCATAAAGTTGTCTTTCAGCATCTTAAAACTAGCTGTGAAGTTTAATCAGGACTGAATCAGTATTTCTCGAGTAATACCGAAAAAATCAACGATATCGAGAAGAAAACCTCGAAATTTGACATATTTTTTCCCGATATCTCCAAAACTTATGATCGTATCGAACTGAAATTAAGTACACTGCTGTGAAATTAGAAGGTCAAAGTGTGAGTATAATTTTTTTTGGATATGATGAATGGTTTCCGAAAAAAAAATTTGGAAAAAATTTTTTTTTTAAATTTACTGACAATATGATCTTAACGAAATTTGGCTCAAAGTTGCGCGTCGTTATACCCCACCAAACTGCCAAGTTTGAATCCAATCGCTTGATTAGTTTCTGAAATAAAAAATAAATATCTTCAAAACTTCAAGTGCCTATAACTCTGAAACTATTCGACCGATTTGGCCCATTAACGAACTTAACCGCGGCATTCGGATGCGCAACCTATCCTGAAAATTTCAAGTAGCTAGCTTGCTTCTGTCGACAGTTATCGTGTCTACGGCCGGCCGGACAGAATCAATTTTGACACTGGATTCGTCATCAGTGAGTCCAACCTAGTCGATTGAGACCATTTTCGGCTCAATCATCCAAAATTACAGACATTTGGACAAAACGATAGCACGCTGTTCCCCTAGAACATGCGCGCAAAAATTCCTTCCATAATTGAATCTTTGTAGAATAGGTCTGAATAAAACAATATTTCTTGTAATTCTCGGGGGAAAATTGAAATTAATTAAACTCAACGGATTGGGAAAGTCAATCATTCCATTTACTAATTTGAATACGAAACACAAATCCGCAACTTGTCTTCTACGTTTTAATTCCATGAACCCAAAGTAGACCCTCAGGGGTTCAGAGCTAAGATGTTGGGAATTAACAGCATACAAGTTCGAACGATACGCTAAGTACCGAAGGAATTTCCGCTGAACTTTTTTTCAACAACATCTGTGTCACCGAGATAGTAAGGTGACCAAACACATGAACCATACTCTAAACCACCTCTTACCAGTGAACAATACAAGGTCTTCAAAGTCGCGACGGAAAATTGACGACCGCAGCGTATGATGAAACCCAACATCCTATATGCCTTAGACGTAACCTCTTTCATATGTTCCTTGAAATCTAAACGAGGATCAAAAGTTATTCCCAAGTCACGGATGCGGTAAACGCGTTCAAGCAGCTCGCCCCCAATGGAATACTGATGCTCAAGAGGTTTACTCGAGCGACTGAAAGACATTACATAACATTTGTCAACATTCAAGTACAAACAATTAACTAAAGTCCAGTCATAAAACGAATTGATTTGATCCTGCAAATAACAACAATCACTATTATTTTTCGCAATACTATACATCTTCAAATCATCAGCGAACACCAAGAAACTTCTTTATAGGGATAATTCAATATCATTTATGAATAAATTAAAGAGTAAGGGGCCAAGGTGAGAACCTTGAGGGACCCCTGATGTGACCAAAAACTCATCCGATATGAAATTACCGCATCTAACCGACTGGGAACGTCCACAAACAAAACTTCTGAACCAGCTGAGCAACATGCCAGATATCCCAAGAGCGCTCAACTTCATTATAAGTAAGTTGGGATTAGCTTTGTCAAACGCTTTGGAGAAATCAGTGTAAATTGTATGCACTTGATGTCCTGACTCAAAACTATCAACGATATCCTTTAGAAAAAGTAACACCCCTATAATTACTAATTTGATTCCACATGCCAGACTTGAAAATTGGTATAACGTAAGCCTTCTTCCATAGTGACGGAAACATACCTTTATTCAGAGAATTATTGAATAAGGTCGCCAACGGCTCAGATAGGGCACTGACACACCTTTTAAGAATAAAACTTGGTATTCCGTCTGGCCCCACTGACATCTTAGGTTTAATATTATCAATGATCTGATAAACTTCTGAGGGGGAAAATTGACAGGAATTGAGGCTGACCGTATTCTCACACTCGAACTTAGGCGGAATAATTAATTCCTTACAATAAGTTTCCGAAAAAAAATTCGCAAATAAACTAACAACTCCGTTCAAGTGTGGCGACTCGGCACCTTTATATTCCATACGACCTGGCAAACTATCGTGACCACGCTTCGAATTAACAAACCTACAAAATGCCTGCGGATCAGAGTGCAACTATTCTCCACGCTCGCAATGTAATTCTCATATAGACTTTTACCTAGTATGTGACATCTATTACGAAGGGCACTAAAGTTTTCATAGTCGCATGAGCTGCGAGTTTTCTTAAATTTCTTATGTGTACCTTTTTTCTGATTAATAAGTTTAACGAGTTCCCTGCTGAACCATGAACGGATATTTTAAATTCTTCCTCACCTTGAGAGGAACAAAGCGAGTCAATCCCTTATACAAATTATCATAAAATTTGGAAGTGGCGAGATCAACACTGTCACCCAAAAAAGACCAATCACAAGACGCAAAAAAGTTATTGAGTCCGACATAATCACCACATTAAAAATTGAATTGCCCCTGACAATTCATCAACAGACCCGGGGATAAATCCTTCAATGAAATTCTAAACTGTAGAGCCGCATGATGAATGCTCGACACCTGCAAAGGATCCACCGCCGGTACGATTTCCATTGATACATCGTTTGTAAAAATCAGGTCCAACATCACGCCTCTGGCGTTCGGGATACTACTTGTTTGAATGAGATCCACCAAATTATATGAATCACTAAGAATGCAAGCAGGATCATCAACAGCACCCATAGAAAATTTGCCACTATTCCATGTGGCTTTCGGGCTGTTGAAGTCGCCACAAATGTAGATCTTCAGATCCGGAAATTTCAAAGAAATCTCCTCTACAGCCCATCCATGCGTCGAGTAGATATATTCTGGAGAATTCGGCGGTAGGTAAACACCACCGATTATGAAGCTAGCACTCCCACGCTCAATTAACAAAAATAAATGTTCGACCTCAGGACAAGAATGGTCAATCACGCTCGCACTCAGGGATGATCTCACCAAAATCACAAGTCTGAACACATTGAATCCAGGAGGGCAAAACTCTGAATCCATGATATCCGCATTCAACCAACTTTCTGTGAGAACATCATAACTACTATACTGTAATTGTAGGTAAATGTCCTCCAGTTTGGTCCTCATTCCTCCCAGATTCTGGTAATAGATCTAATGGGGGCTTCTTTAGTTTTCCTTATTATTTGTCCCATACCTGACGATAGAAGGACTACCGTTGAAATACTTTATGGTCAAACCAGTTTCACCAGTACTCCTCCGCTGCTCTAGCTGAGTCCGCAGATCCGCAAGATGATCACGCTGTCTCTGAGTTTGGTCTGAAGAGAGAACAATTTTTTGTTCATGGTTTTCACATATGACCTTTTTATTCTTGAGTACCCTGCTCACCACTGCCGAAGATGGAAGTACAACTTTCAGTGGTCTCGGTTTGATCCCTTTCTTCCCAACACGAAGAACTTTCGTGACATCAGTCGATTGAACGCCCGCAGGCGTCAGCAACAATACTGCAGCCTTATTGTCAAATTTGATTCTCTCATCCAAGTTTGCACTTGGCGACTCTTTCAGATTGAATACCATAACATTGCTTGCACGGACCATTATATCATTCACTTCAGCTGCGATCTCATCATGACTGGGCTGACCCCTCGTTTCAAGAATCTTTTTTACATCACTCAACTCAGCCCGAAGCAACTCGTTCTCTCTGGCTTGCTGATTGAACTTCTCTTATAGATCTGTATATCTTTGCTCCATACTGTCCAACTTCATCATTATATCTTCCAAAGTAATCTTCTTTTGTTTATGGACCGCTATCATCTTTGGATCGTCCAATACCACACAATTTCATTTGCTTTTGCCGCCTTTGAGATTTTCAAAAAAAAAATCGATTCTAGCACAGGTTTTGTGATACCATAACTTGTAGCCCTTTTTACCCAACTTTTCCTTACACTGGCCACACTCTGTTGACATTTTCGCGATCTTATAATTAAACAAAGTCGATAAGAGATGCGTCGTCTGTCTATGGGCACCTTTAGAAAATTAAGCGAGCTAATCGATATAGATGTCAATCCCGACAACATCCGGATGTGCTGACTTTTTTCTCGAGTTGTACACAAATACTTCAATTGTATACAGTAAACAAAGAGAAATCAGCGCGAATCCAATGAGGTTTAACCAAATCAACTATGCCCCACAGCAGTTAAAGATATATACAGCCGTTGAGCACCAATACACCTCAGAGTTATAAAGTTTCTGATGTGAAAACAACTCAATTCGCGGAGCCAACAGGTTGCGTCTCAACACGTGAACGTCTTGACACCATATTGTGCTTTGTCATCATCTGAACTCTGTCATGGGATTTTTTCAGTGTTTATTAAAGCCATAATTGTACATTACTATTTTTTAATGTAGTAATTATTATATTTTTTGTTACTAGGTAATCGTTGGTTGGTATCACTGTGGACTGCAACTCCTCATCAACAACCATCATTGGATTACACAGAGCTCTCGGTTATTTCAGTGGCAAAAGGCAATTCACAAATACGTCCTCCACTTCCAGCGGCTCATCCAGGGGAATATTTAGAACTTCAGAAACGTGAAAGTGACATCTAGTCATCATGTTTCATGTATATTGGGCCAGTGCAGCCTTCCTGACAATGTTCATTGTTGGAGTTATAATAATTATCCTTAGATGGGGACCCAAACTCTGCAAAGTCAGACATACTGCCCTTCCTGATGAAAAAGATTGGAGTTCTAGATCATATGATCACACAATTTCTGACACTTGATTGAATATTTCTCATTTTTTCATTATTATCATACCTTTAACAAAATATAGTTTAAATATGTATTGAATAGTAAAATATAATGTCTAATTCACAATGAACGTAAGATGTAACTTGATCGCAATCTGAACGTTGAACATTGCTTTTACATGAAAGTGTTTCATTGTTCTTGAGTTTTGCTCGTTGTTCATGATTCTAACTATAGAATACAGAGCAATTTCATCCTTTATGATACCTTTCTTTTGCATATCCCTTCTCAAGTTTACAATAAAAACTATACTAATATCTCTTACATTATAAAGAGTAAATGAAGATTACTTCTTACTATTTTTAACTGTAGTAAATATGTTTCAATATTATATGATGACAATTGCTACGATGAAGTAGAAAAATAATATATTTGTTACATACATTGTGAACACCATAAAATTTACAGAACTATTACGTTTACATATTACTTATGCTCATTGTGAATCAGCCATGTCAGTTAGCTCCTCCTAGGAATCAAAGCATAATCCATTTCACATATTTGTCTAATTTAGGTAAGTCAGCTTGGGACCATATTAAGTCTGCAACCGGTATCTATTAGGTCGTTGATCAGTCTCGAATTTTTTACTTTTAGTTAAATGATTAGCCTTGTTACAACATTTTTATGACTCCCTAATGATAACAAGTGATTCTCTTCTATACAAATTGAATACAACCGACAGAAATAATATATTGGTGAACAGTATTACTTCAATAGGAATTATAATGAAGTAAAGATAGTCCACATGTGGTGAGAGATGAAAGAAGTAGCTAATTCCATCATTATAATTGTGGACTATGATATTATTTCAATTACATCGACTACCTTAGTTCCAATTCTGTTTTTATTGAACTCATATTATGTGATTGTAACAGAAATGAATCAATGTGCATATACTATTTGTGAAATATATAATCCGTCCATTTATATTTTATTAAATAAAGTTCTTTCTAACTAAAATTTTCCGTTTCAGTTATTTATGCATAATGAGTGAAATAGTCAGTGTAGTGTTGGCATGATTGGTTACTATCACAAGTTTTTCAGTTTATTCCCGATATTTTATTGGATTCCAGTGTGAAATAACCAATTATTAATCTATGGGAGATGATTCCCCAATTTGAGAGGCCTGAGGATCCGAAATATCATCGCTTGGACGACTGGACCTGGTCTTAAGACCCTTCTGGTCAGAGAGCAAATGTGGGTACTAATATTTAACCATTCTATGAAGACTGGTCTTTATGCAAATGTAATTTTCTATCGAAATCAGCTGGACGAACAAAACGAGGTTAACTATATATATATATATTTTTTTTTTTTTTTAATTTCACACTTTCGTGGATATACAGAGGTTGCTCGGGCGTTGATGCCAAAAGCAATCTCCTTTCTGTCAATGAGGATATAGGACCTTTCTTATGATATTGACTGTTCCAAGAATGACAGCCTTCTGCATCCATGCTATCGCATTAGCGGGTAGCTTCAACTCCTGCAGGTTATCAGTGGTCTTCCGATGTACGAGCCTATTCGCACTTATAATTAATGGCATTATCTTAACGGTTTTAAGCCGCCACATATCCTTCATCTGATGCGCCAGCGGCTCATATTTAGATATTTTTTCTTTATATGTTTTTACAAGATTATAATCCTGGGGCACAGCAAAATCGATGATGAGGGCAGTCCTATCTACTTTGTTCCACACCACCATGTCTGGCCTATTATGTTCGACGCCTCTGTCTGTAATGATCGTCAGGTCCCAATAGATTTTACTATGGTCATTTTCCTCTATTGCGCTCGGGACATATACATGATGTGGGGTAAAGTGTTGGAGAATCTTTTTTTGAAGACAGATCAATTGATGTACAACCTTACCCATATTGTTGTGCCGGGTCAGATACTTAGTGCCTGCAATTGCTGAGCATCCAGATACGACCGTTGGACCGACTCCTCAGCATCACTGCATAGCCTGCATTTTGTACAGTTTACCTGTTGTTTCATAATGTGCTTTGAGTATGTTCGCGTTGGTACAACTTGGTCCTGTATTGCCAGGAATGTCCCTTCCGTTTGGGGAAATAAGTAGCCTTGAATCAAGTAAGTATTGGAACTAACTATATATATATATTTGAGTCAACAGTTCACGATACGTTCCTCCGTCTCTCTGCTGTATGTCCTTTGCAATGAAGTGAACGCGTAATATCAGGATGTTGTCATCCTCAGTCCATCTCGTTCTCCCATCCCGTCTTATTGGAGCACCGGTGGAACGGGATCTTGTCTCGTCCAAACCTATGTGTTCACCTTCATTCTGAGGGCCGGGATAATGGCTTACGGTGCCATCTCGGGGGGCTGCGCCGCTTGCCCCACAGCTTACCCCATCAGGCTCTTCCTCCAGACGGCTCCGAAGAGGACCAGCCCGCTGTCCCCTACCGCCCTGATTTCTGCTTCTAGTAACAGGAGCGACAACTTCTTCAGTTCCCCAGGCTGCTAACCTGAGGATCCGGGTGACTAGGGTCCGCGGGGGCGTCAGTCCCCGATGATCCGGAGATCACCCTGCGGTATATATATATATATATATATATATATTATTAATGTATTAAGGGTAATTCGACTATCGGGCAATTATGAAGAAGGTCAATTCGATTAACAGCTCTATATTTCGCCAAACAATGTTGACTTCATCAGGAGCATACTGAAAAAAACATGAAACAATTGCAACATACAATAAAGATCTTGACAATAAAACTTACAATAGCTTAAGACATAAATTTAAAATTGGACATGACTTCAAGAAAATTCACATCGGCAATATTAGCCTACACATCACCCAAATCACAATCTAAAATTTTTTTTTGGAAACATTCGAAAAATAACCTGAAATAACCCAAATATGCAGTGCGCAATTGCTGAAATGTTAATCGATGTTTTTCTTTTTCTTCTTTATAATCTATATATTCTGAAGTCGTTTTGTCTTAACTCCTGATATCATTTTCACGGTCGAGAAGGAAGCTGTATATGGCACTGAGGTCGTTGGTGACAGATTTGGTGTTCACAGTTTTGTTCTGATTTATATGACACAAAACGAGAAAAGACGTTTTTTGTAATTTCCTTCATGTTCTAAGATGTCCGCATTTTCGTAATCAATGATATGTCCTGTGTTTTTAACATGTAGACCCAGAGCGCACCTTTCAGGTCTAATTCTTTCTATTATAAAACTTAACTTCAACTGACAGTTGTATTAGGACATAACTGTCAAAACTGCCAGTTAAAGTTTAGTTTTATAATACCGGCCCTAAGGGTGGCGTCACTTTTGTGTAAAGCTATCCTTTTGTTGAGGGCTTGTGACGTTTGGCCAATGTACACCAACGGGCAATGCTTACAGTTTAATTGATAAACAATATTCCTCATTAAAGTTGGTTTCAGTTTATCTTTTGTGTTCTTGAATAGAGATCTTGTAACTACTAAATTATATCTGCCAATTTTTATATTACCATTGTACCTCTTGAAAAGTTTTGTTAGTTCAAAAGTTAATTCTTTGATGAAAGGTAACTTCACATAAGTAACCCGGTCTTCTGCGTTATCATCATTGTGTTGTTATTAATAAAATATTATCAGACGACTAGTAACGCAATTTATTCAATATATATATATATATATATAAAAAAACTTTGCTTTTTAAGAGTCTATGAATTTCAATATTTACTCTAGGAATAAGGGTATAACGACTATATATATATATATATATCCCACCAAAATCCCAGACTTTTTTTACACTCGGAATATCACATATGCTACCAAAAGAGAATAACGCAGCTAATCCGAGAAACTACAGACCTATAACCTGTCTCCCCACAATATATAAAGTACTAACCGGAGTATTGACGCGACATATTTGGAAGCATGTTAACAAAAACGACATACTGGCACACGAACAGAAAGGATGTCGAAGAGATGCCCAAGGGTGCAAAGAGATGCTGATCACAGATTTAATCATAACCAGGCAGGTGAAAAGGAGGCAAAGGAACATATCAATAGCGTGGGTGGACTACAAGAAGGCCTTCGATTCGGTCCCGCACTCCTGGCTAAAAAAAAACACTCCATCTATACGAAATCTCGAAACCAGTTATAGCTAAACTGGAGCATATGATGAGGGCCTGGAGGACACAACGAATAGTCAACACATAAATTATAAGACCAGCCAAATAAAAATCCGAAGAGGTATTTTCCAGGGCGACACGCTCAGTCCGCTCTGGTTCTGCTTAGCAATTAACCTTTTAAGCAAACTGTTAAATAATCAAATCTACGGATACGTCGTTCACAGAGCACGAAATATTTAAATTAGCCATCAGATGTACGTAGACGACCTCAAGTTATACGCTGCGAACGAAGAGCAGATAAAACAACAGCTAAAAATTGTGGCGACATTCAGTGAAACGATAGGGATGGAGAAGGGCCTTGAAAAGTGCGCGGTGGTTCACGTGAAAAGGGGAATAATACAGAAGGGTGCTGGTCTGCGAGTGATGGAGGATATCAATATTCCAGGACTGGCACCAGATGAGTCCTGTAAATACCTAGGAGTTCAACAAGCCCTGGAAATAAAGACCAACGAAATGAAAAGTGTGTTTAAGGAAAAATTCTTCACCAGACTCAAAAGAGTATCCCAAAGCAAGTTGAACTCCAAACCGATGTTTGAAGCCATAAATACCTGGGCCATACCTTGTATAGAGTTCTCTTTCGGAGTGATTAAATGGTCGAATGCAGATTTGAAAGATCTAGACCGAAAAGCACGAGCCCTCCTAACCAGACATGGTGTACATCATCCACACGCGTCTGTGAACAGATTGTACATCTCAAGGTTCGAAGGAGGCCAAGGACTGATAAACCTGGAGATAGTGCACAGTAACTCAGTTTCTAATATGATAGACTATCTCCTCTCGAAACACTCACCATTTATCCAGACTGTGTGTCGAGAAGATGAAAACTTGAGCCCGTTGAACCTGGTAGGTCAGCTGGAATCACCCCGAAGCACCCTCGAGAAAATGTCGCAGGAATGGCTTGGTAAGGCATTGCACGGAAGGTACCCTGGAAGCCTGGAAAAAAGCGATGTAAATTAAAAGGAGCCACTTACTTACCTGAGAGCTGGATATTTGTTACCCGAAACTGAAGGTAGAATGGTCCCAATACAAGATCAAGTGGCCCCAACACGATCTTACATAAAGAATATCACAGGAAGAAACATACCAACAGACAAATGCCGAAAGTGCCTACATGCGACCGAGTCCGTGCAGCACATAACTTCATCCTGCCCGCTGCTAGCACCAACGGACTACATACAACGGCATAACGCAATGGCAAGGGTATATCACCAGGCAATCGCCAAGAAACGTGGCCTAATACGACAACTGAAAAAACCATTCGAGTACATACCAGCTAGTATTCTAGAAACGAAAACTATAGGCTCTACTGGGATACATTTATCGAAACGGATAGGCCCATCAAGCATAATAGGGCGGATATAGTGCTCTTCAATATAAAAGAAAGATCAGTCGAAATCCTGGACGTGGCAATACATTGAAACGTGGCATACATTGAAAAGGTGACAAAATATCATGATCTGGCCTTCGAGTTGAAGAACATA
The DNA here is from genome assembly GCA_958510865.1 of Myrrha octodecimguttata. Lineage (NCBI taxonomy): Eukaryota > Metazoa > Arthropoda > Insecta > Coleoptera > Coccinellidae > Myrrha > Myrrha octodecimguttata. The sequence goes on from OY294056.1 coordinate 16,033,476, forward strand.
CACAACCTTAAGACAACAGCAATAATGCCACTTATTATATCGACTAATGGATTGGATGATAAGCATCTAGTGGAAAACACCATCAAATCGGAACTAGTCAGCACAGCACAGAAAGAGGTTATACTCGCAAATATGGGAATAGTTACGAAATTCCTCACATCAATCTGACATGCCTTGGCATAAACGTTTGCCCGGCACTAGGAGCTACCAACCCTTTTGAGGTGAAAAAAAATATTATATGTATAGGAAACCCTGGGATACAAATGGGCTGGTAGTCTGTAAATAAAAAGAATAAAGTGTACAAAAATGCTATTGAATATCCAAATAATATTGTTTATATGAGAGAATTTAAAATGTATAAAGAAAAACTAGAACTATTGATAAAATGCGCAAAAAAAATACTACCGAAAGGAAATCGATAAAAATAAAAATAATTCAAAAGGACTTAGGAATATAGTGAATAATAAAGCAGACAAGAACCCTAAACCAAGGAAAAAATTAAAACCAAGAGATATTAGAAGATGATAAAGTGATAGCAGCCGAGTTTAATGAATACTTCACAAATGTTGCCAGCAAATTAGCAGAGAAGTTTGACTCAAATGGTGATTATGTTCCGAAGAAAATCTACTCGCATCCAAATTCCATAGTGTTTTTTGATATTGACTAATAAGAAATTGAGAGCATAATTAAAAATTTGAAGAACAATAAAGCACCTGGACCAGATCAAATCAAGGCTGAATTCTTAAAGAATAATTCCAAATACGTTAAAACATCACTTACCTATCTAATGAATGCAAGCATAAAGAGAGGGATATTTCCAGATGTACTGAAGGAAGCGATAATCATACCTGTTTACAAGCACTCAGACAAACTAGAGTTGAAAAATTATAGGCCAGTGTCCTTGAAGTCAGCTGTGACCAAGTCGTTTGAAAGCTTTTTAATAGCTTTACGGATTTTTCTGAAATTAAATGACCGGTTGTTAAAACGTGATTCGCGACCGCCGATTTGTCAGGATGGTTGTTACGGATATGGCTCATGTGTTCCTTGAATCTCGTGTTGATGTTCCTCCCTGTTGTTTTTCCGATGTAAGATTTGTCGCAGTCTGGACATTTTATTTCGTATATGCCCGATTTTGGTTCATCCGGAATTTTATCAAACGTATTTCCCAAAAGCTGTCTGGTTTTCGTGGCGGCTAATTTAATATTTACTTTTTTGAAAATGTTCATGAGTTTCTTGTAGGTTTCAGGGTGATACGTAAATTCCCTGAAACCGTTATCTTTTCCCGTTACTTTCATTAAAGTTATGTCTTTGAAAAAATGTTTATTTTTATGTTTGGTAATCAATTTTCGTACTAAGTGTTCATTGTAACCGTTGTGTTCAGCAATTTTGTTTTGTTCTTTGTTGAAATTAATTTCACTGAGCGGTATCCTGAATAAACGATCAATCAAAAAAGTATAGGCTGGCTGTTTTATGTGACCAAGGTGCCACTGAGTCGGCCGGAATATAACAGTCCGAGTTTGTGGGTTTTCTATAATTGTCGAAACTAATTGCTGTGGTGTTGTCTCTAGATGATTTTAAGTCTAAAAATGGAAGGGAACCGTTGTTTTCTAATTAGTACGTGAATTTAATGGAAGGGTATTGACTGTTCATTATATCGGTGAATTCTTCTACATCAAAATTTTCGTCGACTATAGCGAAGACGTCGTCGACGTATCAGGCCCAAAATTTAGGAACATTTCTATTAGCTGTGTTACCAGGATGATGTCACCAATTTTATTTAGGAGAGCGGGCTACATAATATGTCCATTGATTTCGAGGAAAGAAGAGAGGTATTAACCCTAAAAAATGTATTTGGTTTGTATTAGATGTGGAAAGTATTCTTTTTAGATTGCTTTAGAGGAATATAATAGCTTTCTCAGAAGTTGGGATGAAAATGCTTTCAACAAATTCATGGCAGAAACGTGGAAATTGAGAGCTAATATGGGACAAGGTGTTGATGAGCATGTATCTAAGAAGAGGAATAACTATTTGAGTTCACTGTGGATAGAATACTGATGACAAAACAGTGTGTTACTACTCTCTAATCCACTTACACTTTCTGCGTCTAACGCACGTTTCGGAAACCAAGTTTCCTTTGTCAAAGGCATATCGTTACAAGCACACCTGTTGCACTAGTGAGAGGATGGTATACAGGACCAATGGGAAAGGGTTGTTAAGGTCATTAGTGTAGTGCTGGGCTATCAAGGGTGAGTCAGGTAAATATTTGGAATAATGGGTTACTAATGGGGGTGAAATCATTGTTTAGCAATCTGTCTTTTCCCCTGAACATATGTATACCTTCAAGAGTGTTTAGGTAAATTTTGCCCGAGCTTTCTAATAGCTTTACGGATTTTTCTGGAATTAAATGACCGGTTGTTAAAACGTGATTCGCGACCGCCGATTTGTCAGGATGGTTGTTACACATTGCTCATGTGTTCCTTGAATCTCGTGTTGATGTTCCTCGGTGTTTGTCCGATGTAAGATTTGTCGCAGTCTGGACATTTTATTTCGTATATGCATGATTTTAGTTCATCCGGAATGTTATCGAACGTATTTCCCAAAACCTGTCTGGTTTTCGTGGCGGTTGTGAAAGCTAATTTAATATTTACTTTTTTGAAAATGTTCATAAGTTTCTTGTAGGTTTCAGGGTGATACTTAAATGCCCTGAAACCGTTATCTTTCCCGTTTCTTTCATTAAAGTTATGTCTTTGAAAAATTGTTTGGCAATCAATTTTCGTACTAAGTGTTTATTGTAACCGTTGTGTTCAGCAATTTGAAAAATTTTGTTCTGTTTTCTGTTGAAATTAATTTCACTGAGCGGTATCCCGAATAAACGATCAATCAAAAAGTGTAGGCTGGCTGTTATATGTGACCAGGGTGCCATTGAGTCGGCCGGAATATAACAGTCCGAGTTTGTGGGTTTTCTATAAATGTCGAAACTAATTGCTGTGGTGTTGTCTCTAGATAATTTTAAGTCTAAAAATGGAAGGGAACTGCTGTTTTCGAATTCACGTGAATTTAATGGAAGGGTATTGACTGTTCATTATATCGGTGAATTCTTCTACGTATCGGGCCCAAAATTTAGTAAAGTTTCTATTAGATTTCATTAATTTCTTCTTTAATTTACCAAGGAAAAAATTAGCTGAAAAATGGGAGAGCGGATTTTCCATGGCCGTACCGAATGTTCGTTGGAAATACTTACCATAAAAAGAAAAGACATTCCGCTCCATGCAAAGGGAGGTCAACATCAGCACCTCATCGACTTCTGTCCGAGGAAGATTCAATTCGAGCAACCATTCATCTAATTGTTGTAATGCGTTATCGACTGGGGTATTTGGAAATAATGATACGACGTCCCGGGATATTAAACGGTCGTTGTGACTTACGTTATACCTTTTCAACTGTTCTGCTAATTCCGACGAGTTTTTGATTGAAAGAGAAGGTGGAGATCCTAGTGAGTTGAATTTGTTAACTAGCCAGTTCGCGATATTGTTAGTCGGAGCGTTTATATTCGAAACTATAGGTCTCATTTGATTTCGCGGTTTGTGAATTTTTGGCAAGCAGTACATACGAGGTAGATTCGGGTTTTTTACTTTTAATCTATAAATCTCTTGCGGCTTCAATATATGTGTGAATTTTTCAAGGGTCTCGTTGACTTTAATCACCCATTTTTTAAGAGGGTTTAGTTCTATTTCCACGTAGGGTCCTTCCTCAATAAGTTTGTTTACTGACTTCAAGTACTCTGATTTGGAAATGATCACGACCGAGTTGCCCTTGTCCGAATTTCATTGCTGCTACCTTTTTTGTTTTTTACAGTTTTAGATTTCAGTTTCATCTCGGACTGTTATATTCCAGCTGACTCAGTGGCACCCTGGTCACATATAACAGCAAGCCTACACTTTTTGATTGATCGTTCATTCAGGATACCGCTCAGTTGAATTAATTTCAACAAAGAACAAAATAAAATGTCTCAAATTGCTGAACACAACGGTTACAATAAACACTTAGTACGAAAATTGATTACCAAACATAAAAATAAACAATTTTTCAAATACATAACTTTAATGAAAAAAACTGGAAAAGATAACGCTTTCAGGGCATTTACGTATCACCCTGAAACCTACAAGAAACTTATGAACATTTTCGAAAAAGTAAATCACAACCGCCACGAAAACCAGACAGCTTTTGGGAAATTCGTTTGATAAAATTCCGGATGAACTAAAATCTGCGACAAATCTTACATCGGACAAACAGCTAGGAACATCAACACGAGATTCAAGGAACACATGAGCCATATCCGTAACAACCATCCTGTCAAATCGACGGTCGCGAATCACGTTTTAACAACCGGTCATTTAATTTCAGAAAAATCCGTAAAGCTATTAAAAAGCTCGGGCAAAATTCACCTAAACACTCTTGAAGGTATACATATGTTCAGGAGAAAAGACAGATTGCTAAACAATAAACTCACCCCCATTAGTAACCCATTATTCCAAATATTTACCTGACTCACCCTTGATAGCCCAGCACTACATTAATGACCTTAACTACACTTTCCTATTAGTCCTGTATACCATCCTCTCACTAGTGCAACAGGTGCGCTTGTAATATGTAGTTAGTAACGATATGTCTTTGACAAAGGAAACTTTGTTTCCGAAACGTGCGTTAGACGCAGAAAGTGTAAGTGGATTAGACAGTAGTTACACACTGTTTTGTTATCAGTATTCTATCCACAGTGATCTCAAATAGTTATTTCAACATGGCTTCTCAGTCAGGCGATTTCAATCAATTGTTCAAACTACTAACCAAAATTTCATTGCTTAAGGTGACATCAGGTTTCTTAAAGATTGTATTCGAGCGAAGGTTTTTCCAAAATTTATGAAGATAACAACTCAGAAATTGAAGAATTTAATAGTAGCAAAAAACGAGTGTAAAGTTGATTTCGATTTCTGGCATACACATGTTAAAAAAGTAATAGAAATTAAAACGAGAAAGAAAATCCGAACCCTCAATTCCTACCTAACCTAAAGAATGATCGTGGGGACCCACCCTTAGACACCAAGTCAAACGACAAACCTGACCCAATGGACTAAAGGGCACTAAGGCACTAACTAACGTATCACTCAAACGCCCAAAGCGAGGAGCCCCATCAGTGGGTGGTTTGAGATCAGCCCTCCAAGCAAGCACCCTTAGGAATCGGTATGATCAATAAAATGAATAAACACGATGACAGATGGACGGTTCCGGATGTTCAATAAGAATGATCGTGGAGACCCACCCTTAGACCTGAAGCCAAGCGATAAACCTGACCCAATGGACTAAAGGGCACTAACTCACGTCTGACTCAAATGCCCAAAGCGAGGAGCCCCATCAGTGGGTGGTTTGAGATCAGCACTCCAAGTAAGCACTCTAAGGAGTCGGTATGATCCATAAAATGAATAAACACGATGACAGACGGACCGTTCAGAATGTTCAATAAGAATGATCGTGTTGACCCACCCTTAGACCTCAAGTCAAGTGATAAACCTGACCCAATGGACTAAAGGGCACTAAGGCACTAACTCACGTCTGACTCAAACGCCCAAAGCGAGGAGCCCCATCAGTGGGTGGTTTGAGGTCAGAACTCTAAGTAAGCACCCTTAGGAATCGGTGTGATCAATAAAATGAATGAACACGATGAAGGACGGACGGTTCGGTATGTTCAATAAGAATGATCGTGTTGACCCACCCTTAGACCTCAAGTCAAGTGATAAACCTAACCCAATGGACTAAAGGGAACTAAGGCACTAACTCACGTCTGACTCAAACGCCCAAAGCGAGGAGCCCCATCAGTGGGTGGTTTGAGATCAGCACTCGAAGTAAGCACCCTTAGGAATCTGTATATTCAATGCAAGAATGAAGACGATGCCGGAAAGACGGTTCGGGATGTCCGCTAAAAGTGATCACGGATGTCCACCCTTAGACCTCGAAGTCAAGTGGTATACCTGACCCGATAGACTGAAGGGCACTAAGAAACTCACTCACGTCTAACCTCAAATGCCCAAAGCGAGGAGCCCGAACGATGAGCAGTTTGAGATCAGCACTGCAAGAAAGTGTCCCACGGAATTAATTTGATCACTTAAATAATTTCTGACGCCCCCTGTACAGTCTCCCGACTCGCGATACGTGTTCTCGAAGAATATCGTCTGAAAATAAGTCACACCTGGACCGGCCTGATCCCGACACGCGGTCCCCGAGCAATGCAATCCTTATCGCCCCCACGTGTGGATATAATAATAATAATAATAATAATAATAATATATATTGATCCTTTAAGACATGTACACATGTATAGGATAAGTCACAGAAAGGAAAAGAAAGTTAACAGAAAAAAAACTATACAATAATACATTCATCGAAATAATCGTTCACCCTATAATAACATTTTTCCAACAATAAAAGTTTAACTGTTTTTTTAAATTCCTTATAGTTGAGAGATCGAATACCATATGGCAAATGGTTGTAAACTTTGATACATTGATACATTGGTGACATTTCAAAATTTGGTGGTTTTGTGTTTGGGGATATATAGTGTTCCCTCACTTCGGGTGTTATATCCATGAAAACTAGACAATGTCACAATATTCCTTTCATTCTCTTTTACATAAAGGAGACATTTAAGAATGAAAATAGAGGACAATGTTAAGATACCATATTTAGTGAACAAAGGTCTGCAGGACGAACGAGGATGTATGTTGAATATCAACCTTATAATACGCTTCTGCAGTATGAAGGGTCTAAGCACATCCGTTGAATTCCCCCACAACAAAATATTATATGACAAATGGCCATAAACTAAACTATAATAAATGTTTACAAGAGCTTCCGTGGGAAGTAGGTCTCTTACCCTACTTATAGCATAGAAAGCACTATTTAATTTCTTATTTAAATATTCAATATGAGTGGACCACTTCAAGTTATTATCCAGATGGATACCAAGAAACTTAGAACTATCTTTAGACGTGATGACATTGTCTAAATGATGGGTAACCAGCTTACGATCATTAGGTGTAATCGAGAAATAGATGCACTCAGTTTTCTCAATGTTTATCATCAAGTTATTTCCATGACACCAATCAACGAAGCTCTGTATAAGAAGCTCACACATTTCCTGAAGCTCTTCAAATGACGATGCTTTGATTGCAACTGAGGCATCGTCAGCGAACAAACTTATTATCATATTCCCTAACAAAGTTGGGATACCCTGACTGATCAACAAGTTGGTGAAAATCACTCGCAGATTGATGGGTAGGTCATTCATAAAAAGTAAAAACAAAAGGGGACCAAGGACGGAACCCTGTGGTACTCCTAAGCTCACATCGTACTCGTTAGATAATGAGCTGCCAACCTTGACAGACATAGACCTACCTTCGAGATAGCTGCGCAGCCAATCTAAAAATATACCTCGAAATCCGAGGTTATAACACTTGTCTATGATGAACTCATATGAAAGACTATCAAATGCTCTAGAAAGATCAAAGAAGAGGAACGATCGGAATAATTTATTTATTATGACCGGAAATATTCGGAATTGGAAAAATATAACTGATCGACACAAGAGAGAGTTTAACGAACGTTAAATGCGACACAATCAAATAAGTTTTCTTACCCTGGTATTCACCACTATGAGCACTACGGTAAAACTTTATTCTCTATCTCGGAACTATTTCACTTTAATCGCGGGTTGAATTCTAAACGGAGTTACGGTTGAAAAATAATTTTAAAGGCAAACTGTAAAATATAGTATGTAGATGCTAAAGTACGGAGTGAAAAGCTAACAAAACTCAGTACAACTCGGAATAATACGGAATCGTCATTTTCAGCGGCACATATATCACCTCGGTTGGAGGAGGGAGACATGTGTTCGAATTTTCGGTCATTTTTCCTGAGTGGGGCTCGAAGTTGCCCCTGATTGGTTGGTTGTAAATTCTCTGGTGTTCTAGAAAGATCTAGAACTTTTCGGAGACGGTAACAAAGAAGAATCGTTTCACCCTTTTCTGTGCTGTTCAACATCTGAAAAACCGAAACAACAACTGGAAAAACTGCGGATTGAGACAATCGCGAACTGCAATGGTTGTACGGAAATTTTTTCCACATAGGATGGATTTTAATTTTGTTTCTTATTGAACAGCATTTATTTAGGTGAAATGAAATGAATTTCTACAGGAATTTAAACGTAACGAAAATTGCTTCGTTACACGCTTAGAAACAAACCGTGTCTTCATTTGAAATCGGACAAGGACAACTCGGTCGTGATCATTTCCAAATCAGAGTACGTGAAGTCAGTAAACAAACTTATTGAGGGAGGACACTACTTGGAAATAAAACTAAACCCTCTTAAAAAATGCGTGATTAAAGTCAACGAGACCCTTAAAAAATGCACAGATATATTGAAGCCGCAAGAGATTTACAGATTAAAAGTAAAAACCCGAATCTACCACGTGTGTACTGCTTGCCAAAAATTCACAAACCGGAAAATCAAATGAGACCTATAGTTTCGAATATAAACGCTCCGACTTACAACATCGCGAACTGGTTAGTTAACAAATTCAACTCACTAGGATCTCCACCTTCTCTTTCAATCAAAAACTCGTCGGAATTAGTGGAACAGTTGAAAAGGTATATCGTAAGTCACAACGACCGTTTAATATCCCGGGACGTCGTATCATTATTTCCAAATACCCCAGTCGATATCGCGTTACAATAATTAGAAGAATGATTGTTCGAATTGAATCTTCCTCGGATAGAAGTCGATGAGTTGCTGATGATGTTGACCTCCCTTTGCATGGAGCGGAATGTCTTTTCTTTTGATGGTTAGTATTTCCAACAAACATTCGGTACGGCCATGGGAAATCCGCTCTCCCCTTTTTTAGCCAATTTTTTCCTCGGTAAATGAATGAAATTAATGAAATCTAATAGAAATTTTCCTAAATTTTGGGCCCGATACGTCGATGACGTCTTCGCTATAGTCGACAGAATTTTGATGTAGAAGAATTCACCGATATAATGAACAGTCAATACCCTTCCATTAAATTCACGTACGAATTCGAAAACAACGGTTCCCTTCCATTTTTCGACTTAAAATTATCTAGAGACAACACCTCAGCAATTAGTTTCGACATTTATAGAAAACCCACAAACTCGGAGTGTTATCTTCCGGCCGGCTCAGTGGCACCCTGGTCACATAAAACAGCCAGCCTACACTTTTTCATTGATCGTTTATTCATGATTCCGCTCAGTGAAATTAATTTCAACAAAGAACTTTTGATTGATCGTTTATTCAGGATACCGCTCAGTGAAATTAATTTCAACAAAGAACAAAACAAAATTTTTCAAATTGCTGAACACAACGATTACAATAAACACTTAGTAAGAAAATTGATTGCCAAACATAAAAATAAACAATTTTTCAAAGACATAACTTTAATGAAAGAAACGGGCAAAGATAACGGTTTCAGAGCATTTACGTATCACCCCTACAAGAAACTTATGAACATTTTCAAAAAAGTAAATATTAAATTAGCTTTCACAACCGCCACGAAAACCAGACAGGTTTTGGAAAATACGTTTGATAAAATTCCGGATGAACTAAAATCAGGCATATACGAAATAAAATGTCCAGACTGCGACAAATCTTACATCGGACAAACACCGAGGAACATCAACACGAGATTCAAGGAACACATGAGCCATATCCGTAACAACCATCCTTTAAGATAAATGCAACTTTCTCGCATGTTTTAAATTCATCATTTCCGGGATCTTTTCATATAGTTTTTTGTTATGTAAAGAATGTATATCTTCATATCACTAAGTTGATGGTAGCTTGTGTTTTTATATAGCTTTAGGTGTAGTTAATATTGCTAATGTTCAAGATGCTTATGAATTGTGAAATATGTATGATGTTTCGAAGGTGAGGATTGAGGCGATGTATGTATTGTTACTGTTCTTGACATATTAGGGTGCAATTAATAATTATAGTTAACACTCACTTAACACTGCTTACTTTCTTGAAGTAAAATATTCAGTTTTGGAATTTTATTATTTTGGAATGAAATGTACATTGTATTTATACAAATATTGCATTTTGGTTCAGGTGTAGGGGAGTTGGGAGCCTGAAATAAAATTAAAAATAAATAAACTAGTTTCATCAGTCAATCCCAAATGACATTCATATGTAAAATTGGGATTTGAATTAATTATGTGAAAAAACTGTTTCCCTTTGTTAGCTTTGGATTACTAACCCTAGAAGTTATCGAATATTAATTTTTTCATTTGTTATTGTAATTATTTTGCTCGAAGTTTATAAAATAGACAATTTCAAATATGATTATTTTATATTTTTCCTGTCCCTAATTCCTTTGAAGTAATAACCTACTCTTCATTGACTATTTTATAACGAAACTTTCGTAAATTTATAAACTGAATCATTGATGAAATATAGATCCTTCACTGATTTGCAGATAAAAAAGTGCCAAGTAGAATATTTTAAGACATACTAGTTATTTGGAAGATAAATTTAATAGTCAATAAAATAAACTCTAAAATTTAAAGAGTGAATAATTATAATGAAGCTTTCTTCATTGGGGCAGTGTTGCTGAGACAATAACAGTCAATGATTTGAAGAAAGTTGATTATCTGAGAATATATACCTAATTAAGAACCTGAATAATATTTTTTTTTGGTATATCCTGATGATTCAGAATTCATCATGCATTGTGATAATTCATAGTGATATTTCAAGCTCGTTCTCTACATCCACCTCTAAATCTATTTATTAATAATTGTAGTGGTAATTTATACACAACGAGGCCAAAACATTTCAATTTTGGCCAATGTACTGAATGAATAACTTGTAGGAATACTAATCTAAAGAATAATGTACTTTACTGTTTGATTATAATTTATGTACCTAATCAAATGGTGATTCAGTACAATATACTGAATTAATGTATTATTATGTTTATTACTATAAATTCTACTGAAATACAAACAGTTCAGTACAATTTACAGAACGCCACATATACATTTACTTTTTGTGCACAACGTGAGATGACAGTTTTGTTAAGTTCAAATACTTCCAAGCAGAAATTCAATTCAAACTGGTGCCGAAGAGAACACGCCCACATCGATTTTGATTGGTTAGGATTTGAGACAATTAATGTATCCTATTAATGTATCCTCCCGAGCAGGGACCTGAGAAAATTGAGTGATTTTTTTTATTCTTGTTTGTTGATCGGCTGAAACATTTTTTTTTATTTGTAAAGGTGGATATCAAGAAGGTTACGGACCAACTTTCCGACGTATTATTGGTGTGAAATGAATAACTGAAACTGAGTTTCATTTCCTGTCAAAGTTGAACTGTTATACCAGGGAAAAGGAACCTACGGGGGTCGATCAAAAGTTACAAATCCGGTAAAAATTCGCCATTTCATATTCTTCTGTGGACTCGGCTGAGATCGGCTATCTCCGCCGCCTTCGGGCTCGCTTTGGAGGTAGAATTTCTTGCGACAGTGAATATATGGCAACGTCGAACTTCGAATTTCTGTCGATTTCGCGGAACACTTAAGCATCGTAGGCTTTGACCGTCGGCAAAGATCGGGTACTTCCGTCAATATTTTCAAGCCGAACCGGCGTTATGTTTATGTCAATTGTCATTAACATCAATTCTAATTTGCCGTCAAAATAGCATCCTATATGGAAGCTACATTGAAATTGACGAAAATAAAGTTGGTAACGAATGGAAATGCATTTAGAAGTATCAATCATGGTCAATACTGCCTAATTCGAGTTATCGGTATAATTTTAGCAAGTTATTATAACCTTATGCTACATTCACGAGAGGAAACAGTAAGTATTACCTACAATTGAAGATACTCTAACTTATCACAAGTTTTTCCAACCTGAATATCATGAGGAAATATTTATTTTCAGATGGGTCAGATATTTTAAATGAACTGGACATTGGAAAGTTTCTGTATCATTGAAGTCATAAAGTGAAGAATGTTTAGAATGGGTTCAAGACTACGATAAGAATCAGAATGCTAATGCAGAATTCGTCGAAAAAACATCACATTGCCATAAATATTTGAAATGGTAGAGATTAACTCGACTTCAAAGGTATACATTACTATGTTATTTTCCGTTAGCAGATGCATCAAGTATGAAATTTGAGATATGTGAGGTCGTGTTGTTGAAGTGAAATGCCATCCAAGCATTAAGCATATACAAAGGAAGAAAGCCTTTAAAGGACTGTAGAATGTTTTATGAATCTCTCCAAAATATCACTATCGTCCCGCTGAGAATTTAATATATGTTGAACCATTTGAGTTTTATGGTGAGTATTCGAATGGTGATATGGATAATATCTAATATTCTGATAAATTGGAAACTTGATCATGGCAAATTTATTTATCACATTCCTAGGTTTAATCAAGCATACTTTGTAGAAGATGGACTATCATTATGAAAAAAAAAGGGAACTCAATAGATTTTGAGAAGTGGAAATTGCAGAAATACTATGTAATCTATAGATGGTTTCAATAATATACAGCTGGTGTGGGACAAGACTGTATGATACTGTACCCCTGATATATTTATTCATAATTGTGAATGAAACAGGAATATTCAATAGATTCTTACTATTCACAAGAGGTTAATCTTCAAAAATCACAAGTCGATGTAGCATTTGATGTCAATTGATAATAGAAATGATAGAAAAGTGTGAGTAAGAAGATTACATTATCAAGAAACGTATGAAATTTTATATTCACAATAGGGAGTTAAGGTTGAGCCTCAGTATATGTTCCGTAACACTCATGTATCCCTTCCATATTGCTACATCAAAATTAGGTTGGCAAAAATGGCCTGGGGATGGAACATAACCGGGAAGGATACATCAATTAATTTACACCTTATAATATTTTTCCTAGACAAAATGGGAAGGTTACTGAATGTATAGTGAGAATCAAGCATTTTTAAGTTGAAATTCATAACCACCTACAAGTAACTACTAATTTTTCTTTATATGGGTATAATTTCTAATGTATGCATTATATGAAATGAGATGAAATATTCTGAAGTGAAATTTATCTATTCTGCAAGGTAATCTTGATAATTTTGTGTATTTCACAGGATATCTGCCATTTTCTGAAACTATTTTGAGAAAAATTACAAATGAAGTTGCACCAACAACATCAAGATAGAAGATGGTATATAGAGGCTTATGCAGATATTGTTTGAAAACAATGTGAAACTTCTTGAATCGTAATATGCAACATACCTAATGAAGGCTATCAACTGATGAATTCTTCACATAAACCCCTGACACACTTCTCTAATGAACAAGTTTACTTGAACCCATTCATTCAATTATCTTTTCTTGGAATTTTTTTGTATCACCCAATGTATTCTATTGAACTATACTTTATTATCGTTATCAATAATCGATAAATAAAAAATTACTTCAATATGTAGTTTTGCATTTGTCCTGTTTGGAAAACATGATATCTTGGTTACTCAACCATATTTTAATATGTCAATTATGATTTGGTCATCTCCATTAATGAAACAGAAAATTTAAATGTTCATAATACCGTAATACCTTTACAAAATGAATATTACTTCATGCTTTGGTGATTCTCAGTCGAAGAGTGATGTACTAGAAATATTGAAATTCAGTAAATTTGAGACATTGGAAATTCCTGTAAAATGAACATGCATATGTTTAGTGAATATTGAATTGGAATAGTGAAAATTTTTGGATTTTATCCAAGAAATTTTTTTAACGTTGTACAATGTTGAAATATGAATTTTTCATGCGATTTCATATCTATTCAGTATTATTGGTGTCGTCTTGAGAAATTGAATTTTCAATTTATAGTCAATTTTATGTTTGCATGTGGAGCCATGGTTAGAACTGAATTTTGACCAAATCGTGTATGTATTTTTGTGAATATTGAAATGATGAAATTTCAAATGCGTTCATCTACTGAACCGTTTGGCGGATTTTGTTCATTCCGAATTTAACCTTCGAATTCAAACTTTAAACCTACCCGGAAAATTTCGACTGTCTAAGTCATTCCTTTGCAAAGTTATCGCGTTTACAGCCGGCCTTCGGCCGTCTGTAAACACGATAACTTTGCAAAGGAATAACTTAGACACTCGAAATTTTCAGGGCAGGTTTAAAGCTTGAATTCGAAGGTTAAGTTTGGAATGAACAAAATCTGCCAAACGGCTCAGTAGATGAACGCATTTGAAATTCCATCATCTCAATATTCACAAAAATACAGACACGATTTAATCAAAATTCAGTTCGAGGATAGACGATAACTGTGATCGAATCTTACATTAGCTACTGATTGATTGTAAATTTATAAACAGTGTGCTTGGTTTTTAATAATTCAGTCAACTATTCAATTAATCTACTCAAAAAGGCAAATCTACCCGCTAGGTAGATCTGGGCGCTTTCTACGTAGGTATCGTTTAAGTAGATCTACAGTAAAGATTGATCTATCGCTAGGTAGATCTGGGCGCGTACTAGTATTTGGTGATGATATTAAATAAATAAATTACACTGTGTATTTCCTGAAAGTTTGAACTGTCATATACGAGAGAGGTACTGTACTGTACCCGGTTTTTAAATCATAATATTTCCCTATATTTAAATACTACGTCTATGTGCTAAACCGTGCTTCATTCATTAATTTATTTACGGTTGATCCTTTACCCTAATCATAGAAGAGAAAGTTGATTTTTTAATGGCCGATAAAACGAACCTAAAATGTAGAAAAACGGAACGCGGGCAATTATTCAGCTTTTGGAAATACACAATTGAATCAAGTAGGTGTAGAGAGCCCTTTTTGAAATTACGTGGAACAAAGGATGATTGAGAAGGCAGCCATTTTGGCATAGTGTACTTGTTCATTTTTCTTTTTTTAACCAAGTAAGTCTTTGTTACATTATTACGATTACTACAAGCTCTTTCATTCTGATTGCCCTTATAAAATCTCAACTATTATGTAGTGGCACATGTACATTTCGAAGTTGTAATCTAAATTGATATCGGTCATATCCTGTTCAAGGTGTTTCTATGATCGTTAAGGATTTCATCAGTTTTCATTATGAGTGAATGGTCAGTGCTTTTTGCGCAGAGGGATGAGGTAGGGACTCAAATTCCGTATGGTTAGGTTCCAATAAAAGAACTCACCCTAACTAGCAAAAGAGTGTTTACAATGCGGTGAAGGTGAGGGCGGAGACCATTAGCGGTATGGCTCGGCTCCAGAAAAAATAGAACTCTCCTTAACTAACAAGTAGAGTTTGTGATGAACCCCTTTAACCTCCGTTAATCTGCATATTGTAATTCCACTGATGGTGGTATTCCGAAATGTAACTGCTTCCACTATGTAGCTGTTTAATAAATCCTATTCCTTGAGTATTAATTTTGCAGATTGCAGTGGTTCCTGGTTATTTTAAAGTTGTGAGAAATGCCTTTTTAAACGTTCATTATCATGAAATACAGTTTACAACTCAATAAGACCTCGGATTCATTTTACATTAATCACAGAACAAGAAGGAATAATTCATCAGTCACCGAGAAAAGAGAACAGCATAGAAAGTAGTATTGAACTCTTTTCTTCCTCCTCTTCTTCTTGTCTTCATCAAAACGAAACTATTCTAATATTGAGGTTATTTATACAAAGGTATATTTGACTATATGTATCATACATAAGAATCTAGAAGTACTGACAGCTGAGTGTCTTCTCATAAGCCTTTTATACATCTACCTTTGCCATTTATTGGCGCCTAAATGGCGGAGGTATTCCTATGAGGTTGGTGAAGGAAGCTTATCTGTTGGACCACCTTCATGGTACTTTGCTTCATTCACTAGAGATTTGATATCATCGATTGCCTGAGCTTAATTAACTCCCACATTTACTGCTAATTGTTCCTGATGATACATTTTAATAAATATCGGTTTGGAGTTTTTCTCAGGCATTCTTTTTCCTCCTGCAAAAGAACCGCACCGAATAGCCAAATTGTTGTTTTATTTATTCTAACCTGAATTTCCCATCAATCTTCTCTCTCATTCTCTGAGTATAAAAGTTTTTTGGGTTGCGAACACAACGTAGAGTCCTATTCCTTTTACTAGACGATCACAGCGTATTGGCCATGGGTGGGTTTCAAGTGTAGGTAGATGGGGTCAAAAAGGTTGGGATAGTACAGTACCGAATTGCATTTAACCGGTTGGACATATACATTTATTTTTTTTCTCTGAAGATTGTTATTCTCTGAATGAAGGTATAATTAATGTTCAAATTATAATTGGCGATATATTGACATTTACCCGATTGTGTATTTGCTGACTATTATACAGGGTGTCCGGTGTAAAGTGTTAATTTTTTTTACGAGTGTCAATTAAGTTTCTTAAACCAGGTGGCCAATTTATAGTTGTGGCTGTATTCCGAATGTGTATTGGCTGACTATTATACAGAGTGTCCGTTTTCAAGTTCATTCTTGCGTTCAATACTTTTAGAGCAGTTTGTTTTGTGAAAGACGCAGCGGGTGTTGCGAACATGGAAGTGATGAATAGGCAGAACAGTACAGGAGAACCGCATGGAACTAAGGAAGGCTTTGGCGAGGAATGTCTAGTTTTGCACCAGACCGAGAGACACCGAAGAAGAACTAGACGATGCTAGCCGAATCTAGAGGAATCTGGTAGAACAAGTTCAAGAATTCGATGATGACAATGCGGCAAACGATGAGCCCTGGATCAAAAGTCGTTTAATTCACGTGGGGAATCGTATTACCCAAATTAAACCGTCAACTTTGGGGGAGCAATGCCGATTAGATGACTTAGGTCCTTCTTTTCGAAAGTTACAGCGCACACGGCCGGACGGACAGAATCAATTTTGACCACGGATTCTTCATCAGTGAGTCCAACCTAGTCGTTTGAGACCAATTTCGGCTCAAAATTTGAAAATTACAGACATTGTGATGAAATGATAAAGCGCTGTTCCCCAGAACAAGCGCGTAAAAATGTGTTCATACAATATAACACAAGTTTCTGCCCATCAGGACCTTTAGAAAGATTGTTTTCTTTAGCAGGTTTTATTCATTCCCCAACAAGAGGCTGTTTGTCTGATACTACATTCAAAAATCTTGTGTTTCTAAAAGGAAATTCTTCATTTAGCGATAAAATAGCTGAGCTGAATTAGTTGTACCCTTTTCACATTTTACGTAATACCTGAATGTATTTAGTAATTTGTATTTCAAATATGAATAGTTAAAATACTGTATTTTGTATTTTATATTTCAAATACCCGACTTGAAAGTATTTTGTATTTCAAATACCTTCGAGAAAGTAATTTGTGATTTGAATTTCAATTAAGCCAAGCATGTATTTTGCCCAGCCCTGTATATAATCTGTTGAACATAATTTGTCAAATAAGGCTTCTAATTTTAGGTTTGAATTACATGTATTTTAACATCCCTTGATGGGATTTCCAGAATAGTGCCTTGAACATTATATTTGGTTTTTTTTCAGGTATTGACAGTACCCTACCTTCAATCGAAGACAGATCATCAATTGATGACGGACCATCAATTGGTGAGGGAATAGCCTCATCAGTAGGAACACAAATTGCTGCCTCTTCGAGTTCATACAACCCAAGGAAGCAAAAACTAGAGGCAAATGTGAGAGCCCTCAAAAGAAAAATGAGGAAAACAACTTAAGGAAAAGAGGATGAACTAATGTCATTGGATCAATTCCACGAAATCCACCTTAGGTTTAGTGCCTCAGGAATTAGCAGATTTTGTGAGAATTCAAGCGGAGTTGAACCTGAATAAGGCGAAGGGTTGGGGATATAATGCAGAATATGAAGAAATTCGCTATATCTCTGTATTTCCTGGGACCAAGCGCTGATAAATTGTTCGAGAAGCATTTTTATTTGCCTTCTGTGAAGAACCTTGAAAGAATCGCCAAAAAAAAATCTGTTTGAACCAGGTCAATGCTTTGATAATTTTCATCAAACTCATTGAACATTTCATTGTCCTAAAATTATTATCGAACAAATTTTTATATGCACACTATGATGATATATTTATGTTGGAGTATATGATTTTGGTGGTTTTATTTTTTGAAAGAAATATAAGAAATAAAAAGTTAGTGTTAATTTTCTGGAAGATGCTGGGTTCCTTAAAGACTTCTGCAAATTTTCATTCACAACGATTAATTGAACTTACTGAAGTGGTATTAAAATTTATTAGGACTTTGTTTTGCGTAGATCATGAATTATCTCTTTTGAATAAAGAATGGCATAGTACGTTGAAATTAATAGATAATGTACTGTTAGTATAGTTATAAAGTTCATATGATTAATAGAAAAATTGAAAATCACCATATAAATCAGGTTGCATTCGTCCTGAATTGAAATATTCACCTCCTGTCCAGAAAGCATGTCGTTCAAGCAAGATATTTTTTCTAAGAAATGATTGAAGGCTTCTTCATTGCAAATAAATTGAGTCAACGTTTACCTTATTAGTAAGATTTATATGTAAAAGATTATTGTATAATACAATAAAAGCGATGTTGTATTTCAGGAAAGATAATTGAAATAAGGTAATGAAATCAAAAATAAGGGGACAGTATTTAGTTTCCACAAAATATTTTGTGGAAACTAAGTACTGTCTCCTTATTTTTAATGTAAATGAGTTTCTACCAAGTAAAAATAGAATCTATCAAACACAAGGTAATAAAAGTAACACGTAGGACATTAAATTCTACAAATTTTCGCTGAAAAAACTTCGAAATAAAACAACTGCATACATAATAATACATATAACATGCATAAGTATCCATATAATATCAAATTTGCCGCCTACCAGCCATTTGGTTGGTCTTCAAAGTCACGAATTTTGGGTACATCGATAACAATGGAAATGTCAAAGAGTATCGCTTCTGTAATACTTCTCTATTCTGTGCCCTTGGGCAAGGATAGAGAGGTAATTAAGCAGTAAATAATTATTAACCCCACGTCTCCGTCCGCGCGAATTGTCCACCCTCAACATAACTGAGATCTAGTTTCATATTTCCGTCACAGTGTGTATATTACTTGTGTAGTGAACATAAGTGAATAACGTGGTAACCCCATCGCGCCCCCGCTCGCGTGTCTTGCCTTCCTGCGGTCGAGATCCTATATATTTGTGCGCCCGGAGGAGCAGAGTTGAAACGTTGCCTTACCGTTACATGGCGTTTTAATTTTGGTTTATTATTTGATGAAATCAAATAATAAACCTTAGTGATCGACCAACAAAAAAAAAATTTAACCCCCCCTGGAAATTTCACAGTTTACGTTTTGGAGTATGTAGATTTGAATGAACGAATAAAAAAAAATCCGTCCGTCCGCCGTCCGTTGTCCAGAGCTTTTCTTGGAAAGTACTAAACCGAAATCCGTGAAACTTGGTAGAAAAATCATGTGTCGCTCGGGATTGATCCTCCAAGCTTTTCAGCAGGATTGGTGTACCCTAAGGGCTTAAAATTGGGGGTTGGAGGGAAAAAAAAATTATTTCTCGGAAACTTACCACCGAATTTTCGTAAAATTCTCAACGTTGATTACTGTTGCACAACTCAACCTAAAAATGATTACCCGGATGATATCCGACCAGTAGTCTCTGAGTTATAAAGAAAAATGCTGCAAATTTCCAATAATCCCGAGAATGAATCGTCGCATTCGGTTCTATGATTGGAATTCAGTGAAATAATCGGTAAAATTTTCATCCAGAATCATATATCTGAAAGTAGATGAAAAGATTGTTACCAAATTTTCAACATATATTGAGATATTTCGAACGGATTCGTTAATTATTTTATAAACACAATGTGCAAATGCCCTATCGATGTTCTCGACAATTTCATAATCGTTAGTAGTTCAAATTAAATATTTTTGGGGTTTCTCTCCTAATATCTGAAACATAACTACAAAAACTCGGATAACAATTATTATTTATAGATATCACCCAGCGAATTACGGGATGAAACATTAAATTTCTTCATGGAGCTCAATTATATCTTAAATAAAACTTATATATTATTCATAAATCATTGGTGTTTCACAACCCGAAAACTGATTCCATGAAAAAATTCATTTGAAACATTGAAATCTCAATAAATGCTCTTGTGTAACTGAATAACCCATTCACATGCAGAACGCGAATTAAGAAGCGTTATTTAAAATAATGAATATTTCCAAAATATTCGGTCGATCGGAGGTTTCCATCAATTTTGGATTGCAACACCAAAATAATTTTCTCTACAACTCCAATATTTCATAGGAAATTTGATTTGGAATGAAAAATATTTAAGATTTTTATGAATAACATCCTCTAGGCTTAATTATAAAGTGATTCTTTCAATTCTTTCCAGCAAAATTTTCGTTATATGTTGATACCTTAGTGAATAGGTTTATCTACCATATTTCGGGAATATATTTAGATGAGACAGACAACATGGATACGGTCATTGATTATATCGGTGACAGGACTGATAATTCTGATGATCAGTCGGACATAAAAACTCCATCTCATTGTCGTAACTCGACAGATTTGTCCCCAGATAATTAGGGAATACGGCCCTGTGCGGCCACCTGCATTGGTCTCACTTTTCGAGCGAGCTAAGGCGGTTCGCCCTTCAAGTGGTTTTGTGCGTTATTATAAACATAGACATATTTAGGCATGTAAGATTTATCCTTGGGGATATTTGAAAATTCCAGACATAAGTCAGTCGGGATCGGAATTGGAAGCGATAAGCTTGAGGTCGAAAACGCCGAGGCTCGGCTCAAATATTTAAAATAGGTTTTTTACGTTTTTGTTCATATTTTCACACAATCGAGTTTTGGTAAGAAACCCCTTTACAAGCAATATGAAACTATAAATATATTGTCGAATTACAAGAATGAAATCTTAGGAATGTACGTCAATATGAACATTATTAGAGACGCGGAAAGAGTCGAAGATTAAGAATTGAGACGAATTTTTTTTTCTTTGAAAATTCGATAATGAGATATAGTTTACTGACCAAGACAGAATTTTATCGAAAATATTTAGTGAATCGTGTAAGTTCAGCTGGAGAAAATCAATATTTGAAGCAAATGGATTCTTTATTAGGGCTTTTCCAATAGCAATACGTAAAAACTTCAACTCTCTATACCCCTTATGAACTTGTTTTTGGTGAACCAAGTACAATTCACAAAATATCGAAACCTAGGTGGTTCCACCTTCTTCCTAATTAATGTTTACATAGTTTTCTTTAATTTTGCTTTTTCCCAAATTTTCTGTACCATACATGTATTCTGTAATCTAAATTTTAACGCAATAGGGTAGCTTTCAAAATTGTAAATTGGAACCAACTAGGGTTCGATGTTTTGTGAATTCTACTTGGTTTTCCAAAAACAAGCTCATGAAGGGGTATAGAGAGTTGAAGTTTTCACGGTATTGCTATTGGAAAAGCCCTAATAAAGAATCCATTTGCTCAAATATTGATTTTCTTCAGCTTCAACTTACACGATTCACTAAATATTTTCGATAAAATTCTGTGCCTTGGTCAGTAAACTATATCGACGGGTCATTCTTCGAAGGTTTCACGAGCCACAACCAGGATCATATCAAAACGACGTAATGCGTACAATACAAAAAACAAAACGCCATGTAACGGTAAGGCAACGTTTTAACTCTGCTCCACCGGGCGCACAAATATGTAGGATCTCGATCGCAGGAAGGCAAGATACGCGAGCGGGGGCGCGATGGGGGGTGGTTGGAATATGAACAGTGTCGATAAGAAGAATTATCCATGGAAAAATTCGGAAAATAAATTATTTTTTTTTGAAAATTTATTTTTTAAATTTTCCTATTTCATTGAAATTTCCAAGTCACCATTTCGCAATGTGAACAAGCGCGTAAAAGCTGCTGACTTCACGTCAGTGCTTTTCTAGATTTTTTATGTTAAGATTATGTTCAAGGATGGTGAGCTCTTTGCTCTTATCGTTTTCAGAAGTTGACTAACTCTAACTCCATGATGAAATGACCATTGCGCAGGACCTTTTCCTCCTTTCCATTTGCCGAAAATACGATTGCTAGCAAAAGAACTAGATGAAGCAGATGAACGTCGCGACATCTGAAGGGAGATTCAGGGACTATTTTCTGTAGAGCGCTCAGCGCTAGATGTATTTGTTCGAAAGTATTTCGAAGACAAAAGTATCGAAATACAAAATACTTCAGCGTCAGGTATTTGAAATACCAATTACAAAATACATTTTCCAGAAGTAATTGAAATACAAATACAAAATACGTATTTGTTTTTCAAATACGTATTTCAATAACAAGTAATTGAAATACTGCCCAGCCCTGGTAATATATCATAAAAGATTACAGATTAAAGCATCTGAAACAATGCTTTTATACCTACTTGATATTACCGGAGGAGTCGTACAAACTATAGTGGCACTCGTCGACAGACCTACATCAACATCAATTAACATATCTGAAATGGTAAAATTTGGTTTTAAGTGAAATATTTTATATACACTCTAAAATTTTCCATTTGTTAATGTGAGTATGTCAAGGGATATTCCCTAATCTCAAGATCATGTTTTTGATCTTTGAAATAAATACAATTCTTAGAGCTGCAAAATGAATATATATAATAGAATTTCTAATCTAATGGGTATAAGGAATATAAGTAAGAAAATCTCGAATGTCATGAAACCTGTGTGAATAGAAGTTTTCCTAGGACATTCGGTCTCGACATGTTCCTCATGTACGTCACCTCGAAATGAGAAGCACAAATCCTATATGCTTTCAACTGGGCAGGAGTTTTTCCAAATAGATCTTCCCGAAAACATACTGTTAATTAATTAATGGTTAATTCTGGAAAAATAGTCATAGGATTTCGACATCGTCCCTAGTATAGAATTATTCCTACCTTTCAGATTATTTTGGTAAACCGAATAACGTGAAATTACCGTCTCTTGTCGGCTCAGACATCCACCTTTTATATTCCCACTCATGGTAAATGCGTAAATAATATTCAAATGGAATTGAGGAGCATAATCGTGGATGTCATTTAAACGTAAATATAAACAAACTTTGTAACTAACAAAAAAATGGCGAATTGAAGCAAGCGCATGAAAATTTAGGACATGAGAAAAGGGAGAGTGTCGCTTTCGTAATACTTCTCTATTCTGTGCCAAGGGTATCCATGCCATGAATGACGGGGTAGAGAGAGTAAACACAGAAACCTGCAACCAAGGGTTTCCACACCATGAATATGAATGACAGCCAGTACCGGATCTCGAGTTTACAGAGAAGGTTACGTACGCGACGGCGGGAAGATACGTGGTCACAGTATCCTAAGGGTCTCCACACCATGAATGACAGTCAGTACCGTCAGATCTCGAGTATACAATGAAGGGCACATACGCGAACGACGGAATGATATCTGGTTACAAATGGGTTACTTCTATATACTGGCCCAAGGGTATCCACGCCATGAATGACAGGCTATATAGAGATAGTGGCAATTCCTTCCAAATCTTCACGTAATAAATTCGCTCCTATAATACTGTAACGAGCACGGCTCTGTCTATTCTAGAATGTTGCCGAACGCTCCAGACGTCTATGAGTCACCCGCCTCTTTCTCGAATCTTCTCGCAATTGCTGGAAATTCCACACGTGATAAAAGGGTAGGCGCGGAGCAGCACAGGGACTAATTCAGCAGAGTGATTCGTAGCGAAAAGAGTTCAGTGAAAATAAATTAGTGTGGATATAAATTGTGAACAGACTTTGATAGAAATAGTTGTATAGTTATTGGAACTGTAGTGTGTAAATAAATAGTTTAAATATTCTAAACATTTTGGAAACCAAGAAAACGTTACAATACGTAACCTCGTACAAAATGACGATAAATCTTCATCATGTGAAAACACTTGCTTAAATTCCATTGATTTTCCCCTGGTTGCCTGAACGGTGTAAATTTTTGCAAAAATCGATATTTTAACTCATAATATGTTAGTAAATCCAATCCGGGATCGGATTTGAAAAAATTATATGCCTCTCCTACGAGTTTGAATTCAAACAATTTTCGAGTTTCCTCCTCTGTCCATCCATCCAACTTAGATCTCAGCTCGAATTTATCGAAATATCTTGCTGCTTCTTTCCCCGAA
The DNA here is from genome assembly GCA_958510865.1 of Myrrha octodecimguttata. Lineage (NCBI taxonomy): Eukaryota > Metazoa > Arthropoda > Insecta > Coleoptera > Coccinellidae > Myrrha > Myrrha octodecimguttata. The sequence goes on from OY294056.1 coordinate 16,057,769, forward strand.
AAATTATCCAATGTAGTAGCAATCATCCCCAGCGAGTACATTTCCGTCCCACTCAATAAATTCGTTACATTAGGCGTTGACGCATTTCCACCAATTGAACTAGCATTGGGAAGGTTCATATTATTAAAAGGAGGGGTATTAAGTGACAGTTTCAATCTCTATTCTCAAAAAAAAAAAAATAAAAAAAATTAGAAACTGAAATTTTGTTACTCAACTATCTGAAACTTACTTCAAAAAAACTAACTATTTAGAGAAGAAATTATTCTGACAATCAAAATTAATTTCATCAAAACAAAACTATTTGGAGCCAAACCACCAATTTATGTTTCTGTTCCGTCGGACAAGTATCAAAATTTTTCCAAGAAATTAAAATAATTTGAATTCACAATAAATGAGTTAAGACTTCTGAATTTTCTAAAAACCGATAAATATTATAAACCGCCCTGAAAACACAAAAATCACCAATAAACGGGTTAGTTAAATTAATTAAACAATTCAAAGAAAATGAATATTCCCTTCTGACAGTCTTATTTTGACCCAACTGATTCGATGTTTAATTAATGCTGAAGAAAATTATTCCAAAATGTTGATTTTCAATCATTGAATTGAATCAAAACTTTTCACCGAAATTATTCCACTTTCATTTCACACAACTTGTACATAATGGTTATCCAAATCAAATTATCTCTGTCCGTATTACTCAACTTTATTCCTATCCCGAAATACCAAAAATTATTTCCAACCAAATCCATTCCGAGAAAAAAAAATTTAAAAAAGCACTGCCGTGAAGGCAGCAACTTTTGCGCGCATGTTCAATGTAGATGACCGCTTCAGCAACGAATTTGAACATGCGCGCAAAAGCTGCTGCCTTCACGGCAGTGCTTTTTGAAATTTTTTTCTGATAAATTACTGGATTTCAATTCGATCATATCTGTATTTTTGGACATATTGGAAAAATAAAATTTTGAATGGGTATATCTACGGAATCATTGGGCGGATTTTACCCATTCACGAATTCGACCTTCGTAATTAAGCCCCAAACCTACTCTACAAATATCGAGTTTCTAAGTCGTTTCTTCCGGAAGTTATTGTGTTTACGGTCAGCCTAACGGCCGACTACGTAAACACAATAACTTCCGAAAGAAACAACTTAGAAACTCGATCTTTGTAGAGAAAGGTTTGGACCTTAATTACGAAGGCCGAATTCGTGAATGGGTAAAATCCACCCAATGATTCCGTAGATATACCCAATCAAAATTTTATTTTTCCAATATTTCCAAAAATACAGATCAGATCGAATTGAAATCCAGTACTTCATCGAAAATAACAGATCGAAGTTTCATACAGAATTTAATGAGGATGATATGATGAGAAAATCATAGAAATTTTTTTTTTCAAATTGTTCTAATAACACGATTATCACGAAATTTTGCATAAAGTTGTCTTTCAGCATCTTAAAACTAGCTGTGAAGTTTAATCAGGACTGAATCAGTATTTCTCGAGTAATACCGAAAAAATCAACGATATCGGGAAGAAAACCTCGAAATTTGACATATTTTTTCCCGATATCTCCAAAACTTATGATCGTATCGAACTGAAATTTGGTACACTGCTGTGAAATTAGAAGGTCAAAGTGTGAGTATAATTTTTTTTGGATATGATTAATGGTTTCCGAAAAAAAAATTTTTTTGGAAAAAAATTTTTTTTCAAAATTACTGACAATATGATTCTGACGAAATTTGGCTCAAAGTTGCGCGTCATTGTACTCCACCTAACTGCCAAGTTTGAATCCAATCGCTCAGGTTGTTTCTGAAATAAAAACTAAATAACTTCAAAACTTCAAATGCCTATAACTCCAAAACTATTCGAACGATTCGGCCCATTAACGAACTTAACCGCGGCATTTTGATGCGCAACCTATCCTGAAAGTTTCAAGTTGCTAGCTTGCTTCTGTCGACAGTTATCGTGTCTACGGCCGGCCGGCCGGCCGGACAGAATCAATTTTGACACCGGATTCGTCATCAGTGATTCCAACCTAGTCGATTGAGACCATTTTCGGCTCAATCATCCAAAATTACAGACATTTGGACAAAACGATAGCACGCTGTTCCCCTAGAACATGCGCGCAAAAACCGTCCACTTGACCATTGCTTTCAAAATTTCAATCGAAAACTAATTCATCTCATCTTACTTTATTCTACTTAAATTGTCCAAAAGGAATGAAAATTCGTGCTCTATGCACTAGGATAGAGTCTTTTGTTTTGATATTTTTCTGAGTGATAAAGAAACAGGAAAAAAAACCAAATTCTAAGCACATTAAAACTATATTTAAATTAAATGGTAGACTACATGCACATGTTCGGGATTTCTATTTTCACATAATCCTTAGTTAACTCTACAAAATCCTACTCGTAATAAATTTACCTCAAATCAACTTCGGCAATTCATTGGTATACGAGGAGGTCACGATAAACAATTCGCAATAAGAATCTACCGACTGTTTACATTAACTCAAGAAAATCAAACTCCCAACCTAATTTCAACGATCACCTACAGTGATCGACGGAAGAGGTCAGAACACTCAATTCTCAAATGAATTCACACAGATTTCACAAATTCGAACACATCAAATTAATTTGGGGTCGAGAGCTGTCAGCAATATCGGAGAATACCCTAGCAGTATTCTACAATAGACAAAAATGGTTGATACGTAATCGCAACCTTACCTACCTTTTTGACTCTAGCAACCCAGTTGACCCACGGCGTTGCTGAAAGAAAATTCACACGCTTCGAAAATTAACATTATTTTCCGGCACTCCCGCCACGAATTCGCGCTCAATATCGTCGTCTCTGAAAATCTACTTTCAACAAAATAACGGCAATCTTCTGCTCGAGCTATCACTATCTGCCCCTAACACGGACACTAAACTCCGAATTTTAAGTTCCGTACCACCTTTCTTGGTACCCTCAAAACCAACCCCCGAGCTGCTATTCCCGACGTCCAGCAAGCAACTAACATTACTTTTTCTCAACTCCTCAAACGTGGGGCCTTCCCCCTCCAAAACGTTACTTCTAATTTGAGTTTTTCTCTCTTGGGCCTGTCACTTCAACGGAAAACACGTACGCATTTTTGCTCTCATCAAGCTAAAATTTTCCCATGGATTTTAGCCTGTCGAATTCAACTTGTCGTTTTCTTATCGCTACGTTACTAAGAATTCCCGAACTGACCTGTCAAAATCTCTTGAGCTACCTTTTGTGCGAGGGAGATTCGGGTATTTGGGGATTCGGAGATTCACGACGATCACGTGATCGTCATCAGCCAATAGGGAATAATCTCCGATTACCCAAATAACCGAATCTACCTAGCACAAAAGGTAGCTTTATAGTCCGGTCAATTTAGACATAAAAATAGTGATCAAATAAAGAAAATTCCGACAGAGCCAAATCTTCGTAGAGACCTTAGGTTTACCACAAGAAATAAAGTGTCACAAGTCTCAATCAGTCCCATGTGCGCTAAGGGACTTATTCGGGGCCTCAGGTCAAAATTTTAGGTTTTTTGAATTTTTCTCGAAAACGATAAGTTTTATCGAAAAATTACCTCAGAGCAAAGTTGTAGATCTTAAAATTCTCTATAAAAATGGTCCTGATGATTTTTTCTCTAAGACCCACTATCTCCCAGATATTGCGCTTGTAAGAATCACGTTCTACATAATATGCACACATTTCCACACCCCCTGTGAGGTAGTTTCTTTCTCGGGTCTTATTATGAAGGATTTGGGGTCGATTTCAATCCCGTCCGTCACCTTCTCTTTGCCACGTTTACTTTAGAATGAGCCGGGGAATCGAAATTTTCAGAGTTGGTCGTAAATCCGAATGCGACGATAAGTTCTTTTCATTTTCTGAGCGCTTTTTCTAGGGAAAAAGATTTTAACCAAATTATTTTATTGTCGAATTCTGAGCCGAAAATGGTCTTAAAAGATTAGGTTCGATTGACTATTGATGCATTCAAGGATAAATTCGATTCTGTCCTGCCAGCCTTCTGTTGATAAGATATACTTTGAAAGCAATGAGCTAGTGACTAAATTTTGAGAGTATGTTACGAGTTGGAATGAAACGGTTGTTCTATAGTAGGTATAATCCACCGAACATTTGGACTCACACTCACCTGCAAATTTGCACTTGTTCTCTCAATAACTCAAAAGAATACTTATTCGATCGACATGAGGATATTAGTTCTAGAATGCCGACACGCTAATTAAGGCAGAGTTTCGTAAAGATCCTTCCACTTAAACTTTTTTCAGCTCAAGATTTATGCAAACCTTGGTTCGTCATTCTTCAAAAACTTTTAAGATTCGATCGGATCTTTACTTTTGGAATGAAATTTCTTGCCGTTCCGTGCTTTCTTATTTTCATCTGAAAGTCGAGCAGCGTCAGGCGTTTTTATGTAATTTTTCCCTTAAATTTTTACATTTGAATTTGAACTATTCGCCTTAATTAGCTAAGGACTTTAAATTTCTAGGTCGGTTCAATATCCGAAAACGCGTGTTGAGTTCTTCATTAAGCAGAATGAACCGAATGGATCCGGGGATTTTGACATTTAAAATTATCAGCACTTGCTTTACTCAAATTCGCGGCTATGTACTAAACATTTTTCATGTGTGGCGTGAATAGATACAGGAACATGAACGAGAAATTCACTAATTTTTCGTCAGTGCTTTGCTCGAATTTCTATATAGTAAAGGTTGATTCTCGCTATACGTTTCGCAACCTTCAAGTATCCGTTCCGTAAAAATGTTGTAGGCAACGTGTAGTGAGAATCACCCTAAAAACAGACAACGATTTATAGTAACACCATAGACCTAAAATACCATGCTTCGTCAAATGACTAAACATGACATGAAATATTTTATTTGTTACAACTGTAATGTTTACGTTCTATTTATAAAGTTCTTTCTTGTGAATTCGTTTCAGTTATAAGCTTTCAAAATAGCTCAAAAACCGTTTAGCCGGGGTATACTCAATATATATTTTTCTAACATATACGCCCAATGTCTGCTACACAGCCCATAACAACGAGTATTTGAAAATTTTGACGAAGCACGGTAGATCTAGACAAATTTATGACCCTCTATCGCCACTGTTACAAAGTAGTCATTGTTATATTGGTTTTTTTCCGTATTCAATCCGCTAAAATATAAATCTAATTAGTTCACTAGAAGGAAATTCGAGGGTTAATTTTGTGAATAAAATTATGTGCTGAATTCTGATGAAATTCATTTGTTCATATCGCAATATTACCACGACGAAAAAATTGAACGAACACATCGGGAGAGAAAACTGATCTACATATTTCCATTCACAATAATTCAATAGAAATAGAATAACATTATAAAACTTAATACATTGAAAAATGGAAATCAAACTTTATAACTAGCAAATACCCTTAAATAATCTGAGTTATTTGGAATCTTCCAACAATGTTTCTTGTATTGAATATTCAGGATCAACATCATTTTGTAATAACAAGAAATAATATGTGTTTAAGTGAACCACTCTCATTATGGCAAAATCTTATACAAGTGATAATTTTTTGAAGCTCAATACATAGAATTATGTTTTATTGTGAATATAAAAACATCATTTTAGGTTCCAATAGTGTATACCATCATTGCTTGTGGATCCCTATCCATGATTCCTCAATTCTTGGAGTTTCTGACAAGAATGAAGGGGCATATTTTGAGCACTTTGAAATAACTCTTTATCGCCGAAATTTCTAGCTTTCCAAATCATCGAATCACCTGCAAAAAAATGTTCAAATGTTGAAATATGTTTGGAGTAATTTTCCCTGCGGACTGTGGATTTTAAACTAAAATGGAACAAAACAATGTTGCTTAATGAATAATGGAGCAATATTAATGTAAATTTGACGAAAATTCTTGAAATTGAAATTCAAAAAGGATCCAAGAAATCATTTCTAACGATTTCCAGCTCATTGTTTGAGTAATGGGTGAAATGTGGAATCTGAAACGTTACGTTTATATTCGTCAAACAAATATTGTTGCAAAATTATTCATAACGCAACATTGATTCAAAAAATTACTGCTACTAAACCATTTATATTCCACAGTTGGCAGATGCCATTTTCTGTGAATAATAATAATATATTAATAAGTTTATTCTCAAAAAACAAATATGTCAACACGACATCAGTGTTCAAAATGCGCACATACTACTATGAAAACAAACATAAATCACAGAAGTTGCGGTGCTACTTGTAAGTGATGTATTTACACTTCAACATATCATTCAAGTCACAACAATGCTGATCAAAAATAATTATTAAAACCTAAAAGAGAGCACAGCCGGGAAGGCATCAGATTTTGCGCGCATGTTCAAATTCGTTGATTAAGCGCTCATCTCCATTGAACATGCACGCAAAAGCTGCTTCCTTCACGAAAGGCTGCTTTTTTAGGTTTTTTTTCGATAAAGTACTAGATTTCAATTCGATCCCATCTTTTTTTGGAAATATTGGGACAATAATATTTTGAATGGATATATCTATGGAATCATTGGGCGGATTTCGCCCATTCACGAATTCGACCTTCGTAATTAATCCCCAAACCTACTCTTCGAATATCGAGTTTCTAAGTCGTTTCTTCCGGAACATAGAAACTCGATATTTGTAGAGTAGGTTTGGACCTTAATTAGGAAGGTCGAATTCGTGAATGGTTAAAATCCACCCAATAATTCCGCAGATCTACCCATTCAAAATTTTATTTCCCCAATATTTACAAAAGTACAGATTTTATCGAATTGAAATCCAGATTTGCATCGAATGTTCGATGGTTCATACAGAATTTCATGAGGATAGTATGATCCGATCACAGAATATTGGATATCTAAGAAAAAAATCAAGAAAAAATGAAAAAATTCAGGTTCACAACAGTATCACAATATTTAATCATCCATATACAAATCCCTTTTGATTTCTGAGTACAAGTTCTTTGTTATCAATCAAGTCGTGGATAATATTTTTTTCAATACATTGAAGCCATTTCCTTACTTTCCTTTGAAACTGGGTGGTCTTTTATTCTCTAGGAAGCAAGTTGAACAACTTAGGAGCTACATACTGGGCACATCTTTGACCAATAGTCTTGCAGGTTCTAGGAACAACGGCTCCATCCTCTTTCCATCTTGTTTCATGTGGATATTCCATAGGGTTGATCTTTATTCTTCGACGGGTAATGCTCATTAAAAGGTTCTGAGCGAAGAACTGTCTTAGTTCACACATTCCGGTCTTCGCATACAGGTGATCTGATCGAAATCTGATTCCTCTGTCGTAGATGAGTCAGTATCCACTTATGCAGTATCTCCAAACTTCGAAGGTGACAGTCACTTAAACCTCTCCCAGCAGAAACTCCATATGATAATTGTGACTGTACCAATGCATGGTACAAGATGTTTCAGTTACGAAAAGTCTCTGAGATATCGAAATCTCTTAATCAACCCTCTCAATTTTGCCTTAAGATGTTGTAATTGTAACACCGAGATATCTGACAGATTTTGAGGCGGGAATGGAAGTGCCCGGTCCTATCTAAGAGAAGGTTGTTAGAATATGAAGTGAAGGCAGAATATTTGGTTTGGTATTAATTGAGAGACAGTTCACTATTCTCCAACCAATGTTTAGTACCTGCAAAATCATTTTCGGCTTCCAGGTTGACTTGACAGCTTCCCAATACTCAGCACTATAGAAAATGGCAGTGTCATCTGCAAAGCTTATAATTTTGCCAATTTTTTTCGCTGAAGAAGGCAGTTCATATAAATAATGAACAAAATGGGACCAATGACTGTACCCTGTGGAACACCAGACTCCACGACAATAGGTACTACGTTGATGTCCACCACCTGCTTCCGACCAGACAGATAACTTGTCATCGGTTTGTGCGTAGCCCCCTAATTTCATAATCTTCCAGCCTGTCCACCATTATCCTATGGTTGACGGTATCAAATGCCTTCGTCAAGTCGAGAAACAAACACAATGCCATTAATTTCTCATCCATTGCCTTGCACAACTCCGTGAATAATTCCAAGATAGCATCCTCTGTCGATCTTCTCTAAACCCATACTGTTTTTCTGATAAGATATTATTTTTATTTAAGCCTACTACCATAACCTTTATAATTTTCTCAATGATTTTGGATGAATAAGAAATTAATGTGATCGACCTATAATTATTATTCATGTCACTTTCAGATCCCCCTTATGCAATGGTTTGATAACTCCAAGCTTCCAAATGTTCGGAAACTCACCTTGGACTAAGTCAAAGTTAATTATATGGACCAAAGGCGAACATAATTCTTGTGCTACCTCTTTCAGAGTTTTCGATCATATACTGTCGATTCCTGCACTTTTATTCGATTCAAGCTGTTTGATAATGGACAACACCTCAAATTTATTGGTAGGCGACAAGAACAAAGAGTCCTTACAGATATTTCTCCTCTCCTGGTATCCACGTGGATCGTACGATCTATCCCAACCTCGCTGTAAAATTCATTCATTTTTGTAGCTATATCCTTTTTCTCTGTACATACTTCTCCATTTTCAGCTGAATACTATCAATAATTGTTTCGAATTTGGTCTTGCCACAGATTTTATAAACGCACTACCACATATTTTTGGAGACATCCCCATTCTCTTCGATATTCTTCCGTACATACTCCCTTTTCGAATGTTTTATAAGTTTGGAAAGTACTGACTTATATTTTCGGTTATGTAGTTTATTTACACACTTCACTCACTTCTATAGTCGGTCGGTAGACCTTGGAATAGATCTATCATGTTTTTTTATACTAGAACTCAGGATGGCATTGTGAAATGTAGCCAAGGACGCCAAGGGAAACATGATTCAGCGTTGTCAATTCCTACTTATTTTTATAAGGCTCTATAGTCTGATTTAGTTATATACGTAACTACTACTTCAAGTGGAACTTACAACGTCACGTATTTATCTGACAGAAAAATGAAGATTTACATATTTTAATTATACAGAGTGGAAATTAACTTTCGTGGTTTTATAAAATTGAATGGGTTATATATATATATTATATGGGTTATATATATATATATATATATATATATATATATTTTAACAGTTCCATATATTGGGAGAGAAAACTCACTTTACTCTAAAGAAAATTATAGGGTGTTTCATTGGTGAATGAACATACGGTAAGCTGAGTTAGAGCTACCCTAGACGAGTCCAAAAAACCTATATATGGTGGATCTACTCAATTCCATAACCAAGATACAGGGTGTTCCTTGTATTCACGGATATTTTCATTTGCTCATAACTATGGAACCACCCAGTAAAATCCGTTGATATCGAGAATGCTTACCGAAAATTTCAGGTAAAGATTTGATTCAATATTGAAATTCCACTGAATTCTAAGAAAATTCGGAGTTCATGATGGAATTGAAAAAATTTCTTGTCCTACTAATTGTAAATTAGTGTTTCGTGTTATTTCGTAGGGTTATTTCGAAAAATTTCATGAAAAACATTAAGTTTTAAAAATGTATCAGAAATCAACAACAATTAATAATTGAATGAATTAAGGAATCAGAATCTCCAAAATTAATTACAGAAGATGTTTCAAAGTATACCTGCTTCGTTAAATTGTAATACTTGCCCATCTCAAAATATTACTGACAGTCGATGAAATGTTAACGTCCATGGTTATTTCAAATTTGGATTGGTTTAACAGGAATTTGGACTAAAACTAAATAATTCCTTTATTCCTTCGCCAACGTTTCAGACCTAGTTGGTCCTTTTTCAAGGCTATAATATAAACAGCAAAACATTACCAGACAGTAATCAAAGCACGAACAACCATATACATATAAATAAATAAAATTATTGTTCATATAAACAAATACTTGGAACACTCATTCGAAAATTTTTCATCTTGTTTGATTAGGAATGTTATAACGATATATTAGACTATTGTCTACTGCGCTAAGGTGTTGTGTGTTTTCTCTGAAATTAAAGGTGTTCATCTTGATGTGTATCATCTCAATGACAGTTTTCTTGATCATGTCTGGATTGATATGTGATTCATGGTAGACGGCTCATATATTTTTCCTTCTTATCTCCTTATTTCCCTACTGAGACGAATACACTTAACATTTCAAATATTTCCAAATTCAAAAATAATCGGCAGGATTCAGTTATGGTGATCTATCGGTCCAGGTATACGGTCCACCTCTGTCTATCCACATAGTTGGTGGTAGGTGGACCACTACCATGCTAAAAACACATTTCTGCATTTTTTGGTAGGTTATATGTAAGGCTATCCAAGCCGCCTGCTATAAAGCACGTAATAATCCAAACATGATCCAAAAAACTATCAGTAATATTTTGAGATTGGCGCGAATTTTAATTTGACAAAACGGTGTTACTCTGAAACTCCTTCTGTAATTTATTTTTGAGATTTCTTCTTCAAAAAATATTTAATTATTAATTGCTGTTAATTTCGGATACAAAATTAATGTGTTTCTGGGTATTTTTCGACATATCCCTTCGAAATAACATGAAGCACTAATTTCTTAATAGTAGGACAAGAACTTTTCTCCATCCCATCACGAACTCCGAATTTTCTGAGGATTCAGTGGAATGTCAATATTGAATCACATCTTTCCGTGAAATTTTCGATAAGCAATTCAACGAGCGGCATGAAAAAATAAACTGATTCGAATTGAAAATTTCCCTTTTTTTTCAATTATCCACATCCAATTTTGAAATTTCAATATATAGGGTCCAGTCCAGATTATACTGGTTGGTTCCAAAGTTATGAGCAATTGAAAATATTAGTGAATACAAGAAACACCTTGTATCTTGGTTATGGAATTGATTAGATCCACCATATTGTGACGAGTACGGCCCTGTCTATTCTAAATGTGGCCGAATACTCGTCACGCGTATGAGTCACCCACTTTCGAGAGTATTCCAGACATCGCTGGAAATTCCACACGTGATATAAGGGGAAGCGCGTAGCAGCCCAGGGACCAATTCAGCAGAGTGATTCGTAGCGGAAAGAGTTCAGTGGAAATAAATTAGTGTGCATATAAATTGTGAACAGACTTTGATAGAAATAATTGTTTAGTTATTGGAACAGTAGTGTGTAAATGAGTGTAAATAAATAGTTTAAATATTCTAAACGTTTTGAAAACCAAGAAAACGTTACATTGGTGTCAGGTGTGCGGTTCGACATCGCTCGAATTAAGTACATAAACTCTAGTGATTGAAATTTATGCCAGTGACTACAAGACTGCAGAGCACAATGGAGACGCAAGCAATAATGGAATTCTTGAGTAAACTCAATGAGAAAATGGAAGAAAATTCACGGAAAATGGAAGAAAATTCTCAGAAAATCAATGAGAAAATGGAAGAAAATTCTCAGAAAATCAATGAGAAAATGGAAGAAAATTCACGGAAAATGGAAGAAAATTCACGGAAAATGGAAGAAAATTCACGGAAAATGGAAGAAAATTCTCAGAAAATCAATGAGAAAATGGAAGAAAATTCTCGGAATAGCAATGAATTGGTGAGTCAATTTGCAAGCAAATTGGATGAGAAAATGGAAACCATAAAAGAAAAATTCGATAAAGTTGACGAAAAATTTGACGAAGTTTATATGAAAGTAAATACGAAATTTGATGAAGTTCATGAAAAAGTTGATGGAAAATTTGATGAAGTTTATGAAAAAGTTGATGGAAAATTTGACGAAGTTGACGAGAAATTTGATGAAGTTAGCGGGAAATTTGAAGAAATAACAGGATTAATTGAACAGCATTCTAAAATAATAGAGTCCCTGAAAAGAATGTCAATTGGAAAAGATTATCTGGCTTCATCACACTTAAGCAACATGAAAATAGAAAATAACGGCGAAAGTGGAAAAATGAAGATCAAGCCTCCAACATTTGATGGTAAAGTGCGAAGTAACGAAAAAGCCACGGCATTGATAATAGCTCTAAGAGGAGAGGCTCTTAACATCCTGCAAACGATTCCGGAGAGCCAACAAGCCTGTTATGAAGTTCTAACATCGAAACTTCAGATGAGATATGGTGATGCTCATTTACAACAAGTTTATCATGCCCAAATCAAGAACCGGGTGCAGAAAATAGGAGAAAATCTCCAGGAGTTTGAAGCAGATGTGGCTAGGTTAGTTAGGCTGGCTTATCCAACGGCTCCAGACAGCTTCATTGAACTGCTATCAATCGAAACTTTTGTAGACGGAATCAAGGACGGTGAGACTCAACAAGTTCTGAGACTTGCACGCCCTAAAACCTTAGATGATGCTTTAGCTCAGGCTTTAGAATTCGAGGCAGCGAAGCTGGCGTCGCGTAGAGGACAATTTAGTGTGAGACAAGACAAAGAAATAGACAAATCTGTTGAGGAAATCATTAGAGAAGAAATCAACAGGTTATTGTGTACGAAGAGAGAGGATGCTGTGTGCTGGTACTGTAAGGAAAGTGGGCATATTAAAAGCAGAAAAAGAGCCACAGCAGGGAAATTGAAAAGGGTCGGTGATAAGGGGCATAAACCGACGCAAGCTAAAAATGCCCAGTGATGAGCACAGTTGCCTCGAACAAGATCAAGAAAGATGTAGATGTTTTATCAAGAAGACCATGCCCCGAGAATAACAGCCATTGCTCACGTGTGGCCGATGTGAGACGGACCACAGTAATTGAAGATGACTGGCTACCTCAAGAAATCCAACGGGCACAAGAAGAAGATCCAGACTTGAAAGTAATCCTGAGTTGGAAGAAAAGTGGTAGACGACCTACTTGGGAAGAAGTATCCAGGCTGAGTCAAAATGTTAAGTCGTATTGGGCACAATGGGAAACGATGAAGATCGATAAGAGTCTTCTGAAGCGTTGTTGGGAGAGTGACGATGGATCTGAACAGAGGCTCCAGTTGATTGTGCCGAAGAGTCGAGTGACAGACGTTTTGACCAGATTACATAATGGAACTTCAGGTGGACATTTTGGGATTACTAAGACGCTAGAAAAAGTCAGGCAGCGGTTTTATTGGATAAACTGTAAGAAAGACGTTAAAGACTGGTGTAGGAGATGTAAAGCTTGTGCTGCAGCTAACGGCCCTTATGGTAAAGGAAAGGCTCGAATGAAGCAATATAACGTTGGATCTCCCATGGAACGAGTAGCTATCGACATCGCGGGTCTCTTTCCCGAAACAGATCACGGAAACAAGTACATTTTGGTAGCAATGGACTATTTTACCAAATGGGTCGAAGCGTACGGTATTCCTAATCAAGAGGCGAGTACGGTTGCCGATAAATTGGTCAAAGAATTCTTCTGCAGATTTGGAATACCTCTAGAGCTGCATTCTGATCAAGGCCGAAATTTCGAGTCGACATTATTCCAAGAAGTTTGTAGGAAATTTGGGATTAATAAGACAAGAACAACAGCTCTACATCCCCAATCAGATGGCATGGTAGAACGAATGAATAGGACCATGGGAAAACATCTTGCCAAGGTAGTCTCCGATCACCAGCGGGACTGGGACGAATATTTACATCTATTCACCATGGCATATAGATCTTCAATTCAAGAGTCTACCAAGGAAACTCCAGCCAATATAATGTTCGGCCGGGAAATTAGACTACCTTGTGACCTAGAGTTTGGTTGTAAGCCTGGAGAAGATGTAGCCGGGGAGAACTACGTCAGTAAATTGAGGAGTAAGCTAGATTACATTCATGACAAGGTGCGCAATCAAATGCAGCAAGCAAGTGATAGGATGAAAATGCGCTATGACATCAAGGCCATTGAAGGAGGGTTCACCGCAGGAGATCTGGTGTGGTTGTATAACCCTCAAAGAAAAAGAGGATTTTCTCCGAAGCTGCAGAGACAGTGGGAAGGACCGTATGAAGTCATGAAAAGGATAAACGATGTAGTTTACCGGATACGGAAGCTTCCTAGAGGAAACCGAAGGTCGTCCATTTCAATCGATTGGCTCCGTACGCGTCAACACAGGATGACGAAGAAGAAGTACGTTTTATCGAGGTTCCGGCGAAGGAAAGTGACGATTTTCAGGAATTCATGAATAGCTATGGAGGAACACGAGTTGCACGGTTTGGCGTTACAAAGGAAGTTCATCAAGACCTATTTACGGTTCCCGAGGAATACTCTCTTGCTCATTGTGTAGCAGCGGATCTAAGGATGAGTAGAGGAATAGCAAGAGTATTCAGAAATAAATTTGGACGCCAAGAGGAACTGATGAGACAGCAGCCCAGAATCGGAAAATGCCTGAGACTGAAGTCAGAGGGTCGGTTCATTTACTACGTAGTCACCAAACAATACTCATATCAGAAGCCCACCTACCAGAATTTATGGACAGCGCTGCATGGCTTGAAAGAAGACCTTCGATGCTTTGGGATTAGGAAATTAGCTGTTCCCAAACTAGGTTGTGGACTGGATCAACTGAATTGGCGAGTTGTGCGAAGCATGCTTGAAGTAGTCTTCCAAAAGACAGGTATGCAGATCTTGGTATGCAATTTCAACCCAAAGCAAACCGAAAAGTCCAGCAAAACCGTAGATTGCTACTTCCATCAGAGGGGCTACTGTAGAAATGGTAACGATTGCAGATTTCACCACGGTCCTCTGAGGAATTCATGGAATCTGTTCTGGGACAGAACAGGCTTAAGGAGGGGACAGTGTGACGAGTACGGCCCTGTCTATTCTAGAATGTGGCCGAATACTCGTCACGCGTATGAGTCACCCACTTTCGAGAGTATTCCAGACATCGCTGGAAATTCCACACGTGATATAAGGGGAAGCGCGTAGCAGCCCAGGGACCAATTCAGCAGAGTGATTCGTAGCGGAAAGAGTTCAGTGGAAATAAATTAGTGTGCATATAAATTGTGAACAGACTTTGATAGAAATAATTGTTTAGTTATTGGAACAGTAGTGTGTAAATGAGTGTAAATAAATAGTTTAAATATTCTAAACGTTTTGAAAACAAGAAAACGTTACAATATATAGGTTTTTTGGACCCGTCTAGGGTAGCTGTACCTCAGGTTACCGTATGTTCAGTAACCAATTAAACACCCTGTAAAATAGAGTTGATTAAATATTTATCTTATCAGATAATATTATTCCTAATACTTTATATTGTTTCGAACTCCAGCAGAGAATTTACAATGCCGGCCTTGGACACTGTAACTGCCGTGAAAGGAACGTAATATCCTTTTGGCTAATGAGCAAATTCCTTCCAACGGAATCTCTAACCAGCTCCGATATTTGAAATTCAAAGTAAAATCATTGAAGAACTCATTTACTCACTTAATTCTTATATTGATTTGGTGCTTTTTGCGATATTATCGCAAGGTAAACATTTCACTACACTGGACTATTGAAACAGTGATTTTCCACTAGATATTCTTGAGATATTCGATTTCATTCCACTATAAAATTATACACAATTCCATCCTTCCCAATTTCATATTTACCACTACACAATCACTCTTTGTTCATCAAACTTATACATGAATTACATGAAATCAATCAACAAACCTAAAAACGTCAATTGAACTCTATGGAAAGTCGGGTTCATAGACTATCACCTAGCTTCCATATCTGTAGTCTGATCACGAAATAGCATAGACCTAATATAAGTACATTAGTTCTATGCGAAGATTAATATTTCAGTGTATTCTATGGTTCGGATAACTGTAGACCTAATTTAATTTATCGCCCTTAATAGCTCAGGGACTGATCCAAAAAATGAGGTAATTTCTCTAATTTTTATCAGATTTTATATTATTCAACGTTGAACATCTCCAAAACGGTGCGTTTAAGGAGAAATTATAGAGAATAATTAAGTATTCGAAAATGATTGGAGATTCTTATTATGACATAGATAAACTTCATCTGCAATCTTCATGCTAATTTCATATAGTTTTATGAATCGTTGAGTCTATAACTCAGAAACTGTTTAAAGTAGGTTGAAAGTGATTACGCAGAATTTGTGTCATATTTATAGAAAACTTCACACCAAAATTCATCTCATTCAGAGTTACCATTTGATATGCTATAAAAACTTAAAAAGAAAAAATGATTTTTTTTCGGAAATTTTAACAACCTGTATCTTTTTACTGGAACCGAATCTGAAAAAATGGCAAATGAAAATAGTGTTTTATTTGATGAGGAATCAACGGTTGAAATGTATGTGCAGCTTAAAGACTCACCCTGTATATAACAAAATTTGAAATTCCCAGAAAATATAATTTCGGCCCAAACAGCCAACATTGCTGTAATACCTACTAGAGATTGGCAAAATTGAAAATGAAAAAAATTTAGAAAAGCAGTGACGTGAGACCACGTGTTTTACGAGCTTGTTCGAATCAGTTACAACAGCGGTTATTCACGTATAGACCCCACCAAACGCAGCTTTACTTCCTGATTGAAACATTCGGCGATCTTTTTTTATGTGGTCCTCACGAAATTCTGTATGAACCTCAAGCTATTAATTCTTGATCGAGTACTAGATTTCAATTCGATCCAATCTGTATCTTTGGTGATAGTGAAAAAATAGAATTTCGAATGGGTATACATACATCTGCGGAACCATTGGGGGGGATTTTACTCATTCGCGAATCCGCCATCGCCAATTGAGGTCCAAGGCTACTCTACAAATATCAAGTCAAGTTATTTATTTTCAGAATCATTGGGAGAATTTTACCCATTCACGAATTTGAACTTGGTGATTAAACCGAAAATCTACCCTACAAATATCGTTTAGTTATTGTGTTTACGGCCGGCCTAACCGCCAAAAGTTAACAAAATGCCTGCGTGAAGTTGGCGAAAAGTCGTAAGAACAAATTCTGAAACTATGTTGAATATTTAGTAACCTTTTATTTCTAATTTTTTCGTTATAAAATTTTCCATGCATCATCATATTTTTTGAGTCATCCGCAATTCTATGATGGTGCTGACTTCACACTCCGCACCAACAATTTCAGGATGCGGATAAATTTTAATGTTTCAATTTGTTTTTCTGAAAATATCTCGATATTTTTATTAGATCTATTTTTTATTCGCATTTTTAAATAACATTAAGAGCCAACTTCACACTCAACAGTAAAAATCTCTGGTTTCGAAAAAATTCCAATACCAATATTCGGTAACCAAGTTGTTCCAATTTGTTCCATTGAAATTAAGTCAATATCATTTTAAGTTAGAATTCGCAGATTCAAATTCGGTTTCGTCGAAATTAATTTGTCTCATCACTTTTCATAAACCTGTAGAAGCAATAATCTTGAAAGCCATATTGAATCACATTTCACTGGAATTATAACATAGTTCATCAAATGGAATTCTTATTCATCACATGGAATTCATCCCAAAAAGTGATAAAAATATAAGATTAGTATGATCTCATGTAGTTAGTCTGATCGAAATTCACATAGACTTAGGATTCACAAGGTCATTGAAGCTTTATTTTTCAATTACCAACAGAAGGGTTTACACAAAATGGTGTGAAATATTCTCATCCATATAATTCGTGATAAATTTCCCGTGATGCAATAAATAACGTAGAGTTTTTTTCAATCATTAGCGACGTCAATAACAAGAAAATTAATTCAATTCAGTTCATGAAGAATCATCGGATAATCGAATAAAAATATATATTAATCGGATAGTCGAATTGAAACTAAAAAACATATTTCAAGAAATCAATATCATTTGTTAATCGGTCTGAAAATTATATTCGCAATTAATCGTTAATCGCAATGAATCACACTTTCCAGTATCACTCCAGTTTCGTTATATCAAGGTCTCTTCCACTATGTAAAAATTAGTGACTCACCGAAATTTGATTTGTAAGTAGCCAAACCGAATTTCGGCTTGTATTGGTTAGGCCTCTTTCATAAAGAGTGTCGTGCTATTCACGGAACTTCGCAATTTCAAGGTTTATAAAGGTATTTGGGTTTTCCAAACCCAGACTTGTTGTAGGTACTTTCAAGAAGTTCCTTTCTAGAGTAGTTCTCGGAGCTCTTTTACATATTACAGGTGAAGTAATTTCAACACGAAAACCATTCGGCAGATATGGCCAATTGATGAAATCAACCGAGATATTCAGGATCAAAACCTAACCTGAAAATTCTCAAAACAGAATCAAATTTGACCACGGATTCTTCATCAGTGAGTCCAACCTAGTCGTCCGAGACCAATTTCAGCTGAAAATTCGAAAATTACAGACACGCGCTGTTCCCCAGAACAAGAGCGTAAAATAACAGTTTGAAGACCCATGCGGCATTTTTAGAAGACCATATGAAGAGAAGATTGCAAAATATTATTCAAAGAAAATTCAATCAAACGATCATCACGAAATTTTGAACAAATTTGCTCATCAGCATTTACCAACTAGTTACCGAGTTGTTCCATGATCGGAAAATAAAATTTTGAAAATACAAATTAGATCGAATTGAAATCCAGAATTTCATCGAAAAATGACAGTTCGGGGGTTCATACAGAATATCATGAGAATAATATGATCAGAAGATCACAAAATATTGGATATTTGAAAAAGGAAAAATTTGAATTTTTTCTTCAAATTGTTCTAATAACACGATCACCACGAAATTTCGCACAAAGTTTTCCGTCTGCATTTTCAAACTAGCTGCCAAGTTTCATTTTGATTGAATGAGTATTTGTCGGATTATCCGGAAAAACAAAGATATCGAGAAAAAACCACGTTTTTACGATCGCCGTTAGGCCGACTGTAAAAACAATAACTTCCAGAAGAAAAGACTCACAAACTTGATATTTGTAGAGTACGTTCGAGGCACGATTAGGAAGATCGAATTCGTGAATAGGTAAGATCCGCCGAATGATTTTTCAAATACATCTACTCAAAATTTTATTTTACCCAAATTTCTGAAAATATGGGCAAGATTGAACTGAAATCTAGTGTGTAATTTGAAAATGACAGCTTGAAGGTTCATGTAGAAGTTCGTAAGAATAATATGACTAGAAGATTACCATATATGACAGTTTTGGAATTCGAACATGTGCGCAAAAGCTTCTGACTTTACGTCAGTGCTTCTCTAAATTTTCATAAGAATTCAAATTTCTCAGAAACAGTAAACTTTTCACCCAAGATGTGGCACATTATTATGAATTTTACCAAACAGGCTATCTAATTATGCAATATACTGTGTGTAGACATTCGGAAGTAGTAGGCTGTTCACGGTGTTACCGCAATTTGATGCGGCCTGAAAATATTCCAGAGAAAAGGTTCATTGCATAAAACCGCCAAATGCAAGTGTCCAGCACAAAATTATGATCCGTTCTCTGTAAACGTCTAATAGGCCATCCACTGTGGGACATCCTGTGTGTGTATATACAAGGCTGGTTATGTCAGTAGGAAAGATACGAAATTCAAAATTATTCTACAAGATGACATATAGAAGAAAATTTTCTCTATGAATAGTAAAATGAGTACGCTCTGGGATCCGCCTGCATTGCATGCTCCGAGATCAAATATCGAACAATCATCTTCCTGATGTCATTTTTAAAACTTAATACATAAAATAACGTAATGCACTTAAGAAAATTGAATGAATCTCATTTCTATGAGTTGCGTAGTTTTTTTTATATGGCCATTCAAAACTGCGCATTATGATCTATTAGTATTTTTTGCGTTATTCCGGAACGAAAAACGATACCGAATTAAAAACGCTTCAAATTTTACAAGGGCCTTCCATTTGCTCGGCTTTTAACTCATTTGTTCTGGGGAACAGCACGTTATCGTCTCGTCTGTAATTACCGAATTTTAAGCTGAAATCGGTCTCAAACGACTACGTTGGACTCCCTGCTGAAGAATCCGTGGTAAAATTTAATTCTGTCCGGCCAGCCGTGTGTGCTGTAACTCTTGAAAAGAAGGACCTAAAGTCTTGAAATTTTAAGGTTAGATTTTGATCCTGAATATCTCGGATAAGTTCGTTAATGAGCCAAATCTGCCGGATGGTTTTTGTGTTACAGCCATTTAAAATTTTGATATTTCAATAAATCGAAAAATATTTATCTGATCGTAATGAAACTTATTGGTTGGAAAGTGAACAGTGTCATTAAGAGGAATTATCCATAGAAAATATGTTTTTTTAAAACTTTTCTTATTTCATTTGAATATCAGTGAAATTTCCAAGTCGCCATTTCGCAACGTGAACAAGCGGGTAAAAGCTGCTGACTTCACGTCAGTGCTTTTCTAGATTTTTGAATTTCCAACATATTTTTTCCATACATTTTGAATTATACTTCCATTCCTTTGACAATAGTTTCCGTATATTTCATAGAAATATCCTAATTTTCCCTTACCTACCAATTAATTTCAACTCGTACGAAATTTTGCGAGAGAGTTGAAAACGGTATTCTAAATTTACCCACCGAATTTAAAATTATTTGGATACTAGGGATTTTGGGATATGAAGGGCACCCGCAGACACGGCGACTTTCTAACGATAGTCCCCTACTTGTGTGGCCGCGTTCAGGTTATACACACGGATGATCGACGTGCCGACATGCAGACGTCAGATTTGATAGATCGGAGCATACAAAGCCAAGGACACGCAATTCGTAACGTTCACAAACGCGGCGACTATCGCTCGTGAAGTGGCCGTGTTTGCGGTCGCCCTCACGACTCGAATTGTGGCCCGGATGCGGCTTCTTATAGATAGCGACTAAGGGCCGGTATTATAAATCTTAACTGATAGTTTTGACAGTTGTCGTAGGACATAACTGTCAAAATTGCCAGTTGAAGTTAAAGTTGAGTTTTATAATACCGGCCCTTAAAGCTGTAAGCACCGAGTGAGTGTACCGAACGCGGCCCCACAAGTAGCCGAGTGTTCGAGAATCTATGTGGCGGCTACTAACGCGGCGAATATATCTCGAAAGTGGCCATGTGTGCGACCGTCCTGATTGGATGCGTTATCAGCTCGCTGCCACAAATTGTGGCCCAGGCGCGGCTTCTATAGTCACCGTGTGTGCGGGCGCCCTAACACACACGGTGACTTTCGAGCGATAGTTGCCGCGTTGGACGAGGAATGGATAATAACGAGTAACAGAAGAAGACAGACAGGAGCATATGCAGATTCGTAACAAATTCGAAAAGAAGCAATAAATAAGCAGACGGGATCCGAAACAAAACATTCACGAATGTGCTGTATTTTTTCATAGGAACAAAAATAAATCCATCGAACATATAATCGAACCAGTAATAGATATAATACAAGAACACAAAATTTTAACTTGCCAATAAACAGGTTAACATTGAGTGAGAAACATCCTGAATATAGCTGTATAAGAATTTTCAGTCTTAGGAATATTAGTAGTCCAAAATTTTTAAAAATAAAACTAAATCATTGGTTGTAAATCATGAACCGTATGAATTAGGAGATTTTAGGAAATTTAGCTGATTAGTTTGATCGTAGGACACTATTTCATTTCAGATTGTTATCTGGTAATCTCATCTGAAATGAAGATATATTATTATTATTATTACAAAAAGAAACGTATCCATCAATCATGTAAAAGACCACAAGACGATGAAAAACGTGATACCACTAAGAGATGGAAGAATTATATTATAGTGCACAGACAAAACGAAGCAAAAAAAATTAATCAAATTCTCAAAATCAATAAGGACATACAGGGTCTTTCACGAGGAACCTCACCCATATTTATACGGGAAACTACTGAACGTATTTTCATGAAATTCAGCACTTATAAGTATTTCACGATGCTGATGAAATCTAAAATATTTTCAAGGCATGAGCACTCCCGGTTTTTCCGGAAATGACGTCAACTACCGTTTTTCAAATTAGAACACCATTTTTTTATTGCAGAAATAGATTCCTTAGAAAATTTCAATTTATTTTGATGTAACATTTTTCAGTTTTGGTTGGAAAATTCTCTCTGAGCGGGAAAATTCGAAAAAAAAATCGAAAATAGAGCTCCGCTGAAACAAGAATAACTTCGAGATTTTTGGATGGAAAATTTTCATTTTTGGGATTTTTCAAGATGTAAGATTGATGTATCCACATTAGAAATCGAAATCGCGATTCATGATACAGGGGGTGAAAAAATCGCTTTCAAAGTTAGGGATGACAAAATCGTGAAAAATCAATTTTTTCAAATTAGAACCCCATTTTTTTATTGCAGATATTGAATGTACGTTAAAAAATAATGTGAGTGTATGCATCACACTTGCCCTAAAGTGGATATTTTCTGAGTTATTCACAAAAAACTGTTTTTCGTCTTGAATTTTCAGCTATTTATTTTCCCTTCACGCCAAAAAGATGACATTTTCAGGAACTGTTACTTAAACCATGTTTTAGATTTTACTACCCTAATATGCAAGAGAAAAAAGTTACAGGTTGTTCCTAAATAGATGGCGAATTTGGATTCGAATTTGTATCGGAAACCTCTTTATTTCAACTAATCGGCCATCGGTTTTCTCTCCAGTGATAAATAAATAATTCCTTATGAACCATATGCAAAAACTTACCATGTCTTACATTATTTTTTTTTAATGATAGATATCATTAATTACATCTGCCAAATTCCTCTTTATTCAGTAGCATTTTGTGTTTACTATTAATTTGGTGATAATTCGTATTAAGTTATAAAATCGATCACTATGCCTAATTTTACCAATGAAGATTATTTAAATCTCATTCTACTTCATGGAGAATGTAATAAAGTTGTAGATAGAACGATTCGACTGTTCATTGAGAGGTTTCCTGACCGACCCAGACCAACGAGAGATACCATTAACAGAACCATGACAAACTTGAGAAATGTCGGATCTTTCGTTAAGAAAACTACACACAGAGAAAAAAGTGTAGTAGAAGATGAGAACAACGAAATTACAGTTCTTGCATATTTTCGTGTGAATCCTCAAAATTCTCTCAAAGATGCCGAGATTGATCTGGGATTATCTCAATCGAGTGTTTGGAGAATATTAAAAAAACATAAAATGCACCCATATAAATTCAATAGGGTACAGCATTTGAAGGAAACTGATTTCGTCAGGAGAACAGAGTTTTGCGAAGCTATGATGATTCGATTTCAAGAGAATGAAAACTTTTTGGACTGTATAATTTGGACAGATGAATCTAAATTCACAAAGAATGGTTCTTTCAATAGGCATAACAGTCATTATTGGGATGAAGAGAACAACCACCACTTCAGACAATGGAACTTTCAAGAGACCTGGAGTTTCAATGTTTTTTGCGCCATCAAAAATAATGCAATTCTCGATGTTCACATTTATGATGGGACTTTAACTGGTAAGATAGAACACTACACATGTTTGCATTATTTAAAGAATGTTCTCCCTTAGGAGATAGATATTCTGACATATTGACTCAAATAATTGAGCCGCTAGTACAGAACCATAATGACTTATGGTATCAACAAGATGGCGCGCCTCCACACAATTCACTCAATGTGTCAAATATCCTCTACAGGCTATTTGAAGATCGATGGTTGGCGAACAATGGTCCACATCTTTGGCCACCACGTTCTCCCGATTTAACTCCTTTAGACTATTATGTTTGGGGTAGGATAAAAAATATTGTCTACTCAACTCCCCTGACTGATAAAGAGGACTGCATAGAACGAGTCAGAAATGCGTTCAGGTTTGTTTAGATTTTTAGATTCATAGTTTTGAAATTCAATTTGGTTTTTAAACACTTTTGCAGATCTCTTCCTCCCGATGAAATAAGAAGAGCAACGCACGAAGCATTCGTGAGACGTATAAATAAATGTCTAGAAATTAACGGTCAAAACTTTGAGTATCTTCTCTAGTTATAACTGCGAGAGTTTGCCATGGTTCTCCTAATAGTAACTTGAAGTCGGTTTCAAGAAGGGGTGAAAAATCTACAGCATGGTTCAAATAACAGTTCCTGAAAATTTCATCTTTT
Organism: Myrrha octodecimguttata; assembly: GCA_958510865.1. NCBI lineage: Eukaryota > Metazoa > Arthropoda > Insecta > Coleoptera > Coccinellidae > Myrrha > Myrrha octodecimguttata. The sequence continues at coordinate 16,081,771 of OY294056.1, forward strand.
TGGCGTGAAGGGAAAAGAAATAGCTGAAAATTCAAGACGAAAAACAGTTTTTTGTGAATAACTCAGAAAATATCCATTTTAGGGCAAGGGTGTGATGCATACACTCACATTATTTTTTAACGTAGATTCAATATCTGCCATAAAAAAATGGGGTTCTAATTTGAAAGAATTGATTTTTCACGATTTTGTCATCCCTAACTTTGAAAGCGATTTTTTCACCCCCTGTATCATGAATCGCGATTTCGATTTTTAAAGTGGATACATCAATCTTACATCTTGATAAATCCCAAAAATGAAAATTTTCCATCCAAAAACCTCGAAGTTATTCTTGTTTCAGCGGAGCTCTGTTTTCGATTTTTTTCTCGAATTTTCCCGCTCAGAGAGAATTTTCCAACCAAAACTGAAAAATGTTACATCAAAATAAATTGAAATTTTCTAAGGAATCTACTTCTGCAATAAAAAAATGGTGTTCCAATTTGAAAAACGGAAGTTGACGTCATTTCCGGAAAAACCGGGAGTGCTCATGCCTTGAAAATATTTTAGATTTCATCAGCATCGTGAAATACTCATAAGTGCTGAATTTCATGGAAATACGTTCAGTAGTTTCCCGTATAAATATGGGTGAGGTTCCTCGTGAAAGACCCTGTATAGACCTAAAATTAAACAAACAAAGAAAACCTACAATATTGATAACAGGAATTACTCAAGGATATACCGATGATGAACTGATTGTATATAATTAATGAGAACACAAACATAGACGGGAATACAATGAGACATCACACAAAAATAGTGACGAGAAGAAGATTCAGAAATCCATACGAAGAAAATATTAATATACAGACGGACACACAGATAGCTAATCTTAACTAAAGAATTGAATAATGTACATGGATCTACATCGAGTCAGAGGTGATAGGAGTAGCATTGTACTATAACTGTCAAAAGTACGGACATGTATTTACACATTGCAAAGAACAAAGCATGTTTTAGAAATGTGCAGGAAAACATGTAGGGAGGCAATGTCAAGAAAACATATTGGACTATCCAAATTGTATACAGGATGGATTTACAAGAGAATTGCGACATCCCACTGCCCGTGACAGAAAGTGCCCGGTATATGAAAGAAAAGACAGATAGGCTAAACAGACAATAGACTATTCTCAATGACGCTAAAAATAATAAACTCGGACAGAGGAAGAGAAGCTGATGAAAGAAATGAAGGAGGAGGACATAGACATTGCACTGGTACAAGAACCTTATCACACACATATTCAAGATGGGGAAGACACGAGGCATAAACATGACAAAGGGGCAAAAACACAAATTTTAACAAAAACACCATGACCAACATAATGACAAGACGAGACTTGACGGATGGAAATAACAAAAGAGAGGTGACACAAGAAAAATACGACAATATCATTAAGACGATGAATCTAAGGGATAAGAAAACAAACGATTCTCAGAGTTCACGAGCAAGCTAAAACGCACAACCAAAAAACATCTGTTGGGGGATACATACATGTGCATAATATGGTCTGGGGGGATCAAACACGGACAAAAAAGGGAAAAAATCAATGAACTATGGCGAATACGTATGAATTACACAATGATGAAAGATAACCTTCAACATTTTCAGGACCAAATGGAAGCAGCAAGTTCACCGAAGACCTGGAGGAACAAAATACGGATGGACAATGGACAATACAGAATGCCCAGGATCTGGAGACGGCTGCGGAGAAATACCAGGAAATGTGCTCGAGAACATGCAGGAAACATATAAGGGTAAGCGAAGAGGATTACGCGTAAAAATGGTGGGCGGATAAACTACAACACCCATGGAGCAAATGAAGAAAGATGAGACGCGAAACACAGAGAACAAAATGGAAACAAAAATTTAAGAAATATATAGATCTAAGAAACATAAATAAAAAATTAAATAAAATGGACACAATATAGAAACAAATATCAGACATAAATAAGGAAAACAAAAAATCAATGAGAACATTATTACGGAAAATGGGGAATAATACACAGTGGATGAAAAAGAGAAGAACCTATTGAACAATTATTTTCCGGATGGCGAAGAGGAGGAAGACACAAAAGTGATAAGAGAGTAAAGAGAGAGAGAAAACCAAGATACGGTGAGGACAAGGAACTCGACACAAATAAACCAGAAGTACAGCACACAATTATGGGAATTAAGAAGGGACAGAGCGTGGGAAAAGATAGAATACCGAATGAGACGATGGCATATACAATGCCATGAGAGACACAATAACAGACTTGTACAAGAAATGTTTGGAAATGGCTAAATTTTCAAGGATCTGGAAAGAGGCTAATGTAGTATGAATACCCAAAAGGACCTTTGGAAAGATACTAGACACAATAATCAATAGGAGGCTACAGGGACGGACGATCAACAACGGACGCAGTTGACAAGCTAATAATAAAAATAAGGACGAATAAACAAAATTATAGACACCAAATTATAATTGTCTTAGATCTAAAGAATGCATACAACATGCTCATGGGTGCGATATATTGGAGCAGAGCTGGAAAGAGCAAATGTACCAAGGAAGTGAAGACAAAACTGCGAGGACTTCTTGAAAGACAAGAAGTTATCATGTGGAAGGTTAACGAAGAACATGGAGAAGGGATGTCCGCAGGGTGCGAACGGAGGATCGTCACTTTGTCGTCTAGTGATACAAGGATGGTCTCGGTTAATGTATGTGGCGAATGAAGAATGAAAGAGAGAAGAATCACAGAGGAAGGACATAGACATAGAATAAGTAGATGACATAGGGACAGTACAAGCATATGCGGACGATCAGGTGGCTATACCGTACGAGAAATCGGCAAAAAAGAACGACAGGAATTGGGACAGGATATGAGAAGGATTCAAAAGGTGCAAATTAAACAAAACGTAGAACAGAATAAATGGGGGAGATATCAAGGAAATATGAACATAATAAAGAGTTTTTAAGGCATCTAAATCTTCCGTTGTCGTTACTGTGAGCATGCGCAGAGGACTGTTTCTGCTCCGTTAACTTTAATAATGATAACGGATTCCGTAATTTACGGATGAATAACGTTTTGGTTATGGATATGGTTATCGATATGGTAAAAGGACGCCACTGCCAAACTTTGCAGCTTTTCGGAAATTAAATTATTCTGAAACCTGAGATCTAATTGGTTACTGAAATATTTAACTTTCAGCTCCGAATAGAAACCCTTTTTACCCTGAACCGATTGAGAATTCGTAATAGTGATAGGAATTGGTTTCACGGAGAAGAAAGAGCTCCAGTATTAATAAATAACATAATCACAAGGACAAATATCCGTCGATAAATCAACAAATATTCCCCCTTGATTAGAGCTTATCATCCAATCAACCAAAACACCTACACCGAAGAAGCGGATCCAAGTAGAATGACTACAGCTGTTTCACAATTGTTATTGATCGTCAGGTCAACTTAACTTGAATAAACCGCAGAGAGTTTTATCGATACTTGTTACCTTTCAGACGCACCGCTGCAGTTTAACAACGTACGGCGCGCCATCTGCCAGGAGCATCTTGCGAGTCCCACCCCCGAGTGCAGAATACTTTGATCGATATGTATGACGTTCATCCTTTTGTCGCAGGTGTGTATGTGTTTTGGTTGATTGGATGATTAGCTCTGATCAAGGGGGAATATTTGTTGATTTATCGACGGATATTGGTCCTTGTGATTATGTTATTCGTAATAGTTTTTTGTATTTCATAGTATTATTGTTCAAAATTCAAATACTAGGTTTGAATATTCTGAATCCTCGTAACCAATTCACCTGCCCCGGAATTTCAAATAATAATATAATATATCGTTATCCCGATATCCCGCAGAAACAACGATACCGAAGAAAAATCACGAAATTTTGCATATTTTTGCGTGCATGTTCTAGAGGAACAGCGTGCTATCGTTTTGTCCAAATGTCTGTAATTTTCGAATTTTGAGCCGAAAATGGTCTCGGTTGGACTAACTGATGACGAATCCGGTGTCAAAATCAATTCTGTCCGGCCGGCCGTCACCACGATTACGGGCGTACGGAGGATCCTATCAACTTGAAAAATTCAGGTTGGGTTGCACTTTAGAATACGAAGGCTAAGTTTGTTAGGGGGCCAGAATAGGTCTAACGGTTCCGAAGTAATAGCCATTTGAAATTTTGGGATTAATTTCCTCATCTTTCAGGAACCACCCATACGACTGGATTGAAACTTGACTGTTAGTTGGAGCATAAGAACGCACAACTTTTCCGGAATTTCGTTGAGATCACACTGTCAGTGAAAACTGAAAAATGTTCATTCGAAAACTATTCATTGCATTATATTTTACAGCAGTGTACCAAATTTCATTTCGATACTAACACAATTTCTGGAAATAAATATATAAAATTTCGTGTGTGTTTTTTTTTTCTCGATATCGTTGTTTTTTCCGGCTTAATTCAGAAAATACTGATTTAATCGGAATGAAACTTGGCAGCTAGTTTGAGAATGCTGATGGACAACACTGTGCTCTTCTGATCATACTGTAACGTTTTCTTCGTTTTATCAAAACGTTCAGAATAATTAAACTATTTATTTACACTTATTTACACACTACTGTTCCAATAACTAAACAACTTATTCTATGGAAGTCTGTGCACAATTCATTTCCACACTAATTTATTTTCACTGAATACTTTCCGCTACGAATCACTCTGCTGAATTAGTCCCTGTGCTGCTCCGCGCCTACCCTTTCATCAATCGTGGAACTTCTAGCTATTACTAGAACGCTCTAGAAAGAGGCGGGTGATTCGTAGACGTCTGGAGCTTTCTGGAATATACTAGCACAGACAGGGCCGAACTCGTCGCAATATCATCTTCATGATATTCTGTACGAACCTACGAACTGCCATTTTTCGATAAAATACTGGATTTCACCCATTCACGAATTTGGCCTTCGTAAATATTAGTCAAGGTCCAAACCTCCTCCACAAATATCGAGGTTCTTAGTTGTTTCTTTCGGTAGTTATTGAGTTTACGGTCGGCCGTTGGGCCAAATTCCGTGACAATCGTATCATAAGAACACTGAAAAAAATTTTCAACTTTTTTTTCGAATATTCAATATTCTGTGATCTTCTTCCTCATCAGATTATCCTTATTGAATTCTGTAAGAACCTTCAAACTTTCATTTTTCGATGAAGTACTGGATTTCAATTCGATCTGATCTGTATTTTTGGAAATATTGGGAAAATAAAATTAAAAGTATTTGTAATAAAAATTCCAAATTTTCGAAAGAAAAATTATTTTCCACTTCCACAATCCTAGCGAAATTTACAGAATATTGCCGATCGGTATTCAACGAGTAGGCACGTAGTCCAAATCTAAAGCTCAATTTATACATTTTAACGCGCTTGTTCTAGGAAACAGCCCGTTATCATTTCGTCACGATGTCTGTAATTTCCGAATTTTGAGCCGAAATTGGTCTCAAATGAATAGGTTGGACTCACTGATGAGGAATCTGTGGTCAAAATTGATTTCAGGTTAGATTAACATCCTGAGTATCTCGGTTAAGTTCGTTAATGGGCCAAATCGGCCGAATGGTTTTTGTGCTACAGCCATTTGAAATTTTGATTTTTCAATAACTCGAAAAATATTTATATGATCGAGATGAAACTTGGATGGAATATGAACAGTGTCAAAAAGAATTATCCATGGAAAAATTCGAAAAAAAACATTTAGAACATTTTTTTGAATTTTTTTTTTGCAATTTCTTTATTTCATCGAAATTTCCAAGTGTCACCATTTCGCAATGTGAACAAGCGCGTAAAAGCTGCTGACTTCAAGTCAGTGCTTTTCTAGATTTTCGTTCTCGTTGCCATTTTGAGCTGACGTTCCCGCTGATGTTCCCGTTGGCCGCTCGCGTTTCGAAACGAACTATACTGCATTTATAAGCTGGATTTATAAGCTTTTCGTTCCCGTTCCCGTTCGCAGCTAACGTTCCCGTTGACCGCTGGCGGTTCGAAACGAACTATACACCTTTTATAAACTTGACGTTCGCCGTTCGGCCAGTTCGCGTTATGAGGTTTTATAGAGGTCAAATATCCTGTGAATTTGGGTTTCCTTCGTTAAAGTTGGAAGAATATAACCAAACCAAGCGTAACTTATCAATAAACAAACTAATCTCCGAATTATAAGTGCATCCTAACCTCACTATATTGGTTAAAATACGAACGGGAACGTCGAAAGATGAAACATGGTCATCTCGAACGGCAGCGGAAAAAACAGGAGAGCGGCACATTATCAGTCAGCTGACGCAGCTGCGGACTTTATAAATGCCCCTGCGCATTTAGTGCATTTTAACTTTGAACGGGAACGTCAACTGCGAACGGGAACGTCAACTGCGAACGGGAACAGGAACGTCGAGTTTATAAATCCGGCTATAAACTTGACGTCCTCCAGTTCACGTTTATGATGTTTTATAGAGGTCAAATATCCCGTGAATTTGGGTTTCCTTTGTTAATCCAGCCAAATTAGGGAATCATGAATGAATGATTTGAATATTCGAGTATTCATTGAATAATTATTCGAATAATTTGGGTCCGCATTATTCATGTATTCACGAGTATTCACTGCATAGTTGAATAATCAATAAATAGTTTTTATTCATGAATATTTCATGAATGGTTTTTACTCATGGATTCTCAACGAATAGTTGACTATTCGATGAATAGTTGACTATCCACTGAATAGTTTTTATTCATGAATAGTATAATATTCACTGAATCATTGAATAGATGAATATTTCGTGAATGGTTCGATGTTCATTTATCCATGAACATCGTTACTTTTCATAAATATTAATTTATTCAGGATTGCTGATGGGTAGTTAGAGTAATCCATCACCCATAAAATTACGATTGGAAGTAGACATTTATTAGACTATTAAGGAACAATTAGAACAAGTTTATGTGATATTCATATTTTGTTATGTATATTTCGTTACTGCAGCTTCTATCTTGCAACATTTTCAGAAGTTTGAACACTGAAGATTCAATACATAATACAGGGTAAATAAATAAATTCGATATAGAAGGGAGATGAATACATTTTTGAATATTTTTGCGGTTCAGTTCAGGTATCACTTGAAAAGGATAAATATTTGGAATAATGGGAAATTGCAAGGTTCAGTTTGGTCATTCATTATTTTCAGATTAACTCTATTCAGGAATTTGAAAATTGTTATTACTATCTGGATTCTGGAGTTTCAATACTATATCGAATATGATAACCTTTATTATTTTGTGATAATTATTTGTACCTGAACAATTGTCCTGTATTGTGTGAGTTCAGATGTCTGAAAATAAATGATTGTTCGAAAGTGCAGTAACAAAATGTCTACATTACATAATATGAATATCAAAATATTCGTTCGTTGTAAATCACATGAAGCTGTTTTAATCACTCTGAAATAATGAGTTAATTTTTCACACTTTTATTCGTAATTTTACGAATGATGAATTACTCTACTCACTACTCATCAGCAGTCCTGAATAGATTAATATTTATGAACAGTGACGAATTCTAATCAATATCCAACTATTCACTGAATAATACTTAACTATTCAACTACTCAGTGAATAACATAATCACAAGGACGAATATCCGTCGATAAATCAACAAATATTCCCCCCTGATCAGAGCTAATCATCCAATCAACCAAAACACCTACACCGAAGAAGCGAATCCAAGGAGAATGACTACAGCTGTTTCACAATAGTTATTGATCGTCAGGTCAAGTTACCTTGGATAAACCGAAGAGGGATTTCTCGATACTTGTCACCTTTCAGACGGACCGCTGCAGTATAACAACGTACAGCGCGCCATCTGCCAGGAGCATCTTGCGAGTCTCACCTTCGAGTGCAGAATACTCTGACCGATGTGCTTCATGTGATTCTGCACTCGATGGTGGGATTCGCAAGATGCTCCTGGCAGATGGCGCGCTGTACGTTGTTATACTGCAACGGTCCATATGAAAGGTGACAAGTATCTAGTGATCCCTCTGCGGTTTATCCAAGGTAAGTTGACCTGACGATCAATAACAATTGTGAAACAGCTGTAGTCATTCTCCTTGGTGTAAAGGTTTTGATTGATTGGATGATTAGCTCTGATCAGGGGGAAATATTTGTTGATTTATCGACGGATATTCGTATTTGTTAATATGTTATTTACTATTACTGGAACTCTTTTTTCTGCGTGAAACCAATTCCTTTCTTATTCAGTGAATATTCTACTATTCATGAATGAAAACTATTCACTGAACAGTCATGAGTAAGAAGTATTCATTGAATATTCATTAATGAAAACTATTTAATGAGTAATTCATGGGTTCGAATGAATTATTCGAATAATCGAATACGTTTTTGAATGAATATTCGAATACAAAAAAGGGAAAAAGTAGCCCTAAGCCAAACCACGTGTACCTCATCAATAAACAAACTGAACTCTGAATTAGGTGCATCCTAACCTCGATATATTAGTTAAAAATTTGAACAGGAACGTCAAAAGATGAAACATGGTTATCTTGAACGTCAGCGGAAAAAGCATGAGAACGGTACATCAACAGTAAGCTGATGCAGCTGCGGACTTTATAAATGCCCCTTCGCATTTAGTGCATTTCGACTTCGAACGGGAACGTCAACTACGAAAGAGAACGTCGAGTTTATAAATCCAGCTTTATCACGATAGTTTTTTTGAGATATTGAGGAAATAACCTCAAAGTTTCGAATAGCCAAGAAGTTTGCCATATTCATTTTCCAATATCTCCTGAAATAAACAATCGAACTAAAATTTCAAGCACTCTTGTTGGCAATTGACTCGAAGGTTTGTGCCGAATTCAATTGAAATCTGATAACAAGTATCTGAAAAGAGAAATCTGGAATTCGAAAACAATTTTTTTTCACATTTTTCACCTTTCTCATTCTCAGGTCATTTCGATTTTATGTCGCGCGACGGCATTCTAGAACTACTAACGAAGTTTCAGTCTGATCACGTTCGTACTTCTTCGCATATAGAGAAAATAACCTAAATTTTTTCAAATAACATAATAATTTCACATTTTTCCCTTTATATCTCCGAAAATAAATATTGCTCCGAATCTGAATTAGTGTTGTTGACATTGACTTCAAGGTCTGTGCCAAATTTCACTGAAAATTGATCAATAGTCTCCGAAAAAAATTTCGAATAATTTTTCTTTAATGTTTCAAAAAATAGTTCCACACCGAATTTGGAAATAAAATGCGCGTTGGTATTTTACAATTCAGCAAGAAGTTTAAATCTGATCGAATCAGCACTTTTTGAGATATTGAGGAAATAACATCGAAACTTCAAATAAAAACGAAATTTGACATATTCGGCTCCCCATATCTCCTAAAAGGAATACAGGACCGAATTGAAATTGTAATCACGTTTTAAATATTAGCTTCAAGGTCTATGCCCAATTTTATTGAAATCTGATGAAAAATTTCCGAGAAAAAAAATCTGATCCCTTCAGTACTTTTTGATATCGAGGATTTAATTAACATTGTGAAGTTGTAATTGTGAAATGCAACATAAATACATCAAGAGACGGAGAAATGCAATTTTGGATATATTATGGTGATGATTTCATATTGTAGCCAATTCTCAAAATTCAATTAGTCATTACAAGAAATAGAAAAATATGTGGAATCTCTGAGAGAAGGTAAACAGTTTGGATACTTATTCAATTTGTTTTGTATGATTCATTGAATGAGATCACTATGATGAAAATAATTCTTATATATTATCCACTACCATCTCCCTATTAGCCATATAAAACCAATTAAAGCAATTCATTATGTGATGTGATAGGTTGCATGAAATATTGCAAGTTTTTAATATTGATGCACCAAAGAACACTCTATTTTCTCAATTGAATTGCCTACCCAGAGAAGAAATTTTTTCTTCGGCATAATTTCATTTGCAATATATTTTTGATTGGGTTTATATTTGGTTAAAGAATATGCCGAATAATAATGTAGTATTTTGCTTATCTTCAACATACAACTCTATTCAAAATATTACTGAAAAGTTTTCTTCAATCTGTGTTTTGTTCATTCCATGCATATTTTCTATTTCATTTTCAGCCATTGGTTTCGGGGAATAAGAGGACCACCATTCTTCTTGCTTCATTTTCAAAATTTATACTTATTATAAATAATATCCCTGATGCCGATTCTTCATACCTCCAAAGCCAAGGTTCAATGATAAATACTGTTATTTTTTCTTTATATCGTTTTTACGTGCTTGTTCAAGGAAACAGCGAGTTATCATTTCGTTACGATGTCTGTAATTTTCGAATTTTGAGCCAAAAATGGTCTTTGCGTTGAACTCCCTGAAGAAGAATCCGTGGTCAAATTTAATTGTCCGTATGTGCTCTAACTTTCAAAGGAAAGAACTTAGCAACTCGAAATTGTGAGATTAGGTTTGGAGTCTAAATATCTCGGTAAAGTTCGTTAATGGGTGGAATAGGTTGAATAGTTTCTGAGTTGGGCCCATTTTGAAATTTTGAGGTTAATTCCTCGATATATCATGAAGTATTTACACGATCGAATTGAAAATTCGTGGACAGTTTTGGAATACCAGTGCGCAACTCAGAACAAAATTTTGTGTGGATCCAGTTGTTGGAAAATTAAAGAAAAAATTTTATGCGAAAATTTTAGAAATTTTTGATGAAAAGTTATTTTTCTCTGGAAATATTGATTACATTCCTATGAAGTTCGGCACAAACCTTAAAGTCAACATTTGACAACAATGTTACAAATTTCAATACGATCCGATATTTACTTTCGCAGATATAAGGGAAAAATGTGCCAAATTTCGTTGTTATTTTAAAGTTATTTCCGCAATATCTCAAGAAGTACAAATGCAATCAAATTGAAACTTCGTAATCAGGTGGAGTTACCAACACGCAACTAGCTGCAAAATTTCGTGTTGATCTAATTCGAATTTGAACAAGCGCGTAAAAGCTCCTGACCTCACGTCAGTACTTTTCTAGATTTTTTTCATGTGCATCATTTAAGATTGAATGTTGATAATATCCATTGTCATAAATTTTTACTCGTGAAATTAATGAAAGAACCAAAACTGCATCTTCATCAATGTAAAAAAAGCACATGTTTCACGTTTAACCTCAAATGTTAGAAATTTTCAACCATTGCACCAAGTGAAACTCCGAAACCTTTCGGCTTATTTTACCCCTCTGAATAAAGAACAACAGGAAGGAGCATAAGGCATCACATCGGGCGTCCGGGATGGAGGCTGCATATGGCCGACTTCCCTTTCACTTTGAAGAGAGAACAACTTGAGAGACTTCTTTGTTCGAAGAAACTAACTTACATGAGTCATGCTTGGAGGTTCAATATGGGCGCCTACGTCGCAGTTGTATACGAAGTAGAAAAGCTTCCAGTTGTTCTTTATTCAAAGTTTTACCCACTAACGAATTGAGTTATGTCAAGCACTGAAGATTTCTGCTTAAACTATAGTTCCGCCGTACGCAAGTACGGTGGACTCACTAGATGGCGCCACCAATCGATGTTCTCTGAAATCGATATTTTATTTTCGTCATAATTCGAAAATATAATTCAGAAAGGGCTGAAATTAAGTCCTCGGTTATGAAATGGCGATTCGAAGATTTGACTGAAATTTCAACGAAATCGGACTTATAGTTTCTGAAATATAAAAATTTCTGGAATAATTTTTCTGTGATATTTTTCTCACGAAATTTTGCAGAAATCTTCTCATTGATATCATACATCTGATACAATTCGATCAGAAAGATATTTTTGGAGTTATTGAAAAATCAAAACTTCAGATGCTATGAAGGCCCACGCTAACTTATCGGCAACAGCCCGGACCACGGTAAAACGAAAACTAATCGCCCTACTGATTTGCCGTGTTCCGTAGCGGTCAAGTGCGCGCAATCTCATTCAATTATATGGAAAGAATAAAATTCAGGTGTGCCGTGGGCTGGGCTGTTGCCGATTAGTGAGCGTTGGCCTCAACACAAAAACCATTGGGCGGAATTGGCCCATCAACGAACTTTACCGAGACATTCAGAATCTAAACCTTACAGAATCAGATTTGACCACGGATTCACCATCAGTGAGACCAACCTAGTCGTTTGAGACCCATTACAGCTCAAAATTCGAAAATTACAGACATTGTGAGGAAACGATAACGTAATGTCACAGAGCAAGCGCGTAAAATGTAGACTCAACCTTGAGAACGGCCTTATTTAATGATTCGTTTGAAACAGGACACCCTTACGACCTGAGCAATGTAGCAAATTCGATTCTTTCTAGATCGTTGTAAGGAAATAAACAGCATTATTTGAATCTTGAAATTCCAGAAATAGTGTTTTAGTATTAATAAATATATCATGCTGAAAGATATTCTACAAGTCGGGCACTTCTTCTATCCATTCAAGTATCTCATAAATAATTGATTTCAACTTGGTAACATTATGAAACGAGATACATGCAATGATGAAAAATTACTCCAACTCTTGAACCTTCAGTGAAAAATCTATTGGATTAACATAATACAATAGAATTTCGACACAAATGAGGATATTGTATATTTTTCTATATTTGTAATTGTCCACACCATCAATTTATAATTCGAAAATGTCGGGATCAGCAAACGGCTCTTTTTCATTGGAATTATTACTAATTCCTATCAAGTGAAGAACAATTTTCGAAATAGAGAGCAATATACTGATGATTTTGTAGTATATTAGATAAAAACATTTACGGTAATTTTTCTCCCTATAGCAGGCATGCTGAAGATTGGTAACATGTTCCTCTTCCACTGACATTTCCAGCCTCTGAACAGAACCCTGATATTCTGAATGGAAATTCTTCTTCACATAGTAAGGAACCTTCATTGTTTGAGTGATCCTTTGAACCGGATATTTCCTGATGAAAAACTATGTTATAAATATATTATATTTTCAATATTTTGTTTATTTCAATTCAATTTATCATACAATTATAACAGCACCTTTGCTTTGATTAATTCATAAGAAGAATAAACCGAACAAACAAATATTTGTTTCCTACAAAAGATTCGGAGAAATTTCGACGTTTATAGGAGAAAACGGGGTGTCGTTCTGCAATGTTAGTTTTTTTTCCATTTTTCACTCCATTTCAGTTTTTATTTTCCCGAAAATTCTTGAATATAAAAAAGCGGATACATTGCGAATTCCTACGATTTTTTTCAACCAAAATTGCACCAAAAATTAAAAAAAAAAGAACTATGGCCTCCAGAAGTCACCCCGTTATATTCGAGGTATTGTTTGCTCTCAAATCAACCCAATGATTCCGCAGATATATCCATTTCAAATTTTTCATTTTGCTAAGATTTAAAAAAAATTAACTCATACACACATACTTCAGCCGAACTCATTTTACAATTTGATATATTAATACGTTTAAAAATAATTGAAGTTCATCACAGTATGCGATTTGCATGTATATGGATCATTAGCTTTCCAAAAAAATTGAAACTTCACCAAGAATCCATTAATAGTCGGAATACTGTACGAGGTTTCCCAAAGTTATGAAATCTTCTGTTTGTCAGACAAATCTCGTCTTCCAATGAACGTTGGTAGCCCATTCTCGTCCATTATCTTCATCAGAATTTATTTTGTAAGTAATTGAATCCTCCAATTAATTATTACAAATATACTGAATTGGGTATTATCGAAAGGTTTACACGTAAAATATCATTGATATCACTGTAACAACACTGTTTGCCATTATTTCAGCTCCAAAATACTTTTTCTCAAACTGATAACATATATATCTCACGTGAATCCTTCCATGTCAATTTTGTTACTGTTTTGTCATCTGATCATTCCAATTCTTATATGGTTACCAGCATTGTGTGAGTAAAACATGGTGTGCTCATCTGTGATCGTATTTACCAATGCTGACGTAACTTTTTCGATTCAAATTCAAAGCACAGATTATATATTTCCTTGTATGATCTTGCTGACGTCACTTCTTTTTCAGATGAGCACCCCATGTTTATTACATCATGGAACGGGTGTGAATGCAGCAACGGTTTTCAGCAACGGTTTTTTGGAACAGTGGGAAAAGTCGCTTCAATTAGTGTTTCTTGGAATATATCTCATCGTGTGAGCTGAACGAGTTCTATTCAAGATAATAATTTGTCACACCTGAACAACCCCCTCAATCACCCCCTGAAGTGAAAAATATGGTTACTACTAATACGACCGTAGCTGGCGATTTTTCGATGCCAATCGTTTATTTCGAGGCCTATGAACACGTTCCATATAGTGAAATAATTTGTGACCCCTTGAAAACCCCCTGAAGTAGAAAATACTGTAGAAACTAAAACGACCGTTGCTGGCGATTTTTTGATGCCAATCGTTTATTCCGAGGTCTATGAACACGTTCCATATAGTGAAATAATTTATGAACGCTTTAACATCCCCTTTATCACCCCCTAAAGTGGAAAATACTGTAGAAACTGAAACGACCTTGCGGGCGATTTTTTGATGCCAATCGTTTATTTCGAGGCCTATGAGAACGTTCCATACAGTGAAATAATTTGTGACCCCTTAACAACCCCCTTAACCACCCCCTAAAGTGAAAAATATCGTGATCACTAACACTACCGTTGCTGGCAATTTATTAATGCCAATCGTTTATTTAGAGGCCTATGAACACGTTCCATATAATGGAATTATTTGTGACCCCTTAAAAACCCTCTCAAATGCCCCCTAAAGAAGAAAAAATCGTTATCACTAAAACGACCGTTGCTGGCGATCTTTTGATGCCAGTCGTTCATTTCGAAGCCTATGAACACGTTCCATATAGTGAAATAATTTGTGACCCCTCAACAGCCCCCTTAATAGCCCCGCAAAGTGGAAAATCACGTAGACACTGAAACGACCGTTGCTGACGATTTTTTGATGCCAATCATTTGTGACCCCTTAACAACCCTCTTAAATGCCCCCTAAAGAGGAAAAATCGTTATCACTAAAACGACCGTTGCTGGCGGTTTTTTGATGCCAATCGTTCATTACGTGGCCTATGAACACGTTCCAAATAGTGAAATAATTTGTGACCCCTCAACAGCCCCCTTAATAGCCCCGCAAAGTGGAAAATCACGTAGACACTGAAACGACCGTTGCTGGCAATTTTTTGATGCCAATCATTCATTTCGAGGCATATGAACATGTTCCATATAGTCAAATAATTTGTGACCCCTTAAAAATCCCCTTAAATGCCCCCTAAAGGGGAAAAAATCGTTATCACTAAAACGACCGTTGCTGGCGGTTTTTTTATGCCAATCGTTCATTTCGTGACCCCTTTACAATCCCCACAATCACCCCCTAAAGTGGAAAATATCGTGATCAGTAACACGACCGTTGCTGGCGATTTTGGTTTATTATTTGATGAAATCAAATAATAAAACTTAGTGATCGACCAACGAAAAAAAATTTTAACCCCCCCTGAAAATTTCACAGTTTACGTTTTGGAGATGTAGATTTGAACGAACGAAGAAAAAAAATCCGTTCGTCCGCCGTCCGGGGCTTTTCACTGGAAGTACTGAACGGAAATTCTTGAAACTTGGTAGAAAAATCGTGTGTCACTCGGGGTTGATCCTCCAAGTTTTTCAGCAGGATCGGTGTACCCTAAGGGCTCTAAATGGGGGGTTGCGGGGAAAAAGTTATTTCTCGAAAACCTACCACCGAATTTTCATGAAACTCTGAACGTTGATTACTGTTGCATAACTAAACCTAACAAATTTTACTCGGATGATTTCCGACCAGTGGTTCCTGAAATATGAAGAAAAACACTGCAAATTTCCAATAATATCGAAAATGAATCATCGCATTCGGTTCTAAGTTGTTTTAGATATAATTGGGTTTTTAAACTAAGAAAATAATAAACCATTGTGTAAAATTTGCAGTGTTTTTGATGCCAATCGTTCATTTCGAGGCCTATAAACACGTTCCATATAGTGAAATGATTTGTGACCCTTTAAAAATCGCCAGCAACGGTCGTGTTAGTGATCACGATATTTTCCACTTTAGGGGATGATTAAGGGGTCACTTATTATTTCACTATATGGAACGTGTTCATAGGCCTCAAAATAAACGATTGGCATAAAAAAATCGCCAGCAACGATTTTTCCCCTTTAGGGGGCATTTAAGGCGGCTTTCAAGGGGTCACAAATAATTTCACTATATGGAACGTGTTCATAGGCCTCGAAATAAACGATTGGCATCAAAAAACCGCCAGCAACGGTGGTTTTGGTGATAAAGACTTTTCCTCTTTAGGGGGCATTTAAGAGGGTTGTTAAGGGGTCACAAATTATTCCACTATATGGAACGTGTTCATAGGCCTCGAAATAAACGATTGGCATCGAAAAATCGCCAACTGCGGTCGTATTAGTAGTAACGATATTTTTCACTTCAGGGGGCGATTGAGGGGGTTGTTAAGGGGTCACAAATTCTTTCACTATATGGAACGAGTTCTATTCAAGATAATAATTTGTCACACCTGAACAACCCCCTCAATCACCCCCTGAAGTGAAAAATATGGTTACTACTAATACGACCGTAGCTGGCGATTTTTCGATGCCAATCGTTTATTTCGAGGCCTATGAACACGTTCCATATAGTGAAATAATTTGTGACCCCTTGAAAACCCCCTGAAGTAGAAAATACTGTAGAAACTAAAACGACCGTTGCTGGCGATTTTTTGATGCCAATCGTTTATTCCGAGGTCTATGAACACGTTCCATATAGTGAAATAATTTATGAACGCTTTAACATCCCCTTTATCACCCCCTAAAGTGGAAAATACTGTAGAAACTGAAACGACCTTGCGGGCGATTTTTTGATGCCAATCGTTTATTTCGAGGCCTATGAGAACGTTCCATACAGTGAAATAATTTGTGACCCCTTAACAACCCCCTTAACCACCCCCTAAAGTGAAAAATATCGTGATCACTAACACTACCGTTGCTGGCAATTTATTAATGCCAATCGTTTATTTAGAGGCCTATGAACACGTTCCATATAATGGAATTATTTGTGACCCCTTAAAAACCCTCTCAAATGCCCCCTAAAGAAGAAAAAATCGTTATCACTAAAACGACCGTTGCTGGCGATCTTTTGATGCCAGTCGTTCATTTCGAAGCCTATGAACACGTTCCATATAGTGAAATAATTTGTGACCCCTCAACAGCCCCCTTAATAGCCCCGCAAAGTGGAAAATCACGTAGACACTGAAACGACCGTTGCTGACGATTTTTTGATGCCAATCATTTGTGACCCCTTAACAACCCTCTTAAATGCCCCCTAAAGAGGAAAAATCGTTATCACTAAAACGACCGTTGCTGGCGGTTTTTTGATGCCAATCGTTCATTACGTGGCCTATGAACACGTTCCAAATAGTGAAATAATTTGTGACCCCTCAACAGCCCCCTTAATAGCCCCGCAAAGTGGAAAATCACGTAGACACTGAAACGACCGTTGCTGGCAATTTTTTGATGCCAATCATTCATTTCGAGGCATATGAACATGTTCCATATAGTCAAATAATTTGTGACCCCTTAAAAATCCCCTTAAATGCCCCCTAAAGGGGAAAAAATCGTTATCACTAAAACGACCGTTGCTGGCGGTTTTTTTATGCCAATCGTTCATTTCGTGACCCCTTTACAATCCCCACAATCACCCCCTAAAGTGGAAAATATCGTGATCAGTAACACGACCGTTGCTGGCGATTTTGGTTTATTATTTGATGAAATCAAATAATAAAACTTAGTGATCGACCAACGAAAAAAAATTTTAACCCCCCCTGAAAATTTCACAGTTTACGTTTTGGAGATGTAGATTTGAACGAACGAAGAAAAAAAATCCGTTCGTCCGCCGTCCGGGGCTTTTCACTGGAAGTACTGAACGGAAATTCTTGAAACTTGGTAGAAAAATCGTGTGTCACTCGGGGTTGATCCTCCAAGTTTTTCAGCAGGATCGGTGTACCCTAAGGGCTCTAAATGGGGGGTTGCGGGGAAAAAGTTATTTCTCGAAAACCTACCACCGAATTTTCATGAAACTCTGAACGTTGATTACTGTTGCATAACTAAACCTAACAAATTTTACTCGGATGATTTCCGACCAGTGGTTCCTGAAATATGAAGAAAAACACTGCAAATTTCCAATAATATCGAAAATGAATCATCGCATTCGGTTCTAAGTTGTTTTAGATATAATTGGGTTTTTAAACTAAGAAAATAATAAACCATTGTGTAAAATTTGCAGTGTTTTTGATGCCAATCGTTCATTTCGAGGCCTATAAACACGTTCCATATAGTGAAATGATTTGTGACCCTTTAAAAATCGCCAGCAACGGTCGTGTTAGTGATCACGATATTTTCCACTTTAGGGGATGATTAAGGGGTCACTTATTATTTCACTATATGGAACGTGTTCATAGGCCTCAAAATAAACGATTGGCATAAAAAAATCGCCAGCAACGATTTTTCCCCTTTAGGGGGCATTTAAGGCGGCTTTCAAGGGGTCACAAATAATTTCACTATATGGAACGTGTTCATAGGCCTCGAAATAAACGATTGGCATCAAAAAACCGCCAGCAACGGTGGTTTTGGTGATAAAGACTTTTCCTCTTTAGGGGGCATTTAAGAGGGTTGTTAAGGGGTCACAAATTATTCCACTATATGGAACGTGTTCATAGGCCTCGAAATAAACGATTGGCATCGAAAAATCGCCAACTGCGGTCGTATTAGTAGTAACGATATTTTTCACTTCAGGGGGCGATTGAGGGGGTTGTTAAGGGGTCACAAATTCTTTCACTATATGGAACGAGTTCTATTCAAGATAATAATTTGTCACACCTGAACAACCCCCTCAATCACCCCCTGAAGTGAAAAATATGGTTACTACTAATACGACCGTAGCTGGCGATTTTTCGATGCCAATCGTTTATTTCGAGGCCTATGAACACGTTCCATATAGTGAAATAATTTGTGACCCCTTGAAAACCCCCTGAAGTAGAAAATACTGTAGAAACTAAAACGACCGTTGCTGGCGATTTTTTGATGCCAATCGTTTATTCCGAGGTCTATGAACACGTTCCATATAGTGAAATAATTTATGAACGCTTTAACATCCCCTTTATCACCCCCTAAAGTGGAAAATACTGTAGAAACTGAAACGACCTTGCGGGCGATTTTTTGATGCCAATCGTTTATTTCGAGGCCTATGAGAACGTTCCATACAGTGAAATAATTTGTGACCCCTTAACAACCCCCTTAACCACCCCCTAAAGTGAAAAATATCGTGATCACTAACACTACCGTTGCTGGCAATTTATTAATGCCAATCGTTTATTTAGAGGCCTATGAACACGTTCCATATAATGGAATTATTTGTGACCCCTTAAAAACCCTCTCAAATGCCCCCTAAAGAAGAAAAAATCGTTATCACTAAAACGACCGTTGCTGGCGATCTTTTGATGCCAGTCGTTCATTTCGAAGCCTATGAACACGTTCCATATAGTGAAATAATTTGTGACCCCTCAACAGCCCCCTTAATAGCCCCGCAAAGTGGAAAATCACGTAGACACTGAAACGACCGTTGCTGACGATTTTTTGATGCCAATCATTTGTGACCCCTTAACAACCCTCTTAAATGCCCCCTGAAGAGGAAAAATCGTTATCACTAAAACGACCGTTGCTGGCGGTTTTTTGATGCCAATCGTTCATTACGTGGCCTATGAACACGTTCCAAATAGTGAAATAATTTGTGACCCCTCAACAGCCCCCTTAATAGCCCCGCAAAGTGGAAAATCACGTAGACACTGAAACGACCGTTGCTGGCAATTTTTTGATGCCAATCATTCATTTCGAGGCATATGAACATGTTCCATATAGTCAAATAATTTGTGACCCCTTAAAAATCCCCTTAAATGCCCCCTAAAGGGGAAAAAATCGTTATCACTAAAACGACCGTTGCTGGCGGTTTTTTTATGCCAATCGTTCATTTCGTGACCCCTTTACAATCCCCACAATCACCCCCTAAAGTGGAAAATATCGTGATCAGTAACACGACCGTTGCTGGCGATTTTGGTTTATTATTTGATGAAATCAAATAATAAAACTTAGTGATCGACCAACGAAAAAAAATTTTAACCCCCCCTGAAAATTTCACAGTTTACGTTTTGGAGATGTAGATTTGAACGAACGAAGAAAAAAAATCCGTTCGTCCGCCGTCCGGGGCTTTTCACTGGAAGTACTGAACGGAAATTCTTGAAACTTGGTAGAAAAATCGTGTGTCACTCGGGGTTGATCCTCCAAGTTTTTCAGCAGGATCGGTGTACCCTAAGGGCTCTAAATGGGGGGTTGCGGGGAAAAAGTTATTTCTCGAAAACCTACCACCGAATTTTCATGAAACTCTGAACGTTGATTACTGTTGCATAACTAAACCTAACAAATTTTACTCGGATGATTTCCGACCAGTGGTTCCTGAAATATGAAGAAAAACACTGCAAATTTCCAATAATATCGAAAATGAATCATCGCATTCGGTTCTAAGTTGTTTTAGATATAATTGGGTTTTTAAACTAAGAAAATAATAAACCATTGTGTAAAATTTGCAGTGTTTTTGATGCCAATCGTTCATTTCGAGGCCTATAAACACGTTCCATATAGTGAAATGATTTGTGACCCTTTAAAAATCGCCAGCAACGGTCGTGTTAGTGATCACGATATTTTCCACTTTAGGGGATGATTAAGGGGTCACTTATTATTTCACTATATGGAACGTGTTCATAGGCCTCAAAATAAACGATTGGCATAAAAAAATCGCCAGCAACGATTTTTCCCCTTTAGGGGGCATTTAAGGCGGCTTTCAAGGGGTCACAAATAATTTCACTATATGGAACGTGTTCATAGGCCTCGAAATAAACGATTGGCATCAAAAAACCGCCAGCAACGGTGGTTTTGGTGATAAAGACTTTTCCTCTTTAGGGGGCATTTAAGAGGGTTGTTAAGGGGTCACAAATTATTCCACTATATGGAACGTGTTCATAGGCCTCGAAATAAACGATTGGCATCGAAAAATCGCCAACTGCGGTCGTATTAGTAGTAACGATATTTTTCACTTCAGGGGGCGATTGAGGGGGTTGTTAAGGGGTCACAAATTCTTTCACTATATGGAACGAGTTCTATTCAAGATAATAATTTGTCACACCTGAACAACCCCCTCAATCACCCCCTGAAGTGAAAAATATGGTTACTACTAATACGACCGTAGCTGGCGATTTTTCGATGCCAATCGTTTATTTCGAGGCCTATGAACACGTTCCATATAGTGAAATAATTTGTGACCCCTTGAAAACCCCCTGAAGTAGAAAATACTGTAGAAACTAAAACGACCGTTGCTGGCGATTTTTTGATGCCAATCGTTTATTCCGAGGTCTATGAACACGTTCCATATAGTGAAATAATTTATGAACGCTTTAACATCCCCTTTATCACCCCCTAAAGTGGAAAATACTGTAGAAACTGAAACGACCTTGCGGGCGATTTTTTGATGCCAATCGTTTATTTCGAGGCCTATGAGAACGTTCCATACAGTGAAATAATTTGTGACCCCTTAACAACCCCCTTAACCACCCCCTAAAGTGAAAAATATCGTGATCACTAACACTACCGTTGCTGGCAATTTATTAATGCCAATCGTTTATTTAGAGGCCTATGAACACGTTCCATATAATGGAATTATTTGTGACCCCTTAAAAACCCTCTCAAATGCCCCCTAAAGAAGAAAAAATCGTTATCACTAAAACGACCGTTGCTGGCGATCTTTTGATGCCAGTCGTTCATTTCGAAGCCTATGAACACGTTCCATATAGTGAAATAATTTGTGACCCCTCAACAGCCCCCTTAATAGCCCCGCAAAGTGGAAAATCACGTAGACACTGAAACGACCGTTGCTGACGATTTTTTGATGCCAATCATTTGTGACCCCTTAACAACCCTCTTAAATGCCCCCTAAAGAGGAAAAATCGTTATCACTAAAACGACCGTTGCTGGCGGTTTTTTGATGCCAATCGTTCATTACGTGGCCTATGAACACGTTCCAAATAGTGAAATAATTTGTGACCCCTCAACAGCCCCCTTAATAGCCCCGCAAAGTGGAAAATCACGTAGACACTGAAACGACCGTTGCTGGCAATTTTTTGATGCCAATCATTCATTTCGAGGCATATGAACATGTTCCATATAGTCAAATAATTTGTGACCCCTTAAAAATCCCCTTAAATGCCCCCTAAAGGGGAAAAAATCGTTATCACTAAAACGACCGTTGCTGGCGGTTTTTTTATGCCAATCGTTCATTTCGTGACCCCTTTACAATCCCCACAATCACCCCCTAAAGTGGAAAATATCGTGATCAGTAACACGACCGTTGCTGGCGATTTTGGTTTATTATTTGATGAAATCAAATAATAAAACTTAGTGATCGACCAACGAAAAAAAATTTTAACCCCCCCTGAAAATTTCACAGTTTACGTTTTGGAGATGTAGATTTGAACGAACGAAGAAAAAAAATCCGTTCGTCCGCCGTCCGGGGCTTTTCACTGGAAGTACTGAACGGAAATTCTTGAAACTTGGTAGAAAAATCGTGTGTCACTCGGGGTTGATCCTCCAAGTTTTTCAGCAGGATCGGTGTACCCTAAGGGCTCTAAATGGGGGGTTGCGGGGAAAAAGTTATTTCTCGAAAACCTACCACCGAATTTTCATGAAACTCTGAACGTTGATTACTGTTGCATAACTAAACCTAACAAATTTTACTCGGATGATTTCCGACCAGTGGTTCCTGAAATATGAAGAAAAACACTGCAAATTTCCAATAATATCGAAAATGAATCATCGCATTCGGTTCTAAGTTGTTTTAGATATAATTGGGTTTTTAAACTAAGAAAATAATAAACCATTGTGTAAAATTTGCAGTGTTTTTGATGCCAATCGTTCATTTCGAGGCCTATAAACACGTTCCATATAGTGAAATGATTTGTGACCCTTTAAAAATCGCCAGCAACGGTCGTGTTAGTGATCACGATATTTTCCACTTTAGGGGATGATTAAGGGGTCACTTATTATTTCACTATATGGAACGTGTTCATAGGCCTCAAAATAAACGATTGGCATAAAAAAATCGCCAGCAACGATTTTTCCCCTTTAGGGGGCATTTAAGGCGGCTTTCAAGGGGTCACAAATAATTTCACTATATGGAACGTGTTCATAGGCCTCGAAATAAACGATTGGCATCAAAAAACCGCCAGCAACGGTGGTTTTGGTGATAAAGACTTTTCCTCTTTAGGGGGCATTTAAGAGGGTTGTTAAGGGGTCACAAATTATTCCACTATATGGAACGTGTTCATAGGCCTCGAAATAAACGATTGGCATCGAAAAATCGCCAACTGCGGTCGTATTAGTAGTAACGATATTTTTCACTTCAGGGGGCGATTGAGGGGGTTGTTAAGGGGTCACAAATTCTTTCACTATATGGAACGTGTTCATAGGCCTCGAAATAAACGATTGGCATAAAAAAATCGCCAGCAACGGTCGTTCAATTGGTAACATTTTTTTCCCTTTATGGGGCATTTAAGAGAGTTTTCAAGGAGTCACAAATTATTTCACTTTATGAAACGTGTTCATAGGCCTCGAAATGAACGATTGGCATTAAAAAATCGGCAGCAACGGTCGTGTTAGTGATCACGATATTTTCCACTTCAGGGGTTGATTGAGGGGGTTGTTCAGGGGTGACATATTATTATCTTGAATAAAACTCATTCAACTTACACGATAATATGTATTCCAAAAAACACCTAACTGTAGCGGCTTTGCCACTGAGAAACGATAATAATACTGTTCCAAAAAACCGTTGCTGCATTCACACCCGTCATCATGGTTACCAGTGACTTTAGTTAACTGAAACTCAGTTAAGAGGTCTATAGAGTTCGTACAGTTGACACGTTTCCATACGAGCTGTTTAAGTTTTGCAATTTTATCGAATTATACTTATACAATAACGAAAAATAGCCCGGGAATACAGTGTGCAGGTGAATGCGGCATGTGTTATAATGCAAATTCGGTATGCTCCGATGAAGCTAAGACTCATGTTAATGTTATCAGTAACATGCCTGGTGGTAGATGGGAATGCGGAAACTGCAGTTCTTCCCAGCTGCGAAGGCGCTCTTCTGCCGAATCACAGGCGCGGCGGTTGCCGACTGCGGAGTCCGACCTTCCTGTGGACGATGCGTTTAGTGGCGCAGCTGAGTTCCCGGGATTTATGAAAAATATCATGCAGGTAATGAAACTACTGCGAGAGTCTGTCGAGTTCTGTTCCGACAAAATTTCAGATTTTCAAATCAAGTTGGATAAATTGAACTTTTATTATGGCCAGACTGAGAAACTCATGAAGGAGAATGAGTGCCTCAAGAAGGAGCTTCACGATGTCTCAACTAGAGTGCTAGGTCTCGAGAGTGCTGCTAGGGAGAGAAATGTCGAGATTAGTGACTTCCCAGAGAAAAGAAATGAAAATTTGGCTCAGGTTGCGCATTCCATTGCAAGGTGTATAAAGTTCAACTTTGGATCATTTTTCTGAGCCCCTGATATCTGAGGATTGTAATCACCCTTCCTTTGAGTTTCTCATCAGGATTCCATCGTTTTTTAAGACTGTACCATGTAAAACTGATTTTTTCCTGAATTTTCGAAAAGCTTATCCTGCTATAATATCTGAGATTTCTGAAATTGATTGGGAAGAAATTTTCTCGAAAAGAACTTTAGACCAATGTATTGAAATTTTTTATATGCACATGTATAACCTTATAGATCAATTTGTCCCAAAGTTCAAAAGAAAGAAGAAATTCCCTCAATACTTTTCAATGAAAACGATTGAGCTCATTAAACTCAAAAATAAATGGTTTAGAAGGTGGAAACTCTATGGGAACTACGCAGACTGCTCTTTGTATAGAATTTTGCGTAGCCAATCTAAGTTATTAATAAAGAGAGACTTCAAACGTTATATAGATTCTTTAGAGGTGAACATTACAGTAAATCCTAAACGTTTTTGGGATTATGCATCAATGAAGAAACAAGTGCGCACTGCTGTTCCTTCTGAAATGAAGATCTATCTGGAAACTTCCAGGGGAGGGGAAGGTATCTGTAACCTTTTTACGCGCTTGTTCTGGGGAACAGCGCGTTATCATTTCGTCACGATGTCTGTAATTTTGGAATTTTGAGCCGAAATTGGCCTCAAACGACTAGGTTGGACCCACTGATGAAGAATCCGTGGTCAAAATTGATTCTGTCCGTCCGGCCGGCCGTGTGCGCTGTAACTCTCGAAAAGAAGGATCATGAAATTTTCAGGTTAGGTTGAGATCCTGAATATCTCGGTTGAGTTCGTTAATGGGCCAAATCTGCCGAAAGGTTGTTTGATTTTTCAATAACTCGAAAAATATTCATCTGATCGAAATGAAACTTGGTTGGAAGATGAACAGTGTCGATAAGAAGAATTATCCATGGAAAAATTCGATAAAACAATTTGTTTTTTTTTTGAAAAATTTTATATTCCATTCAAATTTCACTGAAATTTCCATGTCACCATTTGGCAATGTGAACAAGCGCGTAAAAGCTGCTGACTTCACGTCAGTGCTTTTCGAGATTTATGCAACTTAATTCAAGAGTGTCTTCGAGGTTGAATATTTTGAGTGCGATATAGAGCAGGAAAATACGAATCATTTCTGTTCGAGTACTATTATGCTGACCTATGAGGAGGTTGGAGCTGGTCTCCGGGAGATCAATGTTAAAGCAGCAGCTGGTCCAGACAATATTTCCCCCATTTTCATCAAGAGTTGCGCCGATGCTTTGAGTATTCCTGCAACAATTCTTTTCAACAGGTTTCTTCTGGCTGGTATTTTCCCTGAGAAATGGAAGGAAACGGCTGTTGTGCCCATCTTGAAATCTGGCCCGACTGATCAAATTTCGAATTATAGGCCCATCAGCAAACTTTCAATGATAACTTAAGTTTTCGAGAAGTTCATCTACACTACAGGTATGTGCTGAATCTTGTGAAAAACCAAATAATGATGGAACAGCATGAGTTCTTTCCGGGTAGATCTGTGAAAACAAACCTCTTTCAATATACTGTGTATGCAGACTTCAGTATGGCTTTCGACAAAATTAGTCACAACATCCTTCTTTCTCGCCTCGCTGGAGTCGGTGTGTCCGGCAACCTCTTGAGATGGTTTGATTCTTATGTAAAGAATAGATCCCAGTTCGTGATCGTTCATGGGTACAGATCCTATGAGTATGTGGCAACCTCTGGGGTTCCTCGGGGATCTCATCTGGGACCTCTTTCGTTCTTGATTTACATCAATACGATTTAATTTTGTTTTGAATTTTGTAATTTTTTTTTTGTGCGCTAATGATTATGTCATTGCTTGATTGCTACAACTCGCAGTCGGATCTTGATAGAATGGTGAATTACTGTAACGAAAATGGCTTATTCCTGAATTTATCAAAATGCAATGACATAACATTCACGAGAAATCATAATAGAATCAATTTTCATTATAAGGTCGATGGTACTTTCTTGCAGAGATGTGACAAGATTAAGGATCTAGGTGTCACTTTTGACTCCAAACTAATTTTTGAACATCACATTGAAAAAACAGTTAATTCCTGCTCTAGATTATTAGGCTACATTATCCGTAGTTCTAGACTATTCAAGAGTGTGGAACCTGTGCGATGCTCATACAATGCCTACATATTGAGTCGACTCTGTTTTACTAGTGTGGTTTGGTTCCCGCAATATAAAGTTTATATAAACCGACTGGAGAACATCCAGAAAAGATTTCTCAAATATTTATGCCTCAGAACAAACCCCCAGTATCATAGAGACAGTCTAGCGAGTATCAGATCCCACTTCAAAGTGGTTTCTCTCGAGAATAGAAGAATTATGTCTGATCTTCTTTTTATACAGAAAATTTTACATGATGAAATCAGGCATCTTCAATTACTAGAGATGTTTTCTATCAATGTTCCGAATGTGAATGTAAGAAGTGCTCCATTATTTCTCCAACCTTTCAGAAACACTCGCTGTTCACAGAACTCGCCATAAGT
This sequence comes from Myrrha octodecimguttata, assembly GCA_958510865.1. Lineage (NCBI taxonomy): Eukaryota > Metazoa > Arthropoda > Insecta > Coleoptera > Coccinellidae > Myrrha > Myrrha octodecimguttata. The sequence continues at coordinate 16,109,063 of OY294056.1, forward strand.
AAGAATGATCATAGCGGCAAATAACTTCCACCCTCTAGATATATTTCATTTAACTTGTAGTGGTTTGACGGATCAGCTCAGGTCTTGTTTTCTTTTCGAATAATATGTTGATTTGATGTTTTTTTTCCCTAATTTGGGTGTTATTGTCAGAATGATTTGAAATTGTACTTCACTCTTATTTGTTCTATATGCTACCATGTGGATACTTTGTTGGACTTAGGTCTGTTTGTATCTAAGATTGATGAATAAAAAAATAAATAAACAAGGTTGTGTTCTTTATGTATGTTTGGATTTCAATAGATTTTTGGATAAATTGTATCATATACATTATATTTCCTTTCCTGTTCTTTCGTTACGGTATTTTTTTATGCTAGTTTCTTCAACAATCGATTTGCCTTTGTTTGTATAGTTTGTGTGAGATCTCTTTCTATCTCAATGAAATTTCCTAAATCTTTCAGTAGCTGGATGAGTTTAGTTTTATAATCTTCACTTTTAATGATAACAGTTACCCCTACCACAACACTCATTTTTAATGTGATATAGACATCATGAATAGGCAAGATTATCAAACTTGACTCATCGAGCTGCAAAAAGATGCAGAAAATTTCATTGAGATGGAATACAAATACCATACAAACTAAACGAAAACAGGCAGATCAATTTTTCAAGAATTAATCAGAGGAAATATCCAAAACAAAAGAACATCGAAAGAAATATAAGGTATTTGATGCAATTTGTCCAAGAATTTATGAAATGTAGGCGACCAATAATATCAGGAATTGGTTTTGTATGTTGCTGCCGATTCTCCTAGGTTCCGATGTGGTACCCGTTAGAAGCTAAAGCTTGTGCGAGTTAGGAGACGGGGTGTGATATTTGTAGACTTCGATACTCATAATTCCTTACGCTAGGTTAGGATCACCTCTGTTAATTCTTTACCCAACAACGAATGGTTGGACGGTCTCCTGGAAACCGGAAAAATTCTTTCCCGGCCAAGGGTTTGAACCACAGACCACAGAGCAACGAGATAAACCACATTTACTTCTATGTCAACGCGTATATGACCGTGAATCAGAATTTCAGCAGGCTTTTAGAGTGCTAATCAAATTGCAGATATCGGATCACATGACTCTCACCGCTTTTAGACTAGCTTAAAGTGGTTATCAACATGTAAACAAACTGAAATGAAATTTCGTCCTATTTATTGGATGAATAATTGCGTGTCAGTTCCATTGTAGAATATAATGCAAAAAGTTTTTACAACAAAATCAGTTGTTAAGTCATCTCTGAGATTCTATTTTTAATGACAGTCCTCATAATATGATATTTTAAATTGTACAATAAGAATTGGAATCGCACTGAGGTGGACTCAATCAATGTTTATTCAACATAATAAAAGGGAAACGCAACTGAAGTAGAAGAATTACAACCTCCATTATTTTTAATTGAAACGACGAGATGTCTAATGAATTGTTTATATGATTGCACAACCACAAAGATTGGAATCAAACAGAGTTGTTTTATTCATATATTGATTTTATGTGGAAATTAATCCAACTTGATGTGAAAGTACCACAAACTTTACATTTTCCAGTTAAAACGATATTATGCCTCTGTTTCCACTGAAGATAAATTGATCTCAAAGAATAAGTTTTTGTCAAATATCATACCTCTTTTATCAATAAATGGCTGTGATATTCTTTCTTTATTGATAAAATAATGAAGCAAATATAAATTATACTCAACTTGCTGAATTTATTCATATCAAAAACAGTGTCTGAAACAGTTTGGCAGACTTCACGTGAACATGATAAATGTACCACCATATAGGTAGGTGCTGAAAACATTCGGCTGTTCTGGCTCGATTAGGGGTGTTCGCCCTCCAGCTATTCGAATCAGGGTTGTGCACTTTACATACACGAATCTTGGGAATCGAGAGTTTTTGAGTTTCTAACTCAGAGAGAACTTGCCGCCGTGAAAGTTTGTGCATGAAAAATTTTTCCACATGGTCAGGTGAAAATAAGAACCTGGCGAAAAGGGGATATGCAACCTAACATATTCGCTTCATGTATCACCGGTAACATACTCCCTACCCAAAAATTGAAAAGTTTGTGAAAGAGAAGAAATGAAAAGAAAAAAATAAGACTACATGTACTGAACCCCTTACAATAACTACAATTTCCACTATGTCGTGGATTGAGCTGAAAATGAAAGAAAAAAATGTGATTATAATAATAGATTGAGTAATCTGTGACATTAGCTAGAAGGAAGAGGAATCACCTTCGTGATGGGTCTTTCGAATCTTTCCTCTGGTTGTATCAAACTCGACAACTCGCGCTATTCCATCTGCGCTTTCTATATCTATAAGGAATATGATAGAAATGCATTGAGTGAATCCGTACAAAGTAAGCTCCCACTTTTGAATCAGCATCAAAGCTCAGCATATCATACAGTCATGAAATCAATTGATGAGGACAATGGTGGTATTTATTTCCTCGATGCGCCAGGAGGAACTGGTAAAACATTCCTTATTTCTTTGATTTTAGATACGATTCGGGCACAAAATCAAATAGCACTGGCAATTGCATCATCTGGAATAGCTGCTACATTATTAGAAGGCGGAAGAACCGCTCACTCTGCGCTCAAACTGCCATTGAATTTGCATACGGTAGAGGAACCTACATGTAATATAAGCAAAACAGCAGCAATAGCAAAAGTACTTCAACTTTCCAAAATAATAATTTGGGATGAAAGCACAATGGCCTATAAACGGGCGTTGGAGGCACTAGAAAGAACTCTAAGAGATTTGCGCAACAATCAGAACCTCTTTGGTGGTGCGATGATTCTACTGGCAGGAGATTTTCGACAAACATTGCCAGTCATTAATAATAATAATAATAGCTCTTTATTCTCGATCACATTCATACACATATATGAAGATGAAATAGAATAGTGTCAAAATAAGAATTACATGTTGGACATATAATCATATGTTTTGGTGTAATATACTGAACTGTTCATAATTCTTGCCGATTTTTTCCTTTTGAATTTCTTTTCCCTTATTGAGTGTAGGAATGCTATTAATTGTCATTAGTTTGTTAATGCTTTTTTCTTCTCTAAAAAATGCTCCCCTCTTCTGAAGTCAAATCTTGAGAATTTTATCCCTGTTGGCCAAAAATCATTTTTGTAAATATCCTCCTTCATTTTTAGAGGAACACTTATTAAAACACATTTATAGGTTAAATTTTCTTGGTTTTTGTGTTTAGTTGTTTTACACTTACTTCCTTTTCTTCTAAATTACCTTTTCCTCTTACATAGTCTTTTATTACTTCATCCTGTACATTTGCTTTTATTTGGGATACAAACAGCCATAATTTCTTCTCTTGCTTGTCTGCTTTTATAGATTTAAATGTTGTATCTTCCAGTGGTCCTGTACCAACATTTGGTTTCTTATGTCTTCTTGACCTAACAGTAATGAATTCTTCCGATGTGCGTTTAGGTGAGAGTTCTTGTTCCATTTCATCTTTTTCCGTAGTTGGTTTTGAAATCAAAAAAACTGGATTGTTGACATTTCTTTGAGTAATTTGTAGGTTACCTTTGTGTCTGTCATTTTCGGTCATAGGTGGTAGCTCAGATGTACCATTATCTTCTTTGGATGTTTCTGCAGTAGTTTGTTTCGTGTTATTATTTAACCTCTTTGTGACTTGCTGTACTTTGTTTGTAGTTGACGATTCAGTTTTTTGCGTTGCTTTCGAATATGTTTTCATTTCATATTTTTTATTATCTTCCAGGAGCTCTATTTTTTCTGATAAAAGGATACTGTTTTGCATCAGGATTTGGTTCTTTTCGGTTATTTCCTTGATCAATTGTTTTAGATAGTTGTTTTCCATTTCCAGCATTTTATTCTGAACAATTGCATCTTTGAATTCTGTTGAACTTTCATGAATTTCTAACCTCTCATGTTTACATATTAATAGTATTTTCCAAATTGCTAGATCGTGCAAGACATGATTTGTGAAAATTATTATAACACTTTCCACACTTCACAAAATCTCTCACTTTTTTAGCACAATACGAGCATTTAACATCGTTAAATTTCCCGTCTTTCCGGGAGTTTGCATCCGTGTCACTTTCATTCGACGCCATACATAGCATTCCTAGATCAACGCCTGCTGATGAGATAAATGCTTGCTTGAAAACGTCGAATTTATGGAAATATGTTAAGAATCTCAACTTAACAATAAATATGAGAGTGGCTTTACAAAGTGACATATCGACGGAATTGTTTTCAAAAACATTATTGGATATTGGCAATGGCAAAATTCCTGTTGACACTTCTAATGGTCTCATTTCTCTTCCACCAAACTTTTATCAGTTCACAACGTCAAAAGACGAATTGATCTCAAAAGTCTTCCCAGATATTCAAATGAAATATAGAAACCATGCTTGGCTAAGCGAACGAGCCATTTTAGCGCCAAAAAATAAGGATGTTGATGAATTGAATTCAAAAATTCAAAATAAAATTGATGGACCAATACATTCTTTTAAGTCGATCGACCGTTATCGATCCAAATGAAGTCGTCAATTATCCAACTGAATTCTTGAATTCGTTGGATTTGCCAGGATTACCTCCACATAATTTGCAGCTGAAAGTTGGCTCAGTTATTATCATGCTACGCAACCTTAATCAGCCAAAATTGTGTAACGGAACTAGACTTTCTGTTAAAAGAGTTTTTACAAACTTGATAGAAGGTACTATTATCATAGGAAAGTTCAAAGGTGAGGATGTCCTTATTCCAAGGATTCCACTAATGCCATCTGATTTTCCTATTGAATTTAAGCGTATCCAGTTTCCAGTGCGATTTGCATTTGCAATGACGATAAATAAATCACAAGGTCAATCGTTACAAGTTTGTGAAATAAACCTTGACTTGCCCTGTTTTTCGCATGGGCAGTTGTACGTCGCCTGCTTGAGAGTTGGTAATCCATCTGCTCTATTTGTTTTCTGTCAAGAAGGAAAAACGAAAAATATTGTACATTATAGGGCATCGCAATAAAGTATAATTTAGACATTTGGGTGTTTTTTTTTTTTACTACATAATATATTTTGTCTTAGTAATTTTTTTTAGTTACACCACCCGTGCGAAGCCGGGCCGGACAGCTAGTATTCAATATTCTGAGATCTTCTGATGATATATTGTTATTCCCACGAAATTCTGTATGAAACTTCAAGCTGTTATTTTTCAATTAAGTACTGGATTAAATTTGATCTCATCTGTATTCTCAAAGATACTGGTTAAAAAAATTTTAATGGGTATATCTTAGGAATCATTGGATGAATGGTGACGAATTCGGCCTTCGTAATAAAGGTTCATACCTGCTCTACAAATACAGAGTTTCTAAATTGTTCCTTTCGGAAGTTAATGTGTTTACTATCGGCCGTTGCAAAATATCAATTCAATCAGATCAATCAAGCTCGAAATTATAGAGAAAAAATAATGGAATTTCATATCTCAACCGGAATATGTGACAAAGAAATACAAAAACTTAAAGCGTATACTTCACATGACTACGCGTCAGTAGATTTCTTGAAATTTTTAACATACTTCAAAACGGAATTCTAATATGTCCATGATCGAGAGAATACGAAATATTTTATCTCGATGTTCACAGCCGAAGGCACTTCGCGATGCTTGGGAGCACTTTTCCGAATAACTAAGCACTAAGCCTTCTCAAAAAATTTTCAAAGCACCAATAACTAAGCACCGGCTTAATAAAGTGCTGGCGAGCACAATGCTTAGGAGCACAAAAGTGCTTCAAGGCTTCGGCACAACTCTGTTTCTTGGTATGCAATAATCTACTGATTTTTCCTCTAATGATTTCTTGGACTTTTCTCACAAAAAAGTGTCCTTTTTGTGACGCCTGCTTCGCTGCCTCGAATTCTGAAGCCTGAGTTGAGGCATCATCTATGATTTTAGGGCGTGCAAGTCTCAAGGCTCGTTGTATTTCACTGTACTTCATCCCATCCACTAAGTTTTGGAGTGATAGTTGTTCAAGGAAGCTGTCAGGAGCAGATAGGTAAGCCAGCCTGACCAATCTAGGCACGTCGGCTTAAAACTCTTGGATATTTTCTCCTGTTTTCTGCACCCAGGCCACCCAGTTATTAATTTGGACATGATAAACTTGTTGTTGACGAGCGTTACTATACTTCGTCTGAAGTTTCGATGCTAGAACTTCGTAACAGACTTGTTGACTCTCCTCTATTATTAATGCTGTGGCTGTTTCGTTGTGCTCCAACTGTTTGCCAGCGCAGCAGCTAAAAACTGTTTCTGATTTGTCTACCAGGGCACTTTTCCATCATCAAATGTTAGAGGCTTGATCTTCTTTTTACCACATTAGCTTTTAGTTCCCGTCTTCATGATGCTATAGTAAGATGAAATCGGATAATCTTTTTCAATTGACATTCTTTTCAGGTACTCTGTTAGCTTGAAATGCTGTTCCAATATTTCTGATCTTTCTTCGAATTTTCCGTGAACTTCATCATGTTTTTCTTCAACTTCATCAGATTTTCATTAACATTATAAATTTTTTGTGTGGTTTCTATTTTTTTATCCAATTTACTTGCAAATTGACTCAACAATTAATTGCTATTCCGAGAATATTTCTGTAACTTATTTTCAATTTTATCCATTTTCTCATCAACTTTTTGATAATTTAATATGTATTTATTGATGTAATATCTTCAACCAGATTTTCAGTAAATGAATACCACTTACAAGATTAAGAAGGAAGATGTGAAGCTGTATAAATACCCTGAACCATTCGAAGAATCTTCAGTGGTCTGAAGAAAGTCCAAAATTCGAAAGTGCAGTCACAAAATGTAGTCATTACATAATGAAAAAGTCGAAATATAATTAATGTAATGTTAGTTAATGTTGTAAAAAATCGCCCGTATAATGATTAACTAGTAAATACAAATACTTGAAACAGTTCACAATCTGGATTCAGTTTTGACTTCCCCTTCATCAATATCCTACTACTTAATCATCTAAGAGTTGGGAATTTTGTCGAGTGGAGAGGGGCCCAAAATTGTGGCTCACAAAGATGTAAATGTAACATTGAACTGACCTTAATCTTACTGAATAATGAATTGATAAAACACAATTTGATAAATGAAGAAAATGAACTTACGTATTCTGCTGTAAACTGTAATGAGGGTCAGATATAATAAAACTAGATGCCATGGATAAAATTATTGCCAAAATAATCGGTAGCAGCTGCAGGAATGCACCATATCCCCCTTGCTGAAATGAATAGAGTCCGTGATAAATCATGAAAGATAAAATTTATTTTGAGCATTTATTTTGATCCTACGAGTGAAACTATACCTCATTCCTTTGTCTATGAGTTTCATGCTGATTAGAAGCTTGTCTCTGCCAACGACCATCCCTTCTCACATAAACATTGGATCCACTGAAACCTCCACCAAAAAACATATTGAACAAATCCTCAGGAGTGGCTTCTGCTTCAAATCCTCGAGTGAATGGATGAGAATTGAAATGAGAGTTCTTAGCCCTTCTTTCTTCATCACTACCATATAAATCATACTGTTTGCGTTTTTCGACATCAGTCAAAATAGCAACAGCATTTCCTAAAATTATTGAATTAATATTCTTTATGATGAAAATACAGCAGAATATGACAACTATTAATGTTTTTGGGCAAAAATCTATTAGACGTTTTTGTTTTTATACAGTGTGAACGTTTATTTTGAAAATATATTTCCCTCATCAAATGAAAAACTTTTTCATACAAAAATTGTCCAGAAACGGGTGAAAAATGAGCATAAATAGAGTTGGTAACATGGGAATAAAATAATACAGTCATAAAATATCCTTTTGGAGTTTGCCGCAAGGATTCCTGAGTTACGGAAATATATTCAGTAATGGGGATCTATCAAGATCTGTTTATTCATTCAAAACAATTTTAGGGACGTTGTACCTGCAGATTTCCAGCGATTCTAAGAAGGTTAGTCTCGTTTTCAACATGGATAGTTTCATAGTTGTTTTTGATATTATGCCTTAATTCTTTAAGATGATTAGCAGATGCTGAATGCGTGGCGTTCGATGTGTATTTATACTTTGTCACACAACATACCAACCCCTGGTCAATTACCCACCCACCCAGAATCGTCACTGAGCTCATGTCTAGTTCTGAACCAATTCCGAATTCCTTTCAGCACGAACGTTTACGGAACCGAAGTAGAACCCTCAGAATAGACGTGAGTAAAGCACAAGGCACTACTTCTTCAAACTATCCTTTACTTTTAGGCATTTCAACAATTTGCAGTAATTCTTTGATCTTGATCACTTTTACGATCGAGATTCAAAACATCGCTCGGAAAAAGCTATCATGAAAAGTCTTTTTCTGAGTAAAATAAAACTATAACTATCTTGAAATACAATACGCTGTCTGAACATGAAGATCCACATGCGCCTCAGAGCTGTTATCGATATATTTTTGTGTAGAATATATTTTACTATTATTATTATTAGATAGATTATTGCATATCTATGTGCAAGAATTGCTTGTTTGAATGCTGTTATAAGCTGATATTCACTGATTTGTCGCCCAAACTTGGTTATGTTAGAATAAAACTAATCTAGAACCACTAGTTCGTCCAACAGTGCGGGAACTGCTAGGACCGGTTCGGAATCGACTTGGTACAGAATCGATGAAACCACGAACACAGAACTAGTAAGAACCGTGACTACTTGTTCGGAATAGTGCGTCGCACGAACGCTCTTCTTCAAAGTACGCATGCCTTCGGTACGGAACTGGTTCGGAATCGGGCCCGCGAACACGGCTAATTTTCATACTCGACAATTCTCGATCGAGATTCAAGAAGAATTGGCCCCCAGATTGTACAATATGGATACCTGACGAAGCCACATCGTGGTGAAAAAATTCTTGTAATAGTTAACATTTTGTGCAACTCTTCCATTATTTTCATATCATATTTTTCTGTAATCACTTTTATCCTACCTGAAGCAGTTTCCTAGACATAAATAATGAAGATAAAGATTATCCTGAGTCATTATAGGAATCCTCAATCATTGAAGAATACCGAATTCATCCCTATAATTTTTCCTGAAATACACATTTCTCTATTTCCGCGGATCCGCCCTAGAGCTAGTAAGAACCTTGATCAAGCCCAGTGCACGTTTATCCAGAACTCAAAATAGTATGAGGTGTCTTTTGGGACAAGTATGTTTGAAACTATACAGGGTATCCGGTATCCTTAAACAATTTTTGTACTGGTGACTAGGTCACGACCACTCAGAATATCGAAAAATTTGTAGGTAAAATTATCACTGTTTTCGAGATAATGGGCATTTTGGAAATTCGTGAAAACTCGCAACCTTTTCTCAATTTTTTGGGTACGATATCTCTGAATCGGTACTGATTCGAAATATTTTTTACTGAACATTGCTGATGACTGCTGCTTTTCGGATGTATGAAACAATCTTCGAAAATTGAAAAATGGGGATGAAATGACATATTTGAATTCTTCATTTTATTATTCTCATAACTTTGACCAGATTTTCTGAAAAAATTTATAACACGTGAATGTAGACATTCACTTCAAAACTATGCGCACTTTGTCCACTCTCAAACATTATATAAAAAATACTCTGATTATTTCTGGAATGGGTGATATTTCAGTTTCAAGAGAATGGGGAGATGCTCATTCTCAGTTTTTCCTATTGTCGAAATGTATTTCGTTTTGTATGTGTGTCTCTGATTTCAGTCAGTTATTATTGTTTTTCAAATATCTGAAACGTTTTCTTGATTTGTCAAAACGTTCAGAATAATTGAACTATGTTGGGTAAGTTTCTCAACTTTGACTTGTGTGAAAAAGCTTGTAGTTACTTAGAGACACAAGCGTTGAGGAAGTAAAGACGGATCACTAGATAATGAAAGTTTATTGTTTACATCTAAAAACTATATATAGAGTCTGATCGATGACATAGGTGGTAATTTTGATGATACAAGGGAACGAAGGTAACATGAATTGGGATTCAAACATAGTCATTTTTAGTTGATTAATTTCGTAATACAGTGCAAAGGTAATTAGAATTCAGGTTGTTATGTAGCAAGATTGTTATTATAATCATTTCCTTTAACCTACTTAGCTAGAGGAAATCCCATTATGCTAGTGTTATTGCGTAATTATTGGCACATGTAGAAGTAAAATTAAAATTTGTTGGAATTAAGATAATATATGGAATTGGCAGATTTACTGGGATTCATTGTACTTAACATACATTTTCCCGGCGGCCATAGTGAAGGGTGAGTTGATGTCATTGATCGGGGTGGAATGAAAATTGATATTCGGTACATTTGTTCAAATGGGGTGGTGACTACTCTGCCTTGGTTGGGTGTAGATATGCTGCAATTCTAGTTCCTCGAGTTGATTTGCTCCCGTACCTTCCTGGGCTGGATTTTGTTTTGTTCTCCTGTACCATCCTGGGCTCGATTTTGTTGTCGTCTCCGTACCATAAGCATGCTCCAACTATAACGATAACAATGATTGTTATGAATGTTGAAGTTGTATCAATTGTTGAATAGAGGATTGCATGCTTCCACTTGTAATTTGATATATCGGATCCTAGGTCAGTTTCTTGCAGTAGTAGTTTGTTTATTTTTACCAGGTATTTGTTGAAGTTCAAGTTCAATGTGATGAGATTTCCAGGAATTCATTCGATTGAAGGTTGATACTATCAGTTTTCGTGAAATGATAGGGCACCTAGAATGGGATGGAAGGACTGATTCGCTAATTCCTCCATCTATTCATTGTAGGCCTACTTGATTTATAAAGGGGTGTAGACTTCTTAGACTGCTGGATTTCTTCATTTGCGTCGGATACGATCTCGAGATTTGTTTCAAATCTGCCTTCCATGAATTCGGTTTGTTGTGGAATATAAAATATCCGATTTGAATTTTCGGGATTTGTGATTTTCATGTGGCTTGATTCGATATATTCTGGCATGAATTCTTTATTCATAGTGCTGAGTGTCTGCTTGGTGTCAAATTTCCTTTCCGCTGGTGGTTGTCGTGCCATTGCCCTTTGCTTCAATTCACATAGCTGTTTGCATTTTTCTTGGTTGGAAATCTGACAGTGTGTTCTTGTGCTTTCGGTCGATCGGTGTTTTCGTTGTTAGTGTAGGAATCTTGTGATATTACGTTCGAATTACCAGCCAATTGTGACGTTGTGGGCTCGAGGGTGCTGTTCCACTGACTATCCATCCTAAGTGCGTGTCCATATACAGGTTCCGCAACAGTGGCGCGGTGTTCCATATCTCCAGTTAGGTAAAAGATGGGAATCTGGTTTCCTATGATGTTACTTTGTTACTCGAATTCAACAAATTAAAAAATGTTTTCGGTAACGCAGGATGTTTCATTTTGTCTGGCGGGTCACAACTTTGTTTTTTGATGGCAGCAACCTGTATTTTTGATTACTTTTTAGGTTTCTACATGAAGAAGCAAATACACTCTATACATATTTTTTCCCCGAAAATATCAACGTTTTTCGAGATATTCTGTCTTTTTTTTCCAATATTCGTCACTCAGAGTATTATCTAGTTGTGCCAAGTCCCATTGGAATTCATTTCTGGTCAAATATTGTATATTGGTTACTCTCTCATACGGTATATCTAAAATCGAACTGGGTATACAGTGTATGAAAAACAGCCTGCCACATATTGGAAATAAAATTTGGCAAAATCTTTCTTCGATCCATAAGAAGCACCAACAGAAGCTATACTAATTCCGCCCTGTAGTATTTATGGTTAAGTTCACTGGTTTTACTTTAAATAGCTCATTTTATGAAAAATGGCAATTATTCATATTTCTTCCCTATGATTACGTTCTGAAACTTGACATTGATATGATAGTTTCAACTATGGTGGTCCTCTATATCACCTGATTTTACAAAACTAATTTTTACTTATGGGGATATATAAAATATGGTTCACGTCAAGCCACCAACTTCTTCCGAAAAGATCTGGTATAGAATAACGGATACTCTTTGCAGATTACACCAGCTATCTTGCACAGGGTAGAACAGGGGTCCGATTCTCGAATCTCGATCAAGTATTGAAGAGTATGACAATTGCTATATGTCCGCGTCGATTTTCTAAGTTAAATATAAACAACAAGTAGACATGACCTGCGCATGGAACCGAATGTCATTCGACAATCGAATGTTTCCTATACTCCGTACCACTCCTTGCAAAGTCGAAACTTGATAATACTCTGAGTGACGAATATTGGAAAAAAAAGACATTTCAGGCAGAATATCTCGAAAAACGTTGATATTTTCGGGGAAAAAATTTGTATAAAGTGTATTTGCTTTTTCATGGAGAAACCTAAAAAGTAATCAAAAATACAGGTTGCTGCTATTAAAAAACAAAGTTGTGACCCGCCAGACAAAATGAAACACCCTGCGTTACCGAAAATATTTTTTAATTTGTCTAGTTCGAGTAATAAAGTAACATCATAGGAAACCAGATTCCCATCTTTTACCTAACTAGAGATATGGAACACCGCGCCACTGTTGCGGAACCTGTATATGGACACGGCGGCGCCTTTCCCCCTGCTCTCCTTATTCCATAGGATTCCAACACTATCGTTCCCATTGAAAATTGTCACATGCACATTGCTTTCGTTATAGCGACTGTATTGAATATGTTGAGTTTCTTCTTTTAATGCTTGTAGATAGAACGTACCTAAAAACATAAACAATAGTATAACATAAACTGGAGCATTTTGGTATTCGTGGCAACTTGCTCAATTGGATTAAGTCTTTCCTCAGCGGGAGAACATTCAGAGTAAGAGTTGGTGATGCTTTTTCTACTCAAGACGAACGGGTCACAAGTGTGGTGCCGCAGGGATCGGTTCTCGGACCGCTCCTCTTCTTGCTCTACACATCGGATCTTCTCAGATTGATTAGCTCCAGATGCCTTTTGTTCGCTGACGATGCTAAGTTGTACGACATTCCAGATTTGACTATAAACAAGCTGCAGTCTAGTTTGGACGCGATTGCTCGGTGGTCCGAAGAGTGGATGTTGCCCCTCAACCTGGAGAAGTGTTGCGTGCTACACATTGGTAGAAACAATCCCGAACTGTCATAAGTGCTCATGGGGCGACCTCTTGTCGTTGTCAGGAGCCATTGTGACCTGGGCGTAGTGGTGAATTCCGATCTAGATTGGTCGGAGCACATCTCGACAATCTGCAACAGGGCCAGGAGGACCACCTATCTCATTCGGTGGCTGTAATTTCCAGACCGCCAAGTTGTTGTACGCAACTTATGTGAGGCCAATTCTGGAATACGCGGACCCAGCTTGGTGGGTCGCCTTGAGATCCGACTCCCACCTTCCTGAGTCCGTGCAGAGATGGTGCACCAGAATTCCATTCCCGACCACCTCTCGACCGGACTACTCTGTTAGATTGAGACTGTTTGGACTGACCGGCTTCGAGGATCGGCGTACCAGGGGAGACTTTAGCTTCGAGGCCATGAGTTCAAACTTGCCAAGGAACCATTTCGTACTTCCTGCCGAATGAACTTCCGGTCCAATCGAGTCTTCCAGGCTTGGAATCGCCTCCTCGTTGAGGTGGTAAACGCGAGTTCGGTGAACGGGTTCAAGAACTCATTCGATAGACTTATGTGAAGTGCTTGTGTGAGGACGTTTTTTCATTAACAGTTACTTTTTATAGTGCAGAATACGTTTTTATATATTTTTTTTTTCATTTGAGTGCATAGGTAACATGTACTTCCACTCTGATCAATATTTAATAATAATAATAATAATAGCAATGTCGTTTGTCACTTCACAAGGCACGCTAGTCCGACATTTCATTGAGAATGGAAAATTATGTGAAGTTTTAATTCGTCCGCGAAGTCATTCTGAATGAAGCTTAACAATGAGAATCATGAAGTCAATAAAAATATGAGATTAAATAAAACAACGTTACAGAAAAACAGAAAAAGAATATTAGAAATACTTAGTACCATCTCCGAAACTAAATCGAACTTCACCAAGCTGATATTAGAATAAAACTTATTTTATAACAAATCCAGTTCACTAGAAAACATATTGAAAATTGGTTGCCGAAACAAACCCTGGAAAGAATATTTTAAATATTCAAAAATTTTTTTTTCATAAACATTGTAACATCAAGATAGTAAGAAAATTTTATACTGGACCTAAAGTGTATAATACATATAGAATGTGCAGAGGTGGGGTTGTCTATTATTTAGATTAGATTAGATTAGAGGAGGGGCGATGAGGCTATGCTCAACCTCGCTGACACCTTGATCTAGAAATCTATTGTGCATCCCCGCGCTGCTTACCAGTCAGATAGCAAGGTCTCGATAAACTTTACTACCTTACCGGCTGCTACACCCATTATTTGTTCCGGTTTTAAGTTACAGGAGCCAAGATGCCGCAGCCTTCTACGGAGGACAGCTTCACATTTGCATAGCAGGTGTTCCGCTGTCTCAGTGGCTTCTTGTCAGAAGCGACAGGTATCATCAGGAACCTTCGCCATGTTCCGAAGATGTCCCGTGAGTATGCCTGTCAGTTTCCTCAGTTCCAATTTGCTAAGTGAGAGGGCTTTCTTAGTCCAGTTCGTTGAGTATGAGAGGAATCACTTAGCCTGTCTCTGTCCTTCAATCCTTCGCCAGGATCTGGCCTTCCTCTTTTTTTCCCATTCTTCAAACGCCCTTGCTTGGTGGCTTGATGGGAAGCCGCAAAATGGTTCTGGTCCAATGAAGGGGGTTAATCCCCCCTTCCTTGCTAGCTGATCAGCCATTTCGTTACCATGCACTCCAGAATGACCAGACACCCAAATAAGGTTGACCTGATTGTTTGATCCGAGTGCGTTGAGTGACATTTTGCATTCCCAGACTAGCTTTGACCGGTGAATCAAGCGCCAGTAGAGCTGCTCTACTGTCAGATTGTATGTATATCCTTTTTATCCGGTAGTTACATCCCGCCCAATATGCGATGCACTCCCTTATGGCAAAGGTTTCCGCTTGAAATACCGATGGACATAAGCCCATTGGCAGGGCTAGTTGTAATGAGGGGCCGTATACACCGGCTCCGACTCGTCCATCTTCGGTCTTTGACCCATCCGTGTAAAACAGCAGAGACCCTGAAGGGAAAACCACTTCGCCGTTACTCAATTGGTCGCGACTTGGTACTGTCACGCTGTAGTTTTTTTGCTGAAACTCGTGTTTCAGGGTGAGATTATCTGTGACCACATTTAAAAGCTTCTTACATTCATTCATTCGTTGTCGAAAGAAATCCTGGAAAGAATATTTTAAATATTAAAAAAAAAATTTTTTCATGAACATTGTAACATCAAGATAGTAAGAAAATTTTATACTGGACCTAAAGTATAATACATATAGAATGTGCAGAGGTGGGGTTGTCTATTATTTACCTGGACGAACTACTGGGTTGTCAGGTATAAACAGGTATGTCGATGTCAGGTATATGCACTTTTAAGGATTATAGAAAAAATGTATATCAGCCTAAGCGCTATGTGAACACATAATATTAATATAGGGTTCTCTGCAAAAATTCGGTCCTAATAGAGGTTTGCGAATTTCAAAGATTCAAATTTCAATACGTGTTGAAGTGAGTGACAGAGGTCCAAAGTAAGTATACAGTGTAATAATAAAGGACCGAACATTGCAGTTGTGTCTGATGGGACCCTGAATATGAGAAAGCACGCATGCTGAGTACGTAAACTACTACCCTCCATATGGTGAACAGTACGCATTATTTTGGAGTAGCTGATAACATATAATATTATATTGCATCGAAAACACGTGTTATTCTGTATCGTTGTGATAAATAATGGCTAAAAAGTGTTTTTTTGAAAATCCGCATTACATTATTGAAATGGAAGGTAATGAGAAAGAACCTAATGAATTCGATGAATTCGAGTCATAATTTTACTTCTGATGAATCATTTATTGGATAGAAAATATTTATTAAAATTTCTTTTTCATTAATATTATTTCGTACTTTTACTATGCTGTTATAAAATTTTTAAATATAATACAAGATATTCAGTTTATCTCTTCTGTGATTTTTTATTTAAATTCTAGGCAGTCCACTTTGTTTGTTTATTTTTTTCCAGAAAGAGCAGAAAAATTGCAGAGTAATTAATTGATATTTTCATTGCTTATGTTATCATATTTTTAGTTTTCTGTAAATTCGCAAACCTGTATTAGGACCGAATTTTTGAGCGCATGTTCTGGGGAACAGCGTGCTATCGTTTGTTCCAAATGTCTTTAATTTATTATGATTGAGCCGAAAATGATCTCAAACGACTAGGTTGGACTCACTTATGACGAATCCGGTGTCAAAATCGATTCTGTCCGGCAGTCCGTGGACCCGATAACTGTCGAACGGATTAAGCTAGCGACTTGAACTTTCAGGATAGGTCGCGGAATAGAATGCCGCGGTTAAGTTCGTTATAGGGCCAAATCGGTCGAACAGTTTCGGAGTTATAGCTATTTGAAATTTTGTTGATATTTATTTTTTATTTCAGAAACTACTCGAGCAATTGAATTCAAACTTGGAAATTAGGTGGAGTATAACGACGCGCAACTTTGGGCAAAATTTAGTCAGAATCATACTGTCAGTAAATTTCGAAAAAAATGTTTTCGAAATTTTTTTCCGAAAAATTTTTTTTTTCGAAAACCGTTTATCATATTCAAAAAAAAATCCACTTGGACTGAGCATTACATTTCACAGCAGTGTACCAAATTTCAGTACTATACGATCAAAATTTTTCGAGATATTGGGAAAAAATCGTCAAATTTCGTGGTTTTCTTCTCGATATCGTTGTTTTTTTCGGTATAACTCAAGAAATACTGATTCAATCTTGATAAAACTTCGCAGCTAGTTTGGAAATGTTAAAAGACAAATTCATGCGAAATTTCGTGATGATCGTGTCATTAGAACAATTCGAAAAAAAAAATTCTGTGATCATATCATCCTCATTCAATTCTGTATGAACCTTCGAACTGTAATTTTTCGATGAAGTACTGGATTTCAATTCGATCTGATCTGTATTTTTGAAAATATTGGGCAATTAAATTTTGAATGGGTATATCTGCGGAATCATTGGGTGGATTTTACCCATTCACGAATTCGACTTTCGTAATTAAGGTCCAAATCTTCCCTACAAATATCAAGTTTCTAAGTTGTTTCTTTCGAGAGTTATTGTTTTTACGCATTCGGCCGTTACGCCGACCGTTAACACAATAACTTCCGGAAGAAACTTCTTAGAAACTCGATATTTGTAGAGAAGGTTTGGGGCTTGACTACGAAGGTCGAATTCGTGAATGGGTAAAATCCGCCTAATGATTCCGTAGATATACCCATTCAGAATTTTATTTTTCCAATATTTCCAAAAATACAGATTAGATCGAATTGAAATCCAGTACTTCATCGAAAAAATTCTAGAGAAGCACTGCCGTGCAGGCAGCAGCTTTTGTACGTTTGTTCAAATTCGTTGCCAAAGCAGTCATCTCCATTGAACCTGCGCGCAAAAGCTGCTGCCTTCACGGCAGTGCTTTTCTAGAATTTTCTGCAGACAACCCTATACCAACGTGTTAAAAATTACACAGCGCTCATGCTGATTTTAATTTTTTTCTATTATCCTATCAAGTGAAAGTAACTGGCATCGACATACTTATTTACACCTGGCAACCCAGTAGTTCGTCCAGGTAAATAATAGACAACCCTACGTCTGCACATTCTATATTTTTTAAACTTTAAGTACAGTATAAAATTTATTATTATTTTGATGTCGCAACATTCAATGAAAAAACATTTTTCAAAAAATAATTGAAAATATTCTGTCGAGGATTTGTTTTGGCAACCCATTTTCAATATTTTTTTCTAATATACTGAATTCATTATAAAATGAGTTTTATTCTATTATCAGCTCGGTGAAGGTTGATTTCGGATCTTAGATTTACTGTAATATAATTAATAGGATCATAAGAAATTGGAATGTGAGAATACACAATGTTAGTTATTTTTCCATTTTTCACTCCCAAAATTTTTTGGAAAAAAAGCGAACTCTGGCCTTCAAAAGTCACCCCGTAATATTCGAGGTATTTTTGTTCATAAGTTATCCGAGAATCCTCTAACCATACCAAGAAAAATTCCAGAAGAGACGTAATTCATGGCCAAAACGGTCACCAATTGACGTATTACATATAGAGGGTGTCGATTGGCTCGCATTGATAATATTTTCATTCATAAAAAATCTACGATCACGTCACTGTGTGTGATTCTGTTCTCGTTGATCACTTGACTCAGCTTTCGGTGGACGGTAATTGTGTGATAGCAGGAGATTTCAACCTTCCTGACCTTGTTTGGCCTCTGGTCACTCTGCCTTCATCTTCATCGCCCTCCCTCACTTCCTTTTGCTGAAATGGTGCATGATACAAATTTTGAACAACTCATCTTAAAGCCAACAAGATATCGTCAAAACCAAGTACCATCGTTGCTGGATCTTGTCTTAGTAAATGTCGACAACTTGATCTCAGAAATCGAATATCTCCCTCCTTTCGGGAAATCAGACCATCTCACACTCAAATCAAATCCAGTACAGCGTCGCTTTAAACAAGAGAACGGTTCATAGAACATTCGAGATTATCAACTTCACCAATCTTGATAGAGACTTGGCTAGTATTAACTGGAAGGAACCCCTTCCACATACAGGCTAACACATCCGTAAAAGAGAGATCTTCATCAATCCAACTAAACCGTGGATCGACGATATGTTATGTGGTATTAGGCCATTAGGCAAGCAAAAAACAACTACGAGTCTGGGCTAAATACGTTAGGTCCTTTCTGAACACTAAACTATCACCAGGAGTCGGCTGAGGTGTTGGCTGCTACATTTTCCACATCATTTACAATTGAACCTGATGGACCGTTACCAGCTGTGAGATGTGCTCGCACCAGTTTGGACCTTTGCAATATTTCATTGCATGCGGAGATGGTTGAGAAAGAACTGATGGCACTGAAGGTGGACTCCTCGCCCGGATCTGATGGTTTCGCGCCGAGAATCTTCAAGAATTGCTCTGTTTCCCTGTCCGAACCACTTGCGCTTATTTTCCAAAAGTCTTTTGAAACCCACACACTACCTTCCCTGTGGTTGAAAGAATCGATTACACCAATTTTTAAGAAAGGCGATAAACATTCTGCAACCAATTATCGCCCAATAAGTCTGACAGCTGTGGCTTCCAAGATTTGTGAGAGGGTGACACTCAATAAGATGTTAGACTTTCTTCTGGATAACGACATCATTCCACCGGAGCAGCACAAACCTTCTGCGGTGTGTAGGTTACTGGACGAGAGCCTTCGATGCCGGAACCTCTGTCGATCTGGTCTACTTGGACTTCTCTGAGGCCTTCGACCGAGTTCCTTTAAAAAGACTCCTAACTAAACTTTAACATCTTGGTATCAGGCGTAGGCTGCTAATGTGGATTAGAGCGTTTCTCACTGGTAGAGAATTTTCCGCGCGTGTGTCCGACAGTATCTCGCGTCTGCGTCCTGTCATCAGTGGTGTCCCTCAAGGGTCGGTCATTGGGCCGATTCTGTTTCTGTCATACACGGCGGATCTACCGCTTCTTTCGCAGTCTTCCAGTTCCCAGTTCGCGGATGACACCAAGCTTTATAATAGCTCAGAAAATTCATTACAACGTGATCTGGATGTAATCTCCCAATGGTGTCAGGACTGGCTGCTTCCGCTGAACTTGGATAAGTGTACTGTACTACACATCGGAAAAAAGAACCCGAAAAAAACTTACATGTTGAACGGAAGATTATTATCTACATCCAAACACCGTGATGACTTGGGTCTAACAATCTCAGACGATCTCTCCTGGTCGATTCACGTTCAGAAGATAGCGGACAGGACGAAGAGGATGATCTACATGATATCTAAGACCTTTCACAGTTATGAACCCGAAGTCTGTTGTAAAATTTTCAAATCCTATGTGAGACCTATTCTGGAATTCGCGGGACCAGTGTGGTGTCCTAACCTAAAGGGGGATATGGATAAACTGGAGAAGCTTCAAAGATCTTTTACCCGTCTCCCATATGGACCCAATCGCCCATGTTATGATGAGCGTCTCAGAATATTCGGCCTGACCACTTTTAAGGACCGACGCGAAAGGGGAGACTTGATAGTGACCTACAGAGCTCTGCAGGGCAAGTTTGGAACCGATTTATCTTCTTTGTTTCCACTCAACACTGGCAATTTGCGGGGTCATTGCTACAAACTACAAAAGGAAAAGTTCACGACCGCCCCTCGTCAAATTTTTCTGTCTAATCGACTGTTTGACGCCTGGAACCTTCTGCCTCCAGATATCGTTGGTGCTTCTTCAGTGAACGTTTTCAAGAACCAATATGACAGTTTCGTTCGGGGAACCTAAGTGCCGGAGGATGTGTGATGTGCACGATAATTTCTTTGGCGGGTGTACTGTCAACTTCATTTCATACAATTCTGTATATTTAGAGCTGCTTATAGGCCTAGCCTCAGCTCCAACTCATTTATAATAATAATAATAAAAATAATACAACCAATGCACGGAAAGTACCCCAATGAAATCAATAATCACACAATCAATAAAAACGAATCCCTGAAGTTGATCCATGGAGATATATTACCAGAGACAGAAGGTTTTATTATATCAATGCAAGATGGAGTGACACATTATAGAAAAAAAATACAAATACAACCCATACCGATCAATGCCGCAAATGTAATCAAACTGTGGAAACCTTAGACCACATAATAGGAGGCTGCTCAAAGCGACTATAAAGGCAGGCACGACAGAATGGGAAAAATAATACATTTAGAAATCGCAAAACAACTCAAATTCATAAGTAAACCGATACCACCAGATTATCAGTATGTACCTAAACCGGTGCTTCAAGACGAGCATAACTTGTACACACTCTACTGGGACAGATCAATCCTCCCAGACAATACGACCATGAGTAACCGACCAGACGTCATCCTGTGGAAGAGGCAAGAAGCGAAGGTATACCTGATAGATTTTGCGGTCGTGAACTCAAACAACTTGGAGAAAACCAGAACGAAGAAAATAGCAAAGTATCAGCAATTAGACACTCTGGAACGCAAGAGAAGAATATACTTATTTCCTAAAATACTTTCAACACTCGGACAGGTACCTGAGTATTTAACAGAGAAAGAATCAATATCCACCCTAACGTAATTAGTAGACTTCAACACTCTGTTCTTTCATCTATGGCACATATAACGAGAAAGTTCTTAAACTTAAATTAGAGATCCTGTCAGTAGCATTTGAGCACTGTGATCCACTACTGAAAGGAAAAAAACAATCAAAGTTTGTGAAGAAGGAAATAATAATAAACTGTAACGGAGCATAGCTCTCTGCAAAAGCTGGTCCAATCTACAACGGTTGGCCTACCCTATGACATTTCCCATTACAGTTGCACCTGTTTAGCTCCAAATAACCAAATTGCAACAAACCGGCAGATTTCATCTATGAGTTTTCTGCTAATTGTGCTCTATTTACGCGCTTGCTCTAGGGAACAGCGCGTTATCATTTCGTCACGATGTGAAGAAGAATCCGTGGTCAAATTCAACTTTGTCCGTCCGGCCGTCCGTATGTGCTCTAACTTTCGAAGGAAAAGACTTAGCGCCTTGAAATTATCAGATTATGTTTGGAGTTCAAATATCTCGGTTAAGTGTAATGAATGGGTGGAATCCGTTGAATAGTTTCAGAGTTGGGCCCATTTAAAATTTTAAGGTTAATTCCTCCATATCTCATGAAGTATTGACTCGATCAAATGGAAACTTCGTGGACAGTTTTGGAATATCAACGCGCAACTTAAAGCAAAATTTTATTCAAAAAATTTCAAAATTTTTGATGAGAATTTTTTTTTTCTCTCAAAATATAGATTAGATTTCAATTGAATTTGCCACAAACCTCAGAGTCAGTATTTAACCAATAATGTTTCAAATTTCAATTCGATCCGATAATTACTTTCGGGGTTATTAGAAAAAAAAAATGTGACAAATTTCGTTGTTATTTGGAAATTTAAAGTTATTTCCGCGATATCTCAAGAAGTACAAATGCAATCAGATTGAAACTTCGTTATCAGGTGGAGATTACCAACACGCAACTAGGTGCAAAATTTCATGTTGATCTAATGGTTAGAATTTGAACAAGCGCGTAAAGGATCCTGACCTCACGTCAGTGCTTAACTAGATTTTTAAGTGCTTGTTATGGGGAACAGCGCGTTATCTTTTCGTCACCATGTCTGTAATTTTCGAATTTTGAGCTGAAATTGGTCTCAAACGACGAGGTTGAACTCACTGATGAAGAATCCGTGGTCAAATGTGATTCTGTCCGTCCGGCCGTCCGTGTGTGCTCTTACTTTCGAAAGGAAGGACCTAAAGTCTTGAAATTTTCAGGTTAGGTTTTGATCCTGAATATCTCGGTTGAGTTCGTAAATGGGCCAAATCTGCTGAATGGTGTTACAGCAATTTGAAATTTTGATTTTACAATAACTCGAAAAATATTTATCTGATTAAAATGAAACTTCGTTGGAAGATGAACTGTATCAATAAGAAGAATTATCTATAGATAAGTTTAAGAAAAAAATTTTTTTGGAAATTTTTATACATATGTATATGTATTTCATTTAAATTTCACTGAAATTTCCAAGTCGCCATTTTGCAATGTGGTCGAGCGCGTAAAGCTGCTGACTTCACGTCAGTGCTTCTCTAGATTTTATGTAATAAACTGAATGAAACCGCATCATTCGCGATTTTTTTCTTGTGTTTGTTAAGCACTTGTGGTATAGCAAACGAATCTTTAATGATCTTTATAAAATTTGTACGGTTTGTTGAATTTTCAGAAAATCATTTCCTCAGAAAAATCAATCACACCATGCTGGCTCAAAAAAATCAAGCATTCTACTTTCATTTATAATTTATCCCAAAAATTCGAACAATTAATACTTACAACCTTAGGGGAAATATCGCGATTCGATTACCGTTTTGACAGATTCGGTATTTCCGTATCCTTGATATTTTCCCTGGCCTAATAGATTCAGGAAATTGACTATCACTGGCAACACTGCAGGATATAGTGCTGTATGCGTACGACGCTCACGTCAAACATGGAAATTGTAAACAATGATGATATCAATTCATTTTCACA
Organism: Myrrha octodecimguttata; assembly: GCA_958510865.1. Classification (NCBI taxonomy): domain Eukaryota; kingdom Metazoa; phylum Arthropoda; class Insecta; order Coleoptera; family Coccinellidae; genus Myrrha; species Myrrha octodecimguttata. The sequence continues at coordinate 16,132,383 of OY294056.1, forward strand.
ATTCCTGGCAATTTAAGTGGTAAAAATTGATTGAAATCTGTATATCAATGCATCTATGGCCATTTATATCCATCAAGTAAATGGTTCGAGATAGAGTGTACACCGAAATTCATCGAGAGAAATTCAATGACCTCAAAAAATTTTGTGAATTTTTTTTTGGAGAAACTAGAAGCAAACGACATTTTTTGACTTCAGATTTGTCATTCTCATAGAAAAACTCGAAAAGTACTGATTTTTTCATGAAATTCAGAGCGTTATGCGATATTCTTAATAATTACCGAAGCGGGTATCAAGTTTGAATATAGCAAAATAAATGAGTTAAAAACTTTAATAATACATATGAGAAGGGAGTAACAAGGGAATTGCTTGAAAAGAGACTTTTGCTTTTTGTTTTTCACCAAGTGTTGCTTATCTTTTACACTTTTCTGACCATATTGAAGAAGGCCGAAAGCCAGAAACACGTGTCTAGGGTTACTCTACCTGAGGAATACATCCTCCTTAAATTCTACTATTTTTAATAATCAATATTTTGTTCTAGATTTTGACATACCTATGGCCTTAAAAGCTTCAGCAGATCCAGGAGCTTTGTTTTTGTCAGGATGAAACTGTAGCGCTAACTTTTTATAAGCTTTCTTGATATCTGAATCTGTTGCATCTTTACTGACGCCCAAAATTTCATAGTAATCCTTGCATTTTTTTATTCTCTTAACGGCATCTACTTGGTCTTGGGTATAAGCAACAGTTTTAGGCCCCTCTTCGTTTTTAGGAGACATTTTTCGTTTTCTTGTTTGTTGTGTCTCTGGTGTAGATGTCATCAAACTCACTCGTACAAGGAGATCTAAAAATAATAAGAATATAATTATACATAAAGGTTTGTTTTGATAATAAATTACCTACCCTTCGCCTTTTTTGTTGGAAATAGACGTTCAGCCTTGTGAAGAAATTTTTCGGCTTTCTCCCGATTTTTCTCTTCAATATAATTCTCGGCCAATTGAATACACCTTTCAGCTTCATCCTTATTTCCATCCATAGTTTTCAGATTCAATTATACGGTTTCACTCTGGATTTCCTGATAAACGCTTATGTACCTATAGAAAATAATCGAACGTCATTTCATAATCAGTTAGAATCACACACAGAACATCTAATATATTTATATATCTTGTGTTTTGTCATTAATTGTCATTGTCCGTCATAGAGACTAGTGTTAAGCCACAGAATAGAGAAGTATTCATTCGTTCACGCTTTGAATAAAGAGCAACAGGAAGGAGCATAACGCTTTTCTACTTCGTATAAAAGTGGGACATAGGAGCCCATATTGAACCTCCAAGTATGACTCATGTTTGTTAGTTTCTTCAGACAAAGAAGTCTCGCAAAAAGTTGTTCTCTCTTCAAAGTGAAAGGAAAGTCGGCCATATGCAACATCCATCCCGGACCCACTTTGTGAGGCATTATGCTCCTTCCTTATGTTCTTTATTCGGAGCGTTCACGCTATGCACTAACCTAAGTAACCGAGTAACCTATTAGGTCATTGCGTCCAGGGGCGCTATTTTCGAGTCATCCGAATAACTTTCGCATGCGAAAGTGAGGTCTAGATTAGGCCAAATGCGACAGTTTGGCAACGTGTTGTTTTTCCTTAGAATTTGTAGGCAATTACATGCCATACTCGAAAATAGCGCCCCGAGTATTTGTACTAGAGCGTCCGCACACGGGTCGACGCGATGTGGCCGACGAGATGTGCTCGACTCGAACAGTGCGACGTCGGCATGTTCGTACGTCATAAGATCCGAGTTTATTCAATATTGACCATAGATAGTGCCGATTTCAAAATCGGCGCGTCAAAAGAAGGTTGTCAATTCGTAGAAAACTGTTTTTTAAAGTTTAATAATTATTTTGCTCAGTTGCTGATTTCGATGATTTTTTTTGCGTTGGGTTCAGTATGACAACGAGGTGGTCCCTCCCTCTCTGGAATAAAATATACAGGGCAGTCCTGAGAGACATAAAACGGAATAATTGCTTCATTCGTTGGCACCACCAACTTTCTATTGAATGAATTGGTAGGAAATTTCTTACCTATACGGCAGGATATTTATGGAGAAATACACATGGTGTACCAAGAAGTTAATTTCCACAATTCTGCTGTTTATTGATATATTCTGATGATATCCCTTGGTTTGCATTCAGTATGGCTTCAGAGTGGTCTTATTTCAGAATGAGACATACAGGATGTCTCAAAATATTAATTAGAACTATTCTCCTGTTTATATATCCGTTTTGATGATTTATCTTCCTCTGTGTTCCGTATGGCTCCACAGTGGTTTGATTTTTGAATGAGATATACAGGTTGTTCCAAAAATAATCTAGGAAAGCACTGACGAGAGGTCAGGAACTGTTACGTGATAGCTCAAATTCTTGAACAAAGTGGTCACTTATTTACGTTGACCCTGCATATTGCAACTTCACTTTCTGATGGAAAGATTTGGCGTTCTTCTTTTCATATGGTTCCCACGAAATTTTGCATGAACCTTCAATCTGTCATTTTTCAATCAAATACTATATTTAAATTCGATCCGATCATAAGTTTTGAAAATATTGGGAAAATAAACCTGGACGTATAAATTTGGTGAGCATCTACGCATTAGATGATAGCTTTTAGGTTCATGTCCTAGGAAACGAGAGTGGATAATTCCATCACAGAAGTCTGATATTTTGCATCGAAAATAGTTTTGTACGATTTAGTAGGACCCACATATGAAGAATTTTCGGTCATTTGCAATTTATCTGTTTGATCAGTCGTTAGTTGGACCCTGAATACAGAGAATATTTGATCAATAGCCATCTAATGATTTCAGCGATATATGCATTCGAGATTTTATTTCGCTAGTATTTCCAAATATCAAATATAAATAAAGGGATATCGCTAGGAAATGAGATTCGAATATTTGAATATAAATCCCTGATTTTTCCATTTTTCTTGTGGTACGATTTCCACGAAGATATTTGACAACCAACTTCTAAGTATCATTTGATCGAATCAGTATTTTCCGAGTTATCTAGGACATTAAAGCAAAATCATCGCATTCAAATGTGCTCTCTAGCCTGGAAATTTCAAATCGCTGGCATTTTTTCTTTGTAAATCATCGTGGTAGAGGATGGACGGGCCGACAGAATTGATTTTGACCCCAAAACTTTCCATGAATGTGTCGATATTAATCGTTTAAGCTTTTGGCTGAAAATTCCAGAAACCAGACTTGTGGACATAAGCACGCTGTTATCGAGCTACCTGGTACATGCGCCCAAAAATGACGCATCATTGTTATTTCGGATAAAAAAGTTTCGATTTGTTCAAGAACTGATCCAAGCACATACAACGGCCGTGATTTTCTCTAGTTTTTATAGGTTGAAATATAATATAATTATTTTTTTTGTGCCGCGACAGCGTTCAATTCATTCGAGAAGGTAAAGATAATAAGAAATCACAATTTTAATGATGAAGTCAGTATTATCGCACAGTATTTTTCTTGCGTGAGGACGAAATCAGACAATCAATAGAAAGATTCCATCATTACATGTAATTATATGATCAATTTCAAGACAGATTACGCATATGAGCCTCAAAATCATGTTGAAAATAATGAAAAATAATATTTATATCGTTTCGTTATATCGGAAAGCTAGCGACGTACGAAACTCTCGAACTTTCTGCTTCCATGTCAGTCGCGTGAAACGAAGCATGCGAACGGAACTCAAACGTACGGGGGATCGACCCGTGTGCGGACGCTCTTAGAGAGATATAGCAGTTTCAAATTTGTGCGACGTTATTAGCGCAAACGTTATTCTTGACTTCTAAGCATGCGCAGATTCAGTTTCAGAATAACGCGACGTTAATAGCGTTAGCGTCTAACATCCCAGACAGCACATAACATTAGAGAGATATTGCAACTTTCGAATAGCGCAAGCGTTATGTTATTACCGTGCGCTATATATAACGTTTTGGTGGTTAACGTCGATATAACGGTCGTTCCAGAAGTAGACGTATTGCTACACGTTTTTGTTACCGTTACGTTAGTTATCAGTTTGTTTGGTTAGGTTATGAGAGACGTCAGATTTTTGTGTTATAAACTTACGCTTGAACTCATAAAGCTTGATAATTTGCATTTCTGCATTGATTTTTTGATTCTGCACAAAATGAAAATGGAATCGGAAGCGGTAATTTCACGCGGTGCTAATGCAGAAGAAGTGGAACTACCTATATTACACAATACAATTGGCATGGTTCAAACTATTCCTAATTTTCAACCCCTCATGTTGCTTCCAATTTCCCGCAATTTACTTCGCGCTATTCTATATCGGAAGGAATCGTTAAGCTTCGGGCCCTGCCGGCTCCGATCACTGTCATAGAAAAGCTATTCGTTAATATCACAGACCAACAAGACAAATCACTTCATCGTTTGCGGGAATCGCGTCTCTACGACCTTGAGAAATATAACAGACATTGTTGTAATGCAGATTTGCAGTGTGCAAAATGGTGAACAAAAGGAAGGAAATATAAGAGATACACTCAGCTTGACTTTTCAACAAGTACTACTTTATTCATTTCATGTTCCACTACATGACATCTGCGCCGGAAATAGAGGGCGCTTCCACAAACCACCGCGAAATTCAAACTGTATTGATGTCTATAACAACACCCCCACTACATCAATACAGACATATTCAATTCTTTAATACATCTATCATGTTTATCAGCTGTTAAACTTTTGGTAAATATGTCAGCTGTCATTTTATCAGTAGGTAAATACAATAATTTGATTTGATTATTTGACACAGCATCCCTGACAAAATGATGACGTATATCGATATGCTTGGTGCGCTTATGATAGACTGGATTATTTGCCAATGCCTGAGCTCCCATATTGTCATTGAACAAACTTACACAATTCATCTGACCAGTAATTTCAAAATTCAAATTTTTCAAATAAATTGCTTCTTTGGTTGCTTCAGCCACTGCCACATATTCAGCCTCTGTACTAGAAAGTGCTACAGTTCTCTGTTTCCTACTTTCCCAAGATATAACCCCATTCGACATTTTGAAAACAAAACCTGTATAAGATTTTCGATCTTGTTTATCATTACCCCAGTCTGCGTCAACGAAACCCTGTAAACCTTCTTCTGATTTTGAGAACATCAAACAAAAATCTTTAGTCAACTTCAAATATCTGAGAATGCGTTTAGCACACTTCCAATGCTCTAAAGTATGATTACTGTTAAACTGACTTAGAAAACTAACAGAATAGGCTATGTCAGGTCTCGTTAATACAGCTAGATACATTAACGAACCAATTAATTCCTGATATGGCACATCTCCACAACATTCCTTACTAATATCAAATTCCAATTTAGTCTCTAAAGGAGTTTTGGTAGGTTTACAATTAGTCATATCAAACTTCTCCAAAATTTTCAGAATATAACTTCTCTGATCAATTGTTATGCAATTTCTCTCAGAATTTCTAGATATATTCATACCTAGACATTGTCTAGCCTCTCCTAGATTCTTTAATGAAAAATTTCTACTTAAATTTTCAATCAAAGAAGTTTCTTCAGAACTATCATTTGTGAAAACAAAGAAGTCATCAACATACAAGGCAATAACCGTTAATTTATCTCGATTAGATTTTATATAAACACACTGTTCAACAATTGAACGTTTAAAACCAATATCAGTTAAAACTTTGTTGACCTTCAGGTTCCAGGCACGAGATGCTTGTTTCAAGCCATAAATTGCTTTATTTAACTTACATACTTTATTATCTTTCGAAACCTGAAAACCTTCTGGTTGTTTCATGAAAATTAATTCATTTAATTCGCCATTTAAAAAAGCGGTCATCACATCCAAGTGAACAATTTTTAAACATAATTGCACAGACAATGCAATTAGAAACCTTAAACTAGAATGTCTCACGACCGGTGAATACGTTTCATCGTAATCGACACCTTGTTTTTGTATAAACCCGCGAGCCACGAGCCTTGCTCTGTACCGAACCGAACCATCACTGTTTAGTTTTTTCTTGAAAACCCACTTTGAGTCCACTACACTGGCACCTTCTGGAACTTCCGCAATTTCCCAGGCATTGTTGTGAATAAATGAATCATATTCTTCCTTCATGGCTGCCTTCCATTGCTCCTTGTCCCATCTTGACAAGGCCTCCTCAACGGTGACTGGATCTTCACTAAATTTGACCTCTTGTTCTTCTTCCGAAGCACACATATAGACTATGTGATCTTCAAATGTCTTGACCTTTGGCTCTCTCTTGGATCTTCTTAGTTCTTGGGTCGTCTCAGCATCTTGAACTGGAATACCTGGTGAATACTCTTCATCTGAGTTATTGTCCTGATCATCATTTCTGGAAAATTCAGATTCATATGATGTTGATATTTCATCTTCATACATGGCTTCTTCTGCCCCCACTGAAGATTGGTTTAGAGTAATTATCACATCTTCTTCTTCCATAATTACTACATCTCTACTGGTGCTTACAACATTAGTTACTGGATTGTAGACTCGATATCCCTTTGTCTTCTCACCAAAGCCCAGTAGAATCATCTCAATAGATTTCTTCTGCCATTTTTTTCTTCTTTCTTTCGGGACATGCACCATTACTCGGCTTCCAAATGTTCTAATATTACTTACATCCGGTTTTCTGCCAAACCATATTTCATAAGGTGTTCGGTTTTCCAATTTTGACATTGTTGATCTATTCTTCAAATAGGCTGCAGTGTTCACTGCTTCAGCCCAAAATTTTGTATCCAATTTTGAATCGAAAAGAAGACATTTTGCTTTTTCGACTAGAGAACGGTTCATCCTTTCTGCTACTCCATTCTGCTGCGGTGTATAAGCATTAGTAGTCTGATGAATAATCCCATTGACAGCAAGATAATTTTCCATTTCCTGACTGCAAAATTCTCCGCCATTATCTGATCTCAAAATTTTTACTGTGGTGTCTTTCTGATTTTCCACTAGTGCTTTGAATTGTTTAAAATATTTGAAGACTTCTGATTTACTTCTCAGAAAATAAACAAAGATCATTCTTGAGTAATCATCAACAAACAAAAGAAAATACCTGGAACCTCCGAGAGAGACACTCTCCATAGGACCACAAATGTCAGCATGTATGATCTCCAAAACTGACTTTGCTCTAGTTCCTTGGCTTGCAAACTTATCTCTTGACTGTTTACCCTCACAACATGTTATGCATTGATGAGACAAGTCCTTCTTTGAGTAAAACTTCATTCCATCTACTGCCCCAGCTTCCATCTTGCACAAATCCTGGTGGTTTAAATGACCAAACCTTCTGTGCCAAGTTCTGCTGCTACTGGCTGTTGTTACGAAACATTGTTCTGTTCTCTTCAAGTTTAGTTTGTATACATCGTTTACCAATAAAGCAACACCAATTAGCTGTTTATGTTTGTTGAAGATTTTACAAACATCCTGTTCAAATTTCACTGTGTTTCCATTCCTTATGAGTTGACTTACAGAGAGCAAATTCGTCTTCAACTCTGGAATAAATAATACATTGGTGATTGTTACTGGATGCTCCTCATCACCAACCATAGTAGTAATGTCTATATTACCGGAACACTTTGCTGAAAGCTTTTGATTGTTTGCAGTTATTATTTCTTGCTGACTGCAGACTGAAATGTCTTTCATCCAACCATTATGAACTGTTAAATGATTGCTCGCACCCGAATCAATGTACCAATCCGTTTTCTCAAACTTTTTACTGAGAAATACAGCACTAAATGCATAATTCATTTTCTGTTCCGTTTTGTTCAAACATTTGTTTTTATAGTGTCCTTTCTGTCCGCACTTGTAACACGTCACTTGTTTGACATTGACATTGTTGACAGACGCAACTTTTGAACTACTAGACCCGTCTTTCGCAGAACTGTCACGGTTGCGTCCTTTATTACCGACGTTACCGAATTTCCGACTTGCGAAAGCACTACCTGTATTACCGACCGATTCCGGTTCCGAATCGAGCAACTTCCTCTTAATGGCGTCCACTGACAGATCCATTCCAGAATGTTCAATTGCCATGATCATCGGCGAATACTTATCTGGCAAACCAGCCAAAAGCAAAGAACCAATCCATTTTTCGTCGATTTCAAATCCTGTTCCTTTCAATTTCTGGGCTGTTTCGATCAACTGGGTGACGTAGGCTTCCATGGAGTCTGAATTATCCAGCTTGATTGAAACTAGCAAGCGTAATAATCCAATTTTTCTTGTAAATCCAGAGTCATCGAACAATTTTTGAAGATTAAGCCATAGTTCCTTAGTTGTTTTAGCCTCCTTGATGTGAACATATAATGAGGAATCGATTGTTAAAACCAGCTTAGCTTTGGCTTTTCCATCCTTTACTGTGTCCGTTTCGGTTCCATCTATACATCCTTGCAGTTCGTCCAGCACAAGAACATTTCTAACTGCGAAAGACCATTCCGTATAGTTTTCACGACCTTTCAAACGTGGAACACTAGATAGAAAATTAACTGCCATCGTAAATCTTATTTCACCTCGTCGCCACTTAAACACGTGAGCAATCTGAGCCCATAACCTGTTGTAATGCAGATTTGCAGTGTGCAAAATGGTGAACAAAAGGAAGGAAATATAAGAGATACACTCAGCTTGACTTTTCAACAAGTACTACTTTATTCATTTCATGTTCCACTACATGACATCTGCGCCGGAAATAGAGGGCGCTTCCACAAACCACCGCGAAATTCAAACTGTATTGATGTCTATAACAACAGACATAACCACACTTTCTTCTTCCTCGAAACAGCTGTCAAATTGAATACTTGATTTTGGAATATCTAAAATCGAAATGTAAAAACGGATTTGTCGGGATTCAGGAATCACAAAATCAAAATCAGACTAAGATTTTTCGATGAAACCATTTGAAAAGCAAATTTCCAACACCAAAGCAAGTGTTTTGTCACACCTTAAACTCCTGTACAAGAACTCGGTTGGAGTAAATGAAAATTTTGGAAAAATGTTATGGAAAACCCGTTTACCTTAATCAGAGAATCTTTGTAGTTTCACATCAAATGAGATTCATTTCAATATAAAATCGAACTATGAATAGACCAACTTTGTTCGATTCCAATCCTAGTGTTTGTGCAATCATATACAATTTTATTAGACATCCCATCGTTTTAATTGAATAATGGAGGTTGTAATGCTTTTACTTCAGGTGCGATTCCTTTCTATTATATAAAATGAACATTATGAATGAGTCCACCTAAGTTCGATTCCAATTCTTGTTGTATAATTAAAACATATAATGAGGACTGTCATCATAAAATAGAACCTCAAAGATGACTAAACAATTGATTTGGTTGTAAAAAACTGTTTGGATTATATTCTTAAATGGAACAGATACGAAATTATTCATCAATTAATAGGATGAAAAATTCATTTCAGTTTGTTTACATGTTTATAACCTCTTCAAGCGAGTCCGAAAACGGCGAGAGTGACGTAATCCTATTCCTGCAATCTGATTGGCACCCCAAAGCACCCCAAACGCCTGCTGAAATTCTGATTAGCTCGATTCAGGGTCATATCTGCGTTGACATAGATTTCCTAAGTAAATGACGCGAGTGGTTTATCTGGTTGATCTGTGTTAATATGTTTGATTGACTACCTCGGTAGACTAGAGGGTGGAAACATGTTCTAGGATGCTGAAGGTACCGGGTTCGAATCCCGGCGAGGTCATGGATGTTGTAAAGTGTATAGGTGGTGGTGATTTAGTAAGAATCTAAAAGTAAATACTTGAGAATGTGTAGATGGACATAGTATCCCGGCACATATAAAGGGAAAAAAAAAAAAATATGTTTGATTACACAACTTCAGATTTTTTAAATCTATTTTATAATACCTCTTACACACAACTGATATTAGACATTAAGATTGATTAGTGCTACCACAGTCAATTTTTTTATATATAGGTATTTGTTACTTTTTCACGAATTAAGAAATACTGTTTGAAGTTACATGAGCCGGGGTTTGAAATTAGGAATAGTTTGAACCATGAATTGTGCAATATTACTATACTACTTCCACTACTCCTGCAATAGCACCAGCTGAGATTAGCGCTTCCGATTCCATTTTCATTTTGTCCAGAATCAAAAAACTGATGCAGAAATGCAAAATCGAGCTTTAGGAGTTCAAACGTGAGTTTGTAACACAAAAATCTGACGTTTCACATAACCTAACCAAACAAACTGATAACTAACGTAACGGTGACAAAAACGTGTAGCAAAACAGTGTGTAACTACTCTCTAATCCACTTTAACTTTCTGCGTCTAACGCACGTTTCGGAAACCAAGTTTCCTTTGTCAAAGACATATCGTTACTAACTACATTGCAAGCGCACCTGTTGCACTAGTGATAGGATGGTATACAGGACCAGTAGGAAAGGGTTGTTACGGTCATTAGTATAGCGCTGGGCTATCAAGGGTGAGTCAGCTAAATATTTGGAATAATGGGTAACTAATGGGGGTGAGATCATTGTTTAGCAATCTGTCTTTTCTCCTGAACATATATGTATACCTTCCAGAGTGTTTAGATAAATTTTGCCCGAGCTTTTTAACAAACAATGATCTCACCAACCATTAGTAACCCATTATTCCAAATATTTAGCTGACTCACCCTTGATAGCCCAGCGCTACACTAATGACCTTAACAACCCTTTCCCATTGGTCCTGTATACCATCCTATCACTAGTGCAACAGGTGCGCTTGCAATGTAGTTAGTAACGATTTGTCTTTGACAAAGGAAACCTGGGTTTCGAAACGTGCGTTAGAGGCAGAAAGTTAAAGTGGATTAGAGAGTAGTTACACTCTGTTTTGTTATCAGTATTCTATCCTGTGAACTCAAATAGTTATAAAAACGTGTAGCAATACGTCTACTTTTGGAACGACCGTTAAATCCACGTTAACCACCAAAACGTTATATTCAGCGCACCGTAATAACATAACGCTTGCGCTTTGCGCTATTCAAAAGTTGCAATATAGCTCTCTATTGTGCCAATCGTGGTCTCTAGTATGACTACGTCATTTCGAGATGCGCAAAGCTGACGAAAATAAGGAAAGTTAGTAGCATACCAGGACCAGGTATTTGTATCATGGGTTAGATTTAATTTTCATTTTTTGGACTGCCAAGACGAAGAGAAGCCATCGCGACGAAATTCTTTGATGAAAAAAACTGAACTATAAACTAATCGTTTAATAGTAAATTATTACTTAACAGTAGATACTATTGATTTGTAATTGTGGATCGATTATTGATCAATAAAATAGGTTTAAAGTTCACTGTTCTTTATTAGAACCAAAAAACACATAAAGTAAACGGTTGACAAAAATGGATGCTACTTCGTACAGCAACTAAACTGAAAAAACTATCTTCTTGTTAATGCAACTAACGAACTCATAAGCTCAAGTATTCTACATACATGAATATTGGATAAGAGCGACATCTATTGGTAGATAGCGGAATTGAATGTAAACTTCAACACCCCCGCACAATTCTGCAATTCTAAGAGCTTACAACTTCGTAAGTATACAATTCACACTTAACTATTCATAACACAACATTAAATTATTTCAGATACATCTATTAAACCAATAATGCTACAAAACTTGTTTAATTTTGCATAAGGCAACGACTTCGTCATCATATCTGCAACCTGTTCATCACTCGGTAAGTATATAATCTTAATTTCTTTTTCATTAATTAAATTTCTAATGAAATGACATTTAACGTCAATATGTTTAGACCTTTTGGTCTCCAATGTGTTAGCAATCTTAATAGCTGACTGATTATCTTCATGCACAATAATATTCCTAACATTATAAGACATGTTAACCAATAACTGCTTCATAAAGATACATTCAGTTACACAAAGTGAAAGAGCAACATATTCTGCTTCGCAACTAGATAACGCAACAATATTTTGTTTTTTCGATTTCCAAAACACAAAATTATTATTCAAAGCTAATACAAATCCACTAATACTCTTGCGATCATTTATATTCGAAGCAAAATCTGCATCTACATATGCCTTAATTATACAGTTTTCATTATTTTCTTTAGAATACACTAAACAATAATATTTTGTTCTTTTCAGATACCGTAAAATATCCTTAGCATTTTTCCAATGTGTATCAGTAAAATTATTTTGGAACTGACTATAGTATGTTACAGCAAAACAAAGATCTGGCCTTGAGCCAAGCATAATATACATGAGACTACCAATCAGCTGACGATAAGGTAAATCTTCACATGACAGCGATTCACTCCTTTCTAAATTCAATTTATAAGGCATTGGAAGTAAAGCTTCCTTACAATTACTCATGTTAAATTTATTAATGACACTTTGTATTAATCCTTTCTGAGAAATAAAAATTTTACTTTCATTTCTTTTAATTTCTAATCCCAAAAATCTGTAAGTCATATCCTTACTAGTTAAATCTTTCATTTTAAAATGTTCAAATAATCTATTTTTAACAAAAGTTATTTCATCTTTGTTACAAGCAAATAAAATCATATCATCAACCCAAATCAATAAAAACATTCTACCTTTTATGAATAAACATGGATCTACATTTGATCTAACAAAATGTAAATTTTTCAGAAAAATAGAAATTTTATCATACCAATGTTTTGGACTCTGTCGCAAGCCATATAGAGCTTTTCTGAGTTTACATACTTTGTTTACACACTTGGTTAACCCTCTAGGTGGGTACATATACACTGGTTGATCTAACTTACTGTTGAGAAAAGCTGACTTCACGTCCATCTGATGTATTTCCATATCTTCATTTAGACTTCTTGATAATAAAATTCTCAGAGTTATCATTCTTGCCACAGGTGAATATACCTCTTCACTGATAGTGGTTTGTCTGAATCCACGTGCTACCAATCTAGCTTTCTTATTATTATTTTTCATAGAAAATACCCATTTAGAATCAATGATTTCCTCACCATTTGGTACACTTGATTTTGGAACTAAGGTCCAAGTTTCATTATGCTTTAACGAATGCATTTCTTCCTCAATAGCTTCTCTCCATCCTGAATCAATAGCTTCTTCAAATGTTCGTGGAGTATCTTGTTCCAAAACTTCACCAGTTGACAAAGCCATCATTAGTTCGTAATCATCAAATTTCTTTGGTATCATTTTATTTCTGTTACTTCTCCTCTCTTTGGTTTCAGCACTTTCACTCGTACTTTCCCTAGATTCAGAAATATCTTCCTCTTTATCTGAACTCTCCTCTAGTTTTCCTTGGGTACCCTTCTCATCGTTTAGGATTTTAAATTCAGATTGACCAATGGGATTATTTTCATCAAATATGACATGATTAGTTACTACAATCTTTTTCCTATCTGGATCCCACATCCTGTATCCATTCGGTGCATAACCCATCATAATCATTTTGATACTTCTGGCATTTAATTTTCCTTTTTGGTCTTCTTTTGATAAATGCACATAACCTGTGCATCCAAATATTCGAATATTTTCAACTCTCAATTTGCAATTATCCCATACTTCTATAGGTGTCTGGCCATTTGCCAATGCTGAACTAGGCAGTCTATTTATAATGTAACCACTACATCTTACAGCCTCACCCCAGAATTCTTTTGATAATCCAGAGTCTAACAGTAAACATCTACTCATATTCATTATAGTTCTGTTAAGCCTCTCACTTATTCCATTTTGTTCTGGTGTTCGAGCAACATTATATTGAATTTGGATTCCTGTCTTAACACAATATTCTTTGAATTCACTTGATGAGTACTCTCCACCATTGTCGCATCTAAATTTATATATTTTAAATTGAAACTTTCTTGACACCATGGCTTCAAATATTTTAAACTTATCAATGACTTCACTTTTGTTTCTCATCAAATATATGTGCATAAAATGAGAATAGTGGTCTATAAATGTTACATAGTATTTATAACCATCATAAGTCGGAGGATTGAAAGGTCCTGCTACATCTGAAGAAATAGTTTCTAATATTCTTTTGGGTTTCTTGTCCGAAGGAATATTTTTGGACAGAGATGCTCTTGTTTGCTTCCCCTTTTTACAGATCTCACACATGTTTTCTGTCGGATAACGAGATGAATGTCCCATTCTCCTGTGTAATAGAATTTTGTCTTCATGTGTACTACAGGCATAAATATTTCTTATTCTGAAATCAATGAAATACAGATTTCCAACTAATTTACCCTGTGCAACTACTTTATCATTTCTTAGAATTAGCACACTTTGATTCTCAAATACTACCTTCATTCCTGCATCTTGGATTCTTTTAACTGATAGCAAATTATGTGTTAATTCATCACATAGCAAAACATTCTGTATCTTGATATTCGTACCATTTATATCAGTGACATACAGATGCCCTGTCTTATGAGCCTTCAGTTTGGCATCCTTCTTCGCTACGTTTATATTGAAATTGATGTCTTCTATCTGCAGTAGATATTTTCCTACCTCTTTATTCACCAGGTGATTTGTTGAACCAGAATCAACAATAAATGTTATTATGTCATTCTCAAATGTTTGACACACTGACATTGACATTGCCTTTCGGTTACTTTCTGCTTCTGCCACAAACGTCACATCATTTTCAGTGGTTGTATTTTCTGCAACATTCACCTTTTCTGTTGATTTCTGTGGGCACTCACTCTTTTTGTGTCCTTTTCTACCACATCGATAACAACGATACCTAAATGTGTTTCCATTTCTGTTTCCGTTTCCAAAATTTTTATCGCGCGGTTTTCGATAAGAATTCGCACTTGTACCATTACTTGCCAAAGCAATTTCATTTTGTTCCACACTGGATATGGCATTTTGACGAGTTTCTTCTTGCAACAACTTGTTTTTCACAAACTGGTAGTCCATTTCACTAGAATTTTGAGAATACAGCACATCTATCGTTGTTGTTATAGCCTGGAACTTTTCTGGCATTGCCGCTAACAACTGTGTGATGATTTCTTCTTCTCCCATAATTCCTCCACTAGCTTTCAATTCTTGAATAGTTTTCTCATATTCCATAAGAAATTCACTGAGTGGACCATTCTTGAAGGACATGCTTCTCAGTTTCTTTTGCAGGGTCACTTGAACTGCCAACCCCGATTTCATATACGTCTTCTTCAAAGCCTCATAAATATCCTTAGCCGTTGTTCTACTTTTTATTACATCCAGCACATTATCTGCAAGGCACTGCACAATCAAGCTACGAGCTTTTGTATCTTTTTTCTTGAATACCACTTTTTCCTCAGGTTTTTCTGGGAATTCCTCGTACAACGTTTCAAGAACTTCATGTTGCTCCAACAGGAGTTTCATTCTAAATTCCCAGTTCAAGAAATCCGTACCGTTGAAAAGTTTTACCAGAGTTTGATTCATTGCTACCGCCATTTTCTCCTAACCGATCACTCACGTTACCGAACTTTATTCTCCTAAGACTTATTAATCAATCTTCACCGTTCACTGGGGTCCATAACCTATTGATTTGTAATTGTGGATCGATTATTGATCAATAAAATAGGTTTAAAGTTCACTGTTCTTTATTAGAACCAAAAAACACATAAAGTAAACGGTTGACAAAAATGGATGCTACTTCGTACAGCAACTAAACTGAAAAAACTATCTTCTTGTTAATGCAACTAACGAACTCATAAGCTCAAGTATTCTACATACATGAATATTGGATAAGAGCGACATCTATTGGTAGATAGCGGAATTGAATGTAAACTTCAACAGATACTGTTTTCACTTTTTGAGTAATGCAATTTTCTTATGGTTATTCGATGATTGCATTCGAAAGTTATTGAGACAGAAAAAAGCTCTGAAATGTAATTACTCTTAGGATAGGTAGGCTGTATTTGAAATAATAAGTGTCCCCCCCGAAAAGTAAATATGAAATTAACATTATTATTCCAAAAAATGGTAATTTTTCAGTACTATCACACGCAGATATCTCGCTTATTTAACCATCAAAAAATTCAATGATATGGAAAAAACTTTTTTACTTCACTTATATTAATATTTCAGCAATCATCTAGTAGGTATAGGTACACCAATAGGTAAGCTTAGAAAATGTTTATACTTCATGGTTACAGGAAATATGGGTATAGGTATGTTAAAATGAAATATTGGCTGAAACAATAATTATTATATAATGATGAATATAGAACAGCATTAGCAAAATTGTATCCCTGAGATATATTACAGATTTATTCATTGTTAACATTCAAGAGTGCCTCTACATTCAAGTTTGAATCATCTGAGACTCTAGTTTTCTTCGTTCTCTTCTTTTTCTGGAGTAGAGCCTTCTTTGTGGAACAATATTTTTATTGGGAAAGAAATCTTGTTTCACTTGGAAATATGATGATGGTTTATCTTTTATGGTCGCTTATGCTGAACCAGCTTGAGCAAAAATTCTTTCCATTACTTCAAAAAAATGCTATATCTAACAGTATATGTAATATGAACTATTCCTAGGATAGGTAATGTTTATATTCACAAAAATATGAATTTAAAGAATGTAGACAGGTGCTAATAGCAAGTTAGAGATAAAAAGTTTGGTATTATGAGGGCATTGAAATGCTTTTTCAAGCTAAATTTTTTCCGCATTCGAAATTGAAATTAGTCATAGAGGGATTTTTATTTTTCTATTCATTAAAATTGGATCTAACTATACTCCATTCACTTTTATAAAGTAGCCCGGTTGGCCATGATTTAGGTCTATCATGTTTTTGTAACTAAAACCAAGGCAGGTTGGCGGCGTTGGCGCTCCTGAAATATCGAAACAACCCGACTCGACGTTGCCAATTTCTACTCTCTTTCAATAACAAATAACAATTCAGCTCCAGCCATAATAAACTAATAAATTAACATTTCGCTTTGATTCCAAATCGAAATTGAAAGTACATGAAGTAATCTCAAGAAGCAAGGACAGAGTATCAGGAAGTGCTATATAGAATTACGCTCATTCCGATAGTAACTGATATTTTGGAAACGATTATTCATCAAAAGCTATCTTACATCAAGATATATGAGTAAAAATCAAAATATTATATTTTATAAGAAATAATATTTCTTTTTTAGCTACACTTCACCACGATCAGAAAGATTTATAATGAAAAGGAAGCCAAAGAGTTTCTGGTACTACAGTTTTCTTCTATTCCCAACAAACACAAAATACAGCAATTGTACAGTTTCTGCATCACAAGTACCACCGGAATGCAGTACATAAAATGTTGTATTAAAACTGCACAGTCTCTGCATTGGTGATACTGCTGTCCTAAAAATGCAGTCTTTTAAATACAGCTGCTGTACAGCTTTTGTGCAACAAAATCGAAATGCTGTATGAGACAGCGCTGTCTCTGTCTTTGATGCTATATTTAGTTCTAATAGTCAGCCATCGTTGTCTGTGCCGATAGCCGGTGCCGGTACGTTAGAGAACAGAGACTCTTTCTCTATGTCAGAGAAGCGTTTTCGATCGTCGTTGTCGGCCATGCTGTTTTGTAACGGAAATTTGTTTGTTGTGTAGTAAATTCGTTTTTGGTTTTGAGTGAATCGCACTATTTGAACTGACTGTTTATTTCGAGTTGATTGGGTGCAAGTGTGAAAAACTGATGTTTCGACACATGATCAATTCCCGAAAAAACGAAATAAGGCAAATGAGACTGATCTGAGTGGCTGAGATAAATATTTAGATGATTCTGATTCTTTTGGAACTGGAATAAATAGACAATAGAAGAAAACATCTGAGTCTCTACCTGAACTGGACAGGGTCAACAGAAAACAGAATTTCGAAGTACATAAAAATCAATTAAGGAATTTTAGGTATTATATTCACACGAGGTAAACCTTTTTTTGTGTATTAACTCATTTTTCTCCACTTCAAGTTGCTGTACGAAAGAACAAAGAGAGCAAAAATGATTCACCAACCGATATTGAAACAACAATCATGGTATGATTGAGAAATATGTATCTACTCATTTTAGAGGACTTAGAAAGGAACGAGAGAGAGTCACCCAATAATATATTATATCATGTATAATATTTGATATGGCCCGTATTTGTGTAAATTCAAGTTTTTTCCATTAAAGTCATGTTCCTAGTGCAATATTTTTTTTTATTAAGTTGAATTTGCTGTGAATCACTTTACGTTATATGCTCAATATAAACTCGGTTAACCCGATTCCTAAGACAACCAGTATGTTTCAGGAATCCGGCTTACCTCCGAAAAACCTATATTTTTCAAGTAATCGCATTGAAATTCTGGACTTACATACTTCAGATTGTGTCCTTTGGTCTAACCAGAAATGGCCGTACGATTTTTCAGATAATGTTGTGTACATTTTTATATATTTGAATTCCATGAATTTTTGGTGTAATATGAAAAATTTAATAATTTAAATATTTTTCTGTTGAGTACTCAATATCTAGATACAGAAAGAATTGCAGTAATTTTTCTACCGTAAGGCATAGAATTCGAATATGCAAAAATATAAACATCACATCATATAAGAAAATCGAAATTTATTTGGCAATCTCCGAATAAACTGGAAGGACTATACTCACTTTTTTACATTTATCGAAGGTAAATAATTTAGTATCTACGTGCAAAGTTTCAATTCAATCTCTTAAAAATAATTATTTTTTCGGGAGTGAGTCCTATTTCTGTGAGTCTCGTTATACAGCCGAGCTTCTGCTGCATTATTGCTGCTCAGAAACCTCATATCGAAGTAGCACAGTTGGTGCATTATAACAATGTGCAAACTGCATTACAAAGTGGCATAGTTCCTGCACAACTGCTGTATAGTGGCTGTACTTCGAACGCAGTTCGAGCTGTACAGTTTCGATGCAATTCCACGGGACATATACGGTCCGTTTCGATACAGTTACTGTACCACCATCGCTGCACCTCAAGTGCAGCAACGCTGTACAGTTTTTGAACTCTTGCTGCGTTTTAGTGTTTGCTGGGTTGGTGCACCTAAAAAGAAATTCACTGAAGATTTCACTTTGGAAAACTGATCTGCAACGACCAGTTTGGAATTATAATTTGAAAAATTACCATTTTTCGATTGACACACTGCCGAGCACCCTACTCTTTTTTGTGAAGGAGCATTTGGAATATAATCAAGGACGTCAATCACTTTTCCGAAACACAAAATCAATCGGTTGCTAATACAAAAAGGGTAAATGAACACAAAATGTTATGTGAACAAAAACATGTTATTGCAAAGATTCGTCATTATTCAGAGTATGTAGGCTCTCCGTATACAGTGAGGATCTAAAAATCATTGCTTGGCGAGCCAGACCTGGGCGAAAGACCTTCCAAGTCAGGCCACAAATGTAGGTAAAACTATTTTCAATTTTCTGCTGATTTTCTATCTTCTGTTCTGTTGTAGATATGTTTTCAAGATATTTTGTCAGTTTTAACTCCATAAGAAAGAAGAAATTCTGTCGTGGAAATCGAGGCCTTATGAATATGTCAGCCTATTTCTCTACACTTATGCAAGGGGACACTATATTGTGGGGTCCTGTGTCCTGTGAAATCAAACACGCAATAAAGAAAAGGGATTATCCTGTTTATTTTACTCTCGAGTGTTACAACAAAAATGAATTCGAAAGGCAATAAAATTCTTTTTGTTGAAAAGGCACAGGCTAACGATTCTTGTTGTAAATCTCCTCGAGTGGTGAAAGGTAGTTCTTCGCTGACGCCGGGCTGGGGTCGCTTCCGTCTTCGAGGGGGGTTAAAACCAGATGTTGGTGCGTTGGATCTTCTTGAATTTCTTCGCCTTGACACGGATAAAGATGAATGCAGATGTCGGTCAGAAATGCAGCGTATAGATAGAATATCTTCTTAGCGGTGAATGCAGATGGGTTGGAGTTGAGTGATTTTTGAGAGCGGAGCGAAATGCATTTATACGATTTTTCGGAGATTTGAATTTTCGACTTCGCCCTTTTTTCCGTTTTTCTTGAAGTGGATGAATTCGCTACACACTCCCCTGCCAGTGATGAAGTCACGAAAATCCTGCTTGAAGTCGGTCCGGAAAATGAACTTTTCTTCCAGAGCGAGTTCGTCTTTCCTGATGATTGAGGTCCTGTTGTGTGGGTTGAATTGGCCGTTCTTCGGGCTGGTTGTCTGGTTGAGGTTCTGTGTTTTCATTGGTGATGATGTAGGCTGGTTTTACTCTGTCTATAGTAACAGTCGTTTCCTTTCCATAGTAGTTGACGGTGAAAGTTTTTGGATTTCGTCTTACTACTTGGAATGGTCCATCGTACGCTAGTTGTAGGCAGGCTTTTGGACCGTCGTGACGAACGAAGACATATTCTGCTGTGGCCAAGTGTTTGAAAACGAAACTTTTCCGTTCTCCATGTCTCGTTCCGTTCGTGGGCTTTATCTGTTTGATTTGTTCTCGCAAACTCCTTACAAATTCCGAAATGTCGTCAGTTCCAGTTGTCTGTTCCTTTGTTTCGAGAAATTCGCCTGGTAATCTTAGTGGTTCACCATAAACCAGTTCTGCAGAGGTGGATTTAAGATCTTCTCGCCATGCTGATCTCATTCCGAGTAGGACTGTTGGGAGTGTTTTAGTCCATCGGTCGTTTTGATGGCATTTGATCGCTGACTTCAGCTGCCGATGGCTCCTTTCTACCATTCCATTTGCTGCTGGGTGATAGGCACTGGTTCGTAGGTGGTTAGTGCCAGTCAACTCATTCAGTTCTTTGAACAAGCATGACTCGAACTGTCTTCCTTGATCCGTCATTACTCTGAGAGGGGTTCCAAATCGCGATATCCATTGGGAGTAGAATGCTTAGGCGACTGTGGTTGCTTCTTGGTTCTGAATAGGGATTGCTTCTGGCCATCGGGTGAATCGGTCGACACAGGTAAGGCAATACCGGAATCCTTCAGAATGTGGCATTATGATGATGTCCAAATGTACATGCTCGAATCTTCTCGGAGCTTGGCAGAAATCACCAAGTGGTGCTGCTACATGACGGGTGACTTTGGCTCGTTGACATGGGAGACAGCTTCTTGTCCATTTCCTGATTGAAGGCCAAACGAATCGTTGTTTAGCTAGTTTGACTGTTGCGTTGGTTCCAGGATGTGATAGACGATGGACGATATCAAAAGCAGATCTCCGAAATGGCTTCGTGATGAAGGGTCTAGCAAGTGGTGTGGAGGTATCGCAATACACTGCGACGGTTGATCCTAGCGGCTTGACCATTTTCAGTTGAAGTCCCGTGTTGCCATGTAGAAGTTTCTTCAACTCGTCCTCATTTTGCTGGGAGTTGGCCAATGCTGCGTAGTCGAGGGCGGTTGAGAGTTCATCGACTCGTGACAGGACATCGGCAACGACGTTTTGATCACCTGGTACATAGCGGATATCAGTGGTGAACTGCGAGATGAAGTCGAGGTGGCGGAACTGTCGAGGTGAGCACTTTTTTGGCTTCTGTTTGAAGGCAAACATCAGAGGTTTGTGGTCCGTGAAGATGGTGAAATTTCTTGCTTCTACCATATGTCGGAAATGGCGAGATAGATGGCAAGGAGTTCTCGATCATAAGCTCCATAGCGGGTTTCTGCTCCTGATAATTTCTTCGAGAAGAAAGCTAGTGGTAGCCATTCTTGATTGTGAAGTTGTTGCAGAGTTGCACCAACTGCTGTATCCGAAGCATCACTCACTATGGCTAGGGGTGCATCGTCCTTGGGGTGTGAGAGGAGAGTTGCTGTAGCCAGTTTCTTTTTGCACTCTTCGAATGCCGCTGAAGCTTTTGGAGTCCAGTTGATTTTGGCCTTCCCTTTGAGCTTCGGTACCAGTAGGTCTTTGAGGGGTAATTGAATGTCTGATATCCTGGGTATGAAATGACGATAGAAGTTTATCATACCTAGAAATCGTCGGAGTTCTCTGGCTGTGGTTGGTTGAGGATACTCCAAAATGTCGGTAACTCTTTTTGGTAGTGGGCGAGTGCCTTCAGCGGAAATGAGGTATCCTAGGAATTTGACTTCAAGCTGGCCGAAAACACACTTGGCTGGGTTTAGTGTCATCGAGTGTTCCTGGAATCTTGCGAAGACGATTCTGAGGAGTTCCATGTGTTCTTCTTCGGATTCTGAGGCGATTAGTACGTCATCGATGTAGCTGAAGCAGAAGTCAAGTCCTCGTAGTACTTCCTCGATGAAGCGTTGGAAGGTTTGAGCAGCGTTCCTAAGTCCGAAAGACATGAATGGAAATTCGAACATTCCGAAGGGTGTCGTGATGGCTGTTTTGGGAACGTCCTCTTCAGCAACTGGTATCTGATTGTAGGCTCGAACAAGGTCCAGTGTGGTGAAGATGCTCTTTCCTTGCAGGTTGTGGGCAAAGTCTTGAATGTGCCTGACTGGATATCAATCTGGTATTGTGCGGGCGTTGAGAACTCGGTAATCTCCGCAGGGTCTCCAACTGTCGGTTGACTTTTTCGGTGCCAGGTGTAGTGGGGATGACCATGGACTTTTGGATGGTCGTGCAATTCCTAGATTGATCATGGCTTCAAATTCTTTCGTCGCCGCTTTGAGTTTTTCTGGTGCCAGGTGTCGTGGTCTGGATGAAAGTGATGGACCAGGAGTTGTTTGAATGTGTTGCCTTGTATGGTGCTTGATGTTCATCGGGACTCCCTCAGGTCTCGTTATGTTGGGAAATTCCATGAGGAGGTCGTGGTACTTGGATGAACCGCTGATTGTTTTGATGACCGGGATGTTGCATTGTGTGGCTTTCCCTCTGGTGATGAGCTTAGTGGTTCCGTCCAGCAGGCGTTGGTTTCTCACGTCCACTACTAGATTGTAGAAACTGAGGAAATCGACTCCAATGATTGGCTTGGAGACATCTGCTACGACGAATCTCCATGTGAAATTACGGCGTAGTCCCAAGTTAAGCGAGAGGTTGATTGTACTATATATTGCGATGTCTGTGCCATTGGCTGCTGAGAGAGTGTAGTCGGACTTCTCTCTTCTTCAAGAAGTTGCACTGCGAGGAAATACGCAGAGATCGGCACCGGTGTCTATCAGGAACTGCCTCTTGGATTCCCGGTCGGTGATGAAGAGGCGCGGTGCTGGGCTGGCATCACTAGCCGTCATTAGTGATTGCCCCTGTCGTTTCCCGACTGGAAGGAACAGGGTTGTGTGCACTTCCTGGAGTTGCTTCCGAACTGTAGGTGGTACCAGCGGAATCTATTGGTTTGTTGTCTGCTGTGGCTTCGGGACCTGGAACGTTCCCGGTGTCGCTGTTGTGTCGGTCGTCTGCTGAGGGCTGCCACTTCTGCTCGGAGTGCTTCGATCTCCTGGTTCAGTCCCAGGGTGAACTGCGCCGTGTGGACGTTCATCATAGCCTCGACGGATTGCATCGACGTCGTCTCAGCGATCTGGGATGCGGGTGGTTTTGAGGCTTCGGCGATGTTGTTTGCGTGGGATACCAAGTCCTCTAGCTCGCTGTCCTTGACGATGGTGAGGGCTACTTGGATCTGTCTGGGTAGTCGGCTCAACCATAGGGTCTTCATCAAAGCGTCAGGTACGTTGGCATCAGCTAGGCCCCTCAGATGTCGGAGGAACTGGGATGGTTTGCGGTCCCCAATTTCTTCCCGTTCGAGGAGCCGGCGTCTTCTCTTCCTGGGATGTAAACTGCCGTCGGATCAGCTCTGTCTTGATTTTGAAGTAGGCCTCAGAAGGTGGTGGCTTCAGGATGACGTCCTTCACTTCTGTTGCGAACTTCGCTGGTAGGACCACTACTACGTGTCCGAACTTCGTTTTGTCCGAAGTCACGCCGGCACTGGTGAAGATTCCTTCTACTATAGCGAACCATAGTTCTGGGTCGGCGGAAATGAATTCTGGCATCCGGACTGCGACTCTGGAGATTTGTGCTTCGTCGCTCTGCATTTTGCTGACTGAGGTACGTTCTTCCTTCCTTCAAGAATTCGGATCGGCCCTGGTGTCGTCTACGCCACTGGAATTCCTTATTGCGGTCGTCGAGGGTCACCAATTTGTGGGGTCGTGTGTCCTGTGAAATCAAACACGCAATAAAGAAAAGGGATTAGCCTGTTTATTTTAACATTTATTTCATCGGAACTCATCATTTAGCGGCTATTTATTCGGATTTCTATTATCCATTTTCATCGTAGTTTCAGACGCGCGTTTGATTGTTTCCTCTGGTTGGCACGAAGTTGCAGAGGAAACAATCAAACGCGCGTCTGAAACTACGATGAAAATGGATAATAGAAATCCTGTTTATTTTACTCTCGAGTGTTACAACAAAAGTGAATTCGAAAGGCAATAAAATTCTTTTTGTTGAAAAGGCACAGGCTAACGATTCTTGTTGTAAATCTCCTCGAGTGGTGACAGGTAGTTCTTCGCTGACGCCGGGCTGGGGTCGCTTCCGTCTTCGAGGGGGGTTAAAACTAGATGTTGGTGCGTTGGATCTTCTTGAATTTCTTCGCCTTGACACGGATAAAGATGAATGCAGATGTCGGTCAGAAATGCAGCGTATAGATAGAATACTTCTTAGCGGTGAATGCAGATGGGTTGGAGTTGAGTGATTTTTGAGAGCGGAGCGAAATGTATTTATACGATTTTTCGGAGATTTGAATTTGTGTTTCGACTGCGCCCTTTTTTCCGTTTTTCTTGAAGTGGATGAATTCGCTACAATATTTTTTTAGGTTTATATATTTATGCTCTTGTATCATAGTTAGCAACGTTCATTCCCTCTCGCTTATACTGTGATGCTATATTGTTGAATGTATCAAAGAACCTGCTCTGTTAAGAAAGTTATATCTCCTACTTGCATATTATTGATATTTTATGTATCGAAAACGAGTATTTTCCATTGTCTTAATGGTTTCTCAAGTTTTTGATTTCAATCATTATTTGTCAGTTGATATAATAATTAAATTAGTAATTCAAGGCTTGACAGGTACTTTGAATTTAATGAAAGTATATCGTGATATATCAATCTCAACAGATATAATGAGAAGGAATCACAGAAAAATCTATCATTTGTATATTATTCAAAGATTGTATTGAGACTTAAGTAAGTAGGTAGTCATGTTTGAATTGAACAAATTCCTTAATGGATAATTTCAAACCGTATATATTTCGTGAAATTGTTTCGATAGGAAGTAGTACATTGAAAATGAACTTGGTATATCCTATGTTGGCAGAACATTGAAATTGTACGTATGAATAACATGAATTATACAATATCTCATTCAGTTCTATTCCTTCTAATATTTTAGGAATTGCTTTTTTCTGGAAATAATATATTTGAGTTGACTTCAAAGTATGTCCATAAAACATAATTCCATATCTTGCTTTTGAGTCAAATACTGAATTATATGTAGTTTACATGGAGAATTTATCCAGATATCTTGTCATTAAAACCAAAGATAATATACTGAAGCTAAGCTGCATCCCAGTTTAGAAATATGTTCATCCAATCCAGTGTATGTATCATTCACCTAGATTCCCAAGAACTGTTAGTTCTTTTGAGGTTAACTGTGACAGAGGTTTCGTAGTACTACTACGTTTTCATACTGGAATATTTGAAGTTGTGCAACAAGGTATTTGAATTACTTCTGTAGGCTTATTTCTTGAGAATTTAGAAAAGTAGGGAATTCCATAGGCCCGTCCATTCGTTTAGAAGTTTTACTGCTGGGTTATTCGAGTACTTTTATTTTTTTTTCGAATGAACTATCACGAAATAACGGACTACTCTATCCATCATTTTTCAGTAAAATTCCAAAACACTCGATTCTTGATTTCCGTACCAGAAAAAAACATAACTGAATCTTTCAACCATGTTTATATACGTGAAATTTTTCCAGTATTACCAGAGAAAAAAGTTTCTTCAACATTCGCCAGGTCTTTGGAATTATTGAATTCACATAATATTTTCTAAAAATTCATTACTTTCCCAATGTAGATTCACATTTTGAAAAATACGTAATTACTACGACCTCTTTGTAGAGAGGACAACGTTGTGTAGATATCTGACAGGAAAATGACTATAACCTAACATTTTCAAAATATACACGGTGAAATCTGTCAGGATGTCATGGCAAACCGGGATACTTTATAAAAGTGAATGGAGTATACGTTGTTGCTCCACTGCCTAACATGAAACAAAAATGCACTGTTTTTTCACTTGCGATTAGAATATATCTACACAGCTTATCTGAGTTCCTTGTGTATCAACACTAGAGAATAAAAATATACGTAATTAATTATTAAATTATAATATGTTCGAAATATATATATATGCACGTTGTCAATGTCGGCAACGCAGCACCTTTTCCAAGCACAGATAAATTTTGTAACCGTATGCTCCCTAGACGTCAGTTATTCTGTGGGTATTGTATATTTCATTAAAAATTCGAATTTTTTGTTTGCGGTTTTGGACTATTGTCATACGATTACATTAAAAGTAAAATCACAGACCAGTTGATCTGTGGTAAAATGCCTCAAGGTAGAAGGAAAGCACCATTTAGTGGCAAAGCTAAAAAAGAGCAACTTAAATTGAAGAAACAACGGAAAGGTAATACAAACGAATTTTAGTCTTGGGCCTAAGATAATATCAAACCTAAACAAATGCATTTCAATGGGAGAATTTATAATAATAATAGTCTTAGCTTAGGACTACTTAGAATTTTTTATGCCGCTGATAAATTTGCCCTAAGAGCTAATCACACTTGTACTTGAGTTAAGAACAAACTGACCCCGTGCATTACATTACAGCATTATTCATGCATCACAGACCTTGGGACTTAGACTGTGGTGCATTAGTAGGCCCCAAATATTCACCTATTTAACGTGTTCCTTACAATTCTCAGGATTGAACTTACCCTATGAGGATGAAGAAAAAGAGGATAGATGCTCTGGGACTATAAATAAAATCAACTATCAATCAAAAAAAAACCCTGATTCAAAAATTAACCGATATGCTTTGATATTTCATGAGGAAACTGAGGATCAAGTAAGACTGAAGAAGAAAATAGCTCAGCAAAAATTGATGTTTGTAGCAGAGAAAGATCTTGAAGTGGACGCTCAGCATTATTTCCCTAAAGAATTAGATTTTCCTAGGAGACCTGAATGGTCATATGACTTATCCAAGGATCAGTTGGACTCTAGAGAGAATAAATATTTTAGAGTAAGTTATTTAGATATCCTTAGAGGTAGATATTTTGGAAATTTATAATGATTGAACACAGGCATAGTCTTGTGGTTAGATCTTGGAGTCTTTCTGGTTCATGCTGTATACAGCAGATAACTTCAAAAAGTAGGAAAATTTGTAGAATGGTACCTGCTTCAATTAAAATTGTAATACTCTGTGGGAGCGTGCTACTCATGTTCCAGAACATCTAGCTTAAGGGATGCCACGCACATGGCTGGAAAGGACTAAATGAAATATAATTCAAATATCAATACTCATTTTAGTCATTGGGATTATTCTATCCAGGTTTCATGTCATTATTGGAGAAAATTATTGATAGATAGACACACTTGAATCTTAAACCACAACAGATGTTGATCACAGTGGCGTAGACTTCACAGGTGCATACCGGTGCAGTGCACAGAGGCCCTCAAACTCCGTTCGACTAGCTAGAATTATCCAAAAATTACATGCATTTTTCTACGCTTAGGTACCATTTCATCATTTCTCTTTCCCTTTTATCATAAGTACTTTTTCGCTGCTCATAATAAAACTCATAAAAACTTCTGTTATGGCTCGCTCTCCTTTTCCCCTAAATAAGGAATTAAGATACACATTTATTTTCTATTTATCCCTCATTTCCAATCACAAAATTCTCGCAATTTTGTTTTTTGGGTTTTGAAAAATAAAGTTGAAACTTGGAACAGAAATGTTATGCCACTCATACAATAGGTGATAAATGCTTGCCACATGCCTAATCATTTTTTCCACCGCTCTGTCGTTAGCAGTTCCAAATATATAAAAATTTTGCTGCTTGAGGCTGGGATATTTCTTGAAAAGGTATTGTTTTATTCGTCCAAAAGCATGCAATTCAATTCAAAATCCGAAAGGGCTCAAAAAAGGCTTGTGTATGAGCTCTCTCAAATTACAAAATAAATTAACCAAAACCATGAAACATAATATGTGTCATTTCTGTGTACAACATTTTTCTTCATTCTGAATTGCTAAAAATTTCAAAAAAACTATTCTCTCTCATTATACAGGTTTTTCTGGCCCTGTAGGTTTTTGCCTAATTTTTTCCGCAGCGTCGTCAACAGCTTCAACATCTGAAAATCCATCGTTGTGCGAGGAATGCAATCGAACAGAAGTACTTATAGCAATATAACTGTTCCTTACAATTCCTGTCACCTCTGCAGAAGCTGAAAGATCAATTAGCAAACTGAAAATAATAAGAAAATCTTCAAGAAATACTATGAGACAAGCTCAACTGCGGAATTTTTCGCTAATATCAATTGCATGAAATCTAGATTGGACTAAGTAATTGATTCTTTCGCGGATAATAAGTCTAGAAAAACTTAAATAAAAATAGTTTTTATTTGACTACATAATACATTTACAATTGATATTAACTACAGTAATCCACTTCAACACATACACACACACATATAAAACACAAATGCACCTAGATGCTAACATCTGTTTGTGCACTCATATTCCCATGCATGCAGTCATACACTCTCAAACTTTATCCAAACTATGTGTCTGAAATTGTTTGATATAGTTTTGCCACATTTATACTGAATTGTACCACTCAGATTTCCAGAAAAAACTTTCCACTTTTCCTTCGAACGATGAGAATTAGAAAAAAACAGTTTTTTTGAATAACTGATTGAAAAATTATCAATTACTCTATAAATCATTCATTGTTTGTTTGAGGTCGTTGTATTTTAGGGAGGTTGTTCATAAGCTATCTTACATAAAAATTCCAATTCTGGCATCAATGAAATTTATGCATATAAATTTTCCTTTTCTCTGAACTGAAGGTCAAGAAAACAAGAATAGAGCAATTCCAGCTATCTATGGTTCATCGAGATGAATCAGCTGATGGGGGGACAGCCTGTCAAACGTTGAAAGTAAAACAACACAACCTCACTTTCCCGAGTTGTTTATGTTATGAAGTACAATATTTTCAACAATTTCAGGATAAATTCACAAGTTAAAATGATTTATATTAATAGAATTGATGAATAACTAGGACAAGTTATTGTTTCGTTGTGAAATACAACATAAATACACCGAGAGACGAAAGAATCCGATGTTTCAGATATATTGTACTGTAGACTTTATATTTGAATATTTGCATTTTTGACCCATTCCCCTACATTTTATCTGGTATTGGAAGAAACAGAATACTATGTGAACTATCCCAGAGAAGGCAATCATACTATATTCTCGCCATAAATTGAAAAAACTGTTCTGACAAAGTAACAAACTATGGTAGAGTTCGTTGGAGACGTTTCCACACTGGTGAATGAATTATGTTAAGACTATCTATTCAATTTGTTCTGTTTAATAAGTTAAATCATGATGAGATAACCAAGGAAAAAATTTCATATGAATTATTTTATTTGTAACATATATGTAGTATAATAAATATATGATTGAATATTATGATAGCACTGACATAGCAACTGCAGTCCAATATTGTAGTAATTTGATAATTTGCAACATATAATGTTATTTGAAATAGTACTGAGAAGTTCTCTGGAACCCATGTTTTTTCCATTCCATACATTTGTTGGATTTCATTCTGCTGTTTATTTTCAGGAATAAATGAGCCAAACATTTTACTGTTTCAGTTTCAATTGTTATACCTATAATGAATGCTATCTCTGATGTTGATACTCTAGGCTTTAAAAGACAAGAATAAATACTGCAATTTTCATTTATATCGTTTTGAATGATTATCATCTGAGATTGAATATCAGTTAATCAGATCCATTATCACGAAATTTCACTTGTGAAATCACTAAAATCTCCAAATAATCGCTCTTCGCCAAAGTAAACAAAGGGAATGTATTCCTTCGTCTCTCGGTGTATTTATGTTGAATTTCACAACGACACACTAACTTGGCCTAGTAATCCACCAATTCTATTAATATAAATCATTTTAACTTGTGAATTCATCCTGAAATTGTTGAAAATGCTGTACTTCATAACATAAACAAAACGGGAAAGTGAGGTTGTGTTGTTTTACTTTCAACGTTTGACAGGCTGTCCCCCCATCGGCCATGTTGTGACGTCAGCTGGAATTGCTCTATTCCATTACTTCATCTAAAACGTTAAGAAAATCCAACCTTATATATACAAAGGAACTTTATTTTTTAACAAGGAACCAAAGATATCTAAGTTCCTTTTTTCGAAGAGTATCTAGATATTTCAGAAAAATCAGACGAATTCTAAATGTATTCGATTATTACTCATTTGAAAACAAGTGTGTCCTTCAAAGAAAATATCGAATTTATCAGACTGCATGGCAATAGCGAAATTTCTCTTATGTAAACTGATGTCAAAAACAACGATTCCGAAGCTTGAAGAAAATTCTCACTATTTTGGATACTGTCCTGAAAATATTGAACTAACACGACCTCTTTCAAAGAGCTATTAATAGTTAACAAAGCCAAAAAATGTTATCAATATCGGACTAATTCTGATTCCCAAGTATGGATATCGGAAATTTAGTCCGAAACAGAAATCTGAAATTTTCAAATCAAGCAACTTTTCTGGAATTCTAAGACAGAATGCATTCACTTTTGGACTATTTATAGCCAACAACCCAAGTAAGATCTCCAGTATAACTTGATTATGTGAAGCGTGAGCTGTCTGAAATAATATTCTACATCTATTAATTTATGCACTCTAAAGGAATAAATTGAAAAATAATAATTCAAGAAAAGTACGTGTTCGTTCAAATCCTTGCCATGGCGAAATACGGCAAATTTTTCTTACAAATTTTCGAAATTAATAATCGCATCATGCCGAAAACGGCCACACAATCATTAAATATTGACCTTGTAGTTGAAATTCCACCAGAATATGATGAAATGTTTCTGGAAAAAAATTGTCATCACAAAATCGAATATTTTTGAGAACATGTGTTCTTGATTCTCTCTAAATTTCGCACGAAGTTGCAGGTGGGTATTTCCCAACTGATCACGATTTTTGAATCTGATCGCGTTAAAATCTGTTGCGAAAATAACCTGAAAATTTCGAATGGGTATAACACTAACCCCTAACCCCTCCGACTGATTTTGACCACTTATACTCCATTCACTTTTATAAAGTAGCCCAGTTGGCCATGACATCCTGACAGATTTCACCGTGTATAGTTTGAAAATGTTAGGTTATAGTCATTTTCCTGTCAGAAAACTACACAACGTTGTCCTCTCTACATAGAGGTCGTAGTAATTACGTATTTTTCAAAATGTGAATCTACATTGGGAAAGTAATGAATTTGAGAAAATATTATGTGAATTCAATCATTCCAAAGACCTGGCGAATGTTGAAGAAACATTTTTCTCTATTAATACTTCACGTATATAAACATGGTTGGAAGATTCAGTTATGCTTTTTTCTTGTACGGAAATCAAGAATCGAGTGTTTTGGAATTTTACTGAAAAATGATGGATAGAGCAGTCCGATACTTTGCGATAGTTCATTCGAAAAAAAATAAAAGTACTCTAATAACCCGGCAGTAAAACTTCTAAAGGAATGGACGGACCTATGGAATTCACTACTTTTCTAAACTCTCAAGAAATAAGCCTACAGAAGTCATTTAAATACCTTGTTGCACAACTTGAAATATTCCAGTAAGAAAATGTAGTAGTACTACGAAACCTGTGTCACAATTAACCTCAAAAGAACTAACTAACAGTTCTTGGGAATCTAGGTGAATGATACATACACTGGATTGGATCAACATATTTCTAAACTGGGATACATACAGCTTAGCTTCAGTCTATTACCATTGGTTGTAATGACAAGATATCTGGATAAATTCTCCATGTAAACTACCTATCATTCAATATTCGAGTCAAAAGCACGATATGGAATTATGTTTTATGGACATACTTTGAAGTCAACTCAAATATTCAATTTCCAGTAAAAAGAAATTCCTAAAATATTAGAAAAAATAGAACAATGAGATATTGTATAATTCATGTTATGTTCATACGTAAAATTTCAATGTTCTGCCAAGATAGGATAGGATATACCTAGTTCATTTTCAGTGTACTACTTCCTATCGAAACAATTCCACGCAATATATAATGTTTGAAATTATTCATTAAGGAATTTGTTCAATTCAAACATGACTACCTACTTACTTAAGTCTCAATACTTTCTTTGAATAATAAATAGATTTTTCTGTGATACTCATTATATCTGTGGAGATTGATATATTACGATATACTTTCATTAAATTCAAAGTACTTATCAAGTCTTGAAATACTAATTTAATTATATCAACTGACAAATAATTATTGAAGTCAAAAACTTGAGAAACCATTAAGACAATAGAAAAAACTCGTTTTCGATACATAAAATATCAATAATATGCAAGTAGGAGATACAACTTTCCAATATCATTAGATATTTACATTTTTATTGAAAAAGAGCGGGTTCTTTGATACATTCAACAATATAGCATCACGGTATAAGCAAGAGGGAATGAATAGGGCACCATACGATGCTAACTATAATAGAAGAGCATAAATATATAAACCTAAAAAAATATAGTGTCCACTTGCATAAGTGTAGAGAAATAGGCTGACATATTCATAAGGCCTTGATTTCCAAGACAGAATTTCTTCTTTCTTATGGGATTAAAACTGACAAAATATCTTGAAAACTTATCTGCAACAGAACAGAAGATAGAAAATTAGCAGAAAATTGAAAATAGTTTTACCTACATTTGTGACCTGACTTGGAAGGTCTTTCGACCAGATCTGGCTCGCCAAGCAATGATTTTTCAGATCCTCACTGTATACCGAGAATCCTACATGCCCTGAATAATGAAGAATCTTTGCAATAACATGTTTTTGTTCACATAAAATTTGGTGTTTTACCCATTTTGTATTAGCAACCGATTGATTTTGTTTGTGCTTCCTTGATTATATTCCAAATGTTCCTTCACAAAAAGAGTAGGGTGCTCGGCAGTGTGTCAATCGAAAAATGGTAATTTTTCAAATTATAATTCCAAACGGTACGTTGCAGATCAGTTTTCCAAAATAAAATCTTCAGTGAGTTTCTTTTTAGGTACACCAATAGAAGAAAACTGTAATACCAGAATCTCTTTGGCTTCCTTTTCATTATAAATCTTTCTGATCGTGGTGACGTGTAGCTAAAAAAGAAATATTATTTCTTATAAAATATAATATTTTGATTTTTACTCACATACATCTCGATGTAAGATAGCTTCTGATGAATAATCGTTTCCAAAATATCAGTTACTATCGGAA
The DNA here is from genome assembly GCA_958510865.1 of Myrrha octodecimguttata. Classification (NCBI taxonomy): domain Eukaryota; kingdom Metazoa; phylum Arthropoda; class Insecta; order Coleoptera; family Coccinellidae; genus Myrrha; species Myrrha octodecimguttata. The sequence continues at coordinate 16,165,926 of OY294056.1, forward strand.
TGAGCGCAATTCTATATAGCACTTCCTGATACTCTGTCCTTGCTTCTTCAGATCACTTTATGTACTTTCAATTTGGAATCAAAGCGAAATGTTAATTTATTATTAGTTGATTATGGCTGGAGCTGCATTGTTATTTGTTTTTGAAAGAGAGTAAAAATTGGCAACCTCGCGTCGAATTATTTTGACATTGTCGATATTTCAGGAGCGCCAACCTGCCTTGGTTTTAGTTACAAAAACATGATAGACCTAAATCATGTCCAACTGGGCTACTTTATAAAAGTGAATGAAGTATAAGTACCAAATCAGGATTTTTGGGCATGAAACCTGCTTGAAATTTTGAGATTCTATAGGCGGTTTCGGAAACTTGATCGGATTAACACGGGTAACTACCCGGGTCACTCAAATGACAGGTGTTGAACTCTCTATCTGTCATTTGAGTGATCCGGACAAGTTACCCGAGTTAATCCGACCAAGTTTCCGAAACCGCCTTATGTCTTCCCCTTCGAAAGTTAGAGTATATACAGATAGCTAAACGGACAAGTCTTTGGCCTGCGAATTATAGATATGTTGGCAAAATAATACAGTTCTCGTCGCTAGAAACAAACACAAAATAAAACAACCCCCTCGGATGACGGAAAGGAATAATGAGTATATCAAAATTGCTTTCGAATGACGTAACACATGATCCTCATTCATATTCGAAAAAAATTCTAGGAGAGCACTGACGTGAAGCCAGCAGCTTTTGCGGGCATTTCAAGTTGATTTAAAAATGTCAGGTTGGAATCATATGCAGAATCTCGTGGGATTCATATGGTCAGAAAATAAGTATAAAATATTTGAAAACAGAGTTTTCAGATTGTTTGTAATTGCACAAGCTTGTGTAATTGTGTATCAGTATTTGCGAACTAGTTTTATCATGATTGAAATCGTATTTTTTGAGTTATTCCGGAAATAACCACGAAACCATGGAAAAAGAAATGAAATTTGACACGTTTCCTCTCCCAATATCTCCGAAATAAAAATTACATTGAAATAGAATTAGATAAACTACTGTATAGGACTGACTTTGGGGTTTGTGCCAAGATTCAGTGAACCTGATGAATAGTTTCCGAGGAACTTATTTTCTCAACAGCAACTGCGAAAATTTTCGATGAATGATTTTTTTTTTAGTTAACTGACTATACAATCCCAACAAAATTTTGCAGCTGGCAACACATCCGTATTCAACACTAATTACTGAGCTTCAATCCGTTCGCTCAAATAATTCTTGAGATGTTGAGGAAGTACCCTCAAAATTTGAAATGAGTAAAATTCCAAGACCATTTGACCAATTCGCATTCACTAATTGTGATATCGATACATTTTTGCCAAACTGTCGTAAGCCGCTACGTAGTACTTTGCGGCTTACGTTAATTTGGCGAAAATGTATCGATATGTAACCTACTTTGAGAGTTTCGATTCGCTAGCTCTTGCGGTTTCTAAGTGATCTTGGCAAAATATGGTACGCTGGTGGGACATAATGGACCATTTTCGGGAAAAAGTTCAAAAATTATGGATATGACGTCATTATTAAGTTTGCGAAATAGACAAAACTCTCGGTTTTTCTCTAGGTTCAACCGATTAGGAAGTGACTAATGAATTCTCTCCATTTACATAATAATGTAGATTCAATTAAGGTTTGATTGATCTGAGGCTCCTTGTAACGCGCATGTTCTGGAGATCGGCGTTGTGTGTTGTGTCATGTCGTCCAAATGTCTGTCGAATGAAAAAAGTCTCAAACAACTAGGTTAGACTCACTGAAGATGAATCCGATGTCAAAATCAATTCTGTCCGGACGCCTAAGAAACTGCGATCGTTAAGTTCATTAATAGGTGAATTTCGGAGTTATAGTCATTTGAAATTTTGAGGTTATTTTCCTGATGTTTCAGGAAATACTTGAGCGAACGGATTGAAAATCAGCATTTAGTTGAAGCATAACTACGCGCAACTTTGGAAAATTTTGTTGAGAGTGTACTGTTAGTATATCTGAAGAAAAAAATTTCGGAAACTTTTCATTATATTAGATGAACATTTTGCTCCCACCTTGAACTTTAAATTTTACAGCATTGTAACAAATTCCAGTTAGATACGATTATAATTTTTGAAGACATTGGGAAAAAATATGTCAAATTTCGTGTTTTTTTCTTTCCTGTATGCTAAATTTCGTGTGATTCGATATTCTTCAATTTTCCTATCATCTTATCCTCACAAAATTCTTCACGAACCTTCCAGCTGTGATTTTTCAATCAAGTACTGGATATCAATTCGATCTTATCTGTATTTTTTGAAAATAAAATTTTCAATGGGTATATCTGCGAAATTGTTGGAATTTTACCCATTCGCGACTTCAGCCTTCGTAATTAATGTCCAAATCTACAACACAAATATCGTGTTTCTAAGTCTGTAAACACAATAACTTGATAGAAACTCGATATCGCGTCCACGGCCGGCCGGTCCAATCTAGGCGTTTGAGACCATGTTCGGTTCAATCATCGAAAATTACAGACATTTGGACAAAACGATAGCACGCTGTTCCCCTAGAACATGCGCGCAAAAACCACATAAAAAACTGGAAATCATTAAAGGACGTAGAATTGTAGGTGTGATGGTTATTTATATACATTCCAGTGTTGCCAGCTTTATCAGCGCAGAAATGCCGGAGTGACATCAAAATAATATACGCTTCGAATATACGCTCAGCGACTGCAGCGGCACGACTGGAAATTGTTGGAACTAAGAAATACACACAAATTAAGGTCCCTCCAATATTTTGCCAGGAGATCACTTACTTCACAAGGAAGCGTTTAGCATTGATTTGTTATTCTATATATTGAACTTTTATTTTAAGAGTATGATTTACTCTAGGAATGAGGGTAGAACGACTCTTTTTTGGTAGAAATTAAATGATTACTCTTTTTTCTTCGCCAAGCTTTCGAATTGTTTTCAATTCTTCATCAGGGCTTCTGTGAAAATATTAAAAACTTAGCGAAATGATCGAAAACGGTTGGTATTAAAAATGATTGAGATCAAAAGTAAACTCGATATTTTATGATGGTGCAGTCGACGAATGAAGAACGCAGGATAAAAAACTGTCATGACAACAATATTTACGATTATTTTATCTATTTATTGACCTCTATTCATTATAAGTGTTTTAAAACTGTTAAATTAGTGTTGTTATGTCCCAAATGAGTTATTTTAAATTGTAAGGCAAAGAATATTCATAGCTGAGAAAAATTGCCCCTCTTAACCTCAAATTCAGTAAGTCAATTTATCAAAAACGGAACCTAAATTAATCTCAATATTGTATTCCAAAAGCCCTTATGAAGAATTAAAAACAATTCGACAGCTTGGCGAAGAAAAAAGAGTAATCACTAAATTTCTCTCAAAACGAGTCATTATACCATAGCACAGCCAAAAGTTTGAATGCAAAATTTTTTGTCGAATATAAAATATCCTGAATCCAAGAGAAAAGCTAGTATCTTCATGAATTCGTCTTTTGGTATTTCGCAATGATTTTTGATCCTATCCCAGTATGCATCTATAGCATCCAGTACCAGTTGTTTCGAGATATTACCAAACAAATTCACAACATCTAGAGAAATAAGAACATGGTCAGGTGGTAATTCAAGGTAGTTGACTTTAGTTGAAAAATCGAACGAGTCTTTGACGTGGTAAATATTATCTTGATCATAAGCATCTGTCAGAATTTGTGCTAAGTATTTGGACAGTTTACGAGTTGGACCTTGTGTATCAGACACAATTGGTCTCAACGGAAAGTTGATTTTGTGTAATTTTGGGTTTCCATACATTCTTGGGCTAACAGAGTTATATGTCCTCATCGATTTTGCTTGAATTCTATTCAGTATTTTTTTGTCTTCTAGTTTACTAATTATTTTGTTGGATTCACGTTGAATGGTTGTTGTTGGATCTCTGGGTATCTGTTTAAAGCTTTTGTGAGGTGACAATTGTGTACATCTTTTCGAGATAGTCTGATTTATTCATAAGGACCGTTACTGAGCCTTTGTCGCTGTTTAGTACCAAAAGATGTTTATTGGTATTTAAGAATTGTTTTGTGGTGTTATATAGTTTGTCTATATGGTGGTTTACATTCCTACTTCTGTGCATGTAGTTAGTGACGATGCTAGTTATTTTTGCTCTAAGGGGATCCTTTTGGTTTTCTTGAACTAGATCTAGAATGTTCTCAACATCAGCTATCAGGTCTTTCATTTTTATTTCTTTTGGGCTAATGGGTATGCTGAATTTTGAACCTAATGATAAAAGGGTTTTCACATCCTCCGGTACATCAGTGTCTGTTAGGTTTTTGAACCATTTCTCTTGAGTTTTCAAATCAATGTTGTTAGATTTCTGAAGGTTTTTTATCTTTCTGAGGTGGGTAGTCTTAACTTGATGGAATATTTTATTATAAAAGATCTTTTGACGTCTGAAAAATTCTCGTAGAGTATCCTGTGGTATCACATTGCATAGTTCCCCATATATTTTGTCATTCCTCTTTACCATACCTGCAACTTTCCGGTGTGTTTGTTCAATTTCCAATGAGAGTAACTTATGTACCAGATTTTTGTTGAAATTAACGATCTTGTGGTTGAACTTATTTCCAACCTCGAACTCAAACAAACTGAGTACACTTTTGATTCCTGCTCCTATGTGGTTTGGTATTAATCCCTGTCTTTTGCACTCTAATAAGAATATCTTTCTGTTAATTGTTTTAGGTAGCTTTCTGTTGTTGTTACTCCACTCCTTCATGATGTTAGATGTTTCTGTGCTGTATGTAGCTGATATAAATTGATAGAATCCCATTTGTATTAGATTTTTCAGAGATAAAGGTCGTACTAACTTTAATATTTCAGATAAGGGATATCGACCATTAATAACTTATTAATATTATTAATAATTCAATTTTCAGATGAATCAGCTTACCTTGACATTATAGGTTGGTCATGAACATTTTGTTAATCCGATACGTGAGATATTTCGTCAGGATCAAAAATTTTGCTGATTTTAAAATGAATAAATATCAATAATAATTTTCTATAACAATTAAATACGTGTCTTTTGTTTCTGAACTACTTTTCTAACTTTCTCGATGTCTTTTCACACCAAAGGTACTTTATTTTTAACAGTTTTCATTAAATCAGTTCTAAACTACCCTGTGTATTAATTGATTTGGCTCATTTTCTCAACATCTTAGTCTGAGACCAAGCAGGAGCGATTCCCAGAATATCATAGTCTAAATCGAAAATTTTTCGTCATTCACACCTTACCGGCACTCAATCCGTGAATATACCTCAGGTAGAATAACCGTAGATACGTATTTCTGGCTAAAGGCCTTCATCATTACGGTGAGAAAAGTGTGGAAGATAAGCAACACTTGGTGGAAGATAAGCAACACTTGGTGGAAAAAACAACAAACAAACGGAGTCAACAACAGAAGCCAGCCGCACATTTGTGGTCTCAGTTAGGAGACTCTGAATTCCAGAGCAACAACTAACGTTACCCACGGAGGCAGCTTTAGCTACCTGCGTGAACATCCTTGTCCAGGATTAAATGAAATGGATTATTCTTATTTCTTAAATATTTCGGAAAATACTGATCCGGACATGATGGAACTTGTTTATGGTTGAAAAATGTTGACGAGCAAATTGTTGAGAAACTTCGTGATGATCGTTCGATTGGATCTATCAAAAAAAAAAAAAGATATATATCTGGCGAATGACTAATGATATGTGCCTCACGAAATTCCGCATTGAAGTATTAGACTTTGATATGATTATATCTGTATTTTTGTAAATATTGGCCAAATAAAATTTTGAATGGGTATATATTCGGAATCATTCGGTGGATTTTACCAATTCGCGAATTCTTCCTACATTATTGAACTCCAAACCTACTCTACATTCATCGAGTTACTGATTAGATACTTTCAGTGGATATTTTGTTCACCATTGGCGGTAAAGCCGGCCGTAAACACAATAACTTCCGAGAAAAACTTCGATATTTGTAGAGTAGGTTAAGACTGCAACTTGTTTCTTTCCAATCTAACATTAAAAATTTCTAATCAAAAAGTTTTCCGGTAATTCCTCAAGATGAATAATTCAGTGTCCAGATGTGTTAAAACTATATTGTTCTCTAAAACGCTAATCTAAGAATTTTGCTTAACGTTGTGTCCCTTATTTCTTGGCTTCCCTTGTAAAGGGATAAAGTATTTTGTTTTGAATTCTTTATTAACATTAGTTTCACACTCTGTAGTTTTTCATTTGAAATTTGTATATGAGTTGAGAAAGCTCTTGTCTGATGTATAATAATAATAATAATAATAAAAGCCAGAAAGTGGAGCGTGGGTATAATGTGATACTTTCACGTGATGGCCGTGAAGGGATTATCGGTACGACTTAATCGTCAAATGAGCCTGTTTCAATCGAAGCACAATTCGGGTACATTATTGTGTATTCTTAAAGTGAGTGTTGTTTTCGAGTATCGAACATTTCAATTTTCATCCTCCTATGGATGCATTAGAACAAATTAGTGTGGTTCGATGTATGAATACTTTTTCTACCAAATTTTGTTTCGGCTCGATCATTGTTTTCTGAGGAAAAACTGAAATCGACAAAAATCTTCCGTGCCTCGAGAAGGTTCATTTCTGCGAGAATTGAAAACAAATCTAAAGAAAAAAATGCCATCCTTTCACTTCTAGAGTTTGGCGGTCAATTTCTGAATGATCCTATGGAAGTCGTTAAATTCGGATCATTTTTTTTGCATACATTCCAGAGTCAATACCTATTTTCAGAGAAAAAGGAAACATTAAATCAACCTCTTAATGCTGAATCAACCATGTTTTCTAATGATCCTTTATTGTTACTGAACTTTTCAACTCCCGAACAGTTGATTGCTTCCTTTTCCTTATTTCGGAAATAAATGAAAAATAGAGAGATGTAGACATTGAATTGATTTTACGAAACCTTAGTTCACAAAGAATATCACCAAATCACAAATTGTCTCACGTTCTTGACCTCTGACGTTTTTCATGAAAGTGATTATTCGTTTTGTGAATCGAAAAGATGAATGAAACATTTAATTTTCAAGATCTGTATGGAAATTTCATGAGGAACATATTGAACTGTTTCAGCAGTTTACTTCTTGGTAGTTGGGTGGTAGTTAGAACGGAATTTTTATGACTGGTTTACAACCAACAACAGTGGTAAAACACGGCAATAAAATTAATAATGGACATTCCTCATGACGACGGCCAGCTGCAGGCATAAGCTGGATTGTATAAGTTCACAGAAGTGTTCTTCGGTATAGCGAGTCATCGTCATGAGTCATCCTGATTCTGAACCTGAGAATTGGATATTTCATCTTTTCTACATAATATGCAAGCCGAAAAAACAATTCCACAGGGCTTATACAATCCCGCTATAGCATGCCGTCTCCATAAGAAATGTTGATTTTAAATTCATTACATACAATTCGAATTTCTGATAATCAATCCTCTCGACATACACACTGAAAAACGGCACGTCAACGTCAAAACTTATGCAAGCCCGGTGTAGGATACAAGCTTCGATAAAAATGTTATTGCAATGACTCATATTTTGCTTGGACAAATGTCATGTTCATGATTTTTTATGAATTCAATATTTTATAGATCCAGATTTGGAGCATACAGTTTGAAAAAGTTTGCTATCGGCACATGATTTGAACTTGTACAGAGTTTACATTTCTCTATTTCAAACTTATTGCCAAGTTTTGTGAATGGAAAAAAAAATTAGTCTACCCAAACTGTAGTAGTCTACTCACATTGTAACGAAAATTCCACTGAAATATAACGTTACTTTTCGGTTTCAACATAACTGTACCTCATAACTGGTTATCAACGTTTTAAATACATTGTGAATTCAACCTCGATATAACGTTATTTTTTGTATCTTAAATGACTTTGCTGATAAACGATTATTTAACGTTGATGCTTTTACTATCGGATTACCCTACTGAAACATTCAACTCAAGTATTTCAATAAGAGCTTATTGTTGTTATTTCTGTTATGAATCAACTTCCCTTACTTTCTGTTAAGAACAATTCAACATCTTCAAATTATTTATGTTCCATTTGAAGAAATTCAGTCTTTCATGTCAGTTCATCTCTAAGAACCTACCGCTAAAATCAAAAAATCTCTGGTCACCTTTTATGTAATGAAAATATGAAATATACAAAAATAATTTCGGCTTAGTGTTTGTGGTTAATGTATTTTATGGAAAGCAAATGATTTCCAACGAAACATGTAAAAAATATTCAATCAAGAAATGGACTTGAAAATATAATTATGATATAGCAATCAACGAACAATAAAATTAGAGATGAATAATACATTATTAGATGAAAGGAATCGAAAATAAATATTAAAATATAAAAAATAACATGAAATATAGCTCTGAATTGTACTAATAGTAATATTTTTGTTTAATGCATAAGACTATAAGTTTCGTTTCTGCTTGACCTTCATAGTGTTAGCTTTCTTAGCAAATTTCAGACAGGTTGAGGTAGCATCTGTGGTCTGCAAATCAGTCGCAGCACTGAATTATTTTCCGGAAGGCAGCTGTTGAATAACAAATATAATTATTGTTTGAATAATATTGAGTAGTTAACAACTACAAACAGGCATATTGCATTTGTGAAAAATTGTAAGTGTATCTATTGAACTATTTCAACTATATGATCTAACAAATCTCCTTAAGAATATTTTCTGTTTTGGTGCTGGAATAATTCGATACGCTTCGCATTCATGTGTAGACTGAAGTGGTGAAATTATTGAAATAAATCCAAAATGAATTGATGCGGATTAAATCGAAAATTTTTGAACTAATTTCTAATTAAAAATGAGTTGAGGAATACTACTAGTCAACTAAGAATGAATTCTCTAATTCAATGATTATTGAAGTAAAATTCTCAAAAGACTGTTATAATCAGTAAAGCTTGCAAAAGACAAAGTAGGCACTTACCATATAAGTCACGAGCATTCAGCATCCACTGTTTTTGATTTTTTATTTTCGTTGATCTTATGAACGTCCCCTCAAAATGATCGTCATCAGTTATTAACGAATTCAAGAGTATTATCATATTTTTGATCTCATCCTTATTGCAATTGTTCGTTATACAAGGAATTTCGATTCCAGGGTTTTTTAAAGTAGTTTCAATTATATCTTATTTTTGGCCAAGTGCTTCTGTTGCAGACCCTTTTAGCTTCTCCATATCAGATTTCGTAGGAAATCTTAACATAATCTTTCCATTTGGCTGCTCTTTTCTTCCTTTTATTCTTATAAATAATTTGGCTGGTTTGAGTTTTTTTCAAATCTGATCTAGATTTACCTTTATTTTGTTCTCTTAGGCTTCAATATAATATTTGTTATAGTGGCATCTATTTTAGGCATTATTCCATTGTGTTTTTGTTGTACCATATCTGAGAAGGACGATTTCAAAGAGTTTATTTTCTTATTTCATACATTTTATTGATTTTTTCATCCGTTTCACTGATCCTACTTGCGAGTTGTTTCAAAGAATTTTCCTGCTGAACTGAGCACTGTTTCAGTTGATTTTGCATGGTTGGCACATCTAAATGAGTATTTCAACAATAACTCCACAATTTTTTTTGTGAAGCTAGTTACTTATTCCCACACATGAACTATGGTACCAAGACTGACATTTGTGAGGTTCATTTTAAAAGTGGTCTATCTCGACATTTTCAAATCAATATTTTACTGCTTATAAAGTTAAATTCAGTCAAAACTAGTAAAGCAACTCCAATAATTATAGCCTTATTCCAAAGATATTGGTTTATTCCGGGTACAGTGCCGGGAACTGAAACTTCTGAATTCTATAATGAATGACACATTTTCCCTCTCAGAACAAGACGGCATCACAATTATTCACTTTCTTTGTACAAATCTCTTAATTCACATCTTCTCCATCATTATCACCATCCCCCATTTCAAGTTTTGCGTTACGCCACTGAATTTAAACGGATGCTTTATCCCGATTCCTGTGCCGCACGCGTTTCAATGTTTATGTTTCGATTTGAGTGTATAATGTGTCGTCCGTTTATCTTACTTATGACATTATTATCTGATCAAATTTCCACCGAAAGTCACTATAATAATCACAATTCTGCATTCATTTTCTTTCATGGTGGAGAAAAATTCGATTTATCAACCAATTTGGGGACGAGATCTCCCTCAGCTACACACAAATACTTTTACAACTTTTTTCAAGACAGTCTATCACTAAGAGAAGTTCGTCTTATTAAGAGCACATAAAACACCTCTGTAACGGGTGTTGACTGTAGGAGCACAACACCGTGCAACCGATATAGATTCACCAGATATAACACTACCCAACCCTAATATTCAATGCCTCAAAAATAAGATTAGTATATGCAACAACAAAATCAATGAGATTCAACCAGTAATTGTTTATGTAACCGAGCAGTGGTACAGTGAGACAGATAGTGCTATTTTTCCTATACAATGTTCGATAATTATATAATAGTGGATTATTTCAGTCGAACCAACTACAAGAATGGGGGTGCATTGATATTAATCAAAAATTCCATATCTTACAGCACCATGGAGGAACTGAATGAGTGTAAAGAAGAAAAAAAAAATATATATATATATTGGTATATGTAGGAGCTTCGAAATTCTAGCTGCTCGGCGCCAAAAATCCATCTCCAGAGATGAGTCGTTGATCTCTTCTTGATGTTAGTTGTCAAGTTTCACAGCCATATAGAACTACACTTTTGAAAATTGCGTTGAATATTTGCTGGAGTTCAGTGCTCCAATAATTTGTTTTCCTTTCATAAGCCTTCTATTTCTGATTCTGTTCGACCAGTACTTGTTATTTTTGTTCCCAAATACGTGTATTCTTCAGTGGTCTGTATATATCTTGCAGCTGCAAATCCTCGGTTTCTGAGCCTTCACATCTGTGTAGGCTCAGAAAAATGGAGATTAAATGTTGACATGCAGAAAACCAGATATATCTATCTGGTTTTCTGCATGTTAACATTTAATCTCCATTCTTGACAAGGTTGTATGGTCACTTACTGGAACACCCATTCCATGACACGATCTCCCCCATTGATTTGAAGCCTCATCTAAATACATTTTAAATAACGTTTGCGATAGGCTGCAACCCTGCCTCAATCGCTTCGTTATGTCGAAGGTAGAGGATAAATGGTTGTTGATTTTGTCATTTGAGGAGGAATTCTCATAAAGATTTTGTACTGCCCGTATCAAGGTCACATTTATTGAAGTTTTTTTCGGGCACTTGCCAGAGTTTACTCAGGGGGATATTATCATAGGCTTTTGTTAAGTCAACAAACAGTAAATGTGTGTTTCTTCCTCTCGCCACTTTTTTCTCAGTTAGTTGGTTGAGTCTAAAAATGTGATCTATACATGATCGACCTGCTCTGAATCCGGCCTGTTGTTCCAATTCATTCGGCTGATATTCGTTTTCGATTAGGCCTTTCAGGACTTTGCCATATAACCGACTGAAGGTACTGGTCACTGATATACATCGATAATTATTGCAGTCAGTCTTACTGCCTTTTTTATGTATTGGAGGTATCCACGCTTCTTTCCACTCGTCTGGAATATTTTCTCCATTCAGGTGTTTATTGAACAAAACGCTGAGCATATGCCGAAATTTCTTAGTACCGTTTTTCATTAATTCTGGTGGGATTCCTCCAGGTCCAGCTGCGTTTGTTTTTCATGGTTCTAATTGCACTCGCCACTTGTTCTTCAGTGATAGTGTTTCATCTGTACCCTGCACCGTATATCGTCTAGGAGACTGAGCAATAAACTCATTTGTGTCCTCTCTGAGTTCTTTCTCGTAATGTTCTTTCCCATCTTTCAGTGATATTGGTTTTATATTAGTTCTCGTGACTTTCTCTTTTCCCAGGTTTCTTATGAGCCTCCATGCTTCTGAAGATATACTTCCTCCCATATACGCCTCCATTTCTCTACATCTACGCTCCCAGGTTTCATTTTTATTGTTAATTATCCTCCTGAATTCTGTTTGTTCGTTTCGATATCAGATTCTGTCTTCTTCGTTTTTAGTGTTCAGCCATATATGGTATGCTTTTTTGTTTTATTTCTTTCTGCGATTCCAGGTTTTCATTCCATGTTAAAGTAGTGTTTGTGTTATGATGTTCTGACTCTTCTTTGCCTAGTGCCTCCAGCGCGGCAGCTCTCAGTGACTGCGTAATGTGTGAGTACCAGATGTGTGCTTCTTGATCTAAAAAGTGTAGATCCAGTTTTTGGTCTAATCGTGTCTGGTAAAGCCCTTTTGTGCTGTCGTTATAGAACCCCTGCAGACAGAACTGCCATTGATATCTTTTGTTGTTCTAGTCCCTTTACTATATCCTCTGTTTTCCTCTCAAACCTTGTATATTCCATGTTGCACAATTCAATGTCCTATTTCTTTGCTGTGGTCGTCTTCCATTATATCCATCCTGGTTCCGAGGCTGTTTATTGGGTTTTTCAGCAAATTGATTTTTTTTGCGTGGGGTAGGGAGCCGGCCTACTGCTACAACCCTCCTCCTTTATCCGGGCTTGGGACCGGCAATAGCGACGACGAGCTACTCAATCCACACGTCGCTACTACAGGCGGAGTTCAAAGAAGAAATTAATTCTGAAATAGCAGGAATAGAAATGCCCGAAGAAAAATTGCTAGTTTTCTGTATATATGGATCTCACATAGTATTATTTCCCTCGGGAAGTATTCGAAATACACATGGGTTATTTGCGGAGACTTCAATATAGACATATTGAAAGAGAGTAGAAATATAAATGACTCAATTCATTTGTTCAAATGTTATAATGGCCAACATAAAATGAACGAGCCATCAAGAATCACTGATACAAGTTCGCGAGTTACGGGGCATCATCGCAGAAACATTAAAGATGGCAAAAGTGTTGCTTATCTATTAGAAAGAAAGTAAAAGTAATCCGGAAAATCATCGTCCAATTTCTATACGGCCAGCCATCTCAAAGATTTTTGTGAAAAATAGACTCTCATAGTATTTTGAGGATAATAGAATCCTGGGCGAAAAGCAACACGGCTATCGAAACTCTAAATCGACAACAACCATGCTTTTGGAGTTTATGAGGAACAGCATTTCAGCAATGGATCATCAATGGGTATCTGAGATTGTGTCTTGCGATCTTATAAAAGCAATCGCCATGAATGAATGAGTCATGAATTACTGATCGATAAACTTCGACTGTAATGCCTGGATGGACCACTTTTGTTCATGATGATGTATTTCCTTTCCCATGGGCAACAGCGAGTTCCTTGGCTGAATAAAAAAATCGCGGACGAAAAAAGTAAAATTTGGGGTTCATCAGGGGTCATTCTCGGGCCCATATTGTTTATAAGAAGTTTTGATGGAAACTAGAAATTGGTTCAGACACAATTCTCTTTCTGTAAACGAGTCCAAAACAGAGCATCTACCTAAGAATAAGAAAGCGAACACAATCAAACTATTGGGGGTAACTTCGGACGGAGCTCTATCATGGAAACACATACATAGAGACCATGAAGAAAAAACTGGCAGTGGCCATTTATACAATAACAACCGTGAGTAAAGTATCAACTACAGAGGCAGCATTGACAACTTTTTCTGCCACCTTCATTCAATTGTCTGTTATGAATTATTCTATGGGTAACATCAGTATATGAGCAGGATCTACTGGTTTATCAGAGGAGAGCAATCCGAAAAATCCTCAATCTCAAACTAACTGATAGCTGTGGAGAGATATTTAGAAAACTGCGGGTACTTATCATTCCAGCGATGTATGTATTGGTGTGTTTCACCCACCTTATTCACCACTTGAGTAAATTTCGAAAGAATAGTACTTGTTATTCCATCTACAGTGTAAATATGTCCATTCCACGTCATGAAAGTAGATTTTCCCAGCAAGCAGTGGATTTTTGGGGTTCTAAGATATTTAATAAATTACCAGAAAGATTGAAGGTTTTTTCAGGAAGGAAATTTAAGAAATCTTTCAAAGAATTTTTACAAGGCTGTAAAACCAGGAAAACATTCTATATTACCGCTTAATTTTAGTAACTGTATGAAACTGGAAGAAGATAAGAAGGAATCTGAATTACCAGCTGATCCTTCTTGGTTCTCATTAGTTTTCGATTCATTTTGTATTTTGGATCTCGATATATGAGTTATTGAATGATCTGGACAACTTTGCAGTATTCAGACTCTATTATTTACTCGGTGATCACAAAATATCTAATTCCGAAAGAGCCACCTAATATTCCTCGGCTATATTTTCAACTCGAGCAGTTCGAACCTTAAAAGAATTTAATGGTGATGGATAATTTACGATGAGATCATAGTCTTGTAGGAGTTTCATCCATAACGAACTAGTTAGCCTTTCCACTTTGTGAAAGCGCTTAAATCAACCGAACTGGTAGTCGGTGTTTTAGTTTTAGATGGACCCGTTTCATTTTCGATCTTCGAAAACTAATAAAAAACAAAAACTGCAAATTTGATTGCACTGGAGAACGTATTACTTTATAGATGCTCATCAGCATCAACCTAATACAACTACACAATGAATATGAGTTTCTAATTTCGATTATTTTAGGATCTAATTATAAAATTCTTTTTGAGTATTGTGAATCTACTTGAGAATGAAAGTAAACAAACCTGTTAATATAAGTACAACGCTCAGATATTCTAATATGCTATGTGTGAAGACAATTGTCTCGATAAGGAAATTTGCCAATGGCGCTGACCGGTTATTTTCTCTTAAGTGAACGAAAAACGCTATAGGCCCCTTATATTTGGGCTCCATTTTCATAGATTCATTACTTCCACTTGAAATCAGATAAATTATTGATAATAAAACAAAAAACTTGTGACATTATGTCAAGTTGAGGTATGTTTTGTGCTATCCTAAAGCGTTGTGTCAATGAGATATTTCCACTTGGAATTCCTAGTCAGCAAAGTTCTCTAGATATGAACTTTTTTAATGTTGACACGAAAATTATGTTTCGTACAATCATAATGCATTGTTGTAATGATAAACAGGAAACTCCTAGTCAGCGAAGTTTCCTGAATAACGACAAGTACATACCTACTATCCCCCAAATGGGAGGTACTTCTCGATCAAGAATTTTATTTTTGTAGTAATAGTCTGAAATCAATGGTATATTCTAGTCAGAAAAGTATTTGCGTTTGTTTGAAACCAACATTTTAAAAATTCTTGTTGAACGAAACAAAGCTAACCTTGTAGTCAACCAAAATGGACAGCCATATGTGCTTGAAAATCAGAACTTTGAATATTGATTGTTTTCCTATAATTATTCAAATATGAATTAGAGGGTTATGCAAAAAGCAGGTTTATGATCTAGGTATTGTTTTTTTTTAATAGGAATATTTGGAAAAAATCAAGAAAATCTGTCCCTCTGATGAACTAGGACTATTTGAATTGAATTTAGAAACTTGGAGGCAGCTATGGAGGGTTATTGAGATGTCTGATATTATTCTTTACATTGTTGACGTGAGATTCTCAGTGAGTAATGAATATTTTGCGATCTATTCATTCAGTAAAAGAAAATCCAATTTTCAGAATCTTATGTTTCCTCCTTCACTTCATGAATATGTTACGGAAGATTTGAAAAAGGACTTCATTTTAGTTATCAATAAAATTGATTTAGCACCTGCACCTTTAGTGGTAGCCTGGAAATCTTATTTCAAAGAAATGTACCCAAATATCCATATTGTAATGTTCACCTCTCTACCAGGTTATAATTTGTTGGGAAAGCAATCTAATAAATCTGGTAAGCGAAAGTAAATTATGAATTGTGTAAATTTTAACTGAATAATTATGCTTCAGGATTGCAAGTTAGAAGAAGAAGGGGCAAAACTCGTATGGCTGCTGAAGGTGCACAAACATTACTAGAAGTGTGCAAATGTATCGTAGGCAGTGAAGTAGATCTTTATAGCTGGGAAAAAAAAATTCAAGAAGAAATGGAGATGGAATTTGGTGAAGACGAGACGGTTGAGGTTGGTGAAGTGGTTCAAAAAAAAACAGTTGACACTAATTTTCTCCAGCATGAGAAATATCAAAATGGAATACTCACTATAGGTAAATTCATTCAATGATATTTAACGTTCCCAGTTTTTTTGTTTCACTTCATAATAAGTACCGCATTGAAAATCAGTGAGTTTTCTTAATGATTCATAGGACTTATTAGGATAATTCTGTTGTCTAATTCTACAGTTTCGTGGATTTTCATCCATAACTTATTAGGGATATCAACATTCATATTGTCATTTAACTAATTACATTGCGTAGTTGCTAATCAGTACCTATTAGCGCTTAAAAATTCTCGTTAATGTTCCTTTTTTCCGATCTTTCATAGTGATTTTTTCACTTCTTCATCTCCTGATTTTGTTATATCATCTCAGTTATGCTTTAACTGATATTACATGTGCACAAAGGTCTCAAAGAAATGTTTGAAGGATTGGTCGTGTACATTGTAGGGATTCTTACTGTATCCTAAGGGTATGGTAAGTATCAAAGTTAACTTTTGTCCCAAACAGTGAATGGTTTTGAGTATTGGTTATTGAAGTTGATGTTACAGGGCTAGACTTCAATTGAAACAATTTTTCAAAACAAAGTCGACGTTTCGTCGATATATATCGACATTTTCAAGACTAAAACCAATCAATTATAAAGCTCCAAATGGATGTTACACTTACATCTGAGGAAACAATATGCGAATAAAATCAATACGGAAATTGTGACTTATCTAGTTTTGTTATATGTTTTGAATGTGAAACATTAACACCTTGTTCAAATATAATATTATTGTTCTCATAATGAATTAATTTGACAGGAGACATCAACTAGCGTTTGTAGGAAACATTAATTAGCATGTGAAAAATCGAATGTATTGGTCTTTGATGTCTGATACATATGGAAATTAACAAATGACTCACTGATAATTATATCGATAAGAAAAGTGTGGCAATTGTTGAGTTGTAAAATTTCCCTCATTTTCTTGGGAATTTCCGATCATTAATTCAAACAACATTTTAAAACTCAAAAATTTTGCGATCTTCCTTTTATATGGTTCTCATGAAATTCTGTATGGCCTTCAGGCTATCATTCTTCGATGGATTAAAATTTAATTCGATCCTATATATATATATTCGGAAGTATTGCAAAAATAAAATTTTGAATGGGTACGGTTATCTACAGAATCATTTATACGGATTCACAATATCTAAAAACCTATTCTACAAATATGAAGTCCTTTCTTTCGGAAGTTAATGTTGACTGAATTTCAAATACCGTCGCTAAGAAGTAAATCTGATTAAAAGCTTCCGAATAAAAAAAGAAAAATTTTGAAAAGAAAAATTATTTTGAGTTTAATAACCCCAAAATTTCAACTAGCCACGAAAATTTACATATTTCATCCTCAATATTCCCTTAAATAAATTTCAGATAAATTTTGTTTTTTTAAATTTTTCATCATGGAAATACTCAGGAACGTTTAACGTAACGTTGCCTGGCGGTATTCTGCAACAAGTTACGAAGTTTCAATCTGATCGCGTCAGTACTTCCTGAGATGTTGAGGAAATATCCACAAAATTTCAAATAACAATAAAATTTGAAGTTATTTTCCTATGCAGGGTGATTCCGGGAGAGACCGTCAGATATAAGGATAAGACACTAGTCAATATTGGGTCGATGGTTGGGGGTATCTACTGAGACTATACAGGATGGTTTGTCTGACACGACCGATTTTACTTTCATTGATAACTTTGGTATGGCTCATTCGATTTTGATGAAATTTTCACGGGTATGAATGCAGCAACGGTTTTTTGTACAGTATTATTATCGCTTCTGAGTGGAAAAGGCCGCTACGATTATATAGTAATGTAGTAGATTTATAATATAGTAAAATACTTCGTGACCCCTTTATAACCCCCTTAATCACCCCCTAAAGTGAAAAATACTGTAGAAACTTAAACGACCGTTACTGGCGATTTTTTGATGCCAATCGTCTATTTCGAGGCCTTAATCACGTTCTATATAGTGAAATAATTTGTGACCCCTTTAATCGCCCCCTAAAGGGGAAAAAATCGTTATCACTATTACGAGCGTTGATGGCGAATTTTCGATGACCATCGCTCATTTAGAGCTTAATGAAAACATTCCTTATGGTGAAATAATTTGTGACCCCTCAACAGCCCCCTTAACCACCCCCTAAAGTAGAAAATATCGTGGTCACTAATACGACCGTTGCTTGCGATTCTTTGATGCCAATCGTTTATTTCGAAGCATATGAACACCTTCCATTGAGTGAAATAATTTGTGACCCCTTTAGAACCCCCTCAATCACCCCCTAATGTGGAAAATATCGGGATCACTAACACGACCGCTGCTGGCAATTTTTGATGCCAATCGTCCATTTCGAGGCCTATGAAGACGTTCCATATAGTGAAAAAATTTGTGACCCCTCGAAAACCCCTTTAATCGCCCCTAAAGGGGAAAAATCGTTATCACTAACACGAGCGTTGCTGGCGATTTTTCGATGGCCATCGTTCATTTAGAGCCTGATGAACACGTTCCATATGAAATCATTTGTAACCCCTCAACAGACACCTTAATTATCCCCTTAAGTGGAAATTAACCTAGACACTAAAACGACCGTTGCTGGCGATTTTTTGATGCCAATCGTTTTTTCCGAGGCTCATGAACCGTTCCATATAGTGAAATGATTTGTGACCCCTTAAAAACCCTCTTAATCACCCACTAAAGTAAAAAATACTGTAGAAACTAAAACGACCGTTGCTGGCGATTTTTTTATGCCAATTTCGAGGCCTATGAACACGTTCCATATAGTGAATAATTTGTATCCCCTTGAAAACCCCTTCAATCGCCCCCTAAAGGGGAAAAAATCGTCATCACTAACACGACCGTTGCTGGCGATTTTTCGATGCCAATCGTTCATTTCGAGGCTTATGAACACGTTCCATATAGTGAAATAATTTTTGACCCCTTAAAAACCCCCCTTGATCACCCCCAAAGTGAAAAATACTGTAGAAACTAAAACGGCCGTTGCTGGAGATTTTTTGATGCCAATCGTTTATTTCGAGGCCTGTGAACACGTTCCATATAGTGAAATAATTTGTGACCCCTTGAAAACCCCCTTAATCATCCCCTAAATTAGAAAATATCGTGGTCACTAACACGACCGATGCTTGCGATTTTTTGATGCCAATCGTTCATTTCGAGTCTGATGTACACGTTCCATACAGTGAAATAGTTTTTGACCCCTCAACAGCCCCCTTAATCACCCCCAAGAGTGAAAAATAACGTAGACACTAAAACGACCGTTGCTGGCGATTTTTTGAAGCCAATCGTTTATTTCGAGGCCTATGGACACGTTTCATATGGTGAAATCATTTGTAACCCCTCAATGACCCCCTCAAGTGGAAAATAACGTAGAAACTAAAACGACCGTTGCTGGCGATTTTTTGATGCCAATCGTTTATTTTGAGGCCTATGAACACGTTCCATTTAGTCAAATAATTTGTGACCCCTTTAGAACCCCCTCAATCACCCCTTAAAATCCCGTTAATCGCCCCCTAAATGGAAAAAAATCACTGATACTAGCGTTGCTGGCGATTTTACGATGGTCATCGTTCATTTAGAGCCTGATGAACACGTTCCATATGGTGAAATAATTTGTGACCCCTCAACAGCCCTCTCAATCTCCTACTAAAGTGAAAAATATCGTAATCACTGAGCAAGATCGTTGCTCGCGATTTTTTGATGCCAATCGTTTATTTCGAGGCTTATGAACCGTTCCATATAGTGAAACAATTTGTGACCCCCTGAAACCCCCATTAATCACCCCCTAAAGTGGAAAATTCTGTAGAAACTAAAACGACCGTTATATTCATATTTATACCAAAAATATCACAGCCAAATTTTATCAATGACTTTCTAGATTTTGGCGATATTTTCAACTTAGGGGTCGTTTGAGGGAGTTATTAAGGAGTCACAAATTATTTCACTATATGGAACGTGTTCATAGTGTTCGAAATAAGGGGTCACGAACTATTTCACTATATGGAACGTGTTCATAGGGTTCGAAATAAACGATTCTCATCAAAAATCGCCAGCAACGGCTTTCTTGGGTATAACGATATTTTCTACTTTAGGGGTTGTCTAAGGGGGTTATTGAGGGGTCACAAATTATTCCACTATATGGAACGTAATCATAGGGCTCGAAATAAACGATTTCCATAAAAAAATCGCCAGCAGCGGTCGTTTTAGTGCCAGCGATATTTTCAACTTTAGTGGGTGTCTAATGGGGATATTGAGGGGTCACAAATTATTTCACTATATGGAACGTAATCATAGGGCTCGAAATAAACGATTTTCACCAAAAAATCGCCAACAGCGCTCGTTTTAGTGACAGCGATATTTTCAAATTTAGGGGGCGTTTGAGGGGGTTATTAGGGGGTCACAAATTATTTCACTACATGGAACGTGTTCATTGGGCTCGAAATAAACGATTTTCATCAAAAAATCGCCTGCAACGGCCGTTTTAGTGACAGCGATATGATAAACAATTCACGTCAAAAAATATCCTCCAACAGGAGTTTTCCACTTAAGGGGCAATTTATGTGATTTCAAAGAGGCCACAAATTATTTCAATGTATGGGACGTGTTCATAGGGCTCGAAATAAGCGATTTTTATCAAGAAAACTCCAGCAACGGTCGTTTTAGTCATAACGATATTTTCCACTTTTCGGGGTGTTTAAGGGGGTTATTAAGGGGTCACAAATTATTTCACTATATCGAACGTAATCATAGGTATCGAAATGAACGATTTTCATCAAAAAATGGCCAGCAACGGTCGGTTCAGTGACAGCGATATTTTCAACTCTAGGTTGTGTTTGAGGGGTTTATCAAGGGGTCACAAATTATTTCACTATATGGAACGTGTTCATAGGGTTCGGAATAAACGATCTCCATCAAAAATCGTCAGCAACGGTCGTTTAAGTCATAACGATATTTTCCACATTAGGGGGTGTTTAAGGGGTCACAAATTATTTCACTATATGGAACGTTATCATAAGGCTCGAAATAAACGATTTTCATCAAAAAATCGCCAGCAACGGTCGGTTTAGTGACAGCGATGTTTTCAACTTTAGGAGGCGTTTGAGGGTTTATTAATGGTTCACAAGTTATTTCAATATATGGAACGTGTTCATAGGGCTCGAAATAAGCGATTTTCATCTAAAAATCTCCAGCAACGGTCGTTTTAGTCATAACGATTTTTTCCACTTTAGGGGGTGTTTGAGGGAGTCATTAAGGGGTCACAAATTATTTCACCATATGGAACGTGTTCATAGGGCTCGAAATGAACGATTTTCATCAAAAAATCGCCAGCAACGGTCGTTTCAGTGACAGCGATATTTTCAACTTTGGGGGACGTTTGAGGGTTTATTAAGGGGTCCCAGATTATTTCACCATATGAAGCGTGTTCATAGGGCTCGAAATAAACGATTTTCATCAAAAAATCGCCAGCATCGGTCGTTTTAGTGACAGCGATATTTTCAACCTCAGGGGGCGTTTAAGGGGGTTATTAAGGGGTCACAAATTATACCATAAACTGAACGGTATCTTCCTAATTGAAACTCCATGGAATCTAACAAATAGCTTTAAGTATTTTTCTAATGATGAAATTTCAACAATATTTCACATTGTGCCTCTTCCAAATGTTTAAAAAACTGAAACCATTAAAAACCTAACCCTACCAAATCTAATGTCTGATAATTTCACCATTCAAGAAACAATTTTCTAATGGAAAATACATCCAAATCACATATCTTCGATGTATTTCGTTTTTAACCTGATAGTTACCGTAACGATAACGTATGTTTTGTAATTATAAGATTTTCATTGCAAAATTCACGAACGTTGTAAAAACTCACAAAAATAATTTAGCCAGCGGGGCTGAAGTTATTTCTTAAAAAGGAGGGAGGTATTATGTAACATAGGCTTAAACATGCCTTTTTACAATGTGATTGCGAGTCTCAAGGATTTCCTGGAAGTATCTAGGCAAGAGCATTTCTCCTATGTCAGCATTATTAACTGAATTAGCTTCCTTTCCGCATAAACGGAAATATGTTAATCATAATTTTTACAATCAGCTTTGAATAAAACTTCAGAATAAATTGCGTATATCGCCAAATATAAAATATAAGAAAAAAAATGTTTTTTTTCAATTGATACAACCGAATGATCATCACGAAATTCTACACAAATTTACTCGTTATCATCGGTTCAAAATTTTTAGGGAATTCCGGAAATATCCAAGAGAGTTGACAGTTTTTTTTTTTCATATAAAGACGTCCGAAGATTAGTCGATCAAACTGAAATTTTCAACACTGTTGCTGAATAGTGATTCCATGGTCTGTTCCCAATCTCATTGAAATCTGATGAAAAGTTTGTTAAAAAAAAATCATTTGAAATTTTCTGTCTGAAATATCCTCAGTCAATTTCGCGAAATGTTGCGCGGTATTATGTAACAACTTGTTACGAAGTGTAAATTGATCTCGTTGGTACTTCTTGAGATATTGAGGAAATAACCTCCACATTACAAATAACAACGAAATTTGACAGGTTTATATCTCCGTGAATAAATATTGGATATAATTGAAATTTAGATCATTATGTTGAATATCGAATTCAGGGTCTTTTACAAATTTCATTAAGATCTCCCAGAAACATGGGGGATTTTTGAATAATGATTTTTCGAAAACTTTTCAACGACTAGATCCACACGAAATTTTATGTCAAGTTTCACGTTGGCATTCTCCAAATAATAATTAGGTGTTACTCTGATGGCATCTGTACTACATGAAATATCAAGGAAATATCCTCGAAATTGGACATATTTTTTTCTTATATCCCAAAAATAAATATCGGATCAAATTGAATTTTGAAACTTTGTTGCTTTATATCTACTTCGGGGAGTATGCCAAAGTTCATCGAAATCTGATGGATAGTCTCCAAGAAAAAAATTTCAACAAAGTTCTGTACTAAGTTGCGCGTTTTTATATACCACCTGATCATGAAGTTTTATTCTGATCGAAATCAATATCGGATCGTATTGAAATTCGAAACATTTCTGTGAGCGGACAGAATTGAGATTGACCAAGTATTCTTCTTCAGCGAGCTGAACCAGGTCGGTTCAAAATTTGAAAATTACACGCGTTATCGTTTTGTGACGAAACGATAACGCGCGGTTCCCCAAAACAAGCGCGTAAAAATATGTTAAAATAGTTCTTAAATAAAATTTGCCAAAACTTTCCATTCAATATTTAGCAAGAGTGCTTCAAATTTCGGTTTGATCCGATATTGTTTTAGTAGTTAATCAGGTCGATTTTCTAATGGCGATATGGCCATGCTATTACGTACCTATTCTATTCTGAGTGTTATAGCAATGTTTGTTCGGCATTTTGTCATCGTAATATTGCTTCCATAGACTTCCATAATCGGTAATTTTAGCTTACAACACTGTAACTGTGTGACTTAAGATCGACAAGGAAGAAGAACATAACCCTATTCCGCAAACATTTTTTCCAGTTCTCTATGATTTCGTGTACATAACCTCCACCTACAGTTCTCGTTATTTATGTAGTCATTTGTAAAGTTACTAATTCAAAATTGTTACGAAACAGCAAAACCAATAAAAGTCCAATTGACCAATTCCCTGGTTACAAATATTCTTTACGAACTCCCTAGAGCTGAAATTATTTAAATAGAGGAACTCCAGATTGAAGGTTCTAATTCTGCTTTCAGTATCAGAGTGCCAAACGATCATTTGTTTGAACCGTTTCACAATCCTGACTTTCAGCCAAGTGAAACAACATTGAGGGAGTATAATTTTTCGAATTTTTTCTCGAAATCACCGAACCCGACTGCATGATTGTATTGAGAGTGGACACAATTCGCCACTGAATGAATCGATGAATTATTCACCGTAAAAAGCCGACCTGTTTTCTCTCCATTCTCTGTACTGTTAATAATTTTATGAATAAACTGATATTAAGTATTGGTTACTAAAAATCCAATGCATCGATTTTATTCAGGCATAATTCGATGAAGTTTTCTGTGGGCATCTCAAGGGGTTTGCTGGTGTCTACGCCAGTAAAACAGTCTAAAAATTTCCCTTGAAATCGATTGTTCTAGAGAACCTTGACATTTTCAATTAGCATATGTCATACTTTCCTATTCTCAATATTTTCGAATTGACATTAAAACAAATAAAACACTTGACTACGTTCACAATTTCAAAATTGTGAACGTTGTCAAGTGTTTTATTTGTTTTAATGTTGAATACGATGTTTCACCAAGTGTTGAGCGAGCAACCAATTTCAAAAATTTTCGAATTCTTGAAAGGAAGAATACTGAAACAAATGGTCAAGAATAGCCAGTACTATTTTGAGGTTGCTCAGATAGCGATATTGATAGCAAGATTCTTCTTGAATTGACGGATCATATTTCTCAAAATTTATGATCAGAATACCACTATTTCTGATCTTATCATCGAAGCAATATTTTTTCCTGACAATATTGCTATTTGCAAACAGACTAGGCCTGATTGGAAAAGAAGTATGTCAAAATTCTTTTCCACTGTAACTCAAGGACAGATGACGTGATCAAATTCAAACTTCCTAGATAATTGTAAAATATCGATGCGTGAATTTTGCGTAAAATTTTCTGAGGATCGTACAGGCAGAAAAGTGGAAAAAAAAAATTTTCGGAAATTTTTCAATTTTATTTAATTGAATATTTGATTTTTCCACAAAACTATTCATCAGATTTCAATCGAATTCAGCGCAATTTGTGAATGGGTTAAATCAGCCTAATGATTCCGTAGATGAAGGTTACCCTTCGAATTTTTTTTTTATAACCTAATTCTAATAATCAGATCGAATTGATCGGAAACTGGTAGCTGGAGGTTCACGTGAAATTTTGTGGGGACCACATGAAAAGGAGATCGCCAAATATTTAAATCAGGAAGTAAAGCTGAATTTGGCGGAATCAATATGTGAAGATGACTGCTTTGGCAACGAATTTGAAATACCGCATAAAAGCTCCTGACCTCACGTCAATGCTCTTCAAGAATTTTTTCATTCAACTTTCTAAAAATCAGATTGATATCTTCCACATATTATCCTTCACGCTATCACATTAGATTGAACCTACTCACACTATTTGAAAATATTTTAGGTAAATTGAAGTATTGATACAAATTTTCAGGATGTGTTGGGTATCCAAATGTTGGAAAATCTTCTGTTATAAATGCCCTGAAAGGCAAACGAATTGTAAGTGTTTCGAGAACTCCAGGACACACCAAACACTTCCAAACAATTTTCTTAACTCCCAATATCAGATTATGTGACTGTCCAGGATTAGTTTTTCCTTCAAAAGTTCCTAAAACACTGCAAGTATTGATGGGGAGTTTTCCAATCGCCCAGGTGAGAGAGCCTTACACTACAATCAAATATCTTGGTAAGTTTCTGTTCACATACCTATTTGCTTTAATGGAAAACATAAAACTATACTTACATGAAATCATTCAGAATTTTTCAGAAATTCATGGTAATAATGTTATTGTATATCGAAATGCAATTCTTTCTATGATGTTCAAAAAAACGGATTTTGCAAAATGTTTCTATTTTCGAAGTTTTGCCGAAATTGGTATTTCAACGACAAGGTTGGAACTTCCGATGAAGAATCCGAGGCCAATTTTTGTGGGGTCTAGGTAGTTGAAACTATCAGGGTATGTTACGCATCCAAGTGCTACGACTGAGTTCGTTAGTGAGCTAAATATGCCAACTGTTTTGGAGGAAGACTGTTCATAGTTGGCAATATTAGTTGGGTATTGAATTACCATTTATGAGGATTATGAAGATGGTGTACACGCAACCGAACGACCACACTCAGCCGTTTCATAGAAAGTCTTAACTTCAAGGTTGCATGTAATAATCGATCACTTTGGGGAATCATAATTTAACAATGACCTTTTCGAAATTTTGGGGATATTTGATCAAAATCTCAAAAATCCTGATGTGGTCACAATGAAACCTGGTAATAAATGGAAACATGCCGTTGCGCAAAACATGTGCAGAATTTAAGGAGAATCGTATTGTTCGAAAAATTTCAACATTTTCGCAATATTTTTCAAATTGCTTTGAAACATTCAAGTCTATATTCAACAATGCTGTACTAAATGTAATGTAGATTGAAACTGTAGTTTTGATGAGATTAGGATAATTGTATTTCGAATTGAGGAGTTTTTGGTTGAATTTTAGTCATTCATGAATTCAAACATCTTCAATATGGTCCAAACATGTTCTATAAATTTTGCTTCCATAAGTTGTTTTTTTGAAAGATGTTGTGTTCACAATCTGTACTCTCCGTGGGTTTTGCGAGTTAATCGAGTTTTTCTACTTCACGCAGTTGATTCAGTTTTCGTGCGAAAAATGTCTCTCGTTAGTTACATGAACTGTGTACCGAAGCTTCTCGAGCGTGAAAATTATGACGAGTGGTCATTTGCAGTTGAGAACTATTTTATAATTGAAGGGCTTTCTCAAGCAATCGATGGTACCGAAAAAGATTTGGCTGTGATAGCAAAGGCGAAATTAATACGAACAATTGATCCGTCTTGGTATTTTCACGTCAGAGATGCAAAGAAGTTTGTAACATGATAAAAAAAATCTGTGTGCCGACACAGGTTTTTCGAGGAAGATCGGACTGCTGAGAACTTTCATATCTCTGAGTTTAGATAATTGCGAGTCCATGGAAAGCTATGTCAACCAGGTAATTGAAACAGCAAAAAAGCTGAGGCAAACAGGATTCGACATTACGGAAGAATGGATTGGTTCTTTATTGCTGGTAGGTTTACCAACTAAATACTCTCTGATGCTGATGGCCATCGCAGGCATCTCTATTACCACAGAGGTCATAAAGAGACGTGGAACCACGTGACGCTGCTGGTAGTAAAAGTGATGCCGTGACCGCGAAATTTAGTTAGTTCCGAAAAGGACCGACAAGTGGCGGCAGTAGTAAAAGATGTTTGGAGGGAAACTATCTGAGATAGGTAATTCGTTCGTATTTCCTCCCTGAATTCACTGAACTGGCTCTCGAACAGGAGGGCGAGCAGCTTAATTATTCTGTCAGGCTCAAGGTTTCTGGAGTTATCGGTCGAGTGATGTGAAAAAAACATCTCACCATCCTTCATTACGACCCGAGCCTTTATAGAGCAACTAGGATGAAACACTGCATTACACTCAGAGCAGTTGACGGGATTAGAAACAGATTTCTTGCAGTAGAAGCAATCCGGTTTCACACTTTCCTAACTCGACATTTCGAAAAGAGGCACGCCACTGGAAACGGGGATTATAAAGATAAGTCAGCAATGATTCCGGGAAACAGCTGTTATTTCTAATAAGTTTTTTCACGCCCACTCGAACACCTCGCAACTGTATTTTACAGTAGAAATGTAACACTCTATTTATTCATTCTTATTACTAAGCGATCGATGAAAAGTCGAGGAATCAAAGTTTTCACCAATATAAATTTCTATTGAAAACTCTCGGAGAAACCTTGCGTAAATCGAAAACTTGTGGAGTGAAAGACAATACGTTTTCTCAGTCGGACTATGTTTGCACTAATCCTGTACTAGTCATGTTGTCTCTCTGTTCACTGGTCCTTGTCCTTTCCAGGCCAGACTTGATGTATAGGGGCGGCTTTCCCAAGTGCATTTCTGCTAATTCGCATTTCTATCTTCGTTTCCGATAGTGCCGATTCGGTGGGTTCCAAGGAATACTTTTTGATTTGGCTGACCTTTGAGTAAAGATTTGTGTGGTAGACCCCGAGGTAGTTGCCCAACTCAGCCTTGACAAGTTTGAGCCCTGTCCCTGTCCTTGAGTTCACTGGCCCTTGTCCTTGACTTCACTACTCCTTGTCCTTTTCAGGACAGACTTAGCGTCTGGGGGCGGTTTTCTCCTGTGCGCTCTGCTGATTCGCATATCTGTCTTCGTTTCCGATCTTACCGGCTGTTTGGGTTCCAAGGGATACTCATTTGGCTTGGCTGACCTTTGAGTAAAGGCTTGTGTGGTGGACCCCGAGGTAGTTGCCCAACCCAGCCTTGACAAGTTTGCGTCCTGTTGTCCTTGAATTAACTGGTTCTTGTCCTTTTCAGGACATACTTTGTGTCTAGGGGCGGTTTTAACCTGTGCGCTCTGCTAATTCGCATACCTGCCTTCGTTTCCGATCTTACCGGTTGTGTGGGTTCCAAGGGATACTCATTTGGCTTGGCTGACCTTTGGGTTAAGACTTGTGTAGTGGACTCCGAGGTAGTTGCCTAACCCAGCCTTGACAAGTTTAAGTCCTGCTGTCCTTCAGTTCACGGGTCCTTGCCCTTCTACAGACAGACTTAGTGTCTAAGGGCGGCTCCCCCGAGTATACTTCCGAAGACACTCTGAACTCAGTCATCCGTTGTCTTAGACATTCAGAACTCATTCACAACTGAAGTTCTGACACAGTTATTCGAAGGTTGCGCCTGTTACTGAATGTTACGGACTCGAGTCCGTATCACGACCCATTGTTTTTCATTGCTTTACCACTTTTGCATAACCTTACTGTATGCTATCATATATATCATTGCTCTGACCTCACACCGTCCATGCTTATATATCCTTCTGTTCATTATACACCGCTATTTACTGCTCGGTTCATTCTATTTGACAACGTTCCGTACATTTTATTTCTTCCGTCTATATTACCTGACCGTATACTGTAGAATACTGTTCCATAAATATGACATTTCTGTTTATATTGCCTTTTGATCCGTTTGTGTGCTTCAGTTCATTCGATACTACGTTTTGTCGTATTGATTGTGATTTCTTTCATAATTTGAGCTCACCTCACTGTACATTTAATTTTCCGTAATCCACATTTGTTTGCATGGTGTATTCATATTGTATTTAATTGCGTGCTATTCGCTTTTGTGCTTTGGCCAGTGGATACACATGTTTATGTTTATTTCCGACCGTTTTACTGATAACACTTTGTTTAATTTTCTTGACACTGCACTTCTGCGTGGACATTGGTTCTCAGTGTCAGTGTTTGTTGGTTTGTGAATAATATTTGATTCTCCTAACACTGCACTTCTGGCTGGACACTGCTTTCAGTGTCGGTGTTTAGTGATCTGTAAATATTGTAATGAAGTCGTACATATATTTTGAGTGCTTTGTTGATATTACCGCACAGTGTCAGTGCAGTCTGAGAAACAACACATTTTTGTTAATCCCTACCAACTTAGATTGAACAGAACCCTTTTCCAACTGTTAATGAAAACTACCCAGATGTTTTAATATAAGTGAGCAGTTCCGTAAAGGAGTTACAACCATGCAAAACCTATTTTAGCTGGCACCCGAGCGTGTTGTAGAAAGGTAATTCCAGCAGGTTACACCTAGTAGAGGTCGTCATAGTGGGGACCCCAAGGTGGTTGTCCAACACAGTCTTGACAGATTGAACCCTGTTGCCTTTTAGTCACTAGTTCTTGTACTTTTCAGGATTGACTTCCTGTCTTGGGGAGGTTTCCCCACCGCAGTTCTATCGATTCGCAGAACCGTGACCGTTCTTGTCGCACGGGTTGTTGGGATTCCGAGGGAGACTTATTTGGCTTGGCGGGCCGTTATAAAAAACTTATGTGGAGACCCCGCGGAGGTTGTACAACCCAGTCTTGACAAATTTGAACCCTGTTGCCTTTCAGTCACTGGTTCTTGTTCTTTTCAGGATTGATTTCGTGCCTAGAGGAGGTTTTCCCCTACTGATTCCTATCGAGTCGCAGACCCGTTACCGTTCTTGTCGCGCCGGTTGTTTGGATTCGGAGAGATATGTATTTGGCTTGGCTGACCGTTGGATAAAAACTTATGTGGTCACCTCGAGGTGGTTTTCCAACCCAGTCTTGACAAATTGGAGCCCTGTTGCCTTTCAGTCAATGGTTCTTGTCCTTTTCAGGATTGACTTCGGTTCCAAGGGTTGTTTCCCAAGCGCATTTTCGAAGCCTTCGCTATTTCGACTTCCTATAAAGCTTAAAGTCTGAAGACAGCTACTCAAAGTGTGCTCATTGATAGTCTGATCTGGAACGCAAGTCTGTATCAATGTCCCTCATATATTTCTGCGTTACCCTTTACGCATTACCACATCGAACGCTCCCATAATATTTTTCTTGTCATCCGTGTCTATACACTCTTCCGATCATTAATCATCACTGTTATTGCTCGAATCATTCTATTCAATACCGTTTAGTTATTCTGTGCATATTGCCTGCGACAGTATACCATACTCGTCGAATTGACTTCTCCTTAGTGTTTGAACTGATTATTTCTGTAATTATAATTGCGTTCATAACTATTTCTGAGTTTGACTTTCTGACCACTTTCTGTATCAATATCGATATATGTAATGTATTCATATTGAGTTCGATTGATTCCTGTCCACTTTGGTGTTTTAATCACTAGCACATAGTGTGTTCATTTCTGTTAACTGCTCATACATTGTGATAATTCTCCTGACACTACACTCCTGTTTGGGCACTTCCTTCAATGTCGGTGTATATTCATTTGTTAATATTGTAACAAAGTTGTACATATATATTTTTATTATTTTACTGATGTGACGGTACAGTGTCAGGGCAGTCTGAGAAGGAACATATACGGATTAATCGCTACCACCCCAGATCAAATAGAATCCTTCTCCAACTGTTCAAAAGCAACCCAGAAGTGATAACATCTGTGAAGGAGTTACAACCTTTTAAAACCAATTGTAACTGGCGCCCGAGCGAGTTGTGGAAAGGTGAACAATACGGATTACTCCGTCACCGAAAAAAGATTGTCACAAAATATCCCTGTATACCCTGTATACAAGCATGCATGATGTGCCGTTTCAAGCTAACATACACATCCCTGTCTGTATACCCTGAAATCCAAAGGGTGCTGGCCGTTTCAAGCTACTACACAATTCTGGGGAATTCGGGCGGTCGGTAGGAAAAATACAAGGGTGCATGATGTCCGCCACAGCGATATTCTCAAAGAGATCCTGAAGATATAGCATGTGGAAATTCTCAAACTTCCCACAATGGGAGGTCTATGGGAAATTCGCCAACACAGTCTCATGGCGAAGAGTTCAAGAAATTCTCAAATACTGCCCATTGCAAGATTTCTGGTAAAGACTACTGCTCTGCGTACTTGCTATGTGAAGAGAGCAGAATTAGCTGACACCACCACTGCCTACATAGATCATAAACAATGATCATAAATAATCCTTACGAATAGACTCGGGAATTATTTCCCTAAGCAATGATTTTCAGATTTACTTGACCAGGGATCTGCGAGATGGCGAGAGCCTTGGACAAACCATATCAGGCGAGACCGTATCATGCGGTTGGATTGTCAGTTCTTACGTCTAGTGGATAGATGACAACGAGTATTGTTTAGCGCGGTCGGAATTGATATTCATTCTTCATTCGTATTTCGGATATGAATGAGATCCGCGAGATGGCGAGATCCGTGAAAAGATATACCAGACGAAATCGTGAT
Organism: Myrrha octodecimguttata; assembly: GCA_958510865.1. NCBI lineage: Eukaryota > Metazoa > Arthropoda > Insecta > Coleoptera > Coccinellidae > Myrrha > Myrrha octodecimguttata. The sequence goes on from OY294056.1 coordinate 16,197,710, forward strand.
ATGAGCGCTTAGAATGTCGGTTCTTACGTCTGGAGGTTAGATGGCTTTGATGAATAATGATTTGTATTTCGGAAATGAATGGAGATTAATTATCGGTTCTTGGAGAAATATATCCATATAACTATGATGGGTATATGGAAAAAAATATTCATTTGGAATCCCTGTTAGTATTTGAATGAGAAATGTGTTGATTTCTCGAGGAAAAACAACCGATCCCAGATTGGTCGATATTCTCTTGTGACAAATATGAAGCAGTTTCGATTAAATTTTGTTTTCTTTCGAGAATTCTCGAAATTCTTCAGATTTGGGAACGTAATTTCCACTCGCCTAATATAGTAAAAGTTTGCCGTTGTCTAACCGATACTGGTAGTGCGGTTCAATCCATAAATATGATAATGTGAAAAAGAGAGCCTTCTTTGCGATCAATGAAGTCATAAATGCTACTTAGTAAGGTTCATTTCGTTATCAACTAGTTAACTAGTCGATAACTAGTTTTAGTAGAAAACCATTATTGTATAAGTAAGGTCTTTATTCAATAACAGAACAATTCACTTTTGCTAGACACCTCTTACTTGTTAATACAGGTTCCAGCCTGAGTTGCATTTACTCATCCACCGAATGTATAAACGCCGTGATCCTGTACCACAAAATTTCTCATCATAACCTTCCAGAAAATCCGGCACCATAAAAGCCAGTAAGAAAATATGATAATGTCAATGTGAATTCTGTTTTAACTGATTTGTTTCTGGTATGTTTGCCGATTATCGTATAGGTTTCTAGGAAGCCTCTTCGAAGTCATTCATTTCGTTTTCATGAACCAAACACATATTTTGCGTATGTATAAAAAGTGGATAACGAAATGGAATTATCTGCAATTTCTCTTTGTTCAAACTACGCACGAGGGATATCGTAAAAAATTCTGCCTCATGTTCTGGATAACTTCAGGAAGGTTAAGACATTTTTCAATTGTTGTTGCACTCGGGATGACCTTTGGAGCTCGCATTGCAAATTTCCCATTCTGGTTACCTCTGTGATAACTTTAGGAACTCGCACTACGAATTTCCTTCTCTGGTAACGTCTGGGATGACTTAAGGAACTCGCATTGCGAATTTCCCTTTCTTGTTATGCCTGTGATGACTTTAGGAACTCGCATTGCGAATTTCCTGTTCTGGTTACATCTGAGATGACTTCAGGAACTTGCATTGCGAATTTCCCTTTCTTGTTATGTCTGTGATGACTTTAGGAACTCGCATTGCGAATTTTCTATTCTGGTAACATCTGAGATTACTTCAGGAACTCGCATTGTGAATATCTAATTCTGGTTACGTTTGCGATAACTTTAGGAGCTCGCATTGCGAATTCCCAATTCATGTTGGGTTTGTGATCACTTAAAGAAATCACTTCAGGAGTTCGCGTGAAAGCCGGATTAGGACTTCTCAGATAACTCGCCGGAAAGTTTTTGTTACTTGGGACGTATTCATGCTGTGTTTGTGATCACTTTAGGAAATCACTTCAAGAGTTCGCTTGAAAGCCGGATTAGGACTTCCCAGATAACTCGCCGGGAAGTTTGTGTTACTTGGGACGTATCAGAAGTAAGGCGTTTTATAGGTATGGCATCATGGTTCCGTCGTTTTGTACCTCATTTTTTCACTAAAATATCTTCTCTTACTGAATTGACCAAAAGAGGGGTTCAATTTATATGGTCTGATGAATAAGAAAGTTCTCCAATACGATAAAACAACATCTGGTTTCGTCACCGGTTTTGACTTGTCCAGTTTTTGTACTTCCGTTTATTCTTCAGACTGATGCTTCGGCCTATGGACTCGGAGCAGTGCTTGGGCAGAACTCTCAGGACGGTGAAAAAGTCATTGGTTTCCTATCGAAGTTATTAACCAAAGAAGAACAACGTTACCCTCTGAGAGATAATGTTTGACTGTAATATGGGCTTTAGAGAAGTTGAGACACAATTTGGAGGGGATGCATTTTACCATAATTACTGATCACTTTTCACTTTTTTGGTTAGACAGATTAAAAGATCCTACTGGTCGACTTGGTAGATGGGCTCTTCGGTTGCAACCATTGTGCACAGAAAAGAAAAGTATCATGTGGTACTTGATTTTCTATCTCGTTCTCTACCCTTTGTTGAAGCTGTTGTGGAAATGGAGATCCCTTTGTTTGGTATGAAACTTGGATGAGAGATATTTCTGAAACGCTTGAAGTTATTTTAATGAAATTTGCTAGTAATATTCCTTTGTTAGAGCTTGTCAATATTTCATTCTGAGTAAATTCAAATCGAGGGCCAGACTGGAAAAATTGTGATCCTATTTTATTTGTCGAAAAACTTCATTTCCTGAAAAACTAGTATTTGATTCGGAAAGCCAAGAAAAAATGCTACAATAATCACTCTTCAATTTGGATGGCACACCTTAACTGTTTCAGCAAAAAAATGGACAAAGAAAAATTCGTAAGAAAGTTTTTTCATTTTCGACCGGAAATAATTTACGAATAATTATTGTTCGACTGAATTTACTATATTTTATATATAGTTTATAGTTGGTAAGGGGTTACATTCCACTGCGACCTTAAGGTCTATTGTGCCCCCTTGTCGGGGGTGTTTTCGCATGCGGTACCTACAGCTCGCTCTAGAGCTAGGCTCTAGGTATTTATATCGAGCGTACGATAGCGACATATATGAACCAGGTGATGGTGAAAACGATGTGACCCGAATTCGGTATACGCGGTGCTCGATAGAGACATAATGGAATATCAGGAAATATAACGAACGACTTTTTTAAATCGGAAATCGAGAAATAGTGGGAAAAAGACCCAAGGGATAAAGAAGAAAATCATGTTACAATTGCAACTACCAACTGTTTAGATCTGCAGTATCTAAACTATGCATTAGCTTTCATGATAGACAAACTTCGGAACGAAGACGGCACGAAATAATAATATTGAATAAATTTGAAGCTCCTTGCGCGCTAGTTCTAGAAAGCAAGGGCCTATTTTATCATGAAAATTTACGAAAGTTTTACGTCTGATATTGTATTAGGAAATTTGCATAGAAATTCAATTCATGCAATAAATAATATTGAATAAAATATATCTGAGTTTCAACATCGGAAGACATTTTTATCCTATGTACTTTCTATATCTGTGAGAATTTAGGGGATCCCTAAATGGTGCGAATGAAAGGAATGAATTCATTATTTGGTATTTGGGTAGTTTTGAAGAAAAAAACGGGAATACATCGATATTTATTTTCGAATGCTCCTTTAGGAAAATATTCTTTTTATTCGATGCGTGTATGAGCGTGATTGTGTCATCTTAAATTTTTCAGCTGGAAGGGACACTTACGACCGTTTGAGGTCAAAATGCACCGGTTGTGTTCGTTAATGAGCAAAATTCACCGAATGGTTCTGGAATATAAGCTTCTATTGTTTTCCAATAATTCGGAAAATACCGGTCTCGTAATACATTACATAAGATAAACCCTGCTTTTTCGGGATTGTCGATTTCATTTTTCAGAGCAACATACAAAAAATATCTGTTGAACCTAGTATAAGAGAGATCTGCGTTTTTTCCTTCTTTTATTTTCCTTCTACCAACACTCCCGTTTTCCTCTAATTGATTGATTTTTTTCTTTTTCAACTTCAAACTCGATAAAATTGTTTGATTCGTTCACAACTGAAGCAATTGTAGCTTTTATCCATCGTGTATATTTGTTTTTTTTACGCGTTCTCTGGGGAACAGCTCATTATCGTTTAGTCACATGGTCTGTAATTTTCAAATTTCGAGTCGAAAATTGTCCTAAATTTTTGGGTCGCACACCCTGAAGAACCCCAAATTCAATTCTGTCCGTGCGTCCGTCCATATGTATTCTAACTTTTGAAGGAAAGGATTTAGCGACTTGAAATTGCCAGATAGGGTTTGGAATACAAATATCTCAGCTGAGTTTGCTAATGGGTGAAATAGGTATGATAGTTTCGGAATTCAGCTCATTTGGAATATTGAAGTTTAATTCTCGATAATTCATGAAGTAATGATTCGATCAGATTGAAACTTGGTAGGTAGATTTTCTTCAGAAAACAATTCCGAAATGATAAACCCATTCCATTCAATTGCACCATTCTGTATGATCTATCTATTTTCTATTTATCTATTATCAAGTGTATTTTGAATTTTTTTAGCTGAAAGGTTAGATCTACCCAAACTTCTCAGAATTGAACATCCTGATAACGATGATACATGGACAGCAATGGATATATGTGATGGATGGGCAAAAAAGCGAGGTTTTGTGACTGCCAAAGCTGGACGATTAGATACCTATAGAGGAGCCAATAGCTTATTACGGATGGCACTTGATGGAAAAATATGCTTGTGTTTCAAGCCGCCTAAATATGACTGCAAAATGGGCAAGTATTCTGTTTCCGTATGCTTTCTTTAACACTTTTCCTTCGTATAAGTATCCAAATAATTTCGTCAGAATAATTTATTATTTTCGTAGTGGTCATGCATTTTGACGTCCTTACCTGCATGAGAAATTGATGGGATTAGATCAAAATTGAGGGACAGTTATTAATTTGATAGGGTAAAACTTTACCTTAGGGACGGTGCTCGATCTTGATCATGATTTTTTTCGTAGATGCAATTTACCGCAACAAATCGATTAGTACCAGTCTCAACTCCGGCAAAGTTGTTGTTCAAGAGATATAAATTTTTGAAATTTAAAAATTTCAATGGTGCGTTTGACATACGAATAGTATTTTCAATCACAGAATACAAGTTCATTTTGAAGTTTGACGTTTTTTCCAGCAAAATCATAAAATACACGGATATTCTATCATCAATATATGGGTGGTAGCGCACTTGCGAGAATTTCTCTCAAATAATGAAATCCATTTCTTTTATTTCATGAGTGAATAGGCGGTTTCGGAAACTTGATCGGGGTTACCTACTCGATCACCTGTCAGATTCCTCGGATCACTTACCCGGGTTAGGCAGTAAACGAACATGTCGGGGTTATAACGGCACAGAATACAGAAAAATCTCTTCTGTGATTGTGGTTTGTTTTGATTTTTGATTGAATCAAAATATAACCTAAGTTAATTAACGAACAGTTTTGGCTTATCACGTTATGAATTCGATGCAGGAAATTCTTGCTAGATGTGAAAATTGAGAGTTAATTAGCCAGGGAGGCTGATGTGCAAAAGCACATTGAAGAAAATAATTCTTTATCATTATGATGAATTGAAGACCACAAATTTCATTTGTTTTGGAGGGTGCAGTTTCCTAGACCCTGTTCTGTTTCTGAGTGTGAATATTCTCGATATATTTCTAAAATTTGCAATGCAGTGAGTAGGTCAAAACCAGACAGCCTTTCAATTTGTGGATTTTGTTGTCACACACAGACGAGAGAGTATAAAACCTGCTGTTCTTATATGATTTTGTGATTTGTGTTCAATAAGTAAGCAGTCTATTCTTGTTGATGTAAATTTCAATATTGTATAGTTTATAATTGATTGTATTATTTGTAGATTACATATGATTATAATAGAAATTTTTTCTGATGCATGACGTCAACATTTGAAAATAATGTATCAGAGCAAAGCTCCGTTGGATATTCATTTCTGGAAATAAAGAGAAGATTTTTACATTTTGATGATATTTCCTCGATAACTCAAATACTATTGATCCGATGGTGATTAAACTTGAAAATTAATTGTAAGGTTGTTAATGCGATTGTGTCTTCAGAAAAATTTCCTAAAAACTGTAGACTTTTTCTCACAATTGTCATATTTCGGAAAATAATGATCTAATTGAATTCAAACTTGTTGAAAGTTGAAAGATTTCGAAGTTGAAACTTGTGCAAAATTTCACGTGGATCAGATTACTAGAAAAAAAATTTAAAGGTAGGTACTGATAAAGCTTTCTGAAAGTAAAAACTTAAACGATATTTGTAGGGCAGGTTTCTGGCTCCATTGCAAAGGTTTCAATCATGAATGGGAGAAATCCGCCCGATAGTTCTGTGGATATTTCACTTCGAATTTTATTTCACCAATACCTACTATTTTCAAAAAAAAAACAGATCGAATTGAAATCGAGCACTTGGTTGAAAAATTGCAGCTTGGTGCAAAATTTCTTGAGGACCGTATGATGAGGATATTGCAAAATTTATTTTTAAAGATGTAAATCGAATGAGCGCCTTGAAGTTCCTGACTACACTTAAGTGCTTTTCTAAAATTTTGTAGAGCTATAGAAGTGAAACTATGGTGTTTTCCAAAGACAAGTGAATCTTTCATGGAATGATGAATTCGCGGAAGAAATCAGTTTTCTTTCACTGTTTCATGAATATTTCATTATATCACCTTCATAATCTTCAATGCAAACTCTTTTGAGTTTAAATGGTATTTGAATTTTCAGCGCTAAACAGGCTAATTTGGATGTCGACTCTGATTGGCTTATTATTCACAAAATTCAATTATATCACAGGTCTGTGATGTTATACGGTGGTATTTATACCGTGGTTCTCTTATTATTGTCTAAAAATGGAGAAGTATTACTTTTCTATTCTGTGATATTGTTAAAAGCACCTAGTGCGCATGCGGTTTCCTTTCAACCCTGCTTTCCGAGTAGAGTTATAAAAGATGATCTGGGTAAGTGATCGGGTAAGAGATCCAAAGGTTTCCGAACGTGGGTAGCTAATCCGATTAACTCGATCACTGATCGAGTAAGGACACAGAGGTTTCCGAACTGGGGTTAATAACCCAGGTCAGGTAAACGAACACGCAGGGTTAGGAATCGTGTTAACTCGATCCAGTTTCCGAAACCGCCTAATGAGAGCTGTAACATAGAGGCCGATTCTATATAAAATTGGAAACATGATTGAATTATAAGACAGTACGATTTAATTTCATCTTCAGAGTCGGATTGGCAGTGTCCTAAATTCACCCATCCTAACCTATCTAAACCAGGATCCCAACAAATCAGAACACTAAGAGCAAAGGAACTATTTCAAATTGCCTGCCGACTTCAGATTAAAAATTGCCCTGTCCTAAATTAGTCTAACCTAAGCAAAGACCTTCACAACTCGGGACAATTAACTCAAGAGCGTTATTTTGAAACGAATATCCTCTTCTGATTCGAAATGGCACTGTCCTTAATCAAGCTAACTTTACCTTACGAAAGAACTTTAAACCAACGAACAATAAATTCAAGGGTACTTTTTTAAATTAACACTCTACTTCTGATTCGAGATGGCACTGCCCTGAATTCAACTAACTAAACCTAACCTTCCAAAATCTATACAATTCAGAACTACAAATTTGAGGGAACTATATTTTGAACTTAAATATCCTCTTCTGAATTGAAATGGTACTGTTCTGAATTAAACTAACCTAACCTAATCAAAGCATCCAGCATCTTTACACCTTAGCAGATTCTAAAGGCTTCTACATATGAATTTTGCAGAAATGAAAAGCTACAAAAAATCAAAGTACTTGTGATTATCGAACCTATGACTGCAGCTCACAACTGCACATACTGCATGATCGAATTGAACCTAAAAAAAGATATATCAATGTATATAACAAATAGGAATAATTAAATTTCAACTCGAGAACAATTTATTCAAATCACTCGTGTAAACTATTCTCCTATATCTGACGGTATTCACGAAGGTGCAATAATCAAAACTAATTTAAAAAACCAGTCTGGAAAATCTTTTTACACACCAACATGGTAATCTTTGGGTTTCAACAAGTGGAAATCAAAACAAGATGTACGTATACACCAACAGTGTCATTTAGGGATCATCGTTGCTAGCTTGTGCGGAAGCCTAATATAAGATTTGTGTGATAGCATCAATGATCTAATAATACAATAATTATAATATATTATTAGATCATTGGATAGCCTTGTTTAAGGAAACAATGGTGATGGTATCTTGATTCATCCAAGCTGGTTAATTGTGACTTGAAAATGAAGTACATAAAATAATAATCGAATAATGTAATGAATTGTGCCGGGGGTTAGGTTAGTTTAGTTTGAAGACATTGTCAGTCCAAATCAGAAGAAATTCAATTCGGGATGGTGAACTGGAATTTCGTCTTCTGATTTGTTTAGGTCCTAGTTTAGGTTAGTTTGATTTAGGACAGTATCAATCCAAATCGGAAAATGGAAAATATCCCATAATTGAAATCTAATGAGAACCATACTACCTACATCTCCAATTCAAATTAAAATAGTACAGAATTTCCCTTATTAAAACATATTCCTTTCATGTTCAACGTCCTCGTCTTATATTTTATTCAGCTTATGGAAGAACCAGAATTTTAATGACATGACATTCTTGTGGCATCGGATTCATTTCACAGTCTGGCAACGATGCTCCCTAAATGACACTGTTGGAGCATGCGCACATCTCGTCTTAATATCCACTTGCCGAAACCCAAAGATTACCTAAACCCTCATTAGCTGATTTTGAAGTTGTCTAATATCAACTAGCATAGAGCACACTTTAGGGCATAGAGTACTCTCAGAATTTTATTATTTCTGTACTACAATTCTAGGCAACTTGAATGGAATTATAAAAGTCTGTGCTGAAAAATAAATGAAACATAGAAAGGAAGCAAAACATCCATTCATGATCAACATAACCAACAACAATGCATTTGTATTGTCAAAATATAAGAGAAAAATGCAATGTTCAAAAATCAATATCTTCTGCACTATGAGTTTGCCGAAGTTGAGACTGGTACCGATCGAATTGTTATGGAAAACTGCATCTACAAAAAAATTACGATCATATTCGAGCACCGTCCCTAAAGTAAAGAGTAAATTGAAGAGGAGGGAATAAAAATTGTTTTTTTTTCATGAAAAACGCCCTTGCGGATTGCAGTATTAAACTATTTGTCAAGGGCAGTTTTTTGCAGAGAAGATGGCCTAATGAACAATACAGGAACAATACAAACGATAAACAAAACAAACTGTGACGTTTCAGAGTACAATATGACTCTTTCATCAGACAAAAGCAGAAAATTTCAAGAATTATTTTCTTTCGATTTTTGTTTAAATTTGAGACTTTTGTCACATTGACAGTTTTGAGAAAACATAGCAACACAGATTTATTTGGTTTGAAAGTTTTTCAATTCTACCTCTTTTTCAAGTGAATTCAGCCAAATAGGGTCAATTTCTACCGAACAATGAGCAAAATTACTCTCTCCATTTAACAAAATGCAAGAGGATTTTCTTTTTCAAATTATCTGATTCCAACATCAGCATTTTTGTATTGTCCCAATCTATCATGTGATTCTCAATGGTCGAACATACATCGTTCGGTATTTGGAATTTTTGTATGTCTCTATTCCTCAGGTTGCTTTTGAGCTCTTGTTTTCTGATATCTAACGGTCTTGACGTTTCCCCTGTATATGTCTTTCCACGAATACAGGGAATACAATAAAAACAATTTTTTGATTTAGTTTCTCGTTAATTGGTTTGGTTTTAGTTAGAATTGATCTTAACTCATTTTTTGATTTGAAAACCGTTCTTATATTGAATTCATCACCAAGTCTCCTGATCTTTTCTGAAAGTCCATGTACATAAGGAATCACATTCAATGAATTGGGTTGTTCATGATGGTTGGGTTGTTGATTTGGTTGATAATTAGAAGAAGATTTTTTGTCTAAATTTGAAAAAGTTCTATTTATAAAATTCTCTCAGATATCCATTTATTCAAGAAACGATTTGATGTAATTCAATTCACGTTGACGAATCTCATGGGTTGATGAGATAACATTAGCTCTATCATAAAGGGTTTTAATGATACCTCTTTTCACGCTGAGTTGATGATTGGAATAAAAATTAAGATATCTATCTGAATGTGTATTTTTTCTAAAGACACTTGTTTCGAAATGATCCTGATATTTTACAACTAGGACGTCCAAAAATGAAAGTTTATTATTCTTTTCTAATTCCATTGTGAATTTAATTGTGGGTTCTTGGCAATTTTTGTATTCAAAAAATTTGTCTAACTCTTTTCTTCCATGCTGCCAGATTATAAAAACGTCATCAACACATCGCCACCAAGCCTTCGGTTTTAGTGAATATGTATCTACAAAGTTTTCCATAAATATATTACTCATGACCGGTGAGAGTGGAGAACCCATTGCCATTCCGAAATTTTGGCGATAAAAAACATCTCCCAATCGAAAATATGTTGAATTCAAACAAACCTCTAACATCTCCATAATATCATCGATATTAAATTAAGAATCGTTGATAATTGTGTCATCTGCTTCTAATTTTGTTCGAACTATTTGAAGGGACTTATCAACAGGAACGTTTGGAAATAGATTAACAACATCGAAACTTAATAACTAAAATAACTAAAAGTTTAGTATGATATCCAGATGAATCCATAATGACAGTAGCATTTCCTTTATCAGCAGGTAAGATTTTGATATTGTTATCATTTTTCAAAGAACTGATAGATCTTTTTTCAATATCAGTGAAATTTGAAATTGTTTTGATAGGTCTCTCCAGTAAAATTTTATTAAGAACTCTGTATTCGTTTGATTTTTCAGGTTGGAGTTGTTGAGCTTTTTTTTCAATAGCTGAAATAATATCTTATATTGGGACATTCTTCGGGGTAACGGCATAATTAAGTACTTTCTTCTTCTTCATACATCGTATTTTCTCCACTGCTGCATATAGGTCTCTTCAAGTTTTTTCCAAATATCTCTATCCTGCGCTTTTTGCGTCGAGTTTCCTCACGCTGCAGTATTAATATCGTCGGCCCATCTCTTCATTGACCTACCCAATTTTCGTTTCTTATCCCAGGTTCTCCATTTCAATACTCTAGATGTCCACCTGTTGCTATCCATCCTAGCCACGTGTCCTGCCCATTGAGACTTCAGTCTGGCTATTCTCTCGGTTATATCAGTTACTCTGCTTCTTCTTCTGATCTTTTCATTCCTTATATGATCTCTCAAACTGACCCCCAACATTTGTCTCTCCATAGCTCGCTGCGTGCATTGCGGGCGACGTAGGCTAACCTTTGTGAGGCTCATTGTTTCCAGCCCGTAAGTGTTTACTGGAAGTATGCAGCTATCGTAAACTTTCCTTTCTAGGTTCGTGGGGATATCTTTGTTCTTGAGTATAAATCCTAGTTTTTTTAATGCAGCCCAAATTTGACCGATTTTTCGCGGTATTTCTGCTTTTTTATTTTCTTTACCAATTTTCAGTTTATGCCCTAGGTTTATATATATTCGTCTACATTCTCGATCTCTTTCCCATCGATTAAGAGTTGAATGTTCTGTGTGCTGAGGATTTTTGTTTTTGTGATGTTGATCTCGAGTCCTATTTTTTGAGAGGCATGGTGCAGTTGTTTGATCATGGTCTTCAGTTCCAATGGGTCTTCGCTTATCAGAACCACGTCGTCCGCAAAACGCAGGTGGTGGAGATATTTGCCGTACATTCTAATTCCCTTCCCTTGCAGTTCAGACCCTTGAACACGTCCTCTAATGCCAGCGTAAATAGTGGGTGAGATGGTATCACCTTGTCTTACTCCTTTTTTTACTTTCATTTGTTCCGTTTTCAGATCTTCGTAAAATTTAACTATTTCTACTGATGTTTCGTATATAGACTTGAGGAGTCCTGTATATCTTGAGTATACTCTGGCGTTTTCTAAGGAATGCATAATTGCTCAATGTTCAACTGTGTGCAAGGCTTTCTTGTAGTCGACAAACGCTAAGTGGATATCGATGTTGTATTCGTTTGCCTTTTCAATCCGTAAACGAAGAGTTTGTGTATGGTCGGTCGTACTGTAGCCTTTACGAAAGCCGGCCTGCTCCAATGGCTGGTAGGAGTAGGAGATTTGTTATAATCTTGGTGAGAAGCTTGTATAGGTGCGAGAGTAGGCTGATTGGTCTGTAGTTATCAAGATCCGTTTGGTCACCTTTTTTGAAAAGAAGGATTACCTCGCTTCTTTGCCAGTGTTCGGGTATCCTTTGTTCCTCGATGCACTTATTAAATAGAGTTTTATTGCTTCCGATAGCTCGTTTCCTGCCATTTTAAGAATTTCAGTGGTTATACCGTTTTCCCTGGGCATTTTTTGCTTTTCATTTGTTTTAGGGACATTTTTAGTTCTTTTTGAGTTATTTCTGGAATTTCCGCGGAGCCTATGTTGAGAATTTGCCTTGTTTCTTTGATTGGGTTTGGAAGGGTGGTCGAGTAAAGTTCTGTAAAATTGTTCCACTACTTTCGCTATATCTCCTTTTGCTGTGGTAAGATTGCCTGATTTATCGCGCAGTTTTATTATTTTAGTCTTTCCTTGTGACAGTTTGGATTTAAATACCTTCATACCTTTATTTTCTTCTATGGTGTTGTTTATCAATTCTGTATTATATTTCCTCACATCCTTTCTAGTATCTTTTTTGTTAGTTCTTTATATTCCTGCAAGATTATTCTTGTGATTCTCCTTTCCTCGAGGAGTTTTAATTTACTGGGACTGAATTTGTTTGCTTTTTGGTTTTGAATAGTATCTTTTTAGTAGCAGTATGTATACTAGTTACGATCTTTTCATTCAGTTGGTCTATATCCATGGTCTTCAGGGAATTTAGTGGCTCCAGTTTATTTCTTAATGTTTTCTGAATTTTTTGTTGATTTTGCTCAAGAATATTCAAAGTAGGTACTTTATTTTTTGGTCCCTTGACCATTTTCTTCCTCTCTTTTCTTAAGTTTATTTGGAAGGTGGCTCTTACTAATGGTCGCTGCCTGTGTCTAACTTATTAAGTACAGATACATTTTTGCTAGATGTTTTCTTGTTTGTAAGGATAAAATCGATCTCGTTTTTGGTGCGACTGTCTGGACTTTTCCATGTCCATCTTCTTTGGGGTTGTTTTTTGAAGAATGAATTCATGCAGAATAGTTGTTCGCTTTGTAAGTATTCCATCAATTTCTCACCTCTTTCATTCCGACGTCCCGAACCAAAATTTCCAATATTCAATGGATCTCCTCATTTTCTTTGTCCGAGTTTTGCATTGAAATCGCCGGTTATTATAACAAATTGCGTATTTTCTAGTTGTTTGGCTCTTGTTATATCCTCGTATAATTGGTCAATTTCTTCATCCGTTGAGGCAGTTGTAGGCGCATATACGTGAATAATTTGTATTCTGAATTTTTTGCTCATTTTTTGATATACAGGACTCGGTTTGAGATTGAATGCATTTTTGTTACTGCATGTTTTATGTTTTTATTTATTAGGACCCAATGAGGACTCTGTATTGTTTTGGTATAACAGGTGACTGGATTGCAGGTTGGTAGCTTTTTGTCCTTTCATTCTTCTTTCGCAGAGTCCTAGGATGTCCCATTTGATGTTCTATCGATCCTGTTCTAGGTATGCTCTATCTGCTTCTACGCGCATCGTTCTTATGTTATATGTTCCCACTCTCAGTTGTCTAGTTTTTCTTGGGTTCAGTTCCGTTTTCTGTTTGTTTGTATAGTGTTTTAGTCGACTTCTTGCTCCCCCATATTCCTTGGAGCAGACTGACAGCGTGCCGTCAGTGTGGGATTCCGAGTTTATCACTCGACCCACCTGGGGACTATTTTCGGGAATCGACATTTCTTTACATTACTTGAAGGGGGTTGGCCGTTTCTTCGCCACGCTGGCGGTTGCGGGTTGGCGAGTGGTTGTGGAGTATTGGGAAGGAAATGCTAGGTTTGGATAGGATATTGAGGAGAGGGAACAATGATTTCCCCCATTTGGTCTTGGGAGATAAACCAATGCTCCCGTGGGCAGGGGCGCATCCCTGACGTAGATCTGTCGTCTATCGGGATCCATAGACGAGTACCTACCCGCTACTCCTTTGGATAGCACTAATTTCTCGAATGTCCATCCATTTGATATATTACAATCCATAAATTACTGTTTGAAAAAAAGAGTGTAGGGGTGTGGAGCGTAAAGGTTGGGAGATTTCAAATTCAAAAAAGCATAGGGAGACCTGCTTTCGGAATTACGAATCCATGGACTCGTGTATTTGCCTTGACAATAATCAGTAAAAAAATAATGGTCTGATTGCAGTACTCTCCAATCACAAATTGTAATTTATCTCCTATTTTTTTATTAAAGAAACGGCACAACAAATTTTTTTTTTAGTCATATCGCTGAGTAGGTAATCAAATTACCCTTCATTTGATGTATCACAACTCATATATTCCCATTTAAAAAAATAAAGTAGTGGGGTACGGGGCGTAGGGTTTGAGAAATATCAAATTTAAAAAAAAACACAGCATAAATTGCTTTCGAAATTTAAAATCGACGGGTGCGAGGATTTTCCCAAATAATTCTTCGTTCACAAATTATTGACGAGTTACGTTACTTTTCTGGAAGACTGTATGCTATTTATAACTTATTGGTTTTTCACCCCAAAATTTGCAGCGTTTTTCTTTATACCTCATCAACCAATGGTCGGAAATCTTCCGGGTGAAAATTTTTAGGTTTAGTTATGCAACAGTAATCAACGTTGAAAGTTTCATGAAAATTCGGTGGTAAGTTTTCGAAAAATAGTTCTTTTCCTCCAACCCCAATTTTTGAGCCCTTAGGTTACTCCGATCTTGCTGAAAAGCTTGGAGGATCAACGACGAGCGACACACGATTTTTCTACCAAGTTTCACGGATTTCGGTTCAATACTTTCAGAGAAAAACCCCGGAAAACGGTCGGACGGATTTTTTTTATTAGTTCATTCAAATCTACATACTTCAAAATTTTCAGGGGGGTTAACATGTTTTTTTTTGGTCGATCACTAAGGTTTATTATTTGATTGTTATGAATAGTATACTGGGTGTTTCACCATAAACTGGTCAAACATATATAGCCGTATAGATGACATTGGGAAAGTCATTTTTGCCTTATGACATATACCCCGTTTTCGAAGCATAAGCGAAATACAGGGTGTTCAATGTCAACTTTGAGCAATATTCTTATAACTGTGGTGATTTATACGTGACCTTTGGAATAACGGTTTTTGGTCACATCTTGGTGGTTAATTCAATTGTTGTGTATAATTCTGGAAAAAATATTTCAAAATGGTGGGAAATCTACAAAGTTGCAATTTTTTGTTTTCGATTGGATAACATTATTTCAATGTACTCAATTTTCTAAGATTTTCCGTGACAAAATTTTTCCAAAATTCAAACTCAACTTTTTTTACATGTCTACAGTGAAAAAAAAAGTACCCAAAATTGTTGAAATCTTTCGAGGTTGAATTCACCTTCAATTTGAACACTGGGGTGAAAACAGAATGGAAAATATCCATTGGTTTTCATTCTATAGCCTTCCAAAGAGTCCGCTCGGAGTACTTAAATAATTTTTATTTAAGAAACTGGTGGCCCTACGAATGCCAAAATTATGCTAATAGGCCTCCAGAATGACCTGGATAAATTTATTTAAAAAATATATTTTCTACAAAACTTTGGTGGGAATCGAACTCTCTCCGCATTCGGAAAATAGGGTCAAATTCGATGAACTTCCGTTGCTTGGTAACGGACGTCATTAAAATCAGAATGAATCCAATTTATACGCGATCCTATTGTACAGAAGTACAGAACCGAAATCAGTGAAACTTGGTAGAAAAACCGTGTGTCACTCGAGATTGATGCTCCAAGCCTTTCAGCCGGATCGGTGTACCCCTAAGGGCTCAAAACTAGGGGTTAGGGGGGAAAAAATTATTTCTCGAAAACTTACCACCGAATTTTCATGAAACTCGCAACGTTGATTACGGTTGCATAACTCAAAGTTGACATTTCCACCCGGATGAATTCCGACCAGTGGTATCTGAGTTATAAAGAAAAACTCTGCAAATTTTGATGTGCAAAACCAATGAGTTATGGATAATGTATAAGTTTTATTTAAGATATCAATGGTATTGGGTTATTTAACTGAGAAAATAATGAACCCTTGTGCAAAATTTGCAGCGTTTTTCTGTAGTGTATACGGAAGCATGTAGAATATGGAGCCAAGTCAAAGAAAAATCGTGGTTACGAAAAATGTGAGAGTACTAGACAACAAAATGTCTGAATTTTAGAAAAAAAAATAACTATGATTCAATTCAGTATGAAACAAATTGTGACCAAGAAGAACATGAAGAAGGAAAAGAAGCCGTAAAGAAAATCAGAAATTTGGAAATTGACATAAACATAGAAAGAACTGATCAGAAAAATAGGTATACATTTCAGATGAACAAGAAGTCAGAGCAAAAAGAAACATTTAGGCAGCCGAATGGACCGAAGATTATATTTCATATTTCATTGGAAAGAAGGATACTGAGGAAGATAAAGGTGAAATATGGGATGAAGCTATAAGAAACGAAATACGAGCAATCAGAAGAAATGGTATCTGGATAATTACTGAGAAGAATGAATATAAAGATAACGTAATAAATAAGATGACATTGAAAGAAAAATGCAACGCTGATGGAAGTTCGAGAAGAAGAAAGTCAAGATTAGTATCACGAGGTTTCAGTCAACGTCCAGGGACTGACTTTACAGAAGCTTTCGAGAAATCTAGCTCTATAAAACTTATATTGAATCAAAAAGGCATAATAAAGGCTTGCATTTTTAAATTGTGAAATTGAAGAGTAAATGTTCATGAAAACGCCCGTTTACACACGAGAGGGCAGCTTACTTGCATATTTAGGTTGAGTCACAGTGAATCGGAATCATTAACACAATTTCTTGTAGAAAACAATGAGGCCCATTGATATTTTGAAAAATCCATCTGGATCTTATATCTTCGAGAATCACCTTTTATGTAAAGCATTTTCTCTTTATTCCCAGCAGTTTTCGAACAAAATCGGAATGAACATAAGAGGGAGCATGCGTTTATGAGGCAGGCGATTATATCATACGGAACTCTTTATAAGCGCATGGTATCCGACTTTTTTGATAATTGAAATAAAATATTTCTGGATCGTCTATTTCGATAGAAATTTGTCTGATTAAGAGTCAGGTAATATAGATGAAGATGAACAAAAGAAAATTTTCGCCTATATTTTCTGCACACGACGATTTTCAGTGGTTCATATATTTTAGCGATGGAGTTCACACAAAAATCCGTTTAAGAGCTCTTTCCGTCCCTTGTGAACTCTGCTATTTCACGTACGAGCTTCGTTTCTCGTTTCATGTATGCAAAACTAGGTAGATACCGTTTGCCGTATTCCAGGTGGCTTGGTATGTAGGGAGCATTCCGCTCGGTCATTTCTGTTTGTTCCAAATTTACCGTCTTGATAACAGAAATGTTCGATGGTGAAGAATTAATTGAGCTAGCTAAGTGTTAAATACTGTCGCTGTCTGTTATGAGCGACCTACTTTCCGATTTCATTTGACTTTATACCGCATCGAATGATATAGGTGGAAAAGGTTTGAAAATCACAAAATAAATTTTTCATATTTGGCACTTTTAACGATTGTGATCCTTCTCTTAGGATTTCAAATCATCTTGTGCATTACTGGAATTCATATTTGAACGATAATTATCGATAATAAAATATGTCATATGAAGATGAAATTTGTCCCCAGGTTCTTGGTCTGAACATTCAGAAGTTCAAAAAGTACTTTGGATTCAAGCGAAATCTAATGAAGATGATACACCAATTATTCCAGTCAGTTCTGAAGATTCATCAGATGATGAGATGCCTACGTATTCGCAAATGAGACAGAAAATAAGATCTTCACAGGATGAAGATGATAGTTCGGATGATAGTGATGACGATTTACAAATTGTTACAAACAAATTTGCTCTTTTACAAGATTGAATTTCGGAATTTTCAATCGTTTTCTGTACATCTACATCGATTTTTTTGTAAATGCTGTAAGCTTAAGCTTAAAAATAATAAAAATTGCAATATGCTCAAATATTCATTTCATTGATTATTATCAATTTCAGAATGAGGTCCAAAATCAAACAAGTAATCAAATTTCAATATTCACACTCAATTAGGTACAATCCAAATGGTTGCACTGCATTATCTATTCGAATAGGTTTCACATGGCCTGGAATTGACATGTTGATTCGATTCCGATCAAACGGGACTTGATTAAGTCATCATTAGGAGCATAAACAGAAAAAGTGAAGATGAAATCGAACAACGCAAATTTAATGATTTCAGATCGAAAATAATATTTTATCCGTTGAAATTTCTCTAAAAAGAATTATTTTTTTTTAATGTGAGAGAGTTGCCTGTTTATAGGGGAAAACAGTAACATACTGCAGTATCGAGAGCAGGTTGCCAAAACAAAGAAGGTTATTTAGTCATCGCACCTGAGTAGGTACTGAGCTCGTACTGAATGCTGGCCAGTAAGCAGCCAGGGACTGCCGAAAATTTTTTTCCCCTATTAGCCTATAATCCTTTCTTTCGAAAGCGACGGAAAAGATAAATTGATCAAGCTACCAGATCGGGACTATTATTCAAGTTCCATTTGAAAGATCAATATGCGTATCAAGCGGGTAAATCGACAATTTCTGCTCTACATAGCCTCACCAGGAAGAGACTACAGAGCACAAAGGAATAGTACCATATGCATTTATTGATATTGAAGGGGCGTTCTCGAACTCGCCATGACAGTCCATTCATCATAAGTTGGTGAGAAAGGGTGTGAAACCGGCGACGGTGACTTGGGTCATGAGCCAAGTCAAATTTTGTTATTATAGTATTCTCTCTTCAACTGAATTAGGATTTCATCATATTTTCTTTTCTTTTTCTTGTACAAGGCTTTATATCTAACATCATGGTTACTCAAACAAAACATTATTTCTAAATCATGTTTACACCGTAGAACCTTAGGACTGCCTATTCCCACTACTGTGATCACTGAACGTGGAAGATGATCTTGTGATAATAATTCGTGACAAGCATGATGACATGGTCACTGATTGCATACATTCTGCACTGACCTTAACTCGCGAGTCTCCGAAAGAGTTTTAGTGTGAACCATACTAAGACGATTTTAGTACCTTTCTCAAAAATGGAAATATTTCTTTCAAAACACCTAGGGTGAACGGTATCACACTCCCAAGGACCACGCTGACTACCTTCGTGATGTATTCGATCAAAAGCTCCCTTGCTACTAACACCTTAAAACGTGGATAGCAAGGGCCAAAAAGCTCTTTTTGCGTAAATGCGAAGGGTCGTAAATACGGGGGGGCTCGAACCTCCTTTAGTCAACTAAATCTATGAATCTATCGTGCGCACAATCGCCAGCCATGCAGCTTTCATTTGGTAATAAGATCTTGACAAATAAAAAAGAATTTGTCCATCACAGAAGCATCAGGCTCCGGTCCAACCGCTGCACTACAAGACATTTTGGATCCGCAATCTCTAGAATGGGCTCTTAGTGTGGTGAGAGAGCAATAATTAAAAACTGGCCACCACACAGGGCACTTTCCTTTACTAAACGAGTGTAAGTAGCACATGGATGTGATTACAGATTGCCTTTTTCTGAGTCACGAGTGACAGAAAAATTACAACACGATATTTCCGAACAATGAGTTGCAAAAGTGGATTTCCCTAGAGGAGCGGTGGTATTCCACACCGCGGCTCGAAAACCCAAAGAGAACGAATCGGGGACGGCGTATATTGCCCCTGAATCCAATCAGCTATGGGTTACTGCTGTTCGGTATTTCAAGACAGAAACCCTTGCAATACGAGAGGGCATTTTGTTTTGCGCGGCAGGCGCAATTACCAAAAAAATATATACAGCACAGAAAGTGGTAATCCTCGCTTACACGAAAAAAGTGAGGAGATCCCTTACATCCCTCAAGAGTAGACTCTCGAGCTAATGAGGATAGATAATTTATCGGATGATGTTCACCGTTTCCAAAATCACTGCTTTATGCATCCACAAGATGGTATTTCGAGGCAGACTCAATTCTTCAAGGTGTTTACTAGTTTTTTTGTGGACGAGTCCGTAGACGCTTATAATAAGTGGCATTACTTTGACATACTTTAGTCGCCACATGTCCCTAATTTGCCTCGTCAATGCTTCGTATTTAGCATTCTTTTCTCCATAACTTTTCGACAGGTTATTGTCTTGTGGCACCGCAAAATCGACAATAAATTGCAGTTTTCTCTGGTTTGTTCCATATCACCATGTCTGGAATGTTATGACCAACATTCTGGTCTGTTATCACAGTTAGGTCCCAATAGATTTTAAGGTGTTGATTTTCCGATATAGCTTGAGGGACATATTGATGATATGGTTTGAAGTTCTTCAGCAGACCCTCCCTTAGACATATTACCGGATGAAATGTGCTGCACCGACTCTTCCGCAGTCTACACTTTGTAGAATCTATTTGTTGTTTCAAGATATATCTCGTGTAATTGCGTGTTGGCACCACCTGATCTTGTATTGCAAATAGTGTTTCCTCAGTTTGTGGGTATAAATAACTTTGCATCAGGTAGGTGTTTGATGCCTGCAGGTCAACGTCTTCCTGGTGAAGACTAGCATGGAATCTTCCATGCAAGGGCTTTGCTTTCCATGTCTGCCTCAGTCTCTCTTATCTTCTTTCTGTCTCACGTTGCTCATCGGAAGATCCGGGCGGATCGCAAGCTGAATTGGCCCATTGATATACAGGGTTGTTGTTTCGTTGGAAAAAGAATTTCATTTTTTCCATTTCATTTAGGCATGCTCCCTCTAAGCATTTCAGTCCACGGCCGCCTTCCTTTCGGGGTAAATATAACCTCTCTATCGCAGAGTATGGATGTAGCAATCCATGTTGTACTAAGGTGGTTCGAATTATTCTGTCAACACGTTGCAGATCTGTGTTTGACCATGTCAAAACATCGGCGGTGTATGTAAACCATGGAAGTGCCTAGATGTTAATTGCTTCAAGTTTTTTCTTTGCGGACAGCTGTGTTCTTAGTATTTTCCGTACTCTCTCCATAATTTCATAAGTTTGCTGAATTCCGAGATACTTATACCTAGCTTACGTATTCAAAGCAGTTATTAGCCTTCCATCCACCCTTGCGATATTCCCTTCCTCCGATACTTTTCCCCTTCTCACCTCGACAGCAGCGCACTTTCCTAGTCCAAGCAACATCTTGATGTCCTCATTGAACCTTCTGACCAACTCCAATTCACCTTCCAGCTGTTTTCTGCCTCTAGCGTATAATTTCAAGTCATCTATATAAAACAGATGTGTTTTGCTTATTCATTTATTTTGTACCCGTACATCGATCTATTTAGCAAGTTGCTTAAGGGGTTTAGGGCTAAGCAGAACTACATCGGTCTCCAGCTGTCTCCCTGAAATATACCTCTTTTGATATTTTTGTTTCCCGTTTCGTAGGTCTTTGTTTTGTTCTTGACTCTGAGTGAGGTGCGCCACGATGACATCATATGTCGAAGCAAATTAATAACCTGTGGCTTTCTTTATAAATTTTATGTACCTCTAACAGCCAGGAGTAGGAAACAGAGTCAAAATCCTTCTGGTAGTCGATCCAGGCCATCGAGATATTTTTCAGCTTTTTCTTAGCCTGTTTTGTGATCATATTGTCGACTACCAAAAGTTCTTTACTTCCTCGGCCTTTCTTCCTACATCCATTCTGTTTCCAGGCTAAGATGTTCTGTTTGATGTGGCTGTTGAGTTTGAAGCCTCTTGTGGACGTAAGGACTTTGTAAGCTGATGGCAGACATGTGATGGGTCTATAACTCTGTGGTATTGTTGAGTCACCTTTTTTGGCTGCATATGCGTAATGCCGAGAGTGAAACAATTCGGAATCGTCTGTGGGTCCTGAAAGAGCCGCGCCAAGACTTTGTGGGTGGATTTTAGCGATTTCCACCAGAAATTGTGTAAGTCGTAGCTCCAGGGGTCTTCCAGTTTTCAGGCGTCTGGTTGTAGCCTCTACATCTGCCTCAGAGATGGTAATTGCTTCCATTTCTCTTACATTTTCATGATTTTCCGTCTCAGATTTTATCCGCGGGGCGTTATGCTTGATGTCTTGTGGGCAGATATTAGTCCAGTAGTCCTCCATTCCTTGTGCACTCGGGAGGTTTTCATGGGGGTTTGCTTGTTCCGCTTCGAGGCTTTTGAAGAATCCTTTTTGGTTGGCCTTGAAAGGGTTCTTTTGGCGGTATTTTTGGGTCCTTTTGTGATATATTTTAAGTGTGTTACCAAATCCGCAATCTTTTGCTTTAATGTTTCCGCATGTGTTTTAAGGCGTTGATGGTACTGTGGATCTTTGCTCTTAATTCTGAGTTTGCCAGCGTAGATTCTCGCCCTTCTTTCTAACCTTTTTCCAGGCTGTGGTGTGCTGAGATAGGCCTGAAGGATGCGTATTGAAGAATGCCTATTTCTTTTCGGAGCATGGTTATTTTTTGCTCTATTCTTGCCTCCCATGGAGGCTTACTTTGTTGGAGATCCTAAAGGGTCACTGATTTCGTTTGGTGTACAATGTTCTCAACAGTGGCGCAGCAATATACCTTATGACATAGCTACTCCAGACTGGTAGAGCTCTTGGTGTTTTTTTCTAATGTTGCGTTAATGGCGACCATCGTTGCTTCTACTTCTTTGCTGTACTGAAGTTTTCCTATTCTTGGCCTAGCTTTCATTGCTACTCCATTTCATCTTTGATCTTATTCTCGGAAGAATTCAAAGATCTCCAGGCTGGCCTGTTCGAGCATAGTTCTTCTTTCTGGCCTACAGTGTCGTCTTCGACTTGCCGCCTTGTTGGTATGCTGTTTCTGTGTATGCTTCTCCTGATGTTTTCGGACATGCGAGTTGGGAAGCTCCTTGTTACGTCTTGTTTTATAGCCTCCAGTTCGTCTGGGGCGATCAGTCTACGGGTTTTTATGTTCTTCACGTGGGCAATTAGATGCTTTCCAGTGAAATGCTTGTCGAGGTATGTTTCCGCCCAGCGTTCTGCCAGATTGGCGGCATACTTTTTAGTTTGGGTCTCACCATCCGTACTTCGGAAGTATGCATATATTAGACTTCGGTTCGTGTCAGCCTGGATGAAAATTCAAATTATTTGAATTTTCGTACAGCAGGAAATGTAATCGTGATGTAGGCTAAAAAGTTAAAATTTCACATAAGATATTATGTTATTATGTTATTTCACATAAGGTTGACGATTACATGAAGAAGAACGGTTTTAATGTCATTACCATTGTTTGTGTCTGTTGTTGTCAAGTTTTTCTCAGATGTGGAATTTTAGATGTTAGAAGGAATAGATATATTGTAATCGGTAAATGAATTTTGATATGTATTTTGATGATTGAATTTGTGTTTTTTGAGAATTATTGATGACCCATTTGAACTGTGAGATTTCCTTGATTTTGGAGAGCTGCAACTTTTTATATACTCAAGTATTCAGTAAGTCTTGGTGTGTAATTGAAGAATACAAATGTAATTGTTTGTGTTTTTGTATTGTAGAGTCCTGAAGAAGGTTCCAACCGGAGCCGCAACGTAGACATAGAATAAATGTAGTATTGGATTAGTTTGGCCCGAATTATTCATCCGTTCAACCCTTTAAAAAGATCATTGATATATTAGACCGGAGTTATATATATGTCCTCTTATATATATATATAATCCTACTCCCCAGGTTTCATCAACGTGAGTGTTATCGGAGGTGTGGATGTTTTTGAGGATGTTCCGAGTTGAACGTGATTTGTCGTGGTGTTTCAATCGAAAATTTATGGGAATGACCTCATTGTCTCGGCATGACTTGAGAAATGTGAGATCACAAAGAAGTTTGGATCTGCGTTTGAGAAGGGAAGAATAAATTTTGGAAGACTTGAAGATATCCTCTCCGTAGAGGCGTGAAATATGTTCGGACAGGTTCCCGCGGTCAGAAATATTATAATATTTCACGAGTAACACTCACGCACGCTTTAGCGAAAACAATCGAAATTGTTTTTGAACGCATAAGCAAATACCGCGTTCACAACCGTCGAAGGTAGAGCATTCCACGCATTAAAAACTCGATTGGAGATGAAATTCTGCCTCTGCGTTGTTTTGAAATTTTCCTTCCCCAGGTTATACGCATGACCTCGAAGACGACTGTCGGTGTTCAGCTTGAAAAGGTCGCTTAGGTCAACTCCAATCAGATCGTGGAGAGCACAGTATGTTGTGAATAGATCACCGCGAGTTCTCCTGTCTGCAAACGTTGGCAAATTCATAAGCGATAATCTATCTTCAAATCTTGGGCGCAAGATCCCATGACGAAGACGAGTCGCTCTGCGCTGGACACTCTCCAACAATGCTAAATCCCTACTCAGTACTGGGCACCAAACTGCGCCAGCAAACTCCATACTGGGGCGGACATAGGTCTTGTACAGGGCAGCACATGTTGAGGGGGATCACATCTGCTGAAAGCCTTCTGTATCATGAACAGAGATCCTTTAGCCTTGTTCGCAGTGGAAAAATGTGGTCAGACCAGCTAAGATTCTCATCAACAATCACACCGAGGTCGCAATGTCTGCTGCAGGTTTTAATAGGGATATTTTCCAAGTAGTAAGGATTACGGGGATTGTTAGAACCCATGTGTAAAACAGCACATTTATCACGATTGAGGGGCAATTGCCACTACCGGCACCAACGACCCAAAGCATCCAGGTCCTCCTCCATCAGCGAATTGCGAACAGGTAGATTTGAGAACTCCAGGTAAATCAGATATGCACAGCAGGAAGAGTAGTGGTCCCAATACGGAACCCTGGGAAACATCATTCAGAACTTGTCTTGGTGATGAGAGAGCTCTACCAAAGCGAACTCGGAAGATTTGATGACCGAGAAATACTTCGATCCAACAGAGTAGACGGCCACGAATGCCAGTATGCTTCATTTTGTGAAGGAAGTGTTCATGGTCATGACTAACTAGGAATTGAGGCATTCGAGAAGGTTGGTAACGACGGGACGTCCTGAGGGACACCATATTGGTTGTCTGGTAAAAAATGATTTTCGAGGGCAAAATGGAGGATTCTCTCATGAATTATTTTCTCACAAATCTTGGACACGATCGGTACCAAACTGATGGGACGATAGTTGGCGGCATTACGTTTGTCACCCTTCTTGAGGAGTCAAATGCACTACGCCAAGTAGAAGGCAAGCGGTAATTCGCAAACGAACGCTCAAATATGAGGGAAATTGGATATGAACGGTACCCAACACACAACTCCAGAAGTTTAGCAGATAAAACATCAGCACCTGGGGAAGAGTTGACATTTAGAGCTGAGAGATGCCCTTCGACGACCGAAGGAGGAAAACTCATGTCTTTGAACTCAGACAGGTTGTATGGAACAGTCAGGTCAGGAAGATTATTAGTTCCTCCAGTGAAAGAGAATTCAAAACTATCAGCCAGCAAATTTGCAGACTCCTTATGGCCGGAGCACTGTTGATTGGTACTGTTGTTAACAAGTGGAATGCCCCCTTTTGAGTTTAGGGTTTAATTATGAGGATTCAGAATATTTAATCCTAGTATTTGAATTGCGAACAATAATACGATGAAATACAAAAACTACAACGAATTCTCAATCGGTTTAGGGTAAACTAGTGCGCCCAGATCTCGCATAGTGATAGATATACCTAGGCGATAGATCTCATTTAATGATAGATCTACCTAGGTGGTAGATCTGCAGGACGATAGATCCATGTTTTCGAATAGATGAAAATATTTATTTATAAGATTAAAGACTTACAACCCTCAATCTTAACCAACACAAAACCAGCGCCTGTGAAGAAAAGTCTACCACTTCCCGAGCCACTACACGCCAGGTCAATCCGAGCAGCCAAACGAATGGACAGCGCCACGAAGAACCACCACGTCTAGAGCCTGTATTTCGGATCCTGCAACTATCCTTGTCGATGAAATTTACGCCCTCATCGAGCCATCGAGATCAGAGTGCCACAGTCCACATCTGTTCAACGTCAAATTCAAGAAG
Source organism: Myrrha octodecimguttata (assembly GCA_958510865.1). Classification (NCBI taxonomy): domain Eukaryota; kingdom Metazoa; phylum Arthropoda; class Insecta; order Coleoptera; family Coccinellidae; genus Myrrha; species Myrrha octodecimguttata. The sequence goes on from OY294056.1 coordinate 16,223,643, forward strand.
AAAAACAACATCGCCGTCAGAGGAGAGATATCAAGAAATTTCAGAGCCAACCTCCGACCGCAGAATAATCTGCTTTACAATATAAATATCAGGTAGAACATCAAAGCTTCAATCGCCACTATGGAGTAGTTACAGGAACAAATCAAAAATGGCCAAGAATTGAAAAGAATCCAAACATCTCTCAAGAAGGATGGATCAGCACGAAAAACCGACGAATATTTGAAAAAGAAAATCGCCTTAGCCGAAGAATTATACGATAAATTTCAAGCAACCCATGCCGAACTAACCGAAGCATTCCCCGAAGATCATAATTACTTCAAGCAAGATTTATTGGGCCAGATAGAAAATGTTATGTAGAAATCAAGAGCTACATTTCCGATCAACAATCATCAATACTCATCGACCTCAAGAATGAAAAAGATTATCAACTCCCTATTATCCTTCCACTCCTGATAAAAATACGATTATTCAAAAAAGAATTACTAGGAGCCACCGAAAAACTGAAGACCGAACAACATCCGAAAATCTACGAATTCCTTAAAGAGAATCTAACACGAATCTGGAGAGATATCGAAGCAATGCATGAGCAGGCATTATTGATAAATAATGATGAAGTCACCCGATATGAAAATAGCAACGTCTACGAAGAAAATAAATCGAGCTATGACCAGATAGTCGAAGAAATAATCACGGCAACATCCTCTGGATTCAATGCACCCCAAAAACAAAATCTCTCTATAAATCTACCGAGAATCAGCATCCCAGCTTTCAATGGGGATTACGAAACATGGATAACTTTCAGAGACAGATTCAATCAAACAATACACCAAAATTCCGAATTAGGGGATGCGGAAAGGATGCAGTATCTCAAGAGCCAAACAAGAGGGAAAGCAGCGAAGCTAATCCAGCATCTAGATGTATCGGCCAAAAACTATTCCATCGCATGGGAACTTATTCAGAAGAGATACAATAACAACAGACTTTTATTCAACAGATATGCCGACAACCTCAGAGCCATCGAAAACATGGGAGTTACAAACGACCAGCTGGAGAGCATGATAATCGCGCACATGTTAATGAAGAAATTGGACAACGAAACAAGAAAACTGTACGAATAATCGGTAGCTACCCATAAGGATGTTCAAGAATTATCTGATCTCCTGGAGTTCCTAGAAAATAGATTCCAATCACTCGAAGCACTACGAGTCATGAACAAAAAACCAGAAGGCACATTTTTAGGATACAAATCAAAGATACAGAACTACCATACTGGTTCACGGCACTGCAAATACTGTGGACATGAACATGAAATCTATCAATGCCAGAAGTTCAAAGAAATTTCAATACAAGATCGAAATAACTTCATTGAGAAAAAGTATACCTGTCTGAATTGCATGAACTATCCAAAGAAGGATAGATGCCCTAGCAAGTGTTACATATGCAACCACCCTCACCATTCATTGTTGTACTGGGAGCATAATCAAAATACAAAAACAACACCGGCTATGCAACGACAACAGAAATCTCAACCCAACACATGGAAAAATCAACGCACCATGACATCAGAGAGAGGAAATGAATTCGAGTCATACCTAGGAAGAACAGCAACTAATCCTAAACACCCAGCCATCCCCCTTCTAGCCACGGCCTTTATTCGCGTAAGAAATAACGGAGGATAAGATGAGCTAATGCGAGTTCTGATCGATCCAGGTTCTCGAGTATCTTTCATTACGAAAGGAGCAGCAAACATATTAGGACTTCCCAGAGAAAAACACCAGGCGAACATAACAGGGTTAAGAGGATACAAGCCCCCTTAAAACCAAGGTTCACCAGCAACTTTGAGGCACAAGCTGAGCTTTACATCCTGCGAACATTGACGAGCTCTATGCCCCCATCTCCGATAAACGCCGATAAACACTGGGAAACTACAATCTTAGCTGATCCCACTTACAACAGACCTGGAAAAATTGACATACTTTTAGGAATCGATATATACAAAGACATCGTTATAAATGCAATAGAGAAGTATGAAAACGGTATTCTCGCACAAAGTACCGAATTTGGATGGATCCTAACCGGAAGTACATCTGCCGCACCGCAACTTCAAATTACTAGTATGATAGCCACGGCCGAACAAGATAAACAACTCACGAAATTCTGGGAGATTGAAGTAGCAGATACACAACAGGAATGTCCAAGCCAACACAATTTCTGCGATATGTTCTATGAAAAAACCCATGCAAGAAACCAAAGTGGAGATACATTGTGAGGCTGCCATTCAGAGAAAGCGATCATCTCCTAGGACAATCAAAGAGAACCGCCGTAGCACGAATTCTACAGATGGAAAAAAGGTTCGCACATGATAAACTATTGGAATCGTTGTATGAGGCCTTTATAAGAGAATATCCAATGACAAACAAAACAAAGTATTACATTCCACATCAAGCTGTAATGAAAGAAGATCGAGAAACAACCAAACTACGAGTTGTTTACGATGCCAGCCAGAAAATCAGTAACGGAATCAGCCTAAATGACATACTTCACAGTGGTCCTAAACTTCAGCAAGACCTTATGGATATAGTGATGAGGTGGAGGAAATGCAAAATTTCCATTACCGCAAATGAAGAAAAAATGTATAGGCAAGTCAAGTTACATGAAGATGACCAAAGGTTTCACACCATCGTTTGGAGATTCAACAAGAACGATCCCATACAAAAATATTAGTTGACTACCGTAACCTACGAAACTGAACCCGCAGCATATTTTGCTATCAAAACGATACATCAATTAGCCAGAGACGAAAGAAAAAAGAAAGAAAAGAAAAGATTTCTATGTAGATGATTTTCCATCTGGCACCCACAACATATAAGAAGCAAACAAGCGAGATGTCAAGAATCTACTGAGCAGAGGAGGTTTCAACATTCGCAAATGGAAATGAAGCCAGCTGATATATGACGACAAATCACATTTAGAACTTGGAGGAGAAGGAGACATAACCAAAATCCTTGGAATTGGTTGGTCACCGCAAAGTGACACACTTCAATATTCCATCAAAAAATCAACAATTAAAACGAACACCAAATGACAAGTATTATCCGAAATTGCCTCACTATTTGATCCCCTTGGTTTGATGGTCCCAGTGATCATCACAGCAAAATGAATAATGCAAAATATATGGAAAAGCAATCAGAGATGGGACGAAAATATACCAAACGAAATCCAGATTATGTGGGACAAATCCCAAGAAAAACTGCCAATTATAGAAGGTTTACAAATTCCGAGATGGTTTCAGTACGATCCAACATATCCCCTTGAACTATACGGATTCTGCGATGCATCTCAACGAGCACACGGAGCAGCAATATATGCAAAAATCACCACCATTAAAGGGCGGATAAAAACGACATTACTCGTCGCCAAGTCCAAAGTGGCACCGATCAAAAACAAAATGACAACAACTAATGCGTGGCCAGACTCGATGGTTGTATTACCCTGGTTGGAGAAATGACCAAGTAAGCAGAATACATTCGTAGTAAACAGAGTTGATGAGGTTCATCGCTTACTGAGTCAAGTTCAACGGAACTATGTGAAGTTCGAAGAAGATCCAGCTGACTTGCTATCAAGAGGAGCACAACCAAGTAATCTCCGACAAAATCAATTATGGTAGAATGGACCCTCCTGGCTACGGAAACCAATCAGCACATCGCAATTCCAAGACGACGTGATCAAAAAACCAATGAAAAGCGTTGACAATTCAGAAAATAGAATAACAATCACAACACTGATCAACGAGTCATTTACATTATTGACAAAATTTTCATCCTTGAAGAAGACGATAAGAGTTATGGCCTACTGTAGAAGATTTATCAGCAAATGTCAAAACAACAACATAAACGAAGCATCCCAGCCTACATCATCAATGCACATAACCCCTACAGAACTGCAAGAAGCCAAGATTTCGCTGATAAAATTGGTACAAATGGAATACTTCCACAAAGAGATGTCAAAACTGAAAATTAATCAAAGTGTTGAAAAGACGAGTCATCTGAAAAACCTAGACGCCTATACCGACGAGCACGGAATCCTACGTGTAGGGGGTAGATTACAAAACTCATCGCTGAATTATGATCAAAGACGCCCTATGATTATGCCAACTAAATGCCATCTGACAGAGATAATAATCAGGAACGCACACTACGAAACAATGCATGGAGGATTACAACTGACATTGAACTACGCCAGACAAAAATATTGGATACCCCATGGAAAGAACAAAGTCAAACACATAATAAGACAATGCGTGACTTGCACACGACATCGCGCAGCAACATGCGAACAGAAAATGGGGAACCTACCAAGGAAAAGAGTTACGCCCTCTCACCCATTCACCAATGTAGGAATAGATTATGCAGGTCCAGTTCAAATGAGATTATCCAGAGGCAGAGGATCCAAGTCATACACAGGCAATATTTCAATATTCATCTGTCTCGCGACGAAAGCCATACACCTCGAATCTGTGAGCGCTCTTTCTACAGATGCATTCATGGCGGTCTTCAAAAGATTCACATCTCTACGGAGATTGTGCACTACAATATTCAGTGACAATGGAACCAATTTTCTGCGAGCACAACGAATATTAGAGAAAGAATTTCGACAAGCCATCAACAAAGGTTCGATAGAAAAGGCCTTAGCGAAGGAAGCAGTTAAATGGCACCGAATACCACCTCACAGCCATCATTTCGGAGGACTCTGGGAAGCAGGTGTAAAATCTATGAAATATCACTTAAAGAGAGTGATGAGGGACAATAAATTAACCTTCGAAGAAATGAGCACACTCCTGTGTCAAATTGAAGCATGCCTTAATTCTCGCCCGCTTACCCCACTCATGGAAAACCCACAGGATTTGGACATACCACCTGGACATTTTCTGATCGGAAAACCACTCAAATCATTGCCTGAACCAAAGCGAAACATTGAAAATATAAGCCTACAAAATAGGTGGAAACTAAAACAAGATTTCTGGGCAAAATGGACGTCTGAATACCTCTCACGGCTCCAATGCAGAAGCAAGTGGATAGAGAAGAAAGGAAGCATAGAAAAAGGAGATAAAGTTATCATCAAACAGGAAAACACAAACCCTAACGTGTGGCCGTAGGGAAAAGTAATCCAAAGTCATCCAGGAAATGACGGAATCGTCAGAGTGGTAACGCTCCGCAACAAAGATGGGAAAGAGATCAGAAGACCCATCACAAAAATTTGTAAATTACCAGTGAAAGAAAATTCAAGCTATGAAGACGAATCTACCAAACCAGGCCCCGCTCCGTCAATGAACTAAATGCAGAAGAAATTCCTCTACAAGTAAAGGCAGAGACGATACCGAAACCTACCTCCCGCCAACAAATTTTCAATCTGGACCCGATGTATGCCGAAGCCAAGGTTCCAACAGAATCCACATAAATGCATCCACCTGCTACACTTCACGATGACATCATCAAATATCGTAGTTCCTGACCCTCCTCAAACAATTTTAAATACGCCTATGATTACGATTCATGTTACTCATCAATCTCATCATTCAACAACCAAGCAGGATTGAGTCACCACACAACCCGGAGGAACTACACGACAGAAGTACCCTACACAATCATCACCATCTTCATGCAAACGAAGTCTGCATCATCCTCGGAATAATGTTCTATATTCGAACATTTTCCCGAAATATTTAAATATTTCGAAGGAATAATTATCCATTTAAAATTCTAGGTCAGTGCGATTTCCGTGAATTCCTATCGTCAGAATGCTTAGTGTGCTGAAAAGTGTCGTGTGGCGTTGAACTTCCTAGCGAGAACAATGGGTGACGTACAATAGCATGATTCGATCGGATCTCCAATCTTACCATATAAGGAAATGTTTGCATGTTACCTACTGTCCATTTAGTTATATAAGCTTTAGATTGTGAGTAATAAATAATCATTTTACCAAAGTCTGATCAATGAAACAGACCTATCCCGGCAAACTGTGGACTCAAGAATCCCCTCTTAAACAGCTGGGTCTGGCTGTTCGGTTTGCCAAATATCCCTCCACAAAATCTTCAAGTGTTGTTTCAACGAAAGAAACAACAGAGAACAAAAATAACGGAAAACCAGTTAGACAGTTGATTGGTTGTCTTATGTATTTACTAATGGGTTCAAGGCCAGATTTAAGTTTTTCTGTAGACTATTTGAGTATATAGATTTCAAGATATAAATAATGATTAAGTATGGATAGCTCTTCGAAGATTATTGAGATACTTAAAGGGAACAAGTGGGACAGTTTTGAAATTTGAGAGGAGAGAAAATGAAGACTTCGTATGCTTTGTAGATTATGATTGGGCTGGAGATGCGAATGATAGAAAATCAATTTCAGGTTACCTAATTCAAGTGTTTAGCAATACCTTATCGTGGGTAGCTCGTAAGCAGAATTCGGTAGCTCTTTCAAGTTCAGGAGCTGAATCAATAGTTTTATGCTTCGGTTCAGGATTGTTTATGGTACAGAAAATTAGGTATTGACATGAAATTGAGCTTGAAAATTTTTAAAATATATGAAGGTAATCAAGGTTGTATTGCTCTAATTAAAAATCCAGAGAAGAATAGAAGAATCAAACATATTGGTTTGAAATATAACTTTGTGAGTGACAGTTCAAAATCAGGATTGATTTTGTTGGAATATGTTGGTACAAAATTTCAAATGACAGATATGTTGACATAAGGTCTTCACAGAACTCGATTTTAATCAAGTTGTGTTAATATTCGCAACTACTGCTAAGCGATACGCTCTCTGGTGATAGAAATTCGAACACTTCCAAGCTAGTAGTTTTTCGACGTGCCTGTTATCCTAACGTAATTTGCTCACTTTTGGAGTTCATTTTCGAGCTTTTGTGTTGTTCTCCGAGTTGAAATTTTGGAATACCGAAAGTGTTTGTAATATTCATCAATCGATTCCTTTCTTTCTGATTAAAAATTTCGATCGTATTAATTCGAAATGGCATCCTCCCGAAATGACTATTGTTGTGTGCCTCAACTCAATGTTATTCATGGTCAAAAAAGAAAGGATCATCTAGTGCATATAGTTTTCATTTTTTCCAAAGCCAAATGAAATTAAAGTTAATTTGGAAACAGCATTTGGCAGGGAACTCAATGATAGAAGAAGGCCTAGCTTTAGAAATTGAAGATTGGAAAACAGGTCACGAAATACATGAAAGTATGTTCACTGCATTTCTCTGAAGATGTTTATTTTCATAAAGGTAAATTACCTACAATGTATTTATTTCAAAACAACTTCATGTCATGATGTTTTCAGGTGTAATTAAAAATGAGAGAATTTTGAAGGAAAATGCTGCAGAGAAACTACCGAGCACTTCTGCAGCAACCTAATTCACATACTACACAAAATCATATTCTAAAAGAGTGATCTGGTTGAAAATCTGACAAAAACTAGATATACTGTTAGAGTTGATAATAGCTGAAGTTACTCATATAAATACATCAATACTTTTCATTTCCTTATATAGGTAGGTTGAACCGGCTGTGACATTTTTCATTTTGTACAGGGTGATTCATTAAGGGTGGCCACCGGCCGTATCTCGGAAACCGTTTATCCTATAACTTCCGGAAAAAAATTCTAATGACAAAATCGGCCCCTAGAAAATGATTAAAAATATTTTCAATTTCGTAGTTCCCCACTAGAGGGCGCAATATACCACTCGTAAAATATAATCTCATTTTTTACGAAATATTCTCCAGCTAACAGTGGTAAAGAATAATAAAATAAGAAAATACTCTTCCTATTCAACAACTTTCGTTTGAGTAATTTTTCCATATTTCTTTTTTTTTAGTGATGGGATAGAAAAACTTTTCTTCACAAAAAAAACACTCTTACCTCTGTATGCGTGATCCGATTTTCACGTAGTTTGATTTTATTCGAAGGCCACTAAAAGCAGAACACAGAAAAATATGACAACAACATACCGGGTGATCCAATTAAAAACTACAGGCTGTTTTACGTCACTTCACCCTATTTGCGCGTTTTACTGGAGAATTTCAAATGCAATGCAATGATTTTAATCGACTGAGAATAAGCTAAGCATTATCACCTATTGACTCGTTGAAACCGCAGACAGATACCTCCAATCATTCTGAAGATATTAACATTTTTGTAAATTTTGATAAGTGTTGATCAACCCTGTGAGCTTGAAACAACAAGGAAGTGACTTAAGTCGTCATGACAACGCAGCAAAATACTAAACACACATGAAATAACAATAATACGATAAAATGAAACAAAAATTAGCAACAACAAAAATATTTGAACAAAAAACAACCCTTATACATAATCATTTCAAATATTCAAAATGTCTACCATTTTTTTCTATACATAAATTAAGTCTTTCTTTAGTTGATACTTGTCACAGTTCCAGCTGCCTGTCGAAATCTATTTTTCATATCCTCACTTGTAGTTGGGGGTGTTCGGAAAACTAAGTCTTCATTCTCCCCCAAAAATAAAATCTAATACTGTGAGGTCGAGTGATCTTGCTGGAAAAATACTCCCTCGTCCAATCCACCTTTTTGAGAAGACGGTATCTTATTCCCTAACATTAGCAGCATAATGCGCCGGGCAACCATCTTGTTGATACCACATATCTAACCTGATTTGAATAGCAATATCTTCTAAAAGATTTCGAAAATTTTTTGTTAAAATTTCAAGCACCTTTGTTCCGTTAAGATACTATCGAAGAAAAATGGTCCGAAAACTGTTCCATCAAAAATTCCGCACCACACGTAAACACTCCAGCGATTCTGATTATTGACTTATCTTTGCCAATATGGATTGTTAGATGATCAGTAGTGGCTGTTGTGTAAATTTACTTTACCATTGCTAGAAAAAGTAGCCTCGTCAGTCCATAATATTCTATGAAGTAAGTTAGGTTCGCCGTTAAGCATTCGTTCCAACCAATTGCAAAAATCCTGTCGTCTCTTTCAATTCTTGGTGCAAGACAGCACGATACGGATGCAGTTTATGGTCTTTTAGTATCCTTTGAACTAGCGAATAATTCGATCCCAAATCACTTGCAATTTTTTGGATGCTTAAATGTAATTCAGCATAAACATAAGCCAAAACTTTTGTGATATTATCCTCATTACGGCTTCTACGTTTTCCATTTGTTCTTCCAACATATTGAAACTTCCAAGTTTGTTGCAGTCTTCGTGTCAATATTTTGAATACTTTTCTGGAATGACCACGTCTTTCAGGATATCGTATCGGGTATTCCCTTTCAGCTACTGCATTTTCTAAACATTCAGCATAAACATTAAGCATATCATATACTTCTCCGTTTGAATAATGAGGCCTCATAAACTAGTAGTTTGCAATCGATCTAAATAAATTTTACAGCTATAGAAACCGAGAATGAACAGTAACGCCAAAGCTTACTGGATCTAGATTAGCTTGTTTTGTAAGTTTTTGATAAGTTTTTTCTTTCATTTAATTGTTTAGATGATGAAATAACTCAATTCCTCCTGAATTTCACAGGGTTGATCAACACTTATCGAAATCTGCAAAAATGTTAATATCTTCGAAATGACCGGAGATATCTGTCTGCGTTTACAACAAGTAAATAGGTGATAATGCTTAGCTTATTCTCAGTCGGTTAGAATCATAGCATTGTATTTGAAATTCTCCGATAAAACGCTCAAATAGTGTGAGGTGACATAAAACAGCCTGTAGTTTTTAATTGGATCACCCGGTATGTTGTTGTCATATTTTTCTGTGATCTGCTTTCAGTGGCCTTCGAATGAAATCAAATTACGTGAAAATCGGTTCACGCATATAGAAGTGAGAGTGTTTTTTTTGTGAAGAAAAGTTTTTCCATCCCATCACTCAAAAAAAGGAAATATAGAAAACTTACTCAAACAAAAGTTGTTGAATAGGAAGAGTATTTTCTTATTTTATTATTCTTTACCACTGTTAGCTGGAGAATATTTCGTAAAAAATGAGATTATATTTTACAAGTGATAGATTGCGCCCTCTAGTGGGGAACTACGAACTTGAAAATATTTTTAATCATTTTCTAGGGGCCGATTTTGTCATAAGAATTTTTTTCCGGAAGTTATAGGATAAACGGTTTCCGAGATACGGCCGGTGGCCACCCTTAATGAATCACCCTGTATGTGTATCTTGAGCTGCTGTAATATAAAAATTAAATCAATTATATGTCTATCTGTTTCCTTTTCTTTAGAAATACGATGCAAAAGAACTAAAGCAGAAAATCTGTTTTCATTTTATTGATTCGTTTGTTTGTAAACAAAGAACAAGTCATATCATTTGGACTAATTCTAGATTTACCACATAATATAGCCTGCATTCAGCACTTCTCCACATAAATAAGAGTCCTTAAATTACTTATTGAGGTGCCTTTTTTTCCAGAAATTCAAGTAAACTTGGATATTGGTTTATTTTGATCCACCAAGCAACATACACTAAAATAACACCGAAATTATCCTCCAGGAACGATTTAAAGTACGATTTTATATCGTGATCCAAACGAAAGGTTCCTTCTCAAGAAATCTTATACAAAACAAAAAAACAAAAATAATTTCTTCAAATATTCAAGCTCTGCTTAATAAATATTCGTTTTCCACCACATTTCTAAGGTGTGTTTACATAAAACTACTAGCTTGGACAGGTTCCAAATTTATCCGTTAGGGCGCTGGCATCTTCGCAGAAGTTCCCAATAGGATTAGAAATCAGAGAAGGAATTAAATAAATAATGTTTCATTTTTGCATATTTGCAACAGTCCCAAGTATATTTGAGTTCAGGAAATGTATTTTCGTTCAAGAAACGATTGTAATATTTGTTTACATTATGTATTTGCATGTTCATTAATATTTATTAATTAACAATTCTTTGATGTAAAAGTTTTAAGAGAGGGTGTTGTGAACTGTAATACTTTTCTATTACCTTGGAGCAGTGCTCATAGATGTCGCTATAGGTAGTAAGGAGTGCGCTTAGATTTCAACTCTTGATGTATAGGTTTTGTAGTAAAAAAGATTTTCCTCTAAGATTCAGATAAAATGAGCATATAATTGTATATAAAGTGAAACATTTACCAAATATATTATTAAAGGGTTCTGTGAGTTTTATTTAACAATGCAACAATATTTGAAAGGAAAATACAACAGATGGATTCATAAAAATACAAAATCTACCCCATTTATGATACACATCACCTGCTGAAAGGTATTCGTAATAATCTATAATCAAAAAGTGTTGATCTGGCTACGGAAAAATTGCGAATTAAAATCTCTATCTGATGTTGATAATGCTCCAAGCACTTCAGGAGGATGTCAAGTGCTACCGAATTCGACAGAGTATCAAATTAATCCTAAGGGAACAAAAAAGAGAAGCTCAAGTATTCAGTCAGAAAATACCTTCAATGCTTAATATTGTCAGCGAAATAGGTAAATATTTTCAAAGAATTATTTCATGTGCTTGTTACATAAAGTTTGATTCTTCGTATACGTTCCGTCATCTACTCATATCCTTTCCGTTCTATCTCCGTGAAATATTATAAGATTACAATGAATGAATATAGACACTATCTTTCCAGCTTACATTTTGACATCATTTTTACGGAGCGTATATGGGAAGGTGATGGAACATATAGCTTGCATCAACCTTTACCATTGTATAAACACACAATGCCTTTACACAGACATGATTACCATCATCAATTATATCTTATATCCAGGGTGTTTCATCATAAACTGGTCAAACATATATAGCCGTATAGATGACATTGAAAAAGTCATTTTTACCTTATGACATATACCTCGTTTTCGAAGCATTAGCGAGATACAGGGTGTTCAATGTCAACTTTGAGCAATATTCTGATAATTGTGGTGAGTTATGCGTGACCTTTGAAATAACGGTTTTTGGTCACATCTTAGTATTTTTAGTGCTCAATTCAATTGTTTTGTAGAATTCGGGAAAAAATATTTCAAAATGGCGGAAAACCTACAAAGTTGGAATTTTTTATTTTCGATTGCCAAATTGGATACTAGTATTCAAGATTTTCGAGGTTAAAATTATCTTCATTCTGAACACTGGTGTGAAAACAGAATGAAAAAATATCCATTGGTTTTCATTTTATAGTCCTCCAAACATTCCGCTCGGAGTATATAAATAATTTTTATTCGAGAAACTGGTCGCCTTACGGAGGCCGAAATTGTGCTAATGGATCCCCAGAATTACCCGGATAGACCAGTTTCTCGAATAAAAATTATTCAAGTACTACGAGCGGAATATTTGGAAGGCTATAAAATGAAAACCAATGGATCTTTTTTTATTCTGTTTTCACACCCTGTGTTCAGAATGAAGGTAAGTTCAACCTCGATAGATTTCAACAATTTTAGGTGAATTTTTTTTTTCACTGTAGATATGTAAAAAAAGTTGAGTTTGAATTTTGGAAACATTTTTTCACGGAAAATCTTAGAAAATTGAGTACATTGAAATAATGCTATCCAAATTGGCAATCGAAAACAAAAAATTCCAACTTTGTAGGTTTCCCGCCATTTTGAAATATTTTTTCCCGATTTCTACAATACAATTGAATTGAGCACTAAAAAATACTAAGATGTGACCAAAAACCGTTATTTCAAAGATCACGCATAACTCACCACAGTTATCAGAATATTGCTCAAAGTTGACATTAAACACCCTGTATCTCGCTTATGCTTCGAAAATGGGGTATATGTCATAAGACGAAACAGACTTTCCCAATGTCACCTATACGGTTATATAGGTTTGATCAGTTTATGATGAAACACCCTGTACATCCAATTTAATATTACCATTTTAAATTTTTTTACAGACACCATATGGAGACTTTTGGAGAGGGAGCCAATGAAACTGCTGTATTGCTGCTCTTTTTCGACAAACTTTTTGATTCTGTAGATAGCATTAGGGAAAACCCTAAAGAAGAAAAGAGTTTCTGATGTTGAATCAAAGATAGATCCACTCCAAGTTCTGGGACGAAGAGGCGGTGAGCATCCTGCATTCAATATCATTCTGTCCAAAGCAGAGTTCTGATAGGAGAAAACCGCCAAGTTAAAATAACTGGGTGTTCTCTCTCGAAAATTTTGTGAATATTTGAAGGGTAGAGAGTTTCTAGTATATGCTAGGCCGTCAGTTCAGTCAAACATTTTTTTGATCAAGTTACACATGCATACTATATATACATTTTTTTATCCGATCTGAAAAGGAATGAATCTCATCAACTTTTAGTATATTTCCAGTGTGAATGTATCATATATTGAGCAACTATTGTATTTGAGTTGATATCAGTTGACTAGTGTAGGCCTTCGAATATTGTTAGCTATAGATTTGTCTCATATTTATTATTATTCATTTGTATACACACATTTTCTTCCATTGATTTTATTGTAATAAAGTATCCTCAACAATGTATTTACTTCCACTTCCATTTCCCTCACCATAATATATGATGTGAGTTCGAGGTAGTTTAAAACTTGAGCGTATATCTCAGTCTCGAGTAATAAACTTGCTCGAATTCGCAGCCGGAGACGGCATTCTATCATATATGATCATTATGGTATTATTTGAATTCCCGCCAAACCTGTAATGATTCAGCATTCAAACACCAGAGGCGCTGCTAAATGCGCAACAGGTCTTCAGTAGTTGGACATCTAGAGAGATTAGTTTATCTATGGTCCTAATAGTAAGAGGCAAATTCGAGAGTCACCTATGTGACCTGTTGCAGAGGGGCCTCCGAATTATTGAGCTGTGGTGCTTTTAAGTGGGGCTCAGCATTAACTCAGTCAAGACCACATTAATTTCCTTTACTCGGAAAAAAAACCTTCCAGCTATAAAATCCATTCTGATCGATGGAGATATTGTAGAATGGAAGTCTGAAGTTGAATATCTGGGAATCACCCTAGATAGTAAGCTTCTGTGGAATGAGCATGTTGAAATTACTTCTAGTAAAGAGACAAGAGCTTTAATAGTGTAGAAGACTATGCGGTAAAACTTGGGGCTGTAACCCTAAAATACTGCGATGGATGTACGTCATGGTTGTGAGACCGATAATAACATATGGGGCAGTGGTTTGGTTTGCTAAAGCGGGACAGGAAAATATTCGATAAGGTACAAAGGCTTGTCTGTGTTTGTATCACCGGGGCTTTGAGAAGACCCTCCGACTAGAGCACTTGATATCATCATAGATCTCAGTCCTCTACAGACAGGTACAGATAATGATAGAATTAAAAGTCAGACAGTCTGTTCCTTTCTGAACAAGTACATCTCATCGGCGAACCTACCTAATGATGTTATGATTAAAAAGTTAGGCATCACGTAGAATTTTAACTCAATGGTATGTAAAAAGGAAAAATGGAAAAGCAATACACAACCCAAAAATTCAGAGTGACTTTCGCTAAATGGTACCTATACAGATGGTTCTAAAACCCCAAAAGAGACTGGCGATGGAGTATATGGGCCAAGAACCAAGTGTACACTATCTTAAGGATCCTACTCGTGGGTTTTTCAGTCAGAAATACTTGCAATCAAAAGATGCATAGACATAAACCTGGAAAGAAACTATCAAGGGTGTGACATAGTGATCCATTCTGAGCCTGGCCGTCCACTGGAAGCGATTTGGGGCTTTTATGAGCTACGCGTTTTACGAGCGTCGATGAGCTTTTACGACCCAAGCGGTCTCAGACTTCGGGGTCGTCCACTGGCAGATAGTTCACGAGGTTTCGGTTCGTTCTTGTTATTGCGTAGCAGAGGGTTTGTACCTCGGATTTCCGTGTTCATTGAAGAAATTGTGATTCGGGATGGATTCAGAATTAATAATTAATTTCTTGGATAAATCTTACTTGATCAGGCGTATGTTAGCTACGGAATGGGAAAAATTTCTGAGCTAAGGTACAATCAAATTTAGAAAAAATTAAATTATCGGGAAAAAATCACCATCTTGATAATGAATCGGAAAAAACTTCAAAACTTTACAGATGAAGGCGGCGTAGTTTAACTGAGTTTCCAGATAACCGCCAAACAGATTATTATCGTTTACTCATTTATAATACTGCAATGGAAGTTGAAGTGTGAATATTGATGACCTGGGTACTTCGAAAACGAAGGATGTTGAACTTCGAAATTATAGCTGAATTAAGTTTTATTTGTGAAAAGTCACCTTCAGAAGGGAAATATGTTATTAATGTATCTAGAACGTGACTTCGAAACATTAAAAATTGCAAACATCGAAAGAAATGACACAAATATTCAGAAATACCTAAAATTTTGCAAAAGTGCATGCGTATTTTAGAAAACAGGTCACTAGTAAAAAATCCGTAGCGTTTGGTAAAGGAAAAACTATGTTTATTTTGTGATCGAAAGGATCGTTCTGCATATGAGATTGATTGGAACGTAGTTGAATCATAATAGTACGTATGGACCAAAAACACTTGAGCATATAGAAAAATGTTCGGAATGAAATTGGTCACAGACTAAAACACAAATTGATTATAGATATTGAGATAATAAGAGCTATAAAAACCGAGATAATGTTGAAACGCGCTGGATTAATTATATTTGGAATGCTATACAGCCGATTATTGCCAAATTGTCCAATTTCAGGTAGACTACTTTACCTACAGATCTTCTGGGTGGGAGTTTAATGTAAGAAAAATTATAACTTCTTCGGTGTAGGTGTTTTGGTTGATTGGATGATTAGCTCTGATCAAGGGGGAATATTTGTTGATTTATCGTCCTTGTGATTATGTTATTTAAAAAAGATAACATTAATTAACCTTTCAATCTGATCCATCTAAAATTTACCAACAATAAACAACGAGCTTCAACAAATATTCCGTTCACAAACCATACATTGCACTAACCGTCGGATAGCTCCTCTTTTCGAGCGTATAGACGCGGCAGATCCAAACTGATCGGGATACGATTGCGCCGCTCGAATTCTCTCGAAAACGCCCGTATGAACTTGCTGCCAGTCGACGAAGCTACCTAGAATTCCATTCATTTGGATCTGTCGCGCAAGTTCGTTCATTTACGCTCCTATCGCGCCTCTCGAAATCGCGTGCAGTGGACGACCAGCCTGATAGTCAAGCTGCTATCAGAGTACTGAACTCAATCATCGAATCAAAGCTGATATGGGAGTGCAGAAGGAAGCTCAAGGAAGTAGGCAAGAACAAAAGAGTCCTCGTTAGTCTGGAATCGGAGGAAATGAAGAGAGCACAAACGCCACCATCACAGGTATCATATTATTTTTAAATCAATATCAAAACCATAAAATCAGCGGGTATTTTCATCACATATCCGCCAGTTCAATTTAGTACCTACCAGATTAAGCTAATACTTTTTATATTAAAAATTATTTTTTTATACATGTACTACTGGTTGGAATGTAAATAATGGAAGTTTTCACTTGTACCTATATTTATTCCCAAATATTTTAAACCTTTCCACATCTACACTAATTATCAGGTCTCCTGTTCCAAAAAACTAACTTAATATGCTAAAGGAAATATGTTCCCTTGAATAATATTTATATATTTGAGTTCGTAGTATTATTGAACAAGTTCTGTCACAACACGTCTCAAGTCATCATCATATCTTGACAAAAGAGAAGCATTCAGATCTCTGTTGCTGAATCCCATATCCGCCAAGATCTTCAAGTTATTTTCACGGATACTGTTTTCAGCTGTAGACACCCAGTGTCCATTGATCCACACGCCAAGCTGAAAAAAGTTTATATTCACTATATGGAAAGCTTTGTTTTCCAGAAAAAGAACTATTAAAAATAAAATGAAATTATTATTTATAGAATTTGACAAGAAGCTCTCGTATAAGAAAGTATTGCAGGAAAATAATTCTGCAAATTTTCGGATTATTATTTGACGAAGGCGTCAGATAAACTCAGAAACGTTACAGCTCACTTTTGATAGTTCACATTATTCCGATATTATTTATCAAGCAACGTTTTTATTTAGTGGTCAACGTTTCGTCCGAATATTCAGACTTCATCAGGACTGTGAAGGAGATAAAAATACAATCAGTACAAAACCAATATATCACAGACTTAGACTACTTACCCTAAAATAAATAATGTAAAGACAGCTGTATAAATAGAATCAGAGAAGAAATGGATCAACAGAGCGAGGTCAAACAGTCTGTGATATATTGGTTTTGTACTAATTGTATTTTATCTCCATTAGAGTCCTGATGAAGTCTGAATATGCGGACGAAACGTTGACTACTAAATAAATTTGTTGAACATTGAGACTTGTCCTCGTTCCCGTGATATTCCCTATTTCATTATGTTAAGGACGTGATTACTACTATGAATTTAAATAATGGGACTTATTTTCACCGAGACAGAGAGATATTTGGAGATACAATGACGAATACTTAAAAGGAATTGATAAAAATTGACAAAAAGCGGGCATCTATGTATAACAGAAAGTTATTTTTTTAGAATGCCGAAGACAACAACTAATTCCTAACCATATAACACATAATATCAGATGCCTTAGGGCGGTATTTATAGTTGTTCCTTGAGGCTTCCTTACTGAAGGCCGCCTTGAATTTGCTTTTCTATGTTTCTATGCAAACAAACTTGTATCTGTTTCCATAGAAAAGCAAATTCAAGGCGGCCTTCAGTAAGGAAGCCTCAAGGAACAACTATAAATACCGCCCTTAATGAGTTGATTGTTAATGTTAACAATCCCCTGCACGTTGAAGCGGGTAAATTATTATTCAGGAAGACAAAAGGCTATTCTTAATATGGGGATTAAATCCACCATATTTGACCTGAGGAAGATTGAGGAGATACGAAGACACTTGCTCGGCACCTTGAGGGATGATGATGATGCAGAGTTGATATGCAGTTTTAAATCGAGGTCCAAGTTGAATTATGAGAAGCGTTTTCTTTCAATGAAAACTTCCAATCTTAGAAAGATTGAATCGTTGAGGGATAGTCAGCATGTGATGCGGACATTACCAACAGATAACATGATTGTGAATTATACTTCTGTGGTGCTTCCCCCGGAACTTTGCGCATTTTATCAGCCGGCCCAAAGTTCAGTTTGCCAATTTCGAAAAAAGAAATCCCGATCCCCATAATTTTGAAAGACCTTGAATATTGCGTCCAGGCTCAACCAGTTTCTGAGGATGTGAAGAATGCCCTTCGTGCTCAATCTACTAATATTGTTACGAATTTTCTTCATAGTTCACAGTCTTGCCGACCGGGTCCTTTGACTAAGGACTTCATAGGAGCAAAATCATTCCTCAAGGACCATCCAGAAATCTTGGTGACTTCATCGAATGAGGGAAATTCGTCAGTTGTGATGTATAGGGACGAATACATTAATGGTATGGATAACAACTTATCTGACGCTCAAACATACTCAATATTGCGGAGCGATCCTATGGCAAGATACCAGTCACTGTCAAATGAATTGGCTAAACATCTTTTGAACAACGGATATATAGACAAAATCATGGCCAAGAAACTAATAAATTATAAGGCCGTTCCACCAAAGTTGTCGGCTGTGTTGTTTCCACCAAAGTTGTATGGATTAAGACAGACACACAAGCAGAACGTAAGTTTTAGGCCAGTTTTAGGCCAGTTATTGTCAGCTGTGTTGGTTCTCCCACATATAATCTATCTTTTACCTACATGGAATCCTTTTCCCGCTGACATCTACATTCTTGTATAATGGCAAGAACTTCTTCGAATTTGTGGAAGTTTATAAGAGATGTGGTGTTACCGGAGGGTTATGTGTTGGTATCGTTGGACGTGGTTCCACAGTTCACCAATATTTTGAAGGAGATAGTTGAACAGGTGATTAATAAATATTGGTCCTTTATATCTGCATATACACTATTAACCAAGGAGATTTTACTGCGCTTGATAGTGTTCATTTTCGATAGCAGTTATTTTCAATTCGACGGAAAAACCTATAAGCAGGTGAATGGAATAGCAATGGGAAATCCAGCCTCTCCGGTTCTCGCGGATTTGGTTATGAACCATCTGGTGAGTGAGTGTTTAAAAAAAACTTTCGTTTATAGTACCCTTTGTGAAAATCTATGTCGATAACACCGTCATGGCCGTTCCACGGGATAAAGTTGATGAATTGTTGACTGTGTCCAATTCGTTCCACGATAGAATCAAATTCACGTGCGAGATGGAGTCCAATAGTCGAATACCCTTCCTTGACATAATGATCCACCGCCAGAATAGTGGCGTCTTGACGAAAAGTTGGTACATGAAACCGAATAGTTCGGGAAGACATGTGAATTTTCTATCAATCGCCACATATCGCAGAAAATAGGTATTGTGGAGGGTTTGTTATTGAGGGCAAGACGTCTGAGTAGTGACAGTTTTTTAAACGAAGATATCAAAAGAGTAAGAAATATGCTTCAGTTGAACAATTATCCCTCCAGCCTGATAAACAGAATGATCTCGCTCTCTGGAAACCATAATATTTCTTCAACGAATGATATTCCCGACAGCGGTGCGCAAAGGTATAGATTTCCATTTTTGGATGGATTATCTCATAAAATCCATCATGTCTTTAAAACCTACAATGAAAATGTCAGATTTTCTTTCTATAATGTCAAGACGGTTGGTTCATTTTTCTCAAAACTCAAAGATAGGAGAAAACTGTGTGATAGTTCAAGTTTGGTTTACAAATTGCCTTGTAAAGTCTGCAACAAATGCTACATTGGACAGACCAGACAGCTTATTTCTAAAAGAATTCGACAACACAAGTATGATTGTCGATTGCATACTGCTGGTTTACCTGAAAAGACAGCCCTATCTGAACATCATTTCACAATGCAGCACAATTTTGATTCTGATGAGGTAAAAATCCTAGATCGCGAGATAAATTACAAGAAACGTAATCTCAGTGAAATGATGTATATACATATCAGACACACAGGGTCTCAATATTATTCATTGTTTGTTGAATGCATACAAGTAAAGTATGTTTACCTAGATATCGTGTGTCATAGATAGTGAATTCGAAATCTGAACGATTCCTGTCAACTTAATTATAAATATTCAGTAGTGTTTTCGTGTTTTTAGTGAATGATGTTTGTCAGTATATTTTTGAACAATTTGTTTGTTCTCGCTCTGTTGATCCATGTCTTCTCTGATTCTATTTATACAGCTGTCTATACATCATTTATTTTAAGGTAAGTAGTCTAAGTCTGTGATATATTGATATATATATATATATATATATATATATATATTGTATTGGACGAAACGTTGTCCACTAAATAAATTTGTTGAACATAGAGACTTGTCCTCGTTCCCGTGAGATTCCCTTTTTCATTTCTGTTTAATTTTCAATAGTTATTTTCCGATAAAAACGAAAACCTAGAAAAAAATAATGCGAAGTTCAAAAAAATATCCTTTAATCGATATAGAAAGCTCATTTCCAATGTTCAATGCTTTTTCTGCGAAAAAATTTCACGTCTTACGTCAATACAAATCTTTTCATCTTGAACAACTGGAATAAATTATTGTGATAATTCTAGAGCCTCAAAAAAGGTTTGGAAAAGACAATCGGAAAGATGCGAAACTCGTGTTGAGTCTAGATGAGGTCCGAATACCATCCACCAGTGAAAGAATCGAAACCTCAGTGCTATATCGAATAAACGACTGTTCTCTTGGAATCGAAAGTGCTGTCTGTGTTGGGTACCTCCAGATCCGTAATACGCGTTATGCGATCGACGGAATCAGTCGCACTCCAAACGTGAGGTGTGTTAGACTATAGTGGCTTTCCAGTAAAGTTCGTGAAGCCTCTGGGGTTTGACTCACTGGGGCTTCACGCCTACGCTATTTCGAGAACGAGACGTTGAACAAATCGGCAAATTACGACAAGTTTGGCGTTTACCACCTGTGATTGCATGAAGCCCCGCAAATTCGGGTGATGCATCAGCGGAAAGGGGTAGGAAGTGTGAGGGTCTGACGCTCCCGCGTACTGGAAGGCGATTTTGTCTATGCTGGCGGCCTCCGAGGCGCATCAGGTGCGCCCCAGAAGGTGGCTGGGAAGAGGTTCATATCGGTTGCAAGTAACGTAGTCTACTCGTGAATCGGAATGTCTAGTTAAAAAAAAAAATCATAAAATGGTACTGCCGTTGTCAATCAGTTCAAGAGACAATGAATTCGTTTATTGTTACCTTCGAAAATAGGCCAATACCCTCAAAGATCCGCTTTTCCTAAAATTATAGAATAATTAGAGAAGTTACAACCCAGCGGCCACAACCAACATTAAACTACCACCGACCTCTGGATTTGCGACCCATTGGCCAACGATTCCACTAACAACAGCCGTTAGAGTTATAACCCAGCAGCCCAAACCAACATTCAACTACCACCGACCTCTGGATTCACGACCCATTGGCCACCACAACCACCAACAACAGCCGTTAGAGATACAACCCAGCGGCCCCAACAAACATTAAATCACCACCGACCTCTGGATTCACGACCCATTGGCCAACACATCCATCAACAACAGCCGTTAAAGTAACAACCTTCCAGCCCCAACCTACACACAATCACCGTCAGCGACCCCTAACAAGCACCTACACCTACATACAAAATGAAACACGAAGCAACCCAAGATGGAGAAAAGTACATCTGAAATATCGTCCACCTGGATCCCACTCATCAGCGAACAAATTTCAAGCATTGAACTGTTTGAGAGAGACTTGTCAAAACTGGCCAAATTAATAGGAAATGGAGAGAACACAGAATTTTTAAAGTTGAACCAACAATTCATGAAAAGAAGATGGGCAGAAATCGTTGCACTTGAAGTGAAAATCAACGTAACAGATACTGCATAGTCAAAATTATACGCTGAATAGGGACTTTTCAAGACGGCCAGAGAGCACTACGAAGAGATCCAGATAAAATAACTAGCAACCATAAAACCAGAGAGTTTTTCAGCAACGCCTCGAATATATCTGTCAGTACTCAGCATCCCCTCATTAGCAGGACAATATGACTCATGGCCAAATTTCCGGGATTCATTTACACAACTAGTAGACAAAAATCAATCATTGGGAACAGCCGAGAAAATGCAACTGCTCAAAACCAATCTCAGAGGGGTAGCTTACAGAAAAATTAAACATCTGAAAACATCATCCCTTAACTACAAAACTGCCTGGAACCTCATCGAAGAGAGATACAAAAACCTCAGACTACTCTTCAACAAACACCTGGAAAATCTCCTCACCTTTACACATCTAATCAGAATCCGCAGGAGCCCTTAAAAATATGGAAATAAGCGACTGGAAAGACGTCATAACACTCATTATGTTGAGAAAATTGGACCTCTATGAACAGAGTATTAACAAACCCCGAGAAGAAATGAAATGATCTCGTCAACTTCCTTGGGAAACGATTTCGAACGCTAGAGGCTATCAAATCCAACACCAGAAGAGGGGAGACCCTCAAGCAAGATAGAAATCACAATGAGCATCCCAAAATATACATTCACCCCATAAGAACTGTGAAATGTAGTATGTGCAACGGAGCCCATGAAATTTACAGATGCGGAGAATCCAACAAATTGACCATAGCTGAGAGAGAAACACACGATATACAAAACAGTTATGCAGAAATTGCATAATGCACAACATTAAACAGAACTGCCACAGTCGGATGAGTTGTCGAAAATGCAACAGACGACACCACACAATGCTACACCGAGATAGAACCCCAAATCCAATAAACGATGAGCCCCAGCATCCCAGTCGAGTTCAGGAGCCATCCAGCAAACTCAATTCTCACCTTGATCACGCACCATCCAACAATAGAGGAACAACGGCCTCAGTATAATCCACCGCTACAATGCAATGGATAATAACAAACAATACATAACACTGAGAGTCCTTATCGACCCAGGATCCCAAGCTTCGTTCATCACTACATCTGCTGCTCAAACTTTGGGTAAACCAAGAATCAAGCAAATTTCCGAAATATCTGGCTTAGGAAATTCAATCACAGAATCCAGATGGAAGATCCACCCAATTACAAAGCCAAACTTTGATAGTGAATTCGATGAAGTGGATACTGAACTAAACGTAATCAACAAAATAATGAATGACATGCCGTCTACTTACATCTTCATACAGAACAATGTGGATAATATGCAACTGGCAAACCCACAGTTCAATGTATCAGGCTCAATCGACATTCTCCTGGGACTAGACTATTTTCCAAAATACGCCGGCTTCAAAATATTGGATGATGGACTTGTAACACAGAACACCCACTTAGGATGTATAGTCAGTGGAACAGCACCCTCGAGCCCACAACTTCACATAACAAGCATGTTCACAAACATCAAAGAGAATGCACAACCCACAAAACTCCAAAAAATTCTACGGAAACACCGTTCGACGGAAAGCGCAAGGATATACTGTCAGACTTCCAATCAAGAAAAATGCAAATCAGCGATGCGAATTCAAGCAAAGGGCAGTGGCAGGACTATTACAAACAGAAAGGAAATTAGATACCAAGCTAACACTCAGCACTATGAATACAAAATTCATGCAAGCATATATCAAATCAAGCCCCATGAAAATCTCAAATCCCAAAAATTCAACTCGGAGATTTTACAATTCACAACAGACTGGATTAATGTAAGGCAGATATAAAACAAAGCTCAGGATGGTATCCGTCGTAAATGAAAAAATCCAGCAGCCTAAGAAGTCTACACCTCTTAATAAATCAAGCAGGTCTACAATGAAGAGATGGAAAAATTTGCACAGCAGCCCTTCCATCCCATTCTAGATGCCCCATCATTTCACGAAAACTAATTTCTTCAACCAATTGAATTCTTCGATATCTCATCAAATTGAACTTCAACAAATACCCGGTGAAAATAAACAAACGACTACAGCAAGAAACTGACCTAGGATCCGATATATCAAATTTTAAGTGGAAGCGTTCAATTCGACAATTAATTCAACTCTCAACTCTTACATTCATATCAACTGTTGGTTTCATTACAGTTGGAGTCTACCTATAGTACGAGAGACGACAACAAAAAGCAGCCAAGGAAGGTACGGGAGCAGATCCACTCGAAGGGATAGAATTGCAGTCCATCTACACCCAACCAAGGCAGAGTAGTCACCACCCGATTTAAACCAATGTACCGAATATCGATTTTCATTCCACCCCGATCGATGACATCAATTCACCCTTCAGTATGGCCGTCAGGAAAATGTACGTTACGTACAATGAATCCCAGTACTTCAACCAATTCACATATATTTTAATTCCAACAAAATTCAATTCTAATTTTACACATGCACATCATTTCGAAATAACACTAGCGTATCGATATTTCCCTCACCTAGGTGAAGTTAAATGGAATAATTATCATAACAATCTTGCTATATTACAACCTGAATCCTAATTACCTCTGTACTGTGTTGACGAATTAATCAACTAATAATTACCATGTTTGAAGCACAAGTCATGTAACCTTGTCCCCTTGGCTCGTCAAAATTTCCACAGACTCTATATATAGTTTACATATGAACAATAAATGTTCATTATCTAGTGATACGTCCTTACTTTCTCAACGCTTGTAACTCTAAGTAACTACAGGTTTTCTCAAACAAGTCAAAGTTAAGACACCTACCCAACACAATAGTTGTCACACAATATCTGAAGACGACTTTTTGGGACCGTTTGTCTTTTCTACAAATGGGACAATCAAATGGGCTCCCCAGATCACCGGATTTATCTCTTAATGAATTTTTTCTTTTGAGATATCTGAAAAATTTCTTGCCCATAAACCGGCAAGAAATTAATAGAGCAACAAATATTAATGAACTAGGGTTCAACATAATTCAACTCTGAGCCAAAATATAAACTATGCCGAAACTGCTCGGAGATATGGGATTATCTCTTTGTAATTGGTTTGGCTACTATTAGACACAACAAGGAGGATTAGTCGAACATTCAATTTGAATTTGTCTACCTTCAATTTCGCATTCTTAAGAATTCGTTTTTGTTTTCCAACTTCTTACTTCTGTAGAATTTATTTTATTTTAAAACCAGTCATGGCGAAAAAGGTTCTAAGTACTAATTGCCTCAGAGGAAATCATTTGTGTCATTCAATGTGTCAAATAAATTCCTCTTATACAACCGATAAAGTGAGACTGATTTCGTCGATCGCGTAACGCGTATGTTGGTACTGGATCTCTCCACTTGCCATTGCAAGAGAACAGCCGTTTATTCGATACGAGATCGCGCTGAGGCTTCTATTTTTTCACTGGCGAATGGGATTTTCTGACCTCATCTAAATTAATTTGAGTGACGCATCTTTCAAAATCTATATAATCATTTTATTAGACGCACGCACGTAACTGTTTCAGTAATTATTGACTTATTATAAGTTAGAATGAATTTTAAACCCAAGCTCAACAATTTGGTTTCTGATTAATCGAAGATTGTATCTGTCAGGTTAAGTATTGTT
The DNA here is from genome assembly GCA_958510865.1 of Myrrha octodecimguttata. Lineage (NCBI taxonomy): Eukaryota > Metazoa > Arthropoda > Insecta > Coleoptera > Coccinellidae > Myrrha > Myrrha octodecimguttata. The sequence continues at coordinate 16,249,227 of OY294056.1, forward strand.
TCTCTGAATTTGATTCCATCATTAAGATGCGTGGTTGAGCTCTCTTATCAATTATATATTAATCTAAGAATTAGGACCCCTTTTCCTACGGCCATCCCCTTGTATAAATTCGGAAAGCCCCTCTCAGTGAAACTCAAGAAGGAGTTCAACAGGCCATCTCATTGGTTATTATCGGCATCATGTCTTTCAAGATCACAGTAGAACAATTCCTTGTAAAAAGATATATTGAGAAAGCCGCGGGTGGTTTTTCAGTCGATTTCGAGCACAAATCACGCTAAACGAAAACTGGTCGTTGTATGTAAATTGCCGAAAACATTGAACTTAATTAATGTTAATTCCTTAACTCAAAATTTTGTGAGTTGAAAAATGTTTGCATTTTGTTCTTCAAACTGACTTGTAATATAACCTTTGTAGTGACCCTGAGGATAAAATAAAATATTTCGGAAGCTTGGCAGAGAATACAGAGTTAATATCTGGAAACAGGTCGATTCCCTTAGATAAACGATTTATATATACATATATAAATATGTTTAGTTTGATGTTTTCACGGATGGAAATATGATATGGATACATTTTTGGGATTTTATTCCGTGTACACGGAATAAAATCCCAAAAATGTATCCATATCATATATAAATATATGTATACATACTCATTAACCGCCTTTGGGGAGCCCTAAAACGCATACTCCACTGCTTATCGGGAGCCCGGCCCGCCTTTCGGAAGCCCGGCCCCGGGCTTCCCAAAACTTTCGTGTATACATTCGTGTGGAGAGTTTCATAATCTCATAATCACTTCATAATCAAATTTTTGCCCTGGCATCAAATTGAACTTACACATCGCAAAACATACGCGATCGGTTTCGCGGAACGGCCGTGCAGAGACCGCTTCCGTCAATCTGTGTAAAAATTTTATACATTCTCATGATTCCTATGATTTCACGAGTCCCGAGGAGTTATGCATATGGGAGGCCCGCTGATTTGCCATCACCGCAGATAATGCTTTAGGTTTCGATATTAATTTTTCCGCACTTCCTCATGTCGTTCAAGTTATATGGATTCAAGAGATATACATTAGAATGCTAATGCCACACCTACGGCGAGTGGGAGACTTAAATGAGTTATAGTCGATTTGAGCGGACCAGGAAAGAAAATTAACCGTTATCATTTTTTCAAGATGGAGCACCAACAGGGTTAAATATTTTTGTGAGAAAGTGCCGATTGCCCAAAAAAATTCTATGGAATTGAACTCTATATTTGTGCAATTATTGAGACAATGAATTTTTACCTGTGTTTATATCTCAGGAATTACTGATCGTCTATAAGAAGTCGAACGCGTGAACTTTTGACAAATGAAACTTGGTTGTTTAGCAATATTCTTCTGTATGAATATATTGAGATACATAATTTCTGAATTTCAGTTTTCAGTGAATTTTTTGTATTTCTTCGAATCATTTTACTACTACACCCAAGTTCTACTTCGATCAGACCGATACTTTTCGGATTATGGAAAATAAAGAACAACAAATCGCAGATGGGATTCGAAACTGGGTGTTTTCATCCACAATAATCTCCTAAATAACCGATCAATCTGTTAATCCTTTACTCGGTTGTAAAATGCCGGCCTTGGAGGGTCATACAATTGTCAGCGAAGGATAGTTTCTGAATTTTTAAATTATTTTCACACTCGTCATAGCGACCAAAAACGTAATTCGCGTTACCGTTTCATCACAATGTCTGTTATTTCACGCAGAAAATTGTCTCAATGGATTAGGTTGGAACCGCTGAATAAAAATCTGTGGTCAAATTCAATTCTGTCCGTCCGTCTGCATGTGCTCTAACTTTCGAAGCAGAGGACCTAGAGTGTTGAAATTTACAGGATTATGTTTGGGTCTTAATGTCTCGGTAGAGTTCGTTAGTGGGCAAGATAGGTCCAACAGTTTCAGAGTTATACCGTTATAAAATTTGAAGTTAATTCCTCGGTATCTCAAGGAGTACTGACTCGATCAGACTGAAACTTCCCAATCAGTTGGAAAACACCAACGCGCTACTAGGTGGGAAATTTTGTGTTGATCTAGTAGTTGTGGAATTTAGGAAAATTGTTTTTCGACATTTTGTTTTAATTCTTTTTTAATTCGGAGACTATCAACCAGATTTATATGAAATTCGACGCAAATACCTTAAGGTCGATATTGAACACTAACTCTTCAAATATCAATGTGATATGTCAAATTTCGTTTTTAAAATTTCATTATTCCGTTAAGTTATTCCTTCCAAATCTCAGGAAATCAGAATGCCATCAGATTTAAGTAAGTAGGAGAATCCCTACATGGAACACGATACAAAATTTGGTGTGGATATTCTGGTAAGAAAATCATAAACAAATTTTGTTTCGGAGACTTATAATATTCCAATGAAATTTTGGCACAGGCCTTGAAGTCGATATTATTCAACAGTATTCCAAATTTAAATGTTATTCGATATCCAATCACTGAGATATAGTGAAAAAATACGGTAAATTTCGTTCTTATTCGAAATGTTGAGGTTATTTCCTCAATATCCTCAATAAAACAACGAATAACAATTTACAGGTTTTTTTCCATTGATTTTAGAATTTCATACTGTTGCTGATCCTCCTAGGTTTGTCTAGCAATTCCCCTCAGAAGATATACTCTTGTGCTAGTTATGAGACCTGTAAGCCTGTAAATTGTTACTTATTGTTGTATTGAACGGTCCCCAGATTGATATTTCGTAACTAGTTGTTAAATATCATCGCACGAATTGAAAAATTATGAGAAATGTCTTGAGGAGTTGAATAGTGAAAAAAATTTTTCCCAAAAAATTAGAATTTTTCTCGTAAACTATTGGTTTTTCGGAAACCATTAGTCAGACTGTATTGGAATTTGGCACAAACTTCCGAGTCAATATTCAGAAACAGTGCTTCGAATTTCAGTTCGATCTGATTCTTGTTTTAGAAGATATTGGAGAAGAAATATGTTAATGTCGTGGCTGCGCTAAATTTTGGGAATATTTTCTTAATAAACAACTTACACGATCAAATTATTCATCAGATTTCAAAAAAATTAGCGCAGACCTTGAAATCCCTATTCAGCAGAAGAGTTCAACATTTCAGTTCGATCTTATATTAATCCTCGGAGATATAACTGGATTTTAATCCGATACGATCTGTAGTTTCGGAAATATCTTCTTGTCATATGGTCCTTACGAAATTCTGCAAGGATCTTCGTGCTGCCATTTTTCAAAGAAGTTTTAAATTTCCATCAAACCAGATCTGTATTACTGAAAATATGGATATAATTTACAATAAGTGCATCTGCAGAATCGTTGGGCGAATTTTCACCATAAGTGAACTTGATCTTCGCTTTCATAATTATGCTCCAAACCTTTTCTATAAATATCGACTCTGAGTCGTTTCTTCCGAAAGTTACTGTGTTCACGCCGGCCTTACCGCCGATGGTAAACACAATGACTTTCGAAAGAGCCTACTGACATTCTCAATTATTCTAGAACAGGTTTGCAGTTTGATTGCGATGGTTGTATTGGCTTATCGATAAAATCCACCCAATGATTCCGCAGATATAACATTCAAAAGTTCATTTTCCCAATATTTGCAGAGTAGGTATAGATCTGATCTGATTCAAATCCAGAACTTGATTGGAAAACGGCAGTAATAAGTTTCTGCAGAATTTCGTCAGGATGATATGATTAGTAAATTAGAAAATTCAATTATCGATTAAAGCTTATTTTGGGAGAATTTCGCATCATTTTTTAGGTTTTATTATGGGGTTTCACTCCCAGTATCTGAAACAACTATTAAAAATTGTTTTTTTTTTTCATTAAAAACGCCATTGCGGATTGCAGTATCAAACTATTTGTCAATGGCAGTTTCTTGCAAAACAGATTGCCTAATGAACGATACAGGAACAATGAAAACGATAAAGAAGCGAACTGTGACGTTTCAGAATACAAATCTAACTCTCTCATCAGACAAAGCAGAAAATTTCAAGAATTATTATTTCTATTTGAGATTTTTGTAAAATCAACAGTTTTTTAATTCTACCTCTTTTTTAAGTAAATTCAGCCAAATAGGGTCTATTTCTACCGAACAAGGAGCAAAATTATTCTCTCCATTTAGCAAAATGCAAGAGGACTCTTTGATTTTTCTTTCAAATTATCCGACTCCAACATCAGTATTTTTGTATTGTCCCAATCTATCATGTGATATGTCTATTTCTCACAAAAACAACCTAAGGAATGGAGACATACAAAAATCCCAAATAGCCAACCATGTATGTTCGACCATTGGGGATCACATGATAGATTGGGACAATACAAAAATACTGATGTTGGATTCAGATGAATTGAAAAGAAAAATCAAAGAGTCCCCTTGCATTTTGTTAAATGGAGAGAGTAATTTTGCTCATTGTTCGGTAGAAATAGACCCTATTTGGCTGGATTCACTCAAAGAAGAGGTAGAGTTAAAAAACTTGCAAAAAAGGAGAGAAAATGATTCTGAAATTTTCTTCTTTGTCTGATGAAAGAGTCAGATTTGTACTCTGAAATGTCACAGTTCGCTTTTTTTTATCGTTTTTATTGTTCCTGACAAATAGTTTGACACTGCAATCCGCAAGGGCGTTCTTCATGAAAAAAAACAATTGTTATTTAATTTTTAATAGTTGTTTCAGACATTGGGAGTGAAACCTCATAAAAAAATCTGAAAAATAACGGAAAATACAACACATGAAAAAAATTTTTTCGAGAATTATAATGACACGATCATCACAATATTTCGCTCAAGTTGGCGCATCAGCAGTTTTCAACTAGTAGATACCAAGTTTCACCATCGGATCGAAATTTTCTGAGTTATTTTGGAAACAAAAACGACACTGAGGAAATAAGCGAGATGTTTGACATTTTCTCCCCAAATCTCCGAAGATAAAATCGGATCAAACTAAAACTCGAAATAGGTACTTTTGTAAACTGACGATTCCAAGGTGTGTGTCAAATTTTGTTGTAATAATATGATGAAGAGTTTTGGAAAAAATATTTTTTTCAAAAAGTAACTGAAATTTCAGTAATGTTGCGAATATTGACTTCAAAGTCTACGCTAAATTTCAATGAAATGAGTTCTGAAAATAGAATTTTTTTGGAAAAGAATCGAAAAACAATGGTTCACATTTTTGCCTACATAGTCCTCCCGAAGTTTTGCATAAGGTTGCGCGTCGGTATTCTACAATTTAAGGGATTTTAAGCGATGGACCAAAAGCTCTCGTTATAGTTACGGTTATCCACATTGACATTGACAGATTATCCCTTACCTATATGTCAGTTTTGATAACCGTAACTATAACCGGAGCTTCTGGTCCATCGCTTGAATTTGCTTTTCGTTACGGAATTTCAATCTGATCGCGTCAGCATTCCTTGATATATCGAGGAAATAACCTCAAAATGAAATTCCACGTATTAATTTCCGAATATTTCCGGAAAAAACATTCTCGAATATGATATAGATTCACGTCCTTCATTAACTAACATTAACAATGGATAATGGGAATAGGACAGCCTTTCAAGAAATGCAACTTCTTAATTATGCGACGTTACGTCTATATATTTAGACTTCTTCACAGCTAGAATTACACAATGAACTATCACAGAATTTTCAGCATTTGGTAGAAACTTACCCTTAATTAATGCTCAGACTTAATAATTATCCCATCAGCTTGATCAATAGAATAATGGCACAGGTTAGGAGGTTGATTGTGCACTCGAAAATACACGGCGTGCAAGTGAAGGTAGTGAGACAGCCAAGTATTGCAGATACCCATATGTGCCGTCACTTTCATTAAAAATCGATTTAATGTTCAAGAGAAACCAAATTCCGATCAAGTTGGCGCTCTTTACTACAAAAAATGTTGGTGCATTGTTTCCGAGATTAAAAGATAAATCATTTTTACACCAACGGTCTAATATTGTTTATCGGATACCCTGTATGAATTGCGACAAGAGTTTTACATAGGACAGACCAAACAATATCTGCAGAATAGAATCAGACAACACAAGTGCGACTGTCAAGAAAAACACCGCATTAAGATCGACAAAACTGCTTTAGCCAAACATCATTTCAGTGAACAGCATACATTTGATTTTGCAAATGTCGAGGTTTTAGATTACAAGGCCGTTTACCACAAAAGATTTATCAGCGAAATGATTCATATAAACACCAATTCAACAGTGAACGACAGAACTGATACACAAAATTTGAGCACACTTTATAGTAATCTTCTGAATATATACAGGGTCTTTCACGAGGAACCTCACCCATATTTATACGGGAAACTACTGAACGTATTTTCATGAAATTCAGCACTTATAAGTATTTCACGATGCTGATGAAATCTAAAATATTTTCAAGGCATGAGCACCTCCGGTTTTTCCGGAAATGACGTCAACTTCCGTTTTTCGAATTAGAACACCATTTTTTTATTGCAGAAATAGATTCCTTAGAAAATTTCAATTTATTTTGATGTAACATTTTTCAGTTTTGGTTGGAAAATTCTCTCTGAGCGGGAAAATTCGAAAAAAAATCGAAAATAGAGCTCCGCTGAAACAAGAATAACTTCGAGGTTTTTGGATGGAAAATTTTCATTTTTGGGATTTTTCAAGATGTAAGATTGATGTATCCACTTTAAAAATCGAAATCGCGATTCATGATACAGGGGGTAAAAAAATCGCTTTCAAAGTTAGGGATGACAAAATCGTGAAAAATCAATTTTTTCAAATTAGAACCCCATTTTTTTATGGCAGATATTGAATCTACGTTAAAAAATAATGTGAGTGTATGCATCACACCCTTGCCCTAAAGTGGATATTTTCTGAGTTATTCACAAAAAACTGTTTTTCGTCTTGAATTTTCAGCTATTTCTTTTCCCTTCACGCCAAAAAGATGACATTTTCAGGAACTGTTACTTAAACCATGTTTTAGATTTTACTACCCTAATATGCAAGAGAAAAAAGTTACAGGTTGTTCCTAAATAGATGGCGAATTTGGATTCGAATTTGTATCGGAAACCTCTTTATTTCAACTAATCGGCCATCGGTTTTCTCTCCAGTGATAAATAAATAATTCCTTATGAACCATATGCAAAAACTTACCATGTTTTACATTATTTTTTTTTAATGATAGATATCATTAATTACATCTGCCAAATTCCTCTTTATTCAGTAGCATTTTGTGTTTACTATTAATTTGGTGATAATTCGTATTAAGTTATAAAATCGATCACTATGCCTAATTTTAGCAATGAAGATTATTTAAATCTCATTCTACTTCATGGAGAATGTAATAAAGTTGTAGATAGAACGATTCGACTGTTCATTGAGAGGTTTCCTGACCGACCCAGACCAACGAGATATACCATTAACAGAACCATGACAAACTTGAGAAATGTCGGATCTTTCGTTAAGAAAACTACACACAGAGAAAAAAGTGTAGTAGAAGATGAGAACAACGAAATTACAGTTCTTGCATATTTTTTTGTGTGAATCCTCAAAATTCTCTCAAAGATGCCGAGATTGATCTGGGATTATCTCAATCGAGTGTTTGGAGAATATTAAAAAAACATAAAATGCACCCATATAAATTCAATAGGGTACAGCATTTGAAGGAAACTGATTTCGTCAGGAGAACAGAGTTTTGCGAAGCTATGATGATTCGATTTCAAGAGAATGAAAACTTTTTGGACTGTATAAATTCACAAAGAATGGTTCTTTCAATAGGCATAACAGTCATTATTGGGATGAAGAGAACAACCACCACTTCAGACAATGGAACTTTCAAGAGACCTGGAGTTTCAATGTTTTTTGCGCCATCAAAAATAATGCAATTCTCGATGTTCACATTTATGATGGGACTTTAACTGGTAAGATAGAATACTACACATGTTTGCATTATTTAAAGAATGTTCTCCCTTAGGAGATAGATATTCTGACATATTGACTCAAATAATTGAGCCGCTAGTACAGAACCATAATGACTTATGGTATCAACAAGATGGCGCGCCTCCACACAATTCACTCAATGTGTCAAATATCCTCTACAGGCTATTTGAAGATCGATGGTTGGCGAACAATGGTCCACATCTTTGGCCACCACGTTCTCCCGATTTAACTCCTTTAGACTATTATGTTTGGGGTAGGATAAAAAATATTGTCTACTCAACTCCCCTGACTGATAAAGAGGACTGCATAGAACGAGTCAGAAATGCGTTCAGGTTTGTTTAGATTTTTAGATTCATAGTTTTGAAACTCAATTTGGTTTTTAAACACTTTTGCAGATCTCTTCCTCCCGATGAAATAAGAAGAGCAACGCACGAAGCATTCCTGAGACGTATAAATAAATGTCTAGAAATTAACGGTCAAAACTTTGAGCATCTTCTCTAGTTATAACTGCGAAAGTTTGCCATGGTTCTCCTAATAGTAACTTGAAGTCGGTTTCAAGAAGGGGTGAAAAATCTACAGCATGGTTCAAATAACAGTTCCTGAAAATTTCATCTTCTTGGCGTGAAGGGAAAAGAAATAGCTGAAAATTCAAGACGAAAAACAGTTTTTTGTGAATAACTCAGAAAATATCCATTTTAGGGCAAGGGTGTGATGCATACACTCACATTATTTTTTAACGTAGATTCAATATCTGCCATAAAAAAATGGGGTTCTAATTTGAAAAAATTGATTTTTCACGATTTTGTCATCCCTAACTTTGAAAGCGATTTTTTTCACCCCCTGTATCATGAATCGCGATTTCGATTTTTAAAGTGGATACATCAATCTTACATCTTGAAAAATCCCAAAAATGAAAATTTTCCATTCAAAAACCTCGAAGTTATTCTTGTTTCAGCGAAGCTCTATTTTCGATTTTTTTTTCGAATTTTCCCGCTCAGAGAGAATTTTCCAACCAAAACTGAAAAATGTTACATCAAAATAAATTGAAATTTTCTAAGGAATCTATTTCTGCGATAAAAAAATGAGCTTAACCGCGACAATCCGATGCGCGAACTACTCTTAAAGTTTCAAATCGCTAGCTTGCTCCGTTCGACAGCTATCGTATGCACGGCCGGCCGGAAGGGCAGAATCGATTTTGACACCCGATTCGTCATCCTTGAGTCCAACCTAGTGGTTTGAGACCATTTTCAGCTACAGACATTTGGACAGAACGATAGCACGACGTTTCACTAGATAATGAGCGCAAAAATATAGAATAGTCTTCAGAAGGCGCTGATTGAAATTTCTCTTTCCCCCATAGAAATACAAATGCAGAGCGCAATAATCTTATAAAATCTAACGCCTCCATCATAGACCATAGGTAGAGATGCAAGTTCTGTCTTCTTCGATCTTCTTAAGAAGAAAAAAGCCTCATCTATCTGTCATTGGTATCGCTTTTCGTCTGTAGATTAAATGGAAAGGCGAAGTAGTCTCATGTCTATGCTTTTCACTGTCCTATCTAAAGTAATGGAATCATTAATATTCCTCAGTTCGAAATATAACTATTTAGGCTAGTTCGTTCATGTTAATGTATTAAATAACAATTTGCGACATTTTATACAGATCACAGAAATTGAATCCAAAATCGAAATGTCCTTTACACTACTACAGAAAATGTAAATTTGTGAGCTCACCTCTTGTTCATTTTTCAAAGGAATTATCTTATTGACTACAGTTTTCAAAGCTGTAGACGCCATGGTCATTGCCTCTGATACAACTGATGGAATTGGTGCAGATGCTTCCAGTACTGTTCTCTGTCTCTCAGTATCAACAATACCTGTTGATGCCTCTTGCGGGTTTGGATTAACCCCATTTACATTAGTTGTATTAGTATTCTTGGAATCCGACAAATAAGAATTTCTTACAGATTCTTTTGGAAATTCAGGTTCATTAGGATTCAATTTCAACCTGAATTCGGGTGGTGTCTGCTGATAGTTTGGAATGTGCGACAAGGAATTATTCGAATCAATGTTTGGATAAATATATGATGTCCCAAAATTAGCCAAAGGGGCTGGATTAGGCAATGATATCTTTTCATCATGGATATGCTGCTTAAGAAGGGAACAAGCGGACTGGTTGTAAAATGTTGCTGGTTCTTGAGTTTCAACATTGTTGTAAGTATTCTTATTTTCCTCAACTTCCTTCACATCTAAAATTGAAAGAATATTTATCCCTTAGTTGGACAAATCATCGATAATTTGAATTTTGAAATAATCTAATTAGAATTTTGATTGGTGAAATGAACAGATTTGTAAATTCGAAAAACAACAATAAAAAAATAAACGATAATCACTAGCTTCAATTAGATTTTTGAATAATTTCTTACTAGAGACAAATTCCTTCTTGCCTCCATTTGCACTACCACCTGCAAATGTTTCAGGAAAAATGAATTGTCGAAGGGGAATTTCACTCTCATTCTTGGAAGCCAAATTTTTATGCAAATATATGTTTGGTACTTCATCTTCTTCATCATCTGTTGCTTTCAAATCTGGCAAGTCCCCATATTCATCAGTACCTTGACTAGGCAAACTATCAACTGCATACGTAACATTACGAGTTGTTGCACAAAACATTTCTCTCAGTGCCATGTTATGTTGTTTAGGAGCCTCCTCTGCAATTTCCAGATAATCTGCTCTCAAATATTTTTTGGGAATGGCTGTTTTAATTCCATCGATTTCTATATATGCGTATCCTGAAATTTCAATGATCATAGTGAAAAAATCATAAACTCAAAGATTTCAGCAATGGTTGTTTTGAGAGAAAGCAAAGTTCAAGTCAAATATAAACGAAAACTATGTCCATCATGCATCCTGAGGTTCAATTTCAATACTCAGAGAAAACATTCTAGACCAGCATTGACAAGAAATCAGAACCTTTCACTCACTTTTCATATTAGTTATCAGTGCAGTCAATAATCTATCCCCGCCCAATGCAGCTTTACTTTCTAATAAAATGATTTCGTGGCCTTCTCCTTGTACTCATATTATCTACAAGAAATTTTGCATGAACCTTCATGTTAGTCAACCCAGTTCTAGATTTCAAATAGATCTGATCGGTTTTTTGGAAAAATTCGAATAGATAGATATATCTACATAATCATTTGGTGGATTTATCCCTTCACAAATTTGACTTTCGTAATCAAGTCTCAAATATGCTCTACAGATATCTGAACTGGTTTCTCTCGGTAATCGGTCTTTTTATTGTCAATCTCACGGCGGATTGTAAAGCCATAGTTTCGTAAAAATGAAATTTTTGTTTTCATTTTTCTGAACATGTAATCCTCAGGAAATTTCACAAGTATTTGATAGTCAGCATTAATGAACTAATTTTCAAATTTCAAATCGACCAGATAATTATTTTTTGAGTTATTGAGAAAATATCAAGAAAATTTCATATGGGTATAATGGTTTGACGACCTTTCCACGAACATCCGAGATTTATGAGGATCCAAACCTATCCTGAACATATCAAAGTCCTAGATCTTCTCTTCCCGAGATAGTGATTTTATGGCCAGCTGAACAGAATTTTATTCGACCAAGAATTCTTCTTCAGTAAGTCCAACATACTTCTCCCAGACTATATTCGGGCAAAAGTCGAGAATGGCATTCATTTGGTTATAAAGCTACAATTTTAAAAGGTAGACTACAGGTTGGCACTACTGCAATGTCGCCAAGGTGAAATAAATTCAGCAAGATATTGTCAATTCCTACATATCTTGTATCAATGACATTATTATTATTATTATTTAGAACTGAATAGAGTAGAGGCTAGACCTATAGCGAAGTAATAAACAAAAATAAAACAACAAATCTGTTTGTGAAAAATAAAAACCTGTTAATGTACTATGATAAAACATAACATGATCTAAATGATTACACAAAGAAGCACAGATGCAGGAAATCACAGTTGGAAACTGATCAAGAATCATATCTACTCTTGAATGAGTTAACATAAATTTGTGACAGATCGACACCTAAAAGATTGCGAAAGCGAACATGATCTAGTTTTCTATTGTGTCATCTTATTGATCCATTTTTTCTGGGCGGTTCACAACTCTGTTTATTTTTTAAATGGCAGCTGCATTTTCACATGACATGCTCTGTTTTCACATAAAAAATAAAAGACACTTTATGTATATCTTCACCCCGAAACTCAGAATATTTGAAATTATTAAGTTGTGCAAAGTCCCATTGAAATTTATTTCTGGCTAAATATTGTACATTGGTTACTCCCTCAAACGGTATATTTGAAAACAAACTGTGATATACAGGGTATGAAAAACAGCCTACCACATATTGTAATAAAATTAGCAGAATTCTACTTATTTCAAAATGGAATATCCTGCATTTTATAGATCCATAAGAAGCAGCAACATAGGCTCTACAAATTTTGTCTAGTATCCCTTACGGTTAAGTTCACTAGTTTTCCTTGAAACCGTTTCATTTTTCTGAAAAATATTTCTATGCTATACTAATTGAATAAGATGTGAATAGTGGCAAGCTTAAACTCGAAATAGGAAAATACGGACGACATTTCGACTCCTTTGGGATAAATTTGTGAGATAGTGCTAATCAGTGAACTCAAAAAAGTGATCTTTTAGAAAAAGGAAAAAAATTCCAAAGTTAAAACAGTAATCGATAGATCCCGGCTCTTGTTCCATTTTGCAGTTATAGTAAATATCTCATACTAGGTTCTGCAGTGGTTTCTCAATTGATCGGCCGAAAAAGTTTCATCTCGCAAACAATACCGAAAATTTGATAACATTCATAATAATATGCCATAACCAGGATGAAAACTCAACGGTTTCTGGGATATTTGAATTCTTATAAAAAAAATGGTGTTGACGGGGACTCACACTTTCTTGATATTCCTGCCGTAGGAGTGTTTTCCAAAAAATATTTTTCGTTTTCAATTTTGCCAATAAAAATCGTGGCTATTTTGTACTAAAATTTACAATGTGTTTATGGGATGATCATCAACTTGGACAAATCAAATCCATTAAAATTTTAGAATTAGAACCTATACCTATTATTTAATCTCACTTCTGTTTGTTATCACCTCAAATTTTATATTCACGTTTCTTATTATCCATAATTATTTGGATATCAATAAATAGATTAATTAGTCACCTTAACTTAATGTTATCTTTTATTAAAAAGTATGTTGTGGTCGATCAATACCAGTATGGATTTACAAAAAACAGTAATACCCTCAGTGCGACAGTTGATTTGATTAATGAAATTTCGTCAGCTCTAGGCAATGGCAAGATAGCCGTGGCTATACTGGTCGACTTGAGAAAGGCTTTTGACGTGGTTAGCAGAGATATTCTTCTTAATAAGCTCCAACGAATGGGATTCAGAGGAAAAATACATAAGTTGATTAAGTCCTATTTAACCGATCGCCGTCAATATGTGTGTATAGATGATAGCAAAAGCGACTGGACTTCCAATTCGTTTGGTATTCCCCAAGGGTCGGTTTTGGGTCCCCTTCTTTATTCATTATACGTGCTTAACTTGAGCAAGTCAAACATCCGGGCCGGGTATTTCGCTTTTGCAGACGACACTGTCTTGATATATACAGGTAATATATATATATTCTTTTGAGAACGAGCATTACAGGTAATAACATAGAAGAATTGAATGAACAAATTAATGAAGATCTACAACGGTATTTACATTGGCTTTGGAACAATAAATTGAAAATTAATATAAATAAAACTAAGTATATGGTATTCAAGCAAAAGAACAAAAAAGTTACGAGTCTAAAGTTAAGCATAAATGATGTTGAACTTCAAGAAGTCTGTGAGGCGAGGTACTTGGGTCTGATGTTGGATACAAATTTGAGCTGGAAAAGCCACGTTGACTCCATAATCGAGAAGATAATACCGATGGTTTCGGCTTTATATGGGGTTCGATCTTATTTATCAAAAAAAAGTAAATATCAGGTTTACAATGCGTTTTTTATGTCACATATAAGATACTTAATACCGATTTGGGAAACCTGTGGAAAAACATGCTTCAAAAAAATACAAACGTTACAAAATAAATTTATTAAAGAGTTGTTTAATTATGATCGATTAACAAATACTACACAACTTCACTCTGATTTGCAAATACCAAATTTGAAGAAAATATTAGAGTTAGAACAATGTAAGTTAATTTTTAAAATCATAAATAAAATACAAAAGTGCAATACAGAGTATAAATTTACGAAAGATATTCATAGTTATGAAACAAGAACACATCCAAACTTATATCAGACAAAAGTAAAAAGTCAAAAAGGGCTGAATAACCCAATAGCACAAGCTTCAAAAATATTTAATCAATTACCTACTTCCATAAAATCTGTCAGTTCAATTGGTAAATTTTCTGATCAAATAAAGGAATACTTAGAGTTGGTGTAATGTGATTTTGTCCGCTTTTTCAATAGAATGTTAAGTTGGCATTTTTGAAGTTTGTCTTGATGTGGAACTGCGATTCCTCAAGCATCGGGTGTGTATGTACGAGATAAGATTTTATTTGCTAACAAAGGCACTGGTTAATTTCAATGGAATTCTGTATCTACTATCCTCGATACCAGTTTAGGATACTGTTTAGAGGATTGTGAATGTAAATTTTTTTGTATTTGTATATTTTATTCAATAAATCATTTTAAAAAAAAACTATCAACCCAAATGAATGTTTTTGAGATTTTACGATTGTAATGGGTTGATAATGGCTTTGAATCCGAAACATTTCCCCTGGATAGTGTGAAACAGAAAAGCATCCGAGGTGTTTTCAAGACTTTTTTCTATTGCTACTTTCAACCCTTCTAAGGGATTTTACAAGATCACCTATCCATCAGATTTCTATGAAATTTGACAGAGAAATTGATATTTAACAATGGTGTACAAAATTCTAGCTTGAGTCGATATTTACCTTCGGAAATATGCCAGATCTTGTTATTTCCTCATAAACTGAAAAATTCCGCTATGGCAAAGAATTCTAGCAAAAGAGTAAGAGCTCCTCACCTTACTCCAGGGCTTTTCTAATATTGTTTCTTTGTTCCATCACAAAATTATTGCAGGAATTCGAGACGGTTTTGATTCCAATCATCCACATCATAATTTCAACAAATATTCACTTTCCACAGATGATAACGATGATAAAATTGTAAATGGGCAAAGTATAAATATCGGAAAACTACACCACTAATTTCATCTATACAATAAAAGTTAAAATTGAAAGATAATCACATGTTCCATAAAAATCTAGAAAAGCACTGACGTGAATTCAGCAGCTTTTACGCGCTTGTTCACATTGCGAAATGGTTTCTTGAAAATTCAGTGAAATTTCAATGAAATATAAACATTTTCAGAAAATTTTTTGAAAAAAAGTAATTTTTTTCGAATTTTTTCAAGGATAATTCTTTTTATTGACAATGTTCATATTCCAAACAAGTTTCATTTCGATCAGAAAAATATTCTTCGAGTTTCAAATGGCTGTAGCACAAAAACCATTCGACAGATTTGGCCATTAACGAACTTAACCGAGATGTTCAGGATCTTAACCTAACCTGAAAATTTCAAGACTCTAGGTCCCTCCTTTCGAAAGTTACAGCGCATCCGTCGGACGGACAGAATCAATTTTGACCACGGATTCTTCATCAGTGAGTCCAACCTAGTCGTTTGAGACCAATTTCGTCTCAAAATTCGAAAATTAAAGACATAAAAAGGAAAACTTTCAGAAACCCATGAAATCCATATATGAAATTATAGATTGCATACTATTCCAACTTGAGTGTTTGTTGAAATTATAATTGAAAAAAGAAGAGTTCACGAATGATTTAACAATGTAATTAAATTAAATTAACCACTTCATATCGAGTTCAAGCATGGCGAACAGCGCAATTTATTAAATTTAAATACACTGTTAATTTATTCGTGAACTATTATTTCATTTATAATTTTAACACTCAATTTGGAATAGTATGAGATCTATATTTTCATATCTAGATTTTAGGTGTGTCCGCATGTTAGTTCTTCTTTTTAATGACCATGTGACTATCTTTTGATTTTAACTTAAATCATATACCTAGATGTCATTACTTTTTCCGATATTAATGCTTTGTCTCATTTACAATATTATCAGCGTTGTTGACATTATACTTTGGTAGGGAATAGCTAGGTTTCCACCTCTTTCAATTTGTATAATGCCTTTGTTTTCAGCATGCCAAATGATGGGGAGTTACCTTTCCGAAATACACTGAATCCAGTGAAAAATAAAATTTTGAATAGGTAGGTACCTTTATCTACGGACTCATAAGGCAAATTTTACCCATTCGCTAATTCTGCCTTCGGTATCGAACAGAAAACCTAATCTACAAAGATATTGAGTCTCTAAGTCGTTACTGTCGAAAGTTTTTGTATTAACGACCGACCTAACCGCCGATTGTGAACAAAATAAACGCTGGAAAAATTTACTTACAGGCTTGATATTAGCATTGAAGGTTTGGAGTTTCATAACGAAAGTCGAATTTGCAAAATGTTAAAATCCACCCAATGATTCCGCAGCATATACCTATTCAAAATTAAATGTTTCCAATATTTCCAGAAATACAGATCGTATCGATTTGAAATGCACTTCTTCAGTGAAAAATTACAATTTGAAGTTTCGTGCGGAATTTCTAGAAGACCATGTCATCAGTAGAATGCAAAATATAGATTTTAGAAAAAAATGGTTTTTTATCGATCACCTAGAAATTTTGAACGAATTTGCTGATCAGCAGGTGCCAACCAAATATCATCCTCATCGAATCAGAATTACTGACGTTGTTCGAAATTCCCGCTTTACCGCGATGAGGATTTAAGACACATTGCGAACACCCGCCTGATAAGCGTATAATAAGAAAAAATCTAGAAAAGCATTGACGTGATGTCACCAGCTTTTACGCGCTTGTTCACATTGCGAAATGGTGACTTGGAAATTTCAGTGAATTTTTAATGAAATATAAAAATTTTCGAAAAAAAAATATTTTTTCCATGGATAATTCTTCTAATTGACACTCTCCATCTTCAAACCAAGTTCATTTCGATCAGATAAATATTTTTCGAGTTATTGGAAAATCAAAATTTCAAATGGCTGTAACACAAAAACCATTCGGCAGATTTGGCCCATTAACCTTAAGCGAGATATTTAGGATCAAAACCTAACATGAAAATTTCAATACTCTGGGTCTTTCCTTTCGAAATTTGACCAAGGATTCTTCCTCAGCGAGTTCAACCCAATAGTTTAAGACCATTTTCGGCTCAAAACTCAAAAATTACAGACATCGTGACGAAATGATAACGCGCTGTTGCCTAGAACAAGAGCGTAAAATCAATGATATCTAGGAAATAACCAAGAAGTTTGACAATTTTTACGCGCTTGTTCTAGGGAACAGCGCGTTATCATTCCGTCACGATGTCTGTAATTTTGAACCGAAATTGGTCTCAAACGACTAGGTTGGACTCACTGCTGAAGAATCCGTGGTCAAAATTGATTATGTCCGCCCGGTCGTGTGCGCTGTAACTTTCGAAATAAGGAACCTAGAGTCTTCAAACTGTCAGGTAAGGTTAAGATCCTGAATATCTCGGTTAAGTTCGTTAATGGGCCAAATCTGCCGAATGGTTTTCGTGCTACAGCCATGAAAAATTTTGATTTTTCAATAACTCGAAAAATATTCATCTGATCGGAATGAAACGTGGTTGGTAGATGTACAGTAGCAATCTGAAGAATTCTCCATTGAAAAATTTGAAAAAATTTTTTTTTCCAATTTTTCAAAAACTCGAAAAATATTTATTTGATCGATATGAAACTTGGTTGGTAGATGTACAGTAGCAATCTAAAGAGTTCTCCATAAAAAGATTTGAAAAAAATTTTTTTTTTCGGAAATTTTCATATTTCATTTAAATTACACTGAAATCTCCAAACCGCCACTTCATAACCGAGTACTATATTTCAGCCCAATCAGATTTCCTGATTTCTCTGAGGAACAAAGAATCAAGAAAAAATTCAGAGAATTTATTTCAGAAATTCATACATATTTCATTCCGTTTGAATTATATTCTAATCGACACCGAAAACTCGAAGACTCTGCTTAAATCCAATCAGATATGTATGTATTCTTTGAATTTTTTTTATAATAAGTTCAAAATATTTGTTTGCATCAAGTCGAAGTATTTGCTGGACCCTACAGTGATAATATGCAGGACAGTAGCGTCAATAGATCGTCAATCGACGTATTGCGGTCATTCAGTTTTAACAATATTATAATAAAATAATTTTCAGTATTGCATCGGGCTTTTTTAAGTATGAATTTGGATATCCAACGAAAGTATCCGATACATATCCATTCAGTATATATTCGATAGGTTTCAAACGAAGCCTGTATTTTATAATAATTATGAACCAGATAACTTTTCCTCTTCTCAACCGAACATGTACCGACGTGGATCGGCTACCTAAGTTTGGAACTTCTTCTACATTGTATTGGTTGTAATTGACCTTATAGTTTCGTATGAATTATTTTATTTGTAACATATATTTAGTATGGTAAAAATATAATAAAAAGATTATGATAGTATTGGCTTAGCAACTACATACTAATATAGTAGTAATTTGATAATTTGAAACATATAACGTTATTTGAAATAGTACTGAGAAGTTCTCTGAAACCCATGTCTTTTCCATTCCATGCATTTGTTGGATTTTATTTCGCTGTTGGTTTTCAGAAACAAATGAGCCAAACATTTCACTGTTCCATTTTCATTAGTTATACTTATAATGAATGCAATCTTTCTATGTTGATACTCCAGGCTTTAGAAGACAATAATATATGTCGAATACAGCAATTTTTCACATATATCGTTTTGAATGAATATCATCTGAGATTGAATATCAGTTTATCACGAAATTTCACTGGTAAAATGAATAAAATCACTAAAAACTCCAAATAATTGCTCTTCGCCAATGTGAACAAAGCGAATGTATTCCTTCGTCTCTCGGTGTATTTATGTTGGATTTCACAATAACTTGGTCAGTGCTCCACTAATTCTATTACTATGAATCAATTTAACGTGTGAATTTATCCTTTTATTCTTAGAAATGCTGTACTTCATTCATAACATAAACAAAGCGGGAAAGTGAGGTTGTTTTACCTCTAATGTATGACAAATGTCAAACGACGCACGAAACCGGTCTTATTTGAAATTTCGAGGTTATTTCGATAAGTACTAACGCGATCAGATTGAAACTAGTTGAAGAATACGGAGGGGCCACCATATACAAAATTTTTTGGAGTCCGTTGCGATAAATAAACCAGAAGCAAATATTTTCTTCGAAACAATATTTCTTCGAAAAAATAAAGAAGAACTAAGGCGATTAGAAATGAACTTCCTAGTTACTTGAAGAATACCGACGAGCAACTATATGCAAAATTTCGTGGGTATGGTACGAGTAAAAATTGAAATCGAAGATAATAAGAAAATTTTCCAACTTCCCAAAAACAATTGATTTTGGAAATTTGTTTTCAAAAGAAAATCTCATAGACAGACAGAAGTCAGTGTTTAACAACGGTGTTTTATTTCAATTTGATCCGATATTTATCTTCAGAGATATGGAGAAAAATTATATCAAATTCTTTGGTTCTATCCCTGTTATCGCTCTTATTCATGGACGAACTCCAAAAAATAGGGATCCGATCATAATGAAACTGGGTAACTTGTTGGAAACTGCTGATGTGCAAATATAAGAATTGTAATTTATATTTTGCGATCTACTAATCCAATGGTCCTCACGAAATTCTTCATAAGCCTTCTATTTTTTTTCAGTCAATTATCAATATCATTGCGATCAGATCCCCATTTTTGGAATAGGTATATCTGAGGAATCATTGGGTGGATATTAGCAATTCGCGAATTCAGCTATAGAAATGAAACTCAACCGGCTCACTAATTATTTAGTCTATCGGCAGATTCTTTCAGTTATTGTTTTGACTATCCATGGTTATACGGAAGCAAACAAATTACCTCCGAAGAGAAATGACTTAGGGACTCCATATTTGCAGAGAAGGACTGGGGCCTTATTATGAAGGTTGAATTTATGAATTTGTAAAATCTGCCCAATGATTTCGTAGATATACCCATTCACAATTTTATTTTTCCACTATTCCAAAAAGTACAGATTAGATCCGATTTAAATCTAGTACTTGATGGAAAAACAATAGTTTGTAGGTTCATTTATTTGTTACTCAAATACGATGGCTGCGATCGTGAATGGGTTAAATCCGACAAATGAGTTATAGATATACACATTCAAATATTTCCAAAAATACGGATCAGATCGAATTTAAATTCATCACTCGATTGAGAAATGATATCTTGGAGGTTATTGCAGAAGTTCGTAGGACTATATGAAAAGAGATCTCCAAATTAGTCTATAACAAAGTAAAAGTGCGATTGGAGGGATCAATAAGCAGGTGACTCCTTCGGAAAGAAACTTAAACAAGCGCGTGGAAGCTCCTGCCCCACGTCAGTGCTTTTCTAGATTTTTTTCGTATATTTCCGAAGATTAATAAACTATCATCTGAAATTTAAAACAATGTTACTGAATCGAGACTTCAAGGTCTGCTCTAAATTCATTCGAAATTGTCGATAGTTGATGAAAAATTAAATAAGTCGAATAAAAAATGTAAAATTTTCGGAAAGAAATAATTTCCTGCCTGTACGATCCTTAAGAAATCCTGTGAAAGATTGCTCATCGGTATTCTGCAACTACTTACGAAGTTCAAATCTGATATCGTTAGTTGTTCTTGAGTTATTGAGGGCATTACCTCAAAACTAGCCATTAAATTTGACACATTTTTTTCCTATACCTCCATGAGCAGATATCGGATCGAATTGAAATTTTAAGCATTTTTGTTGAATACTTCCGCTGAGGTCTGTTCCAAATTTCATTGAAATATTATCAATAGACCCCAAAAACAAAATTCTACGTATAATGGCTTTCTTGAAAATTTTCAAGGTCTAGATCCACACGAAATTTTACACCATGGTGCACGTGAGTATTCTCTAACTAGCAACGGAGTTTCAAGCGGATCAAATAATTACTTCATGAGATATCGAGGAACTCACCTCAAAATTTCAAATTGTTGGCTCCGGAACCGCTCGGCCGATTTTGCCCACTAACGAACAAAACCGAGATATTCAAGCTCCTAACCTGATGTACTATCTGCAAAGGTTACAACATAGAGGTGAGGGATAAGTGTTACCAGCACTAACCGGATACGGTAACAGAGAGCTCCGATAAATAATTATATGGAACATGAAGGTGGAAACATATAGAACACTGAAAGCCAACAAGCTAGAGGTAATAGAAAAGGTTAAGAAATTAAGGAAAAATTTTGGTAGGGAATCTCTTGATTTCAACATCTTTCAATTTGTTTGATACCTTTGTTTTTATAATGCTAGATGATGGCCAGTTACCTTGCAGAAATACATTGAATCCTGTGAATGAAAATTATATCTTTTCAAGTAGAGCAGATGGACTTCTATCAGAATTTCAATATGGGATGACCGCGAAGACTTAAGACATTCCCAAATATGGAGTATTGAATATGCATACGGGCATTGGAAACTAGAAATTTTTAGAGCAGGTTTGAGGATCTATTAGGAGGTCAAATTCGTGAATGGTCGAAATCCGCTCAAAAATACCGCATATAGCCATTTGAAATTCCATTTTCCTGATATTTCCAAAAAATCATTTGAATAAGTGCATGAAAGCCTTCAAAGAAGTGGTTGACGCGTTCAAATCTAATGTTTTGAGACAGCAGTTTTCGATTATAATTATTCGTTTTTATTCTCAAGACCTAAGTAGCAACTCTCTTAAGTCCTTATTGGTTCCTAATTTCACATTGTATAATCAAAAAATGTTGGATTTTTGATAACAAAAATCTAAAAATCTAAAATCAAGAAAATTATTTCCTGTCAGATTACTCTGCGGGGTTGTCCGTTTTATACAAAGGTCATATAACAACGAAACGAAACCATAGAATCATTGACAAAAATATGTAAGAATTGACAAAAACCCGCTGAATTACTTCGACCTTGAGGATATATCACGAGTGCAACCTGTCTCACTTTTAGTTGCAAAAAATTAAAAGACCTATTCGATGATCTCCTGGCTAACATTATGAAAGTGAGTGAAGTATAAGTTTCATATTGAAGAAATGTACTCTACGGATATTTGGCAACACTGTTTCCAAAATCAAGACCTCAATTATATCAACTGAAACTACAAAATTTAAGTGGTTCTTACTAACCTGTAATCGGTTGTTCCTCTACTTCATCAGGAAAATTTATCATAACCATATCATTCAGGGTAGAGTTAGAGCTTGTTTCCTCATCTATTTTACTGATTGATTCGCTATGTGAATCTTCACTTTCTCCTGCATTTTTTTCGCCACTATTTTCGATTTGGGTCGAATCTGTCGGATTATTTAAGACATCTAAGTGACATCTGGATTTTCTTTCATCAATATTATCGAAATATTTTTCGATAATCTGAATTTTAGAAGGGACTTTGTTGATTATAACCTCTTCAATTTCTTTGTTAAATCCCTCATAAGATTGTTCTCTACAAGATGAACTTGAATGTTCAGAAATGTGCAAATCTTTTATCTTTTCCTCCAACTTTGGTACCGAGGATTTATTGTCCATTTCAATTTGTTCTTTGGCTGCCAATACACTCATATTATCTAACAAAGAAGTATAAGGGGTTTTGAACTCAGAGTCAATCGTTGGTGCCTTAGCAGAGTCATCGATTCTTGGTGCAAGACTCCTGAGGAAAGATGTTGATAACTGTTCTGTAAAGTTCATCTTGTCAACAATAATTTCACAACCAAGCCAATGTCCGAACTTGCGACCACAGTGATGGAAATGCCAATACATTTGGTATCTACCACAAATTTTCGGTACATGAATCAATGCTTCAATTGAACCAATTTCTCCAGGTTTCAACATGGGGCAAGCCAAAACTCTCTCAATGGGTTCTAATAATGATGAACCCCATGAAAAATGTAATTCGGTATCTTCTGTCCATGGTGATAAACCATTGTTGATTACCTTCCAACAATGACGATAAACTTCACCTCCCATCAAATGTGGTATATTAGTTTCATCAAAACGCACTGGTGCTGCGCTCATCTTACACATATCAATGATTGATATTGTTTCAGAGTTACTCTTACTGCTGCTATGACCAGCATCACTATCACTTGATCTTGTCATCAATGACTTTTTTTTTTCTTTCAATTTCTTGGACTTGCTAACCAACTTCTCCATTTTCGATTCCAATTTCTTCTCCAACTTCATAGTTTTTAGGACCTCTTTTCTATAAAGAAATAAAACACATATGTATTCAAATTCATATGGAGGGATTTCTCCCCCAATACCTGACACGAAAAATTATTGTTTATGAAAATTGCCCCTGCGTAAGGCGTCTTTACAAGCTAAAATAATTCGTAACAAAGTGGTTGTGACAAATCATCTTTCGAACAAATCGAAGAAGTAAATACTGAATGCATGCAACCATTTCTTGTCCAATATTCATTGTCGAGATACATTCAATTAGCTATTTTTATATATAGGGGTTTTCCACGGTGGATGGCCTTTCAGACGCTTACAGAAAATTGATTATAATTTTCTCTTGAAAATTTGCACTTGGGGATTTTCGACAAAGATCTTTCTCTATAAAATATTTTCAGAGCTTTGCGATTTTCAGTCATACCAGAAACAGCAAACTACTTCCTTATTTGAAATGGTACAGCTAGTGTATTATTGCATCATTAGATAGCTTGTTTGGTGAAATTAATTATAACATACCTGGGCTGAAAACTCATTGTTTCTGAGATATTTGAATTGTTATGGAAGAATTCTAGAGAAGCACTCGACGTGAGTTGAGGAGGTTTTATGCTCTTGTTCAAACCGTTGCCAAAGCAGTAGTATTGAGCCCGCTTATCATAGCTTAACTTCCCGATGAAAAGAATTGGCGATCTTTTTTCTATATGGACCTCACGAAATTCTGTATGAACCACAAGCTACTATTTTCCGATCAATTCGATTGAATTCGTGCTATTAATATATTTTTTGGAGATATTGAAGACAAAATTTTAGAATGGGTGGGTACCTTTATTTACGGAATCATAAGGCTAAGTCGCTACTCTCGAAAGTTATTGTATTTACGACCGACCTAGCCACTGACTGTGAACAAAATAAACTTCGGAAGAATTTACTTACAGGCTTGATACTATCATTATAGGTTTGGAGTTTAATTAGGAAAGTCGAATTTACGAATTGGTAAAATCCACTCAATGATTTCGCAGCATATACCCATTCAAAATTAAATTTTTCCAATATTTCCAGGAACGCAGATCGTATAGATTTAACATCCACTACTTCAATGAAAAATTACAATTTGAAGTTTCATATGGAATGTTATTAGTGGAGCGCAAAATATAGACAGGTATTTGAAAAAAAAATTTTCAATGTTTTTTATTGATCTAATTGAACGAACATGTCGAAATTTTAACAAATTTGATGTTCAGCAGGTGCCAACTAGTTACCGAATATTATCCTCATCGAATCAGAATTTCTTGAAATATCTCAGAAAAAAACAATGATATCTAGGAAATAACCAAAAAATTCGACCATTTCTTTCATATATTCCCGAAGATTAATCAATGATCAAACTGGAATTTAAAACACTGTTACTGAATCGAGACTTCAAGGTCTGCGCTGAATTCATTCGACATTGTCGAATAGTTTGTGAAAAATTAAATATTCCTAATAAAAATTGGGAAATATCCGAAAAGAAATAATTTCCTGACTGTACGATCCTCAAGAAATCCTGCGGAAAATTGCACATCAGTATTCTACAACAAGTCACGAAGTTCAGTTCTGATATCGTTAGTTGTTCTCGAATTATTGAGGACATTACCTCAAAATTTCAAAGAGCCACTAAATTCGACACATTTTCTTGCTTTAGCTCCGTGAGTCGATATCGGATAGAATTGAAATTTGAAGCATTGTTGTTGAATACCTCCGCTGAGGTCTGTTCCAAATTTCATTGAATTATTATTGTAGCGGTTTCCACATCGCACATAATAGAGGGAATGAAAAGTGCTTTGACATTAACAATGGATAACGGGAATAGGACAGCCTTTCAAGAAATACAACTTCTTAATTACACGACGTTTCGTCTATATATTTAGACTTCTTCACAGCTAAAATTACACAATGAATTATCAAAGAATTCAATAGAATAATGGCACAGGTAAGGAGGGTTGATTGTGTACTCGAAAAAACACAACGTGCAATTGAAAATAGCGAGACAGTCAAGTATTGCAGATTCCCATATGTGCCGTCAATTTCATTAAAAAGCGATTTAATGTTTAAAAGAAACCACATTCCGATCAAATTAGCGCTCTATACTACAAAAAAGGTTGGTGCATTGTTTCCGGGATTGAAGATGAATCATCTTTACTCCAGCGGTCTAATATTGTATATCGGATACCCTGTATGAATTGCGACAAGAGTTACATAGGACGGAGTGACGGACCAAACAATTTCAGCAGAATAGAATTAGACAACACAAGTGTGACTGTCAAGATAAACACCGCATTAAGATAGACAAAACTGCTTTAGCCAAACATCATTTCAGTGAACAGCATACATTTGATTTTGAAAATGTCGAGGTTTTAGATTACGAGGCAGTTTATTATAAAAGATGTATCAGCGAAATGATTCATATAAACACCAATTCTACAGTAAACGATAGAACTGATGCACAAAATTTGAGCGCAGTTTACAGAAATCTTCTGAATATTTATAAAATTAATAAGGACCGACTGAAAGAAACAATAACATAAACACATGCATCGCCGTTTCATATTGAGATACGTTGATTGTCATTTGAGGTTAGTCGTGAAACAATAATGTTTTCTTTTGTACATGTTTGTAGTTCGATTGTGATGTTCTTTGTTATTTATTATTTTAACTATAAATATTCGACCAATTTTATCTATACACTGTGTGTTCGATGACTTGTATTCCATCTTTGGCCTACAACAATTAATTAATGGTAAGTTTCTACCAAATGCTGAGAATTCTGTTATAATTCGTTGTGTAATTGAGAAGTTGTTATTCTTGAGAGGCTGTCCTATTCCCATTATCCATTGTTAATGTCAGTTGATGAAGGACGTGAATCTATATCATGATAAAAAATGCTTTCTTCTTCAAAAGACTTTTATTTCATACAAATTCCAGTATGACAATTACTGTCTTCTCAGTGAGATAATAAGTGAATTTATTGGGGTAATCTTGATACTATATAGACAAGATGGAATATAATGTATACAGGGTGTTTCATCATAAACTGGTCAAACATATATAGCCGTATAGATGACATGATCATTTTTGACTTATGGCATATACCCCGTTTTCGAAGCATAATCGGGATACAGGGTATTTAATGTCAACTTTGAGCAATATTCTGATAACTGTGGTAAGTAATGTGTGACCTTTGACATAATGGTTTTTGGTCACATCTTAGTATTTTTTGATGGTCAATTCAATTGTTGTGTAGAATTCTGGAAAAAATATGTCAAAATGGCGTAAAATCCAAAAAGTTGAAATTTTTTGTTTCCGATTGCCAAATTCGATAGCATTTTTTCAAGGTACCCAATTTTCTAAGATTTTCCGTGTAAACATTTTTCCAAGATTCAAACTCAACTTTTTTTTTACATGTCTACAGTGAAAAAAAAATGTCACCCAAAATTGTTAGAATCTTTCGAGGTTGAAGTTACCTTCATTCTGAACACACGTGTGGGAACATAATGAAATATCCATTGGTTTTCATTTTATAGCCTTCCGAAGATTCCGCTCGGAGTACTTCAATAATTTTTATTTATGAAGCTGGTGGCCCAATGGATACCAAAACTATGCTAATAGGCCTCCAGAATGACCTTGATAGAAATGTTTATTTATCAAGAAAAAAAATATTTTCTAAATACTTTTGAGGGAATCGAACTCTCTCAGCATTCGGAAAATAGGGTCAAATTCGCTGAACTTCCGTTGCCAGGTAACGGAACGGGTGTGAATGTAGCAACGGTTTTTCAGCAACGGTTTTTTTAGAACTGTCTTTAATCGTATCTGAGTGAAAACAGCCGCTACAATTAGGTGCTTCTTGGAAAATATCTTATGGGGTGAGTTGAATGATCTTCATTCAAGATAATAATTTGTCACCCCTAACTTATCCCCCCAACCACCCCCCTAGAGTGAAAAATTACGTTTTCCCTAAAACAACCGTTGCTGGAGATTTTTTGATGGAAATCGTTTATTTCGAACCCTATAAACACGTTCCATATAGTGAAATAATTTGTGACCCCTTAATAACCCCCTCAAACGCCCCCTAAAGTTGAAAATATCGCTGTCACTGAAACGACCGTTGCTGGCGAGTTTTTGATGGAAACCGTTTATTTCGAGCCATATGAACACGTTCCATATAGTGAAATATTTTGTGACCCCTACATAACCCCCTCAAACGCCCCCTAAAGTTGAAAATATCACTGTCACTAAAATGATCGTTGCTGGCGATTCTTTGATGGAAATAGTTTATTTCGAACTCTATGAACACGATCCATATAGTGAAATATTTTGTGACCCCTTAAAAACCCCCCAAACGCCCCCTAAAGTTGAAAATAGCGTTATTCCTAAAATGACCGTTGCTGGAGATTTTTTGATGGAAATCGTTTATTTCGAACTCTATGAACACGTTCCATGTAGTGAAATATTTTGTGACCCCTACATAACCGCCTCAAACGCCCCCTAAAGTTGAAAATATCACTGACACTAAAACGACCGTTGCTGGCGATTTTTCGATGGAAATAGTTCATTTCGAACTCTGTGAACACGATCCATATAGTGAAATATTTTGTGACCCCTTAAAAACCCCCTCAAACGCCCCCTAAAGTTGAAAATAGCGTTATTCCTAAAACGACCGTTGCTGGAGATTTTTTGATGGAAATCGTTCATTTCGAACTCTATGAACACGTTCCATATAGTGAAATATTTTGTGACCCCTTAATAACTCCCTCAAACGCCCCCTAAAGTTGAAAATATCACTGTCACTAAAACGACCGTTGCTGGCGATTTTTTGATGGAAATAGTTTATTTTGAACTCTATGAACACGTTCCATATAGTGAAATAATTTGTGACCCCTTAATAATCACCCTAACCACCCCCAAATTTGAAAATGGCGTTATTCCTAAAACGACCGTTGCTGGAGAGTTTTTGATGGAAATAGTTTATTTCGAACTCTATGAACACGTTCCATATAGTGAAATAATTTGTGACCCCTCAATAACCCCCCTAACCACCCCCTAAAGTGTAAAATAGCGTTATTTCTAAAACGACCGTTGCTGGAGTTTTTTTGATGGAAATCGTTTATTTCGAGACCTATGAACACGTTCCATATAGTGAAATATTTTGTGACCCCTTAATAACCCCCTCAAACGCCTCCTAAAGTTGAAAATATTATTGTCACTAAAACGACCGTTGCTGGCGATTTTTTGATGGAAATAGTTTATTTCGAACTCTATGACCACGATCCATATAGTGAAATAATTTGTGACCCCTTAATAACCCCTTCAAACTCCCCCTGAAGTTGAAAATATCGCTGACACTAAAACGACCGTTGCTGGCGTTTTTTTGATGAAAATCGTTTATTTCGAGCTTGTTGAGCACGTTCCATGAAGTGAAATAAATTGGTGGCCCCTTAAAAACCCCATCAATTGCCCCTATAGTGGAAAAGTGGAAAACTCCTGTTGGCAGATATTTTTTGACGTGAATTGTTCATCATATAGTGAAATAATTTTCGTCAACTCGAAAGAATCTCGCACTCACTGAAACGTTTGTTTCTGGCAATAATTTCATGTGATTTTCACGCGTGTGATTTTCACACGTTTTACATTGCACAGTTGAAATAAGGATGTTTATTGGCAATAACGAAATAGGTGTCAGTTCAACTTGAAGGATCAACCAAATATTGATAAAAATATATCGTTTTAGGAATAACGCTATTTTCAACTTTAGGGGGCGTTTGAGGGGGTTTTTAAGGGGTCATAAAATATTTCACGATATGGAACGTGTTCATAGAGTTCGAAATAAACTATTTCCATCAAAAAATCGCCAGCAACGGTCGTTTTGGTGACAGCGATATTTTCAACTTTAGGGGGCGTTTGAGGAGGTTTTTCAAGGGGTCACAAAATATTTCACTATATGGAACGTGTTCATAGAGTTCGAAATAAACTATTTCAATCAAAAAATCGCCAGCAACGGTCGTTTTAGGGACAGTGATATTTTTAACTTTAGGGGGCGTTTGGGGGGGTTATTAAGGGGTCACAAAATATTTCACTATATGGAACGTGTTCATAGAGTTCGAAATAAACTATTTCCATCAAAAAATCGCCACCAACGTTCGTTTTAGTGACAGTGATATTTTCAACTTTAGGGGACGTTTGAGGGGGTTATTAAGGGGTCACAAAATATTTCACTACATGGAACTTGTTCATAGGTCTCGAAATAAACTATTTCCATCAAAAAATCTCCAGGAACGGTCGTTTTAGGAATAACGCTATTTTCAACTTTAGGGGGCGTTTGAGGGGGTTTTTAAGGGGTCACAAAATATTTCACTATATGGATCGTGTTCACAGAGTTCGAAATGAACTATTTCCATCGAAAAATCGCCAGCAACGGTCGTTTTAGTGACAGTGATTTTTTTAACTTTAGGGGGCGTTTGAGGGGGTTATTAAGGAGTCACAAAATATTTCACTATATGGAACGTGTTTGTAGCGTTCGAAATGAACGATTTCCATCTAAAAATCTCCAGCAACGGTCTTTTTAGGAATAACGCTATTTCACACTTCAGGGGTGGTTAGGGGGGTTATTGAGGGGT
The DNA here is from genome assembly GCA_958510865.1 of Myrrha octodecimguttata. NCBI lineage: Eukaryota > Metazoa > Arthropoda > Insecta > Coleoptera > Coccinellidae > Myrrha > Myrrha octodecimguttata. The sequence goes on from OY294056.1 coordinate 16,279,313, forward strand.
CACAAATTATTTCACTATATGGAACGTGTTCATAGAGTTCGAAATAAACTATTTCCATCAAAAAATCTCCAGCAACGGTCGTTTTAGGGAAAACGTAATTTTTCACTCTAGGGGGTGGTTGGGGGGGTTAATTAGGGGTGGCAAATTATTATCTTAAATGAAGCTCATTCAATTCACCCAATAAGATATTTTCCAAAAAGCACCTAATTGTAGCGGCTGTTTTCACTCGGATACGATTAAAGACAGTTCTAAAAAACCGTTGCTGAAAAACCGTTGCTACATTCACACCCGTGGTAACACGGACCTAATTATAATCAGAATGAATTCAATTTATACTCGGATTATTGTCCGTAAGTTGAGCGAGTTCGATGTCCATCAAAGTTTTTTTTGAAATTTTGTTTTTTTTATAAATTCATATTTCTATCCAAGTCATTCTGGAAGCCCATTACAACAATTTTGGCCTTCGTAGGGTCACCAGTTTCTTGAACGAAAATTATTATAGTACTCCAAGCGGAATATTTGGAAGGCTATAAAATGAAAACCAATGGATATTTTTTTAATTCTGTTTTCACACCAGTGTTCAGAATGAAGGTTAGTTCAACGTCGAAAGATTTCAAGAATTTTGGATGAAATTTTTATTTTACTGTAAAAATGTAAAAAAAAAGTTGTTTGAATTTTGGAAAACTTTTTCGAGGAAAATTTTAGAACATTGAGTACATTGAAATAATGCTATCCAATTTGGCAATCGAAAACAAAAAATTCCAACTTTGTAGGTTTTCCGCCATTTTGGAATATTTTTTCCAGAATTCTACACCACAATTGAAGAGACCATCAAAAAATACTAAGAATTAACCAAAAACCGTTACTTCAAAGGTCACGCATAACTCAACACAGTTATCAGAATATTGCTCAAAGTTGACATTAAACACCCTGTATCTCGCTTATTCTTCGAAAACGGGGTATATGTCAAAAGGCAAAAATGACTTTCCCAATGCCATCTATGCGGCTATATATGTTTGACCAGTTTATGATGAAACACCCTGTATATTTCATGAGAGTGAAAATTTTCAACAGTACTAGACTCTAGCTAGCCAATTTCCAACTAGCTTTTTCTTATTACACGCTTATTAGGCGGGTGAAGCAGGAAATTCGAACATCCTTTCCCCGCGGAAATAAAGAAAAATAACAAAAATTACTCTTGAGAATCGTTCGATAAAGGACAAATCTTCGATATTGGCCTCGTAAAAATACCGTCTGTTGTTTTAAGCTCAACCACGTACTCTGTCATCAGCGTCAGAAAATACCTTCAAAATTCGAGCCTTGTACCATTTTAGTGGTGAGGCATTACTATCTTTCAAAAGTACCAAATCGTTTACTTTAACGTTTGGTTGACTTTTCAACCATTAAGGTTTATTTTGCAGGGTATTCAAATATTCGACTGACCACCTCTTCCAAAAATCTTGCGGTAACTTTGTGCAATGTTGCCATCGAGATAATCGATTCGAAGGGGAGGTTGAAATATCTTTTTTAGGGTAAGATGTAAGAGGAGCTCCTATCAATAAATGGCCTGGCCAGTCATCCGAATCACTTTCGCATGCGAAAGTGAGGTCTAGATTCGGCCAAATGCGACAGTTTGGCAACGTGTTGTTTTTGCTCAGAATTTGTATTTGTAGGCAATCCTAATTACATGCCCCAAGGTGACATGACATACAAACGAAAACACAGTGGATACTTATTAATGTTTTTGATGGATTTTACAGTTTGAAATCGTTTTTATGGGCACTTCTTTTGATTTAATAATTATTTCTGTCCCCTTGTGAACTAATATAAGTGATGGAGTGAATATCCGAAAGTTGATGTACGAAAGGCGATGTGGATTGAAGCCTTGTTAAACAATGATTCAGCTACGTCCGACCACGGGTGAAATTCTACTCAATAAGAAAGCGCCGCATACCCAGGGTGTGAACATGATTGCCGAAGAGAGTGTGACGGACCAGTGTACAACACCCGACTTGGAGCTGACACCGCAAGAACAAAAACGGCTTCAGGAATTCATGTCGGAGGAACTGGCCAAGTTCGAACACATTAAAGGAACGACACTTTTGGTAGAGCACAGGATTCACCTCCTGAAGAAGGAACCGATAAAGCAGCGCTACCTACCGCAAAATCCGAAGATGCAGAAAATCATCAATGAAGAGGTTGAACGAATGTTAGCCGAAGGTATTATTGAACCGTCCAATAGTCCTTGGAGTAGCCCGATCGTCGTTGTTAAAAAGAAAGATGGAAAACCTCGTTTCTGTATCGACTTCCGACAGGTGAACGAAGTTAGCCGTAAGGATGCATACCCACTACCGTACATCTCCGCAATACTAGACCGTCTCCGCACCGCGAAGTACATCTCCAGTATAGACTTAAAGCAAGGCTATTGGCAGATTCCACTGGCAAGGGAGTGCCGACCGATCACCGCCTTCACCGTACCCGGTCGTGGATTATTCCAGTTCAAGGTTATGCTTTTTGGGTTGCATTCCGCCGCCGCGACTTTCCAACGGTTGCTGGACTGCATTATCGGACCAGACATGGATCCCCGGGGATTCGCCTATCTAGATGACATCATCGTATCAGGAGAAACTTTTGAAGAACATTTAGATAATTTAAGGGAAGTGTTCCACCGTTTACGAGCAGCCAATCTCCAACTCAACACCGAGAAATGAGAATTTGGGAAACGTTCCCTTAAATACCTGGGACACGAGGTCACATCCAAGGGAATTGGCACTGATCCAGACAAAGTCGCAGCGATCTTAGAGATGAAACCACCGACCACTATCCGTGCCTTACGACGTTTTTTGGGAGTTTGTTCCTGGTACCGGAGGTTTATGCCCAACTTCTCAAGGATCGCAGCACCTCTGACAAGTTTACTCAAGAAAGGTAAAAAATGGTCATGGTCCGACGATCAACAAAGTTCTTTCCAAGAACTCAAGAAGTGTCCCACGGAATCACCAGTACTAGCCTGCCCCGATTTCAGCCGACCGTTTCAGTTGCAAACAGACGCTTTGGACGAAGGCTTAGGAGCGGCTACATCAAGATGGACATGACCGTATAATTGCCTACGCTAGTCGCACATTACAGCCTGCTGAACGAAAGTACTCCGTTACCGAAAAGGAATGTCTGGCCATCGTATGGGGTATAGAGAAGATGAGGCCTTACCTGGAGGGTTACTGCTTTACTGTCATCACCGATCATCAGAGTTTGAAGTGGTTACATTCTATCAAGAGTCCGACCGGACGGATTGCCCGTTAGAGTGTTTTCCTACAACAGTACGATTTCGACATCAAATACCGAAAACGAGTATTGAACAAAGTTGCCGATGCTTTGTCCCGAGATCCGCTGCCCGAACCAACCACTTCTGTGCAAACCGAGGGTACCAACGACGGAAGGGCGGAGACAATCACCCGAAACCAGTGTTCGTGGTACAATGAGAAAATGACAGACAGACAGACACCCGAGAACTTTCCGGATTATTCCATACATGGAGGGAAATTATTTCGACATTTCTGGGACTTCAGCGACCTCAAGGAAGAAAAGGACACTGATCCTTGGAAACTATGTGTTCCAACTCACCAGCGTACAACTGTACTACAAGAGAACCACGACGTACCCACAGACGGACATTTAGGCATTGCCAAGACCGCCGCTCACATAGCTCGGTGCTACTATTGGCCGAACATATACCGTGAAATCAGCAACTACGTTCGAGGTTGTACAGTCTGCCAGTCTTACAAACCATCGCAACAACAACCACCCGGAAAGATGCAACCGAATCCAGTCTCCAAACCATGGAAAACTGTAAGCACCGACTTGATAGGACCGCTTCCCCGGTCTTCTAAAGGAAATAGCTATCTGGTTATGTTCCACGATCGGTTTACCAAGTGGACCGCATGCCGGCCGATCCGCCGAGCAACCGCCGCCGCTGTGACCAAGGCACTCTACGAGGACATCATCACACGTTTTGGGTGCCCCAGAACCATCATCTCCGACAACGGGTCACAATACGATAGCAAGGTTTTTAAGGGAATGATGGAGGAAATGGGAATTCAACACCAAGTTACCCCTGTCTACACACCGCAGTGTAATCCTGTCGAGAGGACGAACAGAACCATGAAGACTATGATCGCACAGTTCTGCGAGAACAATCACAAACGATGGGACCATCATCTACATGAACTCACTTTCGCCATCAATAGCTCTCGATATGAGTCAACAGGTTTCACCGCCGCATTTCTGAACTTTGGCAGAGAATTAGAGGCACCAAAAACTATCTACAGGGAGGCCACTAAGGATCCCACAGAAACGAGCGATGTCGAACCTTGTCCAGTTTCTCTGCTCCGCCGTCGGGCTTGCAGCTGTCATCTGGGTGATAGGGTGATGAAACGGGAGCATCCTCTTTCGCGTGCTGTCAATGATTTCGCGGCGAAGTTAGCCCCCAAATACAACGGACCGTTTACCGTTTGCCGAGTTATATCGCCAGTAGTGTACGATTTGCGGGATGAAGCAGGAAAAGTAGTCCGGAGAATACATCTTAAAGATCTCAAACCCTACGGTGAACCGACCAATTATGTTACAGACGATATGCCGAAATCAATTAAGCCATTGAAGATGAGGGCACCTCCGAAGCGAAGGGAACAGAAACCGCTGTTCCCCGACCTCGTGGTGCCCAGGTTAATAAGTCCCCTTCCGCCGACTCCACCGACGCCGCCGACCAGGAAGGAGCTTATAGAACGATTTGGGCAGCTGTTAGAAAAGCTACCCCCGGGCCCCGATAATTGGACGCCGGACGTTTGGTCTTTGGCCAAAATAATCTGTCCACATGATTGGCCGCCAGAAAAATAGTTTCCGAGTGAAGATAACCGTCGGAGCTCAGAAGAAGAATGGGTCAAGATCCCCGCCGCCCCTTGAAAAACATTTTATTTCTCTTTTGTTGTTTTTTTTATTGTTATTAATGTAAAGGAAAACCGAACCGTCTTTTTCTGTGTCTTAACCCTCCCGTGTATGTCTTTCAGATCCAACGATGGCAGACAACGTGCTTGTTTCACAGGAGGAAGTGGTGCTCGAGCCTGGCACCGCCTCGGACAACGACGGCCGACAAAACGATCCAGGTACCGGCAAAGAAGGGAAACCCGTACAGAAGAAGTTGGATCCGCTTTACCTTCCGGTGAATCAATTTCCGCTGTGCTGGCGTTGTGGGTATCCCGACCACGACCGCAGGACTTGTCAGACGCCCGCACTTACGTTTTGTTCAAGGTGTGGACGGGTGGGAATCCGTTCGGATCAGTGCAGGTGTCCGCCGAAGAAAACGATGGAAGCACGGCCAGTACCTCGGCGTTCCAGGGACCAGGAAGTGCAGTGCGACCTCATCAGGGTGATGGCTTCCGGTAGCCCAGGGTAGAATTTGGACAAATGATAGTTTTTTTTTGTGTTTGTTATAAAGTGAATAAAGATTTTGATTATATTTTCTAGATGATTTAGCATTGTAAGGTTTAGGTATTCGAAAAGAGAAAACATCTTTTCAAGGTCACTTTCCCTGATGTTCCTCATAGACGTTGAAAAGGGTGGAGCTAGCATAACCATTGAAAAGTATCACGTAAGCGAATAAAAGAATTATTTTAACGAATTGAAGGAATTTTGAATTGAACACACTCAAATAAACTAAATTCTCGCCACAGAAACCCATAAAAGTATTACGCATTAAATGTAACACTTTTCATACAAATGATAATCTCTCTCCAGTATTTTTTGTCTGTATGGATTTCCTAACACGAAGGACTTTGACTGTCGGCAATGATCGAGTATTTAATCTCGAAAAGCGCGTGTTTCACAATGATCGGGTATTTCCGTGAATTTAATCTCGAAACTGAATTGAGCTTAAGATTTCGAATATCGTTGAGTTGTTGTTGAGAAAATTTGTATCAGAGACAAGAATACAAGATTATACTTATGTATATAGTTAGGTAATACCAACCCTTCTTTCCTATAATACACAATACTTATTTCCTAATAAGAATCTCCATATGAGAACACTAGAGTTGCATAGTTGCAAATATTATTTCCCACATGAATTTATGCTTGTTCAGACAAACCGATGTATTAAATACGATAACCCAGTGAATCTCGAGGAGATAGTAGTCAGAAAGTAATCAGATAGATTGTAAACGCTTCCTATAGTTAATAAAGTCGATTTTTTAAAAACAAGGTTTCTTCCCTTAAAAACATAATTGGCGACGAGGTGATGGGATTGTGCCAGTCTTGAACAGAAGAAAAGTGTGACCCAAAATTCAAGAGATCCACGGAGAATCTTCAAAGGCTAACAGTTTCAACTGCGAAGGTACAACCACGAACAAAGGAACAGAAACCAGAAGCCCCGATCGATTGAGTAGCGCCCTTCGACGACTTCAGCAAAAAAAATCTTCAAGGACTTCAGGGAGGTGAGAAAAAGCAATTTCCTGTACTCTATTTCCCCAGTCATTAACCTGGCCCAAAGTTAAAAAACCCATAAAATCCATTCTTTTCCCTACAGTTTTGAGAGTAAAACTTGTATAATTTTTTTTTGCAAATACCTAGTTTATAAGTTTTGAATTTCTAATCGATCAAGATTGACCCCGTAAATATTTTAATTAATTCAATATCCAAATTAAAAATTAAAGAAACCAGAATGACCCAAGACGGTAATAATGTTTTTGAGAAAATGAAACTAATAAATCTTTTTGCCCAATCAATCGTTCCATTCGATGGTAGCCCTGCAAATCTTACGCGATTTATCAATCATTGCGATAGATTCAACAGTAGATTCTCATCAAATGATGCAATTTTGAACGAAGCAGTTATAGATATCATAAAAAGTAAATTAATAGGAAATGCTAGCGAAATTGTTAGTAGTAATGAAAGAATTACTTCAAATTGGAGAGATTTGAGAAAATTTTTAAAATTAAAATTCGAAGAAAAAATTAGTTTAACCGTACTATTTTGGGATCTCCAAAATGCTCAACGAGTACGAAACAAAAATGATTTAGATTTTTTAGAAAAAATCGTCGATTTAAAAAATAAATACGATAACCAAGTTGAACTATCAGAATTGAGTATCACTGATAAAGAACAAGAGAAAAACATCGCTTCTAGAGTAGCAACGCGAGTTCTTTTGTACAATATCAACCCGGAATTGAGAACAGCCCTTAGAGGTCACGGCATAATGAATTACGACGACATGGTTAATTTCATCAGGCAAGATTTCTATTATTATCAACAACCTTTCTTACACTATAAAAACCAAATTTCACAAAAACCAAATACTCAAAATTATAGACGTCAAGTCCCAACTAACCACTTTCATACACCACGAATTCCTACAGATTTTCACATGAATTATTCAAATCACAATCAATTAAATCAAAATCATCCAAATTTCCCCTCACAACCTATTCAATTGCAACAACACCCAGTAAACCGATATTTCCCAACGAACCAACAAGTTTTTGGCCCTAGTTCATCGAAGCCTCAAACAAACGTTTTCAAACTAAACCCTAATCAAAGAATACAAACCTCACCTGAGAAAATGTCTATTCAGACCAGGAACTACCCACAAAAACGTCAAAATTATTCGACCCAATATCAGGTTAATCCACAAAAGAAATTCCAAAATTTTAATCAAAGAAATAATTATCAAAATCCCAATTTCACTTTCGAAGAATTAACCCATATTGAACCAACTTCAGAATCAATATATACAGATAATTATGAAACAACTTCAGAACAATTGAATACCGATTATATTGAACCACAAAATTATTCAGATGAATATTTCGAAAATTCACAATTAAACCCAGATAGTTATAATGAAGAAAATTTTTTAGAACTAGCCCAGAACGATTCATTGACCTAAATTCTGCACTTGACAATAAAAAACAATTACCCTACATCGAATTTGAAAATCCAAGATGTAAACTTTTGATAGATAGCGGATGTTCAGTATGTTTAGTAGACCCTAAATTTGCCTATAATAATTTTCCAAACAATATTTTCAATGAACCGGCAACTTTAACCGCGTGCATGAAACAAGAAACATCAAACGAAAAAGTTTTAATGCCTGTATTTAGAGAATTTCAAGTAGATGATTTTCATCCATTCATTTTGTATAAATTCCACAAAAACTACGACGGAAATTGGAGCAGATTTCTTAAATAAATACGGATTAAATTTAGATTTCAAAAATCAAAGATTAACCAATGAATATTGCCAAATTCCCTTCAAATACCAAAAAGTTTGCCAAAACCCCTCAAATATTCCCATTGATCTATCTCATTTAGAACCGAAAATTAGAAGTCAGTTAATGAAAATACTTCAACAAAATGAAGATGTTTTACAGTTACCAGGACAACCCCTTAAATTCTCAAGTACGATAAAACACAAAATTCGAACAACCGATGAAATCCCTGTCCATTGCAAAATGTATAGATACCCAGAAATACACAAACAAGAGGTTCAAAATCAGATCGAAGATATGTTAGAGAAAAAAATCATTAGACCCAGTAATTCCCCATGGTCTTTTCCTGTCGTAATTGTCCCCAAAAAACAAGACCTATCCGGAAAAACAAAATGGCGCATGGCTATAGATTACCGAAAACTAAATGACAAAACTATAGACGATAAGTATCCTTTGCCACAAATTGATAACATACTTGATAAATTAGGAAACAAAAAATATTTCACCACAATCGACTTAGCCTCCGGATTTCACCAAATTGAACTTGATGAAGAATCAATCGAAAAAACTGCATTTACTGTGGATAACGGACACTACGAATTTCTAAGAATGCCTTTCGGACTCAAAAATGCCCCAGCAACTTTCCAAAGACAAATGAACAAAATTTTGAGGAATTATATAGGAAAAATTTGTTACGTTTACATGGATGACGTAGTAATATTTTCTGAAACCGAAGAACAACATCTAGCCCATATCCATGTTGTAACCCGCTAAAATAAGAAGAGTTAATTTTCTATGATTCCGCATATATCTATGCATGTGACGTAAAGAGTATGGTGTAAGCGCAATTATACGATGAGAAGAGATTGTAGCATGCATGTTGTATCGAGATATAAGTTGGATATAATAAATCATATTAAATATTACCGAGAGTGTTAATATTAAGATCCCAATAACAATAGGTTATGGGCCCAGTGTATTTTCCAAGGAAGATTCAGTCGAAATAAGAAGATTAGAAACCAAAGTACCAAACCAGAAGGATGGCGACGAAAAACAGTTTCAATGTCGAATTATTAAATGGAGCTAATTATGCAGCTTGGAAGTTTAGGGTGAAAGTATTACTCGAAGAAAAAAGTATAGCTACATGTATTGAAAACCCATTCATTCCACTGAACTACACTGATTCTACGAAGAGAGACCAGGATAAGAAGAGGGACAATTTGTGTCAATCTATTATTGTACAATGCTTAGATGATGGTCAGTTGGATGTAGTTAGGAACAAGGAAAATGCCTTTCAGATGTGGAAAGCCCTGGAAGACAGGTATGAAAAGAAGGGACTGCCAGGTCAGATATTTTTGAAGAAAAAACTTTTATCATTGAAAATGAAAGAAAATGATAACTTGGAAAAACATATTGGCGAATTTGAAAACATTATAAGACAACTAAGCACTTCTGGATGTGACATGAAGGATTCCGATAAAATTGGTAGCCTATTACTGACGTTGCCAAGATCCTATGAAACTGTCAGTGCTATTATTGAAAATTCTAATGAATTAACTTATGAAGAAGCTAAAAATAAGCTGCTAGGAGAAAGTGAGAAAAGAGTACTCTTCACTGACAATCCAACAAGTAGTTCACTTGGGCAGACAGCATTTTTATCCACCAAAAATCAAAAGTTTAAATGTTTCAGATGTGGTTTGCTAGGTCATATTCAACGATTCTGTCCACAGGGTCAATTGCAACATAATTCACAGGCAGGTCAATCTTCACATAAACAATTCAATGGTTCAAGAAGAGGATCTAGAGGTAATGGATTCATGATGAGAGGTGGCAGAGGTTTCCAGAGAGGTTATTCCCATGGTTTTCGACCAGATAGCTTTCGTCGAAATCAAAATGTGGATAATAATCTAGTAGAACAAGGGACAGAAACAAGCAACCAAGTGGACAAAAGTGTATGTTTCCTAGGGGAAAGAAGAATGGAGAAAAATGAAGACCAACTAGGGGTAATTAAGTTTTTTATTGATTCAGGTTGTACTGATCATATGGTTAACAAGAAGGAATATTTTTCTAGTTTAATTTTGTTGAAAGATCCTATAAAGATTGCTGTTGCAAAGAACAATGAATTTTTGTTGGCCATAGGTGTTGGTAATATTGAAGTTTCAAGTAAAGTAGGAAAGAAGAAAGAAAATTGTATAATAACAAATGTTTTATATGTGCCAAATTTGAGAAGAAATTTATTGAGCGTCAAAAGATTAGAGATATCTGATAAGAAAATACTATTTGAAAATGCTTGTGTTAAAATATTGAGTAGAGAAGGGCAAATATTATGTATGGGTACAAGAGAGAATTTGTATGAGATAGAGTTTTTTAGAGCAAGTGAAGAATGTATGAATGTGGGAAAAGATGAAAATGATTTTATGAAATGGCATAGTAGGTATGGTCATATCGGGTTTTCGGGACTTAAAGAAATTATTAGAAAACAAATGGTTGAAGGATTAGGAAATGTGAGAATGCAAGAGATTGAATTTTGTAAGTCATGTGTGAGTGGAAAAATGAGTAGATTTCCCTTTAAAGAAAGAACAAAAAGTAAAAGAATCTTAGAAATAATTCATTCGGATGTCTGTGGCCCCATAACTCCTCTAAATCATGATGACAGCAAATATTTTGTAACTTTCATTGATGATTATTCCAATTTTTGTGTAGTTTATTTGATAAAAGAAAAAAGGGAAGTTTACGAAAAATTTAAAGAGTTTGCGAGTATGGTTGAGAATAAATTTAACAATAAAATTGCAATATTGAGATGCGACAATGGTGGGGAATATATTTCTAATGAGTTCAAACAATTTTGTGTTGAAAAAGGTTACCTAATGGATTACACTGTACCATATACTCCTGAACAGAACGGAAAAGCCGAACGTAAAAATAGAAGTTTAGTTGAGAGAGCAAGGGCAATTTTGGAAGAGTCAAGGGTGCCGAAAAAATTCTGGGGAGAAGCTATTTTGACAGTAAATTATTTAATGAATAGGGGAACATCATCAAAACTTGATAAAACGCCAGCAGAAATCTGGTACAGTAAGAAACCAGATGTTAGTAATCTTAAAATTTTTGGTTGTACAAGTTATTGTCATATACCTAAAGAGTGCAGAAGAAAATTTGATTCAAAAGTAAAAAAGTGTATAATGATGGGTTATGCTCAGACAGGATATAGACTGTGGGACTTAGAAAATCAAAAATTGATAGTTGCGAGAGATGTTGTGTTTGATGAAGATGAATTTGGGTTCGAGAGAGATGAATGCATGAATAAGAGTCAGTGGTTCGATGAGAATGATGTGAGTGAACAAATAAATGATGATGAACAAGTATGTGAAAAAGGGGATGAAGGAGATACCGTAGATAGACCAGCGAATAAGAGACAAGTTAAAATTCCTGAAAGGTTCAATGATTACGAACTATATATGGCGTTTGATGCATGTAGTTTTATTGAGAATGTGCCTAAAAATTTTGATGAAATAGAAAATAGAACAGATAGGGATAATTGGATGAAAGCTGTAGAAAGAGAACTTGAGTCAATAGAAATAAATGAGACATGGCAAGTAGTTGATAAGCCTAAAGGTATTCAAATTTTGGACACAAAATGGGTGTTTTCATATAAATCAATGGAAGAGAATGAGATGGATAAATTTAAGGCACGAATGGTGGTGAGAGGTTTCGCACAAAAAGAGTATGATGAAATTTATTCACCTGTAGCAAAAATGACATCTATTCGAGCCCTGTTGATTTTGGGAAATCAATTTGGTTACATTTTTCAGCAATTAGATGTAAAGACTGCGTTTTTAAATGGTATTTTGAAAGAAGATTTATACATTTATCCCCCAAAGGGAATAAACTTACCTGAAAATAAAGTTCTGAAATTGAAGAAATCGCTATATGGTCTTAAACAATCTTCAAAGTGTTGGAATGACGAAATTAATAGATTTTTATTGGACATCGGGTTTTGTCGTTCAGAAAATGATTTTTGCCTTTATATACTGTATAAATCTAATGGACATAAAATTTATTTACTAATTTATGTGGATGATATAATTTTGTGTGGACCAAGTATAACTGAATTAGATTATATCAAGTCAAAATTAATGGATAGGTTTCGAATGAAAGATAAGGGATGTTTGAAGTATTTTCTAGGATTAGAAATAGATTATGACAAACAAAATGGAATTTTAAGGATTAGTCAAACGAATTATATCAGGAAACTTTTGAAGAAATTTAACATGGAGAATTGTAATGGTAGTTCAACACCTATTGAAAAAGATCTTAAAATTGAATTTTGTAATGATACAAATAAGACATCAAAACCCTTCAGAGAATTAGTAGGTTGTCTGATGTACTTAATGTTAGGAACTAGAGTCGATATATGTTTTGCTGTAAATTATTTCAGTAGGTTTCAAGATAAGGCAACAGATGAAGCATATAATCATTTAAAACGAATTTTGAGATATTTAAAATCTACAATTTCTTTTGGATTAGAATATGAGAGAAACAATTGTAATAAATTTTGTTGTTTTGTGGATGCAGATTGGGGAAGTGATACGTTGGACAGAAAATCCATCACTGGATATGTTTTTAAAATATTTGGCAACACTTTATGTTGGACAACAAAAAAGCAAACTAGCGTATCGCTTTCTACAACAGAAGCAGAGTTAGTAGCATTATGTTCATCTGTTTCTGAAGGATTATGGTTGAAAAAACTATTTTTGGATTTGGGTGTTAATTTCGGTTGTATAAGCTTTTATGAGGATAATCAAGGATGCTTAGCATTAATTAAAAACCCAGCAAATAATAGAAGGGTCAAACATGTAGACTTAAAGTTTAATTTTGTATCTGAAAATGTAAAGAAGGGAACAATTAGAATGATTTATGTAGATTCAGCCAATCAGCAAGCTGATTTCCTCACGAAAGGTTTAACAACAAGCCTATTTGTCAAGTTTAGAAATATGTTGGCTTTGAAAGATTTTAGCGAGGGGGGGTGTTGTAACCCGCTAAAATAAGAAGAGTTAATTTTCTATGATTCCGCATATATCTATGCATGTGACGTAAAGAGTATGGTGTAAGCGCAATTATACGATGAGAAGAGATTGTAGCATGCATGTTGTATCGAGATATAAGTTGGATATAATAAATCATATTAAATATTACCGAGAGTGTTAATATTAAGATCCCAATAACAATAATCCACAATATTTTAGAAGCACTTAGAGTTGACAAATTAAAAATACAACCAGACCAGTGTCATTTTTTTAAAACCGAAATAGAATTTTTAGGACACATAATTACATCAGACGGAATTAAGCCGAATCCAAACAAATTAAAGGCTATTATCGATTTTCCGATTCCAAAAACTCAAAGAGAAATTAAATCATTCCTTGGCTTAGTAGGCTATTATAGAAAGTTCATTCCAAATTTTGCGAAATTAACAAAACCATTCCTGTCTCAAAAAAAGATGCAAAAATCAACATCGATGATCCAAATTACATTGAAGCATTCAAAATTTGTAAACGAAATTTATTGAATGACCCCATATTAAGTTATCCCGAGTTCAATAAACCATTCATTCTTACGACAGACGCGATAGGTTCAGTGTTATCTCAAGGTAATCCTCCAAGTGATCTACCGATTGCATTCGCGAGCAGAACTTTAAACGACGCTGAAACTAGATACAGTACGATAGAAAAAGAATTATTAGCTATCGTCTGGTCATGTCAACATTTTAGACCCTATTTATTCGGAAGAAAATTTACCATTTACACCGATCATAAACCTTTATGTTGGTTATTCTCTGTGAAAAAACCAAATTCACGTTTAATGAGATGGCGAATCAAACTAGAGGAATTTGATTACGAAATTAAATACAAAAAAGGTTCCACAAATAACGCAGATGCCCTTTCGAGAATTAGAATTGAGGAAAACAACATTGAAATTAATGGTATAGAAGACGATTTAGTTTCCATTGCTAATCAGGTGACAACAGAAGAATTAGACGATTGTTTAAATTTATTAAATTGAAATAACCCAGCCGAAGACCCAAATGAACATGAAAACGAAAATATTATTGATTTCGAAACGGAAAACATCACTGCTCACAGTAATATAGAAAATCCTATTTTAGAACTACCATTTACAGAAAGAAGTTTGAATTCCGCATCCCTTCAAATTATTTTCAAAACAGCCCCAAATTATAGAGTAATGAAAACAAAAATTTTTGGAGATAAACTCAGATTCAGAGTTTCCATAAATCAAATTGAAAATGACCTATTCAAGTTTATCAAAGAATTCTTTCAAAGAAAAAAATCGTATACTTTGTATTTCGTTTCCGATGAATTAGAAAAACCTCTGATTAGAATTTTGCAAGAAAAGTTTGATTATAAAACATTCGATTTAAAAATTTCCAAAATTTTTCTAGAAGACGTAGAAGATAAAGAAGAACAACTTCTTCGTATCCAACAATTTCACGAAACAAAAACCATCCATCGCGGAGTATTATTGGCCGAATATGGATAAAGATGTTCGAAATTACATCAACTCTTGTGAATTATGTCAAAAAAGTAAATACGAACGCACCCCAATTCAATTACAATTTAGACCTAACCCAATCGGATCAAAACCATTTACCCACATTTACTGCGATACTATAAGATTTAATCAAACTCATTGCTTAAGTATCGTTGACTCTTTTTCCAGACTAGGACAATGTTACCCTTTATTACAAAAAACAGGAACAGAAAATTTAGATAAATTATTAATTTACTTCAGCCATTATGGTATTCCCAACAAAATTACTTGTGACAACGGTATAGAATTCAAGAATAATGTCATTCAAGATTTTTGTAAGGTACATAAGATCGAAATTCATTACATAACAAACTATAATCCAAATTCCAACTCCATAGTAGAACGATTTCATTCAACATTAATCGAACAATTGAGAACAATTGCAGAGAAAAATTTAACTTTTCAAAATAGACTTTCCCAAGCATTACTGAGTTATAATAACTCAAATCATTCGAGTTTGGAGATGACACCCATGCAAATCATTAAAGCAGATTTGAATTACTCATTACCAATTGAACAGACCCACAATGAAAAATTACAAAATTATGTCGAGAATTACGTCGAAAACCTTAACGATATTTCGAAACATTTGGAACAAAACAGACAGAAAAATTTCGAACGTTTGGAAAAAACTAACAAGATACGATCAGCAAAAGAAGATCACCCTTTGAACAAAAATCCTACTTACATCAAAAACCCAATTACACGAAAATTAGAACCTGTTTTCAAAAAGATAGATGCAACTGAAATTGACAAGATCGTATTCAAGATAAGAAAAACAAACACATTTATCATAAGAAAATTTTGAAACAAAGAAAGAACTAATTCCAAAATTTTGTTACAGATTCAAAATGGATCGATGTATTATACTTCTGATACTATCTAAAATTATCACCTTTTCAATATCCTTAGAAATTATCCAAATCCAAAATGACATACTACCCATTTTATTAGGAAGAGCTTATTTGAGTCATAAGAATTTACAACTGGTCTATCACATAGATCTCAACAAAATAGAAGAAATCATTTGCGATTATCAAAACGAAATAAATAACTACAAAAATTCGAAATTGAACTTTGCTCAGACCGCAAATTACAGATATTTGAGACATTCAAATGAAATAAACATTAACACTTTCGAAGAACTCTTGAATCAGAAAGTACGATTCAAAAGAGGATTAGTTAACCTAGGAGGAAAAATTTCAAAATTTCTATTCGGAACATTAGATTCTGACGATGAAGCCTTATATCAAAGCTATTTTCAAAGTATCAAAAATAACGAAGAAAAATTAATTAGAAATCAAAAACAGATTGCTGTAATAGTTAACGATCTTAAAAATAAATTTATCAATAAATTCCAAATGATGTCCGAAAACCTCAAATTGTTTCAAATTGTACCGCAATTAGAAGAAGTTCAACAAATGCACCTTTTGATGTTCGAATTGAAAGAAATTAAAAATGTTTCAGATGAAATACAGACAGCTGTAAGTTTTGCAAGATTACATTTGTTACATGAATCAGTTTTACCATATTCAAAATTCTCAGAATTGATCAAGAATGAAAATATCATACCAGTTCATCATCTGAAAGATTACTACCAATTGTGTCATACGAAAGTAATTTTCAAAAACAAAACTCTATTATTTTTGATATCGATTCCATTAGTTTATAAAGAACAATATGATTTATACAAGTTTTATTATATCCCACAAAATAACGAATCCCTTCCTTATACCAATCCCTATTTGCTCTCACGAGAAGAAGAGTTGAAATGGTCTACCAATCATTGCCATCCAGTAGAGAACGACTATGCGATCAAGACTCATTAGAAGAAATCCCGAAATGTATGAAGAATATCCTCAAAAATCACACCGAAAATTGCCCAAGAGTTAGAAGAATTCCACTACGAGACTTGAAATTATTGGAAGATGGAAGTATTCTCTCAATCAAAAATGAGAAAATCAGAGAAAAATGCCCTCAACAGACAAAGTACCATTTCATACCAGAAATAGCTATTTTACGAACTGAATGTACCATTAATAACACTGAAAAAGAAATTGTTCCAGCCACTTCGATTAGTGAAGAAAAATTTATTATTTTACCAAAATTCACACGACTTTCCCAGGACCACACGAAAGAAGAATTGATGGAAGAAGACATCCCAGATATCAAATTAGAAGAATTGGACCAATGGAGTCTTCAACCAATTGCATTTTCATATTTTTTCTATTTTATGATAACAATAATAACAATAATTGTGATTTATTCAATTTTCAAATTTCTTAAAAAATTCAATTTCAATTTTAAAGCTACACCACAAGGTGATACCTTTAACCAAAATGGGGAGGAGTTAGGTAATACCAACCCTTCTTTCCTATAATACACAATACTCATTTCCTAATAAGAATCTCCAAATGAGAACACTAGAGTTGCATAGTTGCAAATATTATTTCCCACATGAATTTATGCTTGTTCAGACAAACCGATGTATTAAATACGATAACCCAGGGAATCTCGAGGAGATAGTAGTCAGAAAGTAATCAGATAGATTGTAAACGCTTCCTATAGTTAATAAAGTCGATTTTTTAAAACAAGGTTTCTTCCCTTAAAAACATAATTATATATTTGTATGAAATGATGTAAAATTTTGATAAAGAACCAATTTCAAGTATTTAGATTATACTGTAATAAGCAGTTATCGTGAAATATTGTTTCAAAAAAAGTCTCAGTTGAAATGAAGTAACATTTAGCTGGAAATAATTTCTTAAATCTTGAATTGTTGAAGTAGATATAAAATAAGGTTAGTACCGATGCTGTTTCTTTATAATATAACTATTTTCAGGTATTCTTCCGTAATTTGTGACGATTATTTATCGATTTATGTTTTGATTGTGACTGTTGTCGGATGAATCGAACGACAGTGAACTTTTTGGGCATTCCTATTTTTGAAAAGTCGATATCGACAAATCATTTCATTTCATTTGATTATTTTTGTCCAAATGTGAACTATATTGAATGCCTTAAATAAGTGAATTCATCCTTTGGTGATTCTGGGTCGAAGAGTGTACTGGAAATATTGAAATTCAGTTATTTTGCGACGTTGGAAATTCCTGGAAAATGAACATCCATATGTTTATAATATTGAATGGCGGGTATAACTCCTATACATTATTAATTGCGGGTATTACTTGACAGGAATAGTGAAATTTTTCAGATTTATCCAAGAAATATTTTCAACGTTATACAGTGTTGAAATATGAATTTTTCATGTGATTTTATATGTATTCACTATTATTGGTGTCCAAATTTAATTGAGTTTTGATTTTAAAGTGAATTTTATGTTTGCACGGTTATCGTCTATCCTCGAACTGAATTTTGACTGAATCGTGTCTGTCTTTTTGTGAATATTGAGATGATGGAATTTCAAATGCGTTTATCTACTGAGCCTTTGGCAGATTTGGTTCATTCCGAACTTAACCTTCGAATTCAAGCTTTAAACCTGCCCTGAAAATTTCGAGTGTCTAAGTTATTCCTTTGCAAAATTATCGTGTTTACAGCCGGCCGCAGGCCGGCTGTGAACGCGATAAGACATTCAAACACAAAATCCATGGATCATATGAAAACACTCAGTACAGTGTAAAATATCATTACCAAATATTAAAACTCAATTTTATGTATTGAAACTACTAACAAAGTCATAATACTAAATAAAGAATCATATATATACATATACTCTCATCTATTAAAAATCATGGATCTATCGTCCTGCAGATCTACCACCTAGGTAGATCTATCATTAAATGACATCTATCGCCTAGGTATATCTATCACCAAGAGAGATCTGGGCGCACTTGTTTATGACTATGCTCCTGTATAACTGTGATCTATTAACTGTTCTATCTAGATGAATTTTTGGAAGTTATTCATTTCCAAAGTCGATAAATGATTTCATGCATGTAAATATTCTACTGAATAAATCGATTTCGAGCGATGGACCAAAGCTTCGGTTATAGTTGCGGTTGTCCAAACTGACATATAGGCAAAGGATTATCTGTCAATGTGGATAACAGTAACTATAACCGGAGATTTTGGTCCATCGCTTGAAATCGATTATAGTCAAGTAATATTTTATACTTCATTCAGAGAACGATAGCATTGAGGTCTATCTTCGAGAGATTAATAGGCACTATTCATAGTTGAAATTTATCAACATTCATCATGAAAGACTTGTTAGAGTAATTGATACCAGTTTCCTTTTCTAGAAAAGAGTGATATCGTCAGGCAGGGCCCAGATTGAAGATTTCTACATAATTTTGTCTGCCTTTTGTGACTGTGGAATTTTTCTTCCCCCTCTCGATGAGTTAATATTATTGTGACTATGTGAAGTGAAATGTTGAATCTGAATGATGACGTAAATATCCCTGTGAATGGGTGTTTTTCTTCCCACAAATATTAATTATATTATGAATTCACTTGGTTCCTCTAGAAGCAAGTTGTATTTATTTGGTTCAGCGCATATCATATTGCGTTGGGTGAGCGACAAATATAATTTATCTATTCTATCATAACTATTTCCTTCTTCAATGGAGTATTTAATATATATGTAATCGTTAAAATTATGTTTTTTGATAAAGTATTTTTAGGAAGCTCTGTTTCATTTGGAAACAAATTTTCCCTTTGAATATTTGATTGAAATCATTTTTAATTTCGACCACAGAAAATTAATTAATATTAACAGAGGACTAATGTCATTTAGGAGAGAAATGACATATATTTCAACGAGGCTTGAACTATAATGGAATGTTACCACCTATTTTTTATGATAAGAGAAATGTCACAAATGTTGCCAACAGTTTACAAGGAGGAAGCACTTCCAATATTTTGATGTTCTGTGGTGTTATCGATATAAGGCCACGCCACTTCAGCACCCGATGGGTGATTGATTAACCGTTTTATCGTTCAGATTTCGGACGATGTTTCAACCACACCGGTATAGAAGTCGCAGGTGAATTTGAAATAAAATTTTCAGTGACAAATTTCAGAAATGCTACATTTCATTGTTTCAATGTATGCTTTCAAGGCGATTCACATAAGATTTGTATTTAGTTCGACAACAGAAGCTTGCCTCACAGCACTCGATCGCTTCATTGCGGGGCGAGGCCTGCCATCTAATATATATCAGGGATCCAATTTTCGAGGTGCTGCGCAAGAAATTAACGAAATTTGGAGAACTTTCACAGTGGCCATTATTTTTCTTAGTCAACTACCCTATTCGATTACCAATTCATGCCAGCTATAGCACATGCACATTCCTTTTGTTGTTGCGACTGTATTGAATTTTTGTGTGTTTCTTTGGAATTTCCCCCGTCTTTCGCTTCTATTTGCAACGATTATTAACAACTGAATAGAAGAAATATGGATAAGGAGAATGAAGCTTCTTAAGTGTTTGCAGATGAGATCTATCTAACCTAGCAACATAAACAATAAAACATTGTAGTGTGACACTTGACAACGTGCGCTTGTCTGAGATTTCATTGCGAATGGCAAATATTGTGTTGCACTTCGTAAAATAGGTTTTTTTGTCATGACTCAGACACTAAGCCGTTTACCTCGTGAAGTAGCTAGAATGATAAGATAAAATACTGCATTATCATTTTACTTACTCGTTTCCGTCAAGATGATGACTCTTCCTGCATCTCTTGGCACATTCTGATTTC
Source organism: Myrrha octodecimguttata (assembly GCA_958510865.1). Classification (NCBI taxonomy): domain Eukaryota; kingdom Metazoa; phylum Arthropoda; class Insecta; order Coleoptera; family Coccinellidae; genus Myrrha; species Myrrha octodecimguttata. The sequence continues at coordinate 16,299,887 of OY294056.1, forward strand.
GATTTCCTCGGATAATGGGAATGAGTTACGCTTGGTTTGAAAACAGCAGTATGTGTTGTTATTGTTGAAGCTATCTCATTGAGAATATCTTTCTTGAACTGAAATAGTGAACAGCGTATTAATTATAATATGGGATTTCAAATCAAAAGGAACTCATATTCTGAATACTTTTCCGCAGTGAAAAACTGCAGTTATCATTATCAAATGGGAAAATATACATGTTTTAATGAATGAGGTTTTAATATCTGTGCTCTTGTGTCATACGTATACTCCATTCCTTCTCATAAAGTTAATTGTAGGCCTTGAAATACTTTCATTCTGATTTTTTTAACTTGAACTCGACCCAATTGACAATAGTGAAATATAGACTGAGTCAAAATAGTTCGTTAACGTTGTTAATGCCTACACATTTTTTTATCAATATTTCTGTGGTTTGGTTTAGTTAGATAAATAATTTCTACAACCTTCATGTAGTTCCGTCAACGCCATGTAGTTATCTTACTTGAGAACTATTCAAAGATTTTTCAATTATACACAGTGGAACGTGCCAAACTTCCATAGCCTAACGACGTTATAGCAGTGAATTGAGTGTAGAAATGTAGCGTGCCCCATTTCCGTTTTCTCTGCGATCTCTTTAAACATGCCATATTGTGCGATATTCGAAGGTTTATATGAGGAAAAGCTGAATTTATCCCTCATTCAATTAGCCTATTTCTACAGTAATGACAATTCCTTGCGGACATTACCTACAGAATGGTAATGTCCGTCAAGAAATTAAATTTTCTTGCAAAAATTTGAAAATCAACACTATTGTGGTAAGAGTCATTGACATTGACAATTGAAGTGATGTCTATGTTAACGATAGACTCAGAGCAAATATCGAGCGATGAGCACATGAGCAGTCCACTGAGATACGTCAACAAGTAACCACCGATTGATAACTCCAAATGTTGAAAGTTAATTACTGATTAATAAATTGTAAGCGCCCACCAAATTAGTACCTACAATTATAAACCAAAACTAATATTATCAAACGAACAATAATATCACATGGCGCAGTCTAATTGGAATATGGAACTAGAGCCACCCAGTTTTAAGGTTACAGAAACCACGCCGCAAATACTTGGCGAAATTGAAGCAAAATTTCGAGATTTATATAAATGCAACTGCATTGGAAGTTAACGAAAAACGTAAATGCATCTTTTACTTCACCAAAAGAGACCAGAAGCCATAGAGATATACAACATTTTCGTAATTAAGGAAAGAGTAATCGAAGTACGAATTATTGGTAGAAAAGTTCGGTACATATTTCCTACCCAAAATAAATAGAAATTATGAAAGACATAAGTTTTTCGAACGAAACCAATCCAGAGAAAACGTTTCATGCGTATGTAAGTTAACTTAAGTCTCTTTCAACAAGCTGTGAGTTTGGAAATCTCAGGAAGTCATCAACAAAAAATATAATTGTTTGTGGTTTCATGGATCACAAATAAACAGAAAAATTACTTAGTGAAACGAAATGCATAGATATATGCAGCAGCAAATGTATCCAAAGACCAAGTGGAGTAAATTACCACGAACCGGTGCAGAAAACCAGAACCCTCATCGTGGCCTCGAAACTTCCGAAAGAAATTGAAAAGTCACTCATACAAAAGGAAAGATTTTAAGCAACCCTAGAATCTACGGATTATTAGTTCATAAACCAGACATCCCTCTTCGTCCAATCGTCAGTGCTTTCGGATTCCCAACTCATCGTCTTGCTAAATATAATAATAATAATAGTTTATTGATCCCAAAAGACACAGTTGTGTATAGGACAGGTCAAAGATACATTAGATTTTCATGATATAACATAATGAGCGAAGTCATCATGAAAGATGATTAAAAAGTAAAATAACTTATTTCCGCTTTATATATTTATTTTCACAACAATTGTTTCGTCATGATAACATGACTTCATCAGGTGAGTATGGTAACTGACTACATTTTTGGGACACAGTTCTTTAAATAGTTGGAAAAAAATGAAAAAATATGGTGCGAAATACAAGAAATTATGGGAATTCCTGGGATTCAAAAAAGGTTGAGTAAGGGAGATTTATTCAGGTCCGTTTGGTCGTTGAGGAGAATCTGTTTTTTATTGTACCTATTTATCTCCATTGCTTCCAGGAAGTTCAATTTTAGGGTCTTATTTTCCACGTGCAAAATTTCGAAATTGTTGTCGAAATCATGTCCAGTCTCCAACAAATGTTTTGCATATGTTGAATTATGAGCTTCGTTTATGTATGCTTTCTGGTGTTCTCCTATCCTAGTCCCAAATGATCTACCCGTTTGACCAACGTATACATATGGGCAAGTACCGCAGTTCAACTTATAGACTCCAGACTTTCTATCCTTAGCGACTCTATCTTTATTGTTTTTTATTAAATTTCCTAGTGAGTTTCTAGTCCTGAATGAAATATGGCAATTATTATTTTTCTTTAGATATCTTGCTATTTGAAAAAATAGCAAGATATCTAAAGAAAAATAATAATTGCCATATTTCATTCAGGACTAGAAACTCACTAGGAAATTTAATAAAAAACAATAAAGATAGAGTCGCTAAGGATAGAAAGTCTGGAGTCTATAAGTTGAACTGCGGTACTTGCCCATATGTATACGTTGGTCAAACGGGTAGATCATTTGGGACTAGGATAGGAGAACACCAGAAAGCATACATAAACGAAGCTCATAATTCAACATATGCAAAACATTTGTTGGAGACTGGACATGATTTCGACAACAATTTCGAAATTTTGCACGTGGAAAATAAGACCCTAAAATTGAACTTCCTGGAAGCAATGGAGATAAATAGGTACAATAAAAAACAGATTCTCCTCAACGACCAAACGGACCTGAATAAATCTCCCTTACTCAACCTTTTTTGAATCCCAGGAATTCCCATAATTTCTTGTATTTCGCACCATATTTTTTCATTTTTTTCCAACTATTTAAAGAACTGTGTCCCAAAAATGTAGTCAGTTACCATACTCACCTGATGAAGTCATGTTATCATGACGAAACAATTGTTGTGAAAATAAATATATAAAGCGGAAATAAGTTATTTTACTTTTTAATCATCAAGATGAATTTCCGACAAGTAAAGACTGAGACAATCAAGTATCATCATGAAAGAATTCCTTAGTACTATAATATGCCTTCTTCAAGAGAAGAGATCTCACACACTTTTTGAAATAACGTATAGGTTTAATTTGTTGGATGGTAAATGGTTCAAAAATCTCAAACTCTGATATGAGGGCGAATTTTCAAATTTTGATGTTCTATGTTTGGGCAATGACCACATTAAGTTGTTCCTTGTTTTATAGTCATGATAACTCATTGTCCTTCAAGAGAAGCAAAGTTTTATAAATATGAATGCATGGAGTCGTTAAAATGTTGAATGCTTGACAAATATGGGCTTGCGGGAACTTAGTGGATCTGCATTAAAAATCATCCTCAAAATACGTTTCTGGATGATTAAAACCCTGCCAGATTCAACAGGATTCCCCCACAAAACAATGTAGAAGCTTAAATGGCAATATACAAGACTATAATATACAGTTATGATCGAATCAAGTGGTAAAGAATCTTTAAATTTACATAGGGCATATATTTATTCAACTCATTACAGACAAAGTCAATATGTTCGGCCCATGATAGGGCGCAATCGACATAGATTGGAAGAAACTAAGTGTGCGCCTTATATTGGAGGGTGTTATTAATAGTCAGAATTCTCTGACCGGCATTTCTCAATCCGAAATAAATACACTATGTTTTATTAACATTCAAGATAAGAGCGTCATCCCTGCACCAACGATCAAAATAGCCCACGACTTGGTCACATGTCCCAGAGAGCTCCTCAGGGCTCTGCGCTGCCAAAGCAAATGAGGTATCATCAACGAAAATAATAATGAACAACATTTTCATCATAGAAATCATATGATCACGCAGATCATTTATAAATAGCAGAAATAGCAATGGCCCCAACACGGATCCCTAAGGAACTCCCAGGGTTACATTATATTCTTCAGACCAGCACTCCTGCACTCTCACCCTGAAGGATCTATCTGAGAGGTAACTGCTGATCCATTCCAGGAATATACCTCTGAACCCTAGATTGTAGAGTTTACTCAAAATAAAATTGAAATTCAAACAGTCAAAAGCCCAAGATAGATCGAAAAACAGACCTGCTACGAAGAGACCTCCATCAAGGCACTTGTATGCATAATCTATGAAGCAAACAGCAGCTGATTGGGTAGATCTACCTTGTCTAAAACCATGCTGACAATTCGTTAGAAGTTTGAACTTATTCAGGTAATCCATAACCCGACCAAATACAATTCTTCCATTGTTTAAGAAACTACACTGAGTATAGAAATAGGTCTGTAGTTAACAAGGTTACTGGGATCGCTCCTCCTGAAAACCGGTATGGCCGTGGATATCTTGAGCGCCGAGGGATATTTCCCTGAAGAAATAGAAAGGTTTAATAAGAATGAAATATGAGGAGCTATATCATCGGCGATATTTTTCAGGATTTTGGAAGATATGCAATCAATTCCGGTGCTCTTTTTGTTTTTTAGTTCTCTTATAGCAGTAATCACCTAGCCCTCAGAAACAGGATGGAAGAAAAAATTACAATCATACATCTTAGATATAGTACAACATCGAGAAGTCGCATCACCGTAATAACTTCGAAGTGAATTCTCGTTGACAGACGAAAAGTACTCCCCGGAAGCTAACACAATCCTTTTCGGTTCAGTGCAAACTTTATTATTATTTATGCTGATCATCATGCCCCGATTATCAGAAGAGGATGCACCGAGTTGGTCCTTAACGATTCCCCACACAGTTTCATTTTTATTTGTATTATTAGTTATTTAGGAGATTTTCCATGTATTGGAATTCGGTTTTTTTCAGGAAATTTTTATAAGAAAGTTTTGCTGACCTGTAGGCCAAATTAGCGATTGGTGTTTTCGAATTCATTTTCAGCCAGTAAAGATTTTTCAAATTTTGACCCGCCTTCTTTATATCAACTGTGACCCAGGTGCGCATGCCACGATCGTATGTAAGACGCCTCAATGGGCAGCATTGAACAAGTGATTCATGGATAATGGACATGAATTTATCGAAAGAATCATCTATATCAGAAAAGAAATAAATTTCTTCGAAGGTCAGGTGCGATATCAGTAAAGAGAAATTCGCGAGATTACGCTCGTGTAAAACGCGGACAGTCTTCTGCTCTGGTTTATTACTAACATGGAATTGCCCTCCCAGACGACATTCTAAACAAACAGCTTTGTGATCGCTGATATGTGGTTCGAAAACTATAGTTCTGAACTTTTTTAAGTTTTTACTTATTATAATATAATCTAATTTCGATATCCCCCTAATTGGTTCCACAAATGAAACCTTGAGATCACAAAACACTACATGCGGTCAAATTCGGAATACACATAGTTTGAATAAATAATATGTATATATAAATAAGTAAATAAATAGTTTAATTATCCTTAACGTTGTGATAAACGAAGAAATCGTTACATTGGTGTCAGGTGTGCGGTTCGACATCGCTCGAATTGAATAAATAAATTCTATTGATTCGAATTTATGCCAGTGACTACAAGACTTCAGAACGCAATGGAGACGCAGGCGATAATGGAATTCTTGAGTAAACTCAATGAGAAAATGGATAAAATTGAAGAAAATTCTCAGAAGGTCAATGAGAAAATGGATAAAATGGAAAATAAGGCAGACGAAAATTCACGGAAAATGGAAGAAAACTCTCAGAAGATCAATGAGAAAATGGAAGAAAATTCCCAGAAAATCAATGAGAAAATGGAAGAAAATTCTCAGAAAGTAATGGAAACCATCAAGAAATGAAGAAAGGAATGGACGAAGTACGTGAGAAATTCGATAGTAATGATGAAAAATTTGACGAAGTAAATGAAAAATTCGATAAAGTTGACGAAAAATTTTACCAAGTTTATGAAAAAGTTGACGAAAAATTTGACCAAGTTTATGAAGAAGTTGACGGAAAATTCAACCAAGTTGACGAAAAATTTGAAGAAATCACAGAAATAATGGAACAGCATTCTAAGTTGATAGAGTCCCTGAAAAGAATGAGAATCGGAAAAGATTATTCGGCAACATCACACTATGACATCATGAAAACGGAAAATAGCAGTGAATGTGCAAAAATGAAGATCAAGCCTCCAACATTCGATGGAAAAGTGCCCTGGTCGAAATATCAGAAGCAGTTTGAAGCTGCTGCGCTGGCAAACAGTTGGAGCCATAACGAAAAAGCCACAGCATTGATAATAGCTCTAAGAGGAGAGGCACTCAACATTCTGCAAACGATTCCGGAAAGCCAACAAGCATGTTATGAAGTTCTTACATCGAAACTTCAGATGAGATATGGGGATGCTCATCTACAAGTTTATCATGCCCAAATCAAGAACCGGGTGCAGAGAACAGGAGAAAATCTCCAGGAGTTTGAAGCAGATGTGGCTAGATTAGTCAGGCTGGCTTACATAACTGATCCAGACAGCTTCCTTGAACAGCTATCAATCCAAACCTTTGTGGATGGAATCAAGGACAGTGAGACTTGCACGCCCTAAAACCATAGATGATGCTCAGGCTTTAGAATTCGAGGCAGCGAAGCTGGCGTCGCGTAGAGGACAATTTCGTGTGAGACAAGATCAAGAAATAGACAAATCTGTTGAGGAAATCATTAGGGAAGAAATCAACAGATTTCGTACGAGGAAAGACTGGTACTGTAATGAAAGTGGGCATATTGAAAGCAGAAAAAGAGCCACAGCAGGGAAACTGAAAAGGGTCGGTGATAAGGGGCATAAACCGACTCAAGCTAAAAACGCCTCGAACAAGATCAAGGAAGATGCAGATGTTTTATCAAGAAGACCATGCCCCGAGAATAACAGCCATTGCTCACGTGTGGAAGACAAGGCCGATGTGAGACGGACCACAGTAATTGAAGATGACTGGCTAACCCAAGAGATACAACGAGCACAAGAAGAAGATCCAGACTTGAAAGTAATCCTGAGTTGGAAGAAGAGTGGTAGACGACCTACTTGGGAAGAAGTATCCAGATTGGGTCAAAATGTTAAGTCGTATTGGGCACAATGGGAAACGTTGAAGATCGATAAAGGTCTTCTGAAGCGTTGTTGGGAGAATGACGATGGATCTGGACAGAGGCTCCAGTTGATTGTGCCGAAAAGTCGAGTGACAGACGTTTTGACCAGATTACGTAATGGAACTTCAGGTGGACATTTTGGGATTACTAAGACGCTAGAGAAAGTCAGGCCGCGGTTTTATTGGATAAAATGCAAGAAAGATGTTAAGGACTGGTGTAGAAAATGTGAAGCTTGTGCATCTGCTAACGGCCTTATGGCAAAGGAAAGGCTCCAATGAAGCAATATAACGTCGGATCTCCCATGGAACGAGTAGCCATCGACATCGCGGGCCCCTTTCCAGAAACAGATAACGGAAGCAAGTACATTTTGGTAGCGATGGACTATTTTACCAAATGGGTGGAAGCGTACGGTATTCCTAATCAAGAGGCAGGTACGGTTACTGATAAGTTGGTCAAAGAATTCTTCTGCATATTTGGAATTTTTGCCCTATGACATATACCCCGTTTTCGAAGCATAAGCGAGATACAGGGTGTTTAATGGCGGGAAACCTACAAAATTGGAAATTTTTTATTACGATTGCCAAATTGGATAGCATTATTCCAATGTACTAAATTTTCTGTTGAAAACTTTCGAGGTTGAACTCACCTTCATTCTGAACACTGGTGTGAAAACAAAATGAGAAAATATCTAGTGGTTTTTATTTTATAGCCTTCCAAAGATTCCGCTCGTAGTACTTGAATAATTTTTATTCGAGAAACTGGTGGCCCTGCGGAGGCCAAAATTGTGCTGATTGGCCCCCAGAATGACCTGGATAAGAATATGAATTCTTCAGAAAACTTTGATGGGATTCGAACTCGCTCCACTTACGGATAATAGGGTGGCGAATAAATTTAATTTATTCTTATTATAATGACGCCCGTTACCAAGCAACGGTAGTTTGTCGAATTTGAACCTATTTTCCGAATGCGGAGAAAGTTCGATTCCCACCAAAGTTTTTTAGGAAATATTTTTTTTCTTGATAAATTCATATTTCTATCCAGGTCAATCTGGAGATATGTTAGCATAATTTTGGCATCCGCAGGGCCACCAGTTTCTTAAATAAAAATTATTTAAGTACTCCGAGCGAAACCTTTGGAAGGCTATAATATAAAAACCAATGGATATTTTTTCATTATGTTTTCACATCAGTGTTCAGAATGAAGGAGAGTTCAACTTCGAAAGATTTCAACAATTTAGGGTGATATTTTTTTCACTGTAGACATGTAAAAAAAAAGTTGAGTTTGAATTTTGGAAAAAATTTTTACGGAAAATTTTAGAAAATTGAGTACATTGAAAAAATGCTATCCAATTTGGCAATCGAAAACAACAAATTCCAACTTTGTAGGTTTTCCGCAATTTTAAAATTTTTTTCCCGAATTCTACACAACAATTGAATTGACCACCAAAAAATACTAAGATGCGACCAAAAACCGTTATTTCAAAGGACACGCATAACTCACCACAGTTATCAGAATATTGCTCAAAGTTGACATCAAGTCAGAATAACCTTTATTTCAAGGGTCTATCCCTATTTATATAAGATACAGAGTGTTTTATTCATTTTGTCAATATCTTCAATTACCCATAAGATTCGTACCACCCCATATATTTTCATGATACTTGGTACGTTTATTCTCTCCTACAACTACTTCATAAAGACATAGTAAATGAATATTTTTTCAGGTCCGACCTAGGAAAGAATGATAAATAAGATTCAACCAAAAAAAACAGTCTCCAGTCAAACCAGAATATTCAGACAACATACCAAAATTTTGAAAAAACATTGTCATTCGGTATTCAATAATTTTTCCGATTTAAATGAATCTTCTACCTCTTATTTTATGGGTCAGAAACTTGAAATACAACGAACGATAATGTATTCCGATAAATCTGTGATAATTTCTAGTAATTTCATCACTAAAAACGATAACATTTATTTAGTAGATATCTAAATTATATACATATGAACAATAAAATTAGCAAATGCACGTCTTGAAAAACAAACATCATTTCAAAAATCTTAATGCTACAACTACTTCTGAAAGCCTTCAAAATACGGAAAAAAACAGTTCTACAAAAATTGGCCGGATTGGCTATCATTTAGCATTTCTGTGCTCGTTTGGATATAAAGGTTGTTACCTGTTTGATTTTGAAATTAGTTGATAATATTTACAATAAGAGTTAAATAAAAAACTATATTGCTATCTCATTCATATTTGTTGATTGATACGCAGTAAATGCTGAATCAAAATGCCCCATAAGTTTGAAAATAATGAATATGCCGACATGCTGTTTGTCTACGGATTTTGTGATGGTAATGGAAAAGCTGCTTGAAGAGAGTATGAACGTCGGTTTCCTGAACGACGGTTCCAAATAATAAAACTTTTTCTGATGTATTCAGTTACCTCAAAGAACATGGTAAATTTTCGACGGCACACGAAAACGAACATAGTGATAGAAGAAACATCGGTTTGGAGTCAGAAATTCTGAACATGGCGCCGAACGATCCGAAAATCAGCAGGAGAAGAATAAGTCATATCACGAATATTCCTCAATCAACTGTATGGCGAAGATTAAAAAAAAATAATCTTCATCCATATCACCTACGAAAAGTCCAGAAGTTAGAGTTAGGCGATGAAATCGCTCGACTAGTTTTTATTAGGTGGATATTGCGAAATCGAAGAATATTATACAGATGTTTATTTAGCGATGAAGCACAATGCAACAGAGATGGTATCAATAATTATGAAAATTCGCATGTCTGGGCCGAACTAAATCCTTTTGTTACGAGACAAGCCCAATCACAATACAGGTTCTCATTCAATGTTTGGTGTGATGTTTAGGATAATGGATTGATTGGTCCGTAGATGTTACCACCCTCTTCAACTAGTGAAGTTAATTTTAATAATAATAATAATAATAATAATATTCCTTTATTTCAGATAAGATTACCAAATGACAATCTGAAATGAAATAGTGTACTACGATCAAACTAATCAGCTTAATTTAGTATTGAAAAAATCTCCTAACTCATACGGTTCAAGATTTACAATCAATGATTTAATTTTATTTTTAAAAATTTTTGGACTAATATTCTGAAGACTATTAGGTAATTGGGTGAAAATTCTTATACAGCTATATTCAGGATGTTTCTCACTCAATGTTAACCTGTGTTTTGGAAAGTTTCAATTATGTGTTCTTGTATTATAGCTATTACTAGTTCTAAATTCGATGAATTTATCTTTGTTCTTATGAAGAAATACAGAACATTCGGAAATGAACCATACACTGTGAATACATTTCTACACGTATCCCTAAACCTCAGATTATAAATTGTTCGAAGAATCCTTTTGTAGCAGAAACAGTTCTTTCAAATTTTGATTAGTTCCTCGGAAAATCATACCATATCTGAGCCTAGATTCGCATGATACAACATTTTCAATGATTTTTCCCTCGAATACTTCTTAGAAATCCTGATGGCAAGGTTAATTTGTGTCAATTTTTGACCTAAATATTCCATATGCGCTCTGAAGTATAGAAAAGAGTCTATGAAGATCCCCAGGAATTGTGTATTATTTGTTACAAAAATTTCCTCATTTCCCAATTTCATGCTTGTTGGTTTGCTTTTATTATTTCTGTTGGTGCTAAAAATCAGGAGGTTTTTTTTTCGACATTCAATTTCAGTTAATTATTTTTTAACCATTCTTGTGTCCTATTGAAGAAATTTGTGCCCGCTATGACTAAGGCATCTTTTCCTTTTGTTCCCACCAGTAAGTTGGTGTCATCTGCATAGCCTATTAATGACTCTTCCTCTTCTTCCTCCACAATGTCCTCTGGGTCGTTGGGGAAAACAAGAAACAGGAAGGGTCCAAGACGGGTGTGAATGTAGCAACGGTTTTTGGGAACTGTCTATAATCGTATCCGAGTAAAAACAGCCGCAACAATTAGGTGCTTGTTGGAAAATATCTTATGGCGCGAGTTGAATGAGCTTCAATCAAGATAATAATTTGTCACCCCTAAACAAGCCCCCCAACCACCCCTAAAGTGAAAAATATCGTTATCCCAATTTGTGACCCCTTAGTAACCCCCTTAATCACCCCCTAAAATGGAAAAGATCGTTATACCTAACACGACCGTTGCTGGCGATTTTTTTATGGAAATCGTTTATTTCGAACCCTATGAACTCGTTTCATATAGTGAAATAATTTGTGACCCCTTAATAATCCCCTTAAGTTTAAAATATCGCTGTCACTAAAACGACCGTTGCTGGCGATTTTCTGATGGAAATCGTTCATTTCGAACCCTATGAACGCGTTTCATATGGTGAAATAATTTGTGACCACTTAATAACCCCCTCAATCACCAACTCAAACGCACCCTAAAGTTGAAAATATCGCTGTCACTAAAACGACCGTTGCTGGCGATTTATGATAGAAATCGTTCATTTCGAACCCTATGAACACGTTCCATATAGTAAAATAATTTGTGACCCCTTAATAACCCTCTCAAATACCCCCTAAAGTTGAAAATATCGCTGTCACTAAAACGACCATTGCTGACGATTTTTTGATGGAAATCGTACATTTCGAACCCTTTGAACACGTTCCATATAGTGAAATAATTTGTGACCCCTCAATAACCCCCTCAAACACCCCCTAATGTTGAAAATATCGCTATCACTAAAACGACCGTTGCTGGAAGTTTTTTGATGAAAATCGTTCATTTTGAGCCCTATGAACACGTTCCATATAGTGAAATAATTTGTGACCCCTTAACAACCCACTTAGTCACCCACTAAAGCGGAAAATATCGTTATACCTAAAACGACCGTTGCTGGGGATTTTTGATGGAAATCGTTAATTTCGAACCCTATGAACACGTTCCATATAGTGAAATAATTTGTGACCCCATAACAACCCGCTGGATTAACCCCAAAGTTGAAAATATAGCTGTCACTAAAACGACCGTTGCTGGCGATTTTTTGATGAAAATCTCTTGGGCTTTCAACCGTGATGGTCCTCTTTGATCAATATAGATGAATTTTCTCTTTTGGAAGTTAACCATGACTACATACCCAATGGTTCCGACTTGCCACGGTCCCAAAAATAATGGGAAGGATAAATATACAACGATATTTTCCTTTTTAGGGGGTGATTGAGGGGGTTATTAAGGGGTCACAAATTATTTCACTATATGGAACGTGTTCAAAGGTTTGAAATAAACGATTTCCATCAAAAAATCGCCAACAACGGTCGTTTTAGTGACAGCGATATTTTCAACTTTAGGGTGCGTTTGAGTTGGTTACTAAGGGGTCACAAATTATTTCACTGTGTGGAACGTGTTCGTAGGGTTCGAAATTAACGATTCTCATCAAAAAATTGCCAGCAACGGTCGTTTTAGGTATAACGATATTTTCCATTTTAGAGGGTGATTAAGGGGGTTATTAAGGAGTCACAAATTATTTCACTTTATGGAACGGGTTCGAAATAAAAGATTTCCATCAAAAAATCGCCAGCAATGGTCGTTTTAGGTATAACGATATTTTTCATTTTAGGGGGTGATTGAGGTGGTTATTAAGGGGTCAAAATTATTTAAATATATGGAACGTGTTCATAGGGCTCGAAATAAACGATTGAAAATATCGCTGTCACTAAAACGACCGTTGCTGGAGATTTTTTCATGAGAATCGTTCATTTCAAGCCCTATGAACACGTTCCATATAGTGAAATAATTTGTCACCCCTCAACAACCCCCTTAATCACCCTCTACAATGAAAAATATCGTTATACCTAAAACGACCGTTGCTGGCGATTTTTTGATGGAAATCGTTTATTTCGAACCCTGTGAACACGTTCCATACAGTGAAATAATTTGTGACCCCTTAATAACCCCCTAAAGTTGATATATCGCTTTCACTAAAACGAGCGTTTCTGGCGATTTTTTGATGGAGATGGTTTATTTCGAACCCTATGAGCACGTTAATAATCCCCTTTAACGCCCCCTTAAGTTGAAAATATCGCTGTCACTAAAACGACCATTGCTGACGATTTTTTGATGGAAATCGTACATTTCGAACCCTTTGAACACGTTCCATATAGTGAAATAATTTGTGACCTCTTAATAACCCCCTCAAACACCCCCTAATGTTGAAAATATCGCTGTCACTAAAACGACCGTTGCTGGAGGTTTTTTGATGAAAATCGTTCATTTTGAGCCCTATGAACACGTTCCATATAGTGAAATAATTTGTGACCCCTTAACAACCCCCTTAGTCACACACTAAAGCGGAAAATATCGTTATACCTAAAACGACCGTTGCTGGGGATTTTTGATGGAAATCGTTAATTTCGAACCCTATGAACACGTTCCATATAGTGAAATAATTTGTGACCCCATAACAACCCGCTGGATCAACCCCAAAATTGAAAATAAAGCTGTCACTAAAACGACCGTTGCTGGCGATTTTTTCATGAAAATCGTTTATTTCGAGTCTGTTGAACACGTTACATGAAGTGAAATAACTATGTGGCCCCTTAAAAACCCCATCAATTGCCCCTGAAGTGGAAAGGTGGAAAACTCCTGTAGGCGGATATTTTTTGACGTGAATTGTTTATCATATAGTGAAGTAATTTTCGTCAACTCGAAATAATCTCGAACTCGCTGGAACGTTTGTTTCTGGCAATAATTTCATGTTAATTTCACGCGTGTGATTTTCACACGTTTTACATTGCACAGTTGAAATAAGGATATTTATAGGCAATAATGAAATAGGTGTCAGTTCAACTTGAAGGATCAACCAAATATTGATAAAAATATATTTGAATCTTCTGGTAAACAACATGCTCAAAATCACAGATAAAAAGTTGAAAACATTCGTTAGATGATCTGAAAAAACAACAAAACTTCGAGAAACTTCAAAAAGGAGATCATCCCATTATGTTTATCATCAAATCACATTTTCATATAATTATCCCAAAAATATCACGGCCAAATTTTATCAATGACTTTCTAGATTTTGGCGATATTTTCATCTCATGGTGATTACTGCAGGAAAATAATTCAATCAATGTGTCGTTTGCATTTCGTTATTTGAACTGAAATACGCTTTTGCCAACTTTTGTGGACGACTAAATGAATTATAGTTTTGGAGTCTATTGACAGTTCTTGAAATAATTTTCGCAGAGTTGTCAGATATCTAGGAAACGGGTACAATCGCTGTGAAAGTTCCTCGGACAATTTTCACAACTGTGGTCTGAAGCTTTATTTGGATGTCCACAGATAACACAAAAATTATTTTGGCAAATATCTGAACTCATCAACAATTTATATCTCAAGGCACATCTTTAATCATCCATATCACCTGGTTTCAGCATATCTATTCCATTCATCATAGCCCATGTGAAATACACTATGTACACCCCGCAATTATATCCATCCCTCTGTTTGATATGAAGTTTTTCTTCGATATGGAATTTAGAGTGGATCACAGTGTTTTTGAATTTATTGTACTGGCATATGAATTTTTCAAATGCTTCCCAGAACTCTTGGGCTTTCAACCGTGATGGTCCTCTTTGATCAATATAGATGAATTTTCTCTTTTGGAAGTTAACCATGACTACATACCCAATGGTTCCGACTTGCCACGGTCCCAAAAATAATGGGAAGGCTAAATATACAACGATATTTTCCATTTTAGGGTGTGATTGAGGGGGTTATTAAGGGGTCACAAATTATTTCACTATATGGAACGTGTTCAAAGGTTTGAAATAAACGATTTCCATCAAAAAATCGCCAACAACGGTCGTTTTAGTGACAGCGATATTTTCAACTTTAGGGTGCGTTTGAGTTGGTGATTGAGGGGGTTATTAAGGGGTCACAAATTATTTCACTATATGGAACGTGTTCAAAGGTTTGAAATAAACGATTTCCATCAAAAAATCGCCAACAACGGTCGTTTTAGTGACAGCGATATTTTCAACTTTAGGGTGCGTTTGAGTTGGTTATTAAGGGGTCACAAATTATTTCACTGTATGGAACGTGTTCATAGGGTTCGAAATAAACGATTTTCATCAAAAAATCGCCAGCAACGGTCGTTTTAGTGACAGCGATATTTTCAACTTAAGGGGACGTTAGAGGGGGTTCTTAAGGGGTCACAAATTATTTCACTGTATGGAACGTGTTCATAGGGTTCGAAATGAACGATTTCCATCAAAAAATCGCCAGCAACGGTCGTTTTAGGTATAACGATATTTTCCATTTTAGAGGGTGGTTAAGGGGGTTATTAAGGAGTCACAAATTATTTCACTTTATGGAACGTGTTCAAAGGGTTCGAAATAAAAAATTTCCATAAAAAAATCGCCAGCAATGGTCGTTTTAGGTATAACGATATTTTCCATTTTAGGGGGTGATTGAGGTGGTTATTGAGGGGTCAAAATGATTTAAATATATGGAACGTGTTCATAGGGCTCGAAATAAACGATTTCCATCAAAAAATGGCCAGCAGCAGTCGTTTGAGTGACAGCGATGTTAATTTCAACTTTGGGGCGTTTGAGGGGGTTATTAAGGGGTCACAAATTATTTCACTATATGGAACGTGTTCATAGGGTTCGAAATAAACGATTTCCATCCAAAAATCACCAGCAACAGTCGTTATAGTCATAACGATATTTTCCACTTGAGGGTGTGTTTAAGGGGTCACGAATTATTTCACTATATGGAACGTGTTCATAGGGCTCGAAATAAACGATTTCCATAAAAAAATCGCCAGCAACGGTCGTTTTAGTGACAGCGATATTTTCAACTTTGGGGGCGTTTGAGGGGGTTATTAAGGGGTCACAAACTATTTCACTATATGGAACGTGTTCATAGGGTTCGAAATAAACGGTTTCCATCAAAAAATCGCCAGCAACGGTGGTTTTAGTCATAAGTATATTTTCCACTTCAGGGGGTTGTTTAAGGAGGTTATTAAGTGGTCACAAATTATTTCATTTTGAGCAATTTTTGTGAAACACCTCTGTGTTCCACAGGATTTCTTATAGCAAAAAGGTTTTTTTTATGAAAATGTGTTTAACAGGACTCATTTTATTGTTTGTTTTTGATTTAGATATTTGTTAAATACTTCAAATACGGCCCTCTGCAGACCTCAACATTTCGAGTTCGTGACACAAAAAATTCAAATTGGTAAAATTAATAAATACCAAATAAAATTGATTTTTTTTTGAAATTTTGGTTACTGTGTCGCTGAATTTTCAGGTTTGACTAGATTTATTGGGTACTTAAATCGCATGCGCAAGTACGAGAAATATCTTGCTCCTTTCAGTTTTTTCTCCTTTTTTCAAATATCTTATCAAGGAATTTTGATATACAGAGTGTTTTTTTGGGTTGAATCTTATTCTATATTATCAATTTTCTCTAGGCCCGGCCTGAAAAAAAAAATTCAGTTACTATGTCTGTATACAGTAGTTGTTGGGGAGAATAAACGTACCAAAGTTCATGAAAATATATGGGGTGGTTCGAATGTTATGGGTAATTGAAGAAATGGACGAAATCGATAAAACACTCTGTATATTGAATATCAAGGGAGATAGACCCTTAAAATAGACGTTATTCTGACTCACCTCAGTGTCCTCGATCTACCCTTAGCTTCCGCCCATTTACCAATGAATCATCTTGTATACTGATAACAATTTCCATTTATTTTTGTTACGTAAAACTAAAGCATTGTATGGAAACCAAACACCCAGCATGAGACTACCCAACAACGGCAGGCTTCGTTTTTCGCTCCGTAGAGCTTTTTCTGAGAATGAAGAAGGAATTCCCAGGTGATGTATCAGTGGTATCACGACGTACCCATAGGAAGTGCCACCGCATCGTTTTATCTCTTTAACTGCATGTTGATATGATAAATAGAACCCGTTCTTTGTAAATTAACCAGTCTTGATGATATATTTCTTGTACACACATATCTCCCACTTGATTATTTCCCGCATTAATAAACGTAGTTTGTAAAAACACGTTTAAGCTCTCTAAAACATAATTCGCGCATGATCTATGGGAATAGCATGCTATCGTTTGGTCGAAATGTCTGTAATTTTCGAATTTTGAGCCGAAAATGGTCACAAACGACAGGGTAGGACTCGCTGACGACGAATCTGGTGTCCAAATCGATTCAGTCCGGCCGTCCGTATGCGCGATTACGGGCGTGCGGAGAATCCTATCGACGTGAAACTTTCAGGGTAGGTTGCATTTTAAAATGCAACGGACGAGTTCGTTGATGGGCGATATCGGCCAAGAGGTTTCATAGTTGGAGCCCTTTGAAATTTTGAGGTTGTTTCTGCGATAACTCTTGAACTATTGGATTACATCAAGGCAGTTAGTCGGAGTACAACAACACGCAGCTTTTTGAAAAATTTTGTTGAGATTGTACTATCAGTTAATTAAAAGAAAAATTTCAGAATTTCTTCGAAAATTTTTTTCTTTTCGAAAACTGTTTATCATATTTGATTTGCTCAGGCCGTCAGCTTCATATTTCACAGAAGTGATGCAAATTTCAGTTCGATCCGATTATGATTTTCGGAGATATTCGGAAAAAATCTGTCAAATTTCGTGGTTTTTTCTCGATATCTTTTTTTCGGAATAACTCAAAAATTGCTGATTCAATCATGATGAAACTTGACAGGAAGTTTGAAAATGTTGATGGACAACTTCATGCGAAATTTCATGATGATCATGTGGTAGAACAATTTTAAAAAAAAATCGAATTTTTTTTCACATATTCAATATTCTGTGAACCTCCGAACAGTCGTTTTTCGATTGAGTACTGGATTTCGAAACGATATAATTTTTTTTTATTTTTTAGGTTTTTTCTGCGTTTTCACTCCCAATATCTGAAATAGAACTATTGAAAATTGAATAATTTGTTACCCATTCACGAATAGGGCCTTCTTAATCAAAATCCAAACTCACTCTGCATTTCTAGCTTTTTGCGCGCATGTTCTAGAGGAACAGCGTGCTATCGTTTTGTCCAAATGTCTGTAATTTTGGATGATTGAGCCGAAAATGGTCTCAATCGACTATGTTGGACTCACTGATGACGAATCCGGTGTCAAAATCGATTCTGTCCGGCAGGCCGTAGACACGGTAACTGTCGACAGAAGCAAGCTAGCAACTTTAAACTTGCAGGATAGGTTGCCCATCAAAATGCCGCGGTTACGTTCGTTAATGGGCCAAATCGGTCGAATAGTTTCGGAGTTATAGGCACTTGAAGTTTTGAAGTTATTTATTTTTTATTTCAGAAACTACTTGAGCGAGTGGATCCAAACTTGGCAGTTAGGTGGAGAATAACGACTTTGAGCCAAATTTCGTCAGGATCATATTGTCAGTAAATTTAAAAAAAATTGTTTTCGAAATTTTTTTCCAAAAAATTTTGTTTTCCGGAAACCATTCATCATACCCAAAAAAAAATTCCACCCACACTTTGAGCTTTATTTTCACAGCAGTGTTCCAAATTTCAGTTCGATACGATCATAAGTTTTGGAGATATCGGGAAAAAAATATATCAAATTTCGAGGTTTTCTTCTCGATATCGTTGATTTTTTCGGTATAACTCGAGAAATACTGATTCAGTCCTGATAAAACTTCACAGCTAGTTTTGAGATGCTGAAAGACAACTTTTTGCGAAATTTCGTGATAATCGTGTCATTAGAACAATTTGAAAAAAAAAAATTGTATGATCATCCTCATTAAATTCTGTAAGAAACTTCGAACTGTTATTTTTCGATGAAGTACTGGATTTCAATTCGATCTGATCTGTATTTTTGGAAATATTGGAAAAATAAAATTTTGATTGGGTATATCTACGGAATCATTGGGTGGATTTTACCCATTCACGAATTCGGCCTTTGTAATTAAGGTCCAAACCTTCTCTACAAATATCGAGTTTCTACTTAGAAACTCGATATTTGTAGAGTAGGTTTGGGGCTTAATTACGAAGGTCGAATTCGTGAATGGGTGAAATCCGCCCAATGATTCAGTAGATATACCCATTCAAAATTTTATTTTTCCAATATTTCCAAAAATACAGATTTGATCGAATTGAAATCCAGTAATTTATCAGTGAAAAATTTCAAAAAGCCCTGCCGTGAAGGCAGCAGCTTTTGCATGCATCTACATTGAACATGCGCGCAAAAGTTGCAGCCTTCACGGCAGTGCTTTTTGAAATTTTTTGTTAATTAGATTGATTGCAATAAGCTTAATTCATTTCCATTCAGTGGATTTCATAATATAGACTTGACAAACCGACCTTAGCGCTATCATTGTTTAAAGAGAGAAATAAAACAATTTTTGAAAATTCCAGGACCGCGTTTTGGACTTAAAATTTTAGTGGGTAGAAGTAGAAAAGTGTGGACACCTGATTTATACTATGCATCTTGATTAGGAGGTATAAATTGGAAATGCATATATTTCTCATCAAAATGATATGCTTTGTTTGAAGAAATACTGGAAACTATGTTACAATCAAAAGTGTTCCTTACGTTATTCAGAATCAGTGATGCCAGATGTGAAAGATGAAATTATGGTGCAGCGATGCCAGAATTATGGTACAAATTTCAGAACTTTACTTTCACTTCGAATAAGTTCGAATTCACAATGTTGAAATAATGTATTTGAAACTTTTTGTCATATTCCACGAATTTCAGCCCAAAAAGTGGTCGAAAATGGAAGAAAAACAGATATTTTAAATTTTGAGTACCACAACTTATATTTAAGGTATATCATATCTGCTCGGTTGGTAGATAACCAAGCAAAGGGTATATCATTCTATTATTGAGTCTTTACAAAAGTCATTGTGAGGATGTCATAAAACCGAGATCTTCAATGAAACAGAGGATGTCATAAAAAGCGCCCAAAACCAATAATGATTATTTTGATGGGAGAAGTGAACATTTTTCGGCTTCCAATCTGGACCTGTGGAAAAAAAGGTTCACTGTGCAATAAAATTGTCTTCATTCAACAAAATAATCCTTTGAAATGTACTGCAGTTTTGCCGTATTCTTAATGTTCTCGTATCTACCATTATATTATATAGATAATTGAGGGAAATGGATTTTAAACAGAGAAGTTTCTGAGTAAAATACTGAATCGACCATAATTATGGTACAATTACGTACACTTATTGACTGCTTGTGATTTGAGGTCAAAATTATGGTACAATTCCATAATTATGGTACATCTGGCATTCCTGTTCAGAATTGATACTATTGCAAAGAAGATAGATAAAATATCCCGAACAAACCTCCGCCATATAGCTGAGAAACCATTCTGGAGCACTCTCCACTTTGCAAACATAGTCACACTCAGTTTGTGCATCACAGGTAGGCGTAAGTCCTACTAATTTATTCCCATTGCATAATCTTTCCAACTTAAGATTTATTATTTCGCCGTACATAGCTTTTTTGCGAAATGCATACAGTGCTGTTTGAAAATCCAATGTCGATTTAATTGGAAATTCTCTGCCATTTTCCATGTAAGACACTTTGACGTCATCGCCGGGAGAACCCGAATTCTTCAGCTGTGAAAATAATTTTTGCATACAAGTTGTTGGGAATACCCTAGGATAGTAGAACTCACTATGTAAGACTTGAAAGGTTCCCAACTCAGAGTAGTAGAAGGTAAATCATAGACCCCTACGATGTTAGATCGTTCTGCTTTTTTGGGTCCATTTTTCCATTGTAAATTGAAAATAATTTCGAGATCCTTCTTTATCGAAGACATTTCATTAATCTTTGAATGCTTTTAGAAACTACACAACCTGTGTCACAGTTTAATAACAGATTTATCCGGCCAGTAAAAAGTGAAAACAACCTATGATATGACAAGTGACAAGACAACAAAGGTAGACTTTCATCAGAGACAACTCTCTCTGCTTTCTGCTTTCATCACAGACCAACTGATCTGTGCTTTAATCTTCAATTTTTTTCTCATTCATTCTTTCACTCCTTTAAGTATGGGAACTTCTGCGAAGATGCCAGCGCCCTAACGGTTAAATTTGGAACCTGCCCAAGCTAGTAGTTTTATGTAAACAAACCTTAGAACGAATATTTATTATGCAGAGCTTGAATATTTAAAGAAATTATTATAATTTTGTGTAAGATTTCTTGAGAAGGAACTTCTCGTTTGGATCACGATATAAAATCGTACTTTGAATCGTTCCTGGAGGATAATTTCGGGGATATTTTAGTGTATGTTGCTTGGGGGATCAAAATGAACCAATACCTAAGTTTACTTGAATTTCTGGAAAAAAAGTCACCTCAATGAGTAATTTAAGGACTCTTATTTATGTGAAGAAGTGATGAATGCAGGCTTTATTATGTGGTAAATCTAGAATCAGTCCAAATGATATGACTTGTTCTTCGTTTACAAACGAGTGAATCAATAAAATGAAAACAGATTTACTGCTTTAGTTCTTTTGCATCGTATTTCTAAAGAAAAGAAAACAGATAGACATATAATTGATTTTATTTTCATATTACAGCAGCTCAAGAAACACACAAAATGAAAAATGTCACAGCTGGTTCAACCTACCTATATATAGAAATGAAAAGTATTAATGTATTTATATGAATAACTTCAGCTATTATCAACTCTAACAGTTTATCTAGTTTTTGTCAGGTTTTCACCAGATCACTCTTTTTAGAATATGATTTTGTGTAGTATGTGAATTAGGTAGCTGCAGAAGTGCAGCTCTTATTTTCATTTACACCTGAAAACATCATGACATGAAGTTGTTTCGAAATGAATACATTGTAGGTAATTCACCTATAAAAATAAACATCTTCAGAGAAATGCAGTGAACATACTTTCATGTATTTCGTGACCTGTTTTCCAATCTTCAATTTCTAAAGCTAGCTTTTCTTCTATCATTGTGTTCCCTGCCAAATGCTTTACTTTCATTTGGCTTTGGAAAAAATTAAAATTAGAGGCACTAGATGATCCTTTCTTCTTTGACCATGAATAACATTGAGGTCAGGCACTCAACAATAGTAATTTCGGGAGGATGCCATTTCGAATTAATACAATCGAAAATTTTAATCGGAAAGAAAGGAATCGATTGATGAATATTACAAACACTTTCGGTATACCAAAATTTCAACTCGGAGAACAACTCGAAAATGAACTCCAAAAGTAAGCAAATTACGTTATATTATAACAGGCACGTCGAAAAGCTACTAGCTTGGAAGTGTTCGAATTTCTATCGCCAGAGGGCGTATCACTTAGCAATAGTTGCGAATTCAGACAAGCTTTACATTTATTGGGAACTTCTGCGAAGATGCCAGCGCCCTAACGGATAAATTTGGAACCTGTCCAAGCTAGTAGCATTGTATAAAGACAACAGTTGTCTTTATACAATGCTAGTAGTTTTATATATTTGTATTCTGTGTTTTATATGAACAAACCGTAGAAATGTGGTGAAGAACGAATATTTATCAAACAGGGCTACAATATTTAAAGAAATTATTATAATTTTGTGCGACATTTTTTGAGAAGGGACTTTTCTTTTGGATGACGTTATAAAATCGTGCTTCAAATCGTTTCACGAAAACACAGTGGATACTTATTAATGTTTTTGATGTATTTTACTGTTTGAAATTGTTTTTATGGGCACTTCAACAATGATTGAAGGTAGGATATTATATTGTACCCAATTTTTTTTTTTAATATTCATGATTAGTTCTGTTTTAGGTATCAAATGGATATATGGTCACTTGAATGTCTGAAATCAATTACTCTGAGCTTCAGCGGAATTGAATTATGCTGTGAATATACTTCATACTACATACTCAAAAACTATTAGTAATTTATATGTACAAAATATAAGTTACAAAAACAAAAAAAAATGAAGCATATACATATAATATGGTGTGTTTTATTCACAAATTGATGTTTGAAAGGATGTAGGTATTTTATGAATACTGAACAAAGAAAGCATTTTAAATACCTAATTTGAACTGTATTCTTGATGATCAGAAGTTGCATGTATAGTTAAATTGAACTCAAATGAAAATTTTGTAGGTACTCAGTTCATCAGAAATCCACTTCAACTAAATTATAATTAGTCTCAGTTTGTACTCATTTGCAGGAGAATTTTAATTTTGTTCAAATTGGGGTTTTCTCAAAAATGAATACATTTTTTTCGGTTAAAATATAGTTA
The DNA here is from genome assembly GCA_958510865.1 of Myrrha octodecimguttata. NCBI lineage: Eukaryota > Metazoa > Arthropoda > Insecta > Coleoptera > Coccinellidae > Myrrha > Myrrha octodecimguttata. The sequence continues at coordinate 16,323,323 of OY294056.1, forward strand.
ATTAATAGTATACAGGGAATAAGTGTTGGAGAAAATTTATAAGAGCACTGCAACAAAATAATATTGTTGATAATATAAATATATACAAATAATTGATTTTTGGTGGATTGAACTGAAAACTTCGGTGGATTAAACTGAAAACTAATGATTTTCCACCTTCCCTACGCTCACAAAAATTAATTTTTCATATACAAACGCAAATTTCTCCGAAATAGTTTTTAAATGTTTCACCATCAAATGAGGGTACATACTAACATTGTATAAATACACAATGGTATTAGCATATTTGTTCATGAATTTAGATCCCATAAAGGGTGAAGTAACTTGATTTTGGGATTATTTTAATATCTACCTCGTTCTCGCTTTTTCTACTTTTCCGAACCCAAGAAAATCCTATATATACAGCGCCGAAAATGTGAAAAACTAAAAGGGTAGTTAATCATAAATCAAAAAAAGTTTGTTCTAGATCAACTATTCCATCCGGGAAGAAAGTTTTTTTGAATAAAATTTGAAATTTTTAATTGAGAAGGAATAAAATACTTTTTAACTGTGGGAAGTAAATAGCTTTGCTCTATGGATTAATATACACGGTTGTTGAAATAGAGAAAAAAAATTGCTGTGCATATAATTTCTATATATTAGTAAATCCGCATGCGGATTTGAATCCAGCTGCCTCGACCCATCTGTATTCTGTGGCCTCGACCCATCCGATGTATTTCACTCGAAAACGAAGCTATGCGGGGCCTACGTGATTACGGAGCTATGCGAAAGTTCAACTTCTGCGAAGATGCCAGCGCCCTAACGGTTAAATTTGGAACCTGTCCAAGCTAGTAGTTTTATGTAAACAAACCTTAGAAATGTGGTGGAGAACGAATATTTATTAAGCAGAGCTTGAATATTTGAAGAAATTATTACAATTTTGTGTAAGATTTCTTAAGAAGGAACTTTTCCTTTGGATCACGATATAAAATCGTACTTTAAATCGTTCCTGGAGGATAATTTCGGTGTTATTTTAGTGTATGTTGCTTAGATCAAAATGAACCAATATCTAAGTTTACTTGAATTTCTGGAAAAATAGGCACCTCAATAAGTAATTTGAGGACTCTTATTAATGTGAAGAAGTGCTGAATGCAGGCAATATTATGTGGTAAATCTAGAATCAGTCCAAATGATATGACTTGTTCTCTTTGTTTACAAACGAGTGAATCAATAAAATGAAAACAGATTTTCTGCTTTAGTTCTTTTGCATCGTATTTCTGAAGAAAAGGAAACAGATAGACATATAATTGATTTTATTTTCATATTACAGCAGCTCAAGATACACATACAAAATGAAAAACGTCACATCCTACTTCAACCTACCTATAACGAAATGAAAAATATCAATGTATTTATATGAATAACTTCAACTATTATAAACTATAACAGTATATCTAGTTTTCATTAGGTTTTCAACCAGATCACTCTTTTTGAATATGATTTTGTGTAGTATGTGAATTAGGTAGCTGCAGAAGTGCCTCGGTAGTTTCTCTGCAGCATTTTTCATCAAAATTCTCTAATTTTCATTTACACCCGAAAACATCATGACATGAAGTTGTTTCGAAATAAATACAACTGTAATTTACCTTTATAAAAATAAACATCTTTAGAAAAATGCAGTGAAAATACTTTCAAGTATTTCGTGAACTGTTTTTCAATCTTCAATTTGTAAATCTAGGCCTTTCTTCTATCATTGAGTTCCCTGCCAAATGCTGTTTCCAAATTAACTTTACTTTCATTTGGCTTTGGAAAAAATGAAAACTTGGGGCAGTACATGATTCTTCCTTCTTAAGCCATGAATAACTTTGAGTTGAGGCACACTACAATAGTCATTTCGGGAGGATGCCTTTTCGAATTAATACAATCGAAAATTTTAATCGGAAAGAAAAGAATCGATTGATGAATATCACAAACACTTTCGGTATAACAAAATTTCAACTCAGAGAACAACACAAAAGCTCGAAAATGAACTCCAAAAATAAGCAGAATACGTTAGAATAACAGGCACGTCGAAAAACTACTAGCTTGGAAGTGTTCGAACTTCTATCGCCAGAGGGCGTATCGCTTAGCAGTAGTTGCGAATATCATTTCCCCCCTTTTTTGTGGTCATTTGGCATTTTATATTCGAAAGTTATTTTAGATTTCAGAATAATAATTGAAACATTCAAAATTATAGTAAAAAAGGTGTTTTCGTGAATAAACCTTGCCCAAGCACACCGTGGATACCACGTTGCCAAACTGTCGCATCGCCGCGAGAGCTCGTAGACGAAATGAATTCGGATGAGTTCGAAAATAGCGCCCCTGTCCTAGGATAGTTCTGAATTTTGGAACCAAAACAAACCTAATACCTAATGTTGCCGGTTTCACGTTTCAGTTTATACTTTGTCTTTGTACATTTGAGTGTGCTTTTCCTTTCGGCATATTACCAAGCAATCTTGATCATCCCAACACTCCAATACATCTATCTGTTCACTAGGTGACTAGTTTGAATGAGAGAAAAAACGGATCGAACATGTTTTCATTCGATATGTTCAAAACAAGTCTCATCAGAATTCATGATGAAGAAGAATGGTTACACATCAAGAGAGCATTTCCTATAATGAATGATGATTTCGCTTTAGACTCTGAAATAAACCAAAACAAAGACGAGTTTGAAAAATGTGTAAATGTTGTTAGAACCTTCAAAATAACGACCTTTGTGTATAAGTATTTTGTTTCTCAATTAGAAAAATACATAGGGTTGAAAGTTGTACCTGAGTTCTATGCCAAACTGAATGATGCTGAAACTAATAGGTTTTTTGAAGCAGTTGCTTTCATTTATGAACACTACTTGAAAGCCGTCCAAATGACGAATGACATCTATACAATGGTGAGGAGAAATAGTAAAACATTTATAAGTATTCAAGATGATCCTGAGGATATGGTCAGATTGAAATTAGGGGGTTCCTTGTTTCGTCATTACAAACCAATATACGAAGTAGTTATAACTTCATTCTATAAATATGATCTCATGATGGAAGATAACACAAGAACCTCCCCATTCACGTGTCCTGTATGTCTTGTAGAAGATTGTAAAAATTGTACAAGTTTATTGATGGACAGTAACAGGTGAGTAAATGTGATAAATCTCATGAATTCAAATTTGCATACTACTGCCTGTGTGTCATTTTTTCATCTGATTTCCTAACTTGGGCAAACTGATTGATACAAATATAATTCTGTCCATTCTTGCATCGGTAAACACCATAAAATCTGAAAAAATTCTAGAAAAGCACTAATGTGAGTTCATGAGCTTTTACACGCTTGTTCAAATTTGTAGCTAAAGCAGAATCCTATCCATATATTGACCCCACCAAACGCAGGTTTAATTCCAGATAGAATAAATTTGGCCCTCACAAAATTCTGCATCAAACTCAAGCATTCATTTTCCAATTAAGTAGTTGATATCAATTCAATTTGATCTATGTCTTTGGAAATACAGAAGACTTGTGCCTACGTGAACACAAAAAGTTTGATGATGAAGACCCAATTTGCGAATTGGTAGGTTGGCATCAACGGATTTTTCAAACTGTCTTATTATTATTATTATTGTATCTGAGTGAGAACAGCCACTACAATTAAGTGTTTTTGGGAATATATCTTATCGTGTGAGTTAAATGAATATATATCATGATAATAATTTGTCACTCTTGAAACCCCCCCCCCAAACTACCTCCAGAACTCAAAAAATTCTCACAACACTTTTTACATGTCCCTTTCTGGGATTTTTTATGCAAACAGATTTTTTAGTCTTTTTGAGCACTTTCCATGCAGTGAAATAAAAAATAAAATAAAAACCCCCTCAAATACCCGCTAAATTGGAAAATCTCGTTATCAGTAAAACGTCCGTTGCATGTGATTTTTTGATGCTAATGGTTCACTCCAAGCCTGATGAACACGTTTCATACAGTGAAATAATTTGTGACCCCTTAACAATCCCTTTGATTACTCTCTAAATTGGAGAATCTCAGAAATACTAAAACATCTGTTGCTGGAGATTTTTTTATGCCAATTGTTTATTTTGAGGCTCATGAACACTCTCCATATAGTGCGATAATACTAAATACAGACAGAATCGGTTTTGACACCGAATACTTCATCAGTTAAACCAACGAAGTCGTTTGGGACCATTTTCGGAAAAAATTCGAAAATTACAATTGAAATAATGAAAAAATGCGACATTTCAATTATTTCTGTGTACTCTGCCTAGATTGGCTATCTCCGCCGCCTTCGGGTTCGGTTTGGAAGTAGAATTTCTTATGCCGATGAATATATATGACAACGTTGGACTGTTGTTTCCTTCGACTTTTCAGAAAACAACAAACCCATTTTAGAGTATGGCGGATTAAATGTGACACTTTTGAAACAAAAACGATATGCCCTCTCCAGTTTTTGGCGAAGCGGTCATCTCCATTGAACATGCGAGCAAAAACTGCTGCCTTCCTTCACGGCAGTGCTTTTCTAGTTTTTTTTCGATTAAGGACTGGATTTCCGCAGCACTTCGGATATTTTGTATTATTGCTATTGAATGATAAAAAAACCTAGAAAAGCACTGCCGTGAAGGCAGCAGCTTTTACGCGCATGTTGAAATTCGTTGCAAAAGCGGTCATCTCCATTGAACATGCGCACATGCTTCTGTCTCCACGGCAGTGCTTTCCTAGGCTTTTTCGTCATTCAATAGCAATAATACAAAATGTCCGAAGTGCTGCGGAAAACTTCGAGAAACTTAATAAATCAGAAGAATTAAGCCAATTAAAACTTCACGAACCTTAGAAATGTTAAGGTTACAAGAATGTTCTGTACCTGCATTTCACCAGAAAAATATTGTAAAATGATCTAGAATCTGTCGATATTGTTCAGATAGAATGGAACCCTGCGTTTATTTTTGTGAGATTTGATTTAAAACAAGTTTCAACATCCTTCGTAAAGTAAGTCAGAAAGATTCTGCAGTCATACTATTTGAAATCAATGGACCAGAATTGAATCGAAAGACATAGGATTATCATGTTGCTGCTATAGAATTATGTTAATCATGACCAAACCTGCTCGACAATTCTATTTCCAATGATATTAAATATATTTTATAAAACAGCATTCACCTTTGTGGTAAACCGGCATAATTTTCCAGCTAACATCACCTTTCCAAATAACCTGGCACCATTGAATAATGTTCCCATTCGAAAAATAGTGGTCCCAGACAACTTGTCTATGGGCCAGTTCGTTGAATACTGAAAAGGCCAATCACTTAAATATGGATGAGTATCAGGCAACCATTTCATTATAAACATGAACATTCAGATTAAAATGAAAATACCAATTTTACTAGGTTCCTACCCTCCAAGAATGTTGGATGCTGTTTTTCCTTCGTCAAAATTTTTTTTAGAAATTCACTGAATTTATTCGTAGAACCGCGTGAGATATTTTTATGTGAAATCCAGCTTGCCGGGAAAATGCGAAATATTTTCATTTTCTTTTGTCTTTCTACCGTTAAAGGGTGCATAGATATACTTCTGATCATCCCAAAAAAAGAATATTACCCAATGGAAAGAATTGGTGATCTCCTTGTCATATGGTCCTCCTCAAATTCTGTATGAACATTTAAGCTATCATTTTTTCAATCTTATACTAGATTTCCATTCAATCCGTTTTGTATTTTTGAAAATATTTTGAGAATAAACATTTGAATGGGTATATCAGTATATGTAATATCAACTCATCACGAATTCAGGATTCCTAACTAAGACCAAAGATTCGCTACAACTATCGAGTTTCTAAGTAGTTTCTTCCGGAAACGATTATGTTAACGGCAGGCCTAACCACCGATCGTCATCACAATATTCATCGAAAGAATGTACTTAGAGACTTGATAATTGTTAAGCATTCTTTGATTTCTTTGTGTTTAATTATCATGGCCAGAATCGTAAATTTCTGAGTTCACCTAATGATTCCTTAGATGAACCCATTTAAAATTCAATTTTCCCAATATATCTAAAAATAGAGATTGAATCGAATTGAAATCAAACACTTGATCGAAAACTTAAATCTTAAATAACCAAGCAATATTTCGTGGGAACTATATGATTAGAAGGTCGCAAAATATACCACTCAATACGAAATAGGTATTACCTACAGAATTGTAAAAATGGTTTGTTTATTAGAACTGATCTATTTTGAAATCTCACTGTGTTAAATAGGTGCCAATAATCAAATGCAACCAAGAAATGCCAAAGAATCTAAAAAAGTAAATTGAAAACTATACGAGGGATAATTGAAATAAGGATGTTTAATGTCAACTTTTTAGTATTTTTTGGTGGTCAATTCAATTGTTGTGTAGAATTCTGGAAAAATATTTTCAAATAGGCGGAAAACCTACCTAAGTTGGAATTTTTTGTTTTCGATTGGCAAATTGGATAGCATGTTTTCAATGTAATCAATTTTATAAGAAACTCAACCTTTTTTTTACATGTCTACAGTGAAAAAAAATTTCACCCAAAATTGTTGAAATCTTTCGAGGTTGAACTCATCTTCTTTCTGAACACTGGGGTGAAAACATAATGAAAAAATATCCATTGGTTTTCATTTTATAGCCTTCCAAAGACTCCGCTCGGAGTACCTAAATAATTTTTATTCAAGAAACTGGTGGCCCTGCGGATGCCAAAATTATGCTAACATGCCTCCAGAATGACCTGGATATAAATATGAATTTATCAAGAACAAAAATATTTTCTAAAAAACTTTGGTGGGAACCGAACTCTCTCCTCATTCGGAAAATAGGGTCAAATTCGATGAACTACCGTTGGTTGGTAACGGACGTCATTATAATCAGAATAAATCCAATTTATACGCGAACCTATTGTCCGTAAGTAGACTGAGTTCGAATCCCATGAAAGTTTTTTTGAAAAATTTATTTTTTTTTGATAAATTCATATTTCTATCCAGGTCATTCTGGGAGCCCATAAGCACAATTTAGGCCTTCGTAGGGCCACCAGTTTCTTGAAATAAAATTAATTGAGTACTCCGAGCGGAATGTTTGGATGGCTATAAGATGAAAACCAATGGATATTTTTTCATTCTGTTTTCATACCAGTGTTCAGAATGAATGTTAGTTCAACCTCGAAAGATTTCAACAATTTTTGGTGCATCTTTTTTCACTGTAGACAAGTAAAAAAAATTGTTTGAATTTTGGAGAAATTTGTTCACAGAAAATCTTAGAGAATTGAGCACATTGGAGAAAATTCTATCCAATTTGGCAATCGAGAACAAAAAATTTCAACTTTGTAGGTTTTTCGCAATTTTGAAATAATTTTTCCAAAATTCTACACAATTGAATTGACCACCAAAAAATACTAAGATGTGACCAAAAACCGTTATTCCAAAGGTCACGCATAACTCACCACAGTTATCAGTATATTGGTCTAAGTTGTCAATAAACACCCTGTATCTCTCTTATGCTTCGAGAACGGGTTATTTATTATTTTTTTAATTTTGGCCTCCGTAGGGCCACCAGTTTCTCGAATAAAAATTATTCAAGTACTCCGAGCGGAATCTTTGGAAGGCTATAAAATAAAAACCAATGAATATTTTCTCATTCTGTTTTCACACCAGTGTTCAGAATGAAGGTGAGATCAACCTCGAATGTTTTCAACAGAAAATTGAGTACATTGGAATAATGCTATCCAATTTGGCAATCGAAATAAAAAAATTCCAATTTTGTAGGTTTTCCGCCATTAAACACCCTGTATCTCGCTTATGCTTCGAAAACGGGGTATATGTGATAGGGCAAAAATGACTTTCCCAATGTCATCTATACGGCTATATATGTTTGACCAGTTTATGGTGAAACACCCTGTATACATTTGTAGACCTTTTGTGTTTAACGAAATTTTTCAGAATTGAATTAAGGTCGAATTTTTTTCGATATATTTTTTATATTTTCAGTTGAATGTGATTTTTTTAGGGGTAAATTGTATTTATTCTGATGACACGTTCATCACAAAATTTCGCAAAAAGTTGTGCATTATCAGTTTTCAACCAGTTACGAAATTTCTTCATGATTAAATCATAATTTATTGACTTTTTCTGGAAATAACAATGATACCGAGAAAAAAACACAAAGTTCTACATATTTTTTCCTAATATCTGCCAAAATTTCCACCGGATCAAACCGAAATTTGGTTCACTGTTGTGAAATATAACGTTCAAATGTGCGGAACTTATCTCACATATGATGAATTCTTTCCGAAAAAAACAAAATGTCCGAAAAAAAGTTCAAAATGTTTTTAAATAAACAAAACGTTCGACCCCAACGAAATTCTGGCATAAGTTGCGCGTATCCACAGTTAAAGTAAATACAAAGTTTCAATCTGATCGCTCTAGTAGTTTTTGAGATATTAAGGAAATGATCTGAAAACTTCAAAATAATTTGGCCAATTCGGCCCACTAACGAACTTAACTGCAGCATTCTGATGCGTAACTTAACCTGAAAGTGTTAAGTCGCTAGCTTATTCCGTCCGACACCTATCGTGACATAATCGATTTTGACATCGTATTCGTCATCAGTGAGTCCAACCTAGTCGTTTGAGGACATTTTCGGGAGAAAATTCGAAAGTTACAGACATTTCGACAAAACGATAGCTCGCTGTTCCCCTAGAACATGCGCGCAAAAATAAGAATCTGCACTGAAAAATAGACCTTTCATAAAAAAAATTAAGTTGCCCTTGAAAAAACCTCGAAGTCAAGGTGAAGGTTGAAAAAATATTTGTTCACTTTCTGCCTTCCTAACAATTTTTATTTGAAATTTTTTTTTCTAGAGTACATCGTTTTTGAGATTATTTACTGTCTGAAGTAGGGCTGGGACTTTTTCGCTTTTTTGTATTCGAATATTCATTCAAAAATTTATTCGATTATTCGAATAATTCATTCAAACACATGAATTATTCAATGAATACTTTTTATTCATGAATATTCAATGAATACTTTTTATTCATGACTATTCAATGAATACTTTTTATTCATGAATACTCAATGAATACTTTTTATTCATGAATATTCAATGAATACTTTTTATTCATGAATACTCAATGAATACTTTTTATTCAATGAATACTTTTTATTCATGAATATTCAATGAATACTTTTTATTCATGAATACTCAATGAATACTTTTTATTCAATGAATACTTTTTATTCATGAATACTCAATGGATACTTTTTATTCAATGAATACTTGACTTTTCAATGAAAACTTGACTTTTCAATGAATACTTGACTATTCAATGAACAGTTGACTATTCAATGAATAGTTGACTATTCAGGGAATAGTTTACCATTCAGTGAATAGTTTTAATTCATGTATAGAATAATATTCACTGAATAGATCAATATGCAGCGAATAGTTGGATGTTCATTTATCCATGAATATTCGTTACTATTCCTAAATATTTATTTATTCAGGACTGCTGATTAGTGGTTAGTTGAGTAATCCATCATTCGTAAAATTACGATTGAAAGTTTGAAAGATTATTTAACTGACTATTCAGGAATAATTAAAACAACTTCATGTGATTCACTACGAACAAATTCTTCGATATTGCGGATGTCGATAATGAGGGTAAATAATTTTTATTTATTGGGAATTTACGTTGTACAGACATTTTATTTGTTATTCAGTCGAATAGACTCGAAATCGGGGGAACGTTCAAGGGATTCAGCGCTATTCACTATTTTTCCTCCTACAAAATTTCTGATTTGTTGATATGGAAAAAACTTTTTTTTGTTTGCAGTAGGTATAAAAATAAAAACAAACAGCTGCAATAACAACAGCAAACATTTAAAACAAAACAAATTCACTCAAAGTAACTGTTCAAAATGATTACCTCAAACTCCAATTTATTTACGCGAGTGTATCAATATCAACAGTTGGTTCGTCGAGGCTTAAAATACAACATAAAAAGAAACAGCCACCGAATATCAAAAAGAAATTCAACGTCGAATCAATAAAAGATGAAACAACCAAGAACTTATATGAGAGAAGACTTACAGAGAAGATCAGAGATAACCCCATCGAACATACAGATGATGTCGAAGAAATCTGGGATAAAATCAGGGGAAATATAAGTAAATCGGCTGAGGAGGCTCTGGGCTATAGAGAAGTAAACACTAACTCGAAACCTTCTCTTAAGCATTGGTATACACCTGAACTGAAATCACTGGCAGTAGAGAAACGGCAGGCTTATCTCCGATACAGAAATAACCGGTCGGAGGAAGAACACATTCGATACAAGGAAATAAGAAATAGGGTAAACGCGAACATAAGACAAATGAAAAACGAATATTGGAGAAGATTTACGGTGGATATGGAACACGACATGTATGGGGCACAGAAGAAGGTGTGGAATATGATTAGAGGTAGGAAAAAGGATATCAACGAGTATACACAATCCCGAATAATCTCAGAGCATGAATGGGAAGAACACTTCAAAACACTATATACCAGTGAAGATCAACCACAAGAGAATGATTACCTGCTCGACAATGCATCTGATCAACAAGAAAACTACAATCATATAATAAGTCCCCAAATGGTGAAGGAAGCGATAGAAAATTTGAAAACGAGAAAAGCCCCAGGTCCGGACAACATTCCCAACGAATTAATTAAATATGGAGGAGATGCATTACACGAAGAACTTACAAAACTGTTCAACAGAATACTTGTGGAGAAGAAGATACCTGGAGACTGGAAGAAGAGCATAACTGTACCTATATTTAAAAAAGGCGATAAGAAAAATACAGAAAACTATAGAGGAATATCACTATTGAATTCTACAATGAAACTATTCACCAAAATCACCGAGGGTATAATATCTGGATATTGTAGCATGTCAGAAGAACAGCAAGGTTTCCGTAAGAACAGATCGACAGTAGATGCCATATTCATCATTAGGCAGATAGTGGAAAAGTCTATTGAATATGCCAAACCAGCATATATGTGCTTCATAGACCTTACCAAAGCCTTCGATAGAGTGAGACTGAATGATGTCCTGCGAATAATGAAAAATAAAGGTATCCCAAACAACATAATACATGTAATTAAAGAGCTAAACTACAAAACAACAACACAAATATCAGTAAATGGTAAACTTACCAGATGTGTGCCAATAGCGACAGGGATAAGACAGGGAGACTCTCTGAGTCCGATATTATTCAACTTGGTAATAGATCAAATAATAGAATACGTCAAAAAAGCAGCACCAGGATACAGAGTAAATATGGGGGAGATCAAGATAATATGCTATGCTGATGATGCCGTTATAATATCCGAAAATGAAGACGATCTACAAAGACTCTTGCACGCATTTTATACCATAAGTGGGCAATTCAACATGAAAATTTCCACTGAAAAATCTAAGACCATCGTAATAAGCAAAGAGCCCTTAAGATGCAAGCTAGTAGTAGAAAATAAACCAATAGAACAGGTCATGATCGTTAATTACCTGGGAATCGAGATATCCGCAAATCAAGACAGAACACGAGAAGTGAGAAGCCAAGTAAACAAGGCAAATAGAATCTCAGGAAGCTTATCGGATGTGATTTGGAATAACAAATACATGAGCAAAGACTCGAAAATAAGAGTATACAAGACCTGTATTCGACCGATCATGACGTATGCCATTGAGACGAGAGCTGACCATAGTAAAACGAAGTCAATTCTTAGAACTGCAGAAATGAGAGTACTCAGGAGAATATCGGGATATACATTGAGAGATCGTATTCGTAATTCAACAATACGCAACGAACACGGAGTGAGCGATATAGTGAGATGGGGACGAAAGCGTAGAAGAGCTTGGAACGAGCACGTGGGAAGAATGGCACCGAACAGGATAGCGAGAATTGCACGGGATGGAATCCCGGAAACCAGGAGACCAATAGGTAGACCACCTAAAAGATGGCGTGAATCCTGGATCTCAACATCTAACGAGATGAATGATTGAGTTGGAGAAAACAGGCTATGAGCCTACAAAAAAGATGAAGAAGAGAAGAAGAAGGTTCGTCGAGATTGCTGAAAAATGTTTATCATTGAGCAAATTGTTACAAGTATTTTCAAATCTCTCTTAGCTCATTTACAGTTGTCACTCCAGAAGCATATTAAAGTTTTCAGATTACTCCAAAGAAAATAGTCCATGGCGTAGGCGAGCTCCGTTCAAGTTACATTCCTAGTTTCATAAATTTCATGAATATTTGACAGATCTATTTAACGGACAGATAATAGTGAACACAGTTATCAGTTACATAAATGATAAAACTATTTGGGTATGGAAGATCCAACAATTGAATCGTAAAACTAACCCATGGGTATACAAAAGAAGTACTCCATTTAACGAACAGGTAATACTGAACACAGTTATGAGTTTCGCCTATTTCGTTATTCCTGGAAAGTTGGGGGTGCCCTGGTTTTACCAAGAAATGGTCGTATTCTCATAATCAAAGTTTCGTTTGGAAAAACCAACAAATGTTCCGTAAATCTACCCCTACCCCATGGGTATATTAAAGTAGTAATACCTTTGTTGGGACCTGGTACTCAATTCGTTATATATAGCGGTATTATAGATCCTAATTCTTAATATTAGTTCTGTAAAGCTCTCAATATTTCAGTTTGTTCTGAATTTTGAAGCAGTTGTGGTGTCAAAGTGATAGATCCAAAATTAAAATGTCGAAGAGAAGTAATATTTGGAAATATTTTCTGAAAAATGAAGATCAGGTTCAGTGTAAACTATGCCCTTACAATACGAAGTTCAAAGGACCTACAAGCAATCTATGGAACCATTTCAAGAACAAGCATGGAACAAATCTATCTAGGTATGTGGATATCAAATTGTAAAATCAAATTTGTGTAGATTTGTAACATTGTATTTAATTTCTACCCATTTTTTTTTATTTTATTAGTTCAGCGTTACTACAATCTTCAAGTAAAGAAAATGGTGACTTGGAGAGTTTGGAAACAGCTTCAATTGCAGCATCTTCTATTTCGGGAACATCAGCTGGACAAACTAGAATTGATGATGTTTTCATGCCTAGAAGAATTTCCCAGGAAAGACAAGAAATAATTTCGCGGTTGATAGCCAAAATGGTATGCATAGATACTTTGCCTATTTCCTTTGTTGAAAATAAGGGCTTTAAAGATTTACTGTCCTAAATAGCTCCAAATTATGTTATTCCATCTAAAAAAAACAATTTTGGTAAAAAAGTAAATTAATTGTGAAGTTGAATGCTGTAAAATATGTTGCTTTAACTACTGATTGTTGGAGTTCGAATCCAACGAATCCTACATAACCGTTACATGTCATTACATAGATAATAATTGGCAACAAAATTCAGTCAATTTGACAACGGAAGTAATGGAACAATCACATACCAGTGTCAATTTAAGAAATAAGTTGAGAGAAATTATCGAGGATTGGAGATTGTCAGAAAAATGTGTGGCAATTGTTCACGATAATGCAGCAACTATTATTGCTGCTACTAGAGATCTTCCATATTTTGCTGTTTACTGTTTTGCTCACACAATACAATTGGTATTGAACAAAGGATTGGATGATCAAAATATTAAATCATTAATCGAAAATGTAGTGATGTCGTACGGCATTTCAAACATTCAAACAAAGCAACTAATGCTTTGAATATAAAACAAAATCAGCTGAATTTGCCGAATCATAAATTGATCCAATGCGTGAAAACTCGTTGGAATTCTACATTTTATATGTTGCAAAGGTTAATAGAACAACGTGAAACCATTATTGCAGTTTTATCCGATAGATCAACGACAACAAAGTCTCAAGCAGCTCATTTTATAATTTCAGAAGAAGAATGGTCGGACATTGAATGCCTTTTGCAATGCCTGAAACCTTTTGAGGTCGTCACCAATTTATTATCGGTGGAATCGCAACCTACCCTTTCAATGATCATGCCGATAATTCAATCATTATCACAAAACTTTATTGCCAAAAAGAATGATGAAATGGATTCGGAGAATATTAAATTTTTCAAAAATACACTTCGTATTCAATTCCACGAAAGATTCAATAAACTTTGTTTCTCTGATTCAGTGTTCTTAGGAGAGGATGTTACTCCAGTTGATGTGTGTAAATTTTTGGACCCCAGATTCAAAAAAATAGAACGGTTCGTAGGTTCGCAATTTCGAATCAAACAATATTTGAAGAGTGAAGTAGATAAATGTCTAGGAATGGCAATGCAAATGCATACGGAACCGGAAAAAAGAGCTTCGAATGAAAAAACTCTGCAATCGATTAAAAAGACGGCATTAGATTTCATCTTCAAAAACGATTCGCATGAATCATTAAATACCAATGGTAATAATGAAATAGACATTTACGCCTTAGATTATCCAATACCTAACGATTTCAATCCACTAGAATGGTGGAAAAACAATGAGAACAAGTACCCCAAATTGTCGGAACTGGCAAAAAAGTATCTATGCATACCATCAACATCTACTTCATCAGAGCGCGCGTTTTCTAGAGCTGGTAATATAATTACCGCTAAACGTTCATGTCTTAAAGGTTCATCAGTTCAAATGATTTGTTTTATTTCACAAAATCTGTCGAGTATGCCATAAGTAGTTTAAATTTTAAATTATTTTTTTACATATTGAATTGTGTCCAGATGAATTTCGAGTATTATTCATTCATCACGTGTTGATATTATTCATATTTCCAATCTAATATTCAACTTTAATAATTTCTCATTGATGAAATCCCAATTCTATTTTTATTCCTTCAGATGAATAGCAGTATTATTATTAAATGAAATAGAATGTATATAATGTACCCCAATTGAACAAATTGATAGAATGAATAGTTTGAATTCAAATTGTATAAGTGTATTGATTTCATTATAATTTTCAGTAATTTTAACATTATGAGGGTTACTGTAAATAACTTGTGGATTTCGTTATGATTTGTATTCACTGTTTACAATAAAATATAAATAATATATATGTATATATGATTTTTTTTCAATGTTATACCTTTCTTCAGTGTATGGATTAACAATTTTTACCAAAAAATAAATTTTCTCCGACCCATCCCTAGACAACAAATTATTTCCCGAAACTGTTCCACACATATTTTAAGAAATTGCATACATAAAATATATAAAGATTCTTGAAATTATACTTGATTATGATAGATTTGTCATTCAGTATTTAAATATTATTTATATGTACCAATTCGAAAGTTGCAAACTCCAGAATATCGAAGAATTTGTTCGTAGTGAATCACATGAAGTTGTTTTAATTATTCCTGAATAGTCAGTTAAATAGTGAATAGTCAACTGTTCATTGAATAGTCACGTATTCATTGAATAGAAAGTATTCATGAATAAAAAGTATTCATTGAGTATTCATGAATAAAAAGTATTCATTGAGTATTTATGAATAAAAAGTATTCATTGAGTATTCATGAATAAAAAGTATTCATTGAGTATTCATGAATAAAAAGTATTCATTGAGTATTCATGAATAAAAAGTATTCATTGAATAATTATGAATAAAAAGTATTCATTGAGTATTCATGAATAAAAAGTATTCATTGAATATTCATGAATAAAAAGTATTCATTGAGTATTCATGAATGAAAAGTATTCATTGAATATTGCAAATCCAAATTATTCGAATAATTATTCAATGAATATTCGAATATTCAAATCATTCATTCATAATTCCCAGCCCTAGTCTGAAGTTAAATGCAGCACCCTGCATATACAGGGCAGGGCGACTGGTAACGTAAGAGACAAAGGCTCAGTTTTGATGGAGGACCTCATATTGAATTAGTATTGGTAGTTTGAATGTCCCATAATTCCGCATACATGTCCATTCGAAATTTCATCCCTTCCATATCGAGGAAATAAACAAGAAATTTGACACATTTTTCCCAAAATCTAAATATACATATAAGGAAAATAAATATCGGATCAAACTGAACTTTGAAACACTGTTGTGAAATACTGACTACGTTTTTGCCAATTTTGTTGAAATCTGATGAATAGTTCACGGTGAAAAATTTTTCAACAAATATTTTTAAAATTTTAGACTAATTTTCAATAATTCTCTACCCCTGTATACGATCCTCATGAAATTCTGCATTGAGTCATGAGTTGGTATTTTTCAACTTACTACATAGTTAAAATCTGATCGCGCCTGTTCTTGTTGAAATATTAAGGAAATAACCTTCATCTTTCAATATCTCCGAAAATGAATATCAGATCAAACTGAAATTTGAATAACTGTTTTCGAATATTGACTTCAAGGTTTACCCCTATTTTCAATCCGACCGCGTCAATAGTTATCGATAAATTGGAGAAATATGCTCAAAATTTCACATAATTTTTCCTGATATCTTCGAAAACAAACATCAGATCACATTGATGTTTGAAAAACTGTTGTGGAAGATTAAATTTAAGTAACATAATCACATAATCACAAGGACGAATATCCGTCGATAAATCAACAAATATTCCCCCTTGATCAGAGCTAATCACCCAATCAACCAAAACACCTACACCGAAGAAGCGGATCCAAGTAGAATGACTACAGCTGTTTCACAATTGTTATTGATCGTCAGGTCAACTTAACTTGGATAAACCGCAGAGAGTTCTCTCGATACTTGTTACCTTTCAGAAGGATCGCTGCAGTATACAACTTACAGCGCGCCATCTGCCAGGAGCATCTTGCGAGTCTCACCTTCGAGTGCAGAATACTTTGATCGATGTGTGTGACGTTCATCCTTTTGTCGCATCAGGTCGCTGTAACTGCGATATTGCAGCTTTACAAACAACCGATCAACATAGGGAACACTCGGTTCATGTGGATTCCCACAAGACGAAAACGTCCAACATCTAACAAAGATAGGAAATGGTTTCATGGAGAAGAAAGAGCTCCAGTAGTAATAAATAACATAATCACAAGGACGAATATCCGTCGATAAATCAACAAATATTCCCCCTTGATCAGAGCTAATCACCCAATCAACCAAAACACCTACACCGAAGAAGCGGATCCAAGTAGAATGACTACAGCTGTTTCACAATTGTTATTGATCGTCAGGTCAACTTAACTTGGATAAACCGCAGAGAGTTCTCTCGATACTTGTTACCTTTCAGAAGGATCGCTGCAGTATACAACTTACAGCGCGCCATCTGCCAGGAGCATCTTGCGAGTCTCACCTTCGAGTGCAGAATACTTTGATCGATGTGTGTGACGTTCATCCTTTTGTCGCATCAGGTCGCTGTAACTGCGATATTGCAGCTTTACAAACAACCGATCAACATTGGGAACACTCGGTTCATGTGGATTCCCACATTTCCTTCTGAAAGGTAACAAGTATCGAGAGAACTCTCTGCGGTTTATCCAAGTTAAGTTGACCTGACGATCAATAACAATTGTGAAACAGCTGTAGTCATTCTACTTGGATCCGCTTCTTCGGTGTAGGTGTTTTGGTTGATTGGGTGATTAGCTCTGATCAAGGGGGAATATTTGTTGATTTATCGACGGATATTCGTCCTTGTGATTATGTTATTTATTACTACTGGAGCTCTTTCTTCTCCATGAAACCATTTCCTACCTTCCTATTAAATTTAAGGTTTGTGTCGACTTTCATCGAAATTTGGTTCTCGAATTTTAGAAAAAACATTTTTTCAAAATTTTTCTAACGGTTGAAGACCGCAACTTTGCGGTAAGTTGGGAGTTCTCCAAATAATTACGAAGTTTTGATGTGATCGATTCAGAAATTTTCGAGATATTGAGGAAATAACCTCAAAATTTCGTACAACGAACTTTGACATATTTTTTTTCCTTATATCTCCTAAAGTAAATATCTTATCGAATTGAAATTTTAAATATTGTTCTTGAATACTGAGTTTAAGGTCTTCGACTTATGTCGTTAAAATCTGATGAAGATTCCCCGAGAAAAAAGAATTACGCAACAAAACATTTTCGAATAAACATTTTTCAAACACTTTTTTACAACTGGATCCATACGAAATTCTGCAATAGGTTCCGCGTTATTATTCTTTAAATAATTACGAAGTTTCTATTTGATCGCATCTTTACTGTTTGAGATATTGAGGAAATAACGTCAAAATATCAAACAACAAAGAAATTTTACTTTTTTTTTTCCATATATCTCCGAAATTGAATATCGTATCGAATTGAAAACATTGTTCTTCAATACTACTGATTTTGAAGTCTGTGCCAAATTCATCTAAAATCTGATCAACACTTTCCGAGAACTAAAAATGTTTCAACAATAATGTAAAAAATGTTCGAAATGTTTTTTTTAGATTTTCTGACTGCTACATCAGTACGAAATTTTGCACCTAGTTGCTCGTTAATATTCTCAACTGTTACCAAATTTTCATCTGATTGCATCTGTTCTTCTTCAGATATTGCCGAAATAACGTTAAAATCTCAAATATCAACGAAATTTAGCATATTATTTTCCTTATATCTCCAAAAGTAAACATCGGATCGGATTGAGTTTGGAAGGCTATTTTAAAATACTGATTTCAAGGTTTTTGCTGATTTTTGTTGAAATCTATTCGATATTTATGGAGAAAAAAAAAATTTCCAACAAAAATTTGAAAAATTTTGGAATAAATATTTTTTATCTTTCTAACGTTCGGATCCACATGAAATTTTGCACTGAGTTGCGCGTTGGCATTTCAAAACTATATCGAATCATTACTCCGAAGCTATTAGACCAATTTCACCCATTAACGAACTTAACCGAGATATTTGAACTGTTAACCTAATCTGACAATTTCAAATGGTCTTTTCCTTCGAAAGTTAGATCACATACGGACGGACAGAATTGAATTTGAGCCGGATTCCCCTTCAGGGTGTTAAACCCAATCTTTCAAGACAATTTTCAGCTCAAATTTCCAAAATGATAGACGTTGTGACGAAACGACAACGCGCTGTTCCCTAGAACAAGCGCGTTATAAAAAGCAAGAAATTCAATGATATATATTGTCCTTTGTTATTCAGATGTGAAAATAATCGTTTGCGCAGCAAAATTCATCGTCAAATTCAATGATTTTATGTAGTTTTTTTTTGGACGGAACGATTCTAAAGTTTTAGTTAGGTGGATCTGAATTCCCTCCATTTCTTATACTGAATCAATCCTTTATGAAAACATGGCAATTTGATAAACTGAATGAAGAAAATTTCCTAAAAATATCATTGTAAAACTGATTTCAATACTTTTATTTCTAGGAAAATGAGAAGAATGAAAAATCTAAAAATTATTACTGAACAACCACTAACAAATATGATCTTCAACTATATCAATTCTCGCATTCAAGAAATTTGTGATGGAGAACTGAAACGATCCCATATCAAAGCACTGGAAAAGGTATGATGATAGAAAGGAAATAATTTTCAACTATTTGTAAAACTTTTTATAGAAAATTTGTTCGTTGTACCTGCATGAACTCCACCGATACCGTTCGGTATGTACTATGTGCGTTACGTAAATGTTTAAATTTAGTGAAGTCACAGAGTAAGAGTGCATACGAGGTTTGTCCGGAAAATACGTATAAAAAATTCGGGGTGTCCTGTCAAGGCGTTGTGGAGGGGCGGCCTGGTAGTCCTCCCCCCCTCTCTCTATGCAATCCCCTCAATGCTCAGTTCGAGCCGTAGCGCTCTGCGAGTAAGTAGGGTTTATGTTTGCTTGTTGAAAGTAACTCCTTTTTTTACCTACCTTCGGCATTGAGCTCTCCCTGATTGGGCAACAGCGCATCAAGATCAAGTTTCTTGCAAACCTAGGCAAGAAAGGTCGTAAGATTTTTGAGTGTTTGCAACAAGTTTACAGAGACCATTCTCTGAGGGAAAAACCGTCAATAAGTGGCTGAAAAGGTTTCGGGAAGGCCGAGATGATGTGAAAGATGACCAACGCTCAGGACGCCCCTCCACATCGAGTTCTGAGGAAAATGTTGAACGAATTCGTCGTTTTATCCCTAAAGACCTTCGATTGGCAGAATGATAGCTGAGGAACTGTTAATCCCCAAAACAATCGTCCTTGAAATTCTGAGAGAAAAACTTGATATGAAAAAATTGTGCGCGAAAATCGTTCCGAAACTGCTCACACGTCTCTTGTTGTGCGTGAGTTTTTGGCATTAAGCTCAATCACCGTAACAGAACACCCGCCTTATTCACCATAATTAGCTCCTTCCGACTTCTTGCTGTTCCCGAAATGCAAAATGGTGCTCCGGGGGCGGCACTTAGGGGATGTGAAAGCCATCAAGGCTGAAACGATACGGCAAATGAAGCGATCGGATCAGCAGTGGAAACGGAGTTGGTCAAAGTGCATCTTGTCTCAGGGGGAGTACTTTGGGAGACCATATTGAAATATGATAATGATAATGTAGCTTTATTCCTAATAAAGGCATACATGAAGTATTACATTTTAAGACCTTGAAAAAAAATGGTGTCAATAAGACAACAAAAGAAATCATACATGATATTCTAAAAAATTCCTAACTGAATAAGGTTCAATTTCTAATAACAACTTAAAAACTTTTTTCTTTTAGTGCCGTAGATTGGATTCAGTTCTTATGTAAGCTGGAAGTTTGTTAAAATATCTTATGCTGCAATACTCGGCGTTTTTCTCAGTCAGAGTCAATCTATGTTTAGGGTACATCAGTAGTGTTGCTCTTGTGTTATGAGCTCCAGTAGAGAGTTCAGTGAAGTGATTTCTATTCTTGAAAAGAAAAAGCAGGCATTCTTGTGTATGAATGGCAGCAGCTGTTAGAATACCATTTGGTCTGAATATGTTCCTGCATGAGTCCCTCACTCCTAGGCCTAGAATACTTCTTACAGCTCTCTTCTGCAATCTAGCTACATACTCTAGGCCAGATGAACTGCCGTAAAACATTGCACCATACCTAATTCTTGATTCAAAGACGGCTTGATAGATTGACTTCAGTGAATCAGTCTCTAGGTAGTTACTGAGAACATAAAGAGAATAGCATATATTAGTAAGTTCCTTACATAGTTCGGTAATATGGTCGTCCCAGTTCAATGATTGATCAACAATCATTCCTAAAATCTTGACTGAAGAAGAGTAGGGGATGTTCTCTGATTCCAATTTTAGTTCTTGAGGGGTCTCAAAACCAGCATGACTAGTTTTGAAGAGGGTTACCTCAGTTTTGTCGGCATTAACTGAAAGTCCATTATCGTTGACCAACTGTACGATCTCATGATACTTCAAAGCTCTGATTAGAAGATTAGTGTCATCAGCGTAATTTATCATAAATATGTTATGTTTCATGATAATGTTTTCAAGATCAATCATGAAGATCATAAAGAGCAAAGGACCCAGAATGCTGACCTGGGGTACTCCAGAATGAATTTCAGCGGGATCTGATTTAATTTCTCGGGTCTGGTCGGATATAACAACTCTTTGTGTACGATTCAGTAGAAAAGACCTAAACCATTTCAGGGCTGCACCTTTGACTCCATATTTGTAAAGTTTTCTCAGTAACGAATCGTGATCGAGGCTATCGAATGCCTTACTCAAATCAACAAAAAGGCCACTAATCATCTCATAGGATTCAAGTGCATCAATAATAACTTTGATGAAATCATAGGTTGCAGTCTGTGTATAACGACCCTTCATATAACCATGTTGAGAGGTAGCGAATAAATTGTGTCTGTAAAAGAAACCCGTTAACTGTTTGCATACAACCATCTCAAAAATTTTGGAGAAAGTTCACTGTAATTGGTAATTTCATTGACATCACCCTTTTTATGCACAGGTTTTAACACTGCTTCCTTCAAAACATCCAGCAACATTCTTCAAGTAATTATTAATTATGTAAGTGATAGGCTTACATATCTCATCCATACAGTGTTTAGGACAGTGGCAGGAACACCATCAGGACCAGCACTCTTCTAGTTCTTCATTTCTTTACAGATTTGCAAAATATCCAATTCAGTGACCTCATTGAATACAAAGTTTTCTTCAACTTCCGGGACATGAGTGTAATCACCATAAACTGTAGGTTTGTGAGAACTAGTTGTAAAGTGTCCATTGAATTTATTGGCTAGTTCTTTAGGACCATGAAAAAGCTGCGGCAACTTCCTTGGTTCCTTTCCTTTTATATTCCTAACTGTGGCCCAGAGACTTTTAGTTTTGTTGTCAGACTGCAATATCTGATCCTTGTATATTTTGGTTCTCAGAGCATTAAGTAATCAATCATACTCCTTCTTTGTCTTCTTATAGGCCTCCTTAAAAACTGGACTTCTGAGTAATAAAATACCTGAATTATTGTAAAATAAAGTGATTTTTCCAGACAAACCTCGTAGAGTTACGTTACCTCTGTGATGGTTATGCGTAATGGTAGTGCGTTATGCGTAGATCATGATCATAGACATCAGTTGTCTCAAGTAGTATTCTGTTATCTAGGTAGCAATCATTGTCCACTTTCTCATTACGTTCATTTACTTCATTTAAACGATCAGAATTTTGTTCCGTGTCGTCTCTAGCATCTTGAATATGCGTAAAATGATCCATCTCATCTTATATTTCTATTCTGTTGAAATCATAGAACAGATTTGGCTGAAGGACCCAAGGTCGATGGCCATTTGCTATGCAATAAATGTCTGTTATTATTATTATTAGAACAGACTGGCTTACACTTACTACACTCTTGATATTGTTATTGTAGTTCAAGCAGATACAATGAACAAACCAAAATCGAGAAATTCATTTTTCACTGTCAATTCGTTACTCCTGGGCCAGCCAAGATAAAAACAAAGGAGTTCCTTGTCATCAATGACGATCGAAAATGCCGCATAGAATGAACTCACACTTGATTAGAAATGCGGTCGTGTAAATAAAATCTGTTTTTTTTAACATAATAATATTTTTCCGATTTTGAAAATGTACATAATTGATACTTATCTTTCAGTGGATCCAAGAAGTAATTATAAAGTGGTTGGAAAAAATTTACATTTTCCAACCTGGCGATACAGAAGATATGGCTACTCTTTTTTTCTTTCATCAGAAACTGACAAACTACCTACACTGTTCATATGCCAAGCAAAGAATCAATCAATTGTTCAAAATAATCATTGGTAAGAAAATTTTTACAATAAAAAAGAACCTTCCTCCAAGTTCGTACACGATGAGCGAGATTTCGGTAATTTTATGATTTACAATATTTATATCGATATTATCAGATTTACAGCTTCTGGAGGCAAAAATTCCAACAAATGTTGCCTTCACTCAAGACTTGACTTCAAGGTGGTAGCCAAGTCTCATTCTAGTTTCAGTTTCATAATCCGAGTAACTGAGAGTTGAAAATTATCAGTGTTGTCTATATTATAGAATAGAATAGAGGTTATTCAGTTGAAAAATCACAAATGAACCCAAAAAAATACAACAGCTGTGGAGTATTCACTAGGATGGAAACTGTGAACAGCAAAAGAAATCTCACCCTAATGGTTACAAACAACTTAAACAATAATTTTGTTATTTAAACTATCAATGCATCATCTAAAAATAAATTCGCTTCAATGTGGATTCTGTCTCAAAACCGATAACATGATCCTTGATCTCCTTATTTTTGTGTTTAATCGGCAACTACCTCATTACAATATTTATAATATTCTGTGTATCAAATTCCGGTGTCCTTCAATCATCCAACAGTTAAGTGCTTTACGGAATTTAGTTTTATTTTTGATCTTTTTTTATATCTTCCGGTATAATTGAGTGTAATCTCGAAGCTAGATATGAACAACACCTCTGTCCAATCCTTTTTTCTGCATACCGTCTTTCACGGTCATTTTCTCCTTATGTGGTTGAATAGTTCTCTCTTCGTGATCGAAATTTTATTTTGTTGGATATTCATAAGGATTTTGTGTGCATTTGTGTCTTTTATTCAGTACTTCAGATATTTGGTATATTCTTTCGCTGGAGAATGTAACTTTTTTTTCATGCCTAGCATAAAGAATATTTTTTTGTAGAGTATCAGCGTTTTTTTGTGCCGGTCCATAACACTCCCCCATCCTATTATACCATATGTGAGTTGAGGTTCGACTAATGCATCATATATCATTTATAGATTATAGATCCGGAATTTCCGTTTTATTTGAGGCAAATGTTAAGTATTTTGTCTTAATTGTATGCAATGTCAATTTATTCACTCTAAACCATCTCACCAGTTCCTCAAATTCCTGAGATGCTTGTATTTTGAGGCTTTCCCATGTATCACCCTGAAACAAAACCAATATATCATCCGCAAAACCAACAATATTTCCTCTGCAATCCAATTTGAATATACTGCTTACCTAAACAGTATATAATATATATAATATAATGAACAAAAGAGGCCTGAGCACAGTCCCTTGTGATACTCCATGGCTGATGGTATCAAATGCTTTTGCAAGATCTATTGCCAGAGTTGGAATTTTTTGTCAATATTTGCTGTATTTCTTTTAAGGTTTCTGCTCTTATACCATCGTGTTCGGCGGATTTCTTCGATTTCAAAGATTTTATCGTATTTTTTCATCTCATCTGAATCTTTTAGCACTAAGAAGAATGTCTTGTCCATTTTTTTTTGCTCCTTTCTGCGGAGCCATCGGTTGCAATTATTTGATTGGCGTAATTTTCTCCTACCTTACTGAAATATTCATTGAAATGGTCGCATATTTCCTGGTCATTTCCGACCTTCACGTCATCATCAGTTTCAATATAATTTATATGAGTAGCCGCTTTTTCATTATTAGTTATTCCATTCAGGCAGTTCCATAGGGCCTTTAAATCCTTTTTGTTTGTTTTTATGTTTTTTCGAAATATTCTGATGTGGCATTCTTTATGAGTTTGTGCATTCTATTTTTCATTCTGGAGTATTCATTTTTTAGTTTAATATTGTTGGGATCTCCTCTTACCTCATTATATGAATTCTGTTTTTTTATTTCCTCCTTTATTGTTGGTGTTATATATTCCTTTCTGATACACTTACTTTTTTTTACACTTATGGTAGTTGTACTATCTTCTATATATTTTTTCAAGACTCATGAAATTTTCAGTTTTTAAATCAATATCATCATAATTGTACACTTCATCCCATTTTTCATTCATAAGATCATTTCTTAATTTATTATAGTTAACATATTTTTGGGAAATGTTTTTCTTCATTTGATTTCTATTTAGCTTTTTATTGTTGTATAATAACACAGGATAGTGATCCGTAAACAGATTTCGCAAATTGATACGATCCATACTTTCCGCATGCATACATTTCACAAAATAATGGTCCAAACATAAGCGGCCATCTGGACGTGTAATTTTATTTATTTATTTATTTTTCAAATTTTTTTGTTTGTTTTTTTTAATTATTCTTCTATAACTTGCTATATTTGAAATTACGACTTTTTATGTATTTCACTTATCTGTCGAAGTTTCATTTCAGTCGTGTATCCTTTTCGGGGTGAATTATTTTTACGAAGAAAATTTTTCCTATGTGTCGCTATATAATGTGTCAACACATTTCTCTACATGACTTCCCTCGCTCGTGGTCGATGGCCCAGGTGCTACACTTATCTGTTCGGATCTGTTCCTCACCAAAGTCCGGTCACTATCCTTAGTTGTAGGAGTATCTGGAGCACTATTTGAACTATCGATTTGAATTTCCAGTAGAAGTTTTGCCTCTGACGCAGATATACAATTTCTTAGTTCGTTTATGGTCTCCCGAATTTCTTCTATAAGCTGCTTCAATGTAACCACCTCAACTTCCAATTTTGTCATTCTAAATCCGGACAGACAAGATAAACAGTATTTGTAGTTTTCTCAGAGTCAGTACTGTATGACAAAAAACAAAACCGGAACAAAATCAGTTCATAGGCTTTTGCATTTCGTAATCTGGATTGAAAGGAAAATAAAAGACTAGGGACACACGCTTCACTCCACTGAGACCGACACGGAAGACTCAATTTTCGAACAAAAACAAGAAGGTCTAGGCTGAGCAGGCTGAATTAATCCACAGAGGAACAGAAAACAAAGGAGCAACCCAGCACAGTTATGAAATCGTATAGTTTATGGAATGCCTAATCTACTGATATCGGCATATGAGGAATAGTAGATCAAATGAATTCAGAAAATATGATTTTCTCTTTCAGAACCAATGGAAATTTCTCTTTTAAAATGGATATGTTGAGTTCCTCTCCACATCTGGATAGTACCATTCACACGAAAATACTTCAACAACTCATTGGTAGCTTTCATCGATTTGTTGTTGATTATTCGAGCTTGAATATCTAAATTTATTAAAAAAACTTAAGTTTCAAATTGCATTTCCTTCCTTACTAAACCCAGCAACACGCAAAAAGGGCATCAAACAGCAAGAATTGTATTTATTCGAAAAATTCCATATATTTAGTAAGGCTCTTCCTGTTATAAGATATTAAATACTTTTAATATAATTCCTAGATAATGCAATAGTAAATATTTCAGTCAAAAATATCCCAATTAATAGAAAATCACAAACCAAATCGCTTTTCAGCATAGTAAACAATGCATTTTAGGTTATTGTTGGTCCTCGAGTCTCTCTCAACTGCTTGTGGCCTATTGTCGAGTGACATTCGGTTCCTTGCGCAGGTCATGTCTTCGCATTGTTTATATTCTACTTCTATATTCTACTAAATCGACGCAAACATATGACAATTGTCATACTCTCCAATTCTTGATCTTGATTTAAGAATTGACCCCCGATACGCGTCTCGAGGAACTCCATAAATGTAAACAACAAATTTGGAATCTTCAATATAATTTAGAATAACTTCGGGAGTTTTTCATCCCTTGCAACTAATCCTACTCATGGGTTGTCGGATGCACCATCAAAAATCATAGCGAAGCAGTAGTCACAAAAGAACAAGTCACTCAATTCACAACCGAAACCACAATACGTCTAATACCCGTGAACGTCTAATCACTTATGCGATTGGATTCAAGCTTGCTTGCAGAATTTTGTTGGAATCTTATAGTTGGCAAATAAGAAAAAAATTTGAAAGTTTTTCACTTCCAATAATCATCGGATTTCGATGAGCGTTTTTCATAATCTGAGGTTGAGGTTCTCTCTCACAGCAATTACAAAAGTCGGAGGTGCCCCATAATGTTGAAACCACATTCGGTCTCTAATATTTAACGGGACTTCATATAATAATTCAGACAAGACCTCTTCGAGAAAATTGAGAGAAATGGGGCCGGTGAGTCTTGGCGGAAGCACGTAAGGACCTGTCAAATTGTTGTTCATATTACCCGCCCATACATTTATGCTAAATTTATGTTGATGACAATGGGGATTTTCTTCACTCCACAAATGATTATTATGTGTATTGAAGAGCTTGTCTCTATTAAAACTGGCTTAATCAGTAAAGAGAATTGATCTTGGAAATTGAGCGTTTTGTGCAGTTCTATCTAGCAACCAGCGACAATACTCTAAGCGTGGCTCATAGTCTTGTGGAAGTAAAGGTTGCACCTTTCGAAAGTGAAAAGGGTGGGGTTTTTGCTCGTGTATGACTCATACATACGTTTACATGACCTATTTGTGAAGCGTGTGACACTTGTTCTCGGATTTTCGCTAACCATTTGAAGTAAATTTTCTTCAAACTGTGGGACCCTACGGTTTTTCTTGCGCCCGAAATTTTTTCAACTAGGTTTAAAAGTCGCGGTCTCCCTTAGACGCATCTCAATTCGGGGAAATGTGTGATAATACGGTAATCGACGGTTTGGGAAACGCTGTGAATACAGTCGTTGTGCAGCTCCGGCATTACTGCGTGTTTCGCCATAAATCCTTATCATGTTAGTAAATTCATTATGACTGAAACCTTTCATTTCAACACACTTTTAACAACTTAGGCTTTGACAACTTTGAACAATTTAAGATAAACTCAAAGCAGACAATTATCTACCTTGGTACTCTTGACTTGACAGTTCAGCGATCATTTATTTCAATGGTAGGTGTGTTAATTGTCATACTGCTTTAATTTGATTTTGATCATAAAGTGCCAGTTGTCTCGAAAAAGGTTTATTTCAGAGCAATGAACCTTTTTGAGTAAAACACATTGGCGCATCAGAATTTATTGTGTGAATGCAAATTTGTCTCGGGTGGTTTGAAAGTTGGCAAAACCTTCGTGCAAATTCAATATCTTCGCCACAGGAGCGTCTAATGAAACCGAGTAAAGTGTAAGAATATAGCTATTATTGGTGACAATGTGTTTACAAAAACTCAAATTCGTTGATACATTTATTTATATATAAGGAGGGGCAAAATGTGACGATAATAGTGGTATATGGACCAAATAATAAAATAAGGATACATTTTGGAGTATTTTAACACAGGTTACAGAGAATGCAACAGGAAAAATTATAATACTTGGAGATTTCATCAATAGAGTGGGCAGATAAGATAAAATGTATAAAAGCAACCTGGGGCCTCATGTAGGAAATACCAACAATAACAAGGAAGAAAAATGTTTAGAATTCTGCATACTTAACGACAACATGGTAACAAATACTTTCTTCGGACATAAAAAAATTCACTAGAGAAATGGCAAATAGAAGTGAAAAATCAATCATTGACTATGTCCTGGTGCAAAGAGAAAATATTTCTATGGTACTAGATACAGGAGTGAGAAGGGGACCAGAAATTGGAAGCGACCATAATACAGTAATATCCAGAATTAAAGGAAGAAAATGTAAGAAAACGACATTGTAAGAGAAGAGAAGCCAAGGTGGAACGAATCGCTTCAAGTGTACAAGTTATCGGATGGAGAAATAGCAGCACAGTACAAATCTATAACAGAGGAGAGATTGGAAGATATGATTGACAGTATACCGAATAAATCTACTGAAGAACTATGGAAGTGTTTCAAAAATATGCAAGGGAAAGTATGTAGGATCAGTTAAAGGACGAATGGTAGAAAATAGACTGAAGAAATAAAGAGACATATAAAAGAGAAGAAACAAAAGTGAAAGAATTATTTAAAGACAAAACAGAACCACAAAGTATAGACGAATGAGAGAAAATAGGTGAAAAATCTTGTGATGGAAATGTGTGAAAGGGTGTAAAGAGTTCGGAGAAAAATTGGAAAAGGACTCCAAATCAAATCAGAAATTATTCTTTCAAGTATTGAAATCAATGGGAAAGGAAAAGTTCGGCAACAAGAGAATTTTGAAGGATAAGATGGGAAATAAATGGACCGATGACAAAGAAATTATGAATAGGTGAAAATAATACTGCTAGGAATTACTGAACGACCCAAATGAACCAGAAAGAGAAAAAGGACATAGTGATACAGTAGTTTTCGGCGAAGATAACTTCGAAGAACATATTACAATGTGTGACGACATTTTCTAGGTGATGGTGTTACCTGCTTAATTTACCTTTCTACCAACTCGCTC
Source organism: Myrrha octodecimguttata (assembly GCA_958510865.1). Lineage (NCBI taxonomy): Eukaryota > Metazoa > Arthropoda > Insecta > Coleoptera > Coccinellidae > Myrrha > Myrrha octodecimguttata. Next base: position 16,352,881 of record OY294056.1, read on the forward strand.
GAGCGCCAGTTACAATAAGTTTTTCAAGGTTGTAACTCCTTTGCGGAATCGCTCACTTATATTTACATCTCTGGGTAGCTTTTAAACAGTTGGAGAAGGGTTCTGTTTAATCGAAGGTGATAGCGATTTACAAGTATGTGTTCTTTCTCAGGCTGCAGTGACACCTTACGATAATATCAGTGAAACACTCAAAACTTTTTTACTTTATGTACAAACCACTAAACACCGACACTGAAGGCAGTGTCCAGACAGGAGTGCAATGTCAGGAGAATCAAACAATATTTACATATCAATAAACACAGACACTGAGAAGCACTGTCCACACAGAAGTGTCAAGAGAATTAAACAAAGTATTATCGGTAGAACGGTCTGAAATAAACAATCTGTGTATCAAATGGCCAAAGCACCGAAATGAACAGCAAGCAATTAAAGGCAATATGTACACTATGCAAACAAATGTTGACGACGTAAACTCAATTGTACAGAGCTCAAATCATGAAAGTAATCACAATCAATATGACAAAAAGGTAGTATACAATGAACCGAAACAAACAATCGAATCAAATGGTAATATAAACGGAAATATAGCATAGATAGAACAGTATTAAACAGTGTACGATAAAATAATATAAACGGAAGAAATGAAATGTACGGAAAAGTGTCGAATAGGATGATCCGAGCAGTAAGTAGCGCTTCATAATGAACGGAAAGATGTATAAGCACGGGCGGGGTGAGGTTAGAGTAGTGTGGTATATGAGAGCACACAGTGAGGTTATGTACAAGTGGTAAAGCAATAAAATACAATGGTCCGCGATACGAACTTGTGTCCCAGATCAGATCAGTAACAGGTGTACACTTCGAAACTCGGTGTCAGAACTTCAGTTCTAAATGAGTTCTAAATGTCTGAGACAACGGATGAATCAGTTCGGAGTGCCCTCGGAAGTGTACTCGGGGAAACCGTTCTTAGAAACTAAGGGCCGGTATTATAAAACTTAACTTTAACTTTAACTGACAGTTTTGACAGTTATGTTAGGACATATCTGTCAAAACTGTCAGTTAAAGTTAAGTTTTATAATACCGGCCCTACGTCTGCCCTGAGAAGGGTAAGGGCCCATGAACTGAAGGACAACAGGACTCCAACTTGTCAAGGCTGGGTTGGGCCACTACGTCGTAGACCCCGACGTAAGCATTTCTCCAAAGGTTAGTCCAGCCAAATAAGTATCCCTCGTAATACACAAAACCGGCACTATCGGAAACGAAGACAGGTACGCGAATCAACAGAAATAAACTAAGGAAAATCTTCCTAGACACCAATTATGTTCTGAAAAGGACAAGGACCAGGGAATGCAAGGAGGACATGACGGTTCGGCACTCAAAGTTAATGCTTACCTATTTGTAGCGCTGAATGAACGGTAAAAGGAATTATAACTGAAGTTACAATTCCTAAAGCAAATAACACTGTAGTAATTTACTTTGCAAACGATATTAACTTTGAACCGGTAATGAATAGCTTTCAAGAATACTTCGGAGACAAACTATAATCGCAAAAATGGAGCTAAAGTGACCCTAAAAAGAATCTACGGAATCTAATAAAAATTTACTGTATCTAACTCTTCGTATATAGGTCTATATTTATATATACACAACATAGCAGATACTCATTTACATAATTTCATAAATTCTCCACAATCATAAACGGCTATATCAATTCATAATGTTACACAAATCAGATTCAGAGAAAGGAACTAGATGGAAGAAATTGAATGATCAGAGAAAGGGTTTGAAAATTAACAGGAGATAAAATAAAAGTTTTCAGCATTTCCTGTCGTCGGCAATACTGAATAAACGAATCCAATTTCGATAAGCGGTTGAGCGAGGCACCTTTAAGTAGATTATGTTGGGGTTAAATTTCCCCCAGTATTCGGAAATGGAAAGTTTGCATATCTCCTCTTTATGGAGGAAAATCAGCTCCACTGGTGCCTCAGGGGCAATAATGCTTATGGTTCTATCTGGGGTAGTAGGGATAGGGACACTTTCCTTCTGATTTCAAGGTCCAAGTTGATAAAATTATGGAGAGAAGTCAATAAATCGGTCTTCTGATGTTGGAGATCCTAAATACGATAAGGAAATCGGTAATAATCGAGGAGCCCCAAAATTTTCAATGAAAATAATCCCAAAATATGGGAAGAATTTTCAAATATCTCAATTTTTCACTCGGAAACTTCAAAGACTTCTTCATTCATGAATGTGACCATTAAAAGATGAAGGTAAGACCAGTTGTTGTGCTGATAATTCGAATCAATCAGAATGCCTTTATTTATGACTTCAGATCAACCAACACAATCAAATACTCTGAACATCATCTGTGTAATTTTTCAGTTTTTTCTGGGTATTCTTTCCCAATATCTTAAAAAGAAAAATCGAAAGATAATTCTTAAAATTTTTTCCTTTCTCCCATAGGAGTCAACATAGGATTAAGGAGTGTATTTTTATACTTGCTTAGTAGTAGTTATCTCGAGGGTAAAGTTGCTTTCATCAGAGTTCAAAACTCTTTCTCTAGTGATCATAGTCAGAAGTTAGGAGTGCATCATGGCTCTGTCTCGGGACCAAACATATTTTTGTTGTTGATAAATGATCTATCAGTTAATTTGTGGTAGTTAATCATCAGAATATCTAATTACGGAAAAGTTCTTTCGAAAATAGTCAGAACTATATTATTTGTTGACGATTAATTTCTCAATAGCGGTTACAGCGGAAACTCTAGAGAAGTTACAGTTGTCGTGAGATCTATTGAAGCAAAGCTCTAATAATAATAATAATAATTCAATTTTGTCCGTCCGTCCATATGTGCTTCAAGTTTCGAACAAACCTAGTGTGTTGAAATGGTTTGCAGTCTGAATATCTCGGTTAAGTTCGCTAGTGGGCGAAATCGGCGAGACAATTTCGGAGTTATACCAAAATGAAATAATGAGGTTCAGTCCTCAGTATCGCATGGAGTACTAACGTTGAAAATTTAAAAAATATTCATTAGAAAATTTTCCAAATTTCTGTTGAAAAATTTTTTTCTCGGAAAATGTTGATCAGATTTAAAAGGAATTTGACGAAGACCTTAAAATCAGTATTCATCTGATATATACTTTCGGAGATATAAGGGACAAACAAATTTCGTTTTTCTTTTCCACATTTTTTCTCGGATACTATTACTCAGGTTGCTATGAGATTTGGGATATAACTTGAAGTCGATATTGAACAATAACATTCCAAGTTTAAATATGATTCGATATTTATTTTCGGAGATATTGAAAAAAGATTTCAAATAACGTTGTTTTTCGAAATTTATATCTCAATATCTAAAGAAATACAGATGCTACATATTGAAACCTCGTCATTAGTTGGGGAATACCTACGTGTAACATGATGCAAAATTCTGGGCGGATAATATAATATTCCATTGAAATTTGGCACAGACCTTGAAGTCGATGGTTACTAAAAATATTCCAAGTTTGAATTTAATTCTATATTCATTCACAGAGATATAGGAAAAAATACATTGAATTTCGTTGTTTTTCGAAATGTTGAGGTTTTTTCCTCAATATTTCAAGAACTACTGACGCCATCAGATTGACATTCCGTAACTTATCATTGTAAAATAATGCCGCGCAACATCACGGAAAATGTTTTGAAGATTATAATGGTGAAAAAATTTTTTCGGAAATTTTCCAAATTGTTCTTGAAGCAAATTGGTTTTTCGAAATCCAATAATCAGACTGGAACAACTTTCGAGTCCATATACAACAAGAGTGATTCAAATTTCATTTTGATGTGAAATTCATTTCATTAGATATTGGAGAAGATATATGTCAAATTACGGGACTGTTTGAAATTTTGAGGTAATTTCGTCAATATCTCAAGAACAACTAACGCGATCAGATTTGATGTTTGTTGATAGTTGTAGAAAACCAACCAATACGCAATTTTGAGTAGAATTTCCTAAGAATCTGTATTTTTGGAAATATTGGGAAAATAAAATTTTGAATGTGTATATCGGCGGAATAATTGGGTTGATTTTGACCATTCACGAATTCGGCCTTTGTAATTAAGGTCCAAACCTTTTCTACAAATATCGTTTCTAAGTTATTCCTTTCGGAAGTAATTGTGTTCACGGTCTGGCCGTTTGGGGCTTAATTACGAAGGCCGAATTCACAAGAGACCTAACAAAAATCGCCAATTTGATAGAGAATGGGGAAAACTTTGAACTTTTGAAATACAAACAGCAATTCCTGGAAAGAAGATGGGCAGAAATTATTGCACTTGAAGTACAAATCAAATCAACGGATACTACAGACTCTAAATTATATACCGAAGATAGTTATTCCGAAATAGCAAGCGAGCAGTACGAAGAGCTCCAGATACAATTGATAGCAGCCATAAAATAAGAGAGTAATTTAGCAACGCCTCGAATAAATTTGTCAGCAGTCACCATCCCCACATACGCAGGACAATATGACTCATGGCCAAACTTCCGAGATTTATTTACCCAATTAGTCGACAAAAATGAATCATTTGGAACTGCTGAGAAAATGCAACTACTAAAAACCAATCTCAAAGGGGAAGTTTCCAGAATAATTCAACATTTGGAAACATCATCCCTAAACTACAGAACTGCCTTGAACCTGATCGAAGAGAGATATAATAACCCCAGGCTACTGCACAACACATGGAAAATCTTCTAAGCTTTACACATCTCAATACAGAATCCGCAGGAGCCATAAAAAAGTTACACGACACCATACGAGAGCACAGAAGCGATTAAAAATATGCATTAAGCGACTGGAAAGACGTCATAGCGTATATTATATTGAAAAAATTGGACCCAGTGTCAGCACACCTTTACGAACAGAGTGTTAACAAACCCCGAAATGTTCAGAAATTAGATGACCTTGTCAACTTCCTAGGGAAACGATTCCAAACGCTAGAGGCAATCAAATCCAACATCAGAAGAGGGAAGGCCCCCAACCAAGATAGAAATCACAATGAGCAACCCAAAATATATAGCCACCATACGAGAACTACAAAATGCAGTATGCGCAACAGAGTCCACCAGATTTACAGATGCGGATAATTCAACAAATTACCCGTAGCCGAAGCCGAAGCACACGTCAGTCAAAAACAATAATGCAAAAATTGCCTTGTGCATAACATCGAACAGATCTGCCACAGTCGCTCGAGCTGTCAAAAATGCAATGGACGACAACACACGTTACTAAACCGAGAAAAAATCTCGAACCAAGCAAACCAGTCCCAGCATTCTAGTCAAGATCAAAAGTCATTCAGCAGAGTATACTCGCACTTAGAACACGAAACATCCAACAGCAGAGGAACAACGGCCTCAGTAAAGTAAATTATTATCAGCAGTATAATCCACTGCACTAATACAAGCAATGGATAATAACAAACAATACATAACACTGAGAGCCCTTATCAACCCAGGATCCCAAGCTTCGTTCATCACAACCGCTGCCGCTCAAACTTTGGGTAAACTAAAAATCTAGCGAAACGCCGAACTATCAGGCTTAGGAAATTCAATCACAGCACCCAGATCGAAGATCCACACAATTATAAATCAAACTTTGATAGTGAATTCGAAATGGATAGTGAACTGTACGTTATCAACGAAATAACGAATCAAATGCCGTCTACGTACATCTTCACACAGAACAATGTGAAAAATATTCAATATTCTCCTGGAGATAGACTATGAATAGTCAGTGGAAGAGCACCCTCGAGCCCACAACTTCACATAACAAAAAACAAAATGAAAATTCTAACGAAATATCACAAGAAGATTCCTACTCCAACAACGGAAACCGCCGTAAGTAGACGGCATTTGATCGTTATAATAATAATAATAATAATAATAATAGGCCTTTATTGATAATTATAATAAACAATTAACAAATAAATGAAACAAAAACTTGATAAATTCAATCACAGGGCGGAGTTCAGTTGGGTGCGAACCCTCTGTTCTACCACTCAAACCCTGAAAAAAAAAGATCATTCGATTGGCCATCATTGTGCCTTGAGAGACTAAAGAAGAAGAAAAAAGAAAAAAAAATAAATAAACGTTTCCAAAGAAGTGAAGAATATACAAATAGCTTTTGAATACAAATATAAGTATCAAACTACTGATGCACACTGTTCTCTGAAGAGAGAATCCCAGACACGATTTCTAAATGCACAACTATGAATATCAGATCTATATCTTATTTTCCTCTGAAGGTATGAAGGTACTCCAGTGGACACTATGCGATGGTAAAGAATCAATGCTGAAAGTTTGAACCTGTTCATCATATTAAGCCATTTAGTTTCAGCCAGCTTGTGACTTATTCTATCGAATTTCCTCACACCATCGATAAATCTCAGACAGGAATTCTGAATCTTTTGAACCTTCCTGGTTGTTTCATGATCCAAACAAGCGAAAAAGACCGGCGAACAATAATTGAAGTTAGACAGCACCAACGAGTTGCAGAGCGTTGTTTTTAATTTTTCGGGTTATTTCGTTGATAACGTTCAGTTCCCTATCCTTTTCGAATTCACTTTCAAAGTTTTGCTTTGTAATTTGTGGATCTTCCATCTGGATTCTGTGCTTGAATTTCCTAAGCCAGATATTTCGGAAATTTGCTTGATTCTTGGTTTACCCAAAGTTTGAGCGGCAACGGTTGTGATGAACGAAGCTTGGGATCCTGGGTCGATAAGGCTCTCAGTGTTATGTATTGTTTGTTATTATCCATTGCTTGTATTAGTGCGGTGGATTATACTGCTTATAATACTTTACTTTACTGAGGCCGTTGTTCCTCTGCTGTTGGATGTTGCGTGTTCTACGTGCGAGTTTACTCTGCTGAATGACTGTGGCAGATCTGTTCGATGTAAAGTATCAGGCAATTTTTGCATAATTGTTTTTTGCTGACGAGTGCTTCTCTTTCGGCTGCGGGTAATTTGTTGAATTCTCCGCATCTGTAAATCTCGTGGGCACCATTGCGCATACTGAATTTTGTAGTTCTCATATGGTGGCTATATATTTTGGGATGCTCATTGTGATTTCTATTTTGCTTGGGACTCTCCCCTCTTCTGGTGTTGGATTTGATTGCAGCTAGCGTTTGGAATCGTTTCCCTAGGAAGTTGACAAAGTCATCTAATTTCTGAACATCTCGGGGTTTGCTAACACTCTGTTCGTAGAGATGTGCTGACACTGGGTCCAATTTTTTCAACATAATATATGCTATGACGTCTTTCCAGTCTTCCCCTTTGAGATTGGTTTTTAGTAGTTGCATTTTCTCAGCTGTTCCAAATGATTCATTTTTGTCGGCTAATTGGGTAAATAAATCTCGGAAGTTTGGCCATGAGTCATATTGTCCTGCAAATGTGGTGATGGTGACTGCTGACAAATTTATTCGAGGCGTTGCTAAATTACTCTCTTATTTTATGGCTGCTATCAATTGTATCTGGAGCTCTTCATACTGCTCGCTTGCTATTTCGAAGTAACTCTCTTCGGTATTTAATTTAGAGTCTGTAGTATCCGTTGATTTGATTTGTACTTCGAGCGCAATAATTTCTGCCCATCTTCTTTCCAGGAATTGCTGTTTGTATTTCAAAAGTTCAAAGGTTTACACATTCTCTATCAAATTGGCGATTTTTGTTAGGTCTCTTGTGAATAGTGCAATGCTTTAAATTTGCTTCCTGATGAGCGCGACGATGGTTTAGATGTACTTTTCTCCTCGGTCGTTGTTTTCTGCTCTTCCTGTAGTTTCTCTTGAACTTTTGTTATGTGGGCCAGTGCTTGTTTGTATATCGTATGTGCCTGCTCGTATATATTATTAGTGAAGTACTCATGTTTTTCCGGTAGATCTTTGAGTGGAGCATCGTGTGCGTCGTTGAAGTATTTTTCCTCATTGATAAGTTACAGCTTTTGAGGCAATAATCTGAAGTTTTTCTTGATGCTGAATCCTTTTTCATATTTTTATGGATTCTTTTCATGGCCTTGGCGGTTTTGATTTAGTCGTTGGTCGGCTACGATGTTTTCCACCCTAGTTTCCATCGCGCTTCACTTGTATGTAGGTGTAGGTGCTTGTTAGGGCCAAATAATCTTAGGTTCGTTAACGGTGGTTGTATGTTGGTAGGGGCCGCTGGGTTGTAAATCTAACAATTGGTTGTGCTGGCCAATGGGTCCTAAATCTAGAGGTAGGTGGTGGTAATGTTGGTTGGGGCCGCTGGGTTGTAACTCTAACGGCTGTTGTTGGTGGTTATGTTGGCCAATGGGTCGGAAACTCAGAGGTAGGTGGTAGTTTTTCTTCAGGCCCGAAGGACTAATGTTGGGTTGGTCCGAAGATTTTGATGGGTTTGTAGTTGTCACTGGGTTGTAAATCTAAAGGACGGTGGTTGTTATCGAAGAGTTCAGTTACCGAAGACAACGGACGCCTCAGCTCGGCGTGTCACGGAAGTGCTCTTAGGACACCAAGTCAATCCTTTAGACGACAAGGAGCAGTGAACTGAAGGACACAACACTCAAATTTGTCAAGGCTGGGTTGGACAACTATCTCGGGGTCGACCATATCAGCCTTTGACAAAAGGTCAGTCACGCCAAGCAAGTTCTAAGACTTAAGCCGCCTCCCATGTACTACAGAGCGCGACAAGATCTTACTGATATCGCGTCACTTCAATTTCCACCTGGGTTGGGCCCGGTGTACACATCCTTTACCAGCTCCTGCGTCGCTGCGGTGTCGTACTTACGGTCTGAAGTATATACCATCAGAAGGGAAAATGCACACATCGGAACAGTCAGTCGCGGCGCCGCAACGTATGTTTCTTGCCTAGAACTTGCCTGTCTGATGCACAAATCCTATTTTTCAAGATCCGGCTCCATTGCAGTGCCGTACTTGCGATTTGAAGTAGTTACACAGTATCTGTGAGAGAATCCGACAAGCCTGTTGCGAAGCCGCAACGGTCGTTTTTGTCCAGCACTCTCTCTACGCCGTAACGGGCTGGTCACATGTGTGTATTCCACCCACTGATACTTCGCACTGATCGCAAGTAGGACACCGCAGTAGGCCAAAAATAATTGTTGCTGCGCCGCGACTGGTTGATCGGATGTGTGCATTCTCCCATATGATACTGTGTATTTCCGATTGCCAGTATGGCGCCGGAACTTAAAAATCCGATGTGTACACCGGGCGTTAAACTCCCTGTATAGAAAGAAACAGGACAATGAAATCCTTATCGCGACATGTGCATGCGGACCTGATAACGACTTCATTCATTATTTATACAAGAAGTGAGTTGAATGAATGTGTATTCATGAGAAGAAAGTTCGATTTACAGAATTTATCCCATTTTGATGAGGGTTTAACAGTTTCCAGAGAAGAATTCATTTCATGCAATAGGATCAGAGATATAACTTCGATTGATGGTTGCCAAGGCACTGGATATTTCATTGTTCGCAATTATTGAAAAAATAAAAAAGTCTTCTGAGAAATTCTTTATAAGTGTTTCAGGAAATGATGAGCGCTGGTGACGAGGTCGTTTTCCCAGATTTCATCATAAAAGAACCGAATGCGGCTGCAAAAACAGTTATACCAGTGAATGTAAAATATTATATAAAAAGGAATATGTGGCGTTTTATACTTGGATAAGTAATAAGAACGCCATTCGTGTATACGAAAAAATTATTTTGGCGTATATTTCCGGAGCGACCCAAGAAAGTTAAATCCCCATCTTTATGGTCTTATTACTCTCATCTCAAGAATATCTTAGCTCATAAAGAAAATAATAGATATAAGCAGATTTTACTAAGTTGATGCTTTTTTGAAACAACATGCATAGCAAATGAGGGTAATATTTGGGATTCGACAAGTGGAGATCAAAACAAGATGTCCGCATGCTCCAACAAGTTGTATAAAATATAAGATGGGAAGGAAATCGAAAATAAAAGGAATATGTTTGAATGAGTAGATGAGGGCAATTCTGCTTTATTTTTATTTGAAAAAGAGATATATGTTTTTCAATAGTTCACAGTGATACGACGCCCTCATTTTTATTTTTCGATTTGGATAGTTACTGTCCTGAATGCATAGACAAATTATAAATCTATGCCTAAATTGAACTAACCTAACCTAGGTCCTGAACAAATCAGAAGTTGAAATTCAAGTGCACTATCCCAAATTTAATTTCTTCTGATTTGGACGGGCAATGTCCTAAATTGAACATAACTAACCTAACCCCCACATAATTCATTACATAACTTGACTATTATTTTATGTACTTCATTTTCAAGTTAGAATTAACCATCTCGGATGAATACTGTCATACAAATCTAATATTAGGCTTTCGCACAATCTAGCAACGATGATTCCTGAATGACACTGTTGGTGTATGCGCACATCTTGTTTGGATTCCCCCTTATCGAAACCCAAAGACCAAATATTACCCAAACAAGTTAGAGGTCTTCACAAGAGAAGAGTTTAATATTTATTGAAAACCGTGAATGTTGACGTATGTTTTGATTTAATGAAAGTTTAATGAACTTGAGTTGGAATTTGTTTTAATTTACTAGTAGATTTAGAAGAATATAATTTACGGAGTGGATGAACGTCACTTTACCCTTGTTGCCATAGATTGCCCTGTCGTTTTTCGCCGTCAAAATGGGATAAAATGATTGAACTGATAGGAAACTAGGAAGAATGAAATAGTAAATCGGAATGTGCGAAATGTTATGCCCAATGATTATTACTATATGAACACTACGGTTCACCCGAGTCTCTATCTCGTACGTTGCACTGAGCAGCAAAAGGAATTAAAGCGGGAGTTATTATTCCTAGTGCGAATGACACTAAAAGCAATCAGCTTTTACCGGCGGTAAGGTTTCTAAACTTAGAAGGCACGCTCTGAATCCGAAGACTGAATCTTGAATGACTCTTCACCGCATTTTTATAACCTCGGAGTCAGAAAGGGGACACATCATAGACATATTAAACTCTCTGGACACGGCGTACGAATTCATTTCCAAAGAGTCGAATGGGGATAATGAAGCAAGTGAGAGGTCCGAGAGAGAGATGGACCTGGATCGGGCAGACCATAGACAAGATACACGATACCAATATCCGTTATTCTATAGCGCATGGAGAGTGAGATGAAGGATGATCTCACTTGCACAATATGACGCCTATCTAGAGATAAAATCAAGCATTTGCTTAGGGAATCTCCGGGGAAATGACTTCTTCTTGGTATATTAGATTACATTGAAGTTTTGAAAATTGGTGATGAATGTGAACATAGCTCCGATATGAATATTCGAAATGATTAATCAATAACAATATATTATGAATTCTTCTGGGTCGCTTGTTTCAGGACGGTATACCCAGCTCCAAATGATTTTTTTCTTATCAGAGTACAGACACGCGAGCTGAGCGGCTTCCGGAGCAATTTAATTGAGCTTTGAGTTGCCTCACAAGTATATACGTTGTTTTGAACAGTACGCGAGCCACTCAACACCGTCCAAACTTGCGAGGAAGCCGATTCAAATTGCCTCGAAAGTCGCTCAGCTCGCGTGAACGCATCTTTTGAATTTTGTGCGTTAGATGGTCTCAGTAAACGATTAGAATGCAATAAATAGTGAAGAAACCTGTGCGAAATTAATTTCTGCGCTCGGATTCATAGCAATTATACATTCATTTGATTTTTTAACTCCCTTTCCAAATGATTGTATTTTACTTTCATTATCTCCTCGTACAATTAATGGCACAACACAAATTTACCATTATTCACCAGTGGACCCGTTTTAAAATGAGGGAAATCAAATTCTATTCAAAACTCTCACGAAAACACAAAAAAAATGGGAATTATATCTTCTATATAGTCTTTATATTCTAATTGAGAATGGAATAACACAAAATCTGCTTTGAAATACTTCGACTTGCAAAACTTTTGAAAAAAAATGTATTTCAAACATAAACTTATAATTGCAGTCTATGGCTTCAAACTGATCTGTTTTATTTTGGCCGTATTCTATGATGGTTTGGCCCGCTCTAGTTCCATCTTTGTCGGCTCGCTTCCTCTCTCTTTAAGCCATGTCCATATAGTTTTATAGGTCTATGGGACACATGCATAATTTCGGTCAAAATCTCTTTCATTGGTCGATTACGGTCACCTGATTTTCTAGAAAGTTTTGAAATTTTCTTGAGCCTCAACAAACCCAATAACAAATAGAAAAATTTTTCGACGTGAAATTTCATACGGTATGTATTAATTCAACGGACTTTTTACGTAACGAAAAACGCTTCGTTACACGTTCGAATGAATTTTATTTTATGATACTGTTGAAAAATTTTGAAAAAATTAAATTTTTTTCGTGAAAATTTTGTTTACGGGAAACTATTATATTGGAAAAAAAATTTGTCAAACTTCGAAAATTATATTTCACAGTAGTGTACCAAAGTGTACCAAATTTCATTCTCATGCGATCATAACTTTTGGAGATATTGGGAAAAATATGTAAAATTTCCGTTTTTTTTCCTGGTATCGTTGTTTTTCAAGGATAACTCAAAAAATACTGATTCATTCACGACGAAACTTGGTGAATAGTTCAAAAATACTGATAAACAACTTTGTGCAAAATTTCGTGATAATGGTGTCATTAAAACAATTTGTAGAAAAATTCCAATTTTATTCAATATTTTATTCATTTATTTATTTACGGTTCGTGACCATTCACAAAAAAGAAAATTCTTAAATCTTAAATATATGCAACATACAATAAATATAATGCAAAATCGAAAAAATAAAAATCTAGAAAAGCACTGCCGTGAAGGCGGCAGCTTTTGCGCGCATGTTCAATGTAGATGACCACTTCAGCAACGAATTTGAACATGCACGCGAAAGCTGCCGCCTTCACGGCAGTGCTCTTTAATTTTTTTTTTTGATAAATTACTGGATTTCAATTCGATCTGATCTGTATTTTGGGAAATATTGGAAAAATAAAATTTTGAATGGGTATATCTACGGAATCATTGGGCGCATTTTACCCATTCACGAATTCGACCTTCGTAAGTTTCTAAGTCGTTTCTTCCGGAAGTTATTGTGTTTACGGTCGGACTAACGGCTGACTGCGTAAACACAATAACTTCCGAAAGAAACAACTTAGATTCTCGATATTTGTAGAGAAGTTTTGGACCTTAATTACGAAGGCCGAATTCGTGAATGGGTAAAATTCACCCAATGATTCCGCAGATATACCCATTCAAAATTTTATTTTCCCAATATTTCCAAAAATACAGATCAGATCGAATTGAAATCCAGTACTTCATCGAAAAATTACAGTTCGAAGGTTCATACGGAATTTAATGAGGATGATATGATAAAAAAAATCACAGAATTTTCTTTTTCAACTTGTTCTAATGACACGATCATCACGAAATTTGCATAAAGTTGTCTCTCAGCATCTTCAAACTAGCTGCGAAGTTTTATCAGGAGTGAATCTGTATTTCTCGAGTTATACTGAGAAAAACAACGATACCGAGAAGAAAACCTCGAAATTTGATATATTTTTTCCCGAAATCTCCGAAGCTTATTATCGTTTCGAACTGAAATTTGGTACACTGCTGTGAAATATAAAGCTCAAAGTGTGAGTGGATTTTTTTTTTTGGTATAATCAATGGTTTCCGGAAAAAAAATTTTTTTTTTAAATTTACTGACAATATGAGCCTGACAAAATTCTGCTCAAAGTTGCTCGTCGTTATACTCCACCTAACTGCCAAGTTTGAATCTAATCGCTCTAGTAGTTTCTGAAATAAAAAATAAATAACTTCAAAATTTCAAGTGGCTATAACTCCGAAACTATTCGACCGATGTGGCCCATTAACGAACTTAACCACGGCATTCCAATGCGCGACCTACCCTGAAAGTTTCAAGTTGCTAGCCCACTTGGTTCGACAGTTATCGTGTACTCGGCCGGACAGAATCGATTTTGACACCGGATTCGTCATCAGTGAGTCCAACCAAGTCGATTGAGACCATTTTCGGCTCAATCATCCAAAATTACAGACATTTGGACAAAACGATAGCACGCTTTTCCCCTAGAACATGCGCGCAAAAATGAAACACAGTTCTGAGTTTCTGACAGATGTCGCAGTGTCTCAACATTTTGAAGATCTCTGGCGTTCCTGAAAATGAAACCAAGAGTTCTAAGAGCCTTAGTGGAAATAGCCTGCAAGTGTGTTTTGAACGATAATTTATTATCATATAAAATTCCCAGATCCTTCACGATACTTATACGCTCCAGAGGACCACCTCCCAAGAAAAAATGGCGCGATTTTTGGATCCTTGACTCTAGAGATTGACATGGATTTACATTTTTCTATGTTCAGCGATAAACATTCGGCAACACACCAACTCTCCAACGCCTTTAGGTCCGACTGTTAGTTGACTATGTCAGCAGGGGATCCAATCAAAGCGAAAAGTTTCAGATCATAAACAAACAACAGGAATCTCACAAATCGGATGACAGAACCTATATCATTTATGAATATCAAGAATAACATCGGTCCCAGGTGACTTCCCTGAGGTACGCCCGATGTAACAAATATAAGAACGGAAAGTTTACCATTCACCTTAACAAATTGAACCCTGTGAGGTAAGAAAGCAGCCAACGATAAAGTTGACCGTGAAATCCGAAGGCTCTAAGTTTTTTGGCCAGAATGGAATGAGATACAGTGTCGAATGCCTTAGAAAAATCGGTATAAATAACTTCGACCTGCTGACGATTTTCCAATGCCCCGATGACAAATTGAACAAAAATAAGCCAATTAGTATCGACACTTCTTCCCTCAAAAAATCCGTGTTGCTCAGGAATAATCATCTTTTATACTTGAGACTTGAGAGACCACAAACAATAGATTCAAAAAACTTTGGAATCACTCTCAATATAGATATTGGTCTATAATTAGCAACATTTTCCTTGGAACCCGACTAATGAATAGGCTTAAAAGAGCCAGACTTCCATAAACTGGGGAAAATTCCATCATTCAAAGACCTATTAAAAATTATTTGAAGCGGCAATGCTATGAAGTCTCTAAATTTCTTTATGAAAAGAACAGGAATATTAACAGGGATTACGCGATCTTCTGATCTTCTGATTATATTTTCCCTTGGAGCATTCACAACCAAGTGCTGGTTTTCAATTCGATGCAATCTATATTTGTGGAAATATTGGGAAAATAAATTTTGAACGGGTTTATCGGTGGAATCATTAGGTGGATTTTATCCATTCACGAATTCGGTCTTCGTCATTAAGGTCCGAACTTAAAATACAAATATAGAGTTTCTAAGTTGTTTCTTTCGGAAGATATCATTTTTACGATCAGGTGCGAGGATCGAATTAAAATCTAGTACTGGATTGAAAAATTATATATAGCTTGAAGTTTCATTCAAAATTTCATGAGGCCCAAATGAAAAGAAGATCGCCATATCTTTCCATCAGAAGGTGAAGGTGCGTTTAGAGGTGTCAGTACGTGATAGGATGACCGCTTTGGAAACGAAATCAGTAGTGGTAATACTTACCAAGTTTTATCATGATTTTCTGAGTTATTCCGGAAATATCAACGACACCGACAAGAAAACTACGAAATTTTACATGTATTTTCCTTATATCTCCGAAAATTATAACCTGATCGAATAAAAATTTGGATGAGTAATTTTTCAGTTATTTCAGAAACAACAACGATATCCAGAAAAAAACCATGAAATTTCACATATTTTTTCCCAATATCTCTATGAATTGGAATCGAATTGAACTGAAATTTCGTACAATATTATAAAATATAACGTTCCAAGTCGGCGCAAATTCTCTTTGAAATATATTGACTAGTTTCCAAAAAAAAAGTCGGGAAGAATTTCGAAAAAATTTTCTTCCAAATCTGCTTTGACGACAATCATCATGAAGTTCTGCACAAAGTTGTGAATCAGCGTTTTTCAACTAGCTTCCAATTTTCATCCCTATTGGACCAGTATTTCCTGAGTTATTCTGGAAATAAAAACGATACCGAGGAATAAAGTACATAATTTGACATATTTTTTTCTGATATATCTGAAAGTTAAATCCGGATGAATCTGGAATTCGGTATATTTATCTAAAATATAGAGTTTGAGGTACGTGCAAAATTTCGTCGGAATTTGATGAATGATTTTCGACAAAAAAATTCTCGTCTCATTTACTAACCCTACAATATTCGATATTAGTTGCGCCTGAGAACGATACAATTAACTACCAAATTTGAATCCGATCGCTACAGTAGTTCCTGAGATATCGAGGAAAGAATCTCAAAGGTTCAAATGACTATAAATTTGGAACCATTCGGCTGATTTGCCCCATTAATGAATTGATTGTATCGCTTTATTTTGATGCGCGACCTACCATGAAAGTTTCAAGTCTTCAGCTTGCTCTGTCCGACAGTTATCGTGTCCTCAGCCGGGCGGCCAACCGGGCAGAGTGGATTCTGACAGTGGGGTCGTCATCAGTGAGTACAGCCTTGTAGTTTGAGACCATTTTTGGCTCAAAATTCGAAAATAACAGACATTTGAACGAAACGATAGCACACCTTTGCCCAGAACATGCGCGCAGACAAATAATTGATACAAAGGAATGGATAGGTACCCTATGGATGGTACTTTCATATGACGTCAGGGTGTTCTATCATATGATGTATCATTGGATTCAGGGAATAAGGGAGGATAAAATGGTCTTGGTCAGTTATCAATTATATTTTTTCCTTTTTTACAGAATATCCAGATTCACTTCCAGTTTTGCAAGATATCAAGGAGTGTTTGCCAAAAACAGATTTGCAAACTTACTTCACTCAAACCCTCAAAAAGGAAATGAAGACTCGTCTATTACATCCCGGTGTCGGCACTTCAGATATATTGACAGCTTATGTCGCTACCATTAGAGCACTGCGAGTACTAGATCCTTCAGGCCAATTATTGGATGCTGTTACAGAACCGATTCATGATTATCTCAGAACGCGATCAGATACTGTAAGGTAATATTGCACTGTGCACGATAAATTTCAAAAAGGGAGTGGAGTAAATCAGTGAAATTGCACTCATGCTTCTATATATATTTATTTATATGCATATACCGGGTGTCCCACAAATAACGTTTGTTAGAATATTTTTGGGAAGGAATTGAAATTCACGTTTGCCATTTCGGACTTGAGCTTTGACTAGAGAGTCGACTTCCTGTAAATTTTTTGGGATTCGAGAGACTTTCGGTTTCACCGGAAGTGACACCAACCTTCGTTTTTCAAATAGGAAGCCCCAAATTTTATGATGGAAATAGATTCCCAATAAAATTCTGACTCGTTTTGATGTCGAATTTCTGATAGAAATTTCTTAATTAACGTGAAATTGCGAAAAAAATTGAAAATG
Source organism: Myrrha octodecimguttata (assembly GCA_958510865.1). Classification (NCBI taxonomy): domain Eukaryota; kingdom Metazoa; phylum Arthropoda; class Insecta; order Coleoptera; family Coccinellidae; genus Myrrha; species Myrrha octodecimguttata. The sequence continues at coordinate 16,370,353 of OY294056.1, forward strand.
GTGCTCTGCTGAAACATGGATATCTTCAAGGTTTTTCATTGAAAAAATGTCGTTTCTAGGATTCCGCGAGAAGTAACAATAATGCTTCTGTCACAATAGTCAGAATACAGGAGGTCACAAAGACGTTGTTGAAATTTCGAAAACGTGAAAACTCAAGTTTTTCAAATGAGTACCTTATAATACAAAAATAATAATAGACACAGTGTTTCATCTTTTATCTTTCGATTTAGAATCATCAGTAGCATCTATTCGATATTATATGTCAGAATCTCACGACGTGTATTAACAAATATTAACTTAATGTCTGTCCATTATGACTGTCAGATCCCAGTAGTACTGGTTATTTTGAATTATAGTTTGTGAGGTATATACCTTAAGTTTTTTTGAATGCTGGCACAACCCACTACCGAATTTTCATGAGCGAACAGACTCAACAAAAATTTTCTTATCAATTACTGAAGGAGTCTTATTGTGAGCATATTCAGGAACATCGATCTCAAATTAACACGAAGATAGTTGATGAAAAGCAAAAAACAGGAGATGCCCCAGGTCGGTTCCCTGTGGCACCCCCAGAATCAGATCGTGTTCGTCAGACAGACAGCCTTTAACTCTCACAAACATGGATACACCCGCAACATAGCTTCGGAGCCAATCTAAAAATTAAACCCCGAAATCCCACTTTTCAACCATAAGCTGAAATAAAAGACTAACGAATGCTCGCTAGAGGTCGAAAAATAATCCAACGAATGCTCGCTAGAGATCGAAAAATAATCCTGCTGTATGCTAGCCATTGTCAAGATATCAACAAATGAAATTTCAGCTGTTTCTGTTGAGCGACTCGATCTAAAACCATGTTGGGCATTGTCGAGTACATTGATCTCGTCAAGAAACTTATTCAGTCATGATAAAACTTTGTAACCAATTGAAAAATGCTGAGGCTCAAGGTTGTGCCGAATTTCTTGATGATCTTGTTATTAGAAAACTGTTTAAGAAAAATTTCAAAATTTTTTTTGAAATTTTTTTTTTGGGAAACTTCATCAGATTTCGTATCATATTTTCGTTTGATCCGAGTATATTTTCTTGAAATATTAGGAAAAAATATGTAAAATTTCCCGGTTTTTTCCTCGGTATCTTTCTTATTTCCGGAATAACTCAGATCAATCATGATGAAACTTGGTAACTACTTGGAGAATGCTTATGCACTACTCTGTGCAGAATTTCTTCATGATTATTCAATTCCGTGGTCAAAGCGGTCAACTTATCACTATCGACAACAGTATCCACAAATAAGAAATAAAGAAATGCATCGTATGTAAATTCTGCATAATAATATCAAAGAATTTGGTTTTCAAGACAAAATCTTCGAAAAAAAACTCTAGAAGTTCCAAAAAGTCACATTTGAGTGCACGCGTCAAGAAAGGAAAGGTGACGTCAAACAAATCGACCCCGCTGGCAAGGAACCCATCAGCTCAGGACATCATTCTGTTAAGTCCAATATGTTTACACCCATTAGTTCTTTCGAATGGAATATAAACTAAGTTCACAGAAAGTGAGTCCATCCATTATTTACGTGAATTCATTATCAACATTGGAGGGTTCCAAGACAGATCCATTGTCCACCCAGTTGATCGGTGAACAGTTGAAATTTCCGCACATCATAATCAGCTCCTATCTTTCACTCGTTAGACTCTAACCCGCTCAAAAATGCAGTAACCGCAACCTGATTACCAGGTGGTTAATAGACACAACACAAATATACTTTAATATTGTTCACATCTATTCTCAGCCAAATACCCTCAGGTACACTTCCAAACACAGGAAGCCGAAGTGCCTGCAAATTTGTATGTGTGGCAATCATCACTGCACCACTACCGCTTTGGAAGAAGCACTTGTTTCCCGATCTCTTCTGAAAATATTATAGGTCCGCACATCGATCACCTCCAAGTCACAAATGTTCACGTTTAGCCAAGACACACTGGCAAAAACAATATCGAACTCGCACGATTGAAGTCCTGACTCAAACTTATGCAGCTTTGTTCGCAATCCCGGAACATTATGGTAGTACAGATGTGAAGCCATGAGTGGACCGAGATTCAAATGGAGCTAGAATTGTGATGATTATAGATTCCTAAGCAAGCCTGGTCAAATCAGAGTCCCGACGAATCCGAGCTATAGTAGAAGCATCATCCTTCCCCACAACGATGCATCCACCCTGAAACCATACTTATTCAAATCCTATTTTTAGCTTCTCAACGTGTAGTCTTGAAAAGAATTTTTTTAGCCAAGGTTAGGTGATCGTTGATGAAAAACTTGTTTAGAACTTTATCAAGTTCGAAACCAGATTCGCTATCAATCTCTTTAAGTTTGGCCTTAGCAGCTGTCATGAATAGGTCCTTTTCAATCTTGGTTGTAAACTGGACAATTAAAGTTTTGGGCTTATTCTTCAGCTAAGTAGGAACCGAGTGATACAACTGACACCTGCGTCAGTTCCTCTGCATTATTCACTCATTTTAGCAAAAGACTCAAATATTTCTGGAAGGAGTTTGCTGCTACCCCCGACACAGACGTAGAGGGAGATAGCTTTCTTTACGATTTCCTCTGCGTATATCTTAATCTATTCCAGGTAAACTACAGTAAAACCTGAGTGGAAATCGAATCCACAAAAACAGCAGTATAAAGACCTCAACTACGTTCTCGCCAGGTCTTTCTGGTATATCTGCGATCTTTATGTTGATATACCATTATGAAATTTTGAGGTTAACTCCTTGATATATCATGAAGAGCTGATTTAATCAAAAACTTTGTAAATACTTCTGAAATACCAACGCGCAACTTGATGCAAAATTTCGTGTGGATCGAGTTATTAGAAGAATTTAAAAAAAATAAAATTTGTGGTTAGAAATTTTTTTTTCCTCCAAAACTGTTGACCAGATTTCAAAGAAATCTGGCACATACCTTAAAATCAGAATTCAACAACAATGTTCGAAACTTCAGTTCGATCCGATAGTTACTTTCAAAGGTATAAGGAAAAAAATATGTCAAATTTCGTCGTTATACGAAAATTTTGAAGAAGTAGAGATGTCATCAGATTGAAACTTCGTAATCAGTTGAAGAATACCAACGTTCAACTAAGTGGAGAACTTCTTGTGGATCTAGTTGTGAAAAAAAAATATTCAGAAATTTTCCACATTTTTGTGGAATTTTTGCGCGCATGTTCTATGGGAACAGCGTGCTATCGTTTTGTCCAAATGTCTGTAATTTTCGATGAATGAGCCGAAAATGGTCTCAAACGACTAGGTTGGACTCCCTGATGACGAATCCAGTGTCACGGCCGGCCGTGGACACGATAACTGTTGAACAGAGTGAGGTAGTGACTTGAAACTTTTAGGGTAGGTCGCGCATTGGAATGCCGCGGTTGAGTTCGTTATTGGGCCAAATCGGTCGAACAGTTAGTTTCTGAGTTACAGCCGTTTGAAGTTTTGAAGTTATTTATTTTTATTTCGGAAACTAACAGAGCGATTGGATTGAAACTTTGCAGTTGGGTGGAGTATATCGACGCGCAACTTCAAGCAAGAATTCGTCAATATCGTACTGTCATTAAAAAAAAAAATTTCGAATTTTTTTTCGAAAAAATTTTTTTTTTCGAAAACCGTTCATCATATTCGGACATTGAGCATTATATTTAACAGCAGTGCACCAAATTTCAGTTCGATTCGGCTATTGGTTATGGAGATATTGGGAAAAAATATGAATAATTTCGTGGTTTTCCTCTCGATATCGTTGTTTTTTTCGGTATAAGAAATACTGATTCTATCGTGATGAAACTTCGCAGCCAGTTCGAAGATGTTGAAGGACAACATTGTGCAGAATTTCATGATGATGATCGTGTCATTAGAACAATTTGAAAAAAAAATCAATTTTTTTTTTGTTGAAATATTCAATATTCTGTGATGTTCTCATCATATTATCCTCATTAAATTCTGTATGAACCTTCAAACTGTAATTTTTTGATGAAGTACTGGATTTCAATTCGTTCTAATCTGTATTTTTGGAAATATTAGGAAAATGAAATTTTGAATGGGTATATCTGCGGAATCATTGGGTGGGTTTTACCCATTCACGAATTCGTCCTTCGAAATTGAGGTCCAAACCTCCTCTACAAATATCGAGTTTCTAAGCTGTTTCTTTCGGAAGTTATTGTGCTTACGGTCCGGCCGTTAGGCCGTGAAGGCAGCAGTTTTTGCGTGCATGATCAAATTCGTTGCCTTAGCGGTAATCTACATAGAACATTTACGGTATTGCTGTATTTCCCCTCATCCCGCTATCATACAATCTTTCGAGTAATTTCGAAAGCTTTGGAGAGATCTAAAAAAATGCATAATGATGGTTTGTTTTTGTCCAGTGAATTATTGCTTTATGTCGTTAGTTAATGAAATGCATCCTCTGTTGATTTTTCCTCTGTAAAGCCAAATTGATGCTCAGATATTATCTTGTGTTTTTTATAGAAATTCAAAATTCTTACTTTCATAATCTTTTCAACTAAGATAAACTGGAAGTCAGGGAGACTGGTCTATAATTTATCATTTCCAATCTATTCCCAGATTTAAAAATTGGTTTGATGACCCCAATCTTCAGCGCCTTAGGAAAGTAACCTCTATGGTAATATAAACAGAAATACAGGGTCTTTCACGAGGAACCTCACCCATATTTATACGGGAAACTACTGAACGTATTTTCATGAAATTCAGCACTTATAAGTATTTCACGATGCTGATGAAATCTAAAATATTTTCAAGGCATGAGCACCTCCGGTTTTTCCGGAAATGACGTCAACTTCCGTTTTTCAAATTAAAACACCATTTTTTTATTGCAGAAATAGATTCCTTAGAAAATTTCAATTTATTTTTATGTAACATTTTTCAGTTTTGGTTGGAAAATTCTCTCTGAGCGGGAAAATTCGAAAAAAAAATCGAAAATAGAGCTCCGCTGAAACAAGAATAACTTCGAGGTTTTTGGATGGAAAATTTTCATTTTTGGGATTTTTCAAGATGTAAGATTGATGTATCCACTTTAAAAATCGAAATCGCGATTCATGATACAGGGGGTGAAAAAATCGCTTTCAAAGTTAGGGATGACAAAATCGTGAAAAATCAATTTTTTCAAATTAGAACCCCATTTTTTTATTTCAGATATTGAATCTACGTTAAAAAATAATGTGAGTGTATGCATCACACCCTTGCCCTAAAATGGATATTTTCTGAGTTATTCACGAAAAACTGTTTTTCGTCTTGAATTTTCAGCTATTTCTTTTCCCTTCACGCCAAAAAAATGAAATTTTCAGGAACTGTTATTTGAACCATGCTGTAGATTTTTCACCCCTTCTTGAAACCGACTTCAAGTTACTATTAGGAGAACCATGGCAAACTCTCGCAGTTATAACTAGAGAAGATGCTCAAAGTTTTGACCGTTAATTTCTAGACATTTATTTATACGTCTCAGGAATGCTTCGTGCGTTGCTCTTCTTATTTCATCGGGAGGAAGAGATCTGCAAAAGTAATTAAAAACCAAATTGAGTTTCAAAACTATGAATCTAAAAATCTAAACAGTCCTCTTTATCAGTCAGGGGAGTTGAGTAGACAATATTTTTTATCCTACCCCAAACATAATAGTCTAAAGGAGTTAAATCAGGAGAACGTGGTGGCCAAAGATGTGGACCATTGTTCGCCAACCATCGATCTTCAAATAGCCTGTAGAGGATATTTGACACATTGAGTGAATTGTGTGGAGGCGCGCCATCTTGTTGATACCATAAGTCATTATGGTTCTGTACTAGCGGCTCAATTATTTGAGTCAATATGTCGGAATATCTATCTCCTAAGGGAGAACATTCTTTAAATAATGCAAACATGTGTAGTGTTCTATCTTACCAGTTAAAGTCCCATCATAAGTGTGAACATCGAGAATTGCATTATTTTTGATGGCGCAAAAAACATTGAAACTCCAGGTCCCTTGAAAGTTCCATTGTCTGAAGTGGTGGTTGTTCTATTCATCCCAATAATGACTGTTATGCCTATTGAAAGAACCATTCTTTGTGAATTTAGATTCATCTGTCCAAATTATACAGTCCAAAAAGTTTTCATTCTCTTGAAATCGAATCATCATAGCTTCGCAAAACTCTGTTCTCCTGACGAAATCAGTTTCCTTCAAATGCTGTACCCTATTGAATTTATATGGGTGCATTTTATGTTTTTTTAATATTCTCCAAACCCTCGATTGAGATAATCCCAGATCAATCTCGGCATCTTTGAGAAAATTTTGAGGATTCACACGAAAATATGCAAGAACTGTAATTTCGTTGTTCTCATCTTCTACTACACTTTTTTCTCTGTGTGTAGTTTTCTTAACGAAAGATCCGACATTTCTCAAGTTTGTCATGGTTCTGTTAATGGTATCTCTCGTTGGTCTGGGTCGGTCAGGAAACCTCTCAATGAACAGTCGAATCGTTCTATCTACAACTTTATTACATTCTCCATGAAGTAGAATGAGATTTAAATAATCTTCATTGGTAAAATTAGGCATAGTGATCGATTTTATAACTTAATACGAATTATCACCAAATTAATAGTAAACACAAAATGCTACTGAATAAAGAGGAATTTGGCAGATGTAATTAATGATATCTATCATTAAAAAAAAATAATGTAAAACATGGTAAGTTTTTGCATATGGTTCATAAGGAATTATTTATTTATCACTGGAGAGAAAACCGATGGCCGATTAGTTGAAATAAAGAGGTTTCCGATACAAATTCGAATCCAAATTCGCCATCTATTTAGGAACAACCTGTAACTTTTTTCTCTTGCATATTAGGGTAGTAAAATCTAAAACATGGTTTAAGTAACAGTTTCTGAAAATGTCGTCTTTTTGGCGTGAAGGGAAAAGAAATAGCTGAAAATTCAAGACGAAAAACAGTTTTTTGTGAATAACTCAGAAAATATCCACTTTAGGGCAAGGGTGTGATGCATACACTCACATTATTTTTTAACGTAGATTCAATATCTGCCATAAAAAAATGGGGTTCTAATTTGAAAAAATTGATTTTTCACGAATTTGACATCCCTAACTTTGAAAGCGATTTTTTCACCCCCTGTATCATGAATCGCGATTTCGATTTTAAAAGTGGATACATCAATCTTACATCTTGAAAAATCCCAAAAATGAAAATTTTCCATCCAAAAACCTCGAAGTTATTCTTGTTTCAGCGGAGCTCTATTTTCGATTTTTTTTTCGAATTTTCCCGCTCAGAGAGAATTTTCCAACCAAAACTGAAAAATGTTACATCAAAATAAATTGAAATTTTCTAAGGAATCTATTTCTGCAATAAAAAAATGGTGTTCTAATTTGAAAAACGGAAGTTGACGTCATTTCCGGAAAAACCGGAGGTGCTCATGCCTTGAAAATATTTTAGATTTTATCAGCATCGTGAAATACTTGTAAGTGCTGAATTTCATGAAAATACGTTCAGTAGTTTCCCGTATAAATATGGGTGAGGTTCCTCGTGAAAGACCCTGTATAGCATATATAGAACAGTATTACACAGTGCACGGTAAAATAATATAATCTTATGATCCGAGCAGCAAATAGCTGTATAATGAACGGAAAGATGTACAAGCACGACGGGGTGAGGTTAGAGTAGTATGAGAGCACACAGTGAGGTTATGTACAAGTGGTAAAGCAATAAAATACAATGGGCCGTGATACGAACATTTCCAGATCAGATCAGTACAGGTGTACACTTCGAAAAGCTGTATAGAAACTTCAGTTGTAAATGAGTTCTAAATGTGTGAGACAAAGGATGACTCAGTTACGCGTGCCCTCGGAAGTGGAAACCGTCCTTAGAAACTAAGTCTGCCCTGAGAAGGGCAAGGGCCCGTGAACTGAAGGACAATAGGAATCCAACTTGTCAAGGCTGTGTTGAGCAAACCACCTCGGGGTCTACCAGATTCGCATTTGTCCAAAGGTCAGCTTAGCCAAATAAGTATCCCTCGGAATCCACACAACCGGTACTATCGGAATCGAAGACAGGTACGCGAATTAACAGAAATGCACTAAGGAAAACCGTCCCTGGACACTAAGTCTGTCCTGAAAGGGACAAGGACCAGTGAACTTGAGGACAACCGGACTCGAACTTGCCAAGACTGGGTTGGGCAACTAACTCGGTGTCTATCACATAAGCATTTGTCCAAAGGTCAGTCAAACCAAATAAGTATTCCTCGGAATCACTCTAAACATTTCCAACACTTTATCTACACCCTGAATATTACAGAACGAGACAAGATCTTACTAATATGCGTCACCAAATATCAACTAGAAAAACCTAGAGAAGCTGTCGTGAAGGCAGTAGCTTTAGCGCGCATGTTCGAATTCGTTGCCAAAGCAGTCATTTCCATTGAACATGCGCGCAAAAGCTGGTGCCTTGACGGCAGTGCTTTTCTAGGTTTTTCTCAAATTCTTCTTATGACACGATCATCACGAAATTATTTACGGTTTACGTAAACGTAAACACAATAACTTCCTAAAGTTGGACCTTAATTACGGAGGCCGAATTCGTGAATTCCAATGATTCCGCAGATATACCCATTCTAAATTTTATTTTCCCAATATTTCCAAAAAAACAGATTAGATCGAATTTAAATCCAGTATTTCATCCAGAAATTACAGTTCGAAGGTTCATACAGAATTTAATGAGGATAATATCATAAGATCAACAAAATTTTGCATAAATTTGCGCGTCATTATGCTTCAACTTACTGCCAAGTTTCAATCCAACCACTTCAGTAGTTCCCGGAATATCAGGGAAATAAACTTAAAAGGTCAAATGGCTATAACTCCGAAACCATTTGGCCGATTAACGAACTTAACCGCGGCATTCCAATGCGCGAACTCCCCTAAAAGTTTTAAGTCGCTAGCTTGCTCCGTTCGACAGTTATCGTGACCACGGCCAGCCGGCCGGACAGAATCGATTTTGACACCGGATTCTGCATCAGTCCAACCTAGTCGTTTGAGACCATTTTCGGCTCAAAATTCGAAATTTACAGACATTTGGACAAAACGATAGAACGCTGTTCCCCTGAAACATTCGCGCAAAAAATCCTGAGAGGTGAAATCTCATGCGATGTTCATTGATCGGCTTTTTTGCACGCATATACTAGGGGAACAGCGTGCTATCGTTTTGTCGAAATGTCTCTGATTTTCGAATTTTCAGCTGAAAATGGTCTCGTACGGCTAGGTTGCACTCACTGATGACTAATCCGGTGTCATCGTGGATACGATAACTGTAGAACGGAGCAAGCTAGCGACTTGAAACTTTTCGGATAGTTCCCGCATCGGAATGCCGCGATTGAGTTCGGTAATTGGCCAAATCGGCCAAAGAGTTTCGGAGTTATAGCCATTTGAAATTTATTTCCCTGATATTTCAGAAACTACTGGAGCGATTGGATTGGAACTTGGAAGTTAGTTGAAGCATAACGACTCGCAACTTTAAGCAGAATTTTGTTGGGATCGTATGGTCACCTAATTCGAAAAAAAAATTTACAAAATTTTTTTCGAAAAAATATTTCTTTTCAGAAACTATTGATCATATTCGAGAACAATTCCGCTCATACCTTAAGCTTCATATTCCACAGCAGTGTATCAAATTTCAATTGGATACGGCTATTAGTTTGGGAGATCAAGAAATACTAAGTTTGTTCCTACACACTCTGGAACTAGTTCCGAATCGAGCAGAGTGAGCGCAAGTCGATATTAGCGTTCCAACGAAGTTCGAACTGATTGTGGAATTGCGAAGTATTCCAACGTAAAAGGAATTTTTGTCAGACCGGTTCCAGAACGGTGAATTTAGTTCTTGGTTGAAGGCAAGAACTGAGCGTTACGAATTGAAACGGTCAGCTGTTATATGTCATTTGAATGCAGAATTATAAACAAGGGGCAATAAATCCACATCTGGCATAGACAACTTCGGGTGACAAATATCTCTTAGGTTATATCAATTGATTTTTAAAAATTATTCGTTTGAAATAAAAAAACCAGATACTTTATAAGTAGTCATCAATTATTTCAATACTATATGACACATTAACCTATAGAGGTGCAACGATGGGTGTGACTTAATTTTCTGAACAAGAATAACCATATATGTATTTACTTATATGAAAAACTCTACCTTTTCAGGCGAAAAAGATGAAAATGCAGATATTCGTAGCTTACAGATCTGTTTAGGCGTGGGGCTCCACCAATGAAATTCTTTCGAACTACCTACTCAGAATTAGTTCCGAACTAGGATGAGCGCAGACGTGTGAATCGATTCAGTTCTGAATGAGTTCAAGACAGTAACAAAACTGGGTGTTGAAACAAACTTAATGATTCAGTCATGATGAAACTTTGCAGCTGGTTTGAATATGCTGAAGGACAACTTTCTGCAGAATTTCGTGATGATCGTGTCATTAAAAAAACAATCAATTTTTTTTTTCAACTATTCAATATTCTGTGATCTTTTTATTACCCTCATTAAATTCTGTATGAACCTTCGAACTGTAATTTTTCAATGAAGTACTGGATTTCAATTCGATCTAATCTGTATTTTTGGAAATATGAAAATAAAATGTTGAGTGGGTATATCTGCGGAATCATTGTGTGATTTTACCCTTACCTAACGGCCGACCGTAAACACAATAACTTCCGAAAGGAACAACCTAGAAACTCGATATTTGTAGAGAAGGTTTGCGGCTTAATTACGGAGGTCGAATTAGTGAAAAGGTAAAATCCGCCCAATGATTCCGTAGATATAACCATTCAAAATTCAAAATTTTCAATATTTCCAAAAATACAGATCAGATCGAATTGGAATCCAGTACTGAATCGAAGAAAACCTAGAGAAGCACTGCCGTGAAGGCAGCAGCTTTTGCGCGGATGTTCAATGGAGATGACTGCTTTGGCAACGAATTTGAACATGCGCGCAAAAGCTGCTGCCTTCCCGGCAGTGCCTTTCTAGGTTTTTTTCCATTCAAGATGGAAATCTTCACTGAAAACCTTAAATGAGATTATTCAATTTCCATAAAACGAAACGTAAACCTATATGAAATTTCAGAGGTCTCAACGATATTATAAATACTCAATTACAAGTGAAATTCTATCATGATTCCTGATATACTTCGGGAAACGGAACATGACCAAAATGAATTGAACGGAATATTCACGTAACGGAAAACGCTTCGTTACAAAGTCTCCCTTGAAAGCTGCAATCTTCTTAATCTGTTTTATTCTATGAGGAAGATGGTTGAAAAGATTGATTGACATATAGTGGGCCCTCTGTTCAGTTGTTCTTAGTCTATGAAGGAGATACATATTGTTAGCAGTTCCATGCTACCGGATTCCGACATCATCTCATAGCGACGATCCCCTATGCCGAAAAGTAGATTGTGCAAATTATTCGTTTCTTTCTTTTCTTTCGAGCGAACATGTAATGCATGCAGTTCTAATGTGACCATTCTGTAAACCATATTAGGGCTCTCGAAATAAACACCTTCCGTAGTGTTATCCTTTCCTTTTGGTTTAACCAATATAATAAAGTTGTGATGAATAAACTTAAAAAGAGAAATTCTTTGTGAAAACGAACTCTTGGAGTCGTGTTTCATAATTATACAGGGTGTCCACTTCAAAAAGTCCAAAACTTCAAAGGCAGATTCTACATGTGATTCCCAACAAAAAATGTCATATGACACATGTTCGAAATAATGATGGTAATTGTTCAATTCAGCATTTTATGTTTGTATCTCAATTTTCTTTATAAAATCAATCACACTCCAGTTGTCCTCGTAGCCTCATCACATTTGATCACATATCTCAAAAGGGCATGAAATTGGCTAAAACACAAGATTTTTTGTATCAATAAATCCTTTACTGCAGGCGTCGTGAGCAGATAAAGATAAAGGTTCCTAGGTGAAAATTATTAATCATATTTTTCCAATAGGTTTATCGTTGAAAAATGAATAGTCATGAACATGTTTCTTCTTCAGCATAAAGTTCCCCATTTAGTGATATTTCAAATGACTTATCAACTTAGTACTAGCTGTTTCTTTTCCGCCTCAATATCATGGCTAACATGATAACAACGAAAAATAAGAAATTATTCAAACTTCATTTTCTTGCATTTTGAAGCTCTTAATGATTGAATTAGTTGTTTTTTCAGAATGGAATAACTCACTAGAACTGTTAATTTATCTGTCGAGTCAAACGAATGGACTTAATTTTATTAATTCACATTAAAAGAAAACAGTAAAGAGAGAGAACCAAATGCTGAAACAACTCACTATAAATAATTAAACAATTAACTCATAGCAAATGTTCGAAATATCTACCCCTGGTTCAATACTTTTCACACATTTTTTCTTACTCAATCTACAACCCTGCGTAGTTCGAAACGTTTTTTACCTATTTCTGTACAACACAATTTGATCTTTGCCAGATCATCTCGAGTTTGAACGCTTATTTGATAAACTTTTTCTTTTAATGTACTCCAGGTTTAGAAGGTAAGGTTCAGTAAGATGGCCACCTAGGAGCCCTTATCTCACTTCTTTTGATTTTTATGTCTGGAACGCTTCAAAAGAAAAAGTTTATCGAATGAGCGTTCAAACTCTAGATGATCTGATGAATATATTCAAATTGTGTTGTGCTGAAATGGGTCAGAAACTTTCTGAACTACGCAGGGTTGTAGATTCAGTAAGAAAAAAATTGTGAGATGTATTGAACAGGGCGGTAGACATTTAGAACATTTGCTATGAGTTAATTATTTAATTATTTATAGCGAGTTTTTTCAGCATTTTGTCCTGTCTCTATACTTCTTTTTTATCATATATATCAATAAAATGTAGTTCATTCGTTTGACTCGACAGATAAATTAACAGTTCTAGTGAGAGTTACTCCAATATTCGATCAGAAAAAACAACTGATACAATCATCAAGAGCTTCGAAACGGAAGAAAATCAGGTTTGAATAATTCCTTATTTTTCGTTATTATCATGTTAGCCATGATATTGAGACTGAAAAGAAACAGCTGGTACAAAAGTTGATACGTCATTCGAAATATCACTAAATGAGGTAGTTTTTGGTGAAGAGGAAGCATGTTCATAATTATTCCATTTTTTATCGATAAACCTATTAGAAAAATATGATTGATAATTTTCACCTAAGAACCTTTATGTTTATCTGCTAACGCCCGCAGTAAGGAATTTTTTGACACAAAAATATTCTTGTGTTACAGCTAATTTCATGCTTTTTTGAGATCAAATTTGATTAGTCTACAAGGCTAACTGGAGTGTTATTGATTTTATGAAAACTTTTGAGATTTTCCGTAAAAATACAAAATGTTGAATTGAAGAATTACCGTCAACATTTCGACCACGCGTTATCTGACATTTTTTGTTGGAAATTATATGTAGAATCTCGCCTTGAAGTTTTGGACTTTTTAAAGTAGACACCCTCCTGTATATTCACTTGTCCTAGTGGGAAACTTATGTGTAATTTTCAGTGAAAAAAGTGAGTTTTTATATCCCGGTTCACAAAATTGATGTTTCGGCATTTTCTTGTAGTTTAATCATTTAGAATTTGAACCCATTCAAGTTATTACAGTATATTCGTAATAATTATTTTTTTAAGATGTGTTGTCACAAGCCTTACTGAGGAAGGACCAAATGATCTAGCTGAAGAACTAGTTAGCGGAGAAGCTACACGACCGGAAGAAGAGGCTGAAGATGATTGGATGTCGTGGGTTCCTACACCTAAAAATCCCATTCCAAGTAAATAATTTTTATTTTATATCCAGCTCAATTCAAAATGAATTGATTGAAATGAGGAAATATGAATATAAATTGAATAATTGAACTATAACACCAAATAGGGTAATTGTGATTTTTCAACAGTGAGCCGTTAGAGTTGTGTCTCAATGAAGATGTTTTAGTAGCTTTGTTTTGGTTCCGAGTTCAGAACCAATTGAGAACTGTTTGGGACGGTTCGAGTATGCGCGATTGCGATTTTTCAGACACCAAATGGCAATCGCGCATACTCGAACTGTCCGGAACCGTTCTGAATTCGGAACCAAAACAAACCCAGTAATGATACTAAGGACAGGCGGAACTAATTTTCCTTTGAGGAAGACTAGGCAACAGCGCTACCTATTAAATTTTGTTGGTCGTAAAGTTGAGACATGCATATTTTCTCAATATCTCTTATTTTCCCTTGAATTTTCATTCCCAACCTCTGCGCTTTGAGAACGGGTAGTTTGATTCAGTACGTAATCAGTCGCATAGATATATCAAGACTTCTATCAGTCTTGAACAAAAAGCAATTGAAAAGAAAATCGGTTGTCAACAGTGTGATGAGTCCACCAAGTGCGATGATTTGAAAAAAAAGAAAACATCACATAGAAATCGAACTTTTGAAAGAATTACTTACATGTCGCAGCTGGCGCAGGGGGGACAAGGTTGCAACAACTTCACTAATAATTTTCATTATCATATACCAACACTTTTATGAAAACATGCATTCAAAAATTATCAGCAAAATCGATTTTTTCAATATCATGTCAAACTCGTCGCCGAATTCAAATGTCACGATGTAGCTCTGGTCCTGCTCGAGCCTACCCCATGTATCGGTGATACTTCTTGCCTGCTGCGATTCTCCTTCAAAACACGGAGGTGATGGCCGGCTCCAGATGAGTGTAATCCGAACAGCGAATGCATTAAAATTTGATAAACGATTCGGTGAAATTTGTGAACGGCAGTCGAGTTCAGCCTCGAATAATACATTCAAATGCATCGTTCGAGTCAAAAACCCAGTCCTGAGCAGAAAGAGCGCTGCCTCGATCCATAAAACTTCCTGGGATTTATTGCATTTACTGTTTGCATTAAGCTGTGTCCAGATGAGTGTAATGCGAACAGCGAATGCCATAAATCACAGGGAGTTTTATGGTTCGAGGCAGCGCTCTACCCCTGGGTCCCTATTCTTGAATCACACCACACCAATCACACCAATAGGCGTGTCGACGCCGTTGTCAAGGAAACGCGGTGCATTTTTGATGGAACGGTAGAGGAACGTTCACTCCATCTCATTTGTTCAGAGATCTGAACAGGAATTTCCATAATTTGATTGGAATTAATTTTAATTTTTTTCAACGGAGAAATTATTCGAGCCCTCCTCGAGACGCACAAAAACCAGGAAATTCCAAGAAGTTGAAGACGAAAACATAGTTCTTGAGGAAGCAAAACGATCAAGTCAAGAGCTCAAATCAAGGATCCTGCAATTCAGTCCGACGAGATTTACGCCCTCCTCCAGACACATCAAAGCCAGTTCAATACATGCAGCCAAAGACTGGAATCAAAAGCTCTTCAAGAAGCAGCGCCATCAAGTCTCATGAGGAATCTGGCTGGTTTACGAAAGTAAAAAGCAATCACCGAATCAGAAACTATGAAGAAACATACAGACCAAGAAAAACTGGGGAAAGATTAGGAATATCGAGAGCCAAGATTACTACAAGAATTACGAATTCGCATGCAGGAACTAGAAAAAATTTTGAATGATTCAGAAGAAAAATATCTTCTGGATATCATTAATGATCAATGGGCAGAACGTAACAAACAAAATATGTACAAATCCTCCAAATATAAAACTACCACAAATCCATATACCAACCTTCGATGGAAAATATGAAAACTGGATAAAATTTCAAGATATCTTCACAAAAGTAGTTCCTAAGAACAATAATATTACAAACGCAGAAAAAATGCAGTACCTGAAGACCCACGTCACTGGAGAAGCAAGACAAACGATACAACATTTCCTCATAAGCGAAGCCAATTACCTCACAGCGTGGTCTCAACTGCAAACGAGGTTTAGTAACAGACGACTTATCATATCAAAAATGATTAACAAAATTCTGGACGTGCCTGGAACATCGTCCGAATCACTGAGAACCCTAAAACGGCTTTACACCACAATCAAAAATTACCTGGAGGCTATCAAAATGTAGGAACAGAAACAGAATCGTGGGGTCCAATAATAACATGCATATTTGTCAGGAAATGGGACGCAGGAACCAACGAACGTTTCGAATCATCATTAGGACATCCCATGGAGCTACCGAATATCAACCAGACTCTGGAATTTCTGCTGAGACGAATTCAAAACTTGCAAGTACCAACAAGATCAGAAAGATACGAACTTGCATACAACCCTCAAGCAGCAAGAAAGAAACAATGCATATTCTGTAACGATTATCATCATCTTACCGTTTGTCCAGAATTCAATAGAATATCACCGGATCAAAAACATCAATTCGTGGAATCAAATAATCTGTGCATCAACTGTCTGAAGCATGGTGACAGTTTAAAATGCAAGTAGAAATGGAATTGCAAAATTTGTCACAAACAGAATCATACACTACTCCACAGAGAAGAATCAAAGTTCGGACAAAACATACCCTATGAGCAAAGAAATAAGGGGAAAATCAATCACTCAACATCCGGTCATATCATTCGACGAAATGGAAATTACTCCTAGCACCCGGCCCTTGTGAGGGCAAAGAACAAGGCCAACAAGTACGAATATCTTCGAGCACTTATTGATTTTGGCTCCCAAACATCCTTGATAACAGAGGAAGCGGCAGAATTATTACAATTACCAAGAAGGAAGATTTAAGCAGAAATTTCTGGTGTTGGAGATAATGGAACATGCAGATCTGGCTACAAGATTTAAATTCTTTGCAAGCCCAGAATTTCGAGCGGAAAGGAATTATCAACGGAAGCCCTCATTTTACCAAGAATAACGAAGTCACTCCAAAAGTGACATTGACATCGACATGGACCAATGGAAGAACCACCTATTAGCCGATCCCAGACTGAACAAATCCGGTCCAATCGATTTACTGTTAGGTGCAAACGAATACGAATAAGAATATATTTATTTTCATGATCAAACTGCATTCGAGAAGAGAAAAACGCCATAGAAAACGAAAAAAACATAATTATAATAATAATAATAATCTTTATTTCAAATCACTATGTTACAGTATAATCACAAAGAGAAATGAAACAGTGTCAGTCGCCAAAGATTTCAGTTATCTATACTATAATCTTTCAATGTGTATGGTTCCTTGTCGACCAAAATTTTGAATAGTTCTTTTTTGAACAGTTTGTGGTTTTCTATTTTCTGTATATTAAGTGGTAAATTGTTGTATAATCTTATGCATCTATATTTCAATTGTTTCTGAGAAGTTGTTCATCTGCATTTTGGATACTTACATTCCTGTGTTCTAGTCTCATATCTGGTCTTAATATAATTGTATCTACTGAAGAGTCCTATGTTCTCATGAAAAAATAGGAGGCATTCTTGGATATAGATGGCGAATATCGTTAGGATTTTTTTTCTCGGAAAACTCCTCTGCATGTTTCGTTTGAGTAAATAAAGATGAAATATTCCCAGAACCATAGAAACATAAGCCAAACCGAAGTTTGGATTCTATTGTTGCATGGTATACTGTCTTCAATGTACTTCCGCTCAGATATCTTGATGTTATTCTGAAGGCATAAATTGACGATCCCAGTTTTCCTTCAAGGTGTGCTATGTGATATTTCCAATTTAGTTCTTCATCAATGTAGACTCCTAAAAATTTGGAGTATGGTGATAATTTTGTCTCTTCACTTCCAATCAACATTTTTCCTGGGGTTTCTATACCAGAGTTTGTGGGACTGAAAAGGGTTAATGTCGTTTTTGATTTATTCAAAATTAGGTTGTTATCATCCAGCCATTTTTCACTGTGCACCATTATTTTATTTATCAGTCGTTTAAGATCAGGCCATAGAGACTGCACTGCCAGAAGGTTAGTATCGTCAACAAAGTGAACTTCTACTACTTTATTTAGGTCCCATTCTACTTTTGTACCGAAGTCATTCATGTACACAAGGAAAAACAGTGGCTCAGCTATGTTTCCGTGTGGTATTCCCAATTTCAGTTGTAGTTTATCAGATTTTGTAATAACTCCATCAATGTGTACGGTCTTTGAAATATGACCTGATCCACTCAAGTGCAATACCTTGGATTCCATAGCACTCTAATTTGTTGAACAGAATCTGTGGATCTAGGCAATCATAAGCATTGGAGAGGTCAAGAAATAAGCCACATGCCAGATCCCCATCCTCAAACGCATCGACAATCCTCTTAAGGAACTGATAGATGGCTGTTTGAATGGATCTTCCTTTCAGACACCCATGTTAGTTTGTGCTGAACAGATGCTTCGTTAGAAAGAACTCCATTATTTGTTTTCAATATGCCAGCTCGAATAATTTTGAAAAGGATGGTAATATGCTTATAGGTCTGTAGTTTCCGTAATCATCAGCATCTCCATTTTTGTATATTGGTATTACCTCAGCTATCTTCAGTTTTGTCGGAAACATTCCCGATTTTAATGGATTATTAATGATATGAGTGAGTGGTTCTATTATTACATCAATAGTATGTTTAATTATTCGATTAGATACTCCATCTATACCACTTGAGCTTTTATTCTTAAGATGTTTTAGTATTTCTTTTAATTGTTCTGAAGATATTGTTTCAAGTATGAAATTTTCTGGTGATGAGGGTAGTGTCATGGTTTTTCTTCTATGTTCCCGGTTGGAAGTTAAATTTGTAGCTGCATTTATAAAATAATCATTGAATTGATTCACCATTTTTTTGTGTCCCTTTGGTGTGGTAAACGATTGTCATGTTTTTTGTTCTGCAAAGAGTTTACTGTGCATGGTTTTGCTTTTATTGTCTGAATTGCTGATTAATTTTCTATAGTATTCCGCTTTGCTTTTAGTGAGAAGGTCGTTTTTTAAGGGTATTGTATTCAGGTTTGAATCTTCCATCTTTTTGGCTGAGAGTGAGTAATATATCTAATTTTCTCTTTATCTGCTGGATCAATGGATTATTTGACTTTAAGGTTTTATGCTTGGAGTTCACTGAAATCTTTACTGAAGGACAGTTTTTGTTGAAGTTCTCAAGAAAGATGTTATGAAATTTGTTGAATTGTTCATCTACATTTTCATTGTCAATCTCATATATGGATGACCAGTTCTGTGAGGATAAGGACTGTTTCAGGTTGTTGAGATTTTCTTCAGAGAGTATTCTTTTGTATGTGAATTCATGTATATTCTTGGTTGTGAAAGAAATCTTCTGAGCTTTATGATCTGAGATATGAGTCTGGATAACCTGTGTAACAAAGTGGTGATCCACCTTTACATAGAGACCATCAATTCATGTGGAAGTTTTTGATGTTATCCTAGTTGGCTCATAGATGGTTTGAATGATATCATATGTCCTCAGGAAATTTATCCAATCCTGTATTCTTCTAGAGTCCTCCAACATATTTATATTGAAGTCGCCTGCCAATATTATTTGGAAATCATCCCTTGTTAGTTTCTCTAGTGTAGGAGTCAATTGTGAAATCATAGTCTCAGTATTTCCATCATTGTAAACTGTAATGCATATCCACTTTCTTTTTCCTTTGCTGAATTCAATAGCCGCACATTCGAATTGACCTTTCCTTGAGATTTTCTCTATGTCTTTCCTTTCCACTGTTTGCACATCACTCGTTGTATAAATTGCTACTCCGCCATGTTTACCACCTGCTCTACAGAACTTGGCCTTTAGAATAAAATTGTTAATAGAAAAGGACCTTATTTCATCTTCTGACTTGCAGTGTTCTGAGACACAGAGTATTTTAATATCCTGATGTTCATCTGTCAAAGTTTCCAAGATTTCCACTGAGTTTCCTATCGATCTTAGGTTCTGGTGTAAAATGGAAAAACTTTTGGTGTTGGAATCGTGTACTTGATTTATTTTTGATTTCTTGGTTTCTGATCTAAAAAATGTTGACCCCTCTTGAAGTTGAATCGTTCAAAACTAATTCCACTTGGCCAAAATTCATTTTTATATATTTCTTCTTTCATTTTTAGAGGTACACCAATTAGCATACTTTTAAAGTCCAAGTTCTCATGGTTTTTTGTAACTAATTGCTTCACCGATATTTAATCCCGTGTTAAGTTGCCTGTGTTGGATATATATTTCACAACATCATCTTCTGAAACAGCTTCATGAACTCGAGAAATAAACAACCATAATTTTTTTCCTTGGTTATCAGGTTTTATAGATTTGAAAGTCATATTATTCGAATCTCCAGTTCCCAAGTTGACTTCAACATTCTTGATTTATATTTAACTGTTTTAAATTCATCATTTGTGTTTACGTCTGGTTCTAGGTTATGTTTATGTTGATTAACAGATTGTAGTTCAGATGTCCCGTTACCGCTTGTCAATTCTTGCATCGGTTATTTTGACTTCCTCCTGGATCTTGGTACTACGTGTTTTTGAAGTTTGGTTGATGTTTATGTTTTTACTTTCACAGATGAAGCGTTGATTTTTTGTATTACTTAAGAATATGTTTTTTCTTCTTGTTTTTGTTTCCCTTCTAATATTTGAATTTTCTCCAATAACAAATAGTTGTTCTCCATCAGTATCTGATTCTTCTCAGTCATCTCCTTGATTATTTGTTTGAGTAAAGCATTCTCCATTTCAAGTGTATTACCTTGCATGGCTGTATCTAACCTCTCATGTTTGCAGGACGCACTTTCTTGGTTTGTAGCACGTACAATGCATGATTTGTGGAAACTATAACAACATTTTCCACACTTTACAGGATCTTTCACTTTTTTGGTAAAATAAGCGCATTTTATTTCATGAATCTCCCCCATCTTTTAAGGAGTTAACTTCCGTGTCACTTTCATTGGACGCCATCTTGGATATAATTGAAGGAATCACTCAGATCCGACAATCGGCTTCAAGGAGGATTTGAATTCCGTAATGTTATTCATAACCTGATATTTTTTCGGTAATTTATTTAAAAGTTTTAGGCACATATATTCGACATTCATTTGTGTTGAAGAAAGAGAACAAATGGGCAAAAGAAACGGGTATACGCGTCTTGTGTTATTGGCATTTTCGTAACAACTAAAGTAATTTGGACTCTTTTTTAAGAAGAGTAAATATCTGAACTTATACATCGCGATGGTTGTCAGTATTCCGTGACTTTTGAAAAATTCACGACAGGAGGCTCGGTTTGTCATACCGAGTATGGTTCTTAGTGCTTTTTTTTGAATGTTGAAAATTTTGTTGATATCCGAGCTATTTCCCCTCACAATGACTCCATAAGACAGTGCCAACTGAAAATTTTAAAAATAGACTATTCTCAGTAGTTCAGAATGTGCTTGCTGAGCCAAGACGCGAAGAGAGTAGAGTACCCTGTTGAGTCTTCCCTCAAGGTAGGTGATCTGATCACACCAGTTTATGTGATAGTCCATTGTTACTCCCAGAAATCTAGTCTTATCCGAAACTTTTATCGATTCACCATTAAGACTGATTATTTCTGGTTTTCTGATTTTTGAATGAGAGGTACAAAAAACAACATACCCTGTTTTGTTTGAATTAATGGTTAGCTGATTTACTGAACACCAGTTTGAGATATTGTGGAGTGGCATCTACATACATGACTATTTCACTGTTGTCTATCCATCCCATCGGTTATTGGGACTGGGCTAACACAAGCAGTACAGTTATTAATGTTGATATCTGTTACATCCGCGACGACGTTGATGTAGACTATGAATATAACTGGTCCGAGAATACAAATACGAAGAGAGCATCTTGGAAGGAATACATGAAACCGGAGATGGACTGTTAGGCCAAAACAGAGAATTCGGATGGATAATATATGGGAGCCCAACTAAAACCAGAAGGAAAATTTAAATAGTCAGATGTCACGTGCAAATGAAAAATTGGATTTGGAAAAATTTTAGGAATTAAAGGAGGCAGTATACCCCGACGAAAAAAAATGTCAGAGGAGCAACAACTCTGTGGAAAAATTCACGATAAGACAGTCGAAAGAAACGCTGACGTGACGATAGGTACATAGTACAAATTCCTTTCAAGACCGACCGAGCGAATCTTGGTAATTCGAAACCCTGAGCAATGTCAAGGTTACTACAACTCGAAAAACGCTTAGTAGGAAATCGCGACCTGGGTCAAGCTTACGCTGAGTTCATGAACGAATGCCAGAGACTAGAACATAAGGAGGAAGTCGACCCCGGTAACATAAACAATGGAAATACTATATACCACACCAAGCAGTCATTCGAGACGTTAGTACTACTACTGAACTGAGAGTCGTTTTTGATGAATCTTGCAAAACTTCAAATGGAATAAGTTTGAATGCAACTACGAACATCGAAAAAATGTACCTACAGAAAAAACTTCAAATGGAATTCATGGAGATCTTCAAATCGGCTGCATTCACATTGAGTAAATGGTCAAGAAGCACCAAAAAACGAATTGAAATCTTACAAACGGAGCTCCGAGACAGTGCGGAAGGGCACAATAGCTCGGATTAATCAAAAGGAAATTGGCGGAACCACGTTTTCACAGTATTCCCGGAGCTGGTTGCGGCAAACCTGACTAAGTCCAGGAAGATCTCGCACATATCACAGAAGCAATCAGAGCAAGCAAACGAGGGTAATATCAAGCTACAGCCGCGAAGAATACTACCTACCAAACGAGAAAAAGGATAGAGGAATTCTCCCACCAGACACGACAGTCACATTCACCCATAACACTTATGGATTCCCAGCGATGGCTTCGCCGACGGGCGACGTAGGGCAACATAGCGTACGAGCTCCACCAGGGGTTAGCAGTGACTAGGGACGTTCCGTTTTTCGTAATTGATCTCGAACGGCTATTTTTATACAGGGTGTTTCACCATAAACATATATAGCCGAGTAGATGACATTGGGAGAGGCATTTTTTCCATATGAAATATACCCCATTTTCGAAGCATAAGCGAGATACAGAGTGCTTAATGTAGACTTTGAGCAATATACTGATAACTGTGGTGAGTTATGCGCGACCTTTAGTTTGACGGTTTTCGGTCACATCTTTGTATTTTTTGGTGGTAAATTCAATTGTGGTGTAAAATTCAAACTTGACTTTTTACATGTCTACAGTGAAAAAAAGGTTCACTCAATTGATTGTGATCTTTGAAGGTTGAATTTATCTTCATTCGGAACACTGGTGTGAAAACAGAATAATATTTTGCAACCCTCCAAATATTTCGCTCGGAGTACTTGAATAATTTTTATTTGATAAACTAGGTGCCTTGCGCAGGCCAAATTTGTGCCACTAATGGCCTCCAGAATGACACTGATAGAAATATGAATATGCTTCTGAAAAACTTTTTTGGGAATTGAACCCGTTCCACTTTCGGGCGTCACGTTACCTCTCGAGTATAAATTGGATTTATTATGACCATAATAATGTCTGTTACCGAGCAACGGAAGTTCATCGAATTTTACCTTTATGTCCAAATGAGGATAGAGTTCGATTCCCACCGAAGTTTTTCTGTTGATAAATTTATATTTCTATCCATGAATATCTGGAGACCCATCAGCACAATTTCGACCTCCGTAAGGCACCCAGTTTTCATTTTGTTTTCACACTAGTGTTCAGAATGAAAGATAGTTCAACCTTGAAATATTCCAACGATTTTGGGTGACATTTTTTTCACTGCAGACATGTAAAAAAAGTTGAGTTCGAATTTTGGAAACATTTTTCCCGGAAACCTTAGAAAATCGAGTACATTGAAATAATGGTATCCAACTTGGCCATCGAAAATGAAAAATTCCAACTATAGGTTTTCTGCCATTTTGATTTTTTCCAGAATTCTACACCACAATTGAATTGACCACCAAAAATAATAAGATGTGACTAAAAATCGTTATTTCAAAGTTCACGCATATCATACCACAGTTTTCAGAATAATGCTCTTAGTGGACATTGTACACCCTGTATCTCGCTTATGCTTTGAAACGGGGTGTATGTCATAAGGCAAAAATGACTTTGCCAATATCATCTACGTTATATATGTTTGTCCAGTTTATGGCGAATCTCCTTGTAACTCAGAAGAGACGTGGCTAATAGAAGTTTGCTAAATACTGGAATATCGATCATTTTTGGTAGTAGTTCAATACTTTTCATTGAAAGCAATGAAAATATACTTGAAATACGTTTTCTGGGCGATGGATCAGATTAACATCTGATATTTATGCTTATTTATCATTCACTTCATCATTTTCGATATACCATCATCCCGAAGTCGATGGTGGCGGACTTCATATTGATCAAACTGGGAAAATTCCAAATACACGTGAAATACTTTCTGGGTGATGACCCGGGTCGACTTATAATATTTATGCTTAGTCATCATTCACTTCATCATTACCGATAAACCAAACTGATTATTTATAGGTTTTTTCTAGGTTTCCACTCCCAATATCTAAACCAGAACTATCAAAACCTGAAAAAGCACTGACGTGAGGTCAGGAGCTTTTACGCGCTTGTTCACATTCGAAGCCATTTCGTCAAGTCATTTTGCATGAACCTTCACGCTGTCATTATTTAAGTGCAGAAGTTCGATTCGATCACATTTGCATTGTTGGTAATGTTGAGAAAATAAACTCTCGAATGGATATATCTACGAAATCATTTCAAGTTTTCACGGAAACGACCTTCTTAATTAACCCCCAAACCTGCTAAAAAAATACCAAGTCTCTAAGTCATTTTTTTCATTTACGTAGATGTATGCCAACATTCTTAAACCATAATATGCTGTCAAATATTTGAATATTTGATTTGAAAATATTTGAATCTTTCCTACTTTGGATATGAAGACTGCCACCACTGCCCTCCGGACGATGTACGATTAGTTATGTATATCGGAAATGATAAAGTGAATGATAGCAAAGCATACATATTAAATGTTGACCTAGGCCATCATCCACAAAATATTTCACGTGTATTTGAATTTTTCCTTTTTTCATAAATATAAAGTCCGCTGCCATCGCTCTCGAAATATGTACAATCAGTTTGGTATGTCGGAAATGATAAAGTGAATGATAACATAAATATTAGATGTCGACCTGGGCCATCACCCAGAAAGTATTTCACACGTATTAGAATGTTTCTCACTTTCATCGATATGAATTCCACCGCCATTTCACTGCTTTCTATAAGAAGTATTGAACTATAATCAACACTAATCCATATTCAGTATTTATCAATTTTCTATTATCCATGCTCCTTCCGATATATCATCATAAAACGATAGATATTGCATTCTTTCTTCAACTGTCCGCGTAAATATAAACGTTCGAAGACCGCAGATCAGTTACGGAATATCCCTAGAATCTGATTACCACAGAATACAAATATATAAGAAGTGAAACTTCCCTTCAAAACGACGGAAACAAAATACGCCCTCAACGGGGATGGCACGAACCAAGATGCATAGAATATATCCGGTGTCATACAGTTAATTCCGCTGAATAAAAATGAATTGAGCTGTCATCTGATTGATCTGATGAAACAATCTCCCAAAAAATGAATCAGTTATTTGAAATAATGGATTCTTACTAATATCTAAGAAGCATTCAACAAATGTGGAACATTTATTCATTAATAGTCAGCAATATGTATAAGGGAATAAGGAGCAATATGAGGTTTATTGTAAGAATGCTTACATGGATGGACACAAGAAGTAATTTCGAAGCCACAACAAGGTTCCTCAAGCTGGTGACCCATAACTGGAGTTTTGTTATTTGAATGTTATGGGTATTTTGTGCCCATTTTGTTCCAATTTGTGCCGTATGTAATGAATTTTGTGCTCGTATAGTTTCCGAGATATTTTGAGTTTATAGAGTGGGTCACCAACTTGACGCTGTGACCCATATATAGAAATTCGAAAATTTTCTTTTTCCTTTAAATTGTGCCCATTTTGTGCCAATTCGTGCCGTATGTAGCGAATTTTGTGCCCGTGTAGTTTTCGAGATATTTTGAGTTTTCCAAGTGGGTCACCCACTTGACGCTGTGACTTATATATTGAAAATTTAAACATTTTTTTCACTATTAAGTTGTGCCAATTCGTGCCGTATGTAACGAATTTTGTGCCCGTATAGTTTTCGAGATATTTTGAAATTTGAATTTTTTTCTACTATTGAATTGTGCCCATTTTGTGCTAATTCGTACCGTATGTAGCGAATTTGGTGCTTGTATAGTTGTCGAGATATTTTGAGTTTTTCCAACTTGATGCTGTGACCCATTTATGTATTATAATTCGAATTTTTTTTCCACTGAATTGAGCTCATTTTGATCCAATTTGTGTGAATTTTGTGCCCATGTACTTTTCGAGATATTCAGAGTTTTACAGTGAGTCACCAACCCAATTGGTCCAACTTGTAGGAAATGAATGTTATGAATTTTGTGCCCGTTCAGTTCTCGAGATATTTCGAATTTTTGCCATCGGTCTCCATTTCGATGCCCTCATCCGTAGCTTTTCCCTATTCTGGCCGTTTTCGTGGCTTATATGGTTTTTTTGTACAAAACAACATTGAATCTAGAACTACTGATTCATGTATTGTGCGTTAAGAGCCACTGTGACTTTTTTCGGAATATTCCTGTTTCAGCATTGTAATGATACGCAACTCCGCAAATGATGAGCTCTATCCTGCATCAAATTAGAGATTTCGGTGTTGCACCCAAAAGAAGTGGCAAGGGCAGCTCCTTCATGCTCTCCATACTTAAAATATTGCCGCATTCGACGTTCCTAATTAAACTGAAAACCGACTCTACAAATAAATTCCCTATGTCGATTCTTCCTAAAGTTAATGTGTTTAGGGTCGGCCTAACCACTGAGAGTGAACAAAATAACTTCCGGAAGAATCTGAATGTCTTGAATGCCGAATTGGTGAATTAGTAAAAACTATCGAATGATCCCGCAGATGTACCCTTTCGAAATTTTAGTTTCCCAATATTTCCAAAAACATAGATCGAATCGCCCTTCAATGAAAAATGCTACCTTTCAGCCCAATAGGGTCTACAGAACAATGAGCAAAATAACTCTTTCCATTTAACAAAATGCAGGATGGCTCTTTTCTATTTGGCTGAAGCTTCAAGGTGGCATCTTTCATTGAAGGGCGATTCGATCTATGTTTTTGGAAGTATCGGGAAACTGAAATTTTGAAAGGGTATATCTGCGGAATCATTCGATAGTTTTTACTAATTCGCCAATTTGGCCTTCGTAATTATGCTCCAAACTCACTCTACAATTATCAAGATACTGAGTAGATTCTTCCGGAAGTTATTTTGTTCACTATAAGTGGAAGAATCGATGTAGGGAATATATTTGTAGAGTAGGTTTTCTGTTTAATTCGGAGGGTCGAATGCTTAAATGGGCGGAATTCGCCAATTCTTCAAATAGTTATACCCATTCAAAATTTTGGATCCAATTGCAATCTCGTACTTTATCGAAAATTATAGCTTGAGGTTCATGCAGAATTTCGTGAGGATCATATGAAAAAATCTGCTTCTGGCAGGGTCACTATTTGTATAGATGACCGCTTTGGCAACGGAACAAGCGCGAAAAGCACCTGATCTGACGTCAGTGCTTTTCTAGGTTTTTTTAGAAAGTGGTGGATGAAATTTTATGTTGATTTCTTTTTTGGGATAGAGTTCTCTCTGCAAGTGCGTTCTCTTAGTTCCTTATAAGCGTTAAGCGTACAACCTTATGGTCTTTCCAACAGGAGAATTTCAAGAACCAATAGGTTCAAGAAAAAATTCCGATAAGATTTTTGTTGTAAATGATTTCTACTATCATATCCCTAAATATTCGTACACCAAGTCTGTTACAACCTTAATATGTGGTCGAGTTTCAAGCCGTACTACATTAATATACCTATGTGTAATGCTTTTTTTGAGATTGTTAGTCACGGTTGAGGTTGCAAACGTCCAGTGACTTGAGAGCCGCGCCCTCATACAAATGTTGAAAAGTCATACTCTCATTCGGAGATGGAGACCCTTTCCATTATATTGAATTTTAATATTTCTTGTTTGTTTTCCTTCTAGATTCGGTACATGTGAATATATAATGTTCAATGCTACTTTCAGATGAAGCAACAACAAAATCAAAATCTGCAGATATCATAACGATGTTGATCAATGTTTATGGCAGTAAAGAACTGTTTGTCAATGAATACAGAAGTCTATTAGCGGATCGTTTATTATCGCAACTCTCATGTGATACGGAAAAGGAGATCAGGTATCTAGAATTATTGAAATTGAGATTCGGAGACTCCCAACTGAATTATTGCGAGGTCATGCTAAAAGACATCGTAGATTCGAAGAGAATTAACCAACGCATAAAAGAAAATCCCAATCACGACCCAGACGAGAGTTTTATATCAGCAATGATAGTATCCGCTCAGTTCTGGCCGCCTTTCAAAGATGATCGACTGGAACTGCATCCGAAAATAGTGAAACAAATGGAAACATTCACTAGCAGTTTCGAGGCATTGAAAGGGAACAGAACTTTGTTGTGGAAGAATCATCTTGGGGTTGTGGATTTGGAGATTGAGACTGGAAATAAAACGCTGGAATTATCTGTATCTCCAATTCATGCCATAATATTGATATACTTTCAGGAAAACAGTAAGTATTTCTTCATTTCATCGTGAAAATTACATAATTTTCTGATCGATATTCAAGATTGAGTAAGAATACTTGAACCTTGGTAGTAAAATAAACCTTTTTGGTAACACCTTTTTTGCCCTAGAAAGTACGATATAGGATACACCATATTTTCTGCAATTTCCTTTATTGTTTCTGCTCTTATGCCATCATATTGTTGTTCACGCAAACAAGTGAACCATCATTCCTATTGAGTGTGCCCCGATTGTTAACAGTTTCATAACGCTAGAAATCACATGGAGCGAAATCATTAATTTGTCTAGTTTCCTTTACATGATTGTATTGAATTGTATTGTTTTGTTGTCGATTCTGCTAGGTTTCGCTGTGGAACTGCTCAGAAGCTAATACTTGTCCGAGTTAGGAGACCCGGTGTGTTCTGCGTAGGCTTTGTTACTAATTCCTTGCACCACGTTAGAAAGAGCACTGTAAATGGTTTTCCCAACAGCGAATGGTTAGAGGGTCGCCTGAAAACAGGAAAAATTCTTTCCCGGCCAATGGCCTGAATCCAAGACCCTACAATAATGAGGCATAAGTTCTAACTACTGAACTACCGCCGCTATAATGCTCAGCTTCAGTAGGAGTTTAAGCCAGTGAATGAGGTATCCACTTCAAAACGTTCACGTCAGCTTGTCGCCTTGTTTGACCAATTAGTCTTCTTTGAGTTCCTTTATCTTCATTCACTAACATGGTAATAATTTTGACGTTGATTTTGTCTTCGAACTCGAATGATGAAATATGGCTCAACACAAGTCGACTGCATGGCAGTTACTAAAAATATCTTACCATTTAGGATACCGCTTTCTTTACGAATGAAATTACAAAAAAAATTATGTTTATACAAGCAAAAACGTCGATGTGTGAGGAAAATTGAAGTTTGCAAAGCTACATTTTCTGGATGTATCTCTTCTAATGTCAGAGATTATTTATTCTCGAACTCTTAAGTAGGAAGGTGATAATGTCCAAAGCTATTGAAAGTTGTGAGCGATGGCAGAATACTCTATGCATACTTTATTACTGTAATACAGGGTGATTCATTAAGGTTGGCCACCGGCCGTATCTCGGAAACCGTTTATCCTATGACTTCCGGAAAAAAATCTAATGATAAACTCGGCCCCTAGAAAATGATTAAAAATATTTTCAAGTTCGTAGTTCCCCACTAGAGGGCGCAATCTATCACTTGTAAAATTTAATCTCATTTTTTACGAAATATTCTCCAGCTAACAGTGGTAAAGAATAATAAAATAAGAATATACTCTTTCTATTCAACAACTTTTGTTTCAGTAATTTTTCTATATTTCCTATTTTTCAGTGATGGGATGGATAAACTTTTCTTCACGAAAAAAACATTCTTACTCCTGTATGGGTGAACCGATTTTCACGTAATTAGATTTCATTCGAAGGCCATCGAAAGTAGATCACAGAAACATATGACAACAATATACCGGGTGATCCAATTAAAAACTACAGACTGTTTTATGTCACTTCGCCCTATTTGTGCGTTTTACTGGAAAATTTCAAATGCAATGCTATAATGCTAACCAAGTGAGAATAAGCCAAGCATTATCACCTACTGACTTTTTAAAATCGCAGACAGATATCATTGGTCGTTTCGGAGTTATTGACATTTTTGTAAATTTTGATAAGTTTTGATCAACCCTGTGAAATTCAGGAGGAATTGAGTTATTTCATCTCTAAACAATTAGATGAAAGGAAAAAACTCATCAATACAACGAAACAAGCTGATTCAGAACCAGTAAGCTTTGGCGATACTGTTCATTTTTGGTATCTATAGCTGTAAAAGTTTTTTAGGACGATTGCAAACCACTATTTTATGATGCCCCATTATTCAAACGAAGAAGCATATGATATGCTTAATGCTCATTTTGAATGTTTAGAAAATGCAGTAGCTGAGAGGGAATACCCGATACGATATCCTGAAAGACGTCGTCATTCTAAAAGGGTATTCAAAAGATCGACACGAAGAGTGCGAGAAACTGATAAGGTTCAATTCTTGGAAGAAAAAATAGAAAACGTAGAAGCCGTAATGAGGATAATATCATAAAAGTTTTGGCTTATTAACGAGACAAAGGTGCTTGAAATTTTAACGGAAGATTTTCCAATTCTTCTAGAAAATATTGCTATTCAAAGCAGGTTAGATATGTGGTATCAACAAAATGGTTGGCCGGCGCATTATGCTGCTAATGTTACAGAATATTCATATAACGTCTTCTCAAAGAGGTATATTGGACGAGGGAGTATTTTTCCATGGCCAGAAAGATCACCCGACCTCACAGAATTAGATTTTTATTTTTGGGGGAGAATGAAGACTTAGTTTTCCGACCACCCCCCACCACAAGTGAGGATATTCAAAATAGATTTCGACAGGCAGCTTCTTCTCATACTGAAATTGTGGCCAGTGTCAACTCGACGAAAGAAAGACTAAATTTATGTGTAAAAAATAATGGTAGACATTTTAAATATTTGAATTGATTAGGTGTAAGTGTTGTTTTTCTGTTCAAATATTTTCGTTGTTGCTAATTTTTGTTTTATTTTATCGCGTCATTGTTATTTCATGTGTGTTGAGTATTTTGCTGCGTTGTCATGACGCATAAAGTCACTTCCTTGTTTATTCAAGCTCACAGAAAGGATCAATACTTATCAAAATTTACAAAAATGTCAATAACTCCGAAACGACCTACGATATCTGTCTGCGATTTCGAAAAGTCAGTAGGTGATAATGCTTGGCTTATTCTCACTCAGTTAGAATCATAGCATTGCATTTGAAATTTTCCAGTAAAACGCACAAATATGGCGAAGTGACATAAAACAGTCTGTAGTTTTTAATTGGATCACCCGGCATATTGTTGTCATATGTTTCTGTGATCTGCTTTCGATGGCCTTTGAATGAAATCTAATTACGTTAAAATCGGTTTACCCATACAGGAGTAAGAATGTTTTTTTCGTGAAGAAAAGTTTATCCATCCCATCACTAAAAAATAGGAAATATAGAAAAATTACTAACACAAAAGTTGTTGAATAGAAAGAGTATATTCTTATTTTATTATTCTTTACCACTGTTAGCTGGAGAATATTTCGTAAAAAATGAGATTATATTTTACAAGTGATAGATTGCGCCCTCTAGTGGGGAACTACAAACCTGAAAATATTTTTAATCATTTTCTATGGCCGAATTTGTCATTAGAATTTTTTTCCGGAACTCATAGGATAAACGGTTTCCGAGATACGGCCGGTGGCCACCCTTAATGAATCACCCTGTACAGTGATAGTATGTTTCACAAGTACAAAATTTTCAGTTCTTCAAAGTTTTGATGGACACTTCCTATGTTGACATGAATAGGTCGGCGCTTCTCCCCATACTCTAGTTGTTTTCATTACAAAATAATTATTCCTCACGAATGAGTCCATTGAAACCCAACATAAAAACATTATTAAAAAGGAAATGAACTTTTTTTTTGCCATCTGAATGTATGATGTCTTTTCCTGGACTGTAGTCAAATTCCTTCTGATCCCTGTGTTATTCTTCTGTAATATCTTCTCGTCTTCCAATGGCTGGACTACAACTAATTTCTCGAATAGTTCCTGATTCTCCGCTTGGTTCTCATAATATATGTTAATCCTTCGTGAATAACTAGCGTGGAGAGAAAGCTATTCAATGCAGTTATCCTCTCCTGATCGAGTATTTTCAGCTGATTTGCTGTATTTATTTTATTTTTCACATAAAGTCATTTTCCAATTATGGGGGTCCAGATTCTTGAAATAATTCACATGAACTCTCAATATTTTCCTATTCCTGTCTATGCTGTATTGGCGAGTGCTAAAGCCTTCGAAATGGTGAAAAGTGAAAAAAAATTATGGTAAGATGAAACCTATTAGAAGGAAGAGAATATAACAATAATTGAAGAAAAATAATTTACGTACGATCTGAGGTCGGGAAGTGGAAGGGGTTGAGCGTTTGAGAGTAAAAATGGTTTATCTCGATTTCCGGCAAAACTAAAAGTCCTATGAAAAAAGGTTCATTACAAAATTGTTGGTAATAAAAAGATCTAAAACTTTTGCATCCACACTTTTCCCACATAACATCAAAATTTACGTGAAAAATTCAAATAACCAAGTTTTCAGTTTTATTTTCGTCTTCCAAAAAAAATTGTCACGAAATTCAGTGAAAACTATCTTTTTCATTATAATTACTTTCCGCGGAAGCTTTAGAACGGCATTTTTCCATTGAAAACTTGGAAGATATATACGTGTTTCAGCAGAGCAGAATTTTCAATTTTTCTATTGGAATTTCACGTTTGAAAAGAATTTTTCGACAGAAATTCAAAAATTTCACACTTAGACAACTCAGAATTTCATAAGGAATCTATTTTCGTTATTAAATATAGGGCTCTCCATTTGAAAAACGGAAGTTGGTGTCCCACGAATCCCAAAAATTTTACATTCAGTCATCTCTATAGAAAAAGCTCAAGTCTGCAAACGTGAATTTTGATTCCTCCCCAAAAATATTCTAACGAACAGTATTCGTGGGACACCCAGTATATATCCTAATTTTCAATCGAAAAGTCTCCCGTCAAAATATCTACTTTTTTGAAAATGTCGGTGCGCTACTTGTTCGTTTGAAATCTTTACTTTTTGATGGTGTAAAAAAATAACCATCACTGTGGTGAATTTTCTTAGAAAGTGCCAAAATATACCATTTTGATTAACAACCAAATAAATTAATCAAGTTAATATTTAATATACATCTTCAATATTTTTTTACAGAAAATTTTATCCCAACAAAATGTATTTCATCGAGTAGTTGGGGAACACGCTAAGATGGTCTGAGCCTTACTACATGATATGTTCCAAGAAAATTTACCATGGTAATGTTTTTGTTTCAACACCATCAGAAAGAATAGATTTCAGCGAATGAAAAGCCCACCGACTTTTTAGAAAAAGTAGATATTTTGACGTGAGACTTCTCCATTGAAAATTGGGGTGCGTGAAAGAAGTATCAATACAAAAGATGTAAATCTCTTTATAATCTAGAACATTGCCATTTAACTTTTTTCCATGGGACTAGTAGTTTTGTCGGAAACCGAGATAAACCGTTTTTTACCCTCGAGCACTCACCCCCTTTTCTCACCTGAATGATTTTTTCTTAAATTTTTGTTGTATTTTTCTATGGGTTTCATCCTACTATTATTTTTGTCGCTTTGAAAAATTATGTACCTTGGTCTAGTAGTGGAAGCCATTCTTCAATTTCGATTGTTTCAATTTAACACAATGTTGAGTATACTTGTCGAATCTGTGAAGAATCACCTGAGACATACATCTGCTGTGCGATTGCGAATCTGTTCATACGAAAAGGCAACAACACATTGGCTCTTGGTTCATGAAAATAAGAATATGTTCGAGATTTGCAGGGCCTCATCGCCCTTCCTTTAATCTAATTTAATCTATTGAACTGTTTCAGCCGTTACTATATGGTAGTTGATTTTAATCAATTGAATATTACAGTTTAAGGGATGCATTGTGTAACCGCGCAGATTCGAACTTATTTCAAGCTCATCATCAGACACTGGAGATTCTACAAATGTTACAGAGTATTTAATTTTCATGTTGTCAATTGTAGGAGAAGGGTGGTTATTATCAATGCAATGTGTTGCTAAGATGGAGCATCGCTTATTTTCGACGAAATCCATTCGATGTGCGTTAAATCTAGTTTTGAATGAAATTATGAATGAAGAAACAGAACTGTGTTATTCCGAAATATTCAACGCGTTCAAATAACAATATATGTATAATAATTGTATTCATTTAAGTTCGAAACTGCGCGGTTACACGATGTAACCCTTACTTTGTGATATCCAATTTTATTGGTACCTAGTAATAACATAGAAATTACAAAACTTGTTTTAATTATCTACACTGTAATTTCCGAGTCAATAGACATTTTCTTACAAAATTTATGGCTGGGGACACATAACCGCACCGATCCATCGCCAACACGAGTGCTGGAGAACGACGTGCTACGGCGAGGAAGAAAAAAAAGGTATTTCAACATATAGGGACATATATCAGCGGTGTTGTCTTGTTTTGGCGCGCATGGTCTAGGGAAACAGCGTGCTATCGTTTTGTCCAAATGTCTGTAATTTTCGATGATTGAGCCGAAAATGGTCTCAAACGACTAGGTTGAACTCATTGATGACGAATCCTGTGCCAAAATCGATTCTGTCCAGCCGGCCGGCCGTGGACACGATATCTATCGAACGGAGCCAGTTAGCGACTTGAAAGTTGTAGGTTAGTTCGCGCATCCGAATACCGCGGCTAAGTTCATTAATGGGCCAAATTGGCCCAATAGTTATGGAGTTATAGCAATTTGAAATTTTGAGGTTTTTTCCCTCATATTTCAGAAACTACTGAAGAGATTGGATTTAAATTTGACAGTTAGTTGGAGCATAACGACGCGCAACTTTGACCGAAATTTCGTTGAAATCTTATGGTCACTTAATTTAAAAAAAAATTTACTGATTCAATCGTGTTGAAACTTTGCAGCTAATGTAAAAATGCTGAAGAATAACATTGTGCGAAATTTCGCGATGATCGTGTCATCAGAACGATTTGAAAAAAAATTCAAATTTTTTTTTTCAAATATTCAATATTCTGTGATCTTCTTATGATATTATCCTCACTAAATTCTGTATAAACCTTCAAACTGTCATTTCTCGATAAAGAACTGGGAGTTCAATTCGATCCAATCTGTATTTTTGAAAATATTGGAAAAATATAATTTTGAATGGGTATATTTGCGGAATCATTGGGTAGATTTTACCCATTCACGAATTCGGCCTTCGTTATTAAGGTACAAACCTTCTCTACAAATATCGTGTTTCCAAGTTGTTTTTTTCGGAAGTTATTGTGTTTACGCTCCGGCCGTATACCATTTTGAAATTTCATTTTTCCAATATTTCCAAAAATACAGATCAGGTCGAATTGAAATGCAGTAGGTAATTTATCGAAAGAAAATCTAGAAAAGCACTGCCGTGAAGGCAGTTGTTCGCATGTTCAAACTCGTTGTTCTGTGTCGGTGCGGTTTTGTGTGTCCCAGCCTGTAGTTGTGTTTAGGGACGGACGAATAGAATTAAATTCTGCGATGAATTTTTCATCAGTCCAACCTTATCAGTTTGAAACTACAAACAATTGTGCAAATTAATAGCACCCTCTTCCCTAGAATAAGCACACCAAAAGTATTTTGGTTGCATAAAATACCAGAGAAGTTCTTTCCTGTCCATGAATCCTCAAAAACAAGCAGTTAAGCACAGAATATTATTTAATAGAAATTCTTCGGTGTTCGTCCATTGATATAAATAAGTAAATTGAGCCCATAAACCCAAATAACTCATTTCCCAATTTAATAATTTCAAACAAATTCTGTTGAAGAAAATTTTAGTGTACATATGTGGCTATTGGAAATTACTTTTCATCGCTTATACTTTTAGGGGAGTGGTCCCTGAAGAAGCTAAGTAAGAAAATTATGATACCTATTACCACACTCAGAAGAAAAATCAATTATTGGCAATCTCAAGGTTTAATTTCTGAATTACGCACTGATGTATTTGTGTTAGAGGAGGATAATGTTGAGAGTGGCAATGTTGAAGCAGATTTAGAAGACTATGAGCTCGAATCTGTTATGACTAGTACTAAAGATCAAAGGAATGAAGAACTACAAGTAAATTTACTGTTAACTTGTGATGCATTGATAAACTCTGATTGTTGTTTTTTTTAGACTTTTTGGTCGTATATTGTTGGAATGCTCACAAACCTTGAGTCCTTGTCACTAAATAGAATACATCAAATGCTGAAAATGTTCGTTTTCGAGGGACCAAGCACCGAATATAGTACAGAAGAGATACAGAATTTCCTGGATAAGAAAATCAGAGAACATCAACTAATACTTTCAAATGGGGTGTATAAGTTACCGAAATAATTTTTCAGAGGATAATTCTAATACTTACATTTTTGTAATGAAATGAAAAAATATAAAGTGATATGAAGTACGCATTTCTAGTTTCAGTGATGAAATTCTAAAATAGCCCTGGGGCTTTCATGTTGCACAAACATTCACGCCGCCATTTTAAATCGAGTAATATACCTATCTCAATTCTATCAAATCTGTATTCTTGAAAATCTTGAAAAAAACTAATATATGTACGGAATCATTTGGCGATGTTCATCCATTTTCGGCTTCAGTAACCCCAAATCGTCTCTAGAAGTATCGAATCTCTAATAGACCACACATGAAATCAAAGTGTGGTTTATCCAAACATATGGTGAAAACCGGACACAAATTCAATTTTGAAATATGCAAGATATTGAGATCCTGCCCCAACCAAGAAAAAAGAGGTTTCCTCGAGAATTTGGCGATCCAACATAAAGACAAGAATATTAACATTTTCAGTAACTCCGGTAACATCAGGTCCACTTATTGCAATTTAATCCAACTCATCAAGTTCACCAAGCCCACCCCCGTTCGACGACACTGACTGCTGATCCCGACCACCACGTTACACCTACTACACGACCTGAGTTTGCGCACCATTATGCTGTGTCATTTGTATTGTATGTTCTATGTACCTATTTATTATTTTATTATTTCTTCTTCCTAACCTGAGCAACTAATTTCGTAGAAATTTATTAGCATTTTTTAACCAAAAGAATATTGTCGTCGCCACCTTTATGTTATCTCATGTCACCTACTTTTATAAGAAAGATGTGGAACTCTGTTTTAATTTGAATCTCACATTGAGTATGTCCAAAACCATAACTTATCATCATAACAAACCCTTGTACCACATAAATCTGTTTCTAGACCTCTGATGAAGCGACACATTGATCGCGAAAACTAATGTAAATTCAATAAAGAGTACAACTTGATACTGCCAGCTTACTGACTCCATATAACCCGATATTCCCAAAGTATATCCAATGTAATATGTATTTCCATTCCGCATTCGATAATCAGACGATTCTTTAGGAACTGAATCAAATGCATTTTCTTGGTATTGAAATCGCTAATGATTAGAAAAGAAGACATTCACCGGAAATTTGACACAAATCATATGGATAAAAATATTACACACCGTTTTGTGTAAATCAGTCTGTAGGTGATCCTAAAATAAAGCCACTATGACCTTATCAATCCTAAGAATATGTGAATTTCGATCTGACTCTGTAGCTTTCTGAAGTAATACTAATATTTATTCATACATTTTTTTTGAATTAATTTTGAGATAAATTGGAGTTCCATTTTATGAATCATGTTATAATTCCAGTAAAATGTGATTCAATATGGTTTTCAAAATAATTGCTTATACAGGTTTATGAAGAGTAATACAACAAATTATTTCGAAGAAACCGAATCTGAATCTTCGAATGTATAAAAAAAACATTTGTCGGATTGCTATTTATTGAATAAAAGCAACGGCACTCTTGTCCCATCTGATTTACGACCGTATTCCTATTATACAAAACTATGTTTACGACCTAATTACCCTTTGGCAACAGTCGCTCTGAGCACTGTCAATGGGAAGGTGGAACCTCAATTGCGAATTGGTTTTCATAGATGGCGTTGTGTGTTAAGCACAAAATTGTAGATAACTCAAAAATTACTGGTGTTCGAGAACTCATTTAAACGGAACAAATTGTTACATTATTGGGTAGAAATTATTGTCGCGAAAAAATTTCAGAAAGAGTAAAAAAAGTTAATACTTTTCGCTAACTTCACGCTCCATTAGAAACAAAATTGAATAACTCGAAAACTTCAACAGATATTGAAGTAATTTCAACAAGACAAATTGGTTACCGAATCTTGACATTGAAATTTTCTCGAAACCAGAAAGTTTTGCTGTTGAGTGTGAAGCTGGCACTAAATGTTATTCATGCAAATAAAAAATTTTACTGAAGATATTTTACTATACCAACCTTTTTGACCCCATCTACCTACACTTACAACCCACCCATGGCCAATACGCTGTGATCGTCTAGTAAAATGAATAGGACTCTACGTTGTGTTCGCAACCCAAAATACTTTTATATTCAGAGAATTAGAGAGAAGATTGAGGGAAAGTTCAGGTTAGAATAAATAAAACAAGTAATTGGCTATTCGGTGCGGTTCTGTTGCAGAAGGAAAAAGAACGCCTCAGAAAAACTCCAAACCGATATTTATTAAAATGTGATACAGGAACAATTAGCAGTAAATGTGGGAGTTAATTAAGCTCAGGCAATCGGTGATATCAAATCTCTAATGAATGAAGCAAAGAACCATGAAGGTGGTCCAACGGATAAGTTTCCTTCACAAACCTCATTCATAGGAATACCTCCGCCATTTAGGCGCCAATAAATGGCAAAGGTAGATGTATAACAGGTTTATGAGAAGACACTCAACTGTAAGTACTTCTAGGTTCTTATGTATGATACATAGAGTCAAATATACCTTTGTATAAATAACCTCGATTAATAAGATATATTAAACAGATACATAGTGGAAACAGTTATATTTTGGAATACCATCATCAGTGGAATAACAATATGCAGATTGACGGAGCTCAAATAAGGGGTTCTAGAGCTAAGGATCATCAGTCACCATTCCACATTCGGTTCATCACAATATAAATACTCTTTATGT
Organism: Myrrha octodecimguttata; assembly: GCA_958510865.1. Lineage (NCBI taxonomy): Eukaryota > Metazoa > Arthropoda > Insecta > Coleoptera > Coccinellidae > Myrrha > Myrrha octodecimguttata. The sequence continues at coordinate 16,409,752 of OY294056.1, forward strand.
AGGTTAGGGTGAGTTCTATTTTTTCATTTGGGGCCCAGCCATACGGCTATTAGCCTCCGCCCTCACCTTCACCGCATTATAAACACTCTTCTTGCTAGTTAGGGTGAGTTCTATTTTTTTCATTTGGGGCCCAGCCATACGGCTATTAGCCTCCGCCCTCACCCCACTAGAATCTAGCTAAAGGAGTCTTGAACCCGCCATATACGGCGCTAACTCAAGACAGGAAGGAAGGTGGAGTCAAGCCAAAGCCTACACATTATAGTAATTGATAATTTGAATAATTAGCAAAGAAACACAATGAAAAGGGAATGAATAACAGCTAAGTCGTATATAATATTAGGTATATAAATGGCAGTCGATAGGTGAAAACGGAGCAACTCGAATATTGCCCGCTCCTAGAGACTAACCAGACCTTGGATCGATACCAGATTGTTCAGTATTTTAGACAAAAAGCACTGACCATTCACTCATAATGAAAACTGATGAAATCCTTAACGATCGTAAAAACACCTTGAACAGGATGATCGATATCAATTTAGATTATAACTTCAAAATGTACATAGGTGCCACTACATAATAGTTGAGATTTAATAATAGCAATCAGAATGAACAAACAAGCTTGTAGTAATTGTAATAATGAAACAGAGACTTGAGTGGTTAAAAGCGAATATTGAACAAGTACACTATGCCAAGATGGCTATGTTTAATTCCATGCTTTGTTCGTCGTAATTTTGAAGAGGGGCTCTGTCGACTTACTTCTTCCATTGTGAATTTCATAGAGAATCCCCAGCGTTTTTGTTATCTTTTTAGGTTAGTTTCTCGACCATTGAAAAATCAACGTTCCCTTCTATGATTCGGGGAATGGATGAACCGTAAATAAACGAATGGATGAATGAATCATTCATGGTTTAGCACATAGGCGTAGTATTTAAATATAGGGAAATATTATGATTTGAAACCGGGTACAGTACAATATATTCGTTATTTTGGAAATATTGGCAATTGTAATGTAGTCAGGTATTACTAATTGGAGAGAACCTACTGAATATATGATTATAATATATATTATTAATATCAATAATATCTTGGAAATAATAATACGAGGTCGCTCTTAAAACATATATTTTCTGACTGCTACAAATTACTACGCCAAAATACTGTACCATATGTACATGCCCAAAAAAAAACTATAACTTGCGCAGAGCGAAATATAACAATATGTCTTCCATATCTTACATCTCCCTCCTAGAAATGAAAGATAAAACTGAGAGAAAAAGAAATATAAATCAAATTTTCTTGTAATTCAACCGTTCTGGAGGTCTAACCACTCGCTGAGGTCTACTTATAACCAAATTATCACTATCTACTAAAGAGACAGTAGGCTCAACATCTATTTGATTTGACGTTGTTCGATCAGTATATTCAGAAAGTGAAAATGGAATAAAATGAAATTTCTTAATTGGATTTAAATGTCGTTTCCATTCAACATCATTTAATTCAGGTATTCGAACGACATAAGTCAATGAACCAATTATCCTCTTTATTATCGCTTTAATCCAACTTCTAGTGTTCTGTTTACGATAGTCGTGCACTGTCACTCTTTCTCCAATTTCAAAAGTTAAAAATCTCTTACCACCATGGTAACATTTTTGATGATTCTGAGCTACTAAGACTCGATTCCTCAAACCTGGTTGATCTGTTGGCAATAGGCAATTGAAGCGAGTTCTCAACTCATGACTCAGTAATAATTTTGCAGGAGTCTCATTTGTAGTAGAATGTGGAGTTGATCGGTAATCGAACCAAAAATTATTTAATATTAAATTAATATTTCCGTTCTTGCATTGGCCAAGAGCATTTTTCAAAGCATTCTTGACCGTCTTGACTTCATAAAATGTTGGCACTCAGCGGAACAGAAAGACGTACCATTATCAGTAACTATCTGATCTGGCAAACCGATATGTTTGCAAACGAGCAAAACAAGATCTTAATATTTCAATTGTGAGGTACTTGGAGGTTATCGAACTCATAGGAAAAGCCTCGATCCATTTATTGTGGGCATCCAAAATAATTAAAAATTGCTTGTTGAGAAACGGACCCATAAAATCCAAATGAATTCTACTCCATGGCTTGGTAGGCCACGGCCAACTATGTAAAATTGCCTGGTCCGGACTTTTCTTACTAATCAAATAATTTTCACAAGTTCTGCATATTTCTTCGATCTTACGGTCCAATCCGAGCCACCAAAAGTGAGAACGAGCGAGAGACTTCATTTTTACGATGCCCATATGAGTAGCATGAAGACTATTCAAAATCTCATCTCGTAATATCGAAGGAATAATAACACGATTGTTCCACATTAAACAACCTGATTCAATACTTAAATCGTTTCTTATTCTGTAATATTTTTTTAACCTTTCATCGTAATTTTTATATGCCGTCCAATCAATCTTAACATATTTACAAACATCGGTTAAAATTTTATCACTTGCAGTGCATCCAACAATTTTTTTGAAGTCAATTGAAACATGTTTATCATTTTCAAAATACTCGGCATAATTTAATTCTACATCTTCAATTAATCTTTCCTCTATCGGTTGAGGAAGACGAGATAAAATATCCGCTTTATTTCGGTTGGATTTATAGATATCTATATCATATTGATACTCGGAAAGTATGAGAGCCCACCTTCGTAACCGATTGGCTGAGAATTGTGGAATGCTCTTATCGGGATGAAAAATATAAGATAACGGCTTATTATTGATCACTAATGTAAACTGTCTACCCCACATATAATTATGAAACTTACACAGACCAAAAATAACAGCCAAAGCTTCTTTTTCCAAAGGACAATATTTTTTCTCTCTTTCAAGCAATGTTCTTGTAGCATACGCAATGACTTTTTCAACGCCATCCGGCATTTGGTGTGCCAATACAGCTCCCACGCCGTAATCACTTGCGTCCGTGATAAGACGTAATGGTAATTCGGGGTAATAATGTACTAACACCGGTGCCGAAGACAAAATTTTCTTCACTTTTCGATGTGCAGATTCACATTCGACTGACCAATTCCATTCGATCTTTTCCTTGAAAAGATTATATAGTGAATACAACAGCGATGACAAATTATGCACAAATTTGCCATAATAATTTATTAAGCCTAAAAACGATAGAAATGAAATTACATCTGTTGGCCTAGGTGCTAAAATTTTGGTATCAGAAGTATGGATTCCTTCTTGATCGATATCATATCCCAAATAATTAGTTATTTTCGGCTTCAGAAATTCACATTTTTTAATAGCCAATTTCAATCCAGCCTCTTGAAATCGAAGTAAAACCGCTTCTAAACGAGCTAAATGTTCCCTTTCATCTCTACCTGTAACAAACAGATCGTCCAAAAATACAACAACGCCGTCGAAACCTTGAAGAAGAGTTTCTGAAAATTTTTCAAATTTAGCCGGAATGCTGGCAATTCCGAACGGTGCTCGATTGTATCGAAACAAACCCTTATGGGTAGAAATGGTCATTAATTAAGAGTAAGTCTACGTGATAAACTTCTCATTAACTTTATTCATATAGCACCACTGGGGCGCTATTTTCGAGCTCATCCGAATTCATTTCGTCTACGAGCTCTCGCGGCGATGCGCCAGTTTGGCAACGTGGTATTCACGGTGAGCTTGGGCAAGATTTATTCACGAAAACACCTTTTTTTATTATAATTTTGAATGTTTCAATCATTATTCTAAACTCTAAAATAACTTTTGAATGCCTTATTTTTTAGGTGTGATGATCACTTTACACGGTACAGAAATGACTCATATGCACTTGCGCACCAGTAAATGAACTTTTGCATAGCTTCGTTTTAATCGTTTTCGGCTGAAATACATCGGATGGGTTGAGGCAGGTGGATTCACATCCTCATGCGGATTCACTAATATGTAGAAATTTTGTGCACAGCAATTTTTTTTTCTCTATTTCAAAAACCATATATTAATCCGTAGAGCAAATCCATTCACTTTCCGCAGTAAAGAAGTATTTTATTCATACTCAATAAAAACTTTCAAATTTTATTCAAAAAAACTTTCTTCCCGGGTGGAATAGTTGATCCAGAACAAACTCTTATTGATTAATGATTAACAATAACCCTTTTAAATTTTTCACATTTTCAGCACTATATATAGAATTTTCTTGGGTTTCGAAAAGTAGTAAAAGCGAGAACGAGGTAGATATAAAAACAATTCCAATCAAGTTACTTCACCCTTTATAGGATCTAAATTCAAGAACAAATATGCTAATATCATTGTATATTTATACAATGCTAATATGTACCCTCATTTAAAACTCCATCACTAATATTAGTTCACAAGAGGACAGAAATAATTATTATATCAAAAGAAGTGCCCATAAAAACAATTTCAAACTGTAAAATCCATTGAAAACACTAATAAGCATCCACTGTGTTTTCGTTTGTATGTCATGTCACCTTGAGGCATGTAATTAGGATTGCCTACAAATACAAATTCTAAGGAAAAATAACATGTTGCCAAACTGTCGCATTTGGCCAACTCTAGACCTCACTTTCGCATGCGAAAGTGATTCGGATGACTCGAAAATAGCGTCCCAGCAGGTATACATACCTCTATCTACGGTACATACCTTACACAAAGGTTTCCTTTGTCCTTTCCTTTGTCTAAGGTACTTGGGGTGCGTTTTTTAATTCACCAAACTGGTGTGGTTGTGGTGGAGTATGGTGGACATAGAACATAAATGGTGGATGTTGGACTAAATAATTTTACACTTACGTCATTCAAACAACAATAAAAAAACGATTTGGTGGATCCGTCACTCTTCCACCACACCAATTGGATGTTTACAATTTCGAAATCAGATTTAATAGTTGTTAACTCTCGAACTGGTTGTATCTCGGAGGAAGAAATATATATATTTCTTCCTCTGAGACTTGTATATGCATTTTTGCCTTGCCAAAAAGGAGGATATCAAAAATATTATTTTTTTGGGGTTAAGTAAGATAAGATGATATTTGACATTTATACCACATCGTTCAGATGAATCTTCTAGTGAACGGCTACAACCAAGCACAACCAAGAAAAATCCTACCGTGCGATTTTTGTCTACCGGGTAAAGCATCTGAACGCACTCCAGAGAGTAAAATATAGGTCATTTCAAATCTACTCCGACACCCCCCCTGTTTTGAATTAACTCTAGATGTAAGTGGAATATGTATAAAAATGATACGTAGGAAAACTGTTTATTTCGTTTAACTGTATTTAATAGATGAATGACGTATTTACAATAAGGTACTGTGTGTTTCTCGAGTCTCTGATCATAAGTGGTTGAAAAGTTCACAAAATCACACTTTTATGGTAACACACCCTATTTCAAATAAGTCCATCGGTTTGGTTAGAGAATCCGCCAGCATGGATTCAGAAGGTACATAATCAGGTCGATTCTGTTTGCAAATAACAATATTGCTAAGAAAAAGATATTGCTATCATAACAAGATCGTAATTATTGGTATTCTGATCAACGATTTTGAGCAATATGATCTGTCACTTTAACGAGAATCTTGCTATCAATATTGCTATCTTAGCAACCTCAAAATAGTACTTGCTATGCTTGATAACAAGATAGGTTAGAAAGGGAATCTTACAGAGATCCATTTGTTTAAGTATTATTTCTTCCAAGAATTCGAAAATATTGAAGATAGGGAAGTATGTGGTAATAGAAATTTGTTATTTCATGGAAAATTCTTAGAATAAAATACCGGCATAGTAAGCAACAACTGAGATGATTATTCTAATGATCTAACAGCCATCCCTTTGAATTGCCAACAGAAAAGTTCATCGAATTTCGAATCAATAGCATAAAATTGCTGCATTTGATTTCTGGAAACCAAAATTCTATCGGTATCCAGAAAATTGGTCAATTTGACTAAAATTGGTTTTTCTGTTTCGTAACATTTTCGACTAAGTCGATGTTTACATGAATAAAAAAAGTATACGCTAATGGAAATGTGTTCAAGGCTCTCTAGAGTATTATTTAATTTCAAGGAAAATTCTTAGACTAAGATACTGGCAAAGACGACACTAATAAACGCCGATTCCCCGTAAATGTTCGGCAATTTCCGATGACAGTCGGTAGTTCGAATTATGCAGCTATCATACTATTCTCATGTTTCTTGTTCATAAAATTGTGTTTCTTCATCAAATATGAAATATCTTTCCTGTCCAATAAATTTATTCGTTCTAATGTCTCCGAGTTTAGTTTTTGTGCATCAGAGATAATCCTTTCAACTGTAACACCATCAGTTAGTTTTTTGACAATTTCCTTTTTATCCTGTCTTGATAAATGTTGATTTCTCATCTCCTCATCATGGCCAACATGGGTCTTCCAAAATCTTGAGATAATCTGTCCTGCAATATGAAGTTCACATTTTAGGGGCATTTATATTGACCATGAAATATCAAATGAACTGATATTATAATAAACCTGTTTGCATTATCTTCGTCTCTAGACGAGATGGACATACTCCATGCATCTTTATCGAACCTTCAGCTTTTTCCATTCGCTGAGATCTTTGGCTCTCAAAACCTAAGAAAATAAGAGTAATCAGTTAATGCATCACACATTCATAAAGGGCCAATTTCATACTTGAAAATATATGAATTGAGAAAATATACAGACTCTATGTTTACCTCTACAATTGCTTCGGTTACAATTATAAGATTGTTCCTCATAATCGTTGTATTTTCTTATCCGAGTACTATAGAATTCAGAATTCTCTTCCACTGTTTATCACTTTTGCCGCGAAATTAGAATCCCGCCTCCCGCTTGTTCTCAACGTACCGACTGTCATCGGAAATTGCCGAACATTTACGGGGAATCGGCGTTTATTAGTGTCGTCTTACAGAGACAAGGCAACAGCTGAGATGATTATTCTACTCGTCTCAACAAATGCAATCCCTTTGAGGTTCCAACGACAAAGTTTATCGAATTTCGAATTATTAACGCCTGAATAAAATTGCTGCATTCGATTTCTGATAACCAATATTTTATTGGTATTCAGGAAAATGGTTATTGGCCAATTTGACTCGTTTCTTTTCCTAACATTTTTTATATCGATGTTTAAATGAATAAAGAAAGCCGTAGATTGAGGTTATGTATACGAAACCATAAAGATAACTCACGAATTAGGGTTATTTTCTTCTTCCTTGTAGTTCTAATGTCACAAAATACAGTGTTGTCAGCTCTAAAATCACCAATTATGGAAGTCTATGATAGCAATATTGTTATGACAAAATTCATAACAAACATTGCTATAACACTCGGAACAGAATACGTAACATCATGGCCATATTGCTATAAATTAGAAAGATAGCAATATGACTAGAATAGCAAGGTTCATAGCAATACGCAAACAGAATCGACCTGATTTTATTGGTATTCAGGAAAATGGTTATTGGCCAATTTGACTCGTTTCTTTTCCTAACATTTTTTATATCGATGTTTAAATGAATAAAGAAAGCCGTAGATTGAGGTTATGTATACGAAACCATAAAGATAACTCACGAATTAGGGTTATTTTCTTCTTCCTTGTAGTTCTAATGTCACAAAATACAGTGTTGTCAGCTCTAAAATCACCAATTATGGAAGTCTATGATAGCAATATTGTTATGACAAAATTCATAACAAACATTGCTATAACACTCGGAACAGAATACGTAACATCATGGCCATATTGCTATAAATTAGAAAGATAGCAATATGACTAGAATAGCAAGGTTCATAGCAATACGCAAACAGAATCGACCTGATTGTAGGGTTAGAATACCTTCATTAATTTTCTCCTTCAAAATTTAATGGCGAACATCAATGGGTGCGTTTTTGTTTTAATCGAAATATCTAATCGATTAATCGTAAATGCAACAAGGCGTTTTTATATTCATCAGAGAAATCCCGATGAATTTCAGCAGGGCGTTCTTATTTTCAACGTTGTTTAATCGATTAATCCCCGATTGCTAATCGGATCCATCGTACTTGGAGGTCGATCGAACTGATTAGATGGATACTTCTAACCTTACTTTAATGTTTTGACTGGAAGTTTTCGTGGATTTGTCAAATATTGTTATGTGTGAAAAGTGGAAAATTTATAGGGAAGATTTGGTGAAGATAATTCAAGGCTTACTGATGAGTCCACCACTTAAATATGGTGGAACTTTGCTACAAAAATGATGAAGGAAGCTATTAAGGTACATGTTTATCGATATAATTCTTGATTTCAACATGTCTTTCATTCTTTTTCCTTTCCAAATTAAATATTAAGAATTTTTCATCACCAGCAGAATTATCATAAGTTTCTAACATATTTTTCACAACGGAAATAATGCCGCATCCATAATGATGATCTTCGATAAAAATATGTGTAGAAACATAGCAAATAACTACGATAAAATGATAGGATATCGGAAAAATAAGTGAAATAACGGATTTCTACTTATTTCTGTACATAAAGATATGATTAAGTTTTCGTTATCAATCTTTACACCAGAAAACCCTTTATTCAAAATTTAAATCCAATAACGAAATTCATCGTGAATTCTCCGATTCCTGTCCTTATTTTCACCGAATGATTAGTAAATTTTCGATAGATTTGATGACGTCACGTCAATCGTATTTTCATCGCTCGACCGAATTCATCGCTTTGACTGATTAAAATAAAAACGCACCATAATGTGTTTCGTTCGTGCTTGATATCCTCTGTTGGTAGCCAACTTTTGTGCTCCTTGGTTATCCACGTACAATAAAGTTGGACCGCAGTGTATGAATTAAGTTCATACGATAAACCTCGTAGCCATAAAGTTTCTTGTACTCCAGAGGACATAGCCATGTATTCTGCCTCAGTGGTAGACATAGCAACTGTTGGTTGCCTTTTGCTATTCCAAGATTTGGGCTTCATTCTTCAGAAAAATATATCCAGTAACTGATCTTCTGTTTATTAAATCATTGGCCCAATCAGGATCACAAAATCCGATGAGGTCTGTATTTGTATTTCTATTTCCATCAAATTCGAGTTTATAATCAGTCGCTCCTCTGAAGTACCTAAAAATTCGTTTAACTGCGTTCCACTGAGTGTACCCTGGATTTTTGTTGAATCGACTAACACAATTCACTGCATAGTATGTCAGGCCTAGAGATTAGTAATCTGGAATCCAAGCTTCTCCTATATCCTTCATCTTGAAGTTTTTCATCAGTTCTCTTTTAAGTTCATTTTTAGCATGTTCATCATTTGATAAGAGAATCATATCATCTACATAAATTGGTAAAACTTGTTTTATCTTATCAGTTATATTATAGTAAACACAGGAATCAGTTTGTGTCTGTTTCATTTCAAAATTTTTGAGGAACAAATTTAACTTTTGGTTCCACACTCGACTAGCCTGTTTGAGTCCATACAAGGATTTCTTTACGACAAAACTTTTTTGTATTATCATGAAAATACTCTGGAGGAATCATGTATATCTCCGCTTTCGTCACTTTGTAAGAATGCTGATACTGCATCGAGTTGATCTATGCCAAGATCATGTTCTGCAGCATAGGCTAGTAAATATCTAATAGAACTGTATTTAACTACAGGTGAGTATGTCTCAACATAATCAATACCCTTTTTCTGTGAACAGCCTTTTATAACTAGTCGTGCCTTATATTGGGGCACATTTCCTTCATTCCTTCTGGTTTTGGAAACCCATTTACATGGTATAGGCTTCTTACCTGGAGGTAAATATACCAAATCCCATGTTTCATTTTGAATGAGGGCATCATATTCATTCTTCATCGCTTGAAGCGATCTGTCCGTTTCCTTTTTGGATTGTGGCAGCTGAATCTAAATACCATGAAGTTCTATCGCCAATATTTGATCTTACTGTCAATGCTGAGAAGAATGAAACATTATCTTTTTTATCCTTATCATCTTTCTCCTTGTTGCCTTTCCTCGGATTGTTACAATCTTTAGCAAAATGTCGAAATTTGTTGCATTGAAAACAGCGTACCTTTCTGCTTTTCTCAAAATTAGATCTACTACTATTCTGCTTGCTCAAGTTTCTCTTGCTATACATTGCAATTCCATCCTTGCCTGATTTTACACCTTGCAAAATTTTCTTTTTGATACAATCATCTGATATTGCTACTCCTGAACTCTCAATTCCCATTATCATTGGTTCGTATTCTGTTAGTAAACCAGCAACAGAATTGTTCCAACCCATTCTTCACTTACTGTGAGACCAACACTAGATAACTTGTGTGCGGTGCCAACGATCTGGTTGACATAATCTTCAACAAATTTACTATCCTCTAATCTAGTTGTTATGAGTTTCCGTAGTAGTCCGCCTACTCGTGTCCTTTGTCCTCGAATGCTTGCAGTTGCGCTAACCATACTCCTTTAGCATCTTTGACATTTTGAATATGTACGTAATTTATCGATTCTACTAGTAAAATGATCTCACTTCTCGCTTTCGTAACCTTTTTCGGGTCGGTTTCGGTTCCTACTACGCATTCCCATAATTCTTAATGTTCCAGATAAGTTTGAACCGCAAATTTCCAGCTATCAAACATTCATGGAGGTGTCTGGGCTCATAACCTGTTGTATAATAATATTCTGATATGGGATATCTAGGAAAAGTAAATCTACGTGATTAACTTCTCATTAACTTTATTCAGCACGTGTACATACCATAGATATAACAAACCATGGATGAGGCCTGTCAGTTTGCACTGTGTAATCATATGTTGCCGAGAGAGATGGAGCTAGTGGTGGCAGAAAGCCCGCGTATTCCCTTTAAAAAGTATTAAATGCGTATGAAAATTCTGTTTTTTTTTATGCGTTTTTCCTGAGAATATAAAAATAATAAGAACTTACATTGGCTAAAGGATTATTTGTTTGTATAGCTACAAAAATGGATTACTGGAGATTACAGGAATTAGGTATAAATGATTGATGTATAGATACACTTTTTTATTGGCGCAAGCTTTCGAGATTTTATTATTCCTCCATCAGGAAAACTAAAAATTTACAATGAAGAAGGGGCATTAAACTGAAAGATTATTTTATGAAATAGAAGTATTATAATTGACATCAATGATAATTGCTAGGTAAAAATATTGCTGAAAAATATGGACTTAAAAGGTCGAAATGATATTTTATTCATTTCCTGATTCAGGGATATTGATTAATCAGAGTTTATTAAATCTAAATGAGTTACATGAAAAAATAGAGTTAACCCCACCTATATATCTCTTCTTGAATTCATCCTGTTTTCATTTCGTGCAATTCTAGCTATACACATTACAGGAAAAATCTTTTTCAATATCTTTTTCCAAATCTATCATTTCTAATAAGTTATTCACAAAATTTGGTTCATGTTATTCTTCTTACTTAGAATTTCAAGGACATTCTTGGGAAGAAAAATAAAGAGCCTTTGGAAGCACTAACGTGAAGTCATCAGCTTTTGCGCGCATGTTCAAAAAATAAAAAAACACCATAAAGGGAACACCCACAAAAGCTGATGCTGACTTCAATTCATTACTTTTCTAGGTTTTTTCGAGTTATTCTGGAAATTATTCCGGAAAAACAACGATACCGAAAGAATAACCACGAAATTTGACATATTTTTTCCCAATATTTCCGAAAATTATAATTGTATCGAATTGAAATTTGGTACACAGATGTGCAGTATGAAGGTCAAGGTCAGAGCACATTGGTTTTGGAATACGATGAATAGTTTCCGAAAGAAAAATTTTTTTGGAAAAATTTCGAAAACATTTTTTTTATCTACTGATAGAACGATCTGAAAAAAATTTCGCAAAATTTTCGCGTTGTTTTGCTCCAACTTACTGCCAAGTTTTAATCCAATCGCTTCATCAGTTTTTGACATATCAGGTAAATAACCTCGAAATTTCAAACAGCCATAGCTTCGAAACCGTTTCACCGTTTTACCCTGGAAGTTTCAAGTCGCTAGCTTGCTCTGTTTGACAATTATCGTGTCCACGATCGGACAGCAGAATCGATTTTGACACTGGATTCCTCATCAGCGAGTCCAACCTAGTAGTTTGAGACAATTTTCGGCTCGAAATTCGAAAATTACAGACATTTATAATATATACATAATAAGAATATGCGCGCAAAATGCCGATTGATATCGCTGTGATGTTTTATTAAATAAACTTTCAATCAATCCAAAATCCAATGTTGGAAGAATTATTCAACATTTATTAACATTTGAGATTTAATAACTTGATTTATTTGAACAAAATTTTATTTATACCAATGTTAATAATAATTTCAAACAAAATGCTTGCTGCAAATTAAAGAGGTGTCCGTGGGAACGAAATTTTTTCTTCGTACCGCCACTAATCATCTTTTCCTCAGGACATTGCCCTTTGAAAATCTATAATATACCGAAAGTCTTATCTCTTATTCATAAATAAGGAAAAAAAAATAAAACAAATCACATTTCATTAAATAAAACCCAGATGAGATAGATGCCATCTTACTTGTGACATATTGATATTTTGGCCTTTTTACAACCTGTTTGTGCAGTTTACTGCTGATGAGGATTTAACCATGTTTTGTAACTATAATATACACACTTCAAAAACTCTTTCAAAAATTTAACAAAAAGCATAAAATAAGACGCTCGACACTTCTTTGAATGGGATTTGGCGGGCTTCTTGCCACATCTAGCTCTATCTTTCTCTAGACAACACGTTTCTCTTTCCCTCGCCGCTTCCATTTTAAGTTATAATTTCTATGGTACATACGCATTCTTGGGCTACTATTTTGAAAGGTTATGTCATAGAGCAATAACACAATAAATTCATAGAGTACAATATAGGTCATTTCAAATCTTCTCAGACAAATTTAACGAATAAATCCTCGATTTTTGGTAGAGGATAAGAATCGATTTCAATGCAAGGATTCACACTAACCTTAAAATCTCCCCAAATTCGGACTGAGCCATCATTTTTCAGAACCGGCTAAACTACACAAACAATTCAATTCAACCTCAACTTTTTCTCGCATCGCAAATGGTAGGGGTCGTGCTCGACGAAATTTTGGTGTAACTGAATTTGATTTCATTTTGATGGAAATCGTTCCTTTGTTAAAGTTTCCTAATCCTGGAGAAAATAAATTATCGTATTCACGAATCAAAAATTTCCAATCATAAGGAAGGTCACCACTAGTATTTAAATTAATTATAGCCAGATCAAACAGGTTAAAGAAATCACGTCCCAATAGGGGCGGTAATCCATTTTTGATTATGAAAAATTCCTAAGTTTCATGTTCTTCTCTAAACATAATATCACATTCAATAAATTCTATATCCATATATCCCATATGGAATCTTCTTGTCCTCAAGAACGATAGCCCAAGCTGGTCCCGCATCCTACTCGCAGAGAAAGACTCAAAAGAAAATTCGCCTCTTCTAATTGATACAACCTTAGGGAATTTGTTTTGAACTCTCTCGAGAAGAAGGCTGTCCACGGATGTGTAGGGGGACCACACGACGGATGCGAACTCCAGAATTGGTCTCACAAGAGAGAGATAGAGGTACTGCAATGTATCGCCGCTGAAATCTCTTGTACTTCTCAGAACAACTCCAAGAGTCTTTAGAGATGCCGCAAAATGGAAATGCCTAAGTCCTTGAATTCTCTCTGAATGGGTGCACCCCCAATGGAATAGTGAACTGTTATGGGAAATTTCAAACGGGAAATAGTCATGAATTGACATTTGTTGATGTTGATTTTCGAACAATTGGCCTCACACCATTTCTCGGCGGCCCGCAGATCCGATCTCAATCCCGCAACGTCTGCCAACGACTTAACTGAAGTGAAAAGCTTCGGATCATCCGAAAATAGTAAAAATCTGACAAAACCAATGACGAGTCTTATGTAAAAAATGAAAATCAGGAACAACAAAGGCCCCAAAATGACTTCCCTGAGGAACGCCAGACGTCACGGGGATTGGAATCGAAAGCGTGCCACCTATCTTCACGAACTGAAATCTGCCCGAGAGATAAGACCTCAAACACAAATAAAATCTGCCGTGAAAACCAAATGCCTCGAATTTTCCCCCAGAATTGGATGCGACACACTTTCGAATGCCTTCGCGAAATCGGTATATACAACCTCGACCTGCTGATGATCCTCCAATGCCTCAAGAACAAATTGAACGAAGACAATTATATTTGTCTCAACACTTCAACCCTGAAAAAATCTGTGCTGCTCAGGAATAATTTTATTATAAATTTCAGACTTTATGTGTTCATGAATAATAGATTCGAATATCTTAGGGATGACACTTAGTATGGTTATTGGCCTATAGTTAGAAATATCCTCTTAAGATCCCGATTTGTGAACAGGCTTGACAAACCCAGACTTCCAAAAAGTCGGGAAAATTCCGTCTTTCAAGGATCTGTTGAATAAAACTTGAAGCGGTAGAGCAATGGATTGTTTACATTTTTTCAAGAATAACGCCGGAATATTATCGGGTCCAGATCCCTTGTCTACATCGAGAAAATCAATGTGATGCAGCACATGTTCAATATGAATCACCGGGACAGAAATCCTGTCTTCAATATCGTGGGACGAGTCGGCATTGGCGTAGCTACCCACTAAACACGAAACATTACGTATCATTGCAGCTACATAGTTTCCAGCTTGTCTGTACAAGGTTGTCTATAGAAAATTGTTTTTAAGTTTTAGTAAGATTAGAAAATTATACATTAGTATTTATAAGTTACTGCAATAATGAAATATCGAAGATTAAATATAATAACATTGACTGAATGTTTCTGGAGAAACATTACACAAAGTTCATTTAACTAATGAGTGCACAATATTACATGAGTAATGTTTATTCACTAATATAGCTGTAGCTTCATGAACGCAAACTACCATTGATATTTTATCTGAAACATTAGAGGGTGGTTCCAAGAGTAAGATAAGACACATATTACTGAAATGTTACAAATTCTAAGGTAATATCCACTTGGCCAACGCTGGATGAGAGTTATATCATAACCTATAAATGGTCGTTTTCTGCACTTGTTGGCGTGTCTTTCAGTATTATCCACTTTCGATGGTGTTCCCATCTTTCCTCACTGGATGTTCGATGTGATCTATTGATTTTTTTATCATCCAACAGCATAAATG
Source organism: Myrrha octodecimguttata (assembly GCA_958510865.1). Lineage (NCBI taxonomy): Eukaryota > Metazoa > Arthropoda > Insecta > Coleoptera > Coccinellidae > Myrrha > Myrrha octodecimguttata. The sequence continues at coordinate 16,424,977 of OY294056.1, forward strand.
CGTAGAATAATTATGATACTGAGGTAAGTGAGAATATATTCATGTACGAGTACCTACATATATTTTGTACTGGACAAGTGTACAAGTCGATTTATCAAGCACGATTATGCTTTTCAAGGAATCATAAATGCAAACAACTACACAATAAGCCCTTGGATGAAATGAATCTAAGTATCATCTGAGACAAATCATTTATGTTATTGGGATGAACTCATGTTCGTCCATGGCTGGATATGGATGATTATAGAATTTTCAATATCCCACAAAGTATTCAGAAGTACATAAGTGAAATTGCTTCTCAGAGAATATTGCTTTGATTCATTCAATCTAGGACAAACTAATTCTTTTTCATGGTGATTTATTTCATATGATTTTCCGACTTCATTTAGGGGATAATTGGATATTACATAATAATAAATAGAAATTTCAAGAATTTCATTAGAAATAATTATTCTATTCTATACTAATTGATTTCTGGTATCTTTCAGATGGAGTTCAATCTTTCAGATGCAACGTGGGTGACCTCAACTGATTTTCTAGTAGAAATGTGAAAAAGTTGTGATTTCGTTAGGTCAGTTCGCTTTGGTGCGTCACGAAGAAGTGGAAAATGTGATATTTTACGCAAGCCGAAAAATATAATAATGTTCATTTTAGATCTGTTTTGGAATTATCTGATAAAACATTTTTCTGTTTATTACTTTTTTTTCGTTCCATTAGATATCGAAAATATTTTTTTATTCGCCAGGTGCTGTAATATTTTATATCTTTATTTTAAAGCATAAATCTGCCAAATTACATTCGACCAGTCTTTGAGGATTCTCGAAAAATCACCCTGATATCTTAATCACCAGAAATTTGTTGTTTTTCATATTTAACTTCAATGAGAAACATAATTAATAGTTCTGATGATATGACATTGTATTGGTGGTTTTATAAGCCTCCTGAAAAATTGGTCTAATGTGATCTGGCAGGTTAATAATTCAGAAGATATAAAACATTATTCACCTCCACTATTATAAACCTTACATAAAACTTACTATTGAATACAAATTAATATTGCTAAGAACTACCTGCAATATTACCTTTTGCAAGGTTAGGCTAGCTAACATTGCACTGATGTAAAAATGTTTGTAGCGGCAAACTATATGCAATATTAATTTTGAAGAAAAATTGTAATATTACAGAACACTCCTTTATAGCAAATTCATTCTGGAATGTTTCCGCAGTATTACCTTTGCAATGTTACATTTGTCAATATTAGTGAGCTGCAGAAATGTGCAATACAGTAACATATATACAACTTTACTGAATGGAAATAACCAATATTACAATTACAAATGCAAATTTCAGTAATATTACCAACACTCTACATTGCTTAGTGGGATAGAAGCATTCATATCACTTGGAATATAAACTGACTGAAAGAATTTTCCAAAAGCATTGGCTATATCTTTCCCGCCATGAAAATGATCATCACCATAAAACATAACATTTGGTAAATCAGTATTGGATTTTTTAGCATTTATATAGTTCCAAAATTTTTTAGGATTGCTACGGATGGAGACTTCACTCCCATTTACAAAATTTTCATAACATTCTTTAGTCAGACTCTTACACTGGGATCTGAGGCCACAAAATATCAGGTAATCGTCCCATGAGTTTGAAACTTTATACTTCCTATGAGCCGATTTCTTACGGAAAATTAAATCTTCAATTGACAAGAAAAGCATTTGGGGAAATTCGACAATTTGACCTTGATTTTGGGAACAAATTTCTCTATAGCCTCGTATATAAGGGTGTAAAAATCTTCAACCTGAGAATCGGCATCCGCATTAGCAGCTCCAAGTCTTGTAGTCCAATCTATGGAAGATAGGTAGGTATTCATTAAGACCTTCATAATTTGCTGACTTGAAATTAAAAGCTATAAAATCGTTGTTTTTTCTGAAGGAGTGACTTCTAGGAATTCTGAAAGAAAGTGCCGGATGATGAACATCCAACTTCGACAGGACATCAACAGCAGCATCGACTCTCAGCATTTCTGAACTAGAGAAAACCAAGTCTAACATTTTACAATTTGCATTTAGAATGGAATTGTTTTGGTAGAAATTAAGAAAGCTGAAAGATTCAAGTAAATCTCAATATTTTCACAGTGATATTCGTAGAGACATACTGGTGACATGGGCGGTAGGTATATACGCCAAAACGAACAGAAACTTCCGACTTCCAACTGTCAAAACAACCGAAACATCTTCGACCGACACCCGCACACGGGGTACGACTGAACCGAGAAAATCTTCTTTATAGCTATTAGACAACCACCACCTCTTGTTTTTTCACTGATTGATGAAGATCGATCAGTCCTATAAATATTGTAGTTCCTCAGCTGTTGCTCCAGGTCACCAACGGAATCATCCAACCAAGTTTCCGTGATAAAAATGATGTCTTATGCTGAGACATAACCGTTCTGCATAAAATCTGTGAACTTGGTACGCAGACCTCCCACGTTCTGGTAATAAACAGTCAGGTGATCCGACTTCATTGACAGGGCTTAGATATGACACTATAGCTAGCGCCGGTATCGAGATTGAAAGTTAACATTTTATTTTCAATGAGTAAATCAATTAAAACTGGATCTGATTTGTCATTAAGACTGTACAATGAATACTCTTCTGATTCTAAAAAGTTATTTCTGCCAGTAAATGATTGTTGGTTTCTATTGTTCTTATTAGGATATACTGGGGCTAGATGGCCTTTCTTATTGCAAGAATGACAATAACAATCCCTAAACGAACACTTATCTGACTGATGGTTGCGTCGACCGCATACCGAATATCTTGTATGTGTTGTAGATTGAATTTCCTTGTTTAATATGTTTTCTTTCCCGGCTGGCACTGAAACTGCTGCTTCGGAAAACTGTTGACTTAGAGGTGGAGGGGCGACCATGCGTAGCGTTACTTTTCGAAGCTCAGTAAATTTCCGTTTTACTTTTAACAGCACTTGAAGAAAATGGCTTACTTGCTGATTTAGAAGAAGCCAACTCCACTACACATGAAAACGAAACTGTAACTTTTTCTTCGAACAGACGATCCTTAACATGGCCTTTGTCGTAACCAATCACGAATCTGTCCACTAACTCACGTTCGGTTTCTACAGCTCCCCCGAAATTACACATTGACACTAAATTCCGTAAACGAGCTGCCCATTCTGTAGGTGACTCGTTCGCCATTTTTGTAGCTTCGAAAAATTTTTCTCTGCATGAAAACACCGATATTACCGGCTTGAAATGCTCATCCATCAACTTTATCACTTCTGTGTACGTTTTCATCTCGGGTTCCACAGGAATGCACATATTACACAATAATTTGTATGATTCTTCATTCATCAGACTCAAAAGAATCGCACGTTTACGGTCATCTTCTACAATTGAATTAGCCCTGAAATAATTGTGTAGCCGTTTTTAGTTTATTATTTGATGAAATCAAATAATAAACCTTAGTCATCGACCAACAAAAAAAAAATTTTAACCCCCCCTGAAAATTTCACAGTTTACGTTTTGGAGTATGTAGATTTGAATGAACGAATAAAAAAAAATCCGTCCGTCCGCCGTCCGTTGTCCAGAGCTTTTCTCGGAAAGTACTGAACCGAAATCCGTGAAACTTGGTAGAAAAATCATGTGTCGCTCGGGATTGATCCTCCAAGCTTTTCAGCAGGATTGGTGTACCCTAAGGGCTTAAAATTGGGGGTTGGAGGGAAAAAAAAATTATTTCTCGGAAACTTACCACCGAATTTTTGTGAAATTCTCAACGTTGATTACTGTTGCATAACTCAACCTAAAAATTTTTACCCGAATGATATCCGACCAGTAGTCTCTGAGTTATAAAGAAAAATGCTGCAAATTTCCAATAATCCCGAGAATGAAACATCGCATTCGGTTCTAAGATTGGAATTCAGTGAAATAATCGGTTAACTTTTCATCCAGAATCATATATCTGAAAGTAGATGAAAAGATTGTTACCAAATTTTCAACATATATTGAGAAATTTCGAACGGATTCGTTAATTATTTTATAAACACAATGTGCAAATGCCCTATCGATGTTCTCGACAATTTCATAATCGTTAGTAGTTCAAATTAAATATTTTTGGGGTTTCTCTGCTAATATCTGAAACATAACTACAAAAACTCGGATAACAATTATTATTTATAGATATCACCCTGCGAATTACGGGATGAAACATTAAATTTCTTCATGGAGCTCAATTATATCTTAAATAAAACTTATATATTATTCATAAATCATTGGTTTTTCACAACCCGAAAACTGATTCCATGAAAAAATTCATTTGAAACATTGAAATCTCAATAAATACTCTTGTGTAACTGAATAACCCATTCACATGCAGAACGCGAATTAAGAAGCGTTATTTAAAATAATGAATATTTCCAAAATATTCGGTCGATCGGAGGTTTCCATCAATTTTGGATTGCTTAGTACAATTATCGTCAACATGTGGATATCGGCTACTGGTTTCAATCGAAATCCAATATTTTTCGTACTGATACTTTGAAATAGGGGTGAATATAAAAGATAATGAGCATGTATATGATAAAACAAATTGGAGGATATATGCAAACAAATGAATTAACAAACCGGAAATCTCATCAATTGTCGAGAATCTAATACTAAGGGTACTGGGGACCGTAGACAAGAATACTCCGCATGTTTCAACATCTGGTGGTCCGCAAACAACTTGTTTGAATTGAAGGTTTTTACATTAAACAGACGTTGGGATTTGACACCCTCTTAGTTGAGTGTATCTGATTACTATACGGAACGAAATTTCTCTTTTAGAATTATTCAGTCGAATTCAACCTTGAGAGGTTCACGATATATTTGATTTTTACAGAAAAGTTATTGAAAATAACTTTAGGTCTTCAGTTTGTGTATTGGATATTTCGTGAATCAAGTGAACTCTTATCGGATATATGCACCGTGGAAAAATTTTTTTCAGATAAGTTGCACAGGACGGGTGAGTTTTTTTTCATTTCATTGATATTTTTCAGAACAAAGTTGAATCCTAGTAGGAATCACATCCACACATTTAATATTAGCGGAAAATCTTGAATTTTGTTTTACGTATTTGTTGTTAATTTGAGAGTTAAAGTTAATTTTCCCGAAAGTTTCTCAAGAAATACTAACGCGATCAAATTGAAACATCATAACTAGTTGATGAATTGAATTTTTTCTAAACATTTTTTTCGGAAGCTATTCATTAAAGTTCAATATAATTTGGTACAGGTCTTAGTCAACATTTTGAAACCATATTTATTTGCAGAGATATTGGCGGAAAATTTTGTAGCCATTCTAAATTTTGAGGTTATTTCCCTTATATGTCAAAAGGCGCAAACGCTTTCTGATTTGAATTTCATTTCTATTTGTGTAATACCGACACGCAATTTAATAAGTAATATCGTGAAGATCGTAACTTTAACGAAAGAAACAACATAGAGACTTGAACTTTGTAAAGTAGTTTTTTAAGAAACTCAACACCAAGATAATTTTCTCTTCAACTCCAATATTTCATAGGAAATGTGATTTGGAATGAAAAATATTCAAGATTTTTATGAATAACATCCTCTAGGCTTAATTATAAAGTGATTCTTTCAATTCTTTCCAGCAAAATTTTCGTTATATGTTGATACCTTAGTGAATAGGTTTATCTACCATATTTCGGGAATATATTTAGATGAGACAGACAACATGGATACGGTAATTGATTATATCGGTGACAGGACTGATAATTCTGATGATCAGTCGGACATAAAAACTCCATCTCATTGTCGTAACTCGACAGATGTGTCCCCAGATAATTAGGGAATACGGCCCTGTGCGGCCACCTGCATTGGTCTCACTTTTCGAGCGAGCTAAGGCGGTTCGCCCTTCAAGTGGTTTTGTGCGTTATTATAAACATAAACATATTTAGGCATGTGAGATTTATCCTTGGGGATAATTGAAAATTCCAGACATAAGTCAGTCGGGATCGGAATTGGAAGCGATAAGCTTGAGGTCGAAAACGCCGAGGCTCGGCTCAAATATTTGAAATAGGTTTTTTACGTTTTTGTTCATCACACGATCGATTATTTCGTATCGGCACTAGTCTAGTATATTCATTTTACAACTAGGAATCGAATTAAAGTGTGTTTTTTTTAATCGTTTAGTTTGATTTTGAAAACTTTCGAACCTCCTAGACGCCAGATCCTAACGGTGTGTAGGACTTCGGCGGGGAATTCACAACACTCATAGTAATACTACGGAATCACAAAAAACACGAAGAAAGTTGCTAAAAATCTTCTTCAGGTATCTACATTTTACTGACTGATGGTATGTAGTACAACAAGGTTTAAATATGGTCCGGAACGTGCCTAAATAATTATACAAAAGCGTAAAAGTGAGAGTAGGTATAAATTGGGGTTTGCCACAGAGTGTTTAGGTTACAGAAAAATATTCAGTAGTGGAAAGCTATTCACATCTGTTTGTTCATTCAATAGGATTTTGCGGGTGTTGTACCTATTGATTTCTAACGACTCTAGGAGTTATGTGGGTACTTTTGGTTTCGACGTGGATAAGTTTGTAGTTACTATTGAATTTAAATATTTCACATGAATTTCTTCATGGAATTGATTTTCGTTTGGTGAAAAACCAATGAGTTATAAATAATATATACGATTGATTTGAGATATCAATGGTATTGGGTTATTAATTACTGCACTTATTTTTCTCGTCGCCACTGTAATATATACAGGTATTACTAATTGGAGATAACCTACTGAATATATGATTATAATCTATATTATTAATATGAATAATATCTTGGGAATAATAATACGAGGTCGCCCTTACAACATATATTTTCTGACTGCTCAAATTACAACGCCAGAATACTTTATTACCATGTACATGCACAAAAAAAAACTATAACTTGTGCAGAGCGAAATATAACAATATTTCTTCCATATCTTACAGCAATATTGAGGAATCATTGTTCGGATTCTATTTATTCTCGAATTCGAACTTGAAAATCAGGGACAAAACAAGCTCAACAAATATAGAGTCGATCGGAATCGGAAGTCAGACTTACTCTGAACACAAAAACGGAAATAAATGAGAGTCTCAATATTTGTAGAATAGATTTGGTTTTGATAGCAAAAGTCGAATTCGTGAATGGGTAAAATCAGCCAAATGATTCCGTAAATATAACTTTGTTTTTAAGCAATAAGAACAGTTTTAAAATCAATTTGTTCATTTGATAAACTTCGAAGTGACTTGAACAAAGTCTCATACAGAACTGATTCCTCAAAAAGATCTTACAATCCAAATTATTTTACTTCGTGAATTTTGATGTCGCAGCATCTTATAGAAAAAGTATTTACATGTTTCTCAACGAAAAGTGTGACAAAAAGGAAAGAAATATTACTCTTTCACATCCTGTGTAGTTCTGAATAATATCATTAAGAGATTTTCAGTAAAATGATTAAGCGCAAGTAAGAATGGCTGTTGCAGTCGGCAGAGCCGGATTTAGGGCGTGGCGAGGGAGGCATTTGCCACGGGCGCCAACTAACTAGGGGCGCAAAATTATGATTTTTTTCTTGAAATGATGTTTTTTCACTTCAAAGTCCATTCATATTTTAGAGCGGTGCTATAATGCATGCCTCTGTTGTAAAATATGCGGCGACAAGTAGTTACCAATAAATTATCAGATGATAAATTTACACTTGTCGGTCGCATTACGATTCCTGATCGCGACCAGATGTTTGTTATTCGAACACTGAAGTCCTCACTTAGCGGCAAGTTCAGAGGGAGTTTAATGTTTCGAGCTAGCGGCATGACAAAGAGATTCAAACCGTCCACATTATTCGCCGAATCGTTCATCACACTGGCTTTGATAAGGGTAATGTATTTCGAAGACGTTAATGACCGATAGGCTCGATGAAATCACCCCAGTCTTATTAATACTACTTTTTTTCTCGCATGTGGGGTGCTTCCATGCAGCGGCGCAGTTGATGGCATCAATGAGAAAAATAGGAACCAGGAACTTATCATCATATTTTATATTATGTGCTATACCGCAAATTACGAGATCGTGCAAGCAGGCCGGGAAATAATTCGTGCTGGAAAAAGTTTAAGAATTTCAATCAGGTATGTTTGAATAATTCAATTTCGAGTTGAGAATTTTTGTGCGTTCGGTCAAATTATATTCAGTCCGTGCACACGAGAGTCAATCATTCGAAAGATTTAAATTTATAAGGTTATGTTTGGGTTGGGAATATGTCGGCGATATTATCGTTCGAATTTTATTTGCGAGATCTCAAATTATATCGATTCAATTGAAGTTGCGTTGTACCATAATTACAAGAGTTTTCATAAGTATAAGAAGAAGTTAGACAACAAAATCAAAAAGTTGGAAAGAATAAGATGAATTTATCGTATCTACAGTATTTTAGTACTAGCTATTCAGCTTCTTAGCTATTGGTACTACAGAAAGAGGATCAAATGTCGATAAAATGAATAGAATGATTCTTGAGTTTCACTGAAACTTGAAACCATTTTCTGTCCTCCTGACATTTGTCGAGCATTGAGACCATTCAGATATGAATTTAACCGAGCGCGCAAAACATTCCGATTCGAAGTCCATGCATTTTCAGAATCTTATATAATTTTAGGTTGATATAACCAACTGAAATGCCACCCAAGAAACTATCAGGATCGCAATCTCGGAAGATCAGGGATAAAAAATCATTAGAGCTAAAAAAAATAATATATAATAATATCTCAAGTTACTTTAAGAACGATGCGGGTATTGTGTCGACAAAAAGTGGTTCCAATAGCGAAGCCCATCATGTAGCGGAATTTCCTTCTACTTCTTCAAGTAGGTATCGAGCCTTTCGTAAGAAAGTATTCCATTTCGGATAATTCGGACAAGGAAAATTCTTTTGACGAGTAATCAGGACTTACTGAGGTAAAACCTGAACCAGTTGATTTTAATGACCCTACATCATGGCGAATTACAAAAAGTAATATTGAAATGTTCGTTATGACCTTTGTTGGCATGTGTTCTCTAATATATCTCAGTTTTTCATTTATTGTTTTTTTGAACCTTTGAATGCTTATATATTATTTTGAGAATAAATTATTCTATTCGCTTCCTTTTTGTTTTTTCCATACCCTCATTATCGTATATTAATACGTTTGTGAGTTCTCTTCACTACCTTATAAGATACATGGGAGATTATAGTAATTTCTATACACATATTGTTGGATATACCTAAGAATCTAATGCTCGTTCTCAAGAGAATATAATAATAGTAAAATATCTTAGGAATAGAATAAATACTATCATTTATGAAAAGTATGTAGTCTTTGAAAAAAAAATTTGAAAAGGGAGAATTTCGATAACTTGCCACGGGCGCTGAAATCCTAGATCCGGCTCTGGGTTTATGACTATACTTGATCTTGATCAATATGTAAAGCCGCTATGAAATTTTAATTTTTTTCGAAAATTTTGAAATTCAACCGCGTGCTATTGTTTTTTCCAAATGTCTGTAATTCTCCAATTTTTTCCCCAAAATTGGTCTCAAACGACTACAATGGACTGATGATGAATCCAGTGTCAAAATCCATTCTGTCCGTCCGGCCGTGGACACGATAACTTTCGAATGGAGTGAGCTAGCGACTTGAATCTTTCAGGGTAGGTCGCATTGGAGTGCCGCGGTGTATTTCGTTAATGGGCTAAATTGGTGGAACAGTTTCGGAGTTATAGCCATTTGAAGTTTTGAAGTTATTTATTTTTTATTTCAGAAGATACTGCAGCAATCATGATGAAACTTCGCAGCTAGTTTGAAGATGCTGAGAGACAACCTGGCGCAAAATTTCACGATGATCGTGGCATTAGAACAATTCTGATAAAATTTCAGATTTTTTTTCCGATTATTCAATATTCTGTGATCTTTGTATCAATTATTATTATTATTACAAAATTGAGAAAAGAGAAGACATAAGCCTATTAACTCTCAAAAAAATACAAAAAAAATTTCATAACATCAAAACCCTGAAATATACAAAAAAAAACTAGGAGTATATTGCATCGAACCGATTCTTGAAAGAATTTTCACTCTGGGCGTATACAATCCGACACGACAGTGAATTCCACTTATCGAAAATCCTGTTGCACAAGAAATGTTGTCTCTGTGATGTCCGGTAGAATTCGTGGTGCAACTTGAACTGGTGGCCACGCAGGCTGTTAGCATTGAGGACGAACAAACCACTCAGATCACAAATGAAGAAGCCCTGCAACGCTCTGTGAGTCACTATCAGGTCGCCACGCTCACGGCGCTCGTCAAATGAACGAAGCCCGAAAAGGCGTAATCTTTCGTCATAGCCCGGACGAACCGCACCATATGGAAGACGCGTTGCACAACGCTGAACTTGCTCGAGTCTATCATGATCACCCGCGAGTGCTGTCGCCCAAACAGGACCGGCGAACTCCATGATGGGCCGTACATGAGTGGTATAAAGCGTCCTCGCTGTACTCACTGAACACCACGGAAATGCCCTCCTGATTAGATAGAGCATTCTTTTAGCTCTAGCCACAACATTCCGGATATGAGGCGACCAAGAAATGTTCGATGATATAATCACACCTAGGTCACTATGCTGTTCGACAGCCTTAAGTGGAACACCATCGATGCAGTATCGCCTCCGCGGATTGTTCTTGCCCAAATGCAGAACCTCGCACTTATTCACATTCAAGGGAAGAAGCCATTCGCGACCACACTCAGCAATACCATCCAGATCACTCTGTAGCGTAGAGGAGAGCACTTCAGAAAACAATTTAAAATCATCCGCGTATGCAGAACACGCAGACGAAACGAGCTGTGGAAGGTCAGCCACGTAGATGAGAAAAAGCAGAGGACCGAGCACGGAACCCTGGGGTACACTACTCGTTACAGGTTCATTGCGAGATGAGGACGCACCGACTCTAACCAAGAACTCCCGATCAGTCAGAAAAGACTCGATCCACTGGAGTAAGCTGCCTCTGATTCTGAAATGGTTCAATTTGGACAGAAGTCTTTTCAGAGGGACACGATCGAACGCTCTCGAGAAGTCCAAATAAATCACATCCACTGGAGAATTCGAGTCTAGAGTCTAGAGATCTTGTACACGAATCCAAACACTGAAGCAGACACGTTATCACAGAGCGACCAGGAACAAATCCGTGTTGACAATCCGGAATTATTTTATTGGACATTAAGAAGGTTAGCATACGCGAACAAATTAGTTTTTGAGCAATTTTTGGTACAATAGGTGTTAAGCTGATGGGACGATAGTTAGATGCTGATAGTCTGTCTCCTGATTTGAAAATGGGAGATATCCTCGCAGTTCGCCATGCCTTTGGTACTCGGGCAGAACTCAGGGAAGAGTGGATAATCCTAGTTAGGCGTCTCGATATCTGATCGGCGCAAGTTTTGAGTACAAAGGCAGAAAGATCATCAGGTCCTGGGGAACTGGAGGGATCGAGCTGAATCAACAGTCCCCTGATTTCCTCCTCGGTTACCTCTATGGAATCCAGGGAGGCGGCAGACCGTGGGACCTTTATCTCTGGTACAGCTCCGGACGGCTCATGAGTGAAAGCCTCGGCATAGCAATCAGTAAACCTAGCAGCTGTTTCATCTTCATCGCGACAATTAGTATTTGGTGATTTTCGCAAATGAGGAATGGAAACCTTTGAATTCAACATGGAGCGCACATGCTTGAAGAATTTATTCCAATTTTTGGACAAGGCCAATCGATCTTCGTAGCTCACCCTGGCCTTCCTCCGAATTGTAGACACTCGATTCGAATACTGTCGATGACCTTCATACTCCTCTTGAGTTCTATAACGCAGGTAACGATGGATATATTTTGGTGGTTTTAGTATACGAACATGATCCTGGGCAAGCAGATTTCTGAGTGATTCCCACATAGAGTCTACCCCCCCAACGCCCAAAGCCTCATCCCAGTCCACACAAGATAAACGATGCCTCAGCTGGTCGAAGTCAATTCTTGTGTAGGTTTTCAACTTTGATCTCACAGGCAAGATGGGACTCAATTGTACTGTACCCGTTAAGACACAATGGTCAGAACGTCCGATCGGGTGGCGATATTCAATGTCACAGATGAGGTCTTCATCGTTGGTCAGCAATAAGTCTAGAGTGGACGGGTTTTGTCCTGGACAATATCGTGTTGGACGATCGATCAATTGAATAAGCCCGGCTTCCTCAATAGCGGAGAGAAATGAAGCGGATGGTGAAGTGCGCGGCAGGTTAGAACTACCGGTCCAGCAAAAAAAATAGTTTGCGATAAATTGAGGAGCTCTCCTCTTTCAAGTCGGTTAGAAATAACGTTAACTATCTTTCAATACGCTAAAGAATGTAGGTAGGTGCCACATCCGGAATAACTCGTAAATACTATTTCAGTCATGATGAGATTCGGCAGCTAGTTCGAAAATTCTGATGGACAACTTTGTGCGAAATTTCGTGATGATCGTGTCATTACAACAATTTGAAAAAAAATTTCAAATATTCAATATTCTGTGATTTTTCGATGATAATATCTTCATAAAATGTATGAACTTTCGAACTGTCATTTTTCGATTCATCACTGGAGTTCAATTCGATCTAATCTGTGTTTTCGGAAATTTTGGGGAAATAAAATTTTGAATGGGTGTTTCTGCGAAACCATTGAGTTGATTTTACCCATTCACGAATTCAGCCTTCGTAATTGAGGTCCAAAGCTACAAATAAGGGTTTCTTAGTTTTTCATTTCAAAAGTTATCGTGTTTATGACCGGCTGTGAGGTCGACCGTAAACACAATTACTTTCGGAAGAAACAACTTAGAGCTCGATATTTGTAGTGTAGGTTCGGACCTTAATTACGAAGGTCGAATTCGTGAATAGGTCAAATCCGTCCAATGATTCCGTATATACACCGATTTTATTTTCCAAATATTTACAAAAACACAGATTGTATCCAATTGAAATTCCCTACTCTATCGGAAAAACCTAGAAAAGCACTGACGTGAAGTCAGCAGCCTTTGCGCGAATATTCAGAGTGTTTTTATAGGTTTTTGCGCGCATGTTCTAGGGGAACAGGGTGCTATCGTTTTGTCCAAATGTCTGTAATTTTCGATGATGGAGCCGCAAATGGTCTCAAACGACTTGGTTGGACTCACTGATGATTCTGTCCGGCCGGCAGACGACATGATAACTGTCAAATGGAGCCAGTTAGCAACTTGAAACTTATTGGGTAGTTTTTGCATCGGAATGCCGCGGTTAAGTTCGTTAATGGGCCAAATCGGCCGAATAGTTGCGGAGTTATAGTCATTTGAAATTTTGAGGTTAATTTCCTCATATTATATTCGGGATATTTTCAGTTATACCTTGAACTCCATATTTCACGATAGTGTACCAAATTTCAATTCGGTACGGCTATTAGTTTTGGAGATATCGGGAAAAAATATGTAGAATTTCGTGGTTTTCTTCTCGATATCTTTATTTTTTTCGGTATAACACAACAAATACTTCTGATTCAATGGCGATGAAACTTCGCAGCTAGTTCGCAGATGTTAAGGGACAACATTGTGCAGAATTTCGTGATGATCATGTCATCAGAACAATTTGAAAAAAAAACTAAAATTTTTTTTTCAAATATTTGTCATCCTCATTCAATTCTGTTTGAACCTTCAAACTGTCATTTTAAGTACTGAATTTCAATTCGATCTGATCTGTATTTTTGGAAATATTGGGAAAATAAAATTTTGAATGGGTATATCTGCGGAATCATTATGTTTATTGTTCGGCCGTTAGGCCCAATGATTCCGTAGATATACCCATTCATAGAAAAGCACTGTCGTGAAGGCATCAGCTATTGCGCGCATATTCAAATTCTTTGCCGAAGCGGTCATCTACATTGAACATTGCGCAAAAGCTGCTGCCTTCACGGCAGTGCTTTTCTAGATTTTTTAAACAAAATTTGAAATTCGATTTTTTCATTGGAAAACATAATGCAGTCGTACGTACAAAAACTCTCGAAAAGCACTGACGTGAAGTCAGCAGCATTTGCGCGTAACGAATTTGAACATGCGCGCAAAAGCTGCTGACTTCACTTCAGTGCCCTTCTAGGATTTTTCTATCAAGTACTGGATTTCAATTCGATCTAATCTGTATTTTGGAAATATTGGAAAAATAAAATTTTGAATGTATATGGGTGCTTACACAATAAAATTCGAAAGAAACAACTAAGAAATTCGATATGTGTAGAGTAGGTTTGGACATTAACCATGAAGCACAAGTCCGTGAATACACCCACTGATTCCGCAGGTATACATTCAAAATTTTTCCCATTACTTCAGAAAATACAGATCAGATCGAATTGAAAACCAGTTCTTTACCAAAAAAAGACGGCTTGAAGGTTCTTAAAGAATTTCATGAGGATAACTTGAACAGAAGATTGCAGAATATTGAATATTTGAAATAAAAGTTTGAATTTTTTTCGAATAATTTTAATGGCAGGATCATCATGAATTTCTGCACAGAGTTGTCCATCCGCATTTCCAAACTAGCTGCCAAGTTTCATCTCGATTGAATAAGTATTTTTGGAGTTGTTCCGGAAAAACAACGTTATCAAGAAAGTAACACGAAATTTCACATAATTTTTTCCCAATATCCCAATAAAATTATGGTCGTATCGAAATGAAATTTGATACGCTGCTGTTGAAGGTCGAGCTGAAGGTATGAGCGGAAGTTTCTTTGAATATGATGAATAGTTTCCGAAAAAAAAATTACTGACTGTACGATTTCAACAAAATTTTGTGAAAGTTGCGCGTTGTTATGCTTCAACTATCAACCATTCGGCCGATTTGTCCCATTAACGAACCCAACCGCCGCATCTCAATAAGCGACCTGATATAAAAATTTTAAGTTGCTAGCTTGTTTCCTTCGACAGTTATAGTGTCGTCGTCTGGTCGGTCGGACAGAATCGATTTTGATACCGGATTGATCATTAGTGAGTCTAACCTAGTTGTTTGAGATTATTCTCGAGAAAAAATTCGAAAATTACAGACATTTGTACAAAACTATATCTCGCTGTTTCCCAGAACATGCGCGCAGAAAGTTATGAAATTTCAAATGACCGAAGAGACATATTTGTGTATGATGCCACTCCCACGAAAGAGACAAACTTGGATGAAATCTTACTCTTCTATGAAAAACTATTTCCACATGGCACAATCTAACTCAAACATCATTTGAGTCGAATTATTGTCAAATTCTTTCACGAAAACAAAAACCATAATTTAAAATTTTACACCCTGTATCTCAAAAACTGATAACTTGCGAACATTTGTATTTATACGAAAATCAAAACGGAACGAAAAGTAATAACTAACGTAATAATTATTCTGAAATATATGATGGAATGTTTCAACCAACTGAGGATTGCAAACTGAAATCGAATAATGCATTGGCACGAGACTCTGAGATTTTTGCGAGACTGTTGTAAAAAATCCTCACCTCATGCTAGCACTCCTTAAATTTTGTTACCTGGCCTATGAAGTTTTTTTTCAACATTAATTTATTATAAACCTCAAATCAGTTCCAAGGAACTGGCAACAAAGTCTTAGTTTATGCGGATCTTTACATTTATGAATTCTCTTCCGAGAAATGAAAAATTTTTCGTGATGAAATAAAATGTACCCAGCGATATTGGTGTTCAAACTCCAAAATGGTTTTTCTTCACTATTAAACAATAATCTAATTCAAACTTCTTATGTTATAATAAAACACGGTTTATGTGGAGTTTGCTTCGATGCTTAGAACATAATAAACCTTTGTGTTAAATCGTAGTGTTTTATGTGCTCTCATATAAATAATTTAAAGTGTCCATTTTAACAGCTCCTGAATGTTGATATTATTTCTTTTAAATGACATCTAATGTCCCCATTTTACCATTAGAGTATTTGGGCCTTCATTGTATTGCTGTTTTTCATGGAAACCCATGGTGTAATTTCAGTGCAATTCAGGAAAAACCTATTCGCAAAGCTTCCTCTCATGTAATACGCATGCTGAAAGTCCTGGATGTTGTAAGACAGGAGAAGTAGATATGGAGTACAGAATCTCCACAACTCTAGGTCTATGTTGCCAGTCGTATCTAACCTTTCGTCCTCAAAGTTTTGACCATCTACAAGTAGGTATTGATCAGATGTATGGGCGGGAAAACCATTCGGAAAATCTCTATATTTTCTTCCGTCGCGACTGTTTGGAAACATTGTTAATTTCGGTACAGCATCTCGATAGTCTGTGTTGCTTCGATGATAATTCATAACCCCTTACTCTCTAAGTATAAGTGAATATCGTTCTTTATGATATTGAAAATGTGAAAAACTTGTGGTGAATTGTTCAGATATACTTGATGTGCCTTGAATTCGGTGGGTAAGAGATTGTGCGAGATCGAACCGATAAAATCATTCACTTTCATCAATCTAACAAGGAATGAAAATAACTCGATTCTATTCCTTTCAGAGCTGCAAAATTCGATGACAAATCAGTTCACTTCCCATTACCTAATTATCTGGAACAATTGAATTGAAAACATTTTTGAAAAAGTTCGTAAAAATGGTTTCGTAATAGTATGGAACTATTCATATCGACTGGTAGTGAATTTTTTTATGGAATCTCAGATTCAGCGTTGACCCTGATTCTGATCATTGAATTATTTGCACCCATGACTTATAGCACTTTTTTTGTGTCTTCATTGGCTTGAAAATCATTTATCATTAATCATGAGATGATGATACGGTAATCAATTATGAATTCATCTCAACTTTCTAATTGCCAGGTAGATTTTACTGCTCTGAAACCTTTCACACAAGGTGTATGAATATAAGATAAATGTTATTCTATTAACAACTTGTTGCATCCTTTGGTAAATAAGTATGGCACTGAAAGAATCACTACACATGCCGGTCGAAGCATTATTAGAAGAGGAATGACAGTATTTAAACTTCAAGTTTTATTGAAACCTTAAGAGCAAACAATAACCGAATATAACAGGTTGACTTTTGAGGGTCAGAGTTCGTTTTTTTCAAACATTTTTTGGGTTCAAATGGTTGAAAAAATTTTTAGAATGCGCAATGTTGCCACTTTTTATATTCGAGAATTTTCGGGAAAATAAAAACTTGAATGGAGTAAAATTACAAAAATAATCAACATTGCGCATTCTTACAAAAGAATTAGGAACATTCCGAAAAAAAATATTTTCAAAAAATTATCACTGAAGGTTTTCTCCTACTAACGAATTGTATGAAGCCGTAATTTACCAACATATGGGAGTGTTTGCTCTTAATGTAGTTATCATGGTTACATGTTTCGGCAGTTCAGCTTTACTGCCGCAGTTTCAAACTAACAATCTGAAATTATTCTCAGTGGAAATTATTAATTAACTTAGATAAAATGCTGAAACATTTCGAAACCAAATGAAATTGATGTTAGTGCACACAATTTCGAGGTTATGTGGAAATAATATATGAATCAACAACAAAAAAACAGAATAAAATCAAACTTCGAAATTCACAGTTTCTGGTCATGAAACGAACAAAATAATTATGTCCGGTATTTAAATTTTATGGGGGCAATATTCTGAACTACAAAGGCGGGACAACATACATATAGTAACAAATTATGTTCTTCTTTTAAAAATCTATTTCTTTCGGGATACTCACCAATTATTTGTAGTTATGTTTTATATTGTTGGTCAACACAGCATTCAGTGTTTTGGGTGCAGTGTTAAAATATTTCGACATATTTCTAGAATTTCCGTTCGGAACCAAAATCATCCTAAACCAAAATGATGGAGGGATTTTATGTAGGTGTCCATATCAAATTTAAGACCTCCATTTTTAAGGTGGCAACCAAAACTAGATTTGTTATCAGTAGGGTTCTTTACGCTTGCTGAGTGGGCTTTGTCCTCTTTATCGTTTAATCGGGTCAATCCGACAAGATCTGCCTGCTTCGATAACTCATTCAACACTACTTCTTTCTACATATTTGTACGAAGTTTGTGTTCCTCATATACATATCACATCTTCGCCTTTAAAAAAACTTCATTGAACCAAATAAACTAACATTCTAATTTCTTGTCTCACTCTTCTACCATATCTCCATATATAAATTTTTTTACGTGTACGTGGAACAAAAACCAATTTTTGATTAATTGACATATTCACATTATAAGGTTGATTCTCTTTCCCTATTTCACATGAAATATAACCACTATTAGTGACATCAGTTTTATGACCATTATAAGTATCATTTTCAACATCAGATCTACAGAGTCCTGCAATAGTACGTTAGGCTTTCATAGCTGCCAAACCATACGTTTCAGAAATCTTGTTGGAAAGCATTCCCTTAGAACTTTCAATTCTGCATCTCAGGAAATTATCTTCTAACATACAGGGTGTTCCCAAATACAATTATTTCAACAAATCAGTGATTTTTTAAACGGAACACTCTTTATATTTTCGCATATTTTGAATGCTCTTCAATACTTTCATCATGACGCAAAATATTAGGGATATTTTTCCAACAGTACAGACCTTATTCAGAAAAAAATGCAAAATTTCTACGAAACAGTAGTTCGGTAAAAGCCCTCTACCGATTTCCAGAAGCGATAGGAACATAAATTTGGTCAGAATTTCTTTTAACTTAAGAATTTGCCTAGTCATCGTTCCCAAATGATCAACCTCTTTTATACAGGGTGTCCGTTATCAATGTCCAAATATGGAGATTTCAAATTGTTTTTTCTCGATTTTTTCAAATGTAACACCCTGTATTTTTTTCCATGATGATGTACACTGTTTAAAACTTCACATTTTTTCAGAAGTAACCTTAGGATTATTTTCACTCCTGTGTCCAGCAGACACAGGAAATGACATTTCAACCATAAATTTCAGGGATAATGAACATAATAACTGACGGATATTTTAAATGAGTCACACGATGAAACCTAACTGAATGACCAATTTTCGAAAAACTTCAAAACCCTTCCAAAATCATAATCCTCGATGTTCAACATAAAAATGATAATGTTTGTCCGAATATATATATATATATATATATAAATATATCATATATCCGTACCGTTGAAAAGCATTGAAAATATGCAAAAATATTAGGGGTGCTCCATTAAAAAAATCACTCATTTGTTGAATGATTTTATTTGGGAACATCCCGTTTATCAGAGAATAATTTCCTGAGATGGAGAATTGAAAGTATAAAGGCAATGCTTTTCAAATAAATTTCTAAAACGTCTGGTTTGGCAGCAATAGAAGCCTAACGCACTATTGCAGGACCCTGTATACTTAAAACTATCTACAAAATATGTCTAAAGATGATAGGTTTCGCCTAGCAATAGGTTTTTTGCATGTAACACGAATTATCATATTTTCATATTTTTCTCATTCTATATTGGTACAAAATCATAATGTATGCTATCACACACTTCAACAATTCGGGAATTTTGAGTTATTCGGTATTAAAAATGGCCAAATCGGGACTCAACTTCAAAGCGAGAGAAACGCGTAAAATAGCCTCTACGTCACTCGTTATTGTACGATTCACCGATCGATACAGCCCAACGCTTGCTAGAGAGAAAATTATACGACAAGAGGGAGAGAGTGGATATATCTCCATACGTCACGGAAACCGCGAAGTTTCGTCCGTTTAAACAACCGACATGCGGAGGCAAATTTAAAAGAGCATTTCCTCATTGAAAATTGAAGTTTTGATGGCAGTTAAAGTTTTTCAGTGGTCTTACGGATAGAATATTTGATTGCAATGATAAAAAAAATTCATGCAAGAGACCTATTGAATTGGTACATTCTATTTTTACAAGAGCTCAAATTGATTATTTTAATGAGCTGGAAAATTGTATAACATTATCTGACATATCTGTGGTATATACTTAACTAACTAAAGATACATTTTAAACTTGTAATTATTACTTCAGAAGTTATATTGTTCAATTTAAAAATTTTACTTATTTGAAAAAAAATCAATTATAATTATGTTTTTTTTCCATTGAGTTCAAATAAATCACTACCAATTTTTTGTCAAGGATAATCTGGAATAGGATGTAGAATGAGTGACTCATTATAGTTATTTCTTAAATATTTTGGACATACATCACATGATGAGACAAGATTTTTAATGTCGCGATGCATGCCCGTCCAGGAAAGTAATTCTTCAGCTTTGAGAATACATTTCACAATTTCCATGTTACTTAAATTGTACATCTGTTTTTGGATGATATCAAATTCGTTGACCAATTCTGAGGGTTGTTTTTTTTTCGTCTGAAGTTATTACAAATGAAATTCTTCATAATTGATATTCCTCCCGAGGCTTCGAACAACGTAGGTATGCTGCGATATATTGCGAAAATGTAAATTAGTGGCAAAATTTCGAAATTGATCATCATATAATTTCCTTATTTTATTTGGTTGATATTTAATCATCCACTTAGACACAGATGAAGATAGTTATGAATCAATTGGACGAATCAGTAAATTATCAATTATCATTTAAAATATCATCATAATAACATTTCAACAATTCGATATTTTCGGGAAAACTTGACATCTTCAAAGATTTCGTTGAAGCAGGTAAATGATTGTACAGGACAATGCTGTGATATTTTGCTGATGTTTCTACTTAGGTAATTTATGTTCTGGAACGAGAAGAATGGAATTTGTTTGAGATTCTTCTTTTATAAAGTAGGAAGAACTTTCTGGAATATTCTTCAGTAAATCACCATATTATGCTAGAATAAAAGTCTGTTCCTGCAATTTTTTCAACGATGTATTTTAAATTAGCGATTTTCGATTTTAATCTTCTGCTTCAAGGTTCTTTTTCGTTTCAACTAGCTTTTGTTTAGTGGTGTTTTCGAGATTTCAGAGGTTATTTCTAGATTAGATTCAGCTATTTTTTCTGCTTTTGGGAGAATAACCGAAGAAGGACCAAGCTTCAAAACTCTCACTGAAGATTTCAAGGATTTGATGGCTGTTAATGAGGCGGAAATGCGGGGAAAACCGATGGAATAGAATATTTTTTGAATTGCATATAAAAGGGATATTAATAATCATAATTATTTTGTTCGAACTGGCCACTTCAAACACGACTATTATCGGTTAGCTCCAATCATCCCTCCTAATCGCTATAATCCGATTTTCCTTGAGTTCGGTATCCTAAGGGAAACGATAAAAAAATGTTTTTACCTTTTCTATTTTTCTCTCTGTTATTGCGTTCAAAAGCGACAGATACGCCAATTCTTTCTATTGAAATCAATCAAAACAAATGAGGCCAATAAGATGAACGGATTATACTTCAGAATAACGCAATTCTTATAACAGTCCACCTAGTACGAGTCAGCTATCAGGGCACCAGAGAGTGGGGTAAGCTTGACATACCGCGAGTATCTGGAAGGCCGCTGTAGTTAATTCTATATTCTCAGTGATTCTGATGCGCGATCTACCCTAAATGTTTAAAGTCACTAGCTTGCTCCGTAATTGCGGCTATGGATGGCAGGCCGGCCAGACGGACAGAATAGATTTTCTCATCGGATTCGTCATCAGTGAGTCCAACCTCGTTTGATACCATTTTGGAGAAAAAATTCGAAAATTATAGACATTTGGACATAAGCGATAGCACGCTGTTTCCCAGAACATTCGCGTAAGAACGGATTAGCGAAATCGGTCCACTGGTTCTAGCGTGATGACGTGACCAAGGAGAATAGGGATTCATGTTCGCACGCATGTTCTGAGGAACAGCGTGCTATCGAAAATGATGTAAATCGACTAGGTTGGACACTAATGATGAGTCCTGAGGCAATAACGATTCTGTCTGGCCGTCCCAAGGTACGAATACGGGCGTACGGAGGAGGCTATCTTCTTGAAAAGGTAGGTTGCATTTCATAATACGGCGGTAAGTTCGTCAATGGGCGAAATCGGCAAACGGTTTCGGAGTTAGAGCGATTCGAAAATTTGAGGATTTCTTCCTGATATTTCAAGAACTACTGGAGCGATTAGATTTGGACTTGACAGTTAGTTGAAGCATTACGACGCCCAACTTTTTGCAAAATTTTTTTGAGATCGTACTGTCAGTAATTCTTGACACAAACTTCGTTATTAGTTTGACACTGCTGACGAATCGGCAGTTAGACCCACCACAAACACAACGACATCCGGAAGAAACGACTTAGAAGTGGGTTTGGGGCATAATTACGAAGGTCAAATTTGTGAATGGGTAAAATCCACCAAATGATTCCGTAGATATACCCATCCAAAATTGAAAAATGACAGCTTGAAAGTTCATACAGAATTTCGTGAAGATTATATGATTAAAAGACCTCGAATCTTTCAATCAGGAAGTACAGGTGCGTTTGGCATGGTCACTGCGTGGAAAGAGGACCGCTTTGACGACGAATTCGAACATGGGCGCAATGGCTTCTGACTTCACGTCAGTCTTTCTATAGATTTTTATATATAGGTACAGATCTCGTTGTTATTTGAAATTTTGACGTTCTTTCCCCAATATCTCAAGAAGTACAGTTGCGATCAGATTGCAAATTCAGACATAAACGAAACCAGGTGACTGAAGCCTATTATGTACATAAAAAACATACAGTAAGGAGAAGCTGATTGAAAATGTTTCAAGAACTTCATAATGATGAGAAATACACGGTGTGTTCACCAGTTTTTTCAAAATCGTTCGTTTTAGCTCATGATCCACAACTGACGTTTGTAGAAAGGTACGGCTGATATGCAGTGAATTTTTCTTCTCTACAATTCATAGGAGAACTCATAGAATCCTGAAATTCCCAAGGTTCATTAATGGAAAAATTTGCCTAACGGTTTCAGAGTTATATCCATTTTGAATTTTAAAACACATTTTTATATACCAATAAACGCCGATGAGATCAGATTACAACCAAGTAGGTAATAAGTTGAAGAATGCCGATGCGCAAACCTATGTGTTGAACTTTTTAACCATTTGCCTCATAATGTTAGATCTCTAGATTTAAACAAATTCAAAAAAACTGTTAAGAAGTTAATGTTAAGTGGATGTTATTATACGGTAAACCATTACCTCAATGATGTTATAGTGATTTAGCTAATTTATATTTTTCTTTATCTGTATGACTTATCCTATACATTAATTTGTCTCAGAGGATCAATAAACTATTATTATTGTTATGCAGAATTTAGTCAGGATTGTATCATTGGAAACTGTTAATCAGACTTCGATAAAATTTGACATACACCTTCGAAATGCAACAGTGCTCCAGCTCCATTGGATGTGTACTTTCGGAAATATTGTTAAAATATTTCGAATGGCAGAATGTTTGGGTGTATACAGGGTGTGCTACAAGCTCTATGACAAACTTTGACAGATGGTAGCTGTGCTTATTCTGAACATTTTTTTTTCCTATGAACATAGGTCTGATTTGTTCTCGTTTCGAAGTTACAAGCATTTGAAAAAATTTATTTCCATGTTTTGATTAAGTAGACCGACAGAAAATATCGGTTGATATGGTAATTGACGTTATTTTAATTATTCATTTGACACTTGGTGTACGTTTGGAATATCAATGCATTCTTTCACGACTCAGGAATATGCAACAATATTTTCCATAGGTGCAAAACCACATGAAAGAATTTGGCCACTGGGTTCAAGTTAGGCGAAGTTTTTTGGTACGAACAGTAAGACGAAACACGAAACTGATCCGTAACGGGCCCCTTTTTTTGATTCTCACATTCGTATTCAACAATGATTGTATGCCAGTACATATTATAAATTACCGTTTAAATGCAGATTTGTATAAAAAGTTTTTGGAGCACAACCTTTTTGACTTCATTGATGACTTAGAGCTAAACATTGCAGGAAATATGTGGTATCAGCACGATTGGGCACCACCACATAGATGGAGACAAGTCAGTTGGCTGAATGAACTTTTTCCGAATAAATGGATGGGTCAAGGTGGACCAATACAATGGCCACCTCGTTCGCCTGATCTAAATCCCTTAGATTTTTATTTATGGGGTCATATGAAGCAGCTTGTTTATCATGTTGAAATCGAATCTCATCAACAATTACTTGATAGAATTTAAGATGCAGCAAACCAAATACGAAACGACCCAAATCTGATCCGCCGAGTAACGGCATCTTTAGTTCTTCGATGTGAAACTTGCGTTCAAGCCGAAGGTGGACTTTCTGAACAATTTTTATAGTATCAAAATTTCCATTTATAATTTTAATTATGATTTGAACATGAAAATATCATTTTTCAAATGCTTGTATCTTTTCAACAAGAACGAATCGGATATATGTTCATAGGAAAAAAATGTTCAGAATAAGCTCAGCTACCATCCATCAAAGTTTGTCATAGAGCTTGAAGAACACCCTGTATAACACATTCAAGAACACAAACTTCGTTATCAATGTGCTCCAGTTATTTTGAGAGGATAGTTAATTTTCACGGAAGTTATTGTGTTCACAATCGCGAGAGTTTGGCAAACTTTTGTTGAAAAAATTTTTTTCTCCGGAAACAATGCATCAGATTTCTATGGAATGTGGGAAAGACTTTGAATAAAATATCCTGCAGCAATCTACCAAATTTAAGCCATATCAGACCCTTCTTTCGGAAAATTTTGATATATAAAGTATCCTTTCCGTAAAATAGTATAACGTGTAAATGAATTGATGTATGCACACTATACATTCCGTTTACGTTTCGTCAACACGACATTTATGCCTACTAAATCTCGACTTAAATCATACGGAAGAGATACTAGAAGGTTACGGAACGTATGCGTCCCGTAACCTTCCAGTATGCGTTCTGTATGAATTTAGTAGGCAAAAATATCATGTTGACGGAATGTAAACGGGACGGATAGTGTGCATACATGAAATTATTTACACCTTATAATATTTTACGGGAAGGATACTGGAAGGTTATGGAACGTATAGTGGGAATCAACCCTTACTTGGCGACGAATTTGAAAAAGCGCGTAAAAGTTCGTGACCTCACGTCAGTGCTGTTCTGAAATTTTTGATAGTTATATTAACATATCGATATACAGAGAATAGGAACTCGAAATTGTCAGATTGAGTCTGCAGTCCAAATATCTCGCTTGAGTTCTTAAATAGGTAAAATTAGTCAAATAGTTTCGGAGTTAGGTCCACATGGAATTTTGGGGTTAACTCCTCGATATCTCCTAAAGAATCGATTTTATCAGATTGAAACTTTGTTCATAGATATAGAAATACCAGTTTGGCACAGACCTTACAGTTGGTATTCAACAACAATGTTTCGAATTTCAATTGGATCTGATGTCCACTTCATGAGATATCGGGGAAACAATATGACAAATTCAGTTGTAATTTGAAATTTTGACGATAATTTCTCAATATTATAAGAGGTAAATACACATACCAAGTCTGCGGTACACATGCGCGAACAGGTGATTGCTTTAGGATGGCTATCCGTTCTGATGCCAAGACGACATACTTTCCAGAAAGTCCTCTAAAGCCGCGCAAGTGTGTACGGTGTCGCGAGCCATTTCAACAACGCGAGGCTGCCTCTCAAGTGCCTCGCAACTGCCTCGAAAGCCGCTCAGCTCTCGTGTCTGTATGCGGCTTGAAAAGAATCTTTGCCACAGCACCAACGATCCTCTGAGTGTTCATGTGTATGCACCATCTTAATTTTTCCACGTCGCTTGTATTTAAATGTAGCGTAGACTTGTTCTTTCAAATAGGCCAAGTGAAATATAAGGCATTGCACTCGGGTTATATGGGCAGCCACAAGATTGGTTAGTAGTCTCCAATCTATTTTATTGGGTACTTCCGGTCTTTCGACCCAAGTATTATCGAACTTGAGCTTAAATTCTGAATAGAGATTTCGCAATTTGAACTGATCCATCTTTCATAGTATTTCTAGTTTGAACAGGAATTCTCAGTACTTAGTTTTTAATTTCTTTCACTTAAATTTTGTACCTTGTCTCTCCTCTAAAATTTGTTTCAGTGTTAGCTCTTTCACTTCATTGTTCGGGATAATCAATGAAATATAGGTGACCGTTTGTTACCCTTCAGATTTTGCAAAATTTCCTTTCACACTGAATGATGATATGACTAGTTCAAGGTTGAGGGAGATCATTTGTTGATTAATTGATCAATAGTTTTTTTTGTGCATGCATTTGAGTTTTTTGCAAGCTCCTAGAAAAAACTTGCTTTTTCGAAAAAAGTATAGTACATTTTATATATTGCCTCAAACCTATTTACCTAGAGAGAAAGAAGGACTAATGTTAAAAACCTCATTAGCTCATATCGATGCATCTTGAAATTCAAGTGTTATCCACCCAGTGACACCCAGTGAAATTTGATTTTTGAGCTTATTGTAACCACAAAAACAGTTTGTCGCACTGTGTCAGTTTCCAGAACGTTTGGAGGACTACTTGGATTTCACTTTTCATATCGGATCGAAACAATAAATTTTTCTTGATCTTAAAATGTTCCTAAATTAAATCCAGACATAATTTTTTTTTCATTGGAATTATTCCGATTCATTTTGGTTAGCGGATGAGTATCTGTTAAGATGGACGATAGATTCAGCAAAAATAAAATACACATTTGAATTTTGCAGGCAGAGATTAGGTAGTCATTTTTTTCTCAAAACCTCAAGACTTCTAGTTCGAAGAATAGATAAGGTTGGCTAGATTCGTGACCACATGGGTTAGCATTTTCCTACACGCTCACAAAAAATATCTTCATGTATGTATACAGTTTACTAAAATCGTAGATATTTTAAAGCAGTTACACACGCCGGATAATCCTGTGGCAATACCAGGATTCATACAATAGCAGTGACAAAATAATTCCGCTTTTGCAGGACGAAATGTTCCCAACAAATAAATCATCCCCGAGAGGGTGCGAAATTCGATGTGTGGCAAAAGCCGACTCTATGCAACACCATAACGTAGCGTTAACTATGTGGATATTCTTGAGTAGTATGCGGGGAGATAACGGCTTTGATTTTCAATTTCAGAATTATGAAACCGAGCAAACCATATAGAATTGACCTGTTCGAATCACCAATAAATAAGTTGGATTTCATTGAAAAACTTCAATAATCTTTCATAATCATTTCAATTAAATATTTTTTATACGTACATATATATCGAGTTATCACTAACTCATAACTGATAAAGTTTTCCTTAACCATCGAATTCAGGTACAATAAATTCAAGAATGCGTTAGATTTATAACATTTTAGTGAAAAACAGACAATAATGGCACAATTCGTAACCCACATTCAACCCACTTTGGTTGAGGCCTCTCATCATCATCTCCCCCACCATTATAAAGAACACAAAGATCATGATAAACACCATAAAGATTATCACACTAAAGATCTTCATCCTAAAGAGAAGGACCACGGAAAAACTTCCAAACATGAGCATCATCATCGCCATGATACTGCCGTTGAATCGCTTATGAAAGATACTCAGATGCATCAAGGGCATCCCAGAGATTTTCCTGTTCTTCCACATACACATCCAGAAAGTTATCATCATGATCACAGTCATGACCACCAGAAGGAGAAAAAAAGAGATTCTGGAAGTTATATAGACTCTCATGGAAATCAACATACCTTCCAGTTACACTTCGTGGATTCACAGGGTATTCATAGAGATTACCACGGACACGCAATTGATGATCATAATCCGAAAGACCATTTGGAGAGAGAAAAACATCATAAAGAGAAAAAGGCTCCTGTTGAAGACAAGTCACCGATGAAGTGTACTAGTGAGAAATCAACACCTCCGAAGTTTGCAGACCTTCATTCGGTGAACTCCGAAACTAAAATTGTGAGTATTTCCACAATTATTTGCATGCTTATCGTTAACAAAGAGAAGTCTAATTCGTAGATTCGTAATCAGAAAAGTACGACAATCCAAATAATTCATTCTTGATAATAACCAAAACACGATATGCGTCAAAATCATATTATACAGGGTGTTTCATGAATAAATTTACCTACATGCTTCCATTGCAAATGCAGGGTGATTGGGGTGATCTCAATCAAGCTACCCTTGTGAACCTGATAAGTGAATTTAGATTTTTCTTGTGGAAATTTGGTGGATTGTATCCGATAGTTACCGATTGTACCACAAACATTCTCGTTTGTACGTTTTCTATATCTAGACATTATAACTTTCGAAATTATTGAAGAATTGTAGGTAGGTAAACGATTGCACCACTTTCAATTCTGTTTGAACCCTTATGTTTTCTCCTACAAATCAATTCGAAAGTTTTTCGGACCTCAATTCTTGATTCTTTCTTTAAAATTCTCGTTCATACCCCAGACGTGCTCTATGTACAGCCACCATAATTTTCGAACCCATCCGCATCCTAAAAAATTAGAATTTTTCATGAAAACATAGTAAAGTAGGCTACTAGGTAGGTACATGATTGCACCAATTTTATATTATTATTATTATACATCAGACAAGAGTTTTCTCAACTCATATACAAATTTCAAATGAAAAACTACAGAGTGTGAAACTAATCTTAATAAAGAATTCAAAACAAAATAAACTAATAAAAAATCACCAAAACACAAACCCGGCCATCAACACACACCGGTTCGCCACCAAGAGTCCAAATTGTTCTTGAAGGAGTTGACACTAGAGGCGCCAACAATCGTATCCGGAAGACTGTTCCAATTATGGAATATCCTATTGGTGATGAAAGATTGGCGTGGGGTACATTTGAATCTTTCCAGTGTCAACTTGAATCTGTGGCCTCTAAGTTGGCTGGTAGTAGCAAGGTCAAACATATCAACCATGACGATCCCAAATCTCTGAGTCAAAGCTCGAAAGGCAACGATTAAGTCACCACGATCCCTTCTAGTCTGAATGGGGGGAAGATTAAAAAGAGCCAAGCGCTGTTCGTATGTTGGTCGCACTCTTCCATATGGTATCCTAGTGGCGCGTCTTTGTATGGACTCCAATAAATCTCGCTGCCATACCAGATTCGGACACCAGACAGGGCCCGCATATTCCAAAATGGGTCTTACATGGGTCTTGTAAAGTTCACAACATACAGAGGGGTCACAAAAACGAAAGGTGTGTTCAAGCAACCCAAGCATTCTTCTGGCCCTAGAAGCAACATACAAAATATGCTCCGACCATGAGAGGTCCTCTGTACCAACAACACCTAAATCCAGTTGACTCCTTGTAGTGGTGAGGGGGATGCCATTAATATGGTAAGTTGTTCTTGGATAATTTTTCCTAAGTGAAGAACCTTACACTTCGATAAATTGAGCTCAATCAACCAGTCGCAGCACCAAGAGAACAAAGTAGTCAAATCCTCCTGGAGCAAAAAAGCGTTGGTATGGGCATAGTTGTAGAGCTTAGCATCATCAGCGAATAAGGATACCTCAGAATTGAGGAGCGCAGGCAGATCGGATATGTAGACCAGAAACAGCAGCGGACCCAGAACTGATCCCTGGGGAACTCCGCTAGTGACATTATTAGTTCGAGATCTTTTCTCACCAGTGCCAACGAAGAATTTTCTACCACTCAAATAACTTTGGATCCACTCAAGCAATCCGCCCCGCACTCCGAAATGCTCCAGCTTGTACAGACTCCGGCGAATGGGTACTCTATCGAACGCCTTGGCAAAGTCAAGATATACGACATCGATTGGTAAATTTTTATCTAATGCTTTAGTCCAGTCATTCAAGCACTTGAGTAGGCAGGTTATCGTTGAACGCCCAGGAATAAAACCGTGCTGTTGTTTCGGCAATATTTTATTGGTTAGGGGAAATTCTAATAGTTGATCGAAGATAATTTTCTCCATAACCTTAACGACGGATGAAGTCAGAGAAATTGGTCGATAATTCCAGGCATCAAGTTTATCACCCTTCTTGTATACCGGAGTAACACCTGCAGAAAGCCAATCCATCGGCAATGCTTTTGTTGAGAACGATTTTTCCATAAGGATGGACAATGGATAAGCAAGAGTTGTGCTGCATCGCTTCAGAATTACTGGGCTCAGGTTGTCTACTCCAGGAGATGAAAAGGTCTTGAGATTACTGAGATATTTAGCAACAGTCTCCTCAGGAAAAGTAACAAAATCCATGCTCTGCTGACATTTAGGCGAAAGAATAGCGGGAAGCGGTCCTAGAGGTTCAGACGAGAAGGACTCACAAAATACGCTGGCGAAGCATTCATATACATCCACCAAGTTTTGACACAACTCTCCCTCCGAGTTACGTACTTTAGGAATGCCAACCTTCGTGTTCAAGGTGGAACGAATATATTTATGGAATTTCTTCTTGTTAGCTCTCGAGCAAATATTCTTTTCGAACTTGTCTTTTGCCGCAGTAATTGCTGCAGAAACAACCTTGGAATAATTTTGATGGCATCGATAGTCATGATCACTGCGACTTCTTTTGTATATCTGCCACAAACCTCTTTTCCTTCTGAGCATCCTGTAAACTTTTTCGTTAATCCAAGGTTTAATTGGATGACACCTGACAGTTCTAAATGAGGTGCACTCTTCAACGGACTGATTAACCGAAGATAGGAAATGCTGCTACGCGCTCTCGACATCATCTCTGCGAAGTATGTCTGTCCAATCAAGTTGATCGAATCTGATATTTAGCGCATCATAATCAATAATCTTCACTTCCCTTAAGACGCATCTTTGTGGTTCATTAACTGTCATCTGGATACATCCTTTGATAACCTCATGATCAGATTTCCCAATTGGGGGCATAAGCTCAATGTCGCAAACGAGGTCGGGATCATCCACTAAGATCAGATCTAGAGGGCGAGGGGTCTGGCCCTGACGGTATCGTGTTGGACGGTCAATAAGTTGGTGTAAGTGCGAATTGTGAAGCATGGTGACAAAAGCATATGACGGTGAGTTTTCAGAGGGTAAGCTAGTCAGCGGCCAATCAAGATCAGGAAAGTTGAAGTCTCCGGCTACGAAAATGTTCCTCCCAGATTCAGTCAGTGAAATGATGCGGTCGTACAACAATTGAATTGAAGGGTAGGATCTTGGTCGGTAGACGCATCCGATAGTAATTGAGCATGTGTTGTGGCAGATTTATAAAAATATTGTCGATACCCGGTGTGAGTAGAGAATACGATGTGATGTTAAAAAAACAGACCAACTCATCCACAATGTAAACAGCGACACCGCAGTGACCCGGAGTGATGCTGCTATCACATCGATATACGGTAAAGCCAGGTATACACGAATTAGGGAGGGTACTATTTAGCCAAGTTTCGGTAACAAGAATGAAGGATGGTTTCTCCATATCAGCGAGTGCCAAGAGTTCCTGAAGTTTATTGTTTATCGAATTGGCATTAGTGTACAGAAATTTCCACTCGACGAGATTAATCACTTTTTTGACATTGCTGTATGATTAGAAGTCGTCGGAACAATACATGGAGAGCTTTTAACGTATTTAATTGTCAGATTTTTTCACCAGAAGAGGTCCTTAGTTTAAGCTCTTTTCGGAGGAGATCAAGATAAGCCAATTGAGCTGGGGTTTTGTCATCCGATATAGTAATATTCTTGTATTCAACATTGCCTCTCAGGATATTCTTATTGCGAAGGAGCTGTGTCACTGTATCAGGATTGTTGAACGATAATTTTAAGGGTCTTCGAGCCCGATGTCCCCCCCGGCCAACACGTTCGAATCTAATCAGTTGATTGTAGGAGGATGGAACAATATGATCGATGATATTTCTTATTTGGTTGATGTAATGTGATGAATCAGAGCTTCCTGAAGCGTCAACAACCTCAGGGACACCTCTAATGAGCACATTGTAAGATCTCCGCACTCTTTCAATCGTCTCGTCTGAATCAACAGATTTTAAGTTGTTAGCAGCCTCAGATGGAGTCGTTTCAAAGACATCCATCCTGCTTCCCAGCTCAGCCACCTGAGATGACAAAGTTTCGCTAACTTCCTTCATAGAGACCAACTCGGTCCCCAGAGAACTGATCGTAGATTCATGCTTTGTTAGAACTACTTTATGTTCATCTTATGTGCTCTGGCAGCGAGCAATCTGATCCGAAAGGTCATCCTGCTTAACTCGTATTGCCGACACGTCTGCTGCAATCGAAGAGATTTTCTTCATTAGTCGTTCAAACTCCACCATAGTGATCTGCTGTGATGTAGCCGACGTGGAAGTGCCTGAAGAAGAGCCAGAACGAGCGGAACGAGCATTCAAGGAGCATGGGGGACACTTCCACGAAATGGATTTCTCAGAGAGGTATTGCAGATCAACATTCATTCAGGCTTACACATCTTGAATGAAAAACATTGGAACATGAATCGCAAGTGACGAAAAGCTGAGACGTACTGATCTTAGATGAACAACTCCCGCAGCTGTTAGACATCGTAACAAAATTAGGTTGTTCTCTACTGTAAGTTGCAAAATGAGTGAAAGAAATGGATTAAGCATACAGGGTCACACGCTTCACTCCCATGGGCCGAATATGGAAGACTTATTTTTCAACAGATCACAAAGGAAGGCCACGGAGCGAAGGATAACGATATGAACAAGGGAAAGAATTTTAAAACATTAAAGGACACTAAGGATTGAAGCTTGCCGATAAAAATGTTTATCACGCTTAAAACCCCTGTTCCGGAAAAGTGATAGGACCAGTTGTTCGACACCGTTGCTGATAAAGGGGATTCCGACCACACATGTGGAATTCGGATACCAGTGTTTACAATCGGGAGAGGTGTTTTCCGATATTAAAATAGAACAAAATTCTTGTTAATATACTGATTAGTACAGGAAGAATTTAACCCTCAACGGAACCCTACCTTATACAGAAATTGGTATGGAAAATAATGAACGAACACCAATCAATCGTGCACAAAGAATAAATTAATCACAGCGAAAGACAACGTATGTTTCACCTCTGCAATCAACACAATTGTTTATAATATAATACAACACAATCAACACAATTGTTTATAATATAATATCTCTTTTTGTATGCATGATCTAGGAAACAGCGTGCTAGTGTTTTGTCCAAATGCCTCTTATTTTTTAATTCTTTCCCGAAAATGGTCTCAACTGACTAGGTTGGACCCACTGATGACAACGAACCCTATGTCGAAATCAATCCTTTTCGCCTGCCTAGGTAGGTGCCTTTCAAAATGTGACGGTCAAATTCGCTAATGGACAACATCGGGTAAACGCTTCCGGAGTTATAGAATTTGAAATTCTGAGGTTATTTCACTGATATTTCAGGAACTACCCTAGCATTTAGAGTGGAACTTGAAAGACATGAAGTATAACTACAGGCAATTCTTGCCAAATTGTTTTGAGATCGTACTTTAGGTACGAAGTGGTAGAAATCTCCCGAACCTAACGGCTGACCGTGAACACATTAACTTTCGAAAGAAACAACTTAGAAACTCGATATTTGTAGAGTAGGTTTGGACCTTAATAACGAAGGCCGAATTGGTGAATTGGTAAAATCCACCCAATGATTCCGCAGATATACCCATTCAAAATTTTATTTTTCCAATATTTCCTAAAAAACAACTTATATCGAATTCGAATCCAGCACTCCATCGAAAAATGACAGTTCAAATGTTTATGCAGAAATTCATTGAGATATTATGATCAGAAGATCACATAAGATCGAATATTTGAGAAAAAATTGAAATTTTTTTTCAAATTGTTCTAATGATACTACTATCATCACGAAATTTTGCAAAAAAGCTGCCCATCAGCCAAACTAGCTGCCAAGTTTCATCATGATTGAGATTGTTTTTTTTGAGTTATTCCGAAAAAGAATAACGATATCTTGAGAAAACCACGAAATTTGACATATTTTTTCACAATATCTTCAATTATCTATCAATCTATCAATTTTGATCGTATCGAACTGAAACTTAGTTCAATGCTGTGAAATATAAAGCTCAAGGTACAACTGAAATTTTCTCCGAATGTAATGAACAGTTACTGAGAAAAAAAAAATTTTCAAAATTTCCAGACAGAACAATCTCAACGAAATTCTGCAAAAAGTTGCAAGTCTTTATGCTCCAACTAAATGCCAAGTTTCAATTCAATCGCTTCAGTAGTTCTCGAAATATCATGGAAATAACCTCAAAACTTTAAATGGCTATAACTCCGAAATTATGCGACCGATTTTGGTAGTTAACGAACTCAATCTTGGTATTTTGAAATACAGCCAACTCCCAAATTTTCAAGTCGATAGATTTCTCCGTACGCCCGTAATCGCGAGTGCAGACGGCCGGTCGGACAGAATGGATTTTGATACCGGATTCGTCATCAGTGAGTCCAACCTAGTCGTTAGATCCATTTTCCGCTCAAAATTCGAAAATAACAGACATTTCGAAGAAACAATAGCAGGTTGTTTCTCTAGAATTTGTGCGCAAAAAGTATATCTTTTATACTGAAAAGGATCTCAGATATCGAAAAGGATCTCACCATAGAAAAAAAAGCTAAAATCGGATAAAGGGTTCACGAGAAAATGAACTAGAAACTACATTGAAAGTTTGTATTATCCTCTAATGTTGCCGGTGTGTATTCACATAAATTGCTGTATTTTCTACTAAAATCAAGATATCGCAATGAATGAAAAATAGAAATATTTGAAGAAGATGACGCAAAATTTGAGTGTTTATAAACATTATCGCTTATCAATGGTTCACCATTCGGAGTGTTCCAAATGAAACGTTACTTTTCATTTTTTTTGTGCGAAACGAAAGACGAAGTAACTGCGGATGGTGTCTGAGGAATCAAGCTATAATTGAAAAAAATTGCTAAAAGTTGCCAAATATTGGAAATCTTTTTAGGTGAACGAAATAACACACTGATTCTTCGGCAAATGGAAAAATTAACTGACTTTTTATTTACTTGTGTCAATTACACAACATAGAATATAATATGAAGCTACATCTATGCAATGTTTTATGAGACATGTAGGCATACTTGGGATTATCATTCACAACACCCCCACTAGTCCAAAATATTTCTCAATAACAAAAAATGTATTCACAAATTTGAAAAACCTAAAAGTTTCAAAAATTTATGGTGTTTGTTGGCTCCTAGAGCCTTTGTAAAAATATCTGCAGGCATGACATTTGTCTGCAAATACTCCAAAGTGATTAACCCATTCGCCACCGTTTCTCTCACAAAATTGTGAAGCACATCAATGTGCTTTGAACGTTTGTGAAACGTTGGATTTAGCGAAAGCTTGAGAGCACTTTGGCTATCACTATACAATAACACACAGTTTAAAGAGCTTCGTAGTCTCCCAGTAGGTTCCTCAAATATATGTATAGCCTCCTCAGCTGCTTCTGCCAATGCGCTCTCAAACCTCAGTGCTTGAGAGCACATCCGTTTTTTGTTTTTACTGTCCCAAGATACTGCACAATTAGAATATGTAAAACAGAATCCAGTAAACAACCTTCCTATCGAGAAAATTGCTGCCCCAGTCAGCATCTACAAAACCACGTAAACCTTTAGAGTTCTTCTCAAACCTCAGACATAAATCTTTAGTTTTCTTCAAATATTTAAACAGTCTTTTAACACTTTGCCAATGAGTGTTATCGTGACAATTTTTAAATTAGCTCAAGTAACTAACACTATAAGAAATGTCTGGTCGAGTCGACATGACCGCTAAATACATTAATCCACCTATCAGCTGTTGATAAGGTATAGATTCATAATTATTACCCTTCAAAAGATTAACATTCTTTTCCATGAGTGTTTCTACAGTTTTACAATCTACCACATTGAATTTATACAATAACTGATCTATGTAATGTCTTTTTGTATTGTATTGTTGTATTGTATTGCTGCTGATTCTTTGATCTAATGTAATGATATATTTGGTTTTGTCAACGCAGACATTCATACCTAAAATTTGTTTAGCTTGGCCTTAATCTTTCAATTTGAAATTTTGTGCCAATTCCTTTTTGAGACCATTCGATTCGAGAATATCATTCGAGAAAATAAAGAAATCGTCGACATATAAGGCAATCACTGTTATCAGCCTCTTATTGTGTTTGTTGAATACACACGGTTCAAAATTAGACTTCTGGTACTTAAACTTGGTCAAAACATCTTCGACTTACTTGTACCAAACGCGGGATGACTGTTCCAGTCCATTAATTGCACGTTTCAATTTTAAAACTTTGTTTTCCTGACCTGGTTTTATAAAACCCTCAGGTTGTGTCATGAAAACAGATTCCTCTAAATGGCCATGCAAGAATGCTGTGGTTACATCAAAATGAGAAATTTCTTATTCTAAATATACGCTCAAAGCTATCAAAGTCTTAGGGTTGAGTGCCTAACAACAGGCGAGAAGGTTTCATTATAGTCCACTCCTTCTCTTTGGGCGAAACCCTTTGCCACTAACCTAGACCGATACGTTTTCACATTTTCACTATCGGTTTTTATTTTATAGACCCACTTACATTGCACTGAAGAACCGTTTCCACAGGAGTCCACTATATCCCATGTATCATTTTCTTCTAGATTTTTCATTTCCTCCATCATGCCTCGCTTCCACATACATACTACGATCGGAACTCGACATTGCTTCAGATAAAGTTTCTGGAGCCTCCTCAGAGACAGTTTGAACCACTGGAGTTAAATATGTAACATAATCATCATATGTTTTTACCTTTTTTAGTTTCACATGCATTTGCTTCATTGATCTTGACTGGTAGCTCTGGCTCATAGTTGCTATCACGTGAATCATCTGCTGTGTGTATATCATTGGAGGTATCATTGGAATCTTGGTCTAATTCTCCTGTAGAACTGGTTTCACTGCTAGGCTCATTATTGCCCCCCACTAAATCTGGTATCGGATTTGCAATGTCTACAATTGTGATATTTTGAATTTTGGTCTTCAAATCCTCATGAATGTTCACATCTCTGCTTGTTGTTACATCATCAGTTTCATGGTTATATACCCTGTGTAGCACTTTATTTCTTCAGAATATCCAACCAGAATGTGCTTGATCGACTTTTTATCAAATTTTGTCCTCTTTTTTTCGGGTATATGTACTATGACAATACTTCAAAAGATACGTAACTTCGACAGGTACGGTTTTTTTCCATACCATATTTCAAACGGAGTCTTCCTATTCAGGCTACTTGGAACGCTCCTGTTCCTCTAGTAGTTGGCAGTGTTGACTGCTTCACCCTTTCTCGAGTCCAGCATCAAATAAAAGGCATCCTGCCTTCTCCAAAATGGTACGGTTAAACCTTTCAGCCATACCATTTTGCTCCGGGGTATAGGTATTCGTTTTTTGGTGGATTTTCCCTTCTCCTTTCAAAAACTACCGAATTCTCTGCTGTGAAATTCGCTTCCTTGATCAGTTCTGAAAATTTTAATCTTTTTGTCATTTTGATTTTCTACCATGGCTTTGATATCCTTGAATCGCTCGAAAACTTCACTTTTGACCTACCTATTGACTTGTCATCAGTCAACTGTTTCGATTGTCTTTCTACCACTACCGCTACTTTCTTTTCTGAAGTCACCAAATTTCGCGGTGAAGGCACCACTTTTACTGCCAGTAGCGTCACGAGGTTCCATATCAAGCAACTTGCCCTTTATGACAAATATTCCTGCATGCTCAATGGCCATCAGCATCGGAGAGTCTTTAGTTTTTAGTTACTTTTTATTGGCTTGTGTCAACTACACAACATAGAATATAATATGAAGCTACATCTAAACAATGTTTTATGAGACATGTAGGAATATTTGGAACTATTCTCAACACCAAAGTGTCCAAAAGAAAAAGAACTACAAACTTCATTCAGATTTTGTCCGTTCCCCCTGTTTTGTCGGTATCTATATAACAGGGTGAATCTGAAGAACACCGAAAAAAGGTAAGAGGTTTTGTGACGACTATTTCCCTCGTTGTAATTTCCACCAATCAGAAACACGCAATTTTGAATTACAAATGGTTTCTAGGTGGAAAAACTGTTGGGCAGGAGCTGCCAGCAGTTTATTCGAGTTGACCCACGGCAAAACTTGACAGTTGTTGTCACCAGAAATCACAATACCTTTGAAAACCTATACATAATGCATGCAGAATAATCTGTTACTCATGAAATAGCCTTGTGAAAAAAATTGAAAAAACACATTGCAAAAAAATATTTTTTAACAAAAAGCATTCGTGCAGGTGCAAAAATCCTCGTCTTCGACTTGGATTTTTGTTGCCACCTGCACATGCTTCTTGTTAAAATATTACTTAGCGACGTGTTTTTTCGATTTTTTTCGGAAAAATTAGATGCTCTCATGATATTACTCACGAAAATTAAGCTGGGTGTTTGGTCTGAAATGTTTTGAAAAAACAAAAAATAAATTGTTTTCGTTTTCCTGTATATTAAGCTGAAGGCACGAAACTTAGTAAATATTATTTATCAATAAAACTACACATTTTGGAATTTTTTCAACCCTGAAGTATGCTTGAAGTGGTTGAAACAGTCAACGCTAGGGTATTTTTTTTTGCAATTTTTTTTTGGATAAAATTCTCCTTCTAAAAAACATGGCTGAAAAGCCCAAATCTTTCACTAATCTTGTATCTCTACAAGTTCATTCGACAACTTAAGCATTTACATGAGAAATGCAATGCATTTTCAAAAGGATGAGATAACGCGAAGGTATTTTGCCTTGAGATCTAATAGTTTCTACTTTCCGATAACATAAAAACAATAATACCGACACCAGGATTGTGCAGTGTCATTTCGTTACCGTTCCTACTGTTTCACATGTTTTATGATTGTGTATTGAAGAAGGTAGTATTATTTGATTAAAATATGAATACACATATGAAATTAGAAATAGCAGATATCCATTTTACCATTGTATGAAGATACAATGTTTTTACATACGGATGCGCTAACGTTAATGCATTGGAAGCGCCAAGGTTTCCCAACAAACAATTTTAATCGGCACTATGCCGTCCCAGCATATGTTGGCCAGACTTGGCCGGTTCGACAAGATGCCTGTGGTCAACGTCGGTCCGCTTCAATAATCAGACTCTGGCCACCGGTAGGACCAATGCCTGTTGGCCGATATTCCAGCGTGATTTAAATGACGGGCCTTTGAAGGCAAGGCAGTGGCAACCACAAATGGCCCAGTGGAAATAATGCATATTGCCAATAATAATGTAAGGATAAGGATAATGAGTAATAAAATTGAATTATAAGTTTCCAAAAATTCATTTGCACCAAATGAGAATAAACGGAAAAATCAAGTAGAATTAAATCATCCTTTAGAAAAATATAGAATAGAATTCAACAAAAAATTATGATTGATAAATTAGAAAGAATTGAAATATCGCGAATTGATACTGTAAGTAGAAAAAATTCAATGAATATATGTAAAATTGGACAAAAGCCATATTCTTCTCTTTGTATCTCAGCATTAGTTAAAATAATTTCGAATACATATTAATATTGCCTTTGGTTGAAGTCTCTTCCTCTTCGCTCTTACTTCTACCCCTCTGCAATGTTGATTTTGTACCAGCTTTGATCTTCTGTTGTTCTTTGTTCTACCTTCTTGTTGATCAGCTGCAGCGGTCATTTTTGAGCATGTTCTAGGGGAACAGCGTGCCATATTTTTGTCCAAATGTCTGCAATTTTCGATGATTGAGTCGAAAATGGTCTCAAACGACTAGATTGTATTCACTGATGACGAATCCGGTGTCGAAATTGATTCTGTCCGGCCGGACGGCCGTGGACACGATAACTGTCGAACGAAGTGAGATAGCGACTTGAAACTTTCAGGGTAGGTCGCGCATTGGAATGCCGTGGTAGAGTTCGTTATTGGGCCAAATCAGTCGAACAGTTTGAAGTTATTTATTTTTTATTTCAGAAACTACCCAAACGTTTGGATTTAAACTTGGCAATTAGGTGGAGTACAACAACGCGAAACTTTGAGCCAAATTTTGTCAGGATAATACTGTCAGTAAATTTTAAAAAAATGCCAAAATTTTTTTTTTCGTAAACCGTTTATCATATCCAAAAAAAATTCCACTCGGACTTTGAGCTTCATATTTCACAGCAGTATACCAAATTTCAGTTTGATACGATCATAAGTTTGGGAGATATTGGGAAAAAATTTGTCAAATTTAGAGGTTTCCTTCTCGATATCGTTGGTTTTTTCGGTATAACTCAAGGAATACTGATTCAATCCTGATAAAACTTCGCCGCTAGTTTGAAGATGCTAAAAGACAACTTTATGCAGAATTTCGTGATGATCATGTCATTAGAACAATCTGAAAAAAATTTCTGTATGAACCTTCGAACTGTAATTTTTCGATGAAGTACTGGATTTCAATTAGATCTGATCTGTATTTTTGGAAATATTGGAAAAATAGAATTTTGAATGGGTATATCTGCGGAATCAGGTGGATTGTACCCATTCACGAATTCGGCCGACTGCGTAAACACAATAACTTCCGAAAGAAACAACTTAGAAACTCGATATTTGTAGAGAAGCTTTGGGGCTTAATTACAAAGGTCGATTTCGTGAATTGGTAAAATCCGCCCAATGATTCCGTAGATATACCAATTCAAAATTTCATTGTTCCAATATTTCCCAAAATAAAGATTAGATCGAATTGAAATCCAGTAATTTATCGAAAAAATCTAGAAAAGCACTGCCGTGAAGGAAGCAGCTTTTGCGCGCATATTCAAATTCGTTGCCGAAGCGGTCATCTACATTGAAGATACGCGCAAAAGCTGCTTCCTTCACGGCAGTGCTTTTCTAGATTTTTTTCACCACAGGCAATCTATGCCTCCGTTTTCATTCCTAGCTACAGGATTTCTTTTCTTTAAATTACAGGTGCATATCAATATTCACACATATTATATCTGTATTTAAACTGCAGAAAACAGCAGAAAAATAGAAATCACAGAATCATTTCAGAATATCAACTTTCATAGACATATAGTAATACATCATTTTGTTGGGTGTTTTCTGGGTTTTCTCATTTAAAGAAAAATGATTCTGCAAATTTTCTCGTTTGTCTGATGAAGGATTCAGATTCGTACTCTGAAAATTTGCTTTGATGATCGTGTGCTTTTTTGTAGAAACTGCAATTGACAAATAGTTCAATTCTACAATCCGCAAGGCAAGTCCCACAAAAATAATTTTTATTCAATTTTTAATTGTTCGGTTTCAGATATTGGAGTGAAAACCCCAAAAAAAAACCTACAAAATGATGCAAAATACTCCCAAAATAAGGTTCAATCGATATACAGTGACAAATTGTATGAGTGTGTTAGCTGACCCAATAGCAATTCTAAACCGCTTTTATGACTCATAAAACAACACCTCTACCAGACCGGAAAGGATAATTGAAATAAAGTATTCGGTTATGAAATGGTGGCTTAAAGATTTCAGTAACTTAAATGAAACATGAAAATTTTCGAAGAAAAAATCCTTTTTTTTCAAATTTTTCTATGGATAATTATTCTTATTGATACTGTTCATCTACTCACCAAGCTTCATTTCAATCAGATCAAAATTTTTCGAGTTATTCGTAAAAT
Organism: Myrrha octodecimguttata; assembly: GCA_958510865.1. Classification (NCBI taxonomy): domain Eukaryota; kingdom Metazoa; phylum Arthropoda; class Insecta; order Coleoptera; family Coccinellidae; genus Myrrha; species Myrrha octodecimguttata. The sequence continues at coordinate 16,466,703 of OY294056.1, forward strand.
TTCAAATGGCTGTACCACCAGAACCATTCGGCTCATTAACGAACTCAACTGAGATATTCAGGATCAAAACCTAACCAGAGAATTTCAAGACTCTAGGTCTTTTCTTTCGAAAGTTAGAGCACACGGCCGGAAGGGACAGAATCAAATTTGAGTCCAACCTAGTAGTTTAAGAACAATTTCAGCTCTTAATTCGAAAATTAGAAACATTTTGAAGAAATGATAACGCGCTGTTCCCCAGAACAAGTTTGATAATGTTGTGGCCTGTGGGTGAGTATAGTGGGGTGAGTGTGCGAGTTCCTCGGGGCACTGTTTTGGGGCCGTTGTTGTTTGTCTTATATGTAGATGATATGCTTGACAGTGTACCTGATGTAATTTCCTTTGCAGGCGACACTGCTGCTGTGTCGACTGGTAATGGTTGGAAGGAATAATAACTATTTGAACGATATGTCTTTGACAAAGGAAACTTGGTTTCCGAAACGTGCATTAGACGCAGAAAGTGTAAGTGGATAAGAGAGTAGTTACACACTATTTTGTTTTGGTTGGAAGGAAGTTGAGGTCAATATGAATAACTATCTGAAAGAAATAAGCGCTTGGTTGTCGTGAATCAAACTGTCTCTGAACATCGACAAGACGGTCTATATAACATTTGAGAAACACTGCGATACTGTCCCAGATTCTTTGAATATCGGTTCAAGTGGGATACTAATAAGAAGGCTGGACTCAGTCAAGTACTTGGGGATAATCTTCGATGGGAAAAGCATGTTTAATATTCACCGAAGAAAACAAAATACTTGGTTTTTATTTTCCACAAACTCGCTAAGAATATACCTAGTGTCCTTCGAATGCTTTATTATGCACTATTTCATGGTATTATAAGTTATGGATTTGTGGCGTGAGGTGGAGCTTACCCTAACAGCCCGAATCTTTTGAGAAATCATAATTTTTTTTAAATGGTCAATAAGGGTGAAATCGTTCACAACAACCCCTTGAGGTTGGAACAGCTTTTTTCACTGGAGTCACTGACATTCCATTATGACGTAACTACTAAAGGTTGAATTTGAGTATTCAAAACGCATTACTAAGAACAAACGCATCCGATTTTCTATAACATTCAAGACGGTCAGTGATAAGAAAAGCTTTGTGTGAGCAATTAGTGTCTTAAACTTGCTTCCAAATGATCTAAAGGTTTTGAGCAGTCGTTATTCCATAGAAAGATTAAATTTAAGAAATGGGTTCCGCCAAATTTGCCATTAGGATAAAAATTCATGTTATTATTTAAACGTAATTATGTAGATTGTAAGGGTGCGGCCAAAATTAGTATTGATGTAGTAGACTCGATTATGGATTGTAAGGGTGGGGTTTTGATACCTCATCAGAGTATGTATATGTAAATTTTGTGGGTATTCACTTCATATTAATAATAATAAGCCATTTATTTCCTGCAGAAAAAACCCAATTACAGGAAAATAAAGTACTAAGTATTTCATAGGCTTTCTACGCCGAGTTCACGAACAGGTAATTTGATTGCCCCTGTGAGCTACACACAACTTTCGATGTTATTTCCTTTATATTTCGATAAGTACTGACGAGATCAGATTGAAACTAGTTGAAGAATATGGAGGGCCGCCTTATACAGAATTTTTGTAGAGTCCGTTCCCATAAATGAACCTGAAGGAAAAAATTCTTCGAAAAATAGTTTTTTCGGAAATCAATCATCAGATTTCAATGAGATTTGACACAGTGCTTAAAATTCGAGTTTGTTTCGACATTTGTTCACATTCGTGTCTCTTTGAAATTTCGAGGTCAATTTTTCCAATATCTTAAAAGGAGCTAACGCGATTAGAAACTAACTTCCTAATTAGAATACCGACGAGCAACAATATGCAAAATTTTGTGGGGGTGGTACCTACGACTAAAAAGTTGAAATCAAAGATGATAAGAAAATTTTCTAATTTTACAAAAACAATTAATAGGGAAAATTTTCATCTGTTCTCGATGAAAAATATCTCAGGCCTTGAAGTCAGTGTTTAACAACGGTGTTCGATTTCAGTTTGAGCTGATATTTATCTTCAGAGATATTGGGAAAAACTATGTCAAATTCTCTGGTTCTTTCCTCGTTCTCGCTCTCAGTTATGGATGAACCCAAAAATACTGATCCGATCATAATGAAACTGGGTAACTGGTTGGAAACTGCTGATATGCAAATATGAGCGAAATTTCGTGATGATCGATTCATCAGTAACAATTTGAAGAAAAATGTTTTCAGATAATTTATATTTTGTGATATATCAATCATACGATTCTCACAAAATTCTTCATGATTATTGTGTTAACGATCCGTTGTTGAGAAGGTTTGAGGATTGATTACTAAGGTTGAATTCGTGAATCGGTATAATCAGCCCAATGATCCCAAACATATACCTATATATATTTCCAAAAATACAGATTAGATCCTATTCAAATCTAGTACTTGATGGAAAGATAATAGCTTATAGGTTCATTGATTTGGGACTCAAAAACGAAGGCCGAATTTGTGAATTGCACTTGATTGAGAAATGATAGTTTGGAGATTCATGCAGAAGTTCGTAGGACTATACGAAAAGAAGATCTCCAAATCAGTCTATTAGAAAGTTAAACTGCGTTTGGAGGGATCAATAAGCAGGTGACCTCGTTGGGAACGAATTTAAACAAGTGCGTGAAAGATCCTGACCTCACGTCAGGGCTTTTCTAGATTTTTGTTGTTTGATACTCTGACGTTATTTTCTCAATATCTCATGCAGTAAAAATGCGATCAGACTAAAAATTCCTAATTATATGAAGAATGTAACATAATCACAAGGACGAATATCCGTCGATAAATCAACAAATATTCCCCCTTGATCAGAGCTAATCATCCAATCAACCAAAACACCTACACCGAAGAAGCGGATCCAAGTAGAATGACTACAGCTGTTTCACAATTGTTATTGATCGTCAGGTCAACTTAACTTGGATAAACCGCAGAGAGTTCTCTCGATACTTGTTGCCTTTCAGAAGGACCACTGCAGTATACAACATACAGCGCGCCATCTGTCAGAAGCATCTTGCGAGTCTCACCTTCGAGTGCAGAATACTTTGCACGATGTGTATGACATCATCCTTTTGTCGCATCAGGTCGCTGTAACTGCGATATTGCAGCTTTACAAAAAACCTTCACGACATTGGAAACACTCGGTTCATGTGGATTCCCACCACAAGACGAAAACGTCCAACATCTAACAAAGATAGGAATTGGTTTCTTGGAGAAGAACAGAGCTCCAGCAATAATATGTAACATAATCACAAGGACGAATATCCGTCGATAAATCAACAAATATTCCCCCTTGATCAGAGCTAATCATCCAATCAACCAAAACACCTACACCGAAGATTGATTGGATGATTAGCTCTGATCAAGGGGGAATATTTGTTGATTTATCGACGGATATTCGTTCTTGTGATTATGTTACATATTATTGCTGGAGCTCTGTTCTTCTCCAAGAAACCAATTCCTATCTTTGTTAGATGTAGAATACCAACAGGAAACTTATATCAGAATTTCGTATGGATACAGTTGTAAGAAAATTCTTGAAAAATGTTTATTCGAAAATGTTTCGTTGCGCGCAAGTTCTAGGGCAAAGGTTCCCAAACTTTTTTTCTCATGGATCACTTTCAAAGTTTTATTATTTTCGGTAGACTATTTTCGCTGCTACATTTCTATTGTATTCCCAAAATTAGTGCGAACCATCAATATAAATTGGGGGTATTACAAAGAAAAAAAAAGTAGCAAATTTTCTTCTGTCCTATTCATTAAAATAATACTTGTGTGTAATACTTCGATATCGTCTCCAAAATGGGTTAACTATATCGAATTTCGGATAAAGGAACAAAAATTAAAGACAACTTCACATGCACCGTCTCGATAACTTCTGTTGTCTTCTTCAGGCTGGAATCGAAAGATTTTATTAAGTCACTATCTGGTTAAATGAACAAACTGTACTGATGTGTATAAAATATGCCGCTATAAATTAAATTATCGGAAACCCGACGATCGAGGAAAAATCAAGAAAGTGTTTATTTTGTTATAATTATTAAATCAGCTAACACGACTCAAATGAAATGTTTCAAAGGTCACAACATAATATCTTGTCATTAAAATAGTTAGAGAAATCATTGAGATTTCCTTCCAAATTCTGACATCAGTTCTTTATTTGAATTCATCAACAATACCGATTAGTGATAACGACCGTGTCTAATTCCACATATATATATCTGTCATACTGAGGTTCCTTCTTTGTTAGCAAAAGTGCGTTTTCAAATAAATATATTCATTTTGTGTGCCTATATATTTGTTTTTCGTTCCGATATATTTATTATCTACGAAACACAATATATGTATGAGTTGGGTGTTGCAAATATATAAATTCGTGGTGTCCAATATATTTATTAATTCGACCTATTCCAAGGTGTCACCAGAGGGCGCGCCGGCAGAGTTCAGCACATTCCGAGCATATGGCAACATACTGTACAGTGACTCTATACAAGTCATTGTAACATACCGTAGCCATAGTTCAACATATCACGTAGTTATCTTCTTAATGTGTAGTATCTACACTGGCTGATAGATGGTTTATAGATTGTCGATATTGAAAGCAGAAAACTAACTTTTTTGTAGCATGTTGTATATGATGAGATGAGTAACAATCAATGATCAATCAATGCCAATTTATAATAACATAACCAAAGATATGTTTTTCAAGCGATGGAGCAAAAGCTCCGCTTATAGTTACGGTTATCCCGATTCACAGATTTTCCTTTGCCTATATATCAGTTTGGATAACCGTAACTATAACCGGAGCTTTTCCTCCATCGCTTGAAATCGATTTTCGTTATTTATCTTGTAGATAAGTAGATATTATTATTTCAGGGAATAGCAGTTGGTTTGTGTCTTTATACTGAAGTACAATTTACAATTTAGTTCATTTGGTTGGTAGTGACGTGACGTGAAATTTTACACAGTGTTATGGCCAATGGATGCATCATTCATAATCCTTATTTAACTCTTCTTGCAGTAGCACAGTTCAAACAGAAAACTTAAACTTGTTATCGTTAGTATGTGTATACAGAATTTGAATGGGTGCGTTTTCATTTTGACGAACTGATTAATCGGTGTATCTCCCTATCTCTTCTCTTATGCTCTCCACCAAAGAAGAGAGAGAGAGAAAGGGGTTAATCGATTTATCAATTCGATGAAAATAAAAACGCACCTATAATCTCTTTGTAATCTACTACAACTATTTGGTTATGTTATTTGTATCGTGGTCTTCTAATGCTATTATTTTGGAACTTGGAACCATGGAGGTAGGAAAAAAGGTAATAGAACTCTGAAAGTTAGATAACTTTCCCAACCATTGCTTACTACTAGTGACTAATGTACTAATAACTACACCATGTCGCCAAAAGCTCAGAACTGCCCCAAACGCTGCCGGCGTGACCTCTCGTGACGACTCGGGATAGGTCGAATATTAATAAATATATTGGTTAACACGAATTCGTAACACCCAACTCATAAATATATTGCGTTTCGTGAAAAATAAATATATGGGCATACAAAATAAATATATTGCTGCAACTAATAAATATATTGGTTCGAAAATACATATATTTGAAAACACACTTTTGTCCCAAACGACGCCTCATAGCGCAGTCTGTATTGAAATTGATGGTATTGGGTGTCTTTTCTATGTATACCATATCTTCAAACGTCCTTTTGGAACTGATATTTTCTTTATTGAGAATGAGAGGATATCCAATGCAAAATTGTGACCAGTATCCACATGATGAGCCGAGAGGGCCGTGTTCATTTTTATTTTTGCAGTCGTTCGCAGGTTGTCTCATTCTTACAGACAATTGTTTAGTCTGTCCTACATAACATGAATCACACCTCATGCATTCCACCTTGTACACCAGTCCCGACTGTTGATAATCAGGTAGGTACTCTATCTTTCACAAAAAAAAAGTTTTTATTGTATTTTTATAGTAACTTACAATACGTATATGAGGACTACTGAGTACCTTCCTTTATGTTACCAGACTTACCAGGAATTCAAGTCTGATCCTACTAACAGTTTTCAGAATAGGGGTAATAATTGCCAATCAGATAACAGTTTCAGTCAACCGATAAGCACATTCAAGACCCCGTTTATTCTGGTCTGTCTGGAACATAGGGAAGGTACTCAGTAGTCCTCTCATACGTATTGTAACTCACTACAAAAATACAATAAAAATATTTTTTTTGTGAAAGACTGAACAATATTTGTCTGTAAGAATGAGACAACATGCAAATGATTGCAGAAATAAAAAAATCTAGAAAAGCACTGCCGTGAAGGCAGCAGCTTTCTCGCGCATGTTCAATGTAGATGACTGCCTCAGTAACGAATTTGAACATGCACGCAAAAGCTGCTGCCTTCACAGCAGTGCTTTTCTAGATTTTTTTTGGATAAATTACTGGATTTCAATTCGATCTAATCCTCATTTTTGGAAATATTGGAAAAATAAAATTTTGAATGGGTATATCTACGGAATCATTGAGCGGATTTTACCCAGTCACGAATTCGACCTTCGTTATTAAGCCCCAAACCTATTCTACAAATATCGAGTTTCCAAGTCGTTTCTTTCGGAAGTTATTGTTTTTACGGTCGGCCTAACTTCCGACTGCGACAACCAGATGGTGAAACATGCGGAATATTTTTGTCTACGCTATATCCCTCATCTTAGGTCACGACCCAGCACAGAATTCATTCAGAACAGGTAGATCATCGGCTCCTACCCTCAGTATTAGATTCTCGACAATTGATGAGATTTCAGGTTTGTTATTGATTTTTTTGCATATATCCTCCAATTTGTTTAATCATATACATGCTCATTATATTTTATATTCACGCTTATTTCAAACTCTCAGTTCGAAAAATATTGGATTTTGATTGAAACCAGTAACGGATATCCACATGTTGACGATAATTGTACTACGCAAACCAAAATTGATGGAAACCTCCGATCAACCGAATTTTTTTGAAAATCTGGGTTATTTTAACTTAAGCTTCTTAATTCGCGTTCTGCATGTAAAAGTGTTATTCAGTTATAAAAGAGTATTTATTGAGATTTGAATGTTTCGAATGGATTTTTTCATGAAATTGATTTTTGTGTTCTGAAATTCCAATGATTTATGGATAAAATATAAGTTTTATTTAATATTTAAATGAGTTTCGTGAAGAAATTTGATCTTAAATCCAGTAATCCGCAGGGTGATTTCTATAAATGATGATTTTATCCGATTTTCAGTAGTTATGTTTCAGATATTGGAAGAGAAAACCCAACAATATCTAATTTGAACTACTTACGATTATGAAATTGTCTAGAACATCGATAGGGCATTTGAACACTGTGTTTATAAAATAATTACGCATCCATTAAAAATTTCTCGATATGTGTTGTACGTAAATTTGGTAATCAATATTTTCATCCACTTTTAAATATATGATTCTGGATGAAAAGTCAACCGATTATTCCACTAAATTCCAGTCTTAGAACCGAATGCGATGATTCATTTTCGATATTATTGAAAATTTGCTGCGCTTTTCTTTATAACTCACCTGTGTAGAAATTTTTAGGTTTAGTTATGCAACAGCAATCAACGTTTATAGTTTCCTGAAAATTCGGTGGTAAAATTTGGAGAAATAATTTTTTTCCCCGCAACCCTCCATTTGGAGCCCTTAGGGTACATCAATCCTGCTGAAAAGCTTGGAGGATCAATCCCGAGCGACACACGGTTTGTCTACCAAGCTTCACGGATTTCGGTTCAGTAGTTTCAGAGAAAAGCCCCGGACAACGGACAGGCGGATTTTTTGCTTTATTATTTGATAAAATCAAATGATAAACCTTAGTGATCGACCAAAAAAAAAATTTTAACCCCACCTGAAAATTTCACAGCTTACGTTTTGGAGTATGTAGATTTGAATCAACTAATAAAAAAAAATCCGTCCGTCCGCCGTCCGTTGTCCGGGGCTTTTCTCAGAAAGTGCTGAACCGAAATCAGTGAAACTTGGTAGAAAAATTGTGTATCGCTCGGGATTGATCCTCCAAGCTTTTCAGCAGAATCGGTGTACCTTAAGAGCTCAAAATTGGGGCGTTGGGGGGAAAAAAAAATTATTTCTCGAAAACTTACCACCGAATTTTCATGCAACTCAGAACGTTGATTACTGTTACGAAACTAAACCAAAAAAATTTCACCCGTATGATTTCCGACCAGTGGTTCCTGAGTTATAAGGAAAAACGCTACAAATTTCCAATAATGTCGAAAATGACATCATCGCATTCAGTTCTAAGATTGTAATTCACTGGAATAATCGGTTTAATTTTCATCCAGAGTCTTACATCTAAAAGGAGATGAAAATATTGATTACCAAATTTTCAACACATATCGAAAAATTTTTAATGGATGCGTTATTATTTTATAATCACAATTTGCAAATGCCCCATCGATGTTCTTGACAGTTTCATAATCGTAAGTAGTTCAGATTAAATATTTTTGGGTTTTTTCTCCCAATATGTTAAACATAACTACTGAAAATCGGATCAAATTATTATTTATAGAAATCACCCTGCGGATTACGGGATTTAAGATTAAATTTCTTCATGAAGCTCATTCATATCTTGAATAAAACTTTCATTCATAAATCATTGGTTTTTCAGAACACAAAAACCAATTCCATGAAAAAATTCATTTGAAACATTGAAATCTCAATAAATAAATACTCTTTTATAACTGAATAACACTTTTACATGCAGAACGCGAATTAAGTAGCGCAATTTAAAATAATGCAGATTTCCAAAAAATTCGGTTGATCGGAGGTTTCCATTAATTTCGGTTTGCGTAATACGATTATCGTCAACCTGTGGATATCCGTTACTGGTTTCAATCGAAATCCAAAATCTTTCGTACTGACAGTTTGAAATAAGCGTGAATATAGAAAATAATGAGCATTTATATGATAAATTGAATTGGAGGATATAATATGCAAAAAAATCAATAGCAAACCGCCAATCCCCAGATAGCACAAATACGTCTTAGGGACGTTCTTAAAACGTCCAGCTCGGACATTCGGGACATCCTCAAAACGTCCATTTTACGGACGTGGACGTCTTATGGACGTTTTTAGAACGTCCAATGTTACTAATCAGGATGTCCTCAGGACGTCCATAATAGAGCCTTTCAGGATTTAAAATGGACATTCATAGGACGTCTTACAGACGTCCTTTTAAGGACGTTTCATGGACATAGTTGGGGGCGCATGAAGATATCGAGGGGTTATTCTACAGTGTGTCAGTTTCAAGAGGCACCACCTTTATATCTCGCCCCATGCGGAATCAGAGAAAATGCAAAAACTGTTAAACTTTTGTCTGTACAGGGACATTTTATACAGTTGGTTCCAATCAATTTTATCAACCCTGTGAGTGTGATGACAGCAACCCCTATAGCCTATAATCTTACATGGGAAGGGGTGTTGAGTGACACTTTCTTTCAGAGGTAATTCGATCATCTTTCTAAAAAAGCCATACACCTGGCCTTTTTTGTTAGTACTTCCGAAAAATTGATAGCAAGAGTTGCAATGAAACTCGAAAGTGCTTTTCAACATTTTCATGTTTCATTGAAACTTTTTCTATCAATTTTTCGGAAGTACTAACAAAAAGGTCAGATGTATTTTTTTTTGGAAGTCAATCGAATTACTTTCGAAACAAGGTGTCACCCAACACCCCTTCCCATGTAACATTATAGTGGTTGCTGTCATCAGTCTCACAGGGTTTATGAAAATTGATTAGAACCAATTCAAAATGTCCGACCAACCAACCAAAGATTACCGTTTACTGCATATTTACTGATTTTGTATGGGGGCAGAAATAATAAGTTCTGTAGCTTTTCACATTGACACACTGTATATATCCATGTCCTGTCTCCTTCAAATGAAATGAATTGATTCATTATTCATCAGAATTCCTCCAGGAAATAAGTGAAAATAATTTATAATTTTTTATTTAGGAGTTTTTTCCAAACAATATTTATATGTTGTTTGATATCAAAACTTGTTGAGTTCACACCTTTCCTCTCCTCTGCCCTTTTCAACCATGCCAGAATTGACGATTCAGTTTCTTTTCTTGGTCCTGTCTGGCTTCTCAGCTAAACCTGAAAATAATTTAAATTGCTTATCCAAACTGAATGGCAGATCAAGATGCAATTCCAAATTCTTCAGTATTGATCATTATAAAGCAGTTTTTATTTTTTATTTTTTTGGAGAAAATCATAATTCAAAATCTCTGGTGTGTGAGAATTATATGGAAAAATGTGAGCACCTGTGTTCACATTGACCTATAAAAAAAATTAATAAAATATTCTTTCAAATACCCCTATTTTTCAAGGTGAATATGAAATCAATTTTGGTGCCTAATATATTTTGATATCTACTTCAACGTACAGGCAGTGACTACAAAATATTCACTTATGATTAGCTCAGTGACTTTCATGATACATGGCTTCTTTACTTTTGGCCCCAACCAACTACTTGTTTGATCATTAGTGATCAAGAAAATCAATATTTGCTTCACCATATTATAATTGTTTGTACCTCCTATATTTGCATTTATTCACCTACAAAGTAATTTTCTTATTCATCACAAAAACCCTCTTCATTCTCATGATTCGAAGCAACATTATAATATGTATTACGAACAATAAAGAGCAAACATATTAAATCAACTCACATTTTCATTTGTTTCAATATTTAAAATAGCATCAAATTCAATTATTTCTTGTTCTGAAATCAAAGGAAAATTTAAATTATATTTATCATTGTGAATTCCATCAGACTTCTTTGAATTTAAGGAAGTATGAGAATGGACAGAAGAGTCCAACATATCCTGGACAACTTCAGATGATTTACCATCTTGTCAATCATCTATAAAGAAAAAATTAGATATATTCAAATATATTTCTGAAAACAGTTATTCAATCGTATATAATCAAGACTTAGCTCACCATTAATACTTTTAGGCTCTGAAACTGTCTCATTAACTGTAAAATGAAGAATATGTTATTGAACATGGTGTATGTGTATGTTGTTTAGAAATTCTATAAGTAACTATTTTTTTGATTTAAAGAGAAGGAAGAAGACTTATATCACCTATTGATTCTTCGTTGAAGAAAGAATTGGTTTTTGACTTGAACTCTGATTCCAAGTCACTTGTTTCTTCAGCAGTTCTTGCTTAAGATCTTGCTTTCAACGGTATATGAAATATCGAACATACAGCAACATTGTGGAGCAAGTTCTTGGAATGACTTGCATCATTTTCTCAATATCCTATAATTGAATTTATTATGGAGAATGAAATGATTGGAACTCGTACCACTTGAATACTTTATTTGTGCCTTTTTGTCAGCCTGACTTCAGGGGAAACCTAAAACAGTTAACAAAACCGGCTAGAACGGATACAAATTTGTTGTGAACCGTCAGTCAGCAGACAAATAGGCACGAAAAAGGAATGATGTAATATAGGTTCATGAAACTCAAGTGGAAATGGGTGTTAGTTAAGACATTATAATGTTTACTACCATTCGGTATCTCAATATTCCTTGAAATCACTGATATCCTTTGAGAATCTATTCTGATCTGAATAATAATCTGAGACAATGTCTCTGTAATAATATATTTTCCTTAGCTATTTTCATTTCTTTCTTTCGTGTGGCGTCCCGCTAAAAATTTAACAACCATTGACATCTGCCATGACGGTCACACTTCACAAAAGAACACAGAACCACAATAACCGTCTCCTTATTCTTAATTCCGAGGATATGGTATTAACATTGTATAAAATTGAATTGTTTGTTGTCATGATCCAATAGCAAAATATACACTCGATCTGAATAATGCCAGTAATCACACAAATGAACAATTCGAAGATATGATCTTCGTACTTAGAATGGACGTTCTAAGGAGGTCGCTTTCTGGACGTTCTGAGGATTTAACGAACTGGACGTTCTTAAAACGTCCAGAATTGGTCCTGGACGTTCCGACCAAATATGGACATGTAATGGACGTCCTCAGGACGTCCTGTGCTATCTGGGTCTCATCAATTGTCGATTGTCGAGAATCTAATACTGAGGGTTGGAACCTTAGACTAAAGTTAGGAGCCGATAATCTATCTACCTGTTCTGAATGGGGTCTGTGACCTGAGACAAAGGATATAGCGTAGACAAAAATATTCCGCATGTATCATCATCTGGTTGTCGGCAAACTACTTGTTTGAATTTCACGTCTTTACATCAAGCAGACTTTCGGATTTGACACCCCCTTGGTTGAGTGTATCTGACGACGATAACAACGAACGAAATTTATAATCTAGAATTATTCTTTCGAATTCAACCTGATGAGGTTCACGATATATTTAATTGTTACAGAAATGTTATTGAATATAACTTTAGTTTTTCAGTTTGTGTGGTGGATACTTTGTAAATCAAGTGAATCGGATATCGGCTGTGGAAAAAAATTTTTTCAGATCAATTGCACAGGAAGATTGAGTTTTTTTTCATTTCATTAATATTTTTCAGAACAAAGTTGAATCCCAGTATAAATCACATCTACACATTTGATATTGGCGGAAAGTCTTGAATTTTGTTTTACGTATTGGTGTTAGTTTGAAAGATTGAGTTTATTTCCTCAGTGTCAAGAAATACGAACGCGTTCGGATTCAAACATCATGACTAATTGTGAAATATAGACACTCGATTTAATGCAAAATTTTTTTTTTAAACATTTTTTTTTTCGGATACATATTCATCAGAGTTCAATGAAATTTGGTACAGGTTTCAGAGTCAACATTCAGAAACAGTGTTTCAAATTTCAGTTTCGACCGATATTTATTTGTGCAGATATTGGCAAAAAATTTCGTGACCATTTTGAATATTGAGGTTATTTCTCTAATATCTCGAAAAGGACAAACCCTATCTGATTTACAGTTCATTTTCAGTTGTAGAATACCGACACGAAATTTAATAATTGTGAAAAATAGTTAGATTTTCGAAGAGGTGAAACGATTGTGGAACGACTCTTCTCATTCAAAATATTTAAAATTTTGCTACTCAGTTAGCGTTCTGCATGTCGAAATGTTATTCAATTATACAAGTGTATTTATTGAGATTTCAATCTTCACATGAATTATTTCATGGAATTGGTTTCTGTGTTGTGAGAAACCAATGAGTTATGCATAATATATAAGTTTTTTGAGATATCAATGGCATATTGGGTTATTTAAATGAGAAAATAATAAACCCTTGTGTAAAATTTGCAGCGTTTTTTTATTAGTTCAATCAAATCTACATGCTTCAGAATGTAAACTGTGAAATTTTCAGGGGGGGTAATTTTTTTTTTTTTTTGGTCGATCACTAAGGTTTATTATTTGATTTTATCGAATAATAAATCAAAAATAATTTGTTGGGCCGATTCCGAAAGCAGATCTCCCTATGCTTTTTTGAATTTGAAATCTTCCACCCTTTACGCTCCACACCCCAATACTGTTTTTTCAAATAGTATTATACGGATTGTTATATATCCAATGGAAGGGCATTCGATTGCAATTTGATCGGTGTGACTGAAAACAAGAATTAGTTAAGCTATTTTTCATTACAAAATAACAATTTGTGATTGGTGGCAGGTTTTTATTCTTGAAATAATAAATATTGAATAATATCCTCCTACCCGATGTTTGAAGTTGAGGGTTTATACCCTTAAACCTCAACAGTTTTTTTTTGAAAAATATTGCATGTGATATATCGCATCAAAGGTCATTAGATGATCAATTCAGTTATATGAACGAAAATAAAAGCTAATTATTCACTCAATTTAAATTACAAATCCATGGGTTCGAGGATTCCCCTAAGTAATAATAATAATGGTCTGATTACAGTACTCTCCAATCACAAATTGTGAATTAATTTTTCAATAAAGAAACGGCACAACCAATTCTGATTTAAGCCACATCGCTGAATAAGTAATCAAATTACCTTCCATTTCATGTATCACAATCCATATATTTCCATTTGAAAAAATAAAGTAGTGGGGTCAGAAATATCAGATTCAAAAAAAGCACAGGATGAATTGGTTTTGAAAACAAAGTTCGACAGGATTGAGGATATTCCTAAATGATCATTCGTACAAGCATTATTGACGAGTTACGTTACTTTTTTGGCACGCAATTTAAGTTTTATTTAAGATATCAATGGTATTGGGTGATTCAACTGAGAAAATAATAAACGCTTGTGTAAAATTCGCAGCGTTTTTCGGTTTATTATTCGATAAAATCCAGAAATAAACCTTAGTGGTCGACCAAAAAATAAAACTACCCCCTCTGAAAATTTCACAGTTCACATTTTGAAGTATGTAGATTTGAATGAACTTATAAAAAAATATCCGTCAGTCCGCCGTCCGTTGTCCGAGGCTTTTCTTTGAAAGTACTGAATTGAAATCCGTGAGAGTTGGTAGTAAAATCGTGTGTAGCTCGAGATTGATCCTCCAAGCTGCATAGCAAGCCCTAAGGCTTCAAAACTGGGAGTAGGAGAAAAAAAAATTATTTTTCGAAAACTTCACACCGAATTCTTATGAAACTCTCAACGTTGATTACTGTTAAATAACTCAACCGAAAAATATCCACCCGGATGATTTCCGACCAGTTGTCCCTGAGTTATAAAGAAAAATGCTGCAACTTTCCAATAATCACGAAAATGAATCATCGCATTCGGTTCTAAGATTGGAATTCAATGGAATAATCGGTTAACCTTTCCTCCAGAGTCCTATATCTAAAAGTAGATGAAAAGATTGATTACCAAATTTTCAACACATATCAAGTTTGTGTGTTTGTGAAAACCCAATAAGTATGAATAATATTTAAGTTTCATTAAAAATATCAATGGTATTGGGTTATTAAACTGAAAAAATAATGAACCCTTGTTCAAAATTTGCAGCGTTTTTAGTTTATTATTTCATAAAATCAGATAATAAACTTTAGTGATCGACCAACAAAAAAAAAATAATTTCCACCCCCCCTGAAAATTTCACAGTTTACGTTTTGAAGTATTTAGATTTGAATGTACGAAAAAAATCCGTCCGTCCGCGTCCGTTGTCCGGGGCTTTTCTCGGAATGTACTGAACGGAAATACTCGAAACTTCGAAACTTGGAACAAAAATCGTGTGTCACTTGGGATTGATCCTTCTAGTTTTTTGCACCAAGGGCTCGAAACGAGGGGTTGAAATGGGAAAAAAATTATTTCTCGGAAATTTATCATCGAATTTTCATGAAATTTTCAACATTGATTAC
This sequence comes from Myrrha octodecimguttata, assembly GCA_958510865.1. Taxonomy (NCBI): domain Eukaryota; kingdom Metazoa; phylum Arthropoda; class Insecta; order Coleoptera; family Coccinellidae; genus Myrrha; species Myrrha octodecimguttata. The sequence continues at coordinate 16,482,141 of OY294056.1, forward strand.
TGTGTCCGAACCCAATCTAACAAATTTTACTTGAATGATTTACGACTAACCTTACCGAGTTGTCATATCCCGAAAATAAATAATCGCATTCGGTCTTAAGATTCGAATCAGTTGGAATTCAGTGAAATAATTTGACAACTTTTCATCCAGATTCATATATCTTAAAGCAGATGAAAATATTGATTGACAAATTTTTAATAAATCGAGAAATATGCACCTGACTCGTTTGAACATTTGTGTACCTGTAAGTCCATACGAATCCATTAACATTAATCTTATTCTGGATAACCTTATGAATTTGAGTCAATTTCCTACCCAACTCACTCATTAGCCGCCTGCAAAAGACTGATGAATTAGAATGATTTCAAATTTCATCGAATCTAACACAGTCCCTACACATACCTATTTCTTGAAATATGCGTGATTTTGGTTTTAAGCATAAAAGTGGTTATCAAATCTCATTCATTCAGAGAATTTATTTTTGGTTCTTTGAAATAATTCAATGTGAATATTATCGAGAATGCTTGACTTCCATCCCATCATTTAATAGTGATTGGGATTGAATATCTTCGCTAATCTTTTTATTTTTCGCCGATCTTCAAAACTTCAGCTAAAAAGAGCCCGCTTCCCGAACGTTCGATGATACTCAGGGGCGTAGCTAAATTAAGATATTGGTGTCGTCATCGTTAATGGAAACTGTGAATATCGTTAAAAATGCGACTTTTCTTCAAAATTCATGTACATCGCAGTTTGGTTATTTCAGCAATTCTGCTCTGAAGTTTTGATGAACAATATCCGTGAAAGGGACTATACCAATTGAGGATAATTAAGCCTGCACTTTCTCACCCTTCTCGTGAATACGTCACGACGTCAGTGGAGGAAAAATTTACGTTTGGACTCTTAACACCCTTTGGAGTGTTTCTGAGAACGATACTCAACGAAATTCCTCTTACAGTGTTATTCATTCGATCGAACTTTCGTTAGATTTGCTCATATTGTATGGTATTTCATTTTGTTGATTATTCCTAGGCTTATAGTTTGTTCAAGTTAGTATATCGGGTGCGTTCTGGGTAGGAATTGTAACTATATCCTTACGCCAACCTCGACATAGCACTGTTAATTATTAACCTAACATTAAATTACGGCCGTTACCGTCTAACTAGGAAATTTCTTTTTTAATTTAGTTTAGATTCTATTTTGGAAAGCTTTAATTTTTCCAGCCAGGTAGAGGTTGAAATAAGAAATGAAATGAATGAATATTCCGAAGTGAAGGAGGCTTGATACGGCTGCTCGCATTTCAGAATTTCTCCGGAAAAACTTTGAATCCCGCTTGTGGGAATAATATTTACTAGGTAATATTGGCGGACAATCATTAGAAATTGTTTTATTTCACTGTAAAACTTCTCACTTGTGGTACTCGCGATGATAAAGTGTGATAAATATCGCTGAAGAATTTGCACATTATGCTGAGAAAATAATAAACCACTTTGTGAAAAATTTGCAGCGTTTTTGTTAACAGTTAGGTAACGGCACTGAAAGTTCTTTCGTCAAAATATGACGAAGGAAACGCTTTCAACAATTTTTTCACATTTTACCACAGCCCAGAATATTTTTCGTGGATCCCCACTCACAACTTGTGGATCCCTGTTTTCTTTTCACGACTACGTGGACCCCCGTGTGGTCTCCTATACACCCCTGGGGATTCACCTGGACCACTTTGGGAACCTACGTTCTAGAGGAACAGCGTGCTATCGTTTTGTTCAAATGTCTGAAATTTTCGAATTTTGAGTCGAAAATGGTTTAAAACGACTAGGCTGGACTTACTGATGATGAATCCGGTGTCGAAATCGATTCTGTCCGGCAAGCCGGCCTGCCGTCCGTATGCACGATTACGGGCGTACGCGGAGAATCCTATCGACCTGAAACTTTTAGGGTAACGCGACATTAAGGTTCGATAATGGGTGAAATCAAACAAAAGGTTTCGGAGTTAGAGCCCTTTGAAATTTTGTAGTTATTTGCGTGATAACTCGAAAACTACTAGAACGATTCCATTGAAACTTTGCAGTTATTTGGAATATAACAGCGCGCAGCTTTTTGCATAATTTTGTCGAGATAGTACTGTCAGTAAATCAAAAAAATTTGTTTCAAAATTTTTTTCGGCAAAAAGTTCTTCATCGAAAACTGTTCATTTCATCCATAATTTTTCTCAGGCCTTGAGCTTCATATTTCGCAATAGTTCATCAAAATTCAAGTTACATACTCAATCATGATGAAACTTGGCAGCTAGTTTGAAAATGCTGTTGTGCGAAATTTTGTGATAATCGTGTCATGAGAGCATTTTGAAAAAAAAAAATCAAATTTTTTCAATTATTCAATACTCTGTAATATTCTGACCATATTATCCCCATGGAATTCCGAATAAACCTTCAAACTATCATTTTTCGATAAAGTATCGAAATTCAATTCGTTTCAATCTATATTTTAGGAAATATTGAATAAATAAAATTTTGAATGGGTATATATGCAATGATTCGAATCATTGGGTGGATTTTAGCGATTCACGAACATGGCGTTCGTAATTAATGTTCAAACCTATTCTACAAATATCGAGTTTTCAAGTTGTTTCTCTGAGAAGTTATTGTGTTATAAAAACTTCGAATTCCGGAAGAAACGACCTAGAAACCCGATATTTGTAGAGTAGGTTTAGGGGCTTAATTACGAAGGTCGAATTCGCGAATGGGTAGAATCGAAAAACGAATAGCACTAAAGTGAAGTAAACCGCTTTTCTAGGTCTTTTTTCTAGAAAAATGTTGATCAGGTTTTAACGAAATAAGACCTCAAACTCAGTATTCAACTAAATGTTTTAAATTTCAATTCGATGAGATATTCACTTTCGGAGATATACGGAAAAAATATGTTATAAATTTCATTGTTTGAAATATTGAGATTATTTCCTCAATAATAATAATAATAATAATAATAATAATATATTGATCCTTTTGGACATGTGTTTACATGCATAGGATAAGTCAAAATAGCAAAGTGAACTAGGTTCTGATACAACCATCCAAGTATTCATTCACAGTATAACAGCATTTTTTCAACAGTAAGGTTTTAACATTTCTCTTAAACTCGTTGTAATTAAGATTTCTGATAGTATTTGGCAGATGATTATAAAGTTTAATGGACTGGTACGTAGGAGACATCTCAAACCTAGCAGTCCTATGTTTAGGTATATGTAGCAATCCCTCATTTCTAGTGTTATAAGTATGAAAGCTTGACAGCTTGATCATGCTTTGCTCGTTTTTTTTCACATACAAAAGACATTTGAGAATGAAGATGGAAGAAAAGGTAAGGATACCATTCTCAACAAACAACGCTCTGCATGACTGACGCGGAGGTATATTGTACATCATACGCAAAATTCGTTTTTGCAAAATAAAAGCTCTGCACACATCCGAAGAATTTCCCCATAAAAGAACATTATACGATAAATGGCTGTGAACTAGACCATAATAGATATTCTTGAGTGTTTCTGGAGGAAGGAGATTTCTTACTCTACTTACAGCAAAATAAGAACTGTTGAGCCTGGTACACAATGAATCGACGTGAGCGGACCACCTCAAACCACTGTCCAAGTAAATGCCAAGAAATTTAGCACTTTCTTTAGACAGTATGTCTTCATTTAAATAGTGAGTTGAGAGCTCGAGATTACTCTGACATAATGTGAAATAAATGCACTCAGTTTTTCCGATGTTAATCATGAGATTAATCCCATGACACCAGTCCACGAAGCAACCCACAAGAACACCACACAACCTCTGAAGCTCTCCAAAAGATGGAGCTCTTATTACCACTGAGCCATCATCAGCAAATAAAGTTAATAAATACTTTATCAGCGAAGAATCCTGATGGGCTAGCAGGTCGAAAAACATCATCCGCAGATTCACAGGGAGATCGTTGATAAAGAGCAAAAATAAAAGTGGTCCGAGGACAGAACCCTGTGGTACTCCCAGGTTGACAATATGTTCTGCAGACAATGAATTTTCAATCCTCACACGCATAGATCTACCTTATAGGTAGCTACGAAGCCAGTCCAAGAACACACCGCGAAACCCTAGGCTGTAACACTTGTCCAGAATGAATTGAAAAGACAGACTATCAAATGCTCTAGAGATATCAAAGAATAGCCCTGCCACATGAAAGCCATCATCGAGACATTTATAGATGTAATCAACGAGGTAAATCGCCGCTGTTTGAGTTGAACGACCAGATCGAAACCCATGCTGAGCGGAATCCAGTATATCAAATTTGTCGAGGTACTTCATCATCCTGTCCAACACAATTCTCTCGAAGACTTTAGAAAATGTACTCAAAAGAGAAATAGGTCTAAAGTTTGAAATTTCATGTATCCCTTTATTCTTGGGAATAGGAATAACAATGGCCCTTTTGAGGACTGAAGGGAACACTCCAGAGCTGATAGACAAGTTGATGCAATGAGCAAAATGACGAGAGACTTCTGAACCGATCAGCTTTAGAACTCTTGCTGAGATCGAATCGGCACCTGAACTTTTATTTTTCTTCAAAGACTTAATGATGTCAGCAACTTCACACTCCAACACGGGATGAAAAAAGAACGTGGTGTCCATTGAACATGAGGTGCTACATGAAGTTGACAAAGTATTCTGATAGTAAAGGTTCAGTGAGGAAACAGTTATTGTTGAGTAATGTTCAGCAAAAATGTCCGCCAATTCATCACAGTTATCGTACATAACACCGTCAATATCCAGTTCAACAGACTGGCCACCTCCACTTCTTCCTGTCAAAGAATTTACCATGGACCAAACTGTCCTGCTCTTATTATCTGAACTATTTATGAGTTCACTGTAAAATTTCCGCTTGGATTCTCTCAACATTAAGATGTAGGATGATTTGGCTTTCTTATACAGATTGATGGTATCCGAAGTCTTCAAATTCGAACATAACCAATGTAAATGCATGAGTTGTTTTTTAGCAAGGACAATCTCTGGTGTGAGCCAACACTTGCTTTGATTACTTCTGTTTGTTAATTTCTTTAAGGGACAACAAAACTCAAAAATGTGTTGTATTGTGGATATTAAAGCCTCAAAACAACCATCAACATCACCACCCTCATAAACATCACGAAAATCGCAATTTTTAATGTGGAAAATGAAATTGCTTAAATTCTGTTCATTCAAACCTCTCACAAATTTCAACATGGATTGAGTATGAACATCTAGTTGAGTGTTGAATTCTAAGAAAATAGCTCGGTGGTCACTTATATAGGGTTCAAAATTCTCTACACTACAATCGGATAGATTCGCATTTGTAAGAATATAGTCCACTTTAGAGATGGATGTGTGACCAGTGATATCTGTAAAAACCCTAGTAGGGTCTTGTGAAGTAATTCTCAATTGGAAACATTCAATCAAATCGATCAATAGCTTACGGTTAATACAACCAACCTTCAAATAATCAGTGTTTAGATCGCCACAAACAAAAATAACATCAACCAGTTTCACACAATAGTTAAGAGTATATGACATTCTGTCTAGAAACACTTCATAATTCCCGGTGCCGGGGCGATAGACACTTATTATACCTATGCGGGTATTGTTGGTTATCACAATAACTCCACTCACTTCAAAGTGCATTTCTTCCGAAAAAGTTGACACGCACAAATTTCTAATCTTCACTCCATCTTTTATATATATCATCGAACCCCCGTGCTCACGATATGGACGACAATAAAAGTCCGCTAAATGGTAACCAAGAACAGTCATTGTCCTAATTCTGTCAGGACTACACCAATGCTCGACAACACTTACAATATCAGCCTCAGTTTCAGTCAAAAATAGTTCTAAAAGATCCAATTTGTTCGTTAAACATTGGACATTTATCTGTAGCAGTTTCAACTTCTTGAAATTAACAGCATTCAATCTATTGGACGATTCGCTTTCCTGGGTACAAAAAAACGGTGAACACTTGTCCTGCTAGGCCAATTCGAACCATCCAGAGCCCTTTCATATTCTGATTCAGGAAGAAGTACCTTGAACGAGGTCTGGGTACTTAGATATTAGCCGCTCACATCGTACTGCCGTGAAGTGGTTCTTCAGGAAATTTTGAAGATTTTCCTCAGTTGTCTCCGGTTTTAAATTCGAAACATGAAAAGCACTGAACTTTTCAATGCCCTCGACAGAAGAATCACCAGTATAACTACCAACGACCAATGCTCGATTACGTTTTCCTGTGGATCTCCTGCGGAAAACAGTTGTCCAATCTTCATTTCCTCTTTTAGATGATGTAGAACGATTTGCATCAACAACTTGGGTGTCCTCTCCAGTCCTATCATTTCCGCGGAGTTCACGTTCATGACGTCCTGAAGTAGTTGTTTTCACAGGAGCGTCAGCAGTTTCAACTCCCGCAACGATGTGTGGCGCCTCGGAACACTCGGAACCGATAGGAGCATCAGTTACAGAACCAGTAATGGACCCTCCGTGTGTTTTCTCCGAGCGTAGGCGTGTGTTGGATTTCCCTGCTCTGTTATCAGTATTTATATTTGTTTCTATTTTTTTGTTGAGTTTATCGATCTCGGCATTCTTACATGCAATTTCGGTTTCCAGCGTTGAAATCTTGAACCTCAACAAACCATTATTCTCCATGAGAAGATCATTTTTTGCCTCCAGTTCGTAAATAATTTTCAAGAGTAGTTCTTGTTGGGAAGACATATTAGAGATATTTTTATTCATATTTTTCGTCATCGGAGATATAGTACCAGGATCGGTGGAAGTTATAATCTCATCTCCACAGCATCTTTTTACTCTATTTGCACAACTGGGGTGGTAAACCTTTTTGCAAATATTACACTTTGCACTATTTTTCATAATAGTTCGCTTACAACAAGCGCATTCGGGAATCGGAACTTGGAGAGACTCGCTCGGCACAACCTTCTTACTCGATATCTTCAGAGGTACAAAATCGATCACATCGAGACTTCGTAGTTAGTTGATGAATACCCACGTGCAACTTACCGCAAAATTTCGTGCGTCTTGAATCGTTGAGAATGTTGAAAAATGTATTTTCTGAAATTTTTCACATCTTTCTGGCTAAAACTATTTTTTTTTTCTGAGATTATCGACAAGATTTCGTTGAAACTCGGCACAGATCTTGAAGTTAGTCTTCCACTATTGTTTTCAAAGCTTCAATATGATCTGATGTTCATTACCGGCGATATCAGGAAAAATTATGACAAATTTCATTGTTATCTGACATTTTGATAACAGTTCCTCAATTTTTCGATAACTATTGACGCGATCAGATTGAAACTTCGAATAAACCTTAGGTCAATATTCAAAAACAGTTCTTCAAATTTTAGTTTGATATGATGTTCAACTTGAAAATATTGAAAGATTAAGGTTATTTCCTTAATATCTCAAGAAGCAGAAACACGATCAGATTTAAACTATGTATATAAAGTAAGTTGAAGAATACCAATGCACGACTTGATGCAAAATGTTGTGAGGATCGTATACAGAATTGTCAAAAATTATTCGAAAATCTTAGAAATTTTTGTTGAAAAATTTTTCACCGGAAACTATTCATGAAATGTCAACAAAATTGGCAAAAACCTAGTCAGTATTCCACAACAGTGTTTCAAAGTTCAGTTTGATCCAATATTTATCTTCTTTATATATTAGGATATTGGAAAAATATGTTGAATTTGTTAGTTGTTTCCTCGGTATTGTGTTTTTTAACGGAAACTCAAAAAACACTGAAAAATTAAAATCTCGAATGGATATGTCTGCCGAATCATTGGATGATTTTACCACTTCGCGAATTCGGCTTTCGTAATTGAACCGGTTCAACAAATATCAAGCCTCTAAATGGATTCTCATTTTATGGTTGGCAGTTAGGCTGACCTCAACCACAATCACATCCGAAAAAAATGACTCAGAGACTCAATGTTTTGAAAGGTTTGGGGATCAATTGAGAAGGTGGAATTCATGAAAACTCAAAATCCCCCTAATGATTTCGAAGATATATCAATTCGAAATTTTATTTTCCCCAGTACCAATAACGCAGATGTGTTCGAATCGAAATTCTGCTCTTAGTTTAAAAATGACGGCGTGAAGGTACATGCCTAATGTCTCAGATAATCGAGTACATTGAGATAATGCTATCCAATTTGGCAATGAAAAATTGAAAATTCCAACCTTGCATGTTATCCGCCATTTCGAGTTTTTTTTTCAGGTTTCTACACCACAGTTGGATTGCCACCAATAAATAGTGAGATGTGACCAAAATCCGTTATTTCAGAAGTCACGCATAACTCACCACAGTTATCAGAATATTGCTCGAAGTTGACATTAAACACCCTGCTTCTCGCTTATCCTTCGAAAACGGGGTATACAGGGTCTTGCAATAGTGCGTTAGACTTCCATAGCTGCCAAACCAGACTTTTTAGAAATTTAGTTGGAAAGCATTCCCTTTGTACTATCAATTCTGCATCCCAGGAAATTATTTTCTAACATACAGGGTGTTCCGAAATGAAATTATTCAAAAAATGAGTGATTTCTTAAATGGAACACCCCTTATATTTTCGCATATTTTGAATGCTCTTCAATACCTCTATCATGACGAAAAATATTAGGGATATTTTTTCAACGGTACGGATTTTATTCAGAAAAAACTGCAAAATTTCTGCGAAACCGTAGCTCGCTAAAAGCCCTCTACCGATTTCCAGAACTGATAGGAACATCAACCTCTTTTATACAGGGTGTCTGTTATCAATGTCCATATATGAAGAATTTCAAATTGTTTTTTCTCGATTTTTTCAAATATAACACCCTGTATTTTTTTCCATGATGATGTACACAGTTTAAAACCTTTCATTTTTCCAGAAGTAACCTTAGGATTATTTTCACTCCTGTGTCCAGCAGACACGAAAAATGACATTTCAACCAAAAATTTCAGGAATAATGAACATAAAAACTAACGGATATTTCATATGAGTCACACAATGAATAAAAAACTGAATGACCAAATTTCGAAAATCTTTAAAATCCTTTCAAAATCATTATCCTTGAAGTTCAACATGAAAAGGATAATGTTTGTCCGAATAAGTAACACATACATGGGTATTATTGGTAACTTGTGAATTCTAACGATTACAGAGTTTTATCGGCATCCAAAAAAATTATTATTCATGTCGGAGCAGTGCTACAGAAACTATTATCAAGTACAACCATTATTATTATTGATCAAAATATTGTTATTCAAAACTCAAAGTTATTTCCGAATATAATAAATTGAGATGAATTTTGGTAAATATGAAATGGTTGATATGATCTTCATGTTGGGGCAGTGCCCCAGAAACTGTTTTTTAGCCAGTAGATCCTATGCTGTCGAATATCCCGAAAGAAGACACCCACATGAGTCGAGTTTTCGGAGGCTTTTAAACAGATTGGTAGAGACAGGAGATGTCAAGTATAAAAAAGAAGAGAGGATAAAATCGGCCACTAACGAAGACAAGGAGCTCGAGGCTTTACTGCATGTAACTGGAAATCCACACACAAGCCACAGGGAATTTGGTGTGGCCTGTAGTATATGTAAGCGTTCAGTTCAAAGAACCCTCAAAAAGAATAAGTATCATGCCTACCGCATTCAGATGCACCAGGCACTTACCGATAGCGATTTTGACAACCGTCTGAATTTCTGTAAGTGAGCAAGTTTTCAAATTGAACAGAACCCTTCATTTTTGAATTTGTTTTATTCAGTGACGAAGCAACCTCCCACAATTCGGAGACGTCAATAGGCACAATTTTCATTATTACTCTGTAGAAAATCCAAGAATTATAAGGGAAATAGACAATCAACACAGGTGGTAATTGAATGTCTGGGGAGCAGAAATCGGCAATCATGTGATAGGCCCTCATTTTTTCGAAGGAAATTTAGATGGAGCTGCATATTTGAATTTCATTCAGAACATTCTTCCCGGAATGTTAGCAGTGTTACCTACGGAAATACGAAATGAAATATGGTTTCAGCATGATGGAGCACCCACTCATCATTCTCGTCCTTTGAGGGATTTACTGGACCAACAGTTTCCAAATAGATGGATTGGTAGGGTGGGACCGACAAGATGGCCTGCTAGATCACCGGATCTCACCAAAGTAGATTTTTTTTTGTGGGGATACATAATGGAAATCGTGTATGATGAAGTTCCAACAACAGCTTCCAATATGCGAGAGAGGATTGTGACTGCTTTCCGAAGCATTACTCCAGCCATGCTGATGAGGGTTAGTGGCTCATTCAACGATCGGATCGCTTTGTGTTCCAGAGAAGGCGGACGACACTTTGAACATCTCTTGGATCATTAACACAATTTTTCTTTGTCTTTTTCAACCCCCTTTTGTTTTTATATCCAATATTTGAATGCAATTTTCCGTTCTGATTTCATTTTTCGTGCCTGCTGGACGCAGGAGTGAAAATAGCCCTTTGGTTACTTCTGAAGAAATGTAAGGTTTTAAACTGTGTACATTATCATGGAAAAAAATACAAGGTGTTATATCTGAAAAAATCGAAAAAAAACATTTTGAAAATATTTGGAAATTGATAACGGACACCCTGTATAAAAGGGGCTGATCAGTTAGGAACGATGACTAGGCAAATTCTTAAGTCAAAAGAAATTCTGATCAAATTCATGTTTCTATCGCTTCAGGAAATCGATAAAGGGCTTTTACCGAACTACTGTTCGTCGAAATTTCGCAGTTTTTTCTAATTAAGATCCGTACCGTTGAAAAAATAGCCCTAATATTTTGCATCATGGTAGAGGTATTGAAGAGCATTGGAAATATGCGAAAATATAAGGGGTGTTCCATTCAAAAAATCACTCATTTGTTTAATAATTTTATTTGGGAACACCCTGTATATCAGAAAATAATTTCCTGAGATGCAGAATTGAAAGTACAAAGGGAATGCTCTTCAACTAAACTCCTAAAACGTCTGGTTTGGCAGCTTTGGAAGCCTAACGCACTATTGCATGACTCTGTATAAGGCAAAAATGACTTTTTCAATGTCATCTACACAGCTATATTTTTTGTCTAGTTTATGGTGAAACACCCTGTATATTTTTCAAGATCGTGATTCACAGGATTATATTTTGTTCACGAAATTTATCCACACCCCCAGAGAGTAGCTTCTAGTTCGCGTAACTATAAAAAAATTATCATTTAACATATTCAGTATTCGCAATTAACTATTTATTGATTCGATCAATAAGGAGAGATATTACTAAGGAATACTATGCCCACCATCAACGGCAAATCAGCGCTTACGCAGCCTTGAACTCTGGGCGTTTCCTGAGCCCCCGAGCGTAGCCTATGAAATGTCAAACAATTCATCCTTGAACGCCCTAAAAGCGGTGTATAAATATGTATAATGTATAAAATGCTAAAAGCTATTCAGCGAATCGGATGAGAGCCGCATTGCAGGTGGGGTGAAAAACTAACAGATTTGTTTTTAGCATTGTACCAGATTCCGGCCGACTCGCTTACGAAACTCATATTTGAGCTTATACGTAATAGCATTTCTATAGTTACATTAAGCCTAAGAAAGGGTTTGATATTCATATGCATACATATGTGAAATAAGTTGATATGATTCATTTACCATGAATGAAAATATATTGATTCAGAGTGTCATAATTTGGTGAGTAACCTATGCACTCATTGATCGATCGGATGCATTGAAAAATAAATCTATAAAAGCACTGATGCGTAAGGAGATATTACGTGATTGTTGAAACCGACCCCATTGCAGACACAAATTCACGCACAACGCAGCCATATACTTCGTTGTTCGTTATAAAATTTTTTGCAATCATTTTATCTTTTGACCCCCACGAAAAACTGCACTAACCTTCAAGGAGTCATTTGAACGCTATTGTTCTGGGGAAGAGTGTGTTATTGTTTCGTCACAGTGTCTGTAATATTGAGAAAAAAGGGTCATGAAAGATTGGATTCCCCGAAGAAAATTCGTGGTCAAATTCAATTCTGTCTGTCCGTCCGTTTGCCACGGGCGCCAGCCAACTAGGGGCGCAAAATTATGATTTTTTTCTTGAAATGACGTTTTTTCACTTCAAAGTCCATTCATATTTTAGAGCGGTGCTATAGTGCATGCACCTGTTGTAAAATATGTTTGTTATTCGAACACTTAAGACCTCAATTAGCGGCAAGTTCAGAGGGAGTTTAATGTTTCGAGCTAGCGGCATGACAAAGAGATTCAGACCGTCCACATTATTCGCCGAATCGTTCATCACACCGGCTTTGATAAGGGTAATGTATTTCGAAGACGTTAACGACCGATAGGCTTGATGAAGTCACCTCAGTCTTATTAATACTACTTTTTTTCTCGCATGTGGGGTGCTTCCATGCAGCGGCGCAGTTGATGGCATCAATAAGAAAAATAGGAACCAGGAACTAATCATTATATTTTATATTATGTGCAATACCGCAAATAACGTGATCGTGCAAGCGGGCCAGGAAATAATTCGTGCTGGAAAAAGTTTAAAAATTTCAATCAGGTATGTTTGAATAATTCAATTTTGAGTTGAGGATTTTTGTGCGTTTGGTCAAATCATATCTGTCCGTGCACACGAGAGTCAATTCGAAAGATATAACTTAGAGATTGCAAAATTTATAAGGTTATGTTTGGGTTGGGAATATGTCGGCGATATTATCGTTCGAATTTTATTTGCGAGATCTCAAATTATACCGATTCAATTAAAATTGCGTTGTACCATAATTACACGAGTTTTCATAGGTATAAGAAGAAGTTTGACAACAAAATCAAAATGTTGAAAAGAATAAGATAAATTTATCGTATCTCTAGTATTTTATTAATCAGCTTCTTAGCTATGGGTACTACAGAAAGAGGATCAAATGTCGATCGAATGAATAGAAGGATTCCTGAGTTTCACTGAAACTTGAAACCTTTTTCTGTCCTCCTGACATTTGTCGAGCATTGAGACAATTCAGATATGAATATAACCGAGCGCGCAAAACATTCCGATTCGACGTCCATGCATTTTCAGAATCTTATATAATTTTAGGTTGATATAACCAACTGAAATGCCACCCAAGAAACTATCAGGATCGCAATCTCGGAAGATCAGGGATAAAAAATTATTAGACCCCAAAAAAATACTAGTAATATCTCAAGTTACTTTAAAAACGATGCGGGTATTGTGTCGACAAAAAGTGGTTCCACTAGCGAAGCCCATCATGTAGCGGAAAATCCTTCTACTTCTTCAAGTACCGAGCCTTTCGTAAGAAAGTATTCCATTTCGGATAATTTGGACAAGGAAAATTCTTTGGACTAGGAATCAGGACTTACTGAGGTTAAACCTGAACCAGTTGATTTCAATGACCCTACATCATGGCGAATTACAAAAAGTAATATTAAAATGTTCGTTATGACCTTTGTTGGCATGTGTGTTCTCTAATGTATCTCAGTTTTTCATTTACACTTTCATTTATTGTTTTTTTGAAGCTTTGAATGCTTATATATTATTTTGAGAATAAATTATTCTATTCGCTTCCTTTTTGTTTTCTACATACCCCCATTATCCTATATTAGTACGAATGTGAGTTTTCTTCACCATCTTATAAGATACATGGGAGATTATAGTAATTTCTATACACATATTGTTGGATATACCTAAGAATTTAATGCTCGTTCTCAAGAGAGTATAATAATAGTAAAATATCTTAGGAATAGAATAAATACGATCATTTATGAAATGTATGTAGTCATTGAAAAAAAAATTGAAAAGGGCGCATTTCGATAACTTGCCACGGGCGCTGAAATCCTAGATCCGGCTCTGTGAACCAGTTCAATTACGAAAGCCAAATTTGCGAAGTGGTAAAATCATCTAATGATTAGGCAGACATATCAATTCGAAATTTTATTATTTCAGTATTTTTTAGTTTCCTTGTAAAAAAACACAATACCGAGGAAAAAAACTAACAAATTAAACACATTTTTCCAATATCAAGAAGATAAATATCGGATCAAACTGAACTTTGAAACACTGTTGTGGAATTCTGACTAGGTTTTTGCCAATTTTGATGACATCTCATGAATAGTTTCCAGTGAAAAATTTTTCAAAAAAAAATTCTAAGATTTTCGAAGCATTTTCAAGCTCTTCAATAAGTAAGGGAAGAATATGATCACTGAAGCCTCAATCCTTGGTTGGATGTATTTCATATTATCAATCTCCGAGTAATTTTGATTCAATTAATAATTAGAAGTTAAGCAGTTTAATTCTATTCAATATGAAAACGTTCTGTTGAAATTCATCAACTTTCTGCTAATGAAAATGAAACATAGGGACATTTTTATTGGAATGAAATGGCACCCTACGATACTTTTGAGACCTGCGAAACTCCCGTACGAAACTTCATAAAAGTCTCGTCTCGTCTCGAATGAAGAATTCAAGGTCTCGTCTCGTTTTGGAGACGAGAAGGGACTAGACTTTCGAAAACGAGACTCCCGTGGGCATCAGTAACATGAAATATTTGAAAAAACAATTTTGAAATTTTTAATTGATCTAATCAAACAATCAACACGATATTAAGCACAAATATGCTCATCAGCAACTGGCAATTTCAAGTTTCATTAGGGTCGGAAATAACAATGAGATTTTTCTTCAATATATCCAAAAATCAATAAAGGAACAAACGGAAATTCAAGACATTGTTTGTATATATATTGACTCGAGGTAGCTGCCAAATCTTATTGAAATTTTATGAATAGTTCCCATAAAACAATGTGACAGTTTTCGAAACGAAACATTTTTGTCAATTTTATACTTGTACAATCCTCACAAAAACTCAACTCAACATTACTTCCTTAGTACAAGCATTATGGAAAAAGTAAGAAACAATGCAAAAAAAAATCAAGATGTTTACTCCCCCTACGATAGGAACTCACCAATGTTGTAGAAGCTCTCTTTGACTAAGTCTTTTAATTGTTTTTTGAAAGTAAATAGTGATTTTGCACTTTTGATAGAGTCATTAAGTTTATTATTTATGTCTAATTCCATATAAATTGGCGAATTCCTACCAATTCTGTACTTGAAATTTGGGAGCACAAAAAATCGCCTAGTCCGCGTATCATACTGGTGTCAATCACCATGCCTCAAAAATTTATCCTGATTTTTGTATAATAACGTTGCCAATTCAAGAATCAAGAGTGAAGCAGGTAATTTGATAATTTTCAACGATTGGAAGAAAGGTCTACAAGACATAGGCTGAGGAATGCCGACCAAACATCGTAAGAAATGAGCATGCAGAACACATTTGAATCCCTTGTTACACAACTTGGAAGAGACCAGTTCGAAAATAAGTGGTACTACGACACTCTGACCACAAACAATGTAATTTCTCTTATTCTTTTTCAAACTATTACAAAGTATCGGACTACCATATTCAATATTCGCGCCAATTTCCTACAGAGAAAGATCCTTGTAGTAGGTAATGATCAAACAATGTGTCCCCTTAAAGAGCAACCGAGATATTTTTCTACAATTATTGTACTCAATGAGTCATAAATTTCAGTATTAGATAGATATTCAGTCTGAAATATTTTCACCCTAGTTATTTCGGTTTCGTGGGAAAGAATTATTTAAATTCATGAGGTTTCAGAAGTTCTGAATTAGAACCCTTGTGAGTAATGAGGCAACTCAAGAAAAAAACTAGAAATGCACTGACGTGGAGTCGGCAGCTTTCACGCGCTTATTCACATTGACAAATTGCGACTTAGAAATTTCATTGAAAACAATTTTTTTCAAATTTTACCATGAATAATTCTTCTTATTGACACTGTTTATTTACCAACCAAGTTTCATTTCGATCAAATAAATATTTTTCGAGTTATTGAAAAATCAAAATTTCAAATGGCTGTAACACAAGAACCATTCTGCAAATTTGGCCTATTAATAAACTGAACCGAGATATTCAGGATCAAAACCTTACCTGAAAATTTCAAGACTCTAGGTCCTTCCTTTCGAAAGTTAGAGCATCACTGATCATCAGTGAGTCCAACCTAGTCGTTTGAGACCATTTCAGCTCAAAATTCGAGAATTACAGACATTGTGACGAAAACGATAATGCGCTGTTCTCCAGAACAACGGCGTAACATACTACTTTAATATTAATTGAATTTGTTTCCGTTACTGTCATTATTATGAGTACCAATTTATGACAATTTCCGATTCCTATTTGAAGATGTAATTAAAAGGGAATATTTCCTTCGAGCCATCCAATAAATTCCGAATTGAAAAGCTTGTCCTTCAAAATTACAAGCGTGGATAATTCGAATCTGGACGAGTCGAAAATAGTTGACCGTAGAGACCTGTGAATAGAAATAGAATTTTTTTTTCAAATAAAAATGTGAAATTTAATTCTTTCATTGGAAAACATAATTCAGACGTACGTACAAAAATACCTGGAGAAACACTGAGTGGAGTCAGCAGCTTTTGCGCGCAAGATGACGTCGCTTCGGCAACGAATTCAAGCATGCGCGCAAAAGTAGTTGACTTCATGTCTGTGCTTTCCAAATTTTTTTTTTTCGTTAAAGAACTGGATGTCAATCGGACATTATCTGTATTCTGGAAATATTGGGTAAATGGAATTTTGAATGTACATATGGGTGTTTACGGTCGGCCTAACGGCCGATCTTTAAGACAATAACATTAGAAAGAAACAACTAAAAAACTCGATATTTGTAGAGTAGGTTTGGACCTTGATCACGAAGGCCGAACTCGTGAATGGGTTAAATCCACCCAATGATTCTGCAGATATCAAATCAAAAATTTCCTGAAAGTTAATCTAAAATACAGATTAGATCGAATTGAAATTCGGTACTTAATCGATAAAACCTAGAGGAGCCCCAGGAGCTTTTACGCGCTTGTTCCATTGCAATATACACGAGTTTATCTTGCCAAACTGAATCTTCTATTCATATGGCCCTCAAGAAATTCTGCATGAACCACAAGCTATCATTTCCGATCAAGTACTGTATTGCAATTCGATTTAAACTTTTGAATGAGCGTAATTCTCTGCGTGGATTAGGGGCCTGGAAAATAATTGTCTTCATGAATGTGATCTAATATTTCATGAGCAATTCGTGCTCACCTCTACAAAAATGATCATCATCGGTAAAATGCAGGTAACAGGCTCTCATAAATCTTGTTTGTTGGTTTGCCAATTTTGAGTTACAAGTTGCCAAGGTTTTTATCAATTCTTCAACACTTCCAGGCCCGACTCGTTAAAGAAAATTTCCTTCATCCAAAATCGAAATTTTTCACCGAGCTGTGAAAATCTATGGAAAGGCACATTCGAGTTTGCTTTTTCTCGGTGGAAACACTTTAAAAATCACACAAACGCCTAGAAAAATGCATAAACTTTCTCATTTTCTCGACATATAGTTACCTACAGTGACTGTATACGCTTGTAAGCATTGTATAAAGACTTTATACAATGCTTGGAAGTTACCAACGGCAGTCTGCGACTTCTACCAACGCGCCGACGGAATGATGCTCCCTCCAATTAAAGGTTCGATTTCATTTTTCTTATGATTCCAAAAATACGAATCTAATTGGGATGAAATAAAGTACTTGGTTATGAAATGGGGACTTGGAGATTTCGGTGAAATTCAAATGAAATATTTTTCCGTATATTCAATATTCTGTGATCTTCTGATCATAATATCTTCATCAATTTCTGCATGAACGTTTGAACTGTAATTTTTAGATAAAGCACTGGATTTCAATTCGATCTAATCTGTATTTCCGAAAATATCGGAGAAATGAAATTTTGAATGGATATATTTGCAGAACCATTGAGTGGATTTTACCTATTCGCGAATTCGGCCATCGTTATTGAACTTGAAACCTGCTTTACAAGTATCAAGTTGTTTGTTTAGTATCGGGGGTTAGAACCTTCGTTTACACTATAACTTTCCAAAGAAACAATTGGAGTAATTTTAAGCGTTGGTTTTCAGTTTGATAACGAAGGTCGAATACGTGAACGATTAAAATTCGCCCAATGAATCCGTGAAATTAAATTTTTCCAATATTTCCAAAGACACTGATCCTATCTTGTGGTACTTTCGCTTTCTAGAATTTTTTGATTATTACCTATATATTTCTCTTAGTTTCACACAATTATTCATGTTATCATTTTTGCGCGCATGTTCTGGGGAAAAGCGTGCAATCGTTTTGTCGAAATGTGTGTTTCTAATTTTCAGCCGAAAATGAACTGATGACGAATCCGGTGTCAAAAACGAGTCTGTCCGACCAGCCGGCCGGCCGTCCGTCCGTAGGCACGATTACGGTAGTACGGAAAATCCTATCGACCTGAAATTTTCATGAAGGGTCGCATTTCAGAATGCGACGGGTAATTTCGTTTATGGGCAAAATCGGCCAAACTGTTTGGAAGTTAGAGCCTTTTGAAGTTATTTTGGCGATAATTCGGGAACTACTGAAACGATTGGATCGAAACTAAGCAGTTATTTAGAGTATAGCAATGCGCAACTTTTCGCGAAATTTTGTCGAGATCATACTATCAGTGAATGAAAAAAAAATTTTTCAAACTTTCTCTTGAAAAAATTTTTTTTTCGTGAACTGTCCATCACATTCGAAAAAAAATTGCTTATACTTTGAGCTCGATATTTCACAGCAGTGTACCGAATTTCAATTCGATATTCATATCAGTTCCGGAGATATCGGGAAAAAATATGTAAAATTTCGTGGTTTTCTTCTCGATATCGTTTTTTTTCGGTATAACTCAAGAAATACTGATTTTGGGTGTTTTTCACGCATTCACGAATTCGGCCTTCGTTATTAAGGTCCGACCGTAAAAACAATAACTTTCGGAAGAAACGACTAACAAAATCGATATGAATGGGAAAAATCCGCCCAATGATTCCGTTGATATAGTCATTCGAAATTTTATTTTTATTATTTCCAAAAAATACAGATTTGACTGAAGCGTAGCTTTTGCGCGCATGTTCAAATCCGTTTCTCAAGCGGTCATCTTCATTGAACATGCGCGCAAAAGCTGCTGCCTTCACGGCAGTGCTTTTCGGAATAACTGAGAAATTACTGATTCAATCATGGTGACACTTAGCATCTTGTTTGGAAATGTTGATGGACAACTTTGGGCAAAATTTTGCTGTGATCGTGCAATTAGGACGATTTTAAAAAAACATTCAATTTTTTTTTTCAAATATTGAATATTCTCTGATCCTCTTATCTTAATGAATGAATCTACATGAACGTTCGAACTGTCATTTTTTCGATGAAGTACTGGATTTCAATTCCATCTAATCTGTTTTTGCGCACATGCTCTGGGGAACAGCGGGCTATCGTTTTGTCCAAATGTCTGTAATTTTCGAATTTTGAGTCGAAAATGGTCTCAAACGACTAGGTTGAATTGACTGATGACGAATCCGGTGTCAAAAGCGATTCTGTTCGGTCGGCCGGCCGTCCGTGCATATGCACGATTACGGTCGTACAGAGAATCCTATCTACCTGAAACTTTTAAGGTAGGTTGCATTTCAAAATGCGATGGTTAGGTTCGTTGGGAAAAATCGGCCAACGGTCTGTCAGTAAATTCGAGAGAACTTTTTTTCAAAATTTTTTTCTGAAAACATTTTTTTCGTTAACTGTTAATCATATTTGGAAAAAATTGGGAACCTATATTGAGCTTCATATTTCGCAGCAGTGCAAGAAATTTCAATTCGATACGGTTATTATTTTTGGAGATATCGGGAAAAAATATGTAATATTTCGCAGTTTTTTCTCGATATCGTTGTTTTTTTCGGAATAAATCCGAAAAAGCTCATTCAATCATAATGAAACTTGGTATTTAGTTCAGAAATGCTGATAGACAACTTCGTGCAAAATTTCGTGATGATATTATTCCCATTGAATTCTGTAAGAACCTCCAATTTTTCGAAAAATTACTGGATTTTAAAGCGATCCTATCTGTATTTCTGGAAATATTGGGAAACTAAAATTTTGAATGGGTAATCTGCGGAATCATTGGGTGGATTTTACCGATTCACGAATTCGTCCTTCGTAATTAAGGTCCAAACCTACTCTACGAATATGCAGTTTCTAAGTTGTTTCTTTCGGAAGTTATTGTGTTTACGGCCCGCCAGTAATTTATCGAGAAAAAAACCTAGGAAAGCTCTGACGTGAAGTCAGCAGCTTTTGCACGAATGTTCAAAGATATCACCAAAAGTGAACATGTGCGCAAAAGCTGCTGACTTCACGTCAGTGCTTTCCTAGGTTTTTTCACAATACTCAGATCAGGGTAAATAAATAACTCATTTATCGACAAATATTCTTCCTTGGGTTTGTGTCGATTTTCGAAATTGGAGCTATTTTATGCCCATTAACCATTACTTTGTTGGATGTTGAACGTTTTTTTTTTGTGAAAACCTCATGAGCCGGGAGATTCCCAATTGTGGTGGAGATATACACCTGTGAAATCACAGAGACAGCTCCCAGAAATGACAAATGGATGAAAGTGATGCACTTCGCTCAAAGTTTTCTGCATGGTAAGGGTTCGTAAGGTGCTCCTGAGATGGAGCTAGTGGAATTCCGTCCACAAGATTGCTATCTAACAGGTGTAAGGTAATTAGTATCCTTATGGCATGTGAAAAGGCGAGTCATACCGATTATCGGAAAAACCGTGCAGTACACTTGTTTATTGGACTATATTTCAACAGTGTAGAGGCCAGATAGAATAATTTGGTCAGATGCTTCTGTTGATTAGTCAAAAAATATTTTTCTTTGTATTTATGCTCCTTTTAACCTTACTGGTTACAATATTCGGGAAGTCTAAAAATATGAAATCGAAATGAGATTGAAAGTCCGTGGGATTTAAAATCTTTATAATTTTTTTTCTAGTACGATTTGGACTCAAATTTTGCAGAAATTTTCGTATCGTTACTTATATAAACTTATTAACTCTAACTGATGCATTTTTATTGTGAATCCAATTCCTTAAATTCTAGAAAAGCACTGAGTTGAGGTCAGGAGCTTTTATGTGCTTGTTGAAATTCGTTGCCAAAGCGGTCACCTATTCACTTATCGACCCCGCCAAACGCAGCTACTCCTTGGATGGAAACATTCTGCTTTTTTTGGTACTAACAAAATTTTGCATGAATCTGAAGATACCATTTTCCGAACAATACGATTCGAGTCGTTCCGATTCGTATTTTCGGGAATATTGACAAACTAAAATTTTGAATCAGTACCTTTATCTACGGAATCATTAGGCAAAGCTTATACCCATCCACGAATTCGACTTTCGTAATCAAACATAAAACCTACTCTACAAATTTCGAAATATCGAGTTTCTGAGTCGTTTTTTTCAGAAGTTTGTGGTGACGACCAATTTTTTGCAATCTGTTTATAGGTTACCAAATAACTAATTTATTTCGAGAAGAATTTGGAAGATGTTCGAAAAAAAAATTCACCATCATAAACTCTGATGGATTGTTGGTAAATATCAATTTCAAGGTCTGCGCCAAATGTCATTGAACTATTATGAATCCTCCCCGAAAAAAATTCAACAGAAATTTGGAGAATTTTGAATAATTGTCTTTTATATTTTCTTACTACTAGATCCACCTGAATGAGATATTGAGGAAATAACCTAGAAATTTCAAATAACAACGGAATATGAATTTTTTTTATATCTCTGAGGATGAATATCAGACCACATCGTAATTTGAAACTTTATTTCTCAAACTCAATCTTCGGAAAAAAAATTCAACTAAAATGTGGAAAATTTTCGAATAATTTTTTCCCTTGATTTTTCAACTACTGGATCAACATTAAGTTCGCACTCATATACACGTTGTTGAAATCCAACTGGCTACGAAGTTCCAATGTGATCGCATCTGTAATTCTCGAGATATTAAGGAAATAACGATTATTTTGAATAACAACAAAATTTGCCAGATTTTGACTTATATCTCCGAAAGCAAATATCGGATGGAATTGAGATTCGAAACATTGTTGTTGAATACTAACTTCAAGGTCTCTGACAAATTTCTCTGAAATCTGATGAAATTTTCCGATAAAACAAATTTTTCATCGAAAACTTGAAAAATTTTCGAATAAATATTTAACTTTCTTACAATTTGGTCCATACGATATTTAGCATTAAGATGCGGCTCGGTATTCCTAAAATGCCTACAAAGTTTAAATCCGACGGAGTGAGTTCTTCAAAAGATAATTAGGAATTAATTCCAAAAATTCATGTTGGTATAACTCCGAAACTTTTCGGTTTATTATCATCTCAACTGACTCAATTGAGATATTAAGGCTCCAAACCAAGCCTGAAAATTTTCAACAATTTAGATTCTTCAGATTCTTCTTCGTGGAGTTCAACCTAACCGTTTAATAATACAATTTTCGGCTTAAAATTCAAAAATAGGGACCTTGTGAAGTAACGAAAACGCGGTGAAAAAATAACCTAACCTAACCTAACCTAACCTAACCTAACCGTTTAATAATACAATTTTCGGCTTAAAATTCAAAAATAGGGACCTTGTGAAGTAACGAAAACGCGGTGAAAAAATATCTCCAAGAAAGGAAAGTTCAATCAAAATTCATGAATGTGTTTGCTTCATTCAATAAGCCCTCATACACCTTTATTGGGATTTTTCTTACTTCTGATAATTTTGAATTGGAACATTTGGTGGATATTGCTATTTCCCTAATACTACAGTAATAATAAATAACTTATAAATACTTATCCGATCAATATAAACCTTGGCAATTACGCAGGTGACAAATGTTTGTGGGCAAACTAGCGTTCTGTGATGCGATCGTGTCATTAGAACATTAAATAAAATTAGAAAAGCACTGCCGTGAAGGCAGCAGCTTTTACGCGCATGCTGACCGCTTTGGTAACGAATTTGAACAAGCGCGCAAAAGCTGCTGCCTTCACAGCAGTGCTTTTCTAGGTTTTTTTCGATAAAGTACTGGATTTCAATTCGATCTAATCTGTATTTTTGGACATATTCGGAAAATAAAACATTGAATGGGTATATCTAACGAATCATTGAGCGGATTTTACCCAATCACGAATTCGACCTTCGTAATTAAGCCCCAAACCTTCTCTACAAATATAGGCTGACCGTAAAGACAATAATTTCCGGAAGAAACGACTTAGAAACTCGATATCTGAAGAAAAATTTTAGACCTCAATGGTAAAATGGGTAAAATCCACCCAATTATTCCGCAGATATACCAATTCAAAATTTCATTTTCCCAATATATCCGAAAATCCAGATCAGATCGAACTGAAATCCAGTACTTCATCGAAAAATTACAGTTCGAAAGTTCATACAGAATTTAATGAGAATAATATGATGAAAGGATCACAGAATATTGAATATTTGAAAAAAAATTTTTTTTTTTTTTTTAAATGACACGATCATCACAAAATTGTACAAGGTTGTATTTCATCATCCTAAATCTAGCTGCGAAGTTTCATCATGATTGAATCAGTATTTTCAGTTATACCTAAAAAAAACAACGATATCAAGAAGAAAACCGCGTTTTACTCCATCTAAGTGCCAAGTTTCTCTCCAATCGCTGCAGTAGTTTCTGAAATGAAAAATAAATAACTTAAAAATTTCAAATGGCTAAAACTCCGGAACTGTTCCGCGGATTTGGCCCATTAACGAACTTATCCGCGGCATTCCGATGCGCAAGCTTCCCTAAAAGTTTCAAATCGCTAACTTGCTCCATTCGACATTTATCGTGTCCACGGCCGGACAGAATCGATTTTGAAATCGCATCCGTTATCAGTGTCGTTATCAGTGGTCGTTTGAGACCATTTTTGGCCCAAAATTCGAAAATAACAGAGATTTGGACAAAACGGTAGCACGCTATTTTCGATGCTCCTTCCACCTTAGAATCCCAAAAATCCAAAAAATCATTTTGTTCGCCATAAGGTATTCTTGATGTTCTAGTGTTTTAGGGAATCATCGGCGAAAACATTTTTCTGTGTGGAACGACTGTGGAGATGAATATTGATAAACAATTCAAATAACTCATTCAATCGACCTACACTATGTGGGGTTTCCCCAAATTGGAGGCACTGAAAAGACTGAAAAGAAGTTTATCCTATCAATGAATCGAAATATTTTAATTCGATAGTAAACTATGTAGGCGTCGTAGTTTAACTGAGTTGCCAGAAGGTGGCAACACTGACCGACGCACGCTAGCTACTTCATTCTAACCTAGCATAAGCGCGTCGATCATGGTCGCTCACTACGCCGCTTTTGCGGCTGTCATAGGCAAGTGCCAGAGGATTCAGCCTATCTGATGAGCCCACCTCTGGCACTGGGACGAAACAACTTTCCCCAAGGGCGCGCCGTTCTTCAGATGGCGCGAACTCATGAGAACCGCCAAAACTATAATATACTCAACGAGCTCTCTTTTTACAATTGCAAACACTCAACTACTCAGTGCAAACTATCAATCGAAGTAAACTTTGATCTCATTTTATGAAAGATTTTCACCTGGAACTTGTTTTTATTTGAATCCTCTTGAAAATTGCACAATGAATGAACATTCATTCGCTTCTATGAATGACTTTGTATCCAATATTATTAATACAACACATAGGCTGCCTATGGTGGGCAAGTACTCTGTAATCCACCTTTACAATCGAAGTCTAACGCACGCTTCGAAAATGTTTCCGTCGTCAAGAATCATATCGATACTGTTACGGTATGTCTCTTGACCAAAAAAACGTTATTTATGGAAAGTGAATTGGACGCCGGAAGTATAAATGGTGTTTTCTCTCAGGAAGTCTTTTTCGTAAACACTTAGATACCAAGACTAGTGTAGTGAATTCCGAATTTTTTCGAAGCCTAAAAACAAGAAAGTAAAAACTCAAACATTTAAGACCTCAATAAGCTTAAAGTCAATCGCGCAAAAACTCATATCTGTAGGTACATTTCTCGAATCTTCTTCACCAAAACTTCGATCTATTTACGCGCTTGTTGTGGGGACAGCGCGTAACCGTTTCTTCACAATATCTGTAATTCACCTAAAATGATCTTAGGGCCGGTATTATAAAACTTTACAGGAAGTTATCTTTAACTTTAACTGACAGTTGAACTTCTGCTCAAAAATGTCGGAATTGTAAAAGTCTCATTTCTATCATAGACAAGATATAATACTATGATGATTTCGATGAAAAGGAGAAGGAAATAATTTTTTATTTACATCTTATATTAGTAGAACAGAAAGAGTAACTGATATTTTCATTACAATAATATGCCATGATGAACTCTTGAGATTTTCCATGGGACATTTCTGATAATACAGTCAGTATAGTTGATTTGTGAAAACTCCTAAAATCTCCAGCAACTATCAAGAAAGAACGGGATGCATAAACTCTGCGTGTAATCAACACATTTGCATCACTGGCGTCAAAGTATGATTTCTAAGAATATGCGTGCCATTACAGGCGTACAGAGTGTCCAGATAAGCGAAATCGATTTTTGAATTCCGTTTCTTCCCATAAGTTCAAATGGTTCAGCCGATTTCCAAATATCCTTTCTCAACAAGAATATTCAACAATATTCATGGCATCATCGTCATAGTCACTTAAAAGTTCTTCAGAAATGAAGTGAATATATCTTGCTAACATGTTTCCAAAAATATCCCAACATCAATAAAATCAAGGTTATATTCCCCTTATGTCAGCCGAAAAGACGTATAATCTGTGGAAAATCAGGAGTTAATTTTAACTTTAACTATAATTAATAATAATAATATACGTTTATTGACCATCAAAGAAAAGAATGATCATTACAATCTATTACACTACAATTAGATGGACAATAGGCATAAGGTTCATTCACTGGGGGGGACCTCAGGTCTGTTCTACCACCAATGCCTCGAAATTTTAAATTATGTTTAGCGATCCGGCTTTGACAATTGCTAGAAAAGGAAGAGAAAAAAAATAAATAAAAAAAAGGCATGAGGAAATGGGAAAGGAAGAGAGAAATTGATACTCAAACCACCAGATAAAGATAACTCTGAAAATCTTACTTTAACTGGAAGTTACTGCTTAACTGTCAGCTAAAGTTAAAGATAACTTCCAGTTAAGTTCTATAATACCGGCCCTTAAACGATTAAATTGGACTCCGGGGTCAAATTCAATTCTGTCCGGTCGTGCTATAACTTTCTGAACAAGGGACCTAGCGGTTTGAAATTGTCAGATTAGGTTTGGAGTTCAAATATCTCGGTTACGTTAATGAGTTACATCAGCCGAACACTTTTGGAGTTGGGCCCATTTGAAATTTCCTGGTTAATTTTGTGATATTTCAGGAAGTACTGATGCGATCAGATTGAAACTTTGTATCTAGCTGGAAAATATCAGCGCGCAACTTACTGTGCAGATCTATGCGTAAGAAAATTGAAAAAATAATTCCCAAATTGTCGTTGACATTTTTTTTCGGGGATTATTTATCAGATTTCAATGAAGTTTGGCAGGGAGTTTTAGTTAACATCAGCTTTCAAGATTTTAATTCGATCCTTTTTTAATTTCGGAAATATAGAAAATCAAATACCTATGAAAAATTTCGTTGTTATTTGAAATTTTGACAATTTTTCCTCGATATCTCAAGAAGTACCCATGCCATCAATCGAAACTTGCAATAAGTTGAAAAGTACTAACGTGCATCTTTGTGTGACATCTCGTGTGGGTCTAGTTGTAAGAAAAAAAATTACATAGCCGTATAGATGACATGATCTCGAACGGCTATTTTTATACAGGGTGTTTCACCATAAACAAATATAGCCGAGTAGATGACATTGGGATATTCATTTTTGCCTTATGACGTATACCCCGTTTTCGAAGCATAAGCGAGATACAGGGTGTTTAATGTCAACGTTGAGCAATATTCTGATAACTGTGGTGAGTTATGCGTGACCTTTGAAATAACGGTTTCTGGTCACATCTTAGTATTTTTTGGTGGTCAATTCAATTGTTGTGTAGAATTTTGGAAAAAATATTGGAGTTTGAGTTGGACTTTTTTGTTTTCGATTGCCAAATTGGATAGCATTTTTCCAATGTGCTCGATTTTCTAAGATTTTCTGTGAGAAAATTATTCCTAAATTCAAACCCAACTTTTTTTTTACATGTCTTCCAAAGACTCCACTCGGAGTACTTAAATAATTTTTATTTGAGAAACTGTTCGCCCTACAGATGCCAAAATTATGCTAATAGGCCTCCAGAGTGACCTGGATAGAAATATGAATTTATCAAGAAAAAAATATTTTCTTAAAAACTTTGGTGGGAATCGAACTCTCTCCGCATTCGGATAATAGGGTCAAATTCGATGAACTACCGTTGCTTGGTATCGGACACGTCATTACTCATTATAATCAGAATAAATCCGATTTATACGCGACTATATTGTCCATAAGTGGAGCGAGTTCGAATCCCATCGAAGTTTTTTTGAAAAAATTTTTTTTTTGATAAATTCAGATTTCTGTCCAGGTCATTCTGGGGGCACATTAGCAGAATTTTTGCCTTCGTGGGGCCACCAGTTCGTTAAATGAAATTCTATAAAATTAAAACCAAGGGATAGTTTTCATTCTGTTTTCACGACAGTGTTCAGAATGGAGGTAAGTTCAACCTTGAAAGATTTTTTTTGTCACTGGACACATGTAAAAAAGTTGAGTTTGAATTTTCAAAAAAAATCTTTTTCACGGAAAATCTCAGAACATTGAGTACCTTGAAATAATGCTGTCCAATTTGGCAATCGAAAACAAAAATTCCCAACTTTGTAGGTTCACCGCCATTTCGAATTTTTTTTTCCAGAATTCTACACAACAATTGAATTGACCACAAAAAAACACTAAGATATGACCAAAAACTGTTATTCCAAAGGACACGCGTAACTCACCACAATTATCAGAATATTGCTCAAAGTTGACATTAAACACCAGTATCTCGCTTATGCTTCGAAAACGGGGAATACGTCATTCGGCAAAAATGAGTTTTCCAATGTCATCTATACGGCTTTGTATGTTTGACCAGTTTATGGTAAAACAGCCTGTATATGTTCGGAGACACAGGGAAAAATTATGTCAAATGTTTAGAGTAGATTTCCGTTTAATTAAGAAGGCGGAATACGTGACTGGTTCAATTCGCTGAATGATTTCGTTGAAAAGAAGATCGCCAAATCTTTCCGCCAGGAAGTAGATTGCGTTTGGAGGAGTTCATAAGTGAAAAAGTGACCTTTCGGATACCATATATAATACATCGACAAACCAATACAGGTAAAGAAAGGTACGCAAAATAATAAAAGAAATATTTTACCTAAATAGATGGAATATTTATCTGACGATGAACAACATCCGAATTTTATGTGTCGATACCAGCAGAATAGCATAGTGACTGTTTTGATGGTATAGAAATAGCCGAATTGAATAACCGCTAAAAATATAATCGGATTTCGCCAGGAACATCAGTTTCCTCTTAGACGACGGTGATGCCGAATGTGATGAAATTGACGGACCCGTGCGGTGTTTTGGTTAAGTAAATGGTGAAGTTAGAAGTTTACTTGGTTTAACTCGAATTGTTTCATTATTTGTGATCTATTTGTATTGATATAGGTGGGGTGAGTCAACTACAAAAATGCTCGATCGATTCTAATAGATACAGTTCTAGCACATAGAAGACTTAATTTCCCGAACTTCATACATTTTCGAATCAAAATTGATATTCACAACATACAGGTTGTTTTCCCGAAAGAAGTCAACCCGTTACCCACAGGTGCTTGGTATATGACTAAAAAAAGATGATTCGATGGCATGATGACAAATTTGGGTAATTTCTCAGTCTGCTTCTGGTGAAGTACATCACCTATAGATAAATGAGTTACCAAATGGTGCTCCTTGATTTTGTTTCACTGACTCAATTCCTTCACCATTCAAAATGTTAATAAAAAAGTTTCTCGAAGTTTGAGGCACTTTCTATGGAAAAAATTTTCAGACCATGTTCGTCTGGGTAAAAACAAGATTACCATTTCATTTACGTATGAGAGCTTTGAAATATAAGGAATTTCAGCTTTCAAATCGATAGATATAAACCTATTAAGGAGATCCTAGTAAAACTGAATCTGTTTTCTCATATAGAGCAAGAGCCCGAGGCAACCAGATTTTGTCGATTCATCAAAGCTGAAAGCTCTTCAGGATATAGGTACCCCCAACAAAAGTAGCAACCATGGCTCACTATGAAGTTGGACTATAGGGGCATTACCAGATTTCATGTGAAAAAGTACAATAAGCGGCCTGAATCCGTTTTAGTATAAAGCCCATTCATACATCCTTTTGTTTCGTTTCGTCACAATGTCTGTAATTCAGAATTTCTACCAAACAAAGTCTTGAACGATTACGTTAGACTCCCTGGGGTCCCGTGGTCAAATAAACTTTGTTCCTTCAGTAGGCCAGCCGTTTTTCAGTGATTGTTGAATCAGTTTCTTTCTCGAAAATGTGGATCAAATTTCGACGAAATTCGGCACAGAACTTGAGTGTTAGCCTTCAAAACAATGTTTTAAACTTCAAATAGATCCGATATTTTTCCTTTCAGAGATTCAAAACAATGTTCTAAACTTCAATTAGATCTGATATTTTCCTTCAGAGATTTAAAGAAAGAAATTGTCTTCAATTTATGTATTCACATGGAAATTTAATAATCTGTCTTTTGCGCGCATGTTTGAGGGGAATAGTGTGTTATCGTTTTGTCCAAATGTCTAGGTTTGACTCACTGATGATGAATCCGGTGTCAAAATCGATTCTATCCGGCCATCACCACGATTACGGGCGTACGGAGAATGCTATCAACTTGAAAATTTCAGGAAGGGTTGCATTTCAAAATACGAAGGCATGTTAATGGGCCGAATTGGCTGGATAATTTCGGAGTTATAGCCCTTTGAACTTTTGAGGTTACTTTCCTCATATTTCAGAAACTACTGAAGCGATGGGATTGAAACTTAGCAGTTAGTTGAAGCATAACGATGCGCAACTTTTAGCAAAATTTCGTTGGAATCGTATGGTTACTTCATTAAAAAAAAATGTTTTCACATTTTTTTTTCTGAAACTATTGTTTATATTCGAGGAGAATTTCAAGTATACTTTGAACTTCCTATTTCACAGCAGTGTACCAAGTTTCAATTCGATACGGCTATTTTTGGAGATATTGGGAAAAAATATGTAGAGAGTATAACTCAAGAAATACCGGTTCAATCGTGATGAAACTTCGCAGCTAGTTCGAAGATGTTGAAGGACAACATTGTGCAAAATTTCGTGATGATCGTGTCATTGGAACAATTGGAAAAAAATTTCAAATTTCATTTCATTTTCGTTAGGCCGGACCGTGAACAAAATAACTTCCGAAAGAAACAACTTAGAAACTCGATATTTGTATAGAAGGTTTGGACCTTAGTTATGAAGGTCGAATTCGGGAATGAGTAAAATCCTCCCAATTAATCCGTGGATATACCCATTCAAAATGTTATTTTCTAAATATTTGCAAAAACACAGATTAGATCGAATTGAAATCCAGTACATTATCGAAAAAGAATCTAGAAAAGCACTGCCGTGAAGGAAACAGCTTTTGCTTGCATGTTCAAATTCGTTGCCACAGCGGTCATCTCCAGTGCACATGCGCCAAAAGCTGCTGCCTTCACGGCAGTGCTTTTCTAGATTTTTTATTTATTTACTCACATGTAACTACGAGAAGCCGTTTAGGACAAAAGTGGGTTTGTAAGTATATTCATTTCCGAAGCAATATGTTCGTTGTACAATTTATTTATTAATTCGATCTATCGAACAACAAAGAGATGACGCGGTGAACGCATACAGTTTTCAGTATACATTTTCAAGCAATTTTAATTGAAATATTAGTTAACCACGATTACTACAACGAGTTTTTGTGCGAAAACACTAAATATTCACAAAGTATATAGAAATCACGAATGACTATCAATATTTTTGAGCACTTTCATACTAGAATTGCTGGACTAAAGGAAACTGCGAGCTTTTGACGTGCCCTCTATTGACGTTGTTCGATGGATCGAATAAATAAGTATATTGGTTATCACATTTTATTTTTTTGAGTCCCAACTCATGAATATATTATTGTGCTTGAAAAAATATCAATATATCGAAACGAAGGAATGAATATATTGAGTCACACGAATTGTATATATTGATGCAACTAACGAATATATTTCTCTTTAAAATAAATAACTTTGCAAACAAACTTTCGTCCCGAAATTGACGGCCAAACGGCCGACCGTAAACACAATAACTTCCGAAATCAACACCTTAGAAACTCGATATTTCTAGAGAAGGTTTGGACCTCAATTACAGGCGGAATTCGTAAGTGAGGAAAATCCACCCAATGATTCCGCAGAAATACCCATTCAAAATTTTATTTTCCTCATATTTCCAGAAATACAGATGAGATTGAATTGAAATCCAGTACTGCATCGAAAAATAACAGTTCGAAGGTTCATACAGAATTTAATGAGGATAATATGATAGGAAGATCACAAAATATCAAATATGTTTTCGAGAGAAAAAATTTGAATTTTTTATTTAAGTTTAAATTCTGTACAAAGTTGTGTTTTGAGCATCTTCAAACTAGGTGCGAAGTTTCGTCATGATTGAATCAGTATTTCTTGAGTTATACCGAAAAAAGACATCGAAAAGAAAACCACGGAATTCTACATACTTTTTCCCAATATCTCCAAAAATAATAGCCGTATCGAATTGAAATTTGGTACACTGCTGTGAAATGTGAAGTTCATGTTATAACTGAAATTGTTCTCGAATATGAACAATAGTTTCAGACAGAAAATTCTGAGAATTTTTTTTAATTGAGTGACTCTACGATTTCAACGAAATTTCGCTCAGAGTTGCGCATCGTTATGCTCCAACCAACTGCCAAGTTTCAATCCAATCGCTCCGGTAGTTTTTGAAATATGAGGGAAATAACATCAAAATTTGAAATGGCTATAACTCCGAAGCCATTTGGTCGATTTGTCCCATTAACGAACCCAACCGGCACATTTTAATGCACGACCTAATCTGGAAGTTTCATGTCGCCAGCTGGCTCCGTGCGACAGTTATCGTGTCTTCGGCCGGCCGGACAGAATCGATTTTGTCACCGGATTCGTCATCAGTGAATCAAATCTAGTCGTTTGATAGCATTTTCGGCTCAATCATCGAACGTTACAGACATTTGGCCAGAACGATAGCACGCTGTTCCCCTAGAACATGCGCGCAATAAGGTGGGGCAATGATATGATTTCAAATTTCAAACTCTGTATTTGAAAAACTGATATCTTACGAACATCTGTGTTTATACGGAAATCAAAATGGTTCGAGAAGTAACAACTTAGGCAATAATTATTCATGAAATTTCTCTCGAATATATGATGGATTTTTTCAAACAACTGAGGATTGCATATTGAAATCAAATAATGCATTGGCACGAGACTCCGAGACTTTCGCGAGACTCGAGACGAAACGAGACTGAATACTGCAAGACGTTGGTCTTGTGGGCATCACTAGAAATTCCGGGATAAGCTGCTTTTCAAATTCAGAAAAAAAGGCTCCGATGACATATCATTAGAACTTATCAACTCATTTCTGACAGATAGAAAGCAATTGGTATTTACTCATGGTATATGTTAGGATATGTCGAATATATCCATAAAGGTGTACCAGAAAGGTCAAATTTGAGATCGGCGTTCTTTTAAATGTCTATAGAAGATTTACCAGATTATATTTGTCGCTATGTTCCTGAAGCAGAAACGACACAATTTATTGATTATGCTACGGTAAAAGCTGAGTTCGCATTACACTCAAGTGGAACCGGCCTTAATGTTGGAAAACTCTGGTTGATCTGATTCGTAGCTCCTATGTCTAATTGTGACGGTTTTTGGTAAATCTAGGAGCAGTGAGTAGTATTTTTACGTTTTTCAGATGGTAGTGGTTATTTTTCTTTCGCTCAGAGACAAAAATGTGGCATCTTTAAAAAGAATTAATGTCGAAGTTTTAATCTTTCATAATATATGGGACATAATATATTGGACCGAAATTGGTATTCTATATTGGTCCGGTATTGATAACCCATATTGAAACAATATAAATAACCAATATTCAGAGCCCATATTTGTGCAATATTGGGTATTAACATCGATCCAATATTGGAATACCATTGGTACCTCAATATTGGTTCAATGCCGGTTTAATATTTCAAAAAGTCAACATTCTATTGGGCTGATATGGGTATGATATGTTGGTCCAATATAAATTTCAAGTATTGACCTCATATTTGAATACAATGTTAATATTGGCCCAATATCGCAAAATCCAACATTTTTTATCAGGCCAATATTGGTATATTACGGGTATTTTCGACTTGAATGAATTTTCGATGTTAATGTTATATTGGCATTCAATGCTTAATATCGCACAAAGTTGACATTCTTTCGGGCCAATATTGATAGGATATATTGGGCCAATACTCATTTTTGAAGTTGTGCATATATTGCTTTTCAACATTAGCCCAATATTGGACAAAGTCAAGATTCTTTATTGACTCAAGATCGAAAAACTATGTAGGGTCAATATTTTCACAATATTATACCAATATCCGTGTGTTACTTGGAGTATACGATCTGATTTCAACTATTTCTTATGGACCTTTGTATCTCACTTATTTTCAGAAGAACACGAGAAGGTTCGTTCTCGAATCATAACCAATCGAACGATATTTCTATTGTCAAATTCGTCCACCTATTCAGGTTGCAGAGTGTACTATCGTAACAGACTGGCATCACAGGAATACCGTTAACATCCATAAAATCTTCATTTTGAAGATATCGGTTTGAAATTTCTGACATTGATACAAGAGATTATTTCTCAGGATGAAGTTAATAGTGTGGGTCTGTGAATTTTGGTTTAACTGAAAATAGACAAAACTTTGCTCAGACAACTCATGTTTATTTATCCATATTCAAAATCTCAGTTGAATTCTGAATATAATGTCTCAGAAAGAAGAATGAAATCGATTTTGATTCTGGATAGAGATTATTGTAATATTCGCTGTTATAACAAATCATTCATATTTTTCTCACCAGTTGGGCTGGAGTAACACAAGTTCTGTTTCAGTTCCTAGCGAGGGGTGAGCCTCCTGCTCTTACTATAATCAGACTGATGACTTGAGTCCACAGAGCAATATTAAAGAGGATATTTTTCTCATTTTGCTGAAGAATTCTATTTCTTACCTCAAATATAATTCAAACAGTACTAAAATTATTTAATATTTATTACTTAATGCTCGGAGAGCAGAGTGCAAAATTTTATTAACCTAGATGCAGTGGTAATTGAATTAAACTAAAACAAAATACCAGTTAGTTATGGTTTAGTCGACAATTCTGAGTGCAAATATGTTTCAAGATTTGTAATAATGGTGGGAATTAATATGTCTAGAATTATAATTGATCCGAGATTGAAAACGCAAAAAAATTTTTGATGAAATTTTCAATATTTTTTTTTCATTTCATTTTTCCTTCGAGAACATTTCACTTGGAATTAGACTTTTAATTCAAATAGGTATACAGGAGTAATCATCAGTCCATCTAGGAAAATTGAATGTTTCGTCCATTTTCAGTTGAACCAGAAATCATAGATTCATTTTGTTTACCTCAGTTGAACGAATACAATTTTTATCAACATCGTCTTAAATTCCAATCCGATATCTTGAAAAATCAGGATCAAGAAATCCGATTCCTCAGACAAACAGATAATATGCACACGAGCTCGAAAAATATAGCACTCCATTAGGAAGTCGGATGAAAACAGACTGAGATAATCCCTGAATTTTTGTGATCATGCAGTAGATCGAAAACCAAGAATGACGCCCCGAATCTACAGGTAACAGGTTGATTTCTCATAAGGGGACACATAAAGCCCATCAAATACATCTTGCCAAATTCAATGTGAATAAGAACCTTGGTTATTTGATTATGAATGTGAAAATGGCAAAAGAGAGCATACATTGATTGAATTCAGTGAATAGGAGATTGTTTTTGTTTTTATGTTGTGAGAGATTCTTCGGCTACATTTCATGAAAACACATACCTTGTTCAAAATCGACGATTTTCATCGCCACGATTTGAACCTCGTGTTTTGACAACAGCCTGCCGTACCAATAAACTTTGTTCAGAATTGCCGGAGATTCTCTACAGTCTAGATAAGTAAATCATAGTTAGATGCGGTAATTATTGCCCTCCTAAATAATAATGAATTTCCGTTTGTGTCACTATATTCCAAAGATTGAATTGGCCACAATATGTACTCTCAAAATGATTTCGATTGTGAAAGTTTCATTCCTAGCAAAGTCCTCATTATTGAAGATATCACGAATGTGGAAGACTACATTCGTGATTGCACTGAAAAACCCTACGTCATTGAAGTGTCACTTCAATTTGGAACGTTTTTGCCCACAGAGATTTCGTCGTCGTTCACTAAATTAGTATGGAACATAAATTTTTAACATCATTCAAAAACGACAGTTTACCCCCACAAACTACGATTTTAGTTTCATAGTGGGGTGAAAATCGACGATATCTTTACATTTGTTTACGTCAATCAATCGCTTATACATAATGCTGATTTGATTGAGTTGAAGAAGTAACTTGGAAATGTGTGTGGCTTGAAGTTGGACAGTTTTTTGTTTGTTTTTCTGCAATATGAGTGTAACTGATTTAGTCCAGAAACAATACAGTTCGTGAAAATTTATAGTTTCAAGGAAAGATTTATTCGAAACTTTCAGTATTGGCTAAACTTTCTCTTTTCAATTATAAGGGAAAGTTTTAATAACATTATTCAATTTTTCATGTTTCTGAACTCAATTTCTTTAAAGTGCAGGTTCACTTTCTCTGATTCTGAAGAACCGAGTAGAGATGATCTCACAATTCTGCTTATGTGTCGTTATGTTTGTTCCTTCTCTAAAAATCTAATGAAAACCAAAAATGAGAAAACTTGTGATGGATACTAGTTAGGTACCTATAATACCTTCAATTCACTACCACTTTCATAATAGTAAAAACACTATTTTGATAGGTTCTATTACATTACCCACGTAAACACTGTATACTAACAGAACGGATTTCTATGAATTCAATATCAAATGTACATTCACATTTCATCAATTCAGTTGAATTAACAGTGTAGTTGACTCGCATATCCCATCATTACAAATATCACGAGTGTGTTAGGCAGATATTTGAAACAAGATCCTTCTGCTTGGTGAACTGAGGAATGGAGAATAACACAGAAAGTGCTGATTTCAATGGAATAGAAAGTAATGAGGTAAGAAAAAACAGAGTAAAAAATAACCTGTAGATGTTTGTGAAAGCTTCGAATGAAAAATAGATCGTTAATCTTCACTACCAATTAGAAAGGAGGTTTATGTTTCCTTCGATACTGCAACAACAAATGGGGAACTGTCATGACCTCAAACTCCCCAGTTTCAGTTATAATGGTTTAAGCTAGAAGGTTTGGCACTATTATCTTTCATTTCAACCCCTTGCCTTACACCGGAATCGGAGAATCTGGTAGCTTGAATCAGGTTCCAATTTCCTTGGATTGTTCTCGAAATGCACAGAACTGACGAGTAGACGTTTCGACTCCTATAGAACTATTCTAGGGAGTTTAAAAATCAGTTTGATCTAGGTATTTTCGAACTAAGCAAAGGACTAAAGAAGAGAAAAAGATATTGTTACTGTTCTAGTAATCTCCGGACGTCTATGCGGACTTCGCCTGGTAACTGGAACTTTCTCGATAAATTCTAGCAATTGTTAGAAGTTCCACGAAGTATATAACGAAGGGCGCGGAGCAGGACAGAGAGTCATTCAGCGGAGTTCTCGTAGAAGTTATTTAGCGGAAAGCGACCAGTGAAAATAAAAAGTGTGGAAATAAATTGTGCAAAGACTTTGATAGAATTGGTTGTTGAGTTTTTTGTAATTACGGTGAATAAGTGTGAATAAATAGTTAAATTATTCAGAATATTTTGACAAATCAAGAAAACGTTATATTGATGTCAGAAGTGGGATTCTACTTCGCTCGAATTGAATAAATAAACTCTAATAATTGAAATTTATGCCAGTGACCACAAGACTACAGAAAGCATTGGAGACGCGGGCAATTATGGAATTTTTGAGTTGAATTAATGAGGAGATAGATAAACTGGAAAATAAGGCAGAAGTAAATTTTGAGAAAATCAATAAGAAAATGGATAAAATGGAAAATTAGGCCGAAGAAAATTCTCGGAACAGCAATGAATTGATAAGTCAATTTGCAAGTAAATTGGATCAGAAAACGGAAACTATAAAAGAAAACTTTTATGGAGTTGACGAGAAATTTGAAGAAGTTAGCGGAAAATTCGAAGAAATAACAGAAATAATTGAACTGCATTCTAAAATAATAGAGTCCCTGAAAAAAATGTCAATTGGAAAAGATTATCCGGCTTTATCATCCTATGGCATCATGAAAACTGAAAATAACACCGCCAGTGGTAAAATGAAGATGAGCCTCCAACATTTGATGGAAAAATGCCATCGTCGACATATCCAAAACAGTTTCGACCTGCTGCGCAAGCAAACAATTAGAGTGACAACGAAAAAGCCACTGTATTACTGAAAGCTCTACGAGGAGTGACACTCAATATTCTGCAAACGATTCCGGAGAGTCAACATGTCTGTTAAGAAGTTCTAACATTGAAATTTCAGATGAGATATGGCCATGCTCATCTGCAACAGGTTTATCATGCCCAAATAAAGAACCGGGTGCAGAAAACAGGAGGAAATCTCCATGTGTTTGAAGCCTTTGTGGCTTGATTAGTCAGGCTGGCTTACCCATCTGCTCCAGACACTTTCGTGTGAGACAAGTCCAAGAAATAGACCGACCTGTTGAGGAAATCATAAGAGAAGAAATCAGCAGAGTATTGCGCATACTAAGAAAAAGGATGCTGTGTGCTGGTACTGTAATAAAAGTGGGCATATTAAGTGGAATTACCCCAAAATTGAAAAAAAGCCACAGCAGGAAAACTGAAGAGGGTCGGTGATGAGGGAAATGAATCCACCCAAGCTAAAAGTACCCCCGAAAAGGAATCATGTCCACGGATTCATCAAGCATAGTTTTTCTCGCAAAAATAAATGATGAAATGTGAAAGTCCTGGTAGATACTGGATCGACCAGAACAATGTGCATCCAGCAATATCTGAGGGATTTAAGATTGGTCCAGTTATTATCAGACTTCTAACTGCGTCTGGACAGGCAATACCAACTTATGGATCGATCGTCCCCACTTTTGAATTGGGAAACACAACAGCGAGGCACGAAGTTCTAGTAGCTGAAATCACGGAAGAAGTTATCCTGGGATTGGACCTTCTTAAGAAATTTGGATGTCAAACTGGATATGAAGAGTGATGTTCTCCGGTTGGGAAGTGAACAGATCCCGTTCAATGATGTGAATGAGCAGATATATCGGATTTCGATTGATCGAGGACATCACGTTGCCAGGTCCAAATGGAGGCATAGTGGCTGATAGATGCGACGATGTTACGACAATAGGCTGCGTTGAAGTGAAGGAGCCCTTTGACGATGCAATACTAGCTAAAGGACTGGTAAAGTTAATAGACAGTTTTCCCATCTGATTACCCAGTGTAAACATGCTTTTACACACCCTGAAAAAAACACCTTGATTGGACACGGAGTACCAGAGTACCATATTTCTGGTGGGAAAGGTACTGTAGGAGTCTCGCGGGCACTGAAGAGTACTGAAGATCTGGTGTCCCTCCTCACCTCAAAATGTCAAGAGCTTGACCGGTACCAACTAA
Source organism: Myrrha octodecimguttata (assembly GCA_958510865.1). Taxonomy (NCBI): domain Eukaryota; kingdom Metazoa; phylum Arthropoda; class Insecta; order Coleoptera; family Coccinellidae; genus Myrrha; species Myrrha octodecimguttata. The sequence goes on from OY294056.1 coordinate 16,521,200, forward strand.
CCGAATTGAGAAAACTCGTTCAGACATTCTCCGACGTGTTTTCCACTGACGAAACAAGAGGGAAGACCGATGTTGTGTACCATTAAATTAAATACTGCTGATGCAGAACGCATCCGACAGCATCTTAGACGTCTTCCTCTGTCAAAGAGCAACGGATTATTGAAGACATGATGAGAGCAGGTGTCATTGAACCATCCAGTAGTCCACAGACATCGCCAGTAGGGGTAGTGAAGAAAAAGGAAGAATCCACTAAATTCTATGTAGACTTTAGGCAGCTCAATCAAGTAACGAAGAAGGACAGCTATCCCTTACAGAGAATCGATAAAACACTGGATACAATATCGGGATCAAGTTGGTTTTCCACCTTGGATATGAAGAATTGGTATCGGTAGGTTGCCTAAGATCCGAGAGACAAAGAGAAAACTGCCTTCAGTATTGAAACGGGCCTGTGGCAATTTGAAGTGATGCTCTTCGGCTTATGCAACACTCCCGCCACATTTGAGCGTTAATGGATACGATATTAAGAGGACTCTCCTGGAAAACTTTCCCGGTATACTTAGATGATTTGAAAGTAGGATGAAAATCATTCCAAGACCACCTACATAACCTATCCGAGGTTTCGACCCGGACAAGATCAAAGCAGTACAGGAATGGCCCATACTGAGAGACAAGAGTGAGTTGCGAAGTTCATTAGGATTATGCACCTATCATAGAAGATTCGTATCTGGATTTGCAAACGTTGCCTGTAACAAAATTGACAGAGGATGGACAGGAGTACATATGGTCCTATGATTACGCTGAAGCCTTCGAACGATTGAGGAAGGCTCTGGTCACAGCTCCAGTTTTGAGCTATGCAAGAACTGAAGGAAAATTTGTGCTCGACACTGATGCTTGTAATACAGCCATCAAGGGCCTCCTATCGCAAGTTCAAGATGGACATGAGAGTCATAGGGTATTTCAGCAAGGTCCTATCGAAGCCAGAACGGAATTACTGCGTGAATACAAGAGAACTTATGGCGGAGAATAATTCCGTAGAACATTTCTAAAAATATTTGTACAGAATGAAATTTCTGCTAAGAACAGACCATACTGCTTTGAAATGACTCCTTAGTTTTAAGAACCCGGAAGGACAAGTGGTCCGATATGGATCGAGAGACTGCAAAAATATAACTTCAACACCGAACATAGAACGGGAGCTACCCATCGAAATGCCGGTGCGTTTTCAAGAAGACAATGCCCCGAGAATGGCAGCCATTGCTCACGTCAAGAAGACAAAGCCAATTTGATATGGACCACGGTGAATGAAGACCACTGACTACACCAAGAAATTCAACGAGCACAAGAAAACGATCCAGACTTGAAAGTAATCCTGAGTTGGAAAAAGAGTGGTAGACTACCTACTTGGGAAGAAGTATCCAGACTTAGTGAAAATGTAAAGTCGAATTGGGCATAATGAAAACGCTTTGACCAGACTATATAATAGAAGTTTCAGTAGATTAACTGTGAGAAAAACGTCAAAGACTGGTTTAGAACATGTAAGGATTGTTCTGCAGCCTTTATGGCAAAAGAAAGGCTCCAATGAAGCAATATAACGTCGGATCTCTTATAGAACGAGAAGCTTTCGATATCGCGGTCCTCTTTCCCGAAACAGATCACGAAAACAAAGATCATATTGGTAGGGAAGAACTATTTTACCAAATGGTTGGAAGCATTCGGTATTCCTGATCAACAGGCAAATATGGTTGCTGATAAATCGGTCAAAGAATTCTTGTGCAGATTTGGTATCAATAAGACAAGACCTATACCTATACATCCCCCATCAGATGGCACAGTTGAATGAATGAATAGGACCATGGGAAAATTTCTAGCCAAAGTAGTCACATGACCATCAGCGGAACTGAGATGAATATTTGCATCTATTCACCATGGCATAGATTTTCGGTTCAAGAATCTACCAAGGAAACTCCAGCTAATATAATGTTCAGCCGAGAAATTAGACCACCTTGTGACTTTGAGTTTGGTTGTGAGCCTGGATCAGCCGTGACAAGGTGTGCAATCAAATGCAGCAGGCAAGTGATCGGATGAAAATGCGCTATGACATCAACGCCATTGAAGGAGAGTTTACCCGCAAAGAAGAAGGGGATTTTCACTGAAGCTGCAGGGATAGTGAAAAGAACCCCATGAAGTTGTGAAAAGAATAAGTGTTATAGTTTATCGGATACGAAAGCTCCTCAGAGGAAAACCGAAGGTAGTTCATTTCGACCGATTGGCTCCTTACGTATCAACACAGGGTGATGATGAAGAAGTACGACCCATAGAGGACCCGGCGGAGGAAAATAACGATTTTCAGAAATGTATGAATAGCTTTGGGGGAACAAGAGTTGCACGGTTTGGCGTCACACATGAAGTTCATCAAGACCTGTTTACAGTTCCCGAGGAATACTTTCTCTTGCTCATTGTGTAGCAGCTGATCTAAGGATGAGTAGGGAAATAGCAAGAGTATTCAGAAATAAATTTGGACGTCTAGAGGAACTGATGAGATAGCACAGAATCGGAAAATGCCTGAGATTGACGTCAGAGGGCCGGTTCATTTTACTTGGTCACCTATCAGAAGCTCACCTACCTGAATTTCTGGATAGCGCTGCGTGGCTTTAAAGAAGATCTTTAATGCTTTGGGGTTAGGAACAGCTGTCTCCAAGCTCGGTTGTGGATCGGATCAGCTGAATTGGCGGATTGTGCGGAGTATGCTCGAGGTAGTCTTTCAGCAGACAGGTATACAGATCTTATTATGCAATTTTAGCCCAAAGCAAATCGAGAAGCCCAGCAAAACTGTTGACTGGTACTTCCAACAGAAGGGCTACTCGCCTCACCGGTGGAACATCGACGTAACTGCAAATTTTCTTTTTTTCGGTTATCACGCCAGATATATCAAAATGTATCAATCTTTTCAATGAAACAATGTCATAATTGTAGTGCAAGAAATGGCCGCATGAGACCGCTTGCGTCGTTGTTCCATTCCCGCGTTTTTCGAATCGGTGCCGGGGGAAAAACAACCTAAATGTTCAGTTACGATTCGTCGGTCAAAGCTGACTCAACACCTGCGGTACTAAAAGACGTAAATGTTGAATGAGATATTCTGTGTTATTTTTTCGTCTAGCTTCAGTGGTGAAAACGACGTAATTGTAAGGTAAGTCATTATTGATTCAGAATTGTGCGTAATTTGAACAAAAGCTAAAGGAATATCGTCGTAAGTGTCAATAGCGTCAATGTTGCTCCGAAATATTTGTCTTCAGCAAGGACTTAATTATCCTTTATGACGATGTTGCGTCGACCGCTTACACCCATTTCTGCATTAATATAGTTTTTACACAATCATATCCGAATAGGATGTGACCGTACAATATTTTTTTGTTTCAGAAGGCTAATATAACGCATAAATTATGAGGCGATCCAAATTAATGGTACATTTGGTTACCAGCGGTTCTTTTCCTAGTAGGTATTTCTAAATAAAGTATGATTGATTGAATCAGTTGGGTATACGAAACGTGATCATAATAACTCGAAAGTGTGAACCGTAAAGTTAGATACACTATCTAAAATGATATTGTTCGACAACAACTGTCTCCTTTAAATAATTTTTCAGTGTTGTATTCCAAATTTTTTCCAGTTCGAACCGAAGATGAATCAAAGAAGGAGCAAAATAATATTTCTAAGAAAAAAAATTCAGACCAGGTTACTGAGGTCTCAAACCATTCAATTACCCTTGAAACTATCATACACAATACACAGACAATAACAATAAAGTTTTGCAACCAACTGAAGATCCACCTTTGCCCAGGCAATACTGTTACAGTGTTATTAATCCGGAATGCTCCACGAAAATGAGGTTTCGAAAAGAAACAAAACCTGCATACACTGAGGAAAATAGTTCAGGTGAGGAAGAAAATTTGTGGGGGGATACGGATAGCGATAATTATTTTCCATCCAGTAATTCTGAATTTTCGCATGAATCAGAAATGGAAGACACTTCGGTAAAATCGCCTCCATCAACACCTAAAAAGGGAAGAAAAAGACAAAGACATCCTGAAAATTGGAAAAAAACACAGGCTAAATTATTGAAACATAGTGGTAAGAGCTATAAGACAAAAAGTGGTAATATTGTAAAGGAAAGAGTAATGGGACCACCTTGTTCTAATCGATGTGTATTGAAATGTTCATGGAAATTTAGCGATCAACTGCGAAATCAGTTTTTTGCCGACTATTGGAGATTGGCCACGCTTCAAAGACAAAGGGATTTTCTTGCTTCTTGTGTAGCTCCATTGGAATTGAAATATCGACGTGTAGGATCTGACAAGCCTAGAAAGCCAAATTGTGCATTTTATTTATGGGAAAATGGAAAAAAAAATCGAATATGTAAAACATTTCTGATAAACACTTTTGGAATAACAGAACGAACAATTCGAACTGTAATTCAGGCACGAGCAACAAATGCCGGGATCATACCTGAAGACAAACGTGGTCGTCATGGTAATCATAAAAAAATGGACGACGAAATCATTGAATCAGTCAGAAAACATATAAATTCAATACCTCGAGTTGAGAGCCATTATCAAAGGCAAAATACATCAAGAGAATTCATTCCAGGCGAGTTGACTATCTCTGAAATGCATAGAAACTATACCAAAGAACGCACCGAAATGGGAAAACCATCCGCAAATTATGATTTTTATTCTAGAATATTTAACAAAGACTTCAATATAGGTTCTTTTTTCCAAGAAAAGATATGTGTGATTTATGCGAAGGATATAAGAATGCCACTGGTGACGAAAAAAAACGGCTAGAAAATGCCTACATAGCCATCAAGAAGAAAAGAAACTAAGTAGGATTGAAAAAGATGCAGACAAAAAAAGGTCCAAGGAAGAAGCATCAAAAATGGTTTATGGGGTCTATGACTTACAAGCAGTTCTACAATTCCAATGGGACAATCATCGGCATTTTTTTACAAATCTAGGCTGAACTGCTATAGCTTTACGGTAAGGGCATTCTTTTTATAGGTAACTGATATAACTAATGATAAGACAGTATGCTACTTCTGGCACGAGGGTCTTGGACATAGAGGATCTGTTGAAATTGGATCGTGTGTCCTGAAGTTCATTGAGGAAATTGCCATAAGAACACCCGGTGCCGATATAGTTTTCTACTCAGATAACTGTGGTGGCCAACAAAAGAATAGGTAGTTGTCAGTTCTTTTTGAGATATGTTTTGATATAATTTTTTCAGATTTTTCAGATATTGCTATGTACCTTTACGCTGTTCAAACTCTTCCAATTAATTCCATTACTCACAAATACCTCATAAGAGGTCATACCCAAAACGAAGGAGACGCGGTACATAGTATTATACAAAAATCAGTCAAGAGAGCAAAGAAAGCGGGACCCATTTACGTGCCAGATCAACTGATTACACTTATAAGAACTTTAAAAAAAAAGGGCAATCCCTTGGATGTCAAAGAATTGAGTTTTACCGATTTCATTGACCTAAAGCAATTAACCAATGAAATATGCTTCAATAGCCAGAAAAATTGTGATGGACAAGAAATAAAGATTTCAGAAATGAAAATGAAAGACGGTGATGTTTATTCTTACAAAACTAGTTATAAGGAAACTGAATGGAAACAAGCGAAAAATAGGAACATTGGATCAAGAAGATCCGGAGCAAAAAATTTGGAAAGTGTCCTCAAACATCGAGCTTACAATGTAGAGATTCCAATTGCTGATAATAAAAAAAAAGGATTCCAAAGTCTTCTACAAGCTAATATTATACCAAAATACTATGAACCCTTTTTCAAGAACTTGACATAAATATCTTTTTTTTTCCAATATTTTTAAATAAAAATTGGTATGTTATCTCTGTATTAAATGATGATAGTTACAAGACACCTACGTACGTTTGCTTTCCTTTTCTCAGAATTTTTTAGTTGTTTTTTCTCAATAAATCAGTTGTTAAGGAATGCTTTAGAATTTATGTTTCCTAACCTGCATCTTTGAATTCGTAATATTTTGAAGTAATATTGTTTTTATTTAAATTCGGAGAGAAAAATTGTCAAAATTGTTACATGAAACTAATCATGGGGTAGAAAAACGACGTAACTGGAAGGGGATATCAATAAAAAGAAGAAAAATATTTAGGTCTTTCAAAAATTCTGGATTTTATTTCACTTAATTCCAAGTTACTTTTCATTCCAAAAGGAAAATTAAATTTTAACATTATTGTGCCATTATATAACATGCCATTCAATATTATTGTATACGAAAAATTAAGATTCTCGTTTACTCGAAACTTCAATAATCGCACTTAGGTCGATATTCCACCGGGAAGGCGTACTGTAGAAATGGCGACGATTGCAGATTTCGCCATGGCCCCCAGAGGAATTCATGGAATCTGGTCTAGGACTGAACAGGCTTAAAGAAGGGACAATGTGACGAGTACGGACTTGTCCGTGGGAGACTGTTCTACTAATCTCCGGACGTCTATGCGGTCTTCGCTTGGAACTTTCTGGATGAATTCTAGCAATCGCTTTAAGTTCCACGGAGTACATAACGACGGGCTCGGAGCGGGACAGGGAGTCATCGAGCGGAGTTCTCGAAAAGTTATTCAGCGGAAAGTGACCAGTGAAAATGAATAGTGTGGAAATAAATTGTGCATAGAATCTATTGTTGAGTTATTTAATATTAGTGTAAATAAGTGTAAATAAATCGTTAAATTATTCAGAGAAAAATAGAGGTGAAAAATACAACATTTTCATTTCATTCAGCTCAGTGTTAAAAACTCGAATTCGTTGCTGAAGCGGTCATATGTACCCGTATTGACCCTACCAAACGCAGCTTAACTTTCTGATGGCAAGACTTGGTGATCTTCTCATTGTTTGGTACCGTGGAATTTTTCATTAACCTTCGAGCTCTCATTTCTATCAAGAACTAGATTTCGATTCGATCCAATCTGTAGTTTTGGGCAAATTTGAAAAAAAACGAATCGAAATATCTACCGAACCATCAGGCGGATTTTACCAATTCTCGAATTCTACTTTCGTGATTGAGTCCCAAGACAACCATAAAAACATCGAGTTTGTGAGTCGTGAACAAGTTAACTTCTGAAGAGACAACTCAAAAACCTGATTGGACGCGCTTCAAGTTTATGAAGGGGTATAATCCACCCAAAAATTCCGTAGATACACCCATTCAAAATTTCATGTTCCCAATATCCTCAGAGATACAGATTGGACTGAATCCAGTATTCGATAGAAAGACGAGAGTTTGAAGGTTCATGCAGAATTTTGTGAGACTTGTATGATTTAAAGATTGCAGAATTAGGAATATTTGAGGCAAACACTTTGAAAATTTCTTCTAAATGTGTTTCCGACACGGTCATCACGAAATTTTCCACCAAAAGTTATGCATCGGCATTTTCAAACTAAATACCCAGTTTTATTATAATTGGATCAGTATTCTTTGAGATATGGCGATAATAACAAACGATACCGAGGAAGAAACTACGACATTTGACATTGAAATAAAATTGAAATCGAATCAAACTAACATATACTGTTGCAAAATATAGAAATCAAGAACTGAGAAAAATTTCTCAAGAAAAAATTCGAAATTTTTTCACGCGCTTGTTCTGGGAAGCAGCGCGTTTTCATTTCATCGCGATGTCTGTAATTTTCGAATTTTTAGCCGAAATTGGTCTTGAACTACTAGGTTGGACTCAGTGATGAAGAATCCGTGGTCAAATTGGATTCTGTCAATCTGGCCATCCGGTTGTGTGCGCTGTAACTTTCGAAGAGTAGTACCAAGAGTCTTGAAATTTTCGGGTAAGGTTTGGAGCCTGAATATCTCGGTAAAGTCCGTTAGTGGCACTATCGCCACGACAGTTTTGGAGTTTTATCCATATGGAATTTTGAGATTTATTTCTCGATAGCTCATGAAGTATTGATTGGAACGGGTTAAAACTTCGTAATAAGTTATTGAATACCAAAGCGAAACTTGATACAGAATTCTGTATGGATTCAGTATTAAGAAAATTTAAAAAAATTTCATTCGTAAATTTCTGAAATTTTTGTTGAAAAGTTTTTTTTCCCGGGAAGTATAAATCATATTGCAATGAAATTGGCACAAACTTCAGAATCAGTATTCAACGACAACATTTCGAATTTCAATTCGATACGATATTTACTTTCGGAGATTTATGGAAAAAATTATGTCAAATTTCGTTGTTGTTCGAAATTTTTCGTACAGGTGCGATCACATTGAAATTTTGTATTTAATTGGAAAATTTCAACGTGCAACTCATTGCAAAGTTTTGTGCGAATTGAATCATTAATACATTCTGAAAAAATTATTCTCGAAAATCATTATTTTTTTCTGAATTCACTAACCAGATTTCGTTGAAATTCGGAACAAATCTTAAACATAGTATTTCACAACAGTTCTTCGAATGTCAATATGATCTGATGTTAATTAGGAAAAAATCATGTCAAATTTCGTTGTTATTTGAAATGTTGAGAACATTTCCTCAATATCTTCAAAACTATCGACGCGATCAGACTGAAACTTGGGATACAACTTGCAGTGAATATTTAAAAACAGTATGCTTCAAATTGCAGTTCGAAGCAATAATTATTTTCAGAGATATTAAAAGATGGATGTTGTTTCCCCAATATCAGGGGGTCAATTCTTAATTCTCGATCAAGAATTGGAGGGTATGACAATTTTCGTATGTTTATATCGATTTTGTCGATTTGTGAGAGTTCTATTCGCCATGTCGACTATTTTTCAAGCAAATATTCAAGAATGAATGCAAGATATCGATAAATTTCAAATACTAATATAAATATAACCTCATCACCGTTTCGTTCGACTAAGCAACGAGTGGTACGAAGTATAGCAGATATAACATTCGATTGTTGAGTGACATTCGGTTCCATGCGCAGGTACATGTTTACTTATTGTTCATATTCAACATAGAAAATGGAACGTCAACATATGACAATTGTCAAAAACTTCAATTCTTGATCGAGAGTCAAGAATTGACCCCCAGTCGCGATCAGATTTAAATTAGGTAGTGAGTTGAGGAATACCAACGCACAATTCGATGCAGAATTTGGTGAGGATCGTAGAGGTAGAAAATTGTAAAAATGTATCCAAAAGTGTTGAATATTTTGTTAAAATATTTTTTTCACTGGAAACTATTTATCAGATTTCAATAAAATCAGCAAAATCTCGAGTATTTCACAATAGTGTTTCACAGTTCAGTTTGATCTGATATTCAGCTTCGGAGATATTGAAAAAAGGTGACAAATTACTTGGTTATTTCAACTCAAAAAATACTGAAATAATGAAATTTTGAATGGATATCATTGGACGATTTCACTATTTCGCGAATTCGGCTCTTGAAATTGAACAGGTTCAACAAATATTCCATCCATAAATGGATTTTTATTTAAAGGTTTACAGTTAGGCCAACCTTAACGACAATAAAATCCAGAAAAAAAAACAAATTAGAGGCTAAATATTTATTTTCTGAATTTTATTTTCCCAATATTACCAATAATGCAGATGTGATCGAAACGAAATTCTGCACTCAAGACGACGGCGTGAAGGATCATGCAAAATGTCTGGAGAAAATGGCTTCGAATGTGAACAAGCATGTGAAAGCTCATGTCAGTGCTTTTGTATTTTTTTTACTGTACATAAGCATTCAACAGAATTTTGCGAGTTGGTATGATAAAACTAACTACAAAGTTCTAATCCGATCTCTCAATTGGAAATATTGAAGAAAAAAACTCAAAAATTTATACCCCGAAACCATCTGATCATAAACGAACTTAACCATCGCACTCTGATTCGTGACCTACCTCGTCGTCTGAAAGTTTGTACCAGGTGATTCATTAAGGATGGCCACCGGCCGTATGTCGGAAACCGTTTATCCGATAACTATAATACTATATATACTATAATACCGACTTTTCTAAGGCTTTCGATAAAGTAGATCATTCATTGCATTTTGAGCGAGAAACTGTCGTCCTTTGGAATAACTGAGAAGTGGTTTATAATATATTTAACCCGCAGTACTCAGTCAGCGAAAGTTCGTGATTCCTTCTCCCTATCATACATTGTTGATTTGTGTGTACCTCAGGGTAGTCATTTGGGCCCTCTGTTATTCCTTATTTGCATAAATGACATCACCACTTGCTTTAGTTTTGCACTGTTTCTTCTGTTTGCTGACGACCTCAAAATTTATTTAATGTTTAATACTCTAACCGATATGTTAAACCCTTCAGTCTGATCTGGATCGATTGGAGCAATGGTGTGAAGATAACAGAGTCATCATTAGCTTCGATAAGTGCAAGCATGAGTGTAGTAGTAGTGTGGAACTTGTAGTACCCACCTGAAGATTTTGTTCTCACCTTTTTTTCGCGGAACTGTAACTGGTTATTACCTAGAATAGTCATGAAAGTGGAGGTCTCTCTCTGCATCTGCAGGTTCAAAACCATTCGCCTGTCTCCGCTACAGGTTACGATTTTCCTTTATCCATCTGTCAAACTTGGCACTGCTCCAGTTCTGAAGTCTCATTGTTCTGAGGTCTTTGATAATATTATTATGTGACCTGAGCCTAGAGGTAAACTAACAAAAATTTGAATCGATAGGTAAACTCTTTCAAAGATTGGTAGGTACTTATATTCTTGATCTGTTTGCTCTATATCACTTTGAGCAGCTTCAAAATGTGATATTTGTGTATAATTGCTTCTAAAAATTGAAGGGTGGTTAAGTGAAATCATCGGAAACATTTGATTCACATTGGAAAAAATTTAATGGTAACATTTTCCGTGTAAGTAACATGAAACATAAACGGACATTGATAATTTAATTGAAGATTCTCTGAATACGATTGCTTCATTAATAAATTGGTAATCAATCAATATCTGGTATATTTTCTCACTTTATTGAGTTGTTGAATTCTAAATACAACATGGATTTGAACTGTTACATTTGCATTCTCTCATTTCCTTTGGCCACAAGTACACCTTTTTAGTGATTTTCAATTCATCATAATTCAACCATCTACCCATATTGATTATATGCATATTTTTACTTGTACTCAAAGAGTACATAGTAAATTGTTAGTATTGATATTGTTGCCGATTCTTCTAGGTGGAACCGCTCAGAAAAGTCATTTCCACTAGACTACCGCCGTTATAAATATAAATTGATAAATAAAACGATAATTCCAAGCTTCCTTGTCCAAACACACCACCAAACTAATAATAGAATTTTCTATCGACTACTATTACTTCAACTATTGAGATAAGCCTCAAATATTAGGAGAGGAATAAACTTTGAAGAATAGCGTAACCCCCTAGAAAATATCCTTTAATTCATCTGCACGGGATACTTTGTTTCGATTACTAGAATTTGTAATTTCTTCTCAATATTCGAGTATCACCAAGGAGACTTTTGCGAAAAAATTGTAACGATTGCATTATTTGGAAAAAATTAAGTATACCTATAAAATTATAATATAAATTATTATTATATGATTGTTATTTCTCTGAGATCGATAAAAATCTGTTTGTCAATATTTTCCAACCAATAGTTAGATTTCAATTCGATTGTATCTATATTTTTGGAAATATTGTTAATGAAAAATTCAAAATGAACATATCTTCCGAATTATTGAGAGGATTATACCCATTCATTAATAAGACCTTCACATTTGAAATCAAACCCTCTCGACAAATATCGTATGTCTAACTCGTTTGCTCTCCAAAATATTGCTTTCAAGATCATGCGTTGACTTGGCTAAATATTTCTTGTCAAAATATGTTCCGTTTCGGAAGAACGGCCGATAGTATACACGAAAACCTCGCGAGGCAACAACTAGTCACCTGACATTTTTATATGGTGTTATGAGGCTTATAGGAAGTTAGAATTCATTATGAGTAAAATACACACAACGATTATGTAAATATATCGATTCGGAATTCCATTTTCTCAATATTTAGAAAAAAATTGATGCAATCGGATTTAAGTGAAATATTTAGTTGTGTATGTTTCATGCAAAATTCCACGGAAATCCGACAGGTAGCTTCTTAAATGCAGCTTCGCCCTGATTGGATTTCAATCCGATCCAAATTCTATTTATAAGATGTAGAAATATTCTATATGAATCATTCTCTGTTAGGAGGTGCGACATTATGACCACCACCTGCTTCAATTTGTCCATCAGGTCTTAGCGTGATATTGATCCAACAATGTCAACACTTCGTGCGGTGAATGCCGAGACTTGCTTACAACTATGAAAAGCAGGATGAAATGAAACATAGTAGTGAGGGAAGTAATATGCCGTCTAGCTTCATCAAAAGAGCCCTGAAAGCCTCGTTTTGAAGATTATCCCTGTTCGTTTGAAAAGCCACCCTTGGAGGCAGAATGCATTTCACGAATTCATGAGGAGTTGAATAAAATGTTTCCATACAAACTAACTGCAAGGATTCATGAATCGGTTTGAGGGTCGACTCTAACTGGAGGTTTCATTTCCTTTCAGTTCCGTCTTTTCAAAATATTATAGTAGGGGAGAACACGAGCGTCTTGGAGACCTATTGGATTTTGAAGCTTAGATGAATAGATGAAAAAAAACAAATATGTAATGCATACCAGTATGGTGGGAAGCACAGGAAATAGAATAAAAATAAATTTATATACAGGATGTCCGGTGAACCTTAAGTAGAATTTGAACAGGTGATAGACTAGGTCATGACCACTCAGAATACCGAAAAATTTGTGAGTAAAATTTTCACCGTTTTCGAGATAATGGGTATTTTGGAAGTTCGAGAAAAACCTCCACATTCCCTCGAAGTTTTCGACACCATTTCTCTAAATCGATACTGATTCGCAATAATTTTTCTACTGTAAATTGCTGATAACTGCTGAGTTTCGGATGTTCAAGAATCGATACTGCAAAAATTAGGGATGAAATGACATATTTGAATTTACCTATTATTATTCTCGAAACCTTGACCCGATTATCATTCATTACACGAATATGTGCACTTTGTCCGCTCTCAAGAATTCTCTGATTATTTCTGGATGGGGGGATATTTCCGTTGCAAGAGAATGGGGAGATATTCTGATCTACCCTCAACTTTTACAATTTTGAGGAGAAAAAATTTCTGCGCGAATTTTTCGAGATGAAATTATTGAATATTGATTAATAATAATAAAATATTCATTGCTTGAGAGTTTTCAGAAGAATAAAAAACAATTTTGAATCTTCTTCTAACTTATATCTTTTCAAACCAAATTTTCAAGCAATAAATTTCAACGAATATTTAGAGGAAAAAATTGAATTGTTCTCTCTCTATCCTGACTCAGATATGATAATCCTTCATGAAGGACCGTTTATATGTTGTTGTGCTCCTTTTACAATGATTTTGCTGGTATTACAGGTTTATTCATATTGTTTGTTATACTTAGACTATATATTGTTGGATGGCGCTGAAGTGACGCCTCGTCATATTGCGCTGGGAAGATCTGAATATTTAATTCGTTGTTAACACTTTAAGAGAGAAAAACCGAGTAGTATCTGTATGTATGCAAATGTACATGTAAATATACTGTATAATAAATTGTACGATGGAAACCTGTGCACATGAGTATCTTTTTGCTCTACACCCATAATATAGGATATAGAACAAGAATTGAAGAAAATCCACTGGTTAAATTCAAACTTGAGTGACCCATCGATCCTAGATTTATATGAAAAGGTCAAAGCTTCTTATCGTCTCTTACTGAAGAAGACAAAATATAACTTCCATAGTGACCTAATAGAAAGATCAGACAATAAAAATAAAACAGTGTGGACTTTGGTTGATGCAATAGCAATGACATGCCGTGGGAGCGCAGAACAGAAGTCCATTTCTTTAAACATCGATGGCGTTGTATACGAGCAGCCTAAGGTAGTAGCGGAAATATTCGCCAATCATTTGACTTCTATTGCCGAGACTACCCTCAACCGAAATAACAAGGGTTCATTGTCCTCTTCGTGCACTACTTCGGGTATTCTGCCAACAACTTTTTTCTTTCATCCAGTGCTGGAGCATGAGGTTCACGATGTTTTGGGATCCCTCAACAATAAATAAAGTTCAGGAGTTGACATAATCTCCGCACGTGTTCTGAAAATAATACGAGCAGGGAGGGGTAGAGCCTCATTTCACTCATATTATCAACCTTTCAATTGCGTCAGGAGTGTTTCCTCGGTTTATGAAAAAGGCAATTGTTATTCCACTTCATAAGAGAAATAGTGTTAATGATATTTTAAAATATCGTCCTATATCCATCTTGAGCATAATTTCTAAGATTGTTGAGAGAATAGTGTTCAATAGAATGATGAAGAACCTGGATAAGTTTCAAATACTTGATACTGCCCAGCATGGCTTCAGGCCTGGCCACTCAACTCAGACAGGGGCTTTACATTTTATGGAATTCATCTATGAGTGCTTTGATGTTGGTAATTGTGTTGCAGGAATATTTTTGGAACTGTCTAATGCGTTTGATAGTCTCTCCCATGAATTCATACATGGATTCGTAGTTATCTGGATGTAAGAGTGTGTTCCGTAAGAGTTGGAGAATTCTTATCTAGTGAGCGGTATATAACGTTAGGATTACCGCAAGGATCTGTCCTAGGACCACTTCTTTTCTTGCTATTTATCAACGACCTTCCAATTTATTTGAAAAGCAGAAATTTCAATTCGTATTATCGACAGCAACTTTTACTGAAAATTATTAGATCAATCTTGCTCGCTGATGACGCCTCTATAGCTATTTCTGCGAACACATTGAGGGAGTTGCAGGAATTGTGTGAGCTTTTGGTGAGAACCTCTGCTGAATGGTGCCAGTTAAATGCTATTTGCTCAATGTAGCCAAGACGGAATGCATTGAATTCACTGTATCATAAATGTTGATTCCGGGAGATTTGTGATCCGTTTGAGTTCTTATATGACAAGTTAAAAAATTCCTTGTGAATTGTTCGTTCATGATCTGTCCTATACATTGAATCATAATGTCTAAAAGGATCAATAAACTTTAATATTATTATTTAAAGATTTTCTGATAGCATGTTGATACACTGTCTGTTACGGCAACACGTAGTATTTTTCTGTTCATTGGTTTTTGTTTTCAATATTCTGGTTTATTCCTGATCATTTCTGGATTCGAAACGAACGTGTAATCAGAGTAGTTTTAATTCATTATTTATTTCTTGTAGCGTTGGATGTGTTGAAAGTTTTCCCACGGCTGTCAGCATATGGATGACGTAGTCAGTCGCTCGAAAGATTTTGAATAGCGTATACCTCTATAAGATATTTTGTTCATTATTTCCACGTTGCTCTATTTCGTTGTTCAACGGATTTTCACCAAGAAAGAAGATCTTCATTGGAACATCAAACCACTCATCTGGAGAAATCACCTACCGAGTACTTTCAATATATCTTTTTTTGTTCTGGTTCAAATTATTTCATTTTATTTTCTCTGATTTTCAATTTTTTCATTGAGTTACCGAAACATTGGTTCTTTCGTCATTCCGAATTATTTTTTTTTAATTTTGTTTGATTCAGCTGTCGTTTCGAAACTATTATATTAATGTTTTTCTCTGCTTTATTTCACATTTATTTTAGTAGTCTTTTTTTTTTTTCAATTCTCGCAATCAGCTGAAGAACTAAGTGCTGATCTATCTGTTTGAGCTGATTTAACACCTAAGAAATAAGCAACATTGTCGAGATGACTGTCTGTGAATTGAAATAGAACATTATCTCTGGCATAGTTAGCTGTCACTGATCTGAGGCGGTTCTAAACTCTCGACCATTTTATCCTTTGAGCAGCGATCCAAACGACTTAACAGTGTTGACTCCGGGTCATTTCCTGACACTTGGATCACTTACTGCTCTGCAAGATGAGCCACCTGCCTATGAAAAGGCTCTCTCGATGGCAACTGCTCACTCGTCTCCATCGTGATTTTTGGATGTATTGGCACGTTGAATATTTAAACACGTGACAACAGCGCAAAAAATTAAATAAATATTCTGCCTGCCCTTTGAACCCAGGTATGCTCGTGCTTATCAACGACGGACCAGTCGCCCCCTTGCGTTGGCGTTTAGCCCGTATCTATAAGTTGCACCACGGAGCTGATCTTTCCACAAAAGACAGATAATAGCATTTTAATCCCTTATATATATTTGTATAGCATTTTAATCCCTTATGAATATTGTACTCGATATTCGTTTCAGTACCGAATTTGATCTCAAAGGACTAGGATGGCTAACTGATCAAGAATACGTTGTCGGAAAGAATTCTGTCCGGCTGTGTGTTTGTTTTGGCGCATTCGGAGTTTGAATTTGAATGAATTGGTATATTCTCCCTCCGAAATATTCGAATACCTAACATTATACCTAACATTATAATATTTTCCATCGCGCCTCGAACATAAAATGAAAGAAGCATAAAGTAGATTTGCCTTTTCTTCTATCGAAGGAAGAAATTACTATGAAAATACGATTTTATCTTAGAACATCGAGACGTATGCCAAAAAAACGATAAAGGTTTGGCATCGGGCGAGGTGCCTATACGCTCAAAAGTTCCAGTCCCAGTAACACTCGTTCAACTGTACCAATTAACAAGCTTAGCCGAGATATTCAGAACCAAAACCAACCTGAAAATTTCAAATTTCCTGGGTTTCCTCCTTCGAGAGTTATCGTGGGCAGAATCGATTTTGACACATACACGAATGCAAGTCTGTATATGATCAATCTAGAAGACGATTTTAATAAAATTCAATTATAGATTCCATGTGGAATATCAATCGAATGTCAAATAATTTGGGAAGAAACTTTATTTTTCGACACACCCGTGGTTTGGCCGGTAGTAAACACAAAAACTCTCGAAGGAGCGAACCATGAAAATATTTTCATGGAAGTTGCAGGATGCAAAGATTTCGGTATTTGAGTAGTATCATAAAAAGTTAACCCATTTTTGTATTATATCTAATAAGCTTTGGCGAACTATCGAAATGAAATAGGGATGGTTTTGAAAGCAGTTTATTGTTAATATGTATAACAATCTTCATTCAAATATATGAACCTATAATTTAATTAGATTGATCCAAGAATACAAAATAACCCGATATTCTTGTTCGTATATAATATAATAATAATATAACATGAAGTAGGTGGCCATTTTCAAGAATATTGTTTTGAGAATAGTTTTATTTCCTTGTATCATGATAATATTTAATTTTATGACTTATCTTATCTGAAAAAATTATTTTGTATTTCTTTTGATTTCTCATCGAAATAACATATTTTCAAATTAATAAAAAAAAACATTTTATAGACAGAAAAAAATTTTATCTCTTGAACTCAATCATAGTGCGTGATGCTATCAACAAATGGAAAAAAGTTGACTTCGTTTTTTGTATTCTTGGGTTGCAGCAAATAATATTTCATTACAATGTTTCTCGTAGTGGTAAAAGCGTATTTTACTCCTTATTGTGTATGCAATTAATCGTGTATGAAATAAAGTTACTGATTGGAAAAAGTATCATCATGAATGCTATTGATATCTTATCGAAATATTGAGTTTTCTTCAAGTCAGGCAATTTCAAAAATAAAATAAAACAAATTTTTCCAATTCTTATATAGCTCAACCAAATTGTTGTTTATTATCATTCATCCAAATTGTTTTCATCTCATTTTGATTTTCATTTCAAGCAATTCTATTCTTTTCATTTCCACTTGCTGACCTTTAATTCACAGTTTTTTCAAACCAATTAAAATGGGTACTTAAACACTGGACAAGATTCGAAACTTGTGGAATAACGAACATTTGTCGTCTTTAAACTGGAAAAAAAGGCAGTGTGGACACAGACTAAGAGAAAGGTAGTTGGAGAAGAAGTGAATGAGAAACAGGAACCCTAAAATCAGGTATCACCTAGCTGACGTGTCAAACCGGGTACAAACATGCGAGCTCAGCGGTTCACTTAAACAAGGTTGGCTCTAGTGTGAGGATGGAATTGAGTGGCTTATGAGCCGCTACTCAGGAATGCTTCTCTTCAGGATCTCTATCTTTAACACTGGAGAAAATGGAACGAATAGTTTTTTCATAATGAAAAATAATACGATGTGCACCCTTTCTAAATGCATTCTTGAGTTGTTCGGACAACCTCAGCACATAAATCAACTTACAAAAACCACTGTTGGTACCACGATCAACACCATGATCCAGAATATGTGGTGGTTGAGGGTCATTATTCGAAGAATAAAAATATTGTGCACCAAGTTTTTAAGGGTAACCAATGATACATATTACATGTATCATTTCAAGAGAAAAATGTCTATGAACAGACAGACTGTATCTCTAATGAAGAACGGTTTCCCTAAAAAACTTGGTGCACAATATTTTTATTCTTCGAATAATGACCCTCAACCACCACATATCCTGGATCATGGTCTTGATCGTGGTACCAACAGTGGTTTTTGTAATTTGATTTATACACCGAGGTTGTCCGAACAACTCAAGAATGTAATGAGAAAGGGTGCAGATCGTGTTGTTTTTTATCATGAAAAAACAAACCGTTCAATTTCCTCCAGTGTTAAAGTTAGAGATCCTGAAGAGAAGCCTTCCGGTGTAGTATATAGAATGAACTGCAATTATTGTAATGCTCCTTATGTTGTGCCAAATAGGTCAATATTTGGGTAACAGATCGGCCTCGCACGAGAGGGACTGTAGGAATAAGAAAGCTCTTCCTATTCACGCTTCAACATCTAGCCATAGCTTCGATTCTCAGAACATACAAATTTTAAATCGTGGAAATAATTAGTTCAAGCGTTGGTTTGAAGAGATGTATATTAAGAAATCCCAAATACAGTAAATTCCCGCACTCACATAAGTACCTTGATTGCTTAGCGTATTCCAATTCAATACAGAAATGTTGGAAACGTGTTGCCGGATTCCGTTGATTTGTCACGCCACTGATAAAGTATCATGTTGTATTTCGTTTTTTCGCTGCTTTGTTAATTGTTATTCCTGTCATTTGTAATTGTACGTTTGATGTGTCATGATCTCACGCTATCAAGCAAACAGATCAATACTATTGGATATTGTAGAGCTCACATTTTAACACCCAATTTTCATTATTTCGATGACGATTGCCTATATATGGAAATATAAATGGTTTTATTATTCTGACACTAAGATCTTCCAATCTTTTTGCTTGCTCCCTCTTTGCGTTCTAATTTCATATACAGTGCATTTCAGTGTTTTGCTAAATATTCACCAATATTGTAATTTTTATATAGTGCTTGGTTGTATTTTGATTGCTTTTACACTGAGAGAAACGTTTGCTTTTAATCAATAAATTATAATAGCTGCAAAGAAATAACTCTTTGAATAGGGCCGAACTTACGTAAGTTGTTCTGCAATAATTCGAACATTAAAATTTTTTGAATGAAGTATTCGTTATATATTGCCCAATCATATGTTGGTGAATAAGAATATCATATTTTCTGAAAGCATATATTTATTTCTGTTGAATAAACGATGTTTTTGTATAATTAAGATATCTTTACCAGTAGCAAATAATTTATTTGCATCAGATAAGTTACCAGTTTGTTTGAAAATACATTAACTGCTATTCAACAAATAAAGATTTTCATGTATCTAACTTTTTATTGTATAAAATAAGTATAAGTTAACATTTAACCACATAATTTGCTTATGAGTCAATATATCTTTCCCGGTAATATATATTCATTAGGATCAAATGATATATCGGTTGAAGGTGTTTCGATTGGACAAAACCGTTGGAGACAGTATTATTGAAGCGGGTTCCTCACCAGCACATCTTTCTACTGATAATGAAAGCTCTCCGAATTATCTACAAAAAAAACTATGATAACAAAGCATAGCTATAAGAATTATCTGACTTACACCATAGCAGTACTTTTTTATTCCAAATTTCTTTCATACTTCAAAATAATCCGTCACTTTTCGATTAGGCTTTGAACCTTCAAGTCCTATTTTCGGAACCAGCAATTCTTAGATATGTTCATTAATAATTGGTCACTCCGCAATTTGTGATGATATAGTCTCTTCTGTAAGTAAAGAAATCGAATATGAACAACCTATGCAACGTTATCAGAGATGAATGATTTGCATAACGCAATAGCCTAAAAATACTGTGGGTTAATATCAAAATGAATCTCCTCAAACACTGTATGCTATGGATTTCATTCAAGATATCCCCCATCCACAAATTTTCATTTAAATTCTTGAGAAAAATATGCAATGCTATCTCTAACGAAACATTTTGTAGGAGTTAATAAATATGATCAATACTAATATATCGTATTAAATACTAACAAATAACGAAATAAAACGTTTTTTAGGTGATACCCCGAAAACATAATTTTAGGAAAAGCACGTTATCGTACCGAATAGCAGTTTAATAAGTGAACTGAAAAAAAATCTCACCCTGAAATGGATCCATCAATTCCATCGGACCACATTCTACTAACAAAATATTTCGAATCCGTCAATGGTGGCGGGATAAAATGATGATGCACATGCTTCATGGTTCTAGTCCTCCGTCTTTTTATAGAAGGAATACTATTCTGAAATAAAATTAATAAAAGCTAACTCAAACTGCCGATTGATACTTATAATTTGTAGAAACTCATCGGTAGGTACTAAGGTAAACTGTTTTACTTACTTCGGTTATATAAAATGAGCCAGCACAACAATCAATCGCAAAGCAGTTAGGACACTAAGCGGAGATGACGACACTTATCACGAATAATATACCTAAGATTTAGTCTCTGAAGCCATCACTTTGCGTTTTGATGCTCACTATATACGAGTATTACTGTTTCTTAACGTTCATTGGTCAAGCCCCTGCTGCCACAGAACGACTGCAATAGATAAACATTTGTTTGGGATAATCGAAAGTATATTGAATATAAATAGGTGTTACTGATGTTGAATACACTCTATGATTGTCATAAACATAAGAATTACCGAAAATGAAATTTTCATTGGGAACAAATCAATATTGCTGAACAAATATGGAAAGTTTCTCGTAAATATACGTAGTGACACTGAAACTGATCATGTTAAATGTGAACATGATTTGTTCTATTGAAATATTCCACAGAAAAAACGATTTAATATTCCAATTATTCGTCTATAAGCTGAAGAATTTATTCTTTACATTTGCCTGCAATGAATTATGCTAATCGCAAATATGGCATATTGATATTTAACTCATAACAGTTTAACATATCGATAAATTATACACAAGTAAACGTTTCTCTCAGTGTAGGTTCAGTTCAATGTCATTTTTCATTTTATTTTATTGTTTCATTATGCTTGTTCAATGATTATGTAGCGTAATGTTTTGTTTGAATTTCGACGTGTCACTGAGTATTATATTTTTTAGCCTGAAGAAAGCCCTATAAAAAGCCGAAACGTTTTGAGGGAGTCGTTTTTATGGTTTGTTGCTCAGACCGATATTTCTACTGTGTTGATTTCTATCAATCATCGCATGTCCCCACATGTTATGATGGCAATTAAAATCACCACAATAAATTGAAGGATGTCAAAAAATTATGTTGAAGTTTCTATAGGCCAAAGGGTATCAGGAGTTTCGTAAATATCGATGATAAAAATATCATACAATTCAAAAGCTGTGAAAAATACTAACAGTGGCTCACTAAATAGTTCTGAGGAAAACAGAGGACATCAGTGTTCACCCTGTAGATCTGCAATCAAAATAGGCATGTCACATGGTGTAAACTCTGAATTATAATATCTTTGCTAAATTTTAGTTGAATATCTTGTGAAATGTATAGATACTATGAGAAAAAACTTGAAAAAAAATCGAACTTTAACGCCCTGTAATTCGAAAACGGATCGTTTGCGATAAAATGTTCAATGATTTTTTTTATTCTCGAAATAAAGTAAGAAAACTCCCCTCTCCGCTTGTACTTTCAATTTAGGAATACCCTGATGTACACCGGCTGTCCCAGATATCAGATTCACCCCCAAAAAGTATATATTTTTCAAGACATCGGATTGAAATTTTGGAAATTGATACATATTGTTTTCCAGCGACTAGGGTGTGTCTTTAGCTTCCGGTTTCAAGCGGAAATGGACGTAACTCATACAAACTGGAAATTACTTTTGCGTATTCGAATTTTCCGTTCAATCTTGACTGAATTATCATCGAAACTAAAATATATTTCTGTTCACGATTTATAATTTTGGACATTTTAGTTTCCGTTTTCTTCATTAAAATTTGTTTCTACCCGAAGTGGACCACTTGATGTAGTCCATTTCGAAGTTATACGTATTTTGTTTCAGTCCTCACGAGGGTTGAGCCTTCTGCTCTAACTCTAATTATACTGCGTCTATAGGTTCATGAAATTTCCCACGCATACTATATAATCATAAAATATCTGTATGAAAAATTATTCCAGATATTGTCTAACCACAGAGCAATAATTTTGATGATATTTATTTTTTTCTGCATATTTTAACTGTTTTTACAAAATTTTATTCGAAATCACTAAATTCGACTCTCCATCCATTGACTGATTAACTGTACGGTCGGAGAGTGAGTGAATATTCCATGAACCTAGACGCAGTGTTATTAGAGTTGAAGCAGAAGGCTCAACCCGCACAAGAGAAATTCAACGTTTCATTCGAATATGCAAAAACAAGCCTCAGCATTTTCGGTAATCTGAAAATCATAGATACACCTTGTTTTTCTCAGTCAACGGAGAACAATATTGTAGTGTCAATGTCGAAAATTTCTATCCAATATCTTGAAACATGAAGGTTTTTTGGGATGGAATCTGATTCATGTGACACCAGACATACCTACAGTTTTCACTTCAGTATAACTTATCGATTGTTTATGCATTGTACCCTTCTATTTGGACATTAAGGTTTTTGGGAAATTCGTTGGCTTTTTGCCGTCTTGTTCTGGGGAACAGCGCGTTATCGTTTCGTCACAATGTCTGTAATTTTCCAGTTTCGAGCAGAAAATGGTTTAAAACGATAAGGTTGGACTCCTTGAACAAGAATCCAAGGTCAAATCCAATTCTGTTCGTCCGACCGGCCGTCCGTCCGTATGTGCTCCTACTTTCGAGGAGAGGACCTAGAAACTTGTAATTGTCAGATCACGTTTGGAGTCCAAATATCTCGGTTGAGTTCGTTAATGAGTAAAATCGCTCGAATAGTTTCAGAGCTAGACTCATTTGAAATTTTGAGGTTAATTCCTCGATATTCCATGAAACACTGATTCGATCAGGTTTAAACTTTGTAATCAGTTTTGGAATACAAACGCGAAACTCAGTGCAAAATTTCGTGTGGATCCAGTTGTTTTAAAATTCAGGAAATATATTCGAAAATTTCTCAAATTTTTTTGGAAATTTTTATTTCTCCGGAATTATTCACTAAATTTCCACGAACTCTGGCACAAACCTCAGAGTCGATATTTAACAACAATGTCCTAAATTTTAATTTGATCCTATATTTACCAACGCGCAACCAGTTGCAAAATTTCGACTCGGTCTAGTACTTAGAATTTGATTAAGCGCTTAAAAGCTCCTGACCTACTGTAGGTGTTCTCTAACATTTTTGCGCGCATATTCTGGGGAGCAGCGTGGTATCGTTTTGTCCAAATAACTGTTATTTGAGAATTTTGAGCCGAAAATGATCTCAAACGACTGGGTTGAACTCAGTGATGACGAATGACGAATTTTATGAAATTTTAATTAATGTTTAATATTGGTCGAACGGTTTCGGAGTTAAAGCTATTTGAAGTTTTGGAGTTATTTCCCTGATATTTCGAGAACTACTCAGGCGATCGAACTGAAACTTGGCAGTTAGTAGGAGCATAAAGATTCGCAACTTTTCGTGAAATTTTGTCGAGATCATGCTTCCAGTAAATTAAAAAAAAAATTCTTACAAAAAATCGTTTTTTCGGAAACCTTACTCAAGAAAAATTTCAGTCACACCTTGAACTCCTTATTTCACAAAAGTGTACCAAATTTCAGTTCGATACGATTATAATTTCTGAAGATATTGTTAAAAAATATGTAAATCCGTATTTTTTTCTCGATACCGTTGTTTTTTCAAAATAACTCAAAGAATACTGATGCAATCATGATGAAACTTGACAGCTATTTTGGAAAATGCTGATAAACATCTTTGTGCAAAATGTCGTGATGATCGTTTCATTAGAACAATTCGAAGAAAAAATCGATTTTTTTTCAAATATCAACATTCTGTGATTTTTTGAT
Source organism: Myrrha octodecimguttata (assembly GCA_958510865.1). NCBI lineage: Eukaryota > Metazoa > Arthropoda > Insecta > Coleoptera > Coccinellidae > Myrrha > Myrrha octodecimguttata. Next base: position 16,545,609 of record OY294056.1, read on the forward strand.
CATACTTTTCCCATGAATTCTGCGTGAACCTTTGAACTGTAATTTTTCGATGAAATACTGGATTTCGATTTGATCTAATCTGTATTTCTGGAAATATTGGGAAAATAGAATTTTGAGTGGACATATCTGCGTAACCATTGGGTGGATTTTACCCATTCATGAATTCAGTCTCCGTGACCAAGGTCGGACCTACTCTGAAAATATAGCGTGCCTAAGTTATTTCTTTTGGAAGTTATTGTGTTTACGGTCAGTCTTCAGGCGCAAAAGCTGTTGACTCCACGTGAGTGCTTTTCAAGGTTTTATTATTTTAGTTGGTATTTATAACTACAATATTTCGATTCGTATAGGAAAATAATATTCGGCGCAGTTTAACAATATGCTACGTTTTGGTTAGATTCAGAGGAATCATTATTATTATTTTTACGAACTGAAAAAAATTGCATTTTGAGGACACTTAAAAATAAATGAAAGTTACAAAACACATTGATAGTTGGAAGAGCCGACAAAAAAATTTCATGCGAAAAAAAATTAGTTTAATTCTTAACACAATGAGAATGGTTCGTAGCAGAACTGTTCCACAGCCCTGTGCTCGTTTGAGTACTCTCAAGCACTGTGCTCGTGAGCCTCAATTTCATCAGAAAATTATTTTTCAAGATATTGAGATTGAAATTTCGAATGACTATTACTCTGAAACCATTGGACTATATACTATGAAAGCTTCCATAATCTAGCCGTCTCCATTCGGAAGCTTGAGTGTTTAAGACCGGCGAGTCAGTCGGACGGACATCATTGAATCCTACCAAGAGAAGAATTCCTTCAATTTAATCTTTTGAGACCACTGTCAGCTCAAAATTCGAAAAATACAGTTACCTAATCATCGAATTATCGAAGGGAAGCTTTTCGGGTCTTGCCCCCTTCTTCTGCCCCGTGAATCGAATCGCTAACAGAAACGTGCTTAGTGATTGAAAAGAAGAACTATTTCCTGAGAGTGCTTAGTATTCTCGAGCATCCCATAACTAACAGGACTCAGTTCTCGAGATTCCGAAGCACTTTTCAATTAGTGCTTAGTGCTTGGTATTCGAAAGAAACACTTCTCATCAGTGCTCGGCATGTCTCTGGTGTGACTAATGCAAAACCCTTCATCGGTAAGGCAGACAACAATGAGAAAGCGCGATATTGTTTTGCCCAAATGTAATTTTCAAAAATTTGGTCCTAAACGATTAGGCTGGACTCATTGATGGAGAATCCGTGGTCAAATTCAACTTTCGAAGGAGAAGACCTAGAGTCTTGAATTATCAGGTTTGGCTTGAAGCACGAATATCTCGGCTGAGCTGGTTCTTGGGCAAATCAACTGAACGTTCTGGAAGTATTAGATTTTGAGGTTGGTTCCTCCATATCTCATGAAGTGCTGCTTCGTCGATTTCGGCAACACAGCCATATTGAGGTTTATTGAAACCTCGTTAACATCTCAAGGTCAGTCACCGGCCCATGGGCTGCAAGTCAATAGCAGCGAAAAATAAAGGAATGCGTGAAATCTCTACGTCAATAGGAGAAAACGAAATGTCTTCCTGCAGGCTTCAGTGACTATATCGTGAATTTTTTTGGATGCAGTTAATTCTTTCGTGAGAATGCGCAATATTATTCACTTCATTTCAAATTTTTTTTCCCGAAAATTCTCAGATATAAAAAGTGCCAACATTACACATTCTCACTATTTTTTCCAACCATATGAACCCAAAATTTTTTTTTAACAAAACGAACCCTGGTCTTCGAAAGTCACCCCGTTATATTCGAGGTACTGTATGCTCGCAATGCAGAATTTCGTGTGGATTTAGACGTGAGGAATTTCCAAAAAAAATGTATTCGAATATGTCCTAAATTTTTTTAGAAATTTTTTTCACTCGAAAATTATTGATCAGTTTTTAATGAAACTTCGCATAACCTTAGAGTCAATTTTCAATAACAGCGGTTCGAATTTCAATTCGAGTCAATAGTTATCCTCGGAGATATATTGAAAAAAAATATATCAAGTTTCGTTTGAAATTCAATATTTTAAGGATATTTTCTGAATATCTCAAGAAGAACGTATCGGATCAGATTTAACATTCAAAATTAGTTGGAATATACCAAGGCGCCACTAGAAGAAGAATTTGGCTTAGACCATGATGTCACTATTTTGCAACAGCAACAGCAACAGTTGTTAAATGCTAATGAGCAAATTTGTGCTTATTCATCAGTAGCCAATATGCAAGAGAGGACCAAAAAATTTTAATTTATAAGCGAAGCTTCTGAATACTACAGCGATTGGATTGAAACTTGACTGTTGGTTGAAGCACATAAAGACGCTAAACTTTTCAAGCATTTTGTTGAGATCGTATCGTAAGAATCGTATTTCAACAAAATTCGTTTTTTTCGGAATTAATTTTTCATATTAGAAAAAAATTTTTGCTCAGACTTTGTACCTATATTTCACAGAAGTGTATCAAGTTGCAGTTCAGTACGATTATACTATTTGGAGATATTGCACAAAAATAAGTGAAATTTCGTGTTTTTTCCCTCGGTGTCGTTATTTTTTGAAGAATAACCCAAAAAATACTGATTCAATCTTGGAGCTTGAAATCTAGTTTCAAAATGCGTATGAAAAACTCTGTGCATAATTTCTTGATGATCGTGTCATAAGAACAATTTGAAACAATTCTTAATTTTTTTAGTATTCAATATTCTGATCATATTATCCTCACTAAATATACAGTATTTTTTTCAAGATCCCCCAGAGATCTCTTAGAAGAGGTGAGCTTTCAGTGTACCATTTCGGTACACCTACACAGCCCAGAACTCACATCTGTGTCGCATATCTCGAGCCGGAAAGGTGTTCACTGAACAGGTAGATTATTTTTCGATGTCCCTCGATTATGTTAGAAGTATCTTGAAGAGAACTGTAACGCTATTAATTTTTTTCAGGCTAGGTAGTTTTTCGCTATTGCAATGATGTTTCCGTTTTGTTGAAGTTGCGGAGTGTGAATGATTTATAATTTTTGTAATTGAGTTCTGTATTCTGTGGATACTTTAGTGGGTTTCATGCCTTTTCGTATCTTTTTGTGGCAAATAAATGAATGAAAATGAATAAATACTGTATAAACCTTCAAGCTGTCATTTTTCAATCAAGTACCGGATTTCAGTTCGATCTAAAAAGAAAAAAAGAGGAAATAAAATTTTGGTTTGGTATAACTGCCGAACAATTCAGAAATTCGTAATTCAGATCTAAATCTACTCTACAAATATCGAGTTTCTATGTTGGTTAGGTTAGATTAGCGAGTTATTGTATTTAAGCTCGGCCGTGAGGACGACGTAACCAGAGAAATTCTAAAAGGTCAGGAACAAATTGATATGATAATATTCTTCTTGTATTTAGGATATAGTTGATCTCCAGAATTTTATAAAATATGACTGGCACTTCACTAGCATTCGTATCTCCTTCGCCGAATAAGAAAATAGCAATTTTCCGGCTGCGCTGGTCTGTTCTGGATTACGTAATGCAGAGCGCTGAAAACACCCCTATTTTATCAAAACTGACTTCCCCGCTCGATAACGGGGTTCCTCGAAATGGTTTGTTCGCATTCCGCATTTCAGTGCTAAACGATGGTGGTTCGATATCCTGAAATATCGCGGTGATATTAAATTCCAGTTTTTGCAGTTTTGCTCAATGGTTCTTCAGTTATAGACATTCGAGATAGGTTCAGACATGGTCACAGAAAACGGACAGGTGAGCAGAACTGATGAGAGTCCTATAGTGCAAATATTTTCAAATACATTCGAGCAGAAGGATTCAGGATATTAATACCTGAAATGTCAAGAAATTATTGCCGATCATATTTGTTGTTGATCGGTTTTGCCTGCTTTTTTGAATTACCATGTTGCCCAAATATCTGTTGTTTTCGAATTATGAACCGATAACGATGAGGTTCCGCCCATTGCGATGACTTGCGATGAAAAACTACACCATCTAATTGAAACTTGGTACTTGTAAAAAACCAGCACGCAGACCCATGCAAAATTTTGAAGCATCGAGAATTAAAAATGATAAATCAGGCACTATTCAACAGATTTCAATTGAAATCTTTAAGGCATAATTTTTGAACGAAAACAGGTTCAAACGTTGTATATTCAACACAATTACTTCTAAAGAACAATTTGAGAATTTTATCCATAATTGGTTGGTGAGGTCAGGAGCTTCAATGCGCCTATTCACTTATTGACCTCGCCGAACACAGCTTTACTTACTAATAGAAATATATGGTGGTCTCCTTTCCTATGGTCATCACTAAATTCTGCATGTACCTTTCAAGCAATCATTTTCCACTGAAATACTAGATTTCAATTCAATCCTATATGTTTTTTTTGGAATTATTGATTGAATGAAAATTGGAATGGGTATCTGAGAATCATTGGGTGGGTTTCACCCATTCACGATTTCGGCCTTCGTAACTAAGCCCGAAGCCAACTATACAAATCTCGAGTCTCTAAGTCTTTTCTTTCTTAGGTTATTGGGCTTACGGCTGGCAAAACTGCCGATCGTGAACACAATGAGTATATCGAAAGAATATTCTGAGAAACTAAATAGTTGTAGAGCAGCTTTGAGGTTTTATTATGAAGTCTGAAATCGCGAATAGGTAAAATCCACCTTTAATGATTTCCCATTAATAGCCCTTAAAAATTTTATTTTTCCAATATTTCCAAGAAACAGATTGGATCGAATTGAACTGAACTGAACATAATTCGAATGAAAAATTTCGTGACGACCATACGATTAGAAGATTGCAAAATGGAAAATATTTGAAGACAACTCTTTTAAATCATTTTGAATTGTTCCAATCGAACAGTTATGAGAAAATTCACGCATTAGCATTCTCCAAATAGTTAGTTTTATTATGATCGGATCAGTATTTCTTGAGCTTTTCTGGAAATAACAATGATACCGGTGAAATGAGCACGAAATATTACTAAGTTTTTCCTAATTTCTAGGAAGATGAATATCTTATCAAACTGATCTTCAAAACACCGTTGTTAAATACTGGCCTCAAGATATGCGCCAATTTTTATTGCAAGCTGATGAATAGGTTTTTCATTGAATCCCTGGAAAATTGTCCGAGAAATTTTTTTAGAATTCTTACTCGTACGACCCTTTCAAAATTCAACATAAAATTAAGCGTCAGTATTCTACAGCTCACATTGAGGTTCAATTTTGATACTGTGAGTTGTTCCCGAGATATTGAGAAATAATCTCGAAATTTTGAATACTCACGAATTTTACATTTTTTGAATATCTTTGAAAATAATTATCGGATCAAACTCACGTTTGGTACTGTTAAATTTTTCACTTCAAAGTTCGTGCAAAATTTGAATGAAATTTGATGAAGAGTTTTCAGAGAAGAAGTGATTTTGGTTTGATATTTGATTTGGTGTTCGCTACAGAAGTAAAATTTTGACCCCCCTAAAAATTTCACGGGAAACGTTTTCACAGAAAACGCCCATAGTTTCGCTTCGATAGTATAGACCGGAAGTTCTTGAAGTTCGATAGGAAAATCCTATGGTAGTTCGATTTGAGAAGACATAATTAGATACTCGAAAACCTACAGATATATTTTCGTAAAAATTTCAATTTGGATTACTGTTGAATTAATCAATTTGAGACTCTTCACTAGAATGATTCACGACCAACAGTTAGCAAAGAACAGCTGAAGTTGCAATAATATCATCCATTTTCACACAACCCATCTTGTAGAATAACTAGAAATTTTGCATTCATACCATACAGAGTGACCACTGAGACAGAGCTTTGTTGTATAAAGAAAACACGAGTTGGAAAATAATAATAATAATGATAATGAAAATAATATTTATTCATTTCATGAATCCAGAATTCTTCCATACAAGCAAGATACATATTCAAATATATAATACTGAATAATCCACATAACACATTGAAAGGTTTACACAAAATTACAAATGTTCTCTGGGGAATAAAAACGATTATCAACAAGAATCTCCTTCAGAGCCTTACTAAAGTGTTTATTAGTCATATGCGATAAAAGAGACGGCAACATGTTAAGAAGTTTACAACCCGAAATATTCGGAGACCTTTCCTGAAAAGCATGAACTGACTTTTCCTCACAGAAACGATATATTCCTGGTCTCATAGAAATGTATCTTTTCACGTCTGAGAATCCGAGAGGTTCGCTTGTGTGAATATATTGAAATATAAAAAATGTAAATATATGGAACAGTTAAAATGTGATGGTGTTTGAAATACCCTACATGACACTCTAGAGGGTAGATCAAATAGTTTTCCTACAATGCGCTTCTGTAAGATGAAAAATCTCTCCCACTCAACAGATCGGCCCCATACCACAATATTATATCTCAATGTAGAGAAAGCATTTGAATAATAAAACGGCAGAGCGCTGTCATTAGGCACCAATTTCTTAATTTGAGATATAGTGAAATAGTTTTCATGAAGTCGCTCACAATAGGAGTCGCTCATAATAGAATGAAATTAATTGGACAAGTGATAGAATATAACCAAAATAAAAAAAAAATAAGATCTGAGGTCGGTAAGTAGAAGGGGGTGAGTGCTTAGGGATAAAACATGGTTTATCTCGATTTCCGGCAAAACAAGTCCTATGGAAAAGAATTGAACGGCAATTTTGAGAGTAATAAGAAGATCTACAACTTTTGTATTCACACTCTTTTCACATTACCTAAAAATGTATATGAAAATTCCAAACAAACAAGTTTTTGTTTTTTATTTTTATCTTTCACGAACATTTTTTTGTCGCTAAGCTCGTTGAAAAGTTATTTTTTCATGTTCCGAATACACTGTAATTCTTTCGATTTAAAATATTAATTTTTTCGCCTTACTTTGACCAAATATTGAACAAGCACTTTAATTTCCAATCGAAAGGTCTCACAACAGAATATCTTTTTTTTTCAGATGCGTGTGGGTACTTCGTTTGTTGAAATCACTTTTTTATAATGGTGTTAAAAAAATGACTATTACTATAGTGAATTTTCTGAGAAAACGCAAACACAACTAAATCAACCACCAAATAAATTAATGAAGTTAATATTTTGAGAAAGTGGTGAAATCTTCTTAAAGTTATATCCTAGATATCTATTTATTGCTATTTCAAAATAATTTATGAGCCTGAGTGACCTACGGAAAATTTTAGTCAATCAGTAGGTAAATCGAGAAGTGGGGAAGAGGCTAGTAGGGTCTTGGCCTTACTACATGATGTTTATCAAGAAGAGTCACCAAGTAGTGCTTATTTTCTTTGATACCATCAGAAAGTAGAGTTTTCAACCAACGAAAAGCTCACCAACTTTTCCGAATAAGTAGATATTTTGACGAGAGAATTTTCGATTGAAAATTAGGGTGCTTTTTCAATATTTAATCAAAATAAGGCGAACAAATAAATATTTCGAATCAAAAGAATTATAATATGTATTTGAAATATGAGGTGAGTTTTCATCGAATTTTGATGATGAAAATAAAAAACCAAAAACTTGGTTATTCGAATTTTTCACATGTATTTTTAGGTTTTGTGAAAAAAATCTGCATATAAAAGCTGTAGATTTTTTCATTACATACAACTCTGTTGTTCAACTCTTTTCCATAGGACTTGAAGTTTTGCCGGAAATCGAGATAAACCGTGCTTCACCCTTAAAAACTCACCCCCTTCCACTTCCTGACCTCAGATCCCCTCTAAATTATTATTTTTTTGTTAACTTCCTCCGACACACTCCCGAGTTAAGTAAATACCTGCCCTGCTTCGACAAATAAAACGAAGATATTTCTATATTTGTATAATATCTTAGAATTTCCTCAATATTATACCATTCACAATATTTTTACATAAAAGTTATTCGAAATCGTCAACTTGAGGTTATTCAATTCAATGCATACGTGTGTAATTCGCTTCTCAAATTGATCTGCGATCGGACGAGAGGTAGGAAATCATAACTTCATTCATTGAAGACCCTTATAAAACTACTTCGAATCAGTTCTGATAGATTAACTTTCTCTCTAACTTCAATTATATCATCAGCAAAAGGTAGTATTTGCCTCATAACAAAAACAAAGCTACAGGGAAATTTTGGGCGAATAATTTTGTTGGATACAAAATTTTATTTTCATTCAAATGACAGTAGTTCTAACTATCAGAGACAGGACCTAATGGTTAGAAAATCAAATGAATTAATATTGGAAAGTTATAAATCTGCCAATTGTAGGTACTGAGCAAATAATGAACCATCGTATGATATTTGCAGGCCTGAAAATTTTAGATGAGCATAACTCAAAAAATATCTTGCAGATTTTGCCCATTAACGAAATCGATCGAAATATTCCGGTTCTAAACCTACCCTGAACATTTCAATTCGCTTTGAAAGTTCGAACACATATAGACGACCAGACGGCCGGACAGAAATTCAGACGTTTGGGCAAAACGATAACGCGCTGTTACCCGGAAAAAGTGCTTGAAATGAGAAAAAATGAAATAATGGTTTCTAAAAACTTTTGTGTCCTAATGATGCTTGAAAACTCAAGAATGATCAACGTAGTCAAGAAATGGATGTCGAATTATTATGTATTCATTTATTTATTTATTATCGTGAATAGGAATTTCAACAGTTATACAACCCAACACAGACCTCACATATTAATATGAAATCAAGTGTATCACAAAACTATAGCACTTAAAATGTTAGTCAACTGAATAGAAAAACACTATCCAAACCAAGAATATGCCAACAACAAAGAAAAATAAAGGAAAAATGTACATTGATCAGACCTCAAGTGGCACACGTCAGGCTCCTCTTGAATGGAGTGAGAGATATAGGAAAAATATCAACACCAGACCTCACCAGGAAAATAACCTTAACTTTTCTTATTCAGATCGAACACTATGCACATCTAAAAAAAGAATGATCTGAAAAGTGAAACACGAACAAATTCACTTCAGAATAATGAAAATGTAAATAATAATGAAAACGAGTTCATATCAAATAAGTAACTATTTGCAATGCTGATTCACGAAGTAGTTCACATTTATGGATTATTTTTTGGATCAGGCAATCCTTTTCAGTTTCTGATTTTTGCAGATTATTTGAATTAATATTGACAATTAAAATAACAGAATCAATTAAAACCTGCTAAAATATACAGGATATATTAAAGAAAAGTACGCAATTATTAACAAGAACCATATCAGATGCATTCTGCCTTAGTGCCATCTATAAAAACTCTAGTGAATATCATCCTTTTCAATTTGAAGATATTCACTTCGTTTCATACTTTATCCCATCTTTAACACACATTTTCACATTCCAATTATCTGAATCCGAATATCCCTTGGTATGATATTGATACGATATAAAGTAAAATGAACGTGCAAATTTCATTGAAGCGTACCTTGGATTCAATCATTGCCAAGGTTTCCCCATTTTATAAGTACAACATATTCAACCCAGTGGAAATTTTCACCCAATTTGTCAGTATTTCCTGTAACAGTAGGAATGGTAATGATTCGGCCATTCAGAATGATATCATATCCGCTGGAGTTAATGCAATTACGATCTAATCTACGCATAGTCAGGAAGAAGGATTTGGTAATAGAATTCCATTATTACAACGACTGCATCCGAATTACCCATAGAAGATAATGGAAAAAAATTTCAAGTGATGGATACTTGAAGTGAACTTGTTAACAACTGGTTATTATAACTTGGTTTTTTTCGGGTGAAATATTTAAACATAAAGAATTTTTCCCATATCCAACTCGAGTGAGTGAATATACTCCATTGAAAATGAATATTATAACGTGAAATATTATAACTTCGAACACCCCAGTTCAATCTATCCATTGTTTGCATCTAGTCACTTGTTGTTTCACTATTAAATACATTTAGGTTCAGCAACAATAATATTTATGTATTTAAGTCTTTTTTCTGGTATTACCACTACTCACAACTTTTGAGTCATCTCGACAAAAATATGGGGAAAATGTTGAAAATTAACTTCTAATGATAGAACGTTGTAAGAATCCTATCATAAAAAAAACCTAGAGAAGCACTGCCGTGAAGGCAGCAGCTTTTGCGCTCATGTTCAATGGAGATGACCGCTTTGGAAACGAATTTGTACGATCTCGAAAGCTGTGCAGTGCTTTTCTAGATTTGAATTTGGTCTGATCTCTGTTTTTGGGAATCTCGTGAAAAGGAAATTTGGAATACATTAATTTCACACCCACAAACGTGCTGTGAATTTGGTAGTGGTTGAATTTATGAATGATTCTGAAAGTTGTAATTTCCCAAAACTAATGATCGACTAGAATTATATCGGATTTTGAAATCATGGCATGAACGCTCATGCAAAACATCAGAAAAATCTGATAGTTCCGGAGATATATCATTCTTTTAGATATTTTCAGTTACTACACAATAGCTACTCACCAAATTCTGAATAAGTCTTCCGAAAATAGGGAAGCAATCTAGTTGAATTCTAATACTTGATTTGAAAAATGATGGCTCTATGGAAAATTGAATTTTTCATTTGTTTGTGCATTTTTCATTCGATCGGATCAGTATTTTTGAATAATTGAGGGAACAATGGATCGGAACTGTTGGGCACACCAACAAATTTAACTGTCCCAAACCTATTCCGCAAATTTCAAGATGTTGAGAGTACAAACAGCCGGCCGGACGAACATGAGCCGAAATGAATCTACAATCTACATCAATCAGTCTAACGTAGGCAATTTTCGGTTCTTAATTTGACAATTTCAGACATTTCGTAATGGTGTTTCTCCCTGCCTAACGAATTTTCGATCGTGAACACGACGACTTGGACACCTTATATTTGTAGAGTAGGTCTGAGCCTTAAACACAAAGGCCGAATTCGAGGTTGCATAAAATGCATTCAATCATTCCGAAGCTATTGAAAATGTTATGTCCCAATATTTCGGAAAATGCAGAACAAATCGAATTCAATTTTCCTCGCACGTGAAACAGCTGTGAGGCAGAGATCTTATATTACTCATTTTATATGCCTATGGATATTATGAAGACACAAAATTTCAGCAGCATATGGCGAATAGTTTCTAGGATATCGAAGAATATGAGTTCTTTCTTCAATTTTCTAGTGATTTGACCCTGACAAAATTCTTTATAGGCCTCCATGTAGGTACTTCACAACTGAAAACCAGGTTTCAATTCAACCAGATCGGTATTTGTCGAGCTATTGGGGAAACAAAAGTTCAGCTGGCTGTAACTCCGAAACTTTTATGCGGATTTCGTACATTAACGAAATCAACCAAGATATGTAGGCTCCAAACCTATCCTGAAAATTTCAAAATTCTTGTGATTGGTGTTTCTTCGACAGAGCGCATACGTACAGCTGGACAGACTTTTGCTACTGGGAGTCCAAACTGATCGTTCAAGAGCACTTTTGGCTCAAAATTCCAAAATTACAGACATTTAGGCAAAACGGTTATGTGCCATTTCCCAGAACAAGCGCGTTAAAATGAATCCTTGCAATTGATCTAGTATATATCCGATCCAAATCATTGGAACTGAAGTGGTGAGTTCGAAAGACTTGACATAACTGGAATGCCGCCAAATCTATGAATATTTCCTGTCTATCTAACAACTAGTTTCTAGTTGAATCTCAATTCGATTCCAACTCGACACAGGGTGATTCCGGAGGAGACCCCCAGATTTTAGGATAAGTTTACATTAGTCAAGATAGTCTCTAAACAATGTTTGGTTTGTGGTTGGGGTCTCTATTGTGAATATACAGGGTGATTTGTCCGACTCGACCTATTTTACTATTATTGATAACTTCGATATGGCTCATTCGATTTAAATGAAATTTTCAGCAAGGTATAATTTTGATGAGCACATTCATTAATTCCGAATTTTTTTTCAAAATAAGCGGGTGTTGTTGTGATAATTCCAGATTAATTGTGCAGGTTGAAAAAACACCCTTTACATCGCGTTTCCAAAACTATGCTATTTGTTTGCGATTCTACTATAATAAGCCATCATCTGAGTGTTTCTAATTTTTTTGGCACACTTCGAGTTTTCCGAGAAAATTTTTTCAAAAAAAGACAATGTCGAAATTTCGCTCCAATCGATCATACTTCTTTTGATTACTTCGATATGGTTCATCCAATTTTGATGAAATTTGCAGTGTAGAACAATCTAAATGACTTCATTCAACAATTGCAATAATCTCTCGAAATACAGGGTTGTAATTGTGATAATTTAAGAATTTCAGATTATTAGTGTAGTTGAAAAAAAACCCTTGTATATTGCTTTTCCAAAACTTTCTTATTCTTTTCAGATTTTACAATAAGATGTCATCATTCAGAGGTTTCAAATTCCCTTGGCACAGCACCGCTTTTCCGAGAAAAAAATGTTTGAAGTAGAGCATAATCGAGATTCGGCGCGAAAGCAGTGAGAATATTCTGCACTAGGTAGTAAAGCTGTATATTCCAAGGATGCAAAGCCATTTTTAAGTTCTAAAATATTCTTTTCAAATTCCAAATTCATATTTAATTGCTCATATTCTGTATAAAATCATTCAATTCAGAATATACTTCGAATTTGAAAAGAATATATCAGAAGTGACGAATAACTTTGCATCCTTGTACAATACAGCTTTTCTACCTAGTGCAGAATATTCTTACTGCTTTTGCGCCAAATTTCGATTATGCTCTTCTACAAAAATGTTGTCTTGGAAAACCCGGGGTGTGCCAAGAAATTTAAAACCTCTGAATAATGACATATTATTGTAGAATCTGCAACGAATAAGAAAGTTTTGGAAAAGCAATGTACAGGGTGTTTTTTTTTCAACTACACAATTAATCTGAAATTCTGAAATTCTAACCATTACAACCCTGTATTTTGAGAGATTGTTGCAATTATTGGATGAAGTCATTTATATGTTTCTACACTGCAAATTTCATCGAAATTGGATGAGCGATACCAAAGTTATTAATGAAAGTAGAATCGATTGTAGCGAAATTTCAACATTGTCATTTTTTGAAAAAAATTTCTCGGAAAACTAGAAGTGTGCCAAACAATTGATAACCCCCAAATAATCACTTATTATAGTAAAATCGTAAACAGATAGCGTAGTTTAGGAAACGCGATGTACAGGGTGTTTCTTCAACCTGCAAAATTAATCTGGAATTATCACAATAACAACCGCTTATTTTGAAAAAAATTTCATTTAAATCGAATGAGCCACATCAAGTATAAATTGAAGTAAAATCGATCGAATCGTACAAATCACCCTGTATATTCTCAATGAAGACCTCCAACCATAAAGCAAACATTGTTTCGAGACTGTCTTGACTAGTGTAAACTTATGCCAAAATCTGAAGGTCTCCTCCGAAATCACCCTGTATATAATTCAGGTTTGTTTATCAGGTTATTCACTAGATAGACCTCTTTGATTGAACAACTTCAGAAAAAAAAAAACACTCACGTGAAGTAATTTCCTAAACATATTCGTCATACATGTGAGTAATGACCTTGCCCCATAATACTTATTCACCAAATAAGAACAAATTTACGATGTTATAACCCTATTTTCTTGGAAAATTTTGCATGAACCTTGAAAGCCATTATTTTATAATCATGCTTGACTTAAAGCTGATCGGAGCAAAATGTTTTAGTAGTATCGAAAATGTTTCTCATTCGATATTTTGCCTTCAATCGAAAATAATTGAACGTTTGGTGGTTCTCGTGAGTTCGTGCCAACTGAAGGACGCCGCGCTCATTGGGAAAATTGTTTCGTCCCAGTGCCAGAGGTGAACTTATCAGATAGGCTGGATCCTGTGGCACCGGTCTATGAAAACCGCAGAAGCGGCGTAGTGAGCGACCATGACCGACATGATTATGCTGTGTTGGAATGAAGTAGCTAGAACGTTTAGATTGCTATAACTTCTGAAACGTTCCACTGACGCGCTTTAAATTTGACAAGTATTGTTATTTCAGGCCATCGACCGCTTCAGCAATTTTAGATTTATAATTCCAGGTCTAATATAACACATGAATAATCAATTTGTCGTAGCTATCATCTGATTTTGCATATATTTTTCTTTCGAATAATGTTTTCCACGTAAACGGCGCACCAACCATTCATTTTTCCATCGAAAATCATTTAACTCTTATGTTCTTCGAGAGCTCCTACGGCTCTGCATAATGTAATAGGATGTTCCTGATATTGAAATTATTGAGTTAAATGCTTATTCACTTTCGGAAGTTCAAATGAAGTTGCAATGTTCAGCCAACAATGGCGTACTTATTAATCTTATTCATGGAATACATACCCGAAACGAAGTTATCACAGAATTTAAACATTAAACATTTCGAATCGATTGAATTTTGTTGCTGGTTATTGCATTCTGATTTTTTTGAGTTATGAATCGTTTTCCGAACGTTTAGCGTTACGATATGGTTCTTGTTCATGATTTCTGCGTTCGAATAGACGAGCAAACGGTAAGAGAATATTGTAGAAGGTATCCTGATAGAGCAGCTCCAGGCCGCCAACCATTCCAGAATATTTCCCGTTCTCTGCTCTCAAAAATCACAAATCGACAAATTGATATTCCTTGTACACAGTGTTTCATTAGACCTGGAGGTAGAATCGAAATTTCCGAGTCCTGGACGGATACTATCTCGGTATGGTTCGGATGAACAGTTTGATGGCCTCAGATTACAATACTCACCACATTTGAAGCATACTAGTTGGACGATTCAGAAGTTATAGCCATCCTGAAGTTGTGCCGAAATCGATATTTCTCAAAAATCATAAGCATGGAAAATTATTTAATAATTTTCCATTGAGAACAAATGAACGGTTGGAATCAGATTCAGATGATAGTTACGACCAATCGTTCGTTATTCCTTGTACAGGGTCCAGCAGAGTATTCGGGCGTTTTTGAAACGGCTCATACGAGCTACCAGCACAAGCCCCGAATATTGGAGGAATTGAGGGAAACAATTCGAGTGAAAGTCGCCGCAGTTGAGAGGGCAACGTTGAAAACCGTTTTCGGAAACTTCCAAGAAAGACTGCAAGAGTGTATCGCGATACAAGGATGGCACCTGACTGATGTGATTTTCCACACATGAAATTCTAAAATAATTTGAAACTATGAACTCAAATTGTTCAATAAGAATTTTTTGAGTGACAATTACCTAGGTGATGATTTTTTTCAAAAACGTCTGAGTACTCTGCTGGATCCTGTACAGAGTGCAGAGTGTTTTATTAGATCTGGAAGTAGAAATCGAAATTTCTTAGTCCTAATTTATACTATTTCGGTATGGTTCATATAAACAGTTCGATGGCATGAGATGACAATACCTGCCAAATTCGAAATTAATGAGTTGATTGGTTCACGAGTCATAACCATTCTGAGTATCTGCCAAAATCAATAAATCACCTTGGATCTCAGAAACCACTAGCCTTACCCCATATTTAAATGTTACGGATCACTCTGTATATATGCATGCAATTAGATTCACTAAGATATCTTGAATAATGGTAAATGAAAAATCATTCTTTTGCATTCATACGAGGTGAACCACATATGGGATATGACCAGAAACGCCTGCTGTTGTTACCGTGAAGAATCAGTTGACATTTGGAATTCATTTATGTCAACATGTCTTCTGATTAGTCATCTGGAATATCTTAAAATTTCTTATTTTATCATTGAAATTGCTTTGTCGTCTCTGTTAAGTTACTCAATTTCTCAATAACACTGTGCAAGTGTACCTAACAAGATTAGAATGAGTTTGCTCGCAAGTTTCAGTGAATCTTGGCAGACATTTTCGGAGATATTGAATCTCAAATTTAGTTATATTCCAACTGAACCTCAAAGAATTCTATAAGAGTCTTCATTTTTACAGCTAAGGGTCAGTTACACCATATTAGTTTTGAACGTGTGTCATTCAAACCAAGATTGCCGGCATTTAGATGGTTTTTGAGATATAATCCACATAACAATTCTAGTCTATGAGTTGGTACTGGTGATTTTCTGCACTATTTGTAGATACACCATTTTATCGGCATGTAGCTGGTTTTTCAGATATACTCCATAGCATGTAATCTTAGATAAATTTCCATGCTTATACCCCAAAACTCAGCACGATAGAATCCGTATTTTTAGATTTGATTTCGAGATGTGTATGAATGGAGAAATAAAAGACCACTTTAGTGCTAAACATTTTGGAATCATTGCCATTACGGAAAAGAGATAACAATCTTGTTGCTTATAACAATAAGAGTTTCAAGATATTTCAGAGATATTCCCCGTCAATGCAATATCCTTTAAATATAAAATATTTGTAGAATGCCCCCCCACAAGGCGCTCTATTCCTAGGTAATTCAAAGACCCAACTGGTAATTTTTGATTATAACATGCATTTCCTCGCAGTTCGTTCCACAGTTTATATATCATCTTCGTTGTTCTAGATTTTCACTATATTTCCCGAACGATCTGCCCAGAGAACAGGTTAGAGAATTTATATAAATACACCTGTCATATTCCACTTCCACCGAAATTTATGCGTGAAGGTCTTTTTCACCATTCAGTAGTAGCGCAATTTCTAGAGAACAGGTGACAGAGTTTGCTAAATTCCAGTGAAGGCATTATACAGACGCTAGGCAGACGCGCCGTCGCGACACCAGTATTGATCGATGACGTAACTTGGCGCCGCCTGAGTCTACGCCATTTCCTCATTTCAATCGGGCACTGTTTCGAAGTGTGACATTCGAACTGAATTTATGGATATTAAACCGAAAGAAACTTGCTTGATTCGGTTTTTTGATGTTTTTTATTACATTTTTGGCTTGATTTTGAAGGAGTTACCTGCGTTCTGTGAGAAGGAATTTACGTGCAAAGTATACCGAAACCAGCAAGGTTCCTGTGAATTTTCGAGAAAAAGATTCACTATTATACATAGAGAATAGAAAATGAACACTACCTATTTTTCTCGGATTTACCTGGTCTTGACCGAACCCTGAGGCACATGTGCAGTATTATTCGGAAATAAATAATGAGCTCGTGTTGGATTAAGAATGTCCTTATGTTTTAAATTATTTCGAATGGTATGTATGCTATCGATGTTGCACGTTATGGATGTTGTAAAGAATACTCTGGAGACTTTTCCATTAAATTTTCACGATGATATGAGGGTATTATTCCTGAATGTCATCAATATGAATGGAATAAATAAATTTTTTGGTTACTGTGAGGGTATTGACAGGAAATTTTTAATATATCGAATTCTAATATGATCTTGATCCGGCAACGACAGAATCAAATTACTCTCAAGTTTCAAAATTAAAGAATCTTGGAGGGGTATGACTAATTTAAGCGATACTTATTGGAGACCGTAAATCCTCAGTTTCCGAGATATTTGAGTTCTTGTTATCCCTGAATGGTTTCTCACCTCAGTTCATTTTGGGTCAATTTTTTTCTTTTTTGACCAAATTTGATTATTATTATTTTTTTCAGACAAGAATATGATTTGTAAGAAAAAATCAAAACTATGCTGTATTAGGTGTTAATAAAAATTAAGTGTGATAACACTTGGCATCTCGATCCCTTTCGATAACACATGCATTATTTTTCATGCCGGACATTCGAAAGTTTGCTTCGGAAAAAATCTGTCGTAATGAAACTAATGAATGCACTTTTACGAAAATTTTTAGGGATTGAAAAAGTTTTGTAGGTTTTCTTGGGTTCTCACTCGCAATATCTGAAACAGAACTATTAAAAATTAAATAAAAATGTTTTTTTGTGGAGAGCGTGTGAAAAAATCAAAAGAAACTAATTCTCAAAATTTTTATTATTCCAGTATCGTTCATTAGGTAACCTGTTCTCGAAGAATCCGCCCTCGACACATAGTTCAATCCTGAAATCCGTTAGGACGTTTTCCATAAAAAAATTATTTAATATTTATAGTTCTGTTTATATGTGTATATTGGGAGTGAATACCCAAAGAAATTCTACAAAATGATGCAAAATCCACCCAGAATGAGCTTTAATCGATATTGAAAAATATTTTCATTAATTGTCGAATCCGAAAGTAGAACGTAAGTATTGAAAAACACAAGCACTCAAATATCTCGGAAACTGCTGATTTTTGGTTGCCAATAAATATAGCTTAGACGACAGCAAATGAGTCTCTTCCTACGTCCGCGCCTAATTTTGAAGCACGCTGTATACTGATTGAATAAGGTGTGAATTAGGTAAATCTCAATCTCGATCTTTGAAACATTCCGCTTATTTCCGACTTTTCTGGATGAAATATATTACGAATTATCAGGCTGTGCATTTTTTTTAACATTCACTATTCTTTCCAAAGAAAATTCTAAACTGGAGCTGGTGGGAAATCGCTCCAAGCTCTTTCACCGTACAACAACGTCAACAACCTATTATATTATAGGTTACTTCACTGCAACAATCAATACTGACTATTTGGCAAAAACAATACGTGAAATAGGAACCTTATGGGTGTCTGCTCAAAATCATTTTAGAATCGGTCAACCATCCATGTATTGACCCTTCCAACAAAGATAAATTTCGCGTTTTTATAATAGTGTTGATCACTGAATTGCATGAGCCTTCAAGCTGTCATGTTTCAACAGTAGATTATACTATCGACTATTCGATTGGATCAGTAGTTCCAGAGTTATCGAGAAAAATGAAATAGCACATGACTACCACACGGAAACTGAGCGGTGAATTTTTTTCCAGTAATCGATTAATCGGTGCAAACTACCCTGAAACTGTCAAGTCCCTAGATTTATTTTTTGGTTCTTAGACTGCTTTCAGCCAACATTGCGCGACATTTTGATACCGCTACTCTGAAGCACATACAAAAAAATATTACACTCTCTAACACAGATGGACTTCAATGAATTTTGCGTTTTTGTAATTGTATGGTGTTCACGAACTTTTGTATAAGCCTCCGAGCTGTAATGATCCAACTCGACAGTAGATTATACTTTCAAGTAAATACTTTGTTTTGATTCGATCTAATCAGTAGTTTCAGGGTTATCCAGAAAATGAAATAGCACATGTCTATCACTCGAGATTTGCGCGGTAAATTTTTTTCTAGTAATTGAACTAACTAGTGCAAACTATCAAGTCCCTAGGGTATTTTCGGGACTGTTTCCAGCCGAAATTGCACGATTACATTTTGATACCGCTACTTTGAAGCGCATTTAAATAATAAACACCTGATTTATATCCAGAACCATTTTCACAATGAGATCTGGAGAAGTAATAACGTGAAATCAGGAGGTGTTTTCTGAGGGTTTGTCCAAATTCTAAGCCATTTCCACAAGAAAATATGCATGAACCTTCCATCCGTAATGTTTCAACCAAGTACTTGGCCTTTCAACATTGAAAGTAAACAATACCTGGAATAAAACGGGGTGACTCTCGGAGGCCAGGGTCGTTTTTTTCGAAAAATTTTTCGGGTACAAATGGTTGAAAAAAATTGTGAAAATGCGCAATGTTGCCACTTTTTTATACTCAAGAATTTTCTGGAAAATTAAAACTTAAATGCAGTGAAAAATGAAAAAATAACTAACATTGCGCATTCTAATTGAGGAATTAAATACAACCGAACAAAAAATTTTCAAAAAATAACCACTGAACCCTGCAGAACGACACCCCGTTCTTCCCTATTATCGTCGCGATTATTGGCAAGGTTAAAATAGGCAAACAGCGAGAAGATATATTGAACTTGAGATATTAACGAGGTTTAATGAAACTTGCATGTGGCTGTGTTGTCGAGCCGTAATTTACCAATGCGTGGTAATGTTTGCTCTAAGAGTGGTGTTTCATTTAGTTTTCATGGCTACCTAAGAGATAAGGCTCTGTCTAAATCAGGGGTTCCCAACCTTTTTTTGGTCAAGGACCACTTTTGTATATTTCTTGTTAGTAGGGACCACTATATAGGTATAATAAAAACACAATGACGACTGGTTCACCACCCGCTAAATTTGAAATCATTCCGCGTATCATATTTAGGCCGCGGACCACTGGTTGGGAACCACTGGTCTAAATAGACACTCCACTGAGTAGTTATGTTTGAGTGGGATCGGATTTATGTATCTAAGCTTCCAGATAGCAACAGATAGATTAGGTTATACCTTCGTTTTTAACATTTAAGTCTCACAATGAGTACAGGATCCCAGGTAGGGTCAACCTTCACCCATCTGAATGCTAGTTAGCACGATGTTGCAGAGGAAACAATCAAACGTTGCGTCTGACGGTCTGACGATGATGATATCTCCGTGTGATTGCACTCATCAGATGAGCCTATATTTGTCTCTTGATAAGCGATACGTGGTTTTTAATCAAACTCTTACCTCTGTTTGTTTATATGGAGGCTAATTCTTCAATTCAACATTTTGTGTTTTTACGAAATATCTTAATTTTTTATGAAATCAATCACACCCCAGTTGTTCAGTAGTCGTGGTAGCTTCATCAAATTTGATCACATATTTCTACAGATCATGAAACTGGCTATATTAATAATAACTCAAGAATTTTTTGTGTTGGCGTGGTAAGCAGTTAAACATAAAAGTTATTAGGTGGAAATTATCAATCATATTTTTCGAAAAATAAGAAATTATTCAAACCTGATTTTCTTCCATTTTTGTGCTCTTAATGATTGAATCAGTTGTTTTTCTGATTGAATATTTGAGGAACTCTCACTAGAACTGTTAATTTCTCTGGTCGGGTCAAACGAATGAACCAAATTTTATTGATACATATTTTAAGAAAGGAGCTGAGAGAGGACAAAATACTGAAAAATCTTGCTATAAATAATTGAACAAACTCATAGCAAATGTTCAAAATGGCTACCGCCTTGTTCAATACATTTCACACTTCTTTTCTTACTGAATCTACAACCCTGCGTAGTTCAGAACGTTTCTGACCCAGACCCTGCAAGTAGTTTGGTTTCAAATAGATGGATGCCCAGCTTATGATGGCCGAAATGTAAGGGACCAACTGAATGAATATTTCCGAGAAAATGGATTGGAAGTATCAGAAGCTAGTACAAAAGTTGATACGTCTTTTGAGAGATCACTAAATGCGGAAGTTTTAGCTGAAGACAAAAAATGTTCATAATTATTCACTTTTCATCGATAAACCTATTGGAAAAATATGATTGATAATTTTCACCTTAGAACTTTTATCTTTATCTGCTCACCACGACAGCACAAAAAATTCTTATTTAAAGCCAATTCCATGCTCTTTTGAAAAATGTGATCGAATTTGATGAAGCTACAAGGATAACTAGAGTGTGATTGATTTCATAAAAAAACTTGAGATATTCCGTAGACACCAAATATGGAATGTTTTTTGAAATAGACACCCTGTATAGGGAAAATTTCAGAAAAACACGTCAGCATTTTTTATCAAATGGAGTATTAGTCAGGTGCAACAGACTACCGGAGCCTATTGTCACGTCGAATTTCGTCAATAGTTTCAAAAACTCTTTCGACGCCTGGTGACCGTCTCTTAGTGCGATATTTGGGAGAGAGGGGGGGTGTTAGCATTTTCGAACATTTCAGTGTTATATAATGTTTTCTTTTCAACATTGCTGATTTGAATATTAATGTGTTATTTTCTTTTTCATATTTGTGGGAGCATTTATATTAATTTATGTTAATTTGTCAAGATTTATGTTTCATGAGTCTTAAAGGTTTATCCTCGTCTCTAATCATCCTATTTATTTCCATTCCGTACTTTTTTAATGTCTCGTTCAAATCCACATTTTCCTGTATTACAATTTTCGATCACGCCATTGAAACTATGTCATCTGCGAAAGCATTCATCATATTAAGTTACATGCACTGTCACAAAAATCAACCAATGGTGTTATTTGAATTTTATGCATCAAAATTATATTTTTTAGTACGAGAAATACTGCCATTACAATTTTGAACAAGCAGATGAAATATTTCAATCCTTATATTACAAATGGCTTTCTGCCAGGCTTTCGGTTCTAAATATTTCAAATTATAACATTTTGTACAATTCAGCATCAATGCATAAAATGGTAGAAATAATTGCGACATGCTAGATCTTAATGAGGTTGAAATCTGTTTCAAAGCTCAAAAATACTTTAAAGCTAAGTAGTTCATCGAAAATTAATACAAAAAAATTCTTAGGACCATTTATCTAGATATTTTTCGCTAAAAGTAGTTAAACTTGTCGGCCTACTCTTTTAAGAGACCTCGACGACTTTGGGTTGAGTTTTTTGAGCGGCTTCTCTCATATTATTGGTGTACCCGTGGCATGGGTTGGCCTAGTAGTTCACTGCCACTGTTGATTCATATGACAGCATATTGCGGTAGATTCCACAGAAAAGGAACAGGGTGGTTCTTGTATTCACTAATATTTTTAATTGCTCATTACTTCGCAACCACCCAGTATAATCCGTTGATATATAAAACATATTATTCACTTGCATGGTCGAATCGATTCATATTCAAATAATTGAAAGATTTCGTGTCCGTATTCAATACCCTGCATATTGAAATTTCAGAACTGGATTGAAATATTTGAAAAAAGCAGAAAATTTTCGATTAGAATCAGTTGATTTTTCTATCCCGAACATTGAATTGGTTATCGAAAATTTCACGGAAAGATTCAAATCAATAGTGAAATTCCACTGAATTTTAAGGAATTGAAAAACTTTTTTGTTATTCCAATTGGAAATTTGTATTTCTTATTATTTCGAGGGATTATTTCGAGTAATTTCCAGAATAACATTCATTTTGTAAAATTTATCCGCTGAAAACAACTATGAATAGGTAATAAAATAAATTAAGAAATAAAAATTTCAATAATGAATCTTCATGGGAGAAGATTCAAAGTAACACCGTTTTGTTAAATTTTCATTTTGTTCATTTTAAAATATTACTGATAGTTTTTCTGATTATGTCTAAATACGTTAATAGTCTGCTTCGATTTCGATACCCTTACCTTAGTCGCTTGCTTTTTCATATCTCCTTATTCAACCAATGAGAATAATTCTCTGACTTGAGTTGTATCGATTTTACTATTTCTGCCCCAAGTAGTCAGACTGCACTTGCATAGCCATATTTGACGGGTGTTACAATACAATACAACAATCACGACAGCAGTGGAGAACAACTTGCAGGTGGTGATGATTTTATGAATTCTGATCTAGGGTGAATAGACCCCGTCGTTCCCGTTGAGTCACTCACATTATTGACAAGGGTTTTGTAGCCTAAAGGGGAATTGATTATAATATATAACACTGGACAAAATTACCAATATTCAAAAATTTGTTATGTAGAATTTTTCACGCTGAAAATCTTGAAGTAATTCATTATTAATTGATGAGATAAATCAGACTTCAGAAACCTAAAAATTCAAGAGTTAAGTTCAACTTGAGCATGAATTCAATATAATAATATGTAATGTTCCGTCTGAGTGCGAGCGTTGCCATAACAGAAAAAACGCTGCAAATTTTACACAAAGGTTTATTATTTTCCCAACTTAATGTACAAATTGTTCAGCGATATTTATCACACTTTCGCCGTCGCGAGTACCACAAGTGAGAAGTTTGACAGTGGAATATAACAATTTTCAAGATTGTCCGCAAATATCGGCTAGTAAATATTATAGCGGGATTCAAAGTTTTTCTGAAGAAAATTCTGAAATGCGTGCAACCGTACCAAGCCTCTGGCACTTCGGGATATTCATTCAGAAAACTGCGGTTTGGCAGTAATCTCTTAAACTGTTTAATTTCACTTTTTATTCAAATTCCTACCTGGCTGGAAAAATTGAAGCTTTTCAAAATTGAATCATGAAACAGGTGGATCATCGGCTCCTACCTTAGTCTAAGGCTCGTACTCTAAGTATAAGATTCTCTACAATTGATGAGATGTCTGCTTCGTTATTGATTTTTTTGCATATATCCTCCAATTTATTTTATCATATCATTATCTTTTATATTCACCCTTATTTCGAAGTCTCAGAACGAAAAATCCACATGTTAACGATAATTGTACTACGCAAACCGTAATTGATGACCGAATTTTTTGGAAATCTTTTTTATTTTAAATTACTCTTCTTTATTCACATTCTGTATGTGAAAGTGTTATTCAGTAATACAAGAGTACCCTATTGAGATTTCAATGCTTCAAATGAATTTTTTCATGGGATTGGTTTTTGTGCTGTGAAAAACCAATGATTTATAAATAATAGATAAGTTTCATTCAAGATATAAATGAGTTTCATGAAGAAATTCAATCTCAAATCCCGTAATCCGCAGGGTGATTTCTATAAATAATAATTTTTACCGATTTTTAGTAGTTATCTTTCAGACATTGGGAGAGGCAACCAAAAGTATTTAATTTGAACTACTTACGATTATGAAATTGTCAAGAATATCGATGGGACATTTGCACATTGTGTTTATAAAATACTAAACAAAATCCGCTAAAAATTTCTCGATATGTGTTGAAAACTTGGTGATCAATCTTTTTCGTCTACTTTCAGATTAATCGATTATTCTAATCTCTGAACCGAATGCGATGATTCATTCTCGGGATTATTGGAAATTTGCAGCGTTTTTTTATAACTCGGAAATCATCTGGGTGAAAATTTTTAGTTTGGGTAAGGCAACAGTAATCAACGTTCAGAGTTTTAAGAAAATTCGGTGGTAATATTTTGAGAAATAATTTTTTTCATACAACCCCCAGTTTTGAGATCTTAGTGTACACCGATCCTTCTGAAAAGCTCGGAGGATCAATTTCGAGCGACACACGATTTTTCTACCAAGTTTCACGGATTTCGGTTCAGTACTTTCAGAGAAAAACACGGAAAACGGAAGGCGGACGTACGGATTTTTTATTAGTTCATTCAAATCTACATACTTCAGAATGTAAACTGTGAAATTTTCAGGGGGGTAATTTTTTTTGTTTTTGGCCGATCACTAAGGTTTATTATTTTATTTTATCAAATAATAAACCAAAATCACTTTTGTCTGGTGTTTGAATTACTACGATTTCAACATGGACTACATAGGACGAATCTCTGTCTACTTCACAAGAAGGTTGAACCTACTTAAATCTGGAAATCAAAATTCCACATTAAAATTTACGATGAATTGAATAGGTGGTTAACAACGCGATGAAGGAAATTCTTTGGAATTAATGAAGTTCTCCTAAGTACTAACCCACTAAGCAATGAAAAGTGTTAGTAATATTACTGAAATTTTGATATTTTATGTGTAATGACGGCTGTTTCCATTCAGTAACGTTGTATGTTACTTTATTGCACACTTCTGCAGCTCACTTACTTTGACAAATGTAACATTTCAAAGGTAATACATTTTCCATAAGGTGTGGTGTAATATTACAATTTTTCGTCAAAATAATATTGCATACAAACATTTTTCCATCAGTACAATGTTAACTAG
Organism: Myrrha octodecimguttata; assembly: GCA_958510865.1. Lineage (NCBI taxonomy): Eukaryota > Metazoa > Arthropoda > Insecta > Coleoptera > Coccinellidae > Myrrha > Myrrha octodecimguttata. Next base: position 16,571,160 of record OY294056.1, read on the forward strand.
TTTTACATTGCAAAAGGTACAATAGCAGATAGTTCTTTCTTTTCGAATTTTCTTCCAGAAAAATTAGTCGAGGTCACCCACGCCGCATCTAAAAGATTGAACTCCACCTGTAAGATACCTGAAATCAATTAGTATAGTGTAGAATACTTATTTCTCATGGAATTTTTGAAATGTTCATTTATTATTATGTAATATCCAATTATCCCCTATATGGAGATGGAAAATCATAACAGATAAATATCCATGGAAAAGAATTAGTTCTTCACAGAATGGATTAATCAAAACAATATTTTCTGTGAAGCCATTTCACTCATGTAACTACTACTTTGAACTTTGCCATGGACGAACATGAGTTCATTCCTGTCATGTCCTTGTTTGTGGAGAAAATAAAAGATTTGATGTAACACATTACTTAAAATTATTTATTTAGTTTTCCGTTATACATCAAGCAGCTGTCCGAAACACACTGATGCTTTTGATGGTATCACATGAGCGTCACAACTATGCGATTTTGTCGCTTCATAAGTTAATTCCAAAAATTGAATATATCACACGCCCTTTTTCGTAAAACGCTGCCAATTTTACACCAGGGTTTGTTATTTTCCCAGGAAATAACCCAATACCATTGATATATTAATAAATTAATATTATTCATAACTTATTGGTTTCTCACTACACTCTTGTATAATTGAATAACATTTCCACATGCAGAACGCTTATTGAGTACCATAATTTAAAATAATATTTTGAATGGGAAGAGACGTTCCACAGTCGTTTCACCTCCACCAAAGTTGTAGAGTAAAAGGCGCGTATGTCTTTATAATGATGGACCACTGGTCAGAAATCATCTGGGTGAAAATTTTTAGGTTGAGTTATGCAACAGTAATAAACGTTGAGAGTTTCATGAAAATTCGGTGGTAAGTTTTCGGGAAATTTTTTTTTTCTCCAACCCCTAATTTTGGGTCCTAAGGGTACACTGATCCAGCTGCAAAGCTTGAGAATTTTTCAAAGGATTTCGGTTCAGTACTTTCTCAGAAAAGCCCCGGACAACGGACGGCGTACGACAACTGCGGACGGATTTTTTTTTTATTAGTGCATTCAAATCTACATACTTCAAACTGTGAAATTTTCAGGGGTGGTATTACAACTACAAATTCATTCTTTCGGGGGTTCCACTATTCTACCACTCCTTGTTTGATAGCAATCAGATACCACACTCTGATGTTCAGCATTTGGATTAACAGTATATTTCAGATTAGAAGTGTCAGCTGAATCTGTCACAGGGCTTCCCCTGCCCTCACTTTTTCTCGTTACAACCTGATTGGTTGAATCAAAAATTGCAAAAATGAAAAGGAAGGTTTGATGGTTTATCTATTTCTGCGATATTCAGTTCCATTCATCGTACATTGTAATCACTAGGACCCGTTTTATTCCCTTCAATTCCAGGTTGCCAATCAAGAACATTTCTTTGAACCAAAACAGGCTGATCCTTGACTAGGTCAATTAATTTCTTGGTCCCCATATGTCATAGTAGCTTTTCTGAATCGATTGTCTTTCACAAAGTTTCTGCCCTCCAATGGAAATTTCGACTTCAATATATCTCTGGGTAATGGTAGTGTAGTTCTCAATTTTCTTGCCATTAAAAGATTACTTGGGCATGGTATATCCTGTTTTGGGGTTGTATTATAGTTCAACACTGCTAGAAATGTGTCTTGCCTAACTAGTTTTACGTAAAAGTATTCTTTAACGATTGTATCTTCCTCTCCACCATTCCATTGGAACGAGGATAATGTGGACTCGGGGTAGAGTGTGCAATTTCATACTTCTTTAAAAACTCTTCGAATTAATATGCACTAAAGAGTGGTCCATTGTCAGAGAAGATTTCAAGTGGCAATCCATAAAGCTGAAATAACTGAAGTTGCCGTTTACTTTCAGGTTTATTCACAATTGCAAATTTACTGTAATTGTCCAGCACAACGATAAAATTCAAATCACTCAACGGCAATTTTCAACCACGGATACTCTGGAATGTCATGTGAAATCAATGGCTGTCTTTGATTTCCCCTAGAGCACCTCTCCTCTGGCAGATACCGCAGCTCAATATCAATTTCTCTATATCATCCAGAAGTCCTGGATAATACTATCCATAAATTCATTTTGACAAATTTAAATTATGATTATTCATTTCATTCGGTCAGAATGGCGATAATATAATATATTAAGGTTTCCTTCGTCCCTGAATACACAAGTCTGAAACTTGATATTTTTGAGTACCTGTTTATTACAAGAGGTATTTATTATCTCAATATTTAGTTCATGGAAAGGAAGTCTTCCAGAGTTGCGTTTTCAAAAATACCACAAGAAATCATTTGAAACGATCTATTCTATCTATTCCAATAATAATAAACATGAACATTTCTTCGAAATTTTTCATGAGTATGTAACAAAATTCATAACTTTAGAATTGAATATTTATTAATAGGTACATACAAAAATTATAAACCATATTTTATGGGAGGATCGTTATATCTAGAGATATTGCGGAAAAAAGATGTCAAATTCTGTGTTTTTTCGCGCGGTATCGTTGTTATCTCCGACATAGTTCCAAAAATACTTATCCGATCATGATGAAACTTGGTGACTTGTGCCAAAATTGATGATGACCGTGTTATCACAGAAATGAAAAAAAAATTTGGGATTTTTATCAGAAGTCATAATTGATCAATTTTATTTTAAGTGGTAAAAAAAATTATTCTACATCAATCGATAAATTTTAACTGAAAAGTCAAAAAATTGTAGGTTGTTAGAAATGCAGAATTATTCCAATTTTGCCAATGGAGTCGCGAATGACAAAGTAGGGTATTTTTCACTTATATGATCATTGAATGATGAATTATTATTCAACTTTCATACAAACAATATTAGAGATGGATACCTATTTCTACTCTCGTTCAGCAATCATTGGTAATACGGATTTGAACTTCTGCATAAAATTGCTGGATTTTCTGATCTGTATGTTCTAGGGAAGTCATAATGAGATAGTATTGCTAACACTTGGAAATCACTCAATTCAGGAACACAGATCGAGTAAACAAAGGATATACCTTTTTTGATGATTATTGTATGATCTTCTTCATCATAACAACATACTTTCAATGCACTAAATGATTCTTTTTTATTTCAGTCTGATGGAAATACGTCCTTCTTGCGGGCAGCACGCAATGGCCAACTAGAAAAAGTATTAGAATATTTCAAAACAAACATTGATATCAACACTAGCAATGCTGTGAGTACAAACATCTATCTATCTGATACTTTAACTATCTCGAATTTAATATTCGATCATTCTATACAAGATGAGTCTTCAAGCAGTACATTAATTTAAACCATAGATTCCTTTCATCAAATAAAACACTTTCATTCACGATTTTCCTAGATTTGCCTCAGGTGAAAAGATACAGCCTGATGAAATTCCCAGAAAAATTATTTTTTCTTTGCAGCTTTGATATAAATAGTTATATTGAATGAAATGAACTAAGGTGTGAAAATTTCTTTAAATATAACACACATTCTGCAGTCCTAGTCACTTCAGTACTTCTTCGAATAATTCAAAATTTCTCGATTCAATAAACTATAGGATATCAGCATGAAGAAAACAGAGTAAATCCTAACTCACTATAAGAATCTTTATTCGTTTTGGAACACCTATTTTTTTTATAATTTTTGCTTAAACTCGCCGTTTCCGAGATATTCAACGTTCACTGTTATAAAATCTGATGAAAATTCAAGACATTCCACTATTTTTGTGGATCCGCCCCGAGCTAGTGAAAACCTTGAATAAGGATCCGCCCACGTTCTACCAGGCCATAGAATCCAGAGAAAATAAAGCGAATATAAGTGTTCTGTGACAGAGTTACTTATTGTTATCATTATTTTGTGACCAGCGCATACACAGACATAGAGACTATGTCACCATGTCTATGGAATATGGACCAGACATAGACCAATTAAACTCTCTGGGACACGAATTCATTTCTGAAGAGTCGATCGCGGATGAAGAATCGAACGAGAGGTCCGAGAGAGATATGGAACGAGTTCGGACAAGACCATAAACAAGATACCAATCAATATAAATATCCGGATATTTGCATTCTGTGCTTGATATGCATTCACTCAGAGAATCTCCAAAATGACTTTTTCTTGGTAGTAAATTGGAACTGAAGAGTGCAGTTTTGAAAATATTTTTCGGATATGAACATTCGGAATAATTGATAACAATTTTCGCGAAATGATTCGTTTTCTCTTAAGTTATCTTACTCAACCGGTTCAGGACGGTATCCTTAGCTCCGAATAGTTTATTCTTCAATTTTGTGCATTGAATGGTCTCGAAAGATTAAAATGAACTGAATAGTGGAGAATTCTGTGCGGAATTCATAGCAACTAACAAATAATTCATTTAATTTTTTCAACACTCTTTCCAGATTACTGTATTTTATATTTTTTTCCGAAAATATATACGAATTTATCATTATTCATTTACCAGTTTATCCGATTCAAGATTTAAGAACTAAACTATTATTCGAAAAGCTTCCGAAAACGCAAACCACACGGAAATTATATCTCCTGTACAGTCTTCATAATCTCATTCAAAATAGAATATCATAAAATGTGATATTAAATACTTCCGAAAACACAAATATAACTTTCAACTCTGAAAACTTTTGAAAAAAATTGATTTCAAACTGATATGTCTTATTTTTGCCGTATTCTATGGTTTCGCCTTTCTTTCTAAGCCATGTCCATCTATGGGACCAGACTTCTCGACAGAATACATATGGTTCGAAATTGTTTAAATGATTAGGCGATTTCATACAGTAAATTCATAAATTTGATGAAAATGTGGATAATTATGGAACTATCAATATGAAATGGTGTATAATCTTATGGTGGAATCAATTGGATATTGCACGAATACAATGTGAAAGATCGGTGTTTCAATGATCAAGCATAGTGAAATAAGATACGTTACAATAATACCGTCAAAAGCACGAAATCATAAGAATCAAGTGAGGAAAGGTGGTCAAGTTTCTTTCAATTGCGAGCATTATATTGTGGTTGTCCTGCAATACAGATTACAGATTCTTCACCTGAGCCGAACATGGGAAAATGGAAAAGTGTTTTATTTTATGAGGGGGAATTCAAGGTTGAAATTGATGTAGAACTTAAAGATTGTATTATTGTATTATATTGTATTATCCTTGTGATTATGTTAATTGTATATAGTGTTGAACTTCGATTTATTTTGATCCTTATTCTCTACAGATGCACTTCCTTTCAAAATTCGATTGATACTAGTTCCCACACCCGCTTGCTTGTAGTTAAGAAGATGTAAATTAATGAAAATCACATACTTTTGTAATGAATTGGAAATGAAGGCCAGAGTTCGTTTTTTTCAAAACATTTTTTGGTACAAATGGTTGAAAAAAATTGTGAGAATGCACAATGTTGCCACTTTTTATATTCAAAAATTTTCGGGAAAATGAAAACTGAAATTAAGTGAGAAATGGAAAAATAACTAACATAGCGTATTCACAAACGGAGTAGGTACATCCCAAAAAAAAAATTTCAAAAAATACTTACTGAAGTCTGCAGAACGGCAACCCGTTTTCTCTTCTAAACGTCGAAATTTCTCCGAATTCTAATATTTCACGAGGCTATTGGCAACGTTGAAGCACGTAGACCGCGTACAGGTACCGGACCTCGAGATATTAACGAGGTTTAATGAAACTTGAATATGGCTATGTTGCCAAGCCTTAATTTAGCACCACATGGTATTGTTTGCTCTTAACAACTCAGAACACGGATTTCAAGACACAATCTTGAATTGAATTTCCGCTTCTTATTTAAACTCGCACTGAACAAATGAACTGACCTAACTCAACCAAACCGAACAACAAAATTAAGCTTAACCTAACGTTGTTTCTTGGATCCTGTTCAATTTTGATCGAGATTTTTAAATATATTCTGTTTTTCCAGATTCATATCAATCAGTTTCATTCCCTAATCCTGCGAAATAATTGTTTAGGAGATATTATTTGGTAATTGAATATTTTGTACTATTGGAAGGATTCATCGAAATTTCACCATGCCGCTTTTGAATTCGAACACAAACTTAAGTCACTATCATATTTCAAGATACAAATGAAGAGCATCTAACTCTACCGTCTGCCGATTTAAATGGTTAACCTGACTTTTTCGACGTCATGTTGATTTGGTTTTTGATTTGATTGTTGTATTTGTTGAGGAAATGATTAACTGTTAGATATAAATTTTTGTTATTGAGGATAACTCCTTCGCTAAGACCTCTCAGGATAATCTAATGGATTTTATTTCCATTGTTCACACTTGGGATGTCTATTTCTCAAATAAATCTATGAATGCAAGAGTCCTCTTCCTCTATCGAATAACAATAATGTTTCGAATTAATTTTTTCCTGAATATATCTGAAAAACGTTCATCATTGAATTCATTATTATATCAATCAATAATTTGTTGATTCATTTTGAAATATAATTGAAGTAATGAGGAAAGTTCAGAAAAACGATTTTCACTAAAAACTATTCATTTCATTAAATTTATCATTATATCAATCAATAATTCGTTGGTTAATTTTGAAATATAATTTGAATAATGAAGAAAGTTCAGAAAAACGATTTTTACAAAAAAAAATTGAGTGGACGGAAGTATCTACAAAAATATTTATATATTTTCTACATGGTGCGACAAGGACTTTCGCATATTTTTAATTAAACCACAGGTATATATGAGACCTGTTTAACATCCTTCTTTTCTGCCAAATCAAACGGAAACTTCTCTTCCTCTACAATCCGGATGGGAACCCGAACTTGATTCGTGTTTTGGTTTCATATCACTTTCAGAACTGTTCTAGGATAGTTCAGAATCAAGCTTCAACAGCGCATCGATTCTACGCAGTTATAGAACTGTCCTAGGACAGTTCTGAATTTCGCAACCAAAACAAACCTAGTATCAGTGGTAAAATGCACACTAAAGTACGACACCGCAACGGCGCCGAAAAGCCGAATGTGTACACCGGGGCTTAGATGCATAGAATTCTGGGCATTTTGTGTGGATATATATATTTGGAAATATATGTTGAACATCAATTAGAATCACTCAAATTCGTTGATTTTTTCGAAAATTCCCGACAAAATCATCATGCCATCTAGTTGACTGTGTAGATACGAATCTTGATAAAGAATCACAAAAGATTAGAAAGCTTGGCAATGTGCTAAACTTTGATGCAACGAGGGAATAGTCCAAATTCCTGCTGATATTCCATTCGATATAAAATCATGTATGTTACAAACCAACAGTATTTAATATTCCCTATATGGCTCCAGTTTACTGATCGTGCTCGATTTTAATCCTGATGCTTTGTTGATGCAGTTTTTCATAAATAATCGATTGACACTAGTCTAAACTCCGGCAAACTCTCAGTGTAGGAGGAGATATATATTTTTGAGAATTGTAATTTTATAATTCGACGAGGCAGATGCGATGTTTCATGGTTGTAATAGGTATAATAGATCGTGCCTTTTTTCCATGGATTGTATGAGTCCCACTACATAGGTAAGAATTTGCCAGAGTTGAGACTAGCATCAATCGTTTCTTTATGAAAAACTGCATTTACAAAAAAACAGGATCAAAATTGAGCTCCGCCCGTGAGTTGGAGCCTATAGGGTATTAAATTCTGTTGGTTCCTAACCTTCATGATTTTATATCAAATAAAAAATCAGCGGGAATTTGGACAAGTTGTTCTTTATTGACTACTTTTCTAATCTTTTGTGATTCTTTATCAGGGCTGGTATCTACACAGATTCCTTCCAAGCTTTCGAAACCTAATTTGCTTCCTTGGCAATGCAAAAATGAAGTAGGTTCCAGAATACTAAATGAGTACCAAAACAGAAAAGTATGCAAAACTGATAAATATAAAAAACACTAATCAGAAAATAATATTGAATGAATACACAGACAGAAATCTAGAGAATTTTATCTAATTCTGTGATGTCACTCTGACAAGTGGAGAAGTTGATTTGAAATTGAGCTGTCTTACTGATGTAGATTCTCAAAAACTGAAGAAAAAATGTCGAATTGAATTTTGGTTTATTCAGGCGTTGCGATATGAGTGATCATTAAGGCAAGCCTGTTAAGTGATTTTAGTTATTTTATTGCGCTTTCAGAGATTAAGCCTCAAATGAGTACGGAGTGTCTTTCATATTTCATAAGATAATATGTATGAGAAATATAATAAGAATTGGTTTTGGAGGAAAGAGATCTCCAGTAATAAGAAACTAACATAATCACAAGGACGAATATATGTCGACAGATCATATTCCACTTTGATCAGAGCTAATCGTCCAATCAATCAAAACATCAACACCGAAGAAGCGGACCCAAGGAGAATGACTACTGCTGTTTCACAGTTATAACTGATCGTCAGGCCATCGTACCTTGGATAAAACCGCTGAGTAGAGAATTTAGATACTTGTCACCTTTCATATGGAATACTGCAGTTTAACTATGTACAGCGTGTAGTGTATTCGACTACTTGGGGAAATATGTTGGTAACATATTCTGTAACCCCAAGGTCATACAATAGACGCTAAGAAAAAGCGGGAATAAAAATACAGATATATAGATTATTGTTCTACCTAGCGTATGTACCATACAATTTAAACTGATAATAAATCACTAAAATCAACAGTGTTCATTCAATTATTATCGGTAACTAGAGTGGATATAACAATTTTGGCGACGAGAAGAAAATTGGATACATTTCGTCAGTTTTCCCCATAACTCTTCAGTCGAAAAAGTTCGCTAACAATTTTGAGGTTATGGAGTCATCCGAAAATCAAGGAGTTATAATTAATAACGTTGGAAATATATCATCCATCGAGAATTTCAAGGAAGGAGATGATTGGGAATTATTTTCCGAAAGGTTGGAACAACAATTCATTGCTAATTGCGTCAATGATGACAAACGGAAAATAGCTGTCTTGATAACACATGTTTCGGAAGGAGTTTACCAGACGATGAAAACGCTGTGCCATCCGGAATTACCGAAAAACAAGTCCTATGACCAATTAATTGCCCTACTCTCTAACCAACACAAACTTCGTGTTTCCGGATTTCGTCGAAGGATTCAATTCGAAAATTTGAAACAAACAAACGAAAGCATTGCAGAATGGTTCGTCAAAGTTAAGAATGCTGCTGCACTATATGATTTTGCAAACAATTTCGAAAACAGAGTCAAAGACAAGTTCATAGCTGGCCTAAGACCTGGGCAAATCCAAGAAAGACTATGTGAAGAAAACGTCAACAAGTCGGTGAAGGATTTATTTGAAATTGCCCTAACAAAAAAGGTTGTTTTGAAGGAAATACGTTGCGAAAGGGAAGTCAACTCTATACAGAAATTTAGTAAGGAAAATTCCAAGAAATCTGCACAAAAAGCAAAGAAGAATCAAGAAAATTCAAGCGCAAAGGATTTGGTTTGCTTTCGATGTGGTAAACCTAACCACGATTTCAAGAAATGCAAGTATATATATATATATATTGATCAGTTCACATCGTTCTTCGACGTCTTCTGATTTCCAGCCTCCATTTGTCTCGGTCCTCCCATAGGTTATCTTCTATCCCCCTCGATCTCATGTCCTTAGTTATTCCCTCTCTCCAACTCAATCTAGGTCTTCCCCTTTTTCTTCTTCCATGTGGCATCCACTCTAGGACCTGCTTCGGCAGTCTATCGTTTCCCATTCTCTGGACGTGCCCGTACCACCTCAGTTGTTTTTCTCTGATGTCGTCAGTAATTCGATGTTCAACTTTCATTATCTCAAGAATTCTTTCATTCCTTACTCTGTCTAATCTACTCTTACCGGCCGCTCTTCTCCAATAATCCATTTCCATAGCTTCGAGTGAGCGGAGAGCCTTCTGTTTTAATGGCCATATTTCACTACCGTAGGATGATATACTTTTGACTATGGAATCGTATACTCTGTGCTTGTTGTTTTTTGAAATTGATTTATCCCATAGTATTCCATTTAATTGCCTGATTGCTGTTCTTCCTAGGTTGTTTCGGTGTTTTATCTCCTCATCCATACTTCCGTCGTTTCTGATCTGTACTCCAAGATATTTGTATTTGCTGCATTTCTTTATAACTTGCTGTGCCAGTACCAAATCCTGTTGTTCTCCGCCAATACACATATACTCTGTCTTACTGATGTTTACTTCTAGGCCCCACTTTTCGTACTCCTCTATAAGTTTCCGTGTCATGTACTCTAGATCTTCGTATTCTTGGGCCAAGACCACCTGATCGTCGGCAAAACACAGAGTGTAGAGAATTGTCTCACTTAATGGTATACCCATGCCCCGACATTTTCTCTTCCATATCCTGAGAACATGTTCTAGATAGATTTTGAACAGAGAAGGTGAAAGACAGCAGCCCTGCTTCAGCCCCTTGCTCACGTAGAATCCAGTTGAAACCATTTTTCCTCTTTTTACTTGACTTTTATTGTCTTTGTATAAATCCTTGACCGCCTTGATGAGGGTTAAACTTATATTAGTTCTTTCAAGGGCTTCCCACAGTTTTTGTTGGGGTACGCTGTCATACGCTTTTTTGAGGTCCACGTAGAGTAGATGTATTTCCTGGTTTAGCGCTCTTTTCTTCTCTATTACTTGAGTAAGAGTGAACAGATGGTCAATTGTCGATCTACCGGCCCTAAAACCGGCCTGTTCTTCAGCTTCCATGTCAGAGAACTCCCCTTCGATCTTTTCCAACAAAAGTTTTCCGTATACTCTGGAAATACTACTCAGCACAGCGATACCTCGAAAGTTATCACAGATTTCCTTATTACCTTTTTTATGGATTGTTGTTATGTAGGAGGATCTCCATTCCTCAGGGACGCTTTCTCCATTGAGACATTTTTCAAACAGGTCAGCAAGACATTCGAACAATTTGTCTGTACCATATTTGAGTAGTTCTGGGGGTATATTACCTGGGCCCGGGGACTTTCTATTTTTCAGTCCGCGGCATATCCTCCCGACTTGCTCTTTAATGACTCTTATGGGGGATCCAGTAGTTGTGAGGTGATCATTCTCATACGGTTGGTTGTACTCTGCCCTGTCTTCCGTCAAGAGTTCTCTGAAATGTTCGTCCCACTTCTGTAAAGAAATTGGTGAGACAATGTCTCTCTTCTTGTTCTGCCGAAGAGCTCTCAAGGTTCTCCAGCTCTCTGTGCTCTTTGTACCTCCTATATATGAATTGATTTTAGCACAGGTTCTTTCCCAGCTTTTGTTTTTCTTCGCTGCTATTGCTCTATGCACTTGTTTCTGGGCTGACCTGTATTCCTTTCTGCATTGTTCTGTTTTCGTACAGAGGTATATGTTATATTTTTCCGTTTTAGCTCTGATTATTTCCTCGATCTCTTCGTCCCACCAATACGGTTTCCTTCTGATCCTCCTCTCTTGTTCTCCCAAAGCCTCTAACGCTGCACCTGTTAAGCATTCTTTTATGTAATCATATTGTTGTTCCGTGGTCTCAAAATATTCTTGGGTGAGTTTGGCGTTTAATCTGGATTGGTACAGTTTTCTAACACTCTCTTGGTCAAAGCTCTCGAGGTTATATTTTTTGTTCTCCGTGATTTCCTGTCCGTTGTCTTCGGTATAAGTTTTTTGACTGCTTTGAATTCCGAAGGGGATAATTTTGGCTTTGACGAGGTAATGGTCGCTTCCACATGTTACTCCTCTGTAGGCTCGTACGTCTTGGACGACCATCCGTGTTTGCTGTCGTATGATCACATAATCTATGATTGATTTCAAATTTCTTGTATGTTGGACCCAGGTGAATTTGTGAATTGAGCGGTGTTGAAAGAATCCATTCAGTATTTCGAGGCTGTTATGTTCACAAATATCTATAAGTCTGCTTCCGTTGTCATTTACTGTGTCCTCTCCGAATTGACCTATTATTTTATCCTGCTGTTTTGATCCCGTTCTGCCATTGAAATCACCCAACAGAATAACTTCTCTGGAGGTTCCTATTTTTGATATTTCATACGAGAGTTGTTCGTAGAATTCATCCTTCTCTCTTACACTGGAATCGTCGTTAACGGCATATATTCCAACAATTGTGACCTTATTTCCCAGCAGAGTTATGTTTAGTTTGATTATGCGCTGGCTTATTGCTTCCCAGGAATTAACGTATCTCCTTAGATCTTTTCGTACAAGTATGGACACTCCTTGCTGAGCCCTCTTATCAGTACCCACTCCAGAGTAGAAATGATCATAAAATCCCAGATTTTCCGATCCTTGGCCCTTCTTCTTTGTTTCCGTGAGTACAACTATATTCATGCTAGAACTTTTCAATTCTTGAACAACATCATTCAGTTTGTGGGAAAGACCTTGAACATTCCATGTACCGATATTCATTATCCTTTTTCGTAGCTTGAGTCGTCTTCGTATCATCCGTCCTGTCCGAGGCTTGTTGCTGGAATTTTTAACCTTTATGACTTTTTCCGAGTACTGAGTGGTCGGCCCAATGCCTCAACCTCCAACCTGGAGGGTCGGGGTTTGATTTCAGAGTATCCTTCTCTTAGGCAGATCGCTGTCACTATAGCTGGAGAGTTCTGCCCACCCTGCTTGTTGGTCCGCGGGTGGTATTTTATTTCCCACCTACCCGCCGATCTGCTCAACAGATCGGTTAGGGCTTTCCCCTATCCGCCACCTGGGGACGCGCCCTCTAGGGGTTTCAAGCTCCCCCGAGAGAATGCAAGTATAAGGATTTTAAATGTTCTAAATGTGAGAAAAAAGGACATCTGGCAGCTGTATGCAAAACCAAGATAAAGGATAGCAACCTGGTCGAAACAGTAGAAGAGCAAACAGTGGAAATGTTCGAGATAGATTTATGTGAGTCAACCACACCACCAATCTATGTTGACCTACTTTTAAACGGACAACCAGTGAAGTTCGAATTGGACACTGGGGCAGGTATTTCTTGCATTCCTCACAATTGGTTTAAGGAAAATTTGAAAAATGCAACATTGAATAGTACTAAGATTCATTTAAAGACCTATAGCAGTCAAATTTTAACACCATCAGGTGAAATTTTTCTTGATGTGCAAATAAGAGATAAATTGATCAATAATTGTAAATTTATAGTTGTAAAAGAGGCTACTCGATTATTGTTCGGAAGGGACTTATTTCATAAATTCAACTATTCGCTTGCAGGAAATTTTCAAGGTACTGTGACAGAGAATATTCTAAATTTAGATAACCTGAAATTATCTGATCTATTTAATCGCTTTGGTAATTTATTCAAAAATGAGTTAGGCACTTATAATGGCGAAGTTATTAAGCTGGAACTCACTGAACCAGTCAAGCCAATTTTTCACAAACCTCAACCAATTCCATTTGCATTTAGAGAGAAAGTTCGTGAAGAGCTAATCAGATTAGAAAAAACAGGAGTTATTACAAAAGTAGATAATTCTGATTGGGGAACACCTCTCGTCCCTGTGTTAAAAGCAAACGGTAAAGATGTAAGGGTGTGTGCCAATTACAAAATCACTATTAATAAATTTTTAAAAGATGATAATTATCCTTTGCCACGTATTGAAGAAGTTTTTCATGCATTACAGGGCGGTCAAAAATTCACTATTTTAGATATTTTAAATGCTTATAATAATCTAGTATTAGAGGAAACCACAAGGAATTTACTAGCGTGGAGCACTCCTTATGGCATATACAAGGTGAATCGCTTGAGTTTTGGAACAAAGCCCGCTTGTAGTATTTTTCAAAGAATAATGGAAAAGGTTTTACAAGGTTTAAGAGGAGTTGTAAATTTCATAGATATTATTGTTACAGGGAATAATGATAAAGAGCATTTGCAAAACTTGAATGCGGTATTAGAGAGATTGAACAAGGCAGGTTTCAGATTAAATAAGGGTAAATGTGTATTTTTTCAAGATAGTGTCAAATATTTAGGAAATATTATTAGTGCGAAAGGCATGCAAAGGGATCCTGAAAAAGTTCAAGCTATCACAAAAACCCCAAAGCCCACAAATGTAAGTGAAATTAAAGCATTTTGCGGAATGGTAAATTATTATGGGAAGTTTATACCTAATTTGTCAAGCATATTGAAACCATTATATCGGTTAACTGAGAAAAATGTAAAATTTATCTTGGACAAAGAATGTGACAAAGCTTTTGATTTAGCAAAAAAAGAATTGATTTCTGATAAAATTTTAGCGCATTATGATCCAAAAAAGAAATTACGTTTGACATGTGATGCAAGTCAAAGAGGTTTAGGAGCTGTATTATCTCATGTTTTAGAAGATGGTTCTGAAGTACCAATATGTTTTGCTTCTCGAATATATTCTAAAAGTGAGCAAAATTATTCAATGATTCATAAAGAAGCTTTAAGTATTTATTTGGCTATTAATAAATTCTATCAGTATGTCGTGGGTAGAAATTTCGAATTAATTTCAGATCATAAACCACTTATGGCGTTGTTTGGTGAAAATAAATCATTACCACAAATGGCGGCAGGACGATTGCAAAGGTGGTCAGTTTATTTATCACGATTTAAATACAAATTTAAACACATTTCTGGTAATGATAATGTTTCTGCAGATTGGTTAAGTCGTTTACCTATTCAAGAGCCTGTGAAAGATGATTCATGTGAATTTGATTATATAAATTTTGTCGAAGAAGCTAAAGTCTTAAATTTAAATTCAATTAGAATCGAGACACATAAGGATGTTATTTTAGGAACTATATTCAATTATGTCAGATATGGTTTTCCTGAGCATACAGATAATGTCCAAATGCAAACCTATTTTACTAAGAAAAATGAAATTTATGAAGAAAATGGTATTCTAATGTGGGGATATCGAGTTATTATTCCTATGAAACTAAGAGAAAATTTACTGAAGGAATTACATAGTTGTCATGAAGGCATTGTGAAGATGAAATCGACGGCTAGGTCGTACTTTTGGTGGCCTTCTTTAGACAAAGAAATAGAAAAAATTGTAGAGAACTGTAAAGTTGGTCGAAATTTCAAGAATGAACCATGTAAGTCTACATTAACTCCATAGACAAGGGAAACAAATGTATTTGATAGGGTTCACGCTGATTTTTTTGGTCCGGTGTTAAGTAAAATGTTTTTGGTTATTATTGACTCTTATTCTAAATGGCCTGAGGTATATGTAATGACTAAGACTGATACAACATCTACGATTGATAAATTGCGTGATTACTTTGCTAGATTTGGATTACCGAAAGTTCTTGTGACTGATAATGGTCCACAATTTGTTTCAAGTGAAATGTCAAATTTTTTAGACCAAAATGGTATTGTACATAAAACATCAGCACCATTTCATCCGTCTACCAACGGACAGGCTGAAAATACAGTCAAAACAATTAAAACTGGTATTTTAAAAATGTTAAAAGATCCTGTGAATAAACAAGTATCTCTAAATACTTTGTTAACTAGATATTTATTTAGTGTAAGAAATTCTGTTCACTGTAGTACAGGTATGACACCTTCACAGTTAATGTTCAATCGAAAAATTAAAACACGTTTGGATTTATTAAGTTCAACTAGAACTAGTAAGAATATCAAAAGAATGGAAAGCAAAAGAGAAGTTAGTTTTGTAGTAGGAGATAGAGTTTTATGTCGAGACTATAGAAATCCTAACAAACGTGGTTGGCAACCTGCTGTGGTGGTAGAAGTACTTGGTACAAAAACATATTTGTGTAAATTAGACAGTACTGAAATTATTTGGAAAAGACATATTGACCAATTAATGTTAAATGAAGCTGATGAGGACTCAGAGAAAGAGGAAGATAGTTTTCAAAAAAATGATGTAGAATCAACAGTTAAAATAGACCCAAGTTGGTTTGATTTTGATAAGAAGGAAGAAACTAATTCCAAGACTTTTTCTGGTGAATCGGAAGGCACTATGTCAGGAGAAGTCATTAGTGTTGATACTCCGAAAACAATTCAAAAACAAAAGACTCCAAGTCAAATTGTAGATTGGAACGTGAGGTCGAGGCCTAAAAGGGAAATTAAGCCTCCAGGGCGTTTGAATCTGTGAAGGGAGGTATTGTAGTGTATTCGACTACTTGGGGAAATATGTTGGTAACATATTCTGTAACCCCAAGGTCATACAATAGACGCTAAGAAAAAGCGGGAATAAAAATACAGATATATAGATTATTGTTCTACCTAGCGTATGTACCATACAATTTAAACTGATAATAAATCACTAAAATCAACAGTGTTTATTCAATTATTATCGGTAACTAGAGTGGATATAACACAGCGCGCCATCTTTCAGGAGTATCTCTATGTTAGTATATTATCACTGGAGCTCTCTTTCCTCGACGAACCAATTCCTATCTTTTGTCGGATGTCGGACGTTATCGTCTTGTGTGAAAACCACATCGACCAGGAGTTTCCAAAGTCGTGACGGTTGTTGTAAAACTGCCAAATCGCAGATGCAGCAACCTGATACGATAAAAGGATGAATGTCATGTACATCGATCAAAGTATTCTACACTCAAAGGTGAGATTCGCAAGATGCTCCTGAAAGATGGCGCTGTACGTAGTTATACTGTAGTATTTCATCTGAAAGGTGACAAGTATCTACATTCCCTACTCAGCGGTTTATCTGAGGTAAGATGGCCTGATGATCAGTAACTGTGAAACATCTGAAGTCATTCTCCTTGGGTTCGATTCTTCGGTTTAGATGTTTTGGTTGATAGGATGATTATTTCTGATCAAGGTGGAATATTTGTTGATTTATCGACAGATACTCGTCCTTGTTATTATGTTAGTTATATATAATTATATTGTCTAATACATAATCAATTGCATAAATCAGTGATTAGTCGCACCAATCCGATTTTGGGAGATTTTGGTTTAGACCCTCATTGTCGTAGTACTCTGAAGGCTCAGTGGTTGATCAAGGAAAAAATCATAGGGCAATATGCAGAAAATGTATTCTCCTTCGATTCGAGAAAAAGGTATCATCTTTTCCTGGAAAACCATAAGTTTTCGAGTAATTCGAAAAAACGGAAAAATGTTAATATTATTTAAGCTTTTCGAGAGAAAAACCAATTTCGGAGAATATCTTTGTTTGTATTTTGTATTGTTTTGTATTTGTATGTATTGTTTGATTCGTATCAGCGTCCCAAAATATCCCTCTGAACCAAAAATCAGAACTACATCAAAACTTCATTTCCGAAAACTCACGTTGCCTGGACCTTATATGAGGATTTAGAAGTTAAATAAAAAACAATATTATGAATCATATGATGCATAATTCGTGAGACATGATTATTATTTGGTATATATTAATTTTTCAGAATGGCCTGAATGCACTCCACTTAGCCTCCAAGGATGGGCATGTGGAAATAGTCGACGAGCTCCTGAAAAGAGGAGCCATCGTTGATGCCGCAACGAAAAAAGGAAACACAGCACTTCATATAGCTTCTCTCGCTGGACAAGAAGAAGTTGTAAAGCTTTTAGTTCAACATGGAGCTTCCGTTAACGTACAAAGCCAAAATGGCTTCACCCCATTGTACATGGCAGCCCAAGAAAATCATGATAACGTTGTTAAATTCCTCCTGGCTAACGGAGCTAACCAGAGCCTATCCACAGAGGTGAGCTGAATCGAAGTTCTGTTGAATATAAGAACTAAAATATTTAAAATTCACGAAGGAAGTGTCATATTGAAAACTCATACATGAAAATAATCAAGCGAGAAGAGCGAAATAAGCTCTGTTGAATTATGTTCGCGTTCTGTAGAAAGCATCATGAAATAGTTTACCGTTCGATGTAAACCCATAAACAACAATATTCGTTATTCTTTTCAAGGTGAAAAGCTAATATAGATGTTTCACCCACTATTTTAGCATTTGTCGTTCCTACCTTAGCATCTATTTGAATTATTCAAATAGATGCTAAGGTAAGATGGTATAGAAAGTAAGATGGTACACAGAACAAAAAACGTAATTGAATATAATCAAATTCAGCCTTACGACAATGTATTTGGACATTAATTTTCAGCCGATGCTCGAGTTCATTGATATAATGTCTTGTTGGTGATTGTTTAATGTTCGAGTGATTGTATCAATCCCCAAAGAGCATTAACTTCATCACCAGCATTTGATAACCGTTAACATTGTATCAATGACAAACGACATTAATACTAGGTCATGAGTACATCGATCCATCAACAGCAGTCCTTATATCAACGGTCCCAGGGCATTGAACTCAGGCTTATCGGTCATTGTATCAATGTTTTTTTGGACATCAACTAATCACTTAGGTACATTAACGTAATGCTAAAAAACATCAATCTAAGGCGTGCTTTAGTGGTTGTGTTTTGGATTTAAACCAAAAACCACTATTTTTTTGATATAAAACAATATTGAACGGAATAATGCACATATATAAATATATTTGCAGACTTTTGTTTTGAACGAAAATCGATAGAATCAGCTTGGATTTGTATTTCTTTAATAACTTTCAGAAAGTTGTTTCATCTATACTTTTACATTTCTGTTTGCGAGTTTATAGGGTTATACTATATACATACCTTCATTTCTTTTCGTATTGAATTTTGATGGTAAAAATGCATATCTGCATCATAATAATCAAGTAAGAAAAAATCAGATTATAGAATGTTTCTCATTGAACAAACTTTATTAGGAACATGACGACTGTTCGAAGTCACTGAAATAATAATAAACCAATTGATATCTGTAAAATTTTTTCAACTTTTGTTAGAAATTCACAAAAATCATGGGTTCTAGAATATGATATAATTTGAAAGCAAAAAAATAACAAGTTTCAATGAATTACCAAAACTGCATACGCTCTGTAGGGTAGCTAAAATTGAAAAGATGAAAAATGTTTAAAGAATATCTCTATTACTCTGACAATATTGAAAAACTTATACCGTCGAATTATGTGCATACTTCTTGAATTTTGGAAATATCCGCACCAAATGCATAAACACGGGGTTCATGGCTTGTTTTTTCGAATTAAGAAACTTCCACCACTTCCTGTGTTGGTCTTCCAAGGTATGGAACGGCACTCCCGAATTGTGAATTTAATGGTATAGGATCGTTCTGTATTGTATTTTTCCCCATTCCTGAAGTGCCCACATGACTGCTGCATCTCGTCTATCTAAAAATAAACATTTTTTACCGTCTTGTATAAAGAGAAAGCACCGCTGCAAGAGAATCAAATTAATATGAAATTCATTTATGACTCTCAGTTGATCTTAGAACTTATTCCGCTCAGCTAGCTGAAAACAATCAAGGAAAAATCGGTATATCAACCAGATAACGGAAAAGATTTTATCTATGTCGTCGGGAAAAAAAAATCATTTCTATATACTATAAGTTTTACTCACTTAGTATTGATCACTTCCAGGACATTAATTCAATGTATTTTTTACATTGTCCTGAGGCAGATTTCCTTGAATTGATGTATTTCATCATCAGGACAATGTAATAAATACATTATAATGATGGCCTAGCGTTCATTATAATGATGAAAATTGTGATTGGTCATTCATTGAAGTTCATTGTTCCAATGTAAAATACATCATAGTAATGTCCATATGGTTAATCACCTATGGTGATTGATATCAGGCTCAGTATTATTTTCTGTGTATAGAAATAACTATTATTTCTATACCATCTTACTTTTGATCGAATATTCAATTATGAAATATTACATGCTACATACTACATTACTTGAACAAATTTCCACAGAGCTTATTTCGCTCTTTTCGAGTTTCTGGGTTTCCCTGTGAACAACTTAGATTTTCTTCTATTTTTCGAACCATACTTTCCTCACGATGTTTTGGCTATATAAGACTATGTTCAATACTCTATAGCTAACTAACAACGTTAAGTTCGATCAGAGCAGTATTCTTGGAGTTATTGGGAACCCAATTACAAATCCCACCTGAGAATCAATCCTGCATCTCACACCTATACATATACAGTATGGAAAAACCGAATAAAATGAATTCATTATTTTTGTTACTGCTAGGTACATATTGAATATCCCGAAACACGTCAAATTTACAATTTAAATTGTCATTCTTCGTAGAAATGCGAACCCTACCTTCAACCATCCTCGAAATACAGGTATAACCTCCAGTTATTAGAATAGGAAATATGGGCTTGTTGTACATCGTTCGAAAGGTCATGTCATTTCCTATTTATGAATACTATCATTTTCATGTTTATTGCAAAACCCAAATGAGAAAAGAATTCAATCAAGGGATTAACGAAACTTGGTACAATATCAAAAACTACAATGTAATAAAATATGTAGCGGAAAAATCATGACTGTTACTGCAGTGATCACTTCAAATAGCTACTACATTAATATTACTAATTTCTTCCTACATTTTGTATTACATTTTCGTTCTTGATATTGTTGTACCAAAGATATTGGAAAAAATTGTCAAATTTCGTGCATTTACCTCATTATCGTTGTTTTTCCCGGAATGACTCAGGAAATACTCATTCAATCATGATGGCACTTTGTTATTAGTTCGAGAATGCCAATAAACAACTTTGAGCGAAATTTTGTGATAATCGTTCCATTGAATCAGTTTTGAATTTCTGTTTTATTGTGGAAATATTTGATCATGTTATCCTCACGATATTCACACTTCGATCTTATCTGTATTTCTGGAACTATTGGGATAATAAAATTTTTAATGAGTATATCTACGGAATTATTGGGTGGATTTTAACCATTCAAGAATTCTGCCTTTGTAATTGAGGTCCAAATCTACTCTACAAATATCGAGTTTCTAAGTAGTTTCCTCCGGAAGTTATCGTATTTACAATGGGCCATAAGGCCGACCGTGAACGTATCTCATCAGGTTTCAAAGCAATTTCCTTCTGAAATTTTTGTTGAAAGTCGAAAAAGACCTATGCAGAATTTCGTGATTATCATATCACTAGGAGTTTTTAAAAGTATAAGTTGTGAAGTAAGTTGCCGTACAAGATTTTATTCTTTTTTTTTCTTTTTATTTCTGGAAATATTGGATAAGTACTTTTTTCTGAAATTCAAGCAGTCCTGAAACAGTTCAGTAGGTCCCTGAATGGATGACCGCTTCAGATATGACTTCACATCAGTGCCTTTCTGAATTCTTCCCGCGCTTGTTTCAAGGAACAAAAGCGTTTTGATGTCGTGCACCTGTCTGTTATTTCGAGTTTTCAAACAGAACTAACCTTATACCATTTGGTTGGAAAAACTTATTTAGAGTTGATGGCCAAATTATGTTCAAATTCACAGGGCTATAATCATTCTATGAAAGCCCAGTCAAAGCTTCGAGAATAAAATAGGTAGAACATAAATCTGTCGTTTCATCACCATTTTCTGCAGAATTATGTACATTTTTGAAAATTGATTTACACAGCCGAAATGCAAACTCATAAGCAATGTTCTCAAGAAAATTATCTCTAATCAGTACCAATTTAGAGACATGGTATTCAAAATATCGAGGAAATGTAGGGGGTTCAATGAATTTCCAAAATACCCGAAAACGGTAAAAATTTTTTCGGTATTCTGAGGGGTCATGACCTAGTCTATTCGCAATTCGAATGTTCTTTAAAGTTTACCGGACACCCTGTATATTCCACATCACAACTACTCAGGCTTAAAGTTCATACCATACACACGTACCAAGAAATTTCCGATATGCTTGCAGCACTTGGATGCACTAGCAGTGCTCATGAGCCTTCTGGTTCTCCAGAGCACTTTGTATTAAACAGAAGCGCTCTCTCGAATTACTTAGGCTTCTCAGGAATTGTTCGAAACACTGAGAACTAAGCACTGGCTAGATGAAATTCTCGCGAGCGCAGTGCTTGGGAGCCTACTAAAGGCCAGATTACACGAACGAGCACTAAGCACAGGGCTTTGGGACAGCTCTGATTGGGCACAGACCTTGGAGTTACTATTTAGCAACAGCGTCCCAAATTTCAGTCTGATATGCAGATATGGTCCTCATAAAATTCTGCATGTAACTTCAAGGTTTCATTTTGCGATCAAGCACTGGATTGCAATTCGATCCGGATCTGATCGTCTGAAATACTAGCAACATAAAATTTTCAACATGGTATATCTTCAAATCTGGGAAATGAAAAATAGGCGTGTCGACGCTGTTGCCAAACGTTCATATCCTAACCCCTCAAGTCACCTGTGAAGCATCTCGAATATCAAAGAGGTGATGAAAAACTCGGCTCAAGCCAAGGATACTTATTATTACTTTCATTGAGATAGAAAAATATCAAAAATATTGAATCCATTCAAATTTCAATTTGTACGAAACTTATTCATCGACCAACATCATCGTCCTCCAAGGAATGAATATCTGATTCATTATATGTGGTAATAATAATCAGTATTGTTCATCGGAATCTCCATCCAATTTTCAGGATGGATTCACCCCACTGGCCGTCGCCATGCAGCAAGGACACGACAAGGTAGTCACAGTCTTACTGGAGAATGATACCAGGGGAAAAGTTAGACTTCCAGCTTTACACATTGCTGCTAAGAAAGATGACGTGAGAGCAGCAAAGCTTCTTCTAGAGGTAGGCTGATACGATAAATAAATACTTCATTCATTAGACTATACGACTAGGAAATATAATGTTATATATATATATATATATATATATATATACGTACAACCTAACCTCAAAGGTGGCCTCACTTATTATTATTTAGGTATTGCCGGCTTAGCAGAGGCGGTGCAGGAGGGTTTTTTACTATTTTCTTGAATTACTTAATAATGAGTGCCAGGCAAATTAATCCCCCACAAATACCCTTAACTTTTGGAAGTAACAATTAAAAATTCACCAAACGAATTATCACAAATAACAAATAAACGTAGTGTTTAGATCGTTGCCGAAAACGATAAAGTGTTCGATTTTTCGTCAATAAAAAAACTGATTGTGTTTTTTGTTGTTTTTTTGATATGATTGTTGTGATTTCCACCAAAACCGACCCTGTATAGGTTTACTGTGGACTGTACTTGAGTGCCGCGTGTTGTCTCAGGTAGAGACGTGGAGAGAGTTCAGGGGCGCTATCTTCGAACTCATCCGAATTCATTTCGTCTACGAGCTCTCGCGGCGATTCGACAGTTTGGCAAAGTGGTGTTCACGGTGTACTTGGGCAAGATTTATTCACGAACACACCTTTTTTATAATAATTTAGAACGTTTCAATGAATATTCTGTACTCTAAAATAACTTTCGAATATAAAAAAGCCGAATGACCACAAAAAAGGGCGGAAATGATAAAATGCCTTATTTTCTAGGTGTGATGATCACTTTGCGCTGTACAAAAATGACTCATATGCACTTGCGCACTAGTAAATGAGCTTTTGCATAGCTTCGATTCGACCGAAATACATCGGATGGGTCGAGGCAGGTGGAGTCGAATCCGCATGTGGATTTAATATGTAAAAATTATGTGTACAGCAATTTTTTTCTCTATTTCAAAAATAGTGTTTTAATCCATAGAGCAAAGCTATTCACTTCACGCAGTTAAAAAGTATTTTATTCATACTCAATAAAAAATATAAAATTCCATTCAAAAAAACTTTCTTCCGGGTGAAATAGTTGATCCAGAACAAACTTTTATTGATTTCTGATTAACTACCGGTTCAATTTTTCATATTTTCGGCGCTGTATATAGGATTTTCTTGGGTTCCGAAAAGAAGAAAGAGCGAGAACGAGCCAGATATAAAAAGAATGCCAATCAAGTTACTTCACCCTTTATTGGATCTGAATTCAAGAATAAATATGCTTATTATGTACTTACCCTCATTTGAAGGTGAATCTCTCAAAAACTATTTTGGACAATCATTAGTTTTCAGTTCAATCCACCAAAAATCAATTATTTATATAGAACCCGTTCGACAATATTATGGTTTGTTGCAGTGATTTTTTGAATTTTTTTCCAAAAACCATTCCCTATATAATATTAATCAACTGTATTTTAACCGAAAAAAAATCATTCATTTTTGAGAAAACTCCAATTTGAACAAAATTGAAATTCTCCTGCAAATGAGCACAAACTGAGACTAATTAATCTAGTTGAAGTCGATTTCTGTTGAACTGAGTACCAACAAAATTTCCAGTTCAGTTCACTTCAACTATACATGCAACTTCTGTTGCGATCACCGAGAATACAGTTTAAATTACGTATTGTGACGAGTACGGCCCTGTCTGTGCCACAGGTTGTTTGTTAGAACCGATTCCATTCCGTCTCAATTATATCGAATTTTGACTCATATGACAAAAAATTTTTATCGGAGAGTTGTTTTTTTCACGAGATTCAAAGAACTTATGTTCTCAATTCGTCGTTAACTTTCTTTTCAATGTTTCGACGGGCATAACTTCGTTGCTTATGGAACGATTTTGATGATTCATTTTGTGTTCGTTTCAGTATACTTTCGGGGTGGTCAAATTCCTTGAAAAATATACAAAGAGACCCCAAAAAAGAGGTTTTATATATCGATGATTTTGCATAGCTAACTATCAATTGTTTATTGGGGAAATGGAGAGGACACATTCTTCTACGTAAAGGGAGATAATTATAGTGAAATATACAAGGCGCCCCAAAAAATTAATAGTCACAATTCTGTCGATTACCTAATACAAAATTTCGAAGCCCTTATATTATGAAGATTATCAGCGTTGATGAATTCTGCGTTTTCTGGGAGGAAAGATTTTCTGAACGATAACTTGCTGTTCCCCAGAACAAGCTCGCAAAAAGGATCATTTGTCATTAGTCATTTGGTTCGAGAATACTTTTCAATTGGACACTCTCTGTTGGTTAGGTGTCTCAACTTTCTTGTGTGAAAAAGCTTGTTTCACAGAAACACAAGCGTTGAGAGAGAAAATGGCGGGTCACTAGATAATTACTATATTTATTGTTTAAAAGTACTAACCATAAATAGAGTTTGATCAATGACATCAGTGGAATGAGCCGAAGGGACAAAGGTTGTGCTTTAAACATTGTATTTATTATTAATTGATGCATTTTTCAACACAGTACAAAGGTAATTAGAATTTGGGATGTAAAATAGCAATATTATTGTGATAATTATTTTATTTGACCTACTTAGGTAGAGAAAATACTGATATGCTGAGGGTATTTCGAAATGAATCAAAATCTATAAAAATTGCTTGATTTTCTAGGATTCATAGTACGTAACGTACACCCTCACTTTATCCCGTGCAGTTTTCTCCTAGGTTGTCGAGAATACCGGTCCTGTACGTTTGATCAATCTTACATAATTTTATTGAATGTTCGGACATCCATTGCGATGAAAGTGGGTATCGAAATATATTAATAGCCTCAACATACTCAACTTACTGTCGAACTGTTGAGGATTCGGATCAGTAAAATGACGTTAATAGAAACACATTCTGATGATTGAATGCTCATATCTCTCGAAAGCAGAATAATTAAATATGCGTGTTTCGACAAAAGTAAGTGGCATCTCATATAATAGACCCCTGTGTAGAATATGTGTATTCAATTGATAATTTTCGCGGAAAAATATTATGTCGCTTGTTTCTATTCGCCTTCGAAATAGGGTGAATAGAAACACACGTTGATATCTAGTCTATATTGCTTTTGCTCTGCAGTGGGGGCAAATGGAAACAAATTTAAAATCTGGTATATAAAGTAACAGCATAGTAATATTTTTTCAAATTTTGGTAGCAAAATGAAATAATTTAATTTCATGAACGCCAGCTTATACCGTTTGAACTTTTTGTTTTCTAATTGGAAGATTTTTATGCCGCATAAAACAGAATAGTGGATCCTGATAATTTGAGCTGCCCTCCTGTTAACCTCAGGGGCTGCTTATTCAGGTAAGCAGCTCGGGGATCGCCAAACATGAGTTACCCGAGGACCTGGTGGCTTGCCACCTTGTACATACCGTCCCGACCTAGTTCTGCCTTAGGGTGACTGGGGGAGCTTTGATGAATTGCACGGCTCGAATAGAAGTTAACCCCAATTAAAATCCCCAATCCCAAGGTAAGATAGGTCGACGATGGGATGCATGGCTAGGGGAAGCTGGTGCCCGATTCCCGATGTTGTAGATGAAATTGGCGTATGCATCTGATTCAGGAATACCTTGCATAAAGGCTATGTAGTCTCAGTATACTTTCAGTATAAGGAGAATTTGGAACTATACTTGGGATATATTGAGAGAGTATTAAGAAAGATTGGGAACAGTCCAGTCCTTATCGGATGTGAATGCTACATCTCTTGTGATGCAGCAAAGGGTTGAAGATGTATGGTAGGAGCGTGGATATGGGCTTATGGTTGAGGAATTCGTAAATGAAAAGGAGCTCCTTGTAATGAATGAGTGGTCTGGATGGTACACTTTGAGTGGTGCAGCGGGAGAGTCAGACATCGATCTCACCCTGATGAACGGGTTTCTATTGTAGCTTGATTCCTCGGGTACATACTGTTCAAATACCGTCCTCAATCACTTCATTTTCTTGTTATATACAGGGGTGAAAAAAATGTTAAAATTTAGGCCTCATTCGGAAATGAATCGTTGACAAACCTGAATGTTTATAAACACTCAGATGTTGCCTCATATTTTCTGAATATTTCCGTTTTTCATTTATTGCGATATCCCAATTCCAAAAGAAATTACATCACTTTGAATGGTTTCAGTATGATTTGAAATCAACATTTTAGCGCTTTGCCATTCAAGATATTAATTTCTCGTTCAACAGCATTTTATTTATACGCAATAACAATAATTGTCAATTGAGAAAATTTCAGCTCTGCCTTATATATTGTGTATCCTCTACGTACTCTTATGACTGCAGTCAACCGAGTTCTTAGGCTCACACAAATATTATCGAAAATCTGTTGAGGTCGATCATCCCAGCTGCCCATTGCGCCCGATTATTCACTGTTGGGGCTCTATTTCTTAATCTTGCCTAACGTATCCCAAACATGCTCAATTAGATTGATGTTTGGAGAACACACTGGTTAATCCAATGCATTCAAGTCAACGTCATCCAGATAGTCTGTTATACAATGGGCCACATGTGGTCGAGCATTATCGTGCATGGACAGCAAGTCTGCCCCAATGAAAGGGGCGAATGGTACGACATACTCCTGCAGAATGTTTTCATTATATCGATACGCATTCAACGCAAAAAAAATTCAAAGATAGTTAAAATTTACGGTACCATCATGTAAAGTGCTGTAATTTCTCTAAAAATTAAGATAAATAAAAAAATTTTCAATATAGATGAGGAAACATCTGAGTATTCGTGAACATTCTCGTCTGTCAACGATTCACTTAGCATGGTGTTCCGAATACAAACTTACTTTCACATTTTTTGCTAACCCCCATATGTAACGTAACAAGGAAGTGACTGAGTACTGCATCAGAACAGTTATGTTCTTGAGGAATCAACCTACATTTAAAATAGAAGTTGGAAAAATCCGCCGATGGGTTTAGTAGAAAAAGGCTTTCAAACTTTTTAGAGTTTTTGTCCGTTTCCCTTATTTTGCCGGTGTGTACGCACTTAAACTACTGCAATTTCTCTCAAAATTGAGATATCGCAATGAATAGGAAATGGAATGATTCTGAAAAGATGAGGCAACTTCTGAGTATTTACAAACATTCTCGTTTCTCAATGACTCACTCCACAGGGTGTTCCAAATAAGAGCTCATTTCATATTTTCTGTTCGCCCCCTTATATAACAGAAAAACGAAGTAACCGAACACGCCATCTGAACAGTTATGTTCTCGGACAATCAATCGGAAAAAAATCCTTAAATTGGCCGAAAGGTGCCAGAGAAAAACGAACTGTGAACTTCGTTTAGATTTCGCCCGTTCCCCTGATTGTGCCGGGGTGTATATGTCCCGGATATTTTTGTTGACTTCAAAGTTGCATTAGACCACCTTAGGAGTGGTATATCCTGAACCGACTGAGATAATTGGGATGTGAGAAAACGATGCTGTGGGAGTGATATTTTAAGAAGAGAGAGGCAAGGGTGATGAGCAGACATGAGTTCATAAAGCTACTGATATCGCCTGGTTGCCCACAGGGTTTCATTGTGGGACCACTACTGTGTAACGTGTGCCTGGATGAGTTATTGAAGATGTTCGATAACGGAGAAAGAGGTTGTTGCATTTGCGGCTCATCATTGTGAGAGGTAAAAGTAGCCTCCAGCCTGAGCAGATGGGGACGGGTTGCATAGCGCTCTTGAGCGATTGGGAAACGTTTTATATGACCGCATTTTTAGAGCATGCGCCATGTACAGGGTGGAAGTCTGGTTGGTGCAAGGAGATGGTGAATGAGCGTGCAAGGAATAGCATACAAAGATGTTATAGGGTGGTAATGGGAGCATTCCTGAGGGTTTGTCGCACGGTGGCTACTGAAACCAATGAGCGTTTTGATGGGTGTTATTCCATGGTACTTACTGGCTGTGGAATTGGGAGTGAACTACAAGCTCAAGAAAGGAAAAACGCTGAATGTGTTTGACAGAACGATTGTCGGTGGAAGGAATATTAGTCCCATGGAGGGCGTGGCTGAGCTGAAGCAGTTGTGGCAGTGAAGGTAGTCCGAAAGTGTTAATGGTAGGGTCGCATTTCGATTTATTCCTAATGTTGACTTTGTCGAGAAAAATGAATGGTTTTTCACGGGTCTGTGTTTGGGTATCTCATCACTGGTCACGGGAGTATGAACGAGTGCCTGTGTGAAAAGAGCCTCAGCGAGGGCGATAGATAGATTTGTGCTGCAACCGAATCGTGAGAGCACATTCTTTCTGACTGTGGTAATAGGTCTCATGCATGTAACACAAATTACCATATTTCTATATTTTTCTCATTCTATATCGATACAAAATCATAATATGTATGCTATCGCACACTTCGCCTATTCGCGAATTTTGAATAATTCGGTATTGAAAATGGTCAAATCGGGACTCAAGGTCGAAGCGAGAGAAACGTGTCAGATCGCCTTCTACGTCACTCGTTATTGTACGATTCACCGATCGATACAGCCGACGCTTGTTAGCGATAAAAGTACACGAGAAGAGGGAGAGAGTGAATATATCCCGGTACGTCACGGAAGCCGCGAAGTTTCTTCCGCTAAACAGCCGATATCCGGGGCTAAATTTAAAAATCATCGTTGAAAATTGAAATTTTTGACGGCGGTTAAAGTTTTTTAGTAGTCTTACGAAAAGAATATTTGATTCCGATGATAAAAAAAAATCATGCAAGCGACCTATTACGACGATAAAAGGGACGTGTATTTGGGAAGTATACTGACGAGAGCTGGCACACGGGATAATGCTTTTTATTTATTTAAACCAAGGGAGGCGAGTCGTGGTACAGAGCTGCAGTTTTCAGCTGAATAATGAGTTCACCTTGTTTTGAAGGGTGGTATGCCGGTTCTTACCGATAACATCCGGACTCCTGGGTGTTCAAAATCTATTCCACGCGACTGTTGACGGGCTTGGTAAACCCGCACAAGTAACCCCAACCTGCTTCAGAAAGGCATGGATTCTCAAGATCCTAAATTTGCTAGGGTACACGTTTCCGGAGCATTTCTGACCGATGACACTATGATTGGACATACGGGAGGGCTTATCCGCAGGTGCGCATCTCTGGGTTTGCCTAGAGGGGTGTGCCTGTCTGCCCTATTGGGATAGGTTTCGCAGTATAGTGGCGGTAGTTGGAAGACTGCATGCTGCGCAATGGGTGACTTGCGTCTCCAACTCGGTAATTAACCTGCATAGCTAGTGGAGACTTGGAAGGGTCTCCCACCGCCAGTGAGGGTGGAGGACTTGAGATCTGAAATCATTCTGGTAGCAGAGAATTTCGCATGCTCTGTGCCCTGATTGGGCGTATCCTAATCCCGCGCTCATAGGAGCCGTGGTCATAAACCTTCGGGTCGGCCGGCTACGTTGATCAAATTCCCATTTGTTGCCCTTCTGTAGGTCATTCCTCATGCGACGAGGAGCGTTTGCTAATTTTTCAGGATCCTTTTTTTGAGTATTTTTAATCTAGGATCATGTTTGTTTTCTATAGACATTGCTGAAATGAAACAATCAGATGTTGCATAACGAAACGAAACAACAATTTTCTTCATTACTAGTGCTCGTTTCACGGAAAATGATAAATTTACATGAACATTATGATTTTAACTTCAACTGAGAAAAAATTTACACTTTAACCTACGTCTTTCAACACCCATCAAGCAAACTTAATTCCTTACTGAAAATTCATCGAATGAACAACTTAATCTATTTCTCCAGCGTGCAGGGCTACCAACCGTTTGCAAGTTTCATTTTCGACTAGTTTAAAGGTTAACCTCTTGGAAATCGCTTTGCGTTCATTAGTCGTTTGATAATAGGAGTACGGAATTATAACACAACTTTCTTAGTTTTGGTTTTATTCACTACTCATTTCCTATTCAGCCCATTTATAGAAAAGCTGATTTTAGAGTGGAATCCTCTCCACACTCGATAATCATGCCCCGAGAATACAAGGTTCGGTAGAAATTCGAACTTTTGTTAAAACCACATATAAGTGTATCATGCACTCAACTTCGAAATGTTAATTGTAATCAATCAAATATGTCAAACAGCTTTTATGTACCAGGGGTTCCTTCGAATTCAAAATCCATTATAGCATAAGCATAAATGCCTCCATATGGTGTGGTAATAACCGGATTATGGTGCTGATAAACAAAAGCTCTCACGAGATAATCAACACTATTGCTGAGGTAATATATTCTCCAGATGAAAAAATCTTACATTGGGATGCATGCTCCGGACTTGGTTCTGGGTGCGGTGTGAATGTGTATAACAATACTATAAGCATAATATTGTATTTCATTTAGACACTACCTATGAATCTTTATTAAATCCAAGGGACTACTGGAAAAACCCGTTATATTCAAGATTAGCCTAAGTGAATTCCAACACTTATCTTTAGTCAATTACTTAATTATAACCCAAAACACATATGTGTTGATTTTTATTGATTATGAGTTGCAAACATAATGCGTTTCGCTACGCTGTAGCTGTAGAAATTTTCTAAGCAAAAATACATTGATATACCCCTCAGATTCAATAACTCTTCAGATGAGATTTCGATAAACTCTAAAACCAAAATAGATGAAATTATCAGGTGTTGACTAATTCTCATGTGCTACTTTCCCGAAAACATATACCGGACAAACACGTCGTTCTTTCAATACCAAAATCAAAGAAAGAGGGAGATCTATTCTCAATAACAAGCTAGACACCACGTTTGTAGAACACTCGATGAATAAGCATTGAGTGTAAACTGGATTTTCTTCTCATATTCCATTTCGTGTCCATTGCAGCTGAAAAACTACTGGATATCCATCAGACGTCCTATGAATATACTATTCTTGATAGAAGAAAAAAAGACTTTACTAAGGTGAATATTTCAAACGAATTAAAAAAAATCGTGAATTCCTGATCCTCTTCCATTAACAAATTCACGCAACTACAAATTGCCTCATTGAAAATCATCATAGATACCTGTATTGCTCGAAATTTTCTCCATTGGAACGCTTATGGATATACATTTTGATATCCATTTTACAACCACGAATGGAATGTCCAATGGATGTATATATTTCTATCTCCTTTGGATATATGTTCCATGGGTATTCAATGAACGTTCACGGATATCCATTGGACACGAAATGGACATCCAATTGATGTACGTGTGTCGTCTGTGTTAACATATCAAAGGTTTTTTTTGAAAGTAATAAAAGTACCTGTAAAGTTTTATGTCTACACCTTCTGCGTGAAACTACGAATTCACCAGAAACCAGTACCTATCCAAATTTCTCGATTCTAGTCCTTCAGGGGCCCAGTGAATTAACAAATATTCAATGCATGCGTTCTGACCCAGAATTCCCTCAAATACATTTTGAGACCAATTTTTGAACCAGTTGACTAATAGCATCTAAAGAAGATACAACTTAGCGAAACGCGTCCTATTTAAACTCGTGATAAATAGAAATCCACACATTTGTGTTTTATTTGAATATTATACAAAATATACCATACAGTATCGGCCTACATATTGCGAAATCTTTTGTCTATATATTATATTTAAGATCTAACAAATTTCTTTCGTCCTTCTAGAATGATCACAATCCTGACGTCACATCGAAATCGGGATTCACTCCTCTCCACATAGCATCACATTACGGCAATCAAGCGATTGCCAACCTGTTAATACAAAAAGGAGCTGACGTCAACTACTCTGCTAAGCATAACATTACACCCTTACACGTGGCAGCCAAATGGGGAAAGAGCAATATGGTCTCCCTTCTGCTGGAACAAGGTGCACATATTGAGGCCAAAACAAGAGATGGGTTAACACCACTACATTGTGCTGCAAGGAGTGGTCATGAACAAGTAGTCGATATGCTCCTAGAAAAGAGTGCACCAATAAGTTCTAAGACAAAGGTAAGTGTTGGTGGGAAAAAAACTTTGGTACATTTTTCAATTGTTCACTTCAGAACCAAAACCAGACTATTTGCGTAAGAAAGTATAGCAATAGTCATTCTGTCTCATTCTGGTAGTTGCTGTAATAGAATGTAGTTGGCAACACTTGTAGACACAATAATGGCTCTTCTGTTCCTTTACGTTAGACAGAAGTGACAGAAGTCAGGCCAACATGGTTTCTTTGCCTCTTGTGGTGAAAAGATAATAAAAAGTAATAAAATCCAATAAGTTATTCATCACAATAATATATCTAATAATACACAATGCTTGACGAACCTACATGGTATGTCTGTTTCGGATTACAAACTTCGTTTCAATTCGTGGAATCCATCATTTAATCGAGAAGTGCGCAACGGCAGTCGTGATTTTTCGAAGTCTTCACACATTGCTATGAGGTGGATGATATCTCATTAAAAATTTAGGCGAATGGGATTCCTTCGAAAAACATACTTAATAGTCAATTATTCAAAATACTTGCGGACACATTTTGATAGGAAACCCTGTAGATATATATTCTCCCATCAACAAATGTATGTAAAAATTGGTTTCAAGCAAATACTCGATGAGCGCACAATTCTGCAGCCGGATCTCGTACTATGAGTGATTCTACAATTAATTGGCAACGAAAAAGTTTCCATAGAGTGAATTGACGGAACCGAGAAAAAAATAAATAATTTTGCTTCAAAAGTCAATTGCTATGAATTTGCAGTTTAGATTAGAACAGGGTAGGTTGCATTTCAAAATGCGACGGTTTAGTTCGTTAATGGGCGAAATCAGTCGAACGATTTCGGAGTTAGAGCCCTTTTTAGTTTTGACATTATTTTAGCGATAATTCAAAAACTACTGGAACGATTGGATCGAAACTTGGCAGTTAGTTGGAGTATAGCAACGTGCAACCTCTCGCGAATTTGTTGAGATCATAATATCCGTAAATTTTGAAAAAATGTTTCTTCATATTCCACAGCAGTGGAACGGCCGGATCGTAAACACAAAAACTTCCGAAAGAAACAACTTAGAAACTCGATATTTGTTGAGAAGGTTTGGACGTTAATTACGAAGGCCGAATTCGTGAATGGGTAGAATCCGCCCAAAGATTCCTTGGATTTACTCATTCAAAATTTTATTTTCCTAATATTTCCCAAAATACAGATTAGATCGAATTGAAATCCAGTACTTTATCGAAAAAGAACAGTTCGAAGGTTCATACAGAATTTAATTTATCGAAAAAAAATCTAGAAAAGCACTGCCTTGAAGGCAGCTCAGATATCATTTCAGTTGAATTGTTTTCAAATTCATTCACGAATACACTCAGTATCTTAAAAACTGATAACTTGCGAACACTTGTATTTATACGGAAATCAGAATGGTACAAGTTATAACTAACGCAATAATTTTCTGAAATATATAACGGAATCTGTCGACCAACTGAGAATTGCAAACTGAAATGGAATAATGCATTGGCACGAGACTGCGAGACTCTCGTTTGAGACTCGAGATTATACGCGACTGGGGACTGCGACACGATGCTCGATTTCAAAAACGAAACGAGACGAGACTTTAGGAGAGTGTCGTTTCGTTGGTTTCGTGGGCATTACTATATCCCTAGATCTCATTTACATAGATGCATGAATTGTGCAAAAATCTCGGAGAATTGGTTTACCCTTGGGATATACAAACGTATCCTCCCCTTCCCCCTGAGGCGAAAGCGAGAGGGAGAGACAGAGATCTAATATCAGTAATACTCTGTCTCCTTTTGTCTACTTGAAGTTGTCATTATGTAATTTCTTTCTCGTGGCAACGTCGAAATATTACAAAAAAAGGGTACTCCAGTTCTCTATGTCTGGTATATCTACATGGTTGATAATAGGATGATTCAGTGTGATTCTCTTGTATGAATTGAGACACACCCATCAGTAGTTCTTCAATGCAATCACTTTACAAGATTACGCAAATTATTCTTAATATTATTGACCGTATAAGATCACCAATACTCGTCATTTCGGATTGGTGGTAGAGCTCAAGTAAGGCCAATTGAACTGAAAATAAAACTGGTTATATTAGATCAGAATAATCTCTGAAATATTCTCTTTGAATGATGTTTCATCCTAACTCACCCGTTTTTTTTTCAGAATGGTCTGGCACCCTTGCACATGGCAGCTCAGGGAGATCATGTAGATGCAGCAAGGATACTTTTATACCATCGAGCTCCAGTGGATGAAGTTACCGTGGATTACTTAACAGCACTGCATGTAGCTGCCCACTGTGGACACGTTAGGGTGGCGAAACTGTTACTCGATCGGCAAGCCGATGCGAATGCCCGAGCGTTGAATGGTTTCACGCCTTTGCATATAGCCTGCAAAAAGAATAGGATCAAAGTAGTTGAACTGCTCCTCAAACACGGTGCATGTAAGTTGTAGCTCGAAACTTGCTCTATAGATATCGAGTCATCAAGTCGTTTCTGTCATCAGCTTTTTTTTATTAGAGATCAGCCTAAGGTAAACACCACAAATTCTGAAACAAACAACTTCCGATATTTCCAGAAACTCTATATTTTGTGCAGATGAGTTATATTCATTAATTGGTTAAGCCCTGCCTATGATTCCGCAGAATCGAAATTTTTTGTTGCCAATATCCGAAAATGTGAATCCGACCGGAACAAAAACACTCAGTTGATAGATAATGGTTTAAAGGCTCGAACAAAACTGAAAAATGACAGATCCCCTCCAACTGAACCTGAATATCAAAATTAAATATTTTAATCCATCCTTTGTTTTTCACCTTCTTTCGACCTGAGAAGTATATTTTGTCAAAAAGTTATTCTCTTTTAAAATCAGAATAATACCATAGGATGTTGTTAACTGCAATATAAACCTGAAACAATAGGATTAACGTCATGCAAATCGATCAAGATATTCTGTACTCGATGGTTAGTGTTCCATCTAAGGTAACAAATAGCCAGAGTCTCATTTTGTGGTTTACAAGGTGAGGTGGTCTGGAGATCGGTAATAAATGTGAAACTGCAGTAACCTTACTCATTGGACACTGCTTCTTCGGTATAGATGTTTTAATTGATTGGATGATTCGCTATGATCAAGGTGGAATATTTGTTGATTTATCTACAAATATTCGTCCTTATGGTTATATTAGTTTACTATAGGTTTACTATACCAACTAACTGTATGTCAGTTCGAGAACTTGTATTTATTATTTGCTTCATCTCTTTGGTAAACTTTGAGATTTTCTGGGAAAATGGTTATTGTAAATTCCACATGTTTACATAATCACATCACAGTTGGGACTTTTAACATCAAAAACATCCATAGTTTGACTGAAAATTCATAGAATATACTCAAGTTCGATTTCTCACAGTGAATATTTATACTTGATGCCAAGCGAAATACATATTCGATTATTGAGTTCTCGTAAACCATTCATTTCATTTCTTTATAATACTTAGGCATTGGGGCTACAACTGAAAGTGGATTAACTCCTCTACATGTTGCAAGTTTCATGGGATGCATGAATATTGTAATTTATCTACTTCAACATGATGCTAGTCCTGACATTCCCACTGTACGTGGTGAAACACCTTTACATTTGGCAGCACGAGCGAATCAGGTCGGTAAATCTCTGAAAGAACAAGTAGAAAATATATCTTATTCAGCATCCTCGATAGAATTTTGAATTTATCTTTCACTAGACTGACATCATCAGGATACTCCTCAGAAATGGAGCGCAGGTGGACGCGCGAGCTCGAGAACAACAAACTCCTCTGCACGTAGCATCACGTCTTGGTAACGTTGATATAGTAATGTTGCTTCTACAACATGGTGGAAAAATTGATAACACAACAAAGGATATGTACACTTCGCTTCATATTGCAGCTAAGGAAGGACAGGACGATGTATGTTTTCAAACTCAATATATGCTTACAGATTATTTCACTTTTCATGTTCGCAGGTTGCTGCAGCTCTGATCGAAAATGGAGCCTCCTTGAATTCAACCACCAAAAAAGGATTCACACCTTTGCATTTAGCAGCAAAATATGGACATTTGAAAGTAGCTAAACTGCTCGTGCAGAAAGAGGCACCTGTCGATGCCCAAGGAAAGAATGGAGTCACACCCTTACATGTAGCGTCTCATTATGATCACCAGAATGTTGCTTTATTGCTTTTGGATAAAGGAGCATCGCCGCATGCGAATGCCAAGAATGGACATACCCCTCTCCATATTGCTGCTCGTAAAAATCAAATGGATATTGCGAAGACTTTATTAGAGTATGGTGCAAAACCGGATGTTGAAAGCAAAGCTGGATTCGTACCGTTGCATCTGAGTTCACAGGAAGGTCATGCTGAAATATCTTCACTTCTGTTGAAACACGGAGCAACTCCTGATTACCAATCGAAGGTGAGGATATTTGTGATAGTCCTTTTAAACATGACATCGTTTTTTTCTATTGGAACTTTCTGCGCGCTTGTTCTAGGGGAACAGAGTGCTATCGTTTTTTCCAAATGTCTGTAATTTTCGATGATTGAGCCAAAAATGGCCCCAAACAACTAGATTGGACTCGCTGATGACGAATCCGGTGTCAAAATCGATTCTGTCCGGCCGTGGACACGATAACTGTCAAAGGGAGTGAGCTAGCAACTTTAACTTTCAGGGTAGGACGCGCATTGAAATGCCGGGGTTAATTTCGTTGATGGGCCAAATCAGTCGAACAGTTTCGGAGTTATAGCCACTTGAAATTTTGAAGTTATTAATTTTTTATTTCAGAAACTACTTAAGCTATTGGATTTTAACTTGGCAATTAGGTGGAGTATAATGACGCGCAACTTTGAGGCACATTTTGTCAGAATCATACTGTCAGTAAATAAAAAAAAATTTTTTCGAAAACCGTTCATCATATCCAAAAAAAAATTTCACTCGGAGTTTGAGCTTCGTATTTCACAGCAGTGTACCAAATTTTAGTTTGATGCGATCGAAAAGTTTTGGAGATATTGGAAAAAAATATGTCAAATTTCGTGATTTTCTTCTCGATATCGTTGTTTTTTTCGGTATAACTCAAGAAATACTAGTTCAATTCTGATGAAACTTCACAGCTAGTTTGGAGATGCTGCAAGACAACTTAATGGAAAATTTGGTGTGATCGTGTCATTAGAACAATTCGAAAAAAAAATTCCTGTGATTTTCTTATCATATCATCCTCATTAAATTTTGTATGAATCTACAAATTGTAATTTTTCTATGGAGTACTGAATTTCAATTTGGTCTGATCTGTAGTTTCGGAAATATTGGGAAAAAAAAAAATTTGAATGGGTATATCTGCGGAATCATTGGGTGGATTTTACCCATTCACGAATTCGGCCTTCGTAATTAAGGTCCAAACCTTCTATACAAATACCGAGTTTCTAAGTTGTTTCTTTCGGAAGTTATTGTGTTTACGCAGTTGGCCGTTAGGCCGACCATTCACGAATTCGGCCTTCGTAATTAAGGTCCAAACCTTCTATACAAATACCGAGTTTCTAAGTTGTTTCTTTCGGAAGTTATTGTGTTTACGCAGTTGGCCGGTAGGCCGACCGTAAATACAATAACTTCCGGAAGAAACAACTTAGAAACTCGATATTTGTAGAGTAGATTTGGGGCTTAATTACGAAGGTCGAATTCATGAATGGGTGAAATCCGCCCAATGACTCCGAAAATATACCCAGTCAAAATTTTATTTTTTCAATATTTCCAAAAATACAGATTAGATCGAATTGAAATCCAGTAATATATCGAAAAAAATCTAGAAAAGCACTGCCGTGAAGGCAGCAGCTTTTGCGCGCATGTTCAAATTCGTTGCCGAAGTGGTCATCTACATTAAACATGCGCGCAAAAGCTGCTGCCTTCACGGCAGTTCTTTTCCAGAATTTTTGATCGTCAATCTATCTTGCAGTAAATTCACAACTAATCAGTGTAATAATTGTATGAGTGTTTGGGAGATGAAAAAAAATTGGTTATTCTAAATAATTATGATAATAACTCAGTTGCACTGTTGTTAAGTATTGTATGAATAATGAGAGGGTACTTTTTGGTGTTAATTAGTTAACATGTTGTTGACATATTCAACTACACTGTTTTCGCTTCATTATGATCAGTATTGTTTCACCCGAATTTTATATTATTAATAAGGTGACAAGAGAGACCAACTGACAGTAGCCCCGAAGAAGATATTAAATATAACGAAACGTCGGCATTCCGTCAAATTGAGTTTTTCTCTAAGTCCCACCAAAAAGTACCCTCTCATTATTCATACAATAGTGTTACTTAGGTCGTTAAAGCATCATAGTTGTCAAATATATTTAAAACTAATATTTCTTGCAGAACGGACTTTCGCCCTTGCACTTGTGCGCACAAGAAAATAAAGTTGCAGTTGCAGAACTACTTCACAAGAATGGCGCAGAAATCGATAAGCAAACAAAAGGCGGTTACACACCATTGCACACAGCATGCCATTATGGTCAAGCAGATATGGTTAAATTCCTATTGTCCAAAGGAGCCGATGTAAAAGCCACAACCTCCTTTGGATACACACCGCTTCACCAAGCATCCCAACAAGGCCACACCAATATAGTAAACCTTCTATTGGAAAATTCGGCACAACCAAATGTAGTTACCAATGTAAGATATGGCGAATCTCAATGAAATTAAGGCTTATGTATCTTCTGTTTTCAGAACGGACAGACTCCATTACATATAGCTCAGAAATTGGGCTACATAACTGTTATCGATACATTGAAAGAAGTTACGAATTCGGTTGAGTCGCCAGCTCTTTCCGAAGAGAAATACAGAGTTGTTGCTCCGGAGCTGATGCATGAGACCTTCTTGTCCGATTCCGAAGAAGAAGGTTAGTTGAGAAAGTCATGATCAAATGAAAATATTCTCGTATTTTATATTCTCATGATAGCATGATCATATTCATTTTTTTATGGGTGGGGTTAATCAATTGCAAAGGCAACCTTGTAACGATTCATTCATGCGTCAATAATTGGGTAATAAAATTGACGAATTTGTTCCAATATTATAGCATCGTTCAAATATTCCAGAAACTGATACAAAGAAATATAAAATATTTCAATTATTATTATTGAATTATATTGGGTATGAGTTAAGAAAGAGGAACATATATCTACCGACCTCACTGAAAATGTTGAAGAGAAACAACCTCTTTGAACTGAATAATCTTTGGGGTTTGTCTTCGAATGTCATCTGATGTGGGGAATATGACAAACGCACCGTTTTTGACTGAGGCAGTTCCCGATCGCATAAACGAATCGGTGAATTCTCCATGGTTTTTAAATTGGCCATTGCAGATGTAGCGGTACGAAATTTCAGGGGTTTTGAGACTTACCGGATGACTTTGTCTTTTGAGGCTCCTATATAGGGACAAAAATATGCTCGTGAATATATTTATTTTCGACACAAACATTTTTTTAGTGACAGCAATATATTTCTTTCTGTGAGGACATATTTTATTTTGATTCCAATATATTCATTTTATAC
Organism: Myrrha octodecimguttata; assembly: GCA_958510865.1. Taxonomy (NCBI): domain Eukaryota; kingdom Metazoa; phylum Arthropoda; class Insecta; order Coleoptera; family Coccinellidae; genus Myrrha; species Myrrha octodecimguttata. The sequence continues at coordinate 16,611,366 of OY294056.1, forward strand.
AAAACAGGATTTATTTTATTCGCGAGTTGGGAGTTTCAAATTTATTGTATAACTAGAAACACACTGACGTGAAGTCAGTAGTTTTTGCGTTTATGTTCCGCTTTGGCAACGAATTTGAAGATTCGCGCAAGAGCTGCTGACTTCACCTCAGTGGTTTCCTTCTTTTCTTGTTTTTTCGATGAAGTAGTGGTTTTAATTCGATATAATCTGTATTTTGGAAATATTGGGGATATAAACTTTTGAATTATCTACGGAATCATTGGACGGATTTTACCCACGATTCCGTAGATATATACCCATTCAAAACTTTATTTCCCCAATATTTCCAAAACTATAAATAAAAACGGATCGAAATCCAGTTCTTCATCTCAGAATTTCATGAAGGTATGATCAGAAGATCACAGAATATTGAATATTTGAGAAAAAAATATAAAAACTTTTTTCGAATTGCTTTATTAACACGATCATCACGAAATTCTGCACAAAGTTTTCCATCAGCATCTTCAAATCAGCTGAAAAGTTGAATCTTGATTGAATCAGTATTTTCTGAGATATTCCGGAAAAAACAACGATATCGAGATAAAACCATGAAATTTCACATATTTTTCCCAATATTTCCAGAAATTATCGTCGTATCGAAATGAAATTCAGTGCGCTGCTGTAAAGTTCAATGTCTGATCAGAATTTTTTTTTGGAATTCAATGAACAGTTTCCGAAAAAACAAATTTTTTCGAAAAAATTTCGATCTCATCAAAATTTCGTGAAAAGTTGCGCGTTTTAATGCTCCGAAGTACTGTCAAATTTCAATTCAATCGCTCGAGTAGTTTCTGAAATATCAGGGAATCAATGTCAAAAATTCAAATGACTATGACTCTGAAACCATTCGACCGATTTGTCCCATTAACGAACTTAACCACCGCATTCCAATGCACAACCTAATCTGATAGTTTCAAGTCGCTAGCTGGCTTCGTTCGACAGTTATTGTGTCTTCGGCTGACCCGACCGAATCGATTTTGATATCGGATTCGTCATCAGTGAGTACAACCTAGTCGTTTGAGACTATTCTTGGGAAAAAATTCGAAAATTACAGGCATTTGGACAGAACGATAGCTCGCTATTGTCCAGAAGATGCGCGCAAAAATGTAAGATCCAGTGTATTCTATCAATTCGATCTAAGTAAAATTCCGCTGAATTCTAATTGAAGAAGATCGAAATTCATATCAATATCCTAGCTTGAACTCACCTAACCTAACCTGATCATATTAGGTACCTACTAGTGACTGATGCGACAACTTAAGAGTGAACAATACCTCGATAAAAACGGGGTGACTTTTGAGGCCAGAGTTCGTGTTTTACGAAAAAAAAATCGCTGCAAATGATTGAAAAAATCGTAAGAATGTTGCCACTTTTTCATATCAAGAATTTTCGAGTAAACAAAACTGAAATAGAGTAAAAAATTGAAAAATAACTAACACTGCGCATCCTCACATTAGGACTAGGTACCTACATCCCAAAAAAAATGTTTCAAAAATGACTTACTGAAGCCTGCAGAACGACAACACGTTTTTCCCTATAAACGTCGAAATTTCTTCGAATTCTAATATTTCACGCGGCTATTGGCAACGTTTAAGCATTGGGACCGCGTACAGGTGTCTGACCTTGAGATATTAACTAGGTTTAATGAAACTTAAATGTGGCTGTGTTGCCCAGCTATAATTTACCGCCACTTGGTATTGTTTGCTCTTTATACTTAATTAAGATGCTACGCATGTTGAAGCATACACTAAGGACGCAAAGTAAATAATAGAAGCAGTTTAGTAAATACATAGATGTTGAGCGAATACTTTCGGAACCGAGTAGTTGCTTTCTGATAGACTAAATAAGTTCGATCCTCCTATGTGTAGCATAAGTATTCACTTCGATTTTATTCATTGCCCTTTCTTAGTTTGGTAAAAGCAACAATCGATTCGAAAAAATTATTTTTGGTTTTCGGCGAGAACCTACGAAGGCGTAGAAGGGCCACTCTTTGTCGACAAAAATTTTTCCACCTAATTCCGACTTTAATCTCGGAATTAGACTAATTCCGACTTTGAACTCGGAATTATAGACTAATTCCGACTTCAAACTCGGAATTATACATAATTCCGACTTTGAACTCGGAATTATACTAATTCCGAGTTTGAAGTCGGAATTATAGACTAATTCCGACTTTAAACTCGGAATTATAGTCTATAATTCCGAGTTCAAAGTCGGAATTAGTCTATAATTCCGAGTTTAAAGTCGGAATTAGTCTATAATTCCGACTTCAAACTCGGAATTAGTATAATTCCGAGTTTGAAGTCGGAATTAGTCTATAATTCCGAGTTTAAAGTCGGAATTAGTATAATTCCGAGATTAAAGTCGGAATTAGGTGGAAAAATTTTTGTCGACAAAGAGTGGCCCTTCTACGCCTTCGTAAGAACCCACTCTTTGGAATATAAAACAGGTCGAATATAAGTGGTAGTGCGATCGAGCTGAGATGGGATTTCCGAAGTTACTTCTAACAGACGCAAGTCACTTGAAAATCGACCGGAAGGAATTGTTTTCTCGCATATCTTCTTATCCGAAATGAAACTTTCGAAATGTTCCATTTTGGAGCATTTGTTATAGGGAACAACAGCGATATCATTTTGTCACGATGCTTGCAATTTTCGATTTTCGAGTCAAAAATGGGCTAAAACGATTAGGTTCCACTATCTGATGAGAATTTGTCGTAAAATTTGTTTTTATGCTTCTAGCCAACCGTTTTTGAATGACATGGAAAGGCAGAATTGGATTAAATTTTCAATGGACATATATGCTGAATCACTGAGAATATAAAAACGAATAGAAAACGCTCTGGCTACAAGTTTGAGCAAGCGCGCAAAAACTCCTGTCTGTACTTGCTATTCTATATTTTTTCTCTTTCTTCTATGATTGGTTGAACGCATTGAATTCACCTTTGTTTCTTCCTTTTCACATTGGCCGTGAAAAGAAGAAAGTACTTTTTCTGCATGTACGTGAAATTAAGTTTTAATTCAATTTCATTTGGCTATTCAAACCCGACTGTATTGAAGCGTTTACTGCCTTTAAAAGCCGATGCGTTTGACTGCGGCCAGGCAAAGCGAAGGGATAAACACTTCGGTCAAAAACGCTGCGTTTGGCTCAAATCAATGAAAAACCTTGATCTGAGCATAACTTTAAATCGTTGAAATAGTACGGTGAATGAAATTTCTACCGTAGATTTGATTTTTCCAAAAAAAATTGATTCATTCGATTCACATATTTGGGTAAGTTTGCAAATTATTATGTTGAATCGGTACTTTAAAGTATGAATTTTTGGTTTGAAATTGAAATTTTTCTACCGGTTAGATGAATTGGATTGAAAGTTTGCTTAGCCCGCTTGCATGTCATGCCCTCCTTGTATATGAGAGGCTGTTTGGGAAAAATGTGTGTTTGCAATTATATCTATTCTCAAGTCAATTGAAAAAAAAATAGGATATGTTCATACTAGCAAAATTTTGAAAAAATGCTTAGGAACGTATTCATACCTATTTCAGATTATGGGCATATCCTCCAAAATATAATTTACTGGCATAGGTATGTAGGGTTGATTATTCATAATTTATTGACTTTCATAAGATAGCACATTTTTCAGAAATTGTTTGGTTAGTAGGAATCTCAATTTAATTTATACCGAAGGTTGTGCGATTTGAAAAGCAACGCACTGGTAGATGATGAGCACCTGAAGGTTATTATTAAATATTTCATGCTCTGTTTAGGATGAATTTCCACGCATTCATCGGCTCGACGCTACAAAAATTTTGTTATTGGTCGCAATCTCTGAATAAAGAAAATAGTTCTTTATTCAAAGGTCGCAATATTTAACTTCGAGAGATCGCCGGTTAGTATCTGAAAGTTTTAAGATAGCACATTTTTCAGAAATTGTATGGTCCGTAGGAAACTCAATTTATTTTATACCGAAGGTAGTGTGATTTTATAAGAAACGCACTGGTAGATGATGCGCCCCTGAGGGGTATTATTAAATATTTCATGCTCCGTTCAGGATGAATTTCCACGCATTCATCGGCTCGACGATACAAAAATTTTGTTATTGGTCGCAATCTCTGAATAAAGAACATTGTTCTTTATTCAAGTTAGTTAGTTAGTATCCGAAAGTTTCAACCCTCTTCCATCATCGGACAAAGTTCAGATATTTTATAACTAGGTACTGTTTTTTTTTATTTCGGATGTTTTGAAATTTGATTCTTTGGTTTGGTATATTTTACGCACGATCGTACCATCGGAGGAGGGGTGCATGCAAGTTGGCAGTTTTTTGTATCCGTTAAAAATTCTACAAAATCCAAATCGGATGGAAAATGCATGGAAACTAGCTTTTGCGACACTGATCCGTGATCAAAGAGAACCAAACTCCTTTGGAGAGAATATTGTTAGGAAAAAACAATCAAACTCAGGGAAGTGCATTGTCTTATTTTCATAAAATAATTCTGCGCTATCACAGTGATCCAGCTATTTAAGCTGAACCAATGAAATATAATACCTTTCGTTTTTAATGCAATGAAGTATGAAACATTTGTGACATAAGCAACACATGTCGACCTTCTACTTCTACAATACGAGGATACTTCTGCAAGGTATAGTCATTAATAAAAAAAAAGGCGGGAATGCTCCTCTCAGTTCATGTCAGAACCTTCTTTTATCTTATATTTTAGAGAATATCTCTTCTATTTATTTGGGTACATTGTATTTGTGAATTGTAGCAACATATTTATTTTCTGTGCCGATATATTCGGTTTTCGTTCCTATATATTTAACTCCTACCAAACACAATATATTCAAGAGATGGGAGTTGAAATTTTGAGGGAAATTGACAGACATTTCGTATTGTTTTTTTGACCAAGCTGTGCAATTACTCTTATTCTTCCTCAGGATAGTACTACAAATAAATGGAACATACATATTTCAAAAAATATCATACAAGCATCAATTCTGTAACTAACACAAGTGAGGTTACGTACTCTATATTAATCGGTGTCATACTCTGAATAAAGAACATAAGGCAGGAGCATAAGGCTTCAAATCGTGGGTCCGGGATGGAGGTTGCATATGGCCGACTTCCCTTTCACTTTGAAGAGAGAACAACTTGTTCCGAGACTTCTTTGTCTGAAGAAACTAACTAACATGAGTCATACTTGGAGGTTCAATATGGGCGATTATGTCCCACTGACATACGAAGTAGAACAGCGTTATGCTACTTTCTGTTGTTCTTTATTCAAAGGTGTCATATAGTTCAAGAGCAAACATTACCACGTGTTGGTAAATTACGGCTCGGCAATACAGCCACATGCAAGTTTCATTAAACCTCGTTAATATCCCAAGGTTAATATACATTATCTCTGTCTGCCTAAGTCAATGATGCCAATAACCGCGAGAAATATTGGAAATGCGTGAAATTCAGGAGAAAACGGGGTGTCGTTCTGCAGGCTTCAGTGATTATTTTTTGAAATTTTTTTTGGGGTGTACTTAGTTCTGCAATGATAATGCGCAATGTTAGTTATTTTTCGATTTATCACTGCATTTCAGTTTTATTTTCCCGAAAATTCTTGAATATGAAAAAGTGGCAACATTGCGCATTCTTACAATTTTTCTGAACCATTTGCACCAAAAAAATTTTTCGAAATAAACGAACTCTGGCCTTCAAAAGTCAACCCGTTTTATGGTTCGTCTGGAGGAATATTCAGCTATTTCAGTTCTATTTTCAATTCGTTTTTCCAATGCAATTACACAATAACAATAAAATATGTTAGTTTTCATAAAACAGTTTCCATACGTCATGTCAGCTATTCATTCTTCTTCTCACCCTGTTGTCTTTCTTTCTTCACATTATCCATCTGTCGGTCCCTTTCATTCTTCCAGTTTTCCGAGATCAGGTATGAGTAAATATTATTCAACGAATTCGTATCTGATTTTTGTTCATTGAATTTTCGTCGTTGTTTATGTGGTACATTTCCAGGAATGAGCGCTTTTTATTGTTGATTTTCGTCACTGACGCCCCTTCAAAATTGATTCGGTGATTTTTTTCTATGCTGCGTTCAGCAAGTGCGCATCTTTCTGGGTGATATCTATTCTTACAATACCTTTATGCCCCCTCATCCTATTCACCATTAATTTTGGTGTTTATCCCTTCCTCGCACTCAGCACATGGTATTCTGTAGACATATTCGATTTTTCTGAAGTCTTTATTATTCTCATTTCTATTTTTGAGCATAATTTACCCATCCGATGTGTGTATCTAATCGTCTCATTTATCCTTTCGCCCCTGAATCCTGAATTTATTCACTGTTTTATCTAATAGTGGCCCAATGTTTGATAAGTAGCAATGGTTTGACATAGTGGATTGTCTATTTGTCGCTGTTGAGTTTTTGTAATAATCCAGTATGATCTCATCTCTATTATTTCTTCTATCTTACTCTTATCGTCTATAAACTTTTTCGTAAAGAGAACCCTCTAGATTAATCTAATCAAACATGATTTCACAAAGTCGTGGATGACGAATGCGCCAAAATTGGCTTTGATTTTGAACCCATATTGCACACCCAAATATCTGTTAGTAGGAAAAATTCCGATATACATAATGATTATTCTCAAGCTGGAAGGTAGTCATTTCTATGAACAATTCAATATCCAAGTTTGTGTGTTGGGTCTGCCTCAGTGGTGCAATCAGTTAATAGCTTGCTTGCAAAACCGAAGGTACTGGGTTCGAATCCCGGCGAGGACATGGATGTTGTAAAGTGTCTAGGTGGTGTTGATTTGTAAAGAATCTCGAAAATGATATGTTGAATGTGTCGATAGTGGCCAAGCACAGTAAAAGATAGAAAAAAAAAGTTTGTGTGTAGTCACAAAGTATGAAGTTCTGACTTCGTACCATGAGGTAGAAACTTGGTGTGCTCATCTGAAAAAAATGTGACATCAGCAAGAATAAAATATATATATATATATATATATATATATATATATTGATCCAACAGACGCATCTAGTCCCGATATATCATACAGGCTACCTAAGACCCACATGATCCAAATGACTTTGACGAGTATATAAAGTGGAAATGAGTTGTTTCAAAATATAACTCACTAGGCAGCCTGAGAGGGGAAAGAATTTCTTCAAGACAAAAAAGTTGTATAGTTGACAACGTTTCTCAAACCCGAACCACAGCGCCGCCATTCCGATCCCTCATATACCACGCAAACATATCCAGCCAACGTTCGAAATCCCAGCGCTGTTGCCAGATTTTCGGGACTAATAGCGTCGATTGCGATGTATGAACGGGTTTGAAAAAGGAGGTCAACTTGTTGAATCGTCGAATTTGTATAAGTTATCCTATGAAGTCTACTCGAAACAAATTGACGATGAAAATTGAATCAAATGCGAATGAGATACTTCGGTCAAGTATTCCGATTTATTGTGATATGTAAGATCAAATAATTTGCAAAATAGTGAAATATTTATTATTTTCTGAAGGTGTTCCAATCCTTATCAAATATTCGTACCCATTATGGTTATAATATTATTACTTCTCGTGTTTATTTTTTCATGAGGAGATGCATTTAGCTATTGAAGTCCCATAGATAGTAAAAAAAATTTCTTGAAATTATGCTGATGACACGATCCTCACGAAACTCTACAAACAGTTGATCATCATTATTTTCGAACAGGCTACCAAGTTTTGTCATGATGGAATCAAAATGTTATTAGTTATTCCGGAAAAAACAACGATACCGAGGAAAAAAAACACGAAATTTCAAAAAACAATTCCAAATATTTCCGGAAGTTGAAATCGTATTGAATTGAATTTGTATGACAATTACAAGCAATACGATCCCAACAAAATTTCGCAACTATTTGCGCGAATTCATGTTCCAATTGATCGTTATCCTTCAATCCAATCGTTTGGGTAGTTCCTGAAATATCAGGGATATAACCTCAAAACAAATAAATCCGAAACTACCATTTTAAAACCAACAAAAATTACTGGCTCCATATTTATACAGTAAATAAAATCATTTAATCCGGTTGATAAAATATTTAGAGTTCAGAAGTTGAAACTTTAACTACGGAACAGACTTCATGTTGAAATAAAATTCAATTTTAATTAGTAAGTACGAAACAAAAATTTTATTTTAATATATCGTTTTTTCCGCATTTCTAGTTTCAACTGTTGACCTCTCAAACTTTTATTAACCTGAAATGATTTTATTAACCATATGACTGAGAAAGTAGTAATTATTGTTGGTTTGAAAGTGGTAGTACAGCCAAACTTACGAAACATCTCACCCTGCATTGCATAATGCAATAAAGATTGAAGTTTTAAGACCATTATTCCTTTTCTATGTCAGAAATTTCAGATGAATTACACATTTAGTTTAGAGGAATTCTCAAAATCTTTCGTCAATGATTTTAAAATAGAAAATAAGATATTTTTATGTCAGGTTAATTCGCATTTGGTGATCTTCTAATTATATCATCATCACGAAATTTGGCATGAACCTTCGTGCTTAATTTTTCATCAAAAACTGGATTTCAATCTGATCTAATTTGTGTTGTTGGTGTCATTCCAAAAATAAAATTCTGAATGGGTTATCGGCGGAAATATTAAATAGATTTTATTCATTCATCAATTCGTTCTCACGGCCGATCGTGAGCGAAAACAACCAACTTAAAAACTCGATATTTGTAGAATAGTTTATACCTTAATAACGAAAGCTGAATTAGTGGAAAAGTTAAATCTACTCAATGATTCTGGAGATATATCAAATTTTATTTTTCCGATGTTTCCAAAAATTCACATTAGATTTAATCGATATCCAGTATTTTATTGAAAAATGATGATTGAGGGTTCGTGCAGAATTTCTTGCGGATATGATAAGAAGATCGCAAAATATAGAATATACGAAATATAAATTTAAATTTTTGTTTCGAATTATTCTTATGACATGATCATCGCGAAATTTTCTAAAAAGTTGTTTTTCGGACCTAGCTGGGCGTCATCATGATTGAATCAGTTGCTTTCAAGTTATTCTGGAAAAAACAATGATACCGAGAAAAAAGAACGAAGTTCCACAGTTATAAACATGTACTGAAATTCGATGCGAAAGATTACACTCGTATAAGTTTTCCTGTGATTTGTGAATCAGAGAGCTGAATGAATTATCAAATTTCCAAGATTTGTATGAGAATTTCATAATAAATATATTGAACTCTTTCAGCCCTTCAATATTAGGTAGTTGATCACGATCAAAAAGAATTTTTTATCACTAAGTTTTACTTCCAACAACCTACTCTCAACCTACTGGTTTGGGTATTGGAAGGAAAAAAATATTCTAACGAATAATGAGAATATAATTATTCGAATACATCTATTTCAGAGTCAATAATTCCTTCCAAGCAAAAGGCATATTCTTAACGCTATGTTTAAAATCCCGGTATAGGTCACAGATTTCATCTCGGTATATTTGATGACGTCACCTACATGCCGCACCAAATGCCAGAAAATCGTTAGCGGTTTCTATTCATCAAAGTGAAACCTTACCTTATTTTTACGCTGTGTCTAGACTCCCGGTAACCGTGATGAATTTTCTACATTGACTTTTGATGATGCCCCAGGTACCAAGATTTAAGTAAAGTTCGATGTTTCGAATGTGTTTGTATAGTCATTTGTATAATGTAAAATTATGTTAATTTATAGGGCCAGTTTATTTCAATCGAATTTACTAATTTACTTCGAGTCAATACGTAAATATACAGTTTGGGATGTAACACTAATGAAATAGGTATCTTACATTTCATTTTATGTTTCAAGTTATGTAACATGTGGGGTATTTAGCAGCACAGTTTCAGTTTCATCGACTTATTTTTGGAGATATTAGAAAAAACATATGTCAAATTTCGAACCTTTTTCTTCGGTATCATTTGATTTCCGGAATGACTCGAAATGATGATCCGGTCATAATGAAACTTGGTAGCTTATTGGCGGAAGCTGAGGTCTAAATTTGTGCCGAATTCCTTGATGATCGTTCCATTGAAATAATCGACACAAAAAATTTCAGAATTTTGCGATCTTCAAATCTCATGGTCCTCACGAAGTACTGCCTGAACCTTGAAGCTGTAATTTTTCAATCAAGTACAGACATTTTTTCCCATGTGTTTTGTTGAAAATCTTTTGGAGATAAAATTTCGAATGGAAATATCTGCGGAATCCTTGGGTGAAGGTGAACAATTCGCAAATTTGGCCTTCGTTATCAAACTCTGAACCTGCTCTACAAGTATCAAGTCTTCTTTGGGTAGTGGTCGAATTCACGATCGGCAGTTAGATCAACTGAAAACCCAATACTTTTCGAAAGAAACGACTCAGAAATTCGATATCTATAGAGAAGGTTTGGGGCTTGATTCTGAAGGCTCAATTCGTGAATGGGTAAGATCCGCCCAAAACATTTGAAAATAATCCCAATTAAATTTGTTCCATGAGTACAGATCGGATTGAATTGAAATCTAGTATATTATTAAAATGATAACCTAAAGCAACGAAATTGAACAAGCACGTAAAAGCTCCTGAACCTGAAGTTCAGAATTCTTTTTCTGCTGGCTGTAATCAATCAAGCGTCCCTTTTCCAGAACTTTTTTCTTGTACAATTCCAACTTCTCCTCAACTTCTTCAGAATTTTTGAATGTTCTTCATAGAATAAAAACCATTTCAACAGTTTTTTCAAGTTTGAAAACTCGGGAAAAAATTTCACTTTGACACATCAACGAAACAATTTAATAGTAAGGTCAGGTTACATTTTTTACAGGGGTTTGCTTGGATCCCGGTACCTTGTGCGTCATATAGGTGACGTCATCATCTATGCAATGATAAAATGTGTGGCCGGTACCGGGATTTTAAAGACAGCGTTCAAAATATGCTTTTGTTATTGACTCTGGAATTTATGCGAAAAAATTAAAAATTAATTCCGACTTGTATAGCATGATTCAAAAATATACCACCAAACTAGTAGAATATTCAGTTAACACTAGGAGAATTTTGTTTTATAATTGTTTTAAGTCTATAGAAGGCTCCATTCTCACTCAATCGTGACAGAATTGATTTTGACACCGGATTCATCATCAGGGGGTCCAACTTAGTCGTTTGAGCAATTCCGGCTCAATGTTCAAAAATTACAGACATTTGGACAAAACGATAGCACGCTGTTTTCCAGAACATACTCGCAAAACTAGCTGAAATAAGCACAGCTATTATTTGCCATGATGGTTGTAAACCCTGTATAGTTTTGTTACCCGGGAATATTGTTTTGTCACGAAAAGTGCAATTTATTTTATTGGCTCAAAATCTCCATGCTGAATTGATATCTAATGATACCAAACTGTATACTTCATTCTTACGGTTACGGTTTGAGTAGACTTGTTTTTTTACATTCACAAAACTTGGAATTAAAATAAAGAAATGTTCGCTCTGTACAAGTTCAAATCATGTGCCGATAGTGAACGTTTTTAAACTGTATGATCCAAATTCGGATCTATGAAATATTGAATCGATAAAAATCACGAACATGAAAACTTTCCAAGCCAAATATGAGTCATTACAAAAACATTTTTATCGACGCTTGTATCCTTCACCGGGCTTGCATAAGTTTTGACAGTGTCGATTTTCGGTGTGTATGTCGAGAGGATGCAATATCAAATATTCGAGTTCCATGTAATGAATTTAAAATCAACGTTTCTCATGGCGACGGCATGCTATAGCGGGATCATATAAGCTCCGGAACTGTTCTTTTGGCTTGCATATTATGTGGAAAAGCTGAAATATCCAATTCGAAGGTTCAGAATCAGGATGACCCATGACGATGACTCGCTATACCGAAGAACACTTCTGTGGACTTCTACAATCCCGCTGATGCTTGCAGCTGGCCGTCGTCATGGGGAATGTTTATTAGGAATTTTTATTACTATGTTTAAGTACTATTGATGGTTGTAAACAAGTCATAAAAATTTCGTTCTAACTGCGATCCAACTACCAAAAAGGAAACGGCTAAAACAGTTCAATATGGGTGCGTTTTTATTTTAATCAGTTGAAGCGATGAATTCCATCGAGCGATGAAAAAACGATTGACGTGACATCATCAAATCTCTCGAAAGGTTCCTAAACATAGGGTGGAATTACAGACAGAAATCAGTGAATTCCCGATGAATTTCGTTATTGGATTTGAATTTTAATGAACGGTTTTTCTGGTATAATTACTGATAACGAAAAATTTATATCATAATGTTCAGAAATCAATCATTTCATTTGTTTTGCAGATATCCTATCATTCTGTGATAGTTATTTGCTGTATTTTCGCACATATTCTTATCAGAAATCATTATTATGGATGCGGAATTATTTCCGTTGTGCAAAATATGTTAGAAACTTGATGATAATTCTGCTAGTGATGAGGAATTCGTAGTTTTTGAATTGGAAACGAAAAATAATGAAAGACATGTAAATGCTTATAATCGTATTGGGGAAAATGTACCTAGGTATCTTATTTTTATAGCTAATTTTTTTAAATCATCTGCACATCTGCACCATACATTTTTCTACTTTACACACTTAACAATATTCGATAAATCCACGAAAACTCCCGGTCAAAACATTGAAGTAAGGTTAGAATTATCCATCAGTTCGATCGACTTCCGAGTAAGATTGATCCGATTAGTAATCAGAAATTGATCTATTAAACTACGTTGAAAAAAACGCCCTGCTGAAATTCTTCGGGATTTCTCTGATGGAAATGTAAACTCCGTGGTGCATTTACTATTAATCGATTGGATATCTCGATTAAACTATAAAAACACACCATATTTTCATCATGAAATTTCTATACAGATCTTGAAAATTAAATATTCCATTCATCATCACGATTCACAAACCGGAAAGTCATGAAAAGCTACACCAGTCCAGTGCCGTCATCATGTTCATTTCGTGAATCAATATTTAAGAGGTCAAGAACATGAGACAATTTGTAACTTGGTGGTATGCTCTGTGAATTAGGAAAAAGGGGCAGTCAACTTACGACGGGGATTACTACTGTCAGGAACAATGAAGGATCATTAAAAAATATAATTATATTTGATTCAGCATGAAGAGGTAGATTTAATATTTTCTTTTTCTCTGAAAATAGGTATTGACTCTAAAATGTATGAAAGACAAATGATCCCAATTCAAATACTTGCATAGGAAAATTCAGAAATAGATCGCCAAACTCCAGATGTGGAATGATGGCTGGAAGTAAATAAAATAATTAACTAAAACTATATTAGTTTTCAATTCCCAACTCTCCCAAAAATTAACCCTACCGAGGCACGAAAAATTTTTGTCGATTTCAATTTGTTCCTCCGAAACCAATGATCGAACAGAAACAAAATAAAGTAGAAAAATCTAGAACCTGCTAGAATCTGCTGACGTGAAGTCAGCAGCTTTTACGCGCTTGTTCACATTGCGAAATGGTGAAATTTTAAAGAAATATAAAAATTTTCAAAAACAAACAATAATTTTTTTTTCGAAATTTTCCATGGATAATTCTTCTCATTGACACTGTTCATCTTCCAACCAAGTTTCATTTCGATCAGATAAATATTTTTCGAGTTATTGAAAAATCAAAATTTCAAATGGCTGTAGCACAGAAACCATTTGGCAGATTTGGCCCATTAACGAACTCAACTGAGATATTCAGGATCTTAACCTTAACTAAAAATTTCAGGGTTCTAGGTCTTTCCTTGCGAGGGTTACAGCGCATACGGCCGGGCGGACGGACATAATCAATTTTGACCACGGATTCTTCATCAGTGAGTCCAACCTAGTCGTTCGAGACCAGTTCCAGCTCAAAATTTTAAAATTACAGAGATCGTGACGAAATGATAACGCGCTGTTCCACAGACAAGCGCGTAAAAAGTATTCATATATAGAACCACACATATTTGTTAGAGTCTCTACTGCATCCATAAGAGGATGAAAATTGAAATGTTCAATACCCGAAAAGAACACTCATTTAAAGAACATAACACAATATGTACCCGCATTGTGCTTCTATTAAAACAGGCTCATTTTACGATTAAGTCGTACCGATAATTCCTTCGCGGCCATCACGAGAAAGTATCACATACCCACCCTGCTCTTTCTGGCTTGTACAATGGATGCCAAGAAATAAGTGACACCACGTGAAGCAAAATTCTTGGATTCAGGTTTTAAAAACTAATATAGTTTGAACACATTTGGACACTGACTTATTCATCTTGAGGAATTACCTGAAAACTTCTCGATTAGAAATTTTTGACTGGAAAGGAACAAGCTGCAGTCTTAACCAACTCTACAAATATCGAAGTTTTTCTCGGGACTTATTGTGTAAACGGCCGGTCTTACTGGTAAAAAAAAGACCACTGAAATAATCTAATCAGAAACTTGATGAATGAAGGGTAGGTTTCGAGTTCAATTATGAAGGCCGAATTTGCGAATTGGTGAAATCCACTCAATGGTCCCGAACATACATATTTAATCTGGCCAATATTTCCAAGAATACAGATAAAATCGTATACAATCTAGTACTTCAATGAGGAATGAACACTTGATGGTCCCTGCGGAATTTCATGAGGCATATATCATTAGCCGATCAGCAGATATAATTCTGATTTTTTTGATCGATCCAATCGAACGATCATCACGAAATTTCGCAACAATTTGCTCATCAGCATTTTCCAACTATTAAGATGTTCATCATGTCCAGCTCAGTATTTTTTGAAGTATTTCAGAAATGACAACGATACCTAGTTGATAACTATACAATTTGAAATACTTTTTTCCAATATCTCCAAAGATTAAAACACGAGTTCAAGGTCTGTGTCGAATATCATCAAAATGCAATAATTTATTTTCGCAGAAAAACCTCGAATAAAACTTGGAAAATTTTCGAAAGGAAATTATTTTTTGATTTTGAGTCTGTAACACACTCACGAAATTTAAAGAATTGTTGCGCATCCCTAATACATGACTATCTACGAAATTTAAATCTGATCGCGTTAGTTCCGTATGAAATATTGGGGAAATAACATTGAATTTTCAAATATCCACGAAGTTTGGCATACATATTTCTTTACCAATATCTCCTGGATTTGGTATCAGATAGAACTGAAATTTGAAGTGCTTCGGTTGGATATTGATTTTAAGGTTTGTGCCAAATTTCATTGAAATCTGATAAGTAGAAACAATTTTTGTCAAGAATTTTGGGAATTTTTGAAAATACTTTTTTTTCACAACAATCCAGAAGACATATTCTTAAACTAGACATGAAGTTTCAATTTGATCACGTCATTTCTTCTCGAGATATTGGGAAAATAACCGCAAAATTTCGAAATTCTACATATTTATTCTTCCAAGAAAGTCCTGAACCGGTCGAAAAACTTATTTATCATAAACTCTCTTCTCTTTGTATCGTTCGATCACTCCAGATACGATATGTGGTCATGTGACAAAAAAATCCGTCGTATCTCGGATGATATTACTGAAAGGCTATTGTGTGGCAATAGCTCTGTAACATTCCTTTGTTTCTGATTATTAAACTCCATCAAGAGAATATTATCCTTTCACACTTTCTCACAGCTGTCTCCCAAAATATTTAACCTTCCAATGGTGAATCAAATATGCTTAGTGATGACCTTTTATTGTCTATATCTTTCTTTGCAAATGGAGAATATCACCAAACTCCTAATGTTCTAAGAATTGGATACCTTACTTATTGATTCATGAAGGAACGAGCCTGATTTGAAATATTCAATTTTGAAACTCTGTATGAAAGATTTTCCATGTGTTATTGACCCTTTGCCGAACTACAATACCAAAAAGCAACTTTCTATTTTACTGGTCGAAAAGATGAAATATCTAATTCACAGTATCTGTATGGAATCATATCATATGTTTCGAGGACAACGCCCTTTACCGGGCGTCTGAGTTTGGATTTTTACTGTGTAGCTCGAAAATATAAAACATCTCATTTTCGTCCAGTATGGAGAATTCAGAATAAACTTTCCCCATGACGGTGACTCCCCATAGCGGGATCGTACAAGTATCCATAATAGAAGTTTCCAGGTTAGTATATCTCGCTGTACAGTGTTGCCAAGTTCAGGGACTCGAGAAGTTGATTAACCATACGAATTATATACAGCTAGTTGATTCCCGCAGAAGCGCCCTCGCACTGGCCAAACCCTGAAACTTTCTGTGTATAATATGATGTATCACCGATTTTTTACACCCGGCTGAAATTTCGTTTATAGCATCCCCTGACCCCCCAGACCTCAAAAACATGGTCAGACGCTAAGAGACCCGGGACCGGGTCTGAACACGTCACTTTTGGACTGGAAAGGCGGTCAAGTGTATAGATTCGGGTCTGTATGTGCGGTCGAATAAAGCTATATATATATATATATATATATACTCATTAACCGCATTATGCCAAGCCCGGTACGTTTCACAGGCAACCGGAGGCCCGCCCTTCCTAATTGGTTTAGGAGAGTGTATTTTTCGTGAAAACATTCAAATCCATTCAATCTTAATCAGCATCTGCAGAGGGGTAATTTTCTATCTTTATACAAAAGTGGATATATTTTTTACATTTTTGGAACCCCTGCACGTTTGGCGGTTGATATGATGCCCTTGGTGTATAATGTAGTCGCAGGTAGGATTATGCGAGGCCCAGCAGTGTTGCCAGAAACTCAAGGGCTCAGCTCAGGTGGTTTTTATGATTTTCATCGATTTATATACTACCTTGTCCGTGTGATACATTCTGCGGTGTCATTACGCATATTTATTCCGATAACGATTTTGGGGCTTTACTATTCATTATAGTCCGATAGTTTCGCAATATTTTCATACATTTAGATACTTTCAATGTAGATAATCTACTCAGGGACTCTGAAATATTTCAATATCTCGAAAACTAATGATTCGATTGAATCGAAACTAATCGATAAGGTATGAAATGTCAAAGCGCGCTATCGTTCAAATTTTCGCGAGGGTATGTATCACTTGAAATAAATTTCAAATATTTTGCCTTTCAGAAAACAACGAACAAATTTAATTCGAACATTGCAGGAATTGGATAATTTATCGGGATTATTGTGAAAATAAAATATCAATGGTATGTACATTTGCAAAAATTCAGATTTGATTCTCGGCTGATATTTGTTATTCCTTTCCAATAATATTTCTGATCGAATTGAGACTTATCAGTTAGCATTTGTGCTATTTTTGCGCGCATATTCTAGAGGAACAGCGTGCTTTCGTTTTGCTCAATTGTTTGTAATTTTCGAATTTTGAGCCGAGAATGGTTTCAAACGACTTGATTGGAATAACTGATAACACATCCGGTGTCAAAATCGATTCTGTCCGTCCGCCCGGCCGGCAGTGGACCCGAAAACTGTCGAACGGAGCCAGCTAGCAACTTGAAACTTGTAGGGTAGTTCGAGCATCGGAATGCCGCGGTTTAGTTTGTTAATGGGCCAAATCAGCCAAATAATTTAGGAGTTATAGCCATTTGAAATTTTGAGATTATTTTCCTCATATTTCAGAATATACTGGAGTGATTTGATTGAAACTAGGCAGTTAGTTGTAGCATAACGAAGCGCAGTTTTGAGAAAAATTCAGTTGAAATCGTATTGTCACTCCATTAAAAAAATTTTTTTTTCCGAAACCATTGTTCATATTTGAAAACAATTTCGGTTAGATTTTGAGCTTCATATTTCATTAAATTTCATTAAATTTTTTTCTAAAAATTTTTTTTTTCGAAAATCATTCATCATATCCAGAAGAAAATTCCACTCGGACTTTGAGCTTCATATTTCACTGAAGTGTACCAAATTTCAGTTCAATTTGATTATAAGTTTTGGAGTTATCGGGAAAAAATATGTCAAATTTCTCGATATCGTTGCTTTTTTCGGTGAAACTCGAAAAATACTGATTCGATCTTGATAAAACTTCACAGCTAGTTTGAAGATGCTGAAAGGCAACATTATGCAAAATTTCGTGATGATCGTGTGTTTAGAACAATTTGAAAAAAAATTTCTGTAATTTTCTTATCATATCATCCTCATTAAATTCTGCATGAACCTACGAACTGTAATTTTCCGATGAAGTACTGGATTTTAATTCGATCTGATCTGTATTTTTGGAAATATTGGGAAAATAAAATTTTGAATGGGTATATCTGCTGAATCATTGGTGGATTTTATCCATTCACGAGTTCGGCCTTCATCATTAAGGTCCAAACCTCCTCTACAAATATCGAGTTTCTAAGTTGTTTCTTCCGGAAGTTATTGTGTTTACGCAGTCGGTTGTTAGGCAAGCTTATGCAGAATTCGTTAGTAATCTGTTACTAGAAAACCTTTAGAAAAACCTAGCAAAGCACTGCCGTGAAGGCAGCAGATTTTGCGCGCATGATCAAGGAAGATGACCGCTTTAGCAACGAATTTGAACATGGGCGCAAAAGCTGCTGCCTTCACGGCAGTGCTTTTCTAAGTTTTTTTTTCGTACTGGGTTTCAATTCGATTTAATCCGTATTTTTGGAAACATTGAGGAAATACAATTTTGAATAGGTATATGTACGGAATCATTGGGCGGATTTTAACGATTCACCTTCGTAATTAAGCACCAAACCTACTCTACAAATAACGGACGACCGCAAACACAATAACTTCCGAAAGAAACATACTCGATATTTATACAGAAAGTTTGGACCATAATTACGAAGGCTGAATTCGTGAATGGGTAAAATCCACCGAATAATTTCGCAGATATACCGATTGAAACTTTTATTTTTCCAGTATCCCGAAAAATGCAGATTAGATCGAATTGAAACCCATTACGTCATTGAAGAATGACGGTTCGAAGGTTCATACAGAAACTAATGTGGATAATATAATAAGAAGATCACGGAATATTGAAAATTTGAAAAAGGCATTTGGGTTTTTTTTAAATTTTTTCTGACTGGATCATCACAAAGCTCTGCACAAAGCGGTCTTTCAGTATCTTCAAACTAGCTCCGAAGTTTCATTTTGATTGAATCAGTATTTTTCGACTTATGCCGAAAAAAACAACGATATCGAGAATAAAACCAAGAAATTTTACATATTTTTTCCCAATATCCCAAAACTGATAGCCGTACCGAATTGGAATTTGGTACACTACTGTCAAATATGGAGCTCAAAGTAAATGTGAAGATCAGTTCGCGAAAAATTTTTTTTTTCGAAAAAAATTTCGAAAAAATATTTTTTGAAATTATACTGAAGTTATTAACCTCAACAAAATTTTGCGGAAAATTGCACGTTGCTATACTCCAACTATTTGGCAAGTTTCGATTTAATTGTTCCCGAATTATCACTCAAATAACGTCAAAACTTCTACTAAGAAATCGTTTGGCTGATTTTGCCCATTACCGAATTCAATCGTCGCATTTCAAAATGCAACCTACCCTGAAAGTTTCAAATCAATTCAATTCAATGATCAATTGAATAAATTTACGAATGAAAATTTCGAATTTCGAAAATGATTACAGAAAATCTTTCAAAGTGACACCTTTTTCATGTCCTAATTTTTACATGTTTCATCGTAGGCGACTCCACTATCCTAACCTGTCATTTCCTGTCTCGAAAGAATACAGTAAACATTTCAAATATTCCAGATAAAATGATTGACAGGATTGAAATCTGGTGAACTAGAGGTACAGGTATGCGGTCCACCCAAATATTTGGTAATTTCTAATCCAAAAAGTTCCTGACCATAAGTAGGCTGGGTAAAATCCACATTCAGCCGTATACGAAAATCCCTTTACAGATTTCTAAAAAAAGTCTGGTGTTCACTTCATAAAAATCGATTGATAAGGCCACAGACCTCACAAAGACGGCTTACCAGCGATATGTATGTTTTTCGCAAAATGTAAATGATACTTTGTGTATCAGATCTTTCCAAATATGTAATTAGGCGAGATGAAGCGCATACCTAGGCCACCAGATATGAATCCTGCCGATTATTATTATTCGAAGGAAAATCAAAAATACATTCGTCCTAAATTACCATATTTTCACTTGACCAATACTCGATTAGACTTATTTTGAACAACACAATAAAACCTTAATAGTTTCAATCACCGAAGGAAACTTCCAGACAAAAATTTAAACATTTTACAACTTGCGCGAGCAATAGTTTTGCAGTTCGTGGCGCGAAATATTCTTCATTCGTTTCAAAAATTTTCATACATAAAGGAACGATGAAAACGGTTGGATGAGATTTTTCATAATATAAATGATTGATTTTACCTACATCGAAATAATTTCGAGGAATTTTCTCCATTCTGGAAATACTTCCATTTTAATCCATTTCTAATGATTCTTTTCTGTGAGTTTTTTTGAAAGGAAAAGCAAAAAGTGAATTCAAGAAAAGCACTGAAGTAAGGTCAGGTCCCTTTATACTATTATTCAAACTTACTGCCAAAGCGATATTTTATGAGGTAATAACAACGATAATGGGGAAATAACAACGGGATTTGACATAATGTTTCCTAATATCTCTGAAAATAAATATCGGATATAGCTGAAATTTAATACAATGTTGTCAAATATTGACTTCCAAGTCTAGTATTAATTTCATATATTTTGGCAACTAATGCACTTCGCCGTTACATTTTCATACGCCGCTTATCCTATTAGTTTCTGAGATGTGAGGTTGCTCCAGTAGGAATTTGTCATGGCAAAGGGCGATCAGAAAAAATAATAATAATGCCGATGAATTCATTAGCTTCAATACATAAATCGAAAATTGAAACAACAATATTGGAGTTAATTTGCCACAATGAATTAATTTGACACTCTCATTAATTTGTTTTGATCGAATTAGCATGTATCGAGAAAACAACATTTCAGATGGCTTCCACTAGGAATTACTGATTATGCCGATAGAAAAATTAATCTGGCACATTGCGAGCATAAGACTCAGTTGAAATTCAAAGCCTTGGACCTTAATGAATCTGACCACAAATTCTTCATCGGCCTTTTCAACCTAATTCTTCAATACCTTTTTGACATAGAATTGAGTAATGATGGACATTTCGGTGAAATGATGGAGGTAATGTTCCCGCACAAAATTTCCCCTCTTTTATGAACAAGAAAATAAAATATCAGACGCACTAATTTTTTCCGTTCGATCCTTCAGGTGATAACATCCTCACTTAATTCTGCATGTGTTTACTTACCTTCTTGATCTGATCAAAACTCAAAAGGAAGATTTAAATTCGAAACACATAGAATATTTCGAAGAATTTCTTGGGGATGGTGCCACTTATATATTTTTAGAAAATTCAAATATCTCGAGAAATAGTTGTCACATCCCAACGAAGTCTTGCCTTAATCATTTTTCCACAATCAATAACTAGATTTCAATTCGATTGAATTTGTGATCTTGCCGTTGAATAAAATTCTTATTGTAAATATTTCCTGCATTTGATACTTTATTCACATTATTTCAATGATTTTGGAGATACAAACACATGTGAAATTTAATTTTATCAACATTTTCAAAAATATATAGCGGGAATCAATTTCTTGGATCAAATTTGACAAATTATCGTATCCCGACAAAATCGCAGCACAATATTCCTCAAAACTTTCCCAGAAAAATAGCAATTCGTTCCTTATATGCAACTCTGTTCGTGCTTCATTCTAAAATAATGATAAATCAGGTGTAAGAAGGTTCATTTTCTTTCATATATTATAATATCAAACACACTGAATACAGCTCACTAAAATCTATACGCCTTGGGTATGGCATTTGCATTCTAATGTATATCTCTTGAATCCATATAACTCGAACGGCAGGAGAAAATGCTGAAGAATGAATATCGAAAGCTGAATTATCATCTGCGGTGATGCCAAATCGGCGGGCCTCCCATCCGCAGATGAAACTCTGCGGGACTAGTACAATCAGGGGAATCTCGAGAAAGTATATAATTTTTACACAGATTGATCGAAGCGCTCTCTGCACAACCGTTTCGCGAACCCGATCGCGTATGTTTTGCTGTGTGTATAGTCAATTTGGTGCCCGGGCTAAAATTTGATATTATGATCCCTGAAGTGTGGGGAGTCTCCACACGAATTTATACACGAAAGTTTTGGGAAGCCCGGAGTCGGGCTTCCGAAAGGCGGACCGGGCTTCCGATAAGCAGTGAAGTATGCGTTTTTGGGCTTCCCAAAGGCGGTTAATGAGTCTATATATATATATATATATATATATTCTGTGCTTTGAATTTGAATGAAAAAAGTGACGTCATCATTGGTAAATACGATCACAGATGAGCAGACGAGCACACCATGTTTCATTTACATCATACTTCGTACGATCGTACTCGGTGAGGTTGCTTAGAATCTGGGGACAGTGTGGGGTTGTGTATGTTTATGAATATAAAATTTCTATCTTCCTAGAAGGATTGTACTGGCGTGAGTAATTTCTAGCCATAATAGAGAGATATTGCAGTCAAATTTGTGTGATGTTATTACCGCAAACGTTATTTTTGATATCTAAGCATGCGCAGATTCAGTTTCAGAATAACGCGACGTTAATAGCGTTGGCGTCTAACGTTATTTACGGAGAATTGCGAGCCGCAATTTAGGTAGCACTATTCTATGTTTTTTACATCATGACAGCTAGCAGTAGGTAGGCAGTTCCCGCTGATTGAGTTGATTGTACTCTAGCATTCGATCATTAAATTTTGTAGTATAATAATATCATGGAAAAATATAATATCTGCGAGTTTACTTACTTCTGGTCTCGTCATCTAAGATCACTAAGACAAGCTTCCAAAATGGGCGATCATCCATACGAATTGTCTTTGAATAATCTCAAATATTCACGAATCAAATCAAAATTATTGACTCATGATCAATAAATCATATCATTTTTATAAACTGACTCGAAAATAAATATATCTGCAATCATACTTCATTACAAACGGCGCCTCATGTATAATATATTGAATATATTCTAATTGAATAATGAGCGAATTGGACATTTTGTATCACTAGGAAATCTAAACCATTGAATCTTATATACTTTTGGATAGATCTGTTGAAAAGGGTAAGTCTTCGGCTGAGTAGATACATTGTGTGCAATTGTGCATTACTCAAATTATAAAATATCTAGATTCCACCGATGTCCGAAAAGAAAAGATCCGTGCTATAACCGTACCAAAGAAAAACTGTGATCCTACCTGAAAATATCGAAACAGTAATTCATTTTCATCTTCAAGGATTTCACATTTTTCATAAATGGCCACAGCCGCTTCATGCGAAAATAAAGTTACAGTTATTTTTTTTTATGTGGGTACACGAATCTATTCAAAATAAGTTATGATTGATTTCTGGAATCATGCTCATTATACTCCACTTCTCTCGAAACATTATATTCAATAGATTATATTGGAGCTTTGATTGTTAATATCATTCCTAAACATAAATGCTCATAAATTTTAATTCTTCTGGCATCGATACAGGCGAAGATATTTTGGAAGGATACGGTTCTGCACTTCACGAACAACATGTGTATCTGCCATATTTTAATGGTACAACTTTACTAACTCGTAAGTCAAATATTCTCAATTGAACAAAATATTTGAATGCAAATGATGTTATTGTTTTCTTTATGATTTCATCTCATCTGCTTCACTCTATCCGAAGTGATTTTTTCAATTCCGATATCAACAAGTACGAATGATTTGGGAGTGGATTAATTTCACGAATTTTCAATATACAAAATATATGATATGAATATAACAGAGAGAAATTGGGAAACAAACGAGGAATAGTGATAACCTTGATGCTATCAAGAACAAAAGTATTTCGTACATTGGTCAAGATACAGGTTGTTTAGAGATTTTTCCAAAATATTCTCATTCCATCTTCATTCCTTCAGATCACTAAGTTCACAAACATGTCACACTAAAGGGTTCAAATCAAGAGCATAGAACGGACGACGCTGTCACCCCTACAAAAAAATAACATATCACACATGTCTATCTGCTATCTATGCTGGATATATATTTGTTTCTTTCTGAGGAAAACCAATTTATTGAGTAATTGCGTAGTCCATTTCTCCTTGTCTGTGGTGGACAATTTCCTACCACTGAAATTTTTGCCTGAAAACTAGAATTGTCAAATATTCATTTATTCATCTATTCATTTCTTTCTTGTTTGTTCATCTATTAATTTATGCATATATTTTTGTATTCCTTTATTTAATCATCTACTTATTTATTCCTTCATTCATTTATTCATTTATTATTTGTTTTCATTTACTCATTCATTCATTTATTTTCTTATTTGTTCATATGTTTCTTCATTTTTTATATTTATTTTTTGTTCATTCATTGATTAATGCCTCCATCTATCTATTTATCAATCCATCCATCCATTCATCCATCCATTCATTCATCTATTTTTTTATTCATTTATTCACATCCAACAGGCCAGAAGTTCAATTATAAGTGTAAGTACACAATATAGTGATGGCCTCGATTAATAATAATAATAATGTTGGCGAAAAGTAAAATGGTGCCGAGAATAAGAAACACGAACGTAAAAACTTAAAATAGGATCTTGATTTAATATGAGGGTCGTGAAAGTCTATGGTCCACATCAGAAAGGATGAGTCAATCTGTCCTCGAATAGTTTTATAGATTTAAATAAGATCATTAATTTCCAGGATCTTTCTCAGTGAACAATATATTCGAGGTAATTTTCTCTGTACCCCTTTAATATACATATAAAATATACTTCGCCTGTAAGGGTTCCATACGTAAACACAGTACGTCATCTCACTCCTCACCAAGGAGTGCAGAAGGGATTGCCTCAAAAGTGGCTATCATGATCTAATAATATACAGATGGAACCTTGAGCTAGCAAGTCGTACTGCTACCACCATAAAAGAGAGATAGGGTTATAGGCTATCCATCATGTGACGACTGACAGACAGAAAATAATCACGTGGTTTGAGGATGGATTCATATAGGAAAATGATTATTTTTTGAATTTTAAATGACATCGTCACTGATAATATGTATTGTTCGAGGAAATATGCTTTAATAATGGATTTCTTTTTATGTTACTCAATTATTTGCCTGAATCAACAAAATAGCAGCTTGAGTTCTCAACAATTTTTATATTTTCTTCTGGGTAGTTTGAAAAATCAGGATTTCCATTGACAGACATTTTGCATCGTGGAAACCCCTTGCAAGACGCTCTACAACATCAAAAAATTTTATTGTACTTTTTTCATTTTATAAAAGCTGAAATTCATATGAATGTTTCTTCTGTAACCATGAGAAGATGTTTTCTCAAATTTCAGATCATTCTTATAGATGCAACACCCCACCAGACCAACTTACCCAGATAGCACAAATACGTCTTAGGGACGTTCTTAAAACGTCCAGCTCGGACATTCGGGACATCCTCAAAACGTCCATTTTACGGACGTGGACGTCTTATGGACGTTTTTAGAACGTCCAATGTTACTAATCAGGATGTCCTCAAGACGTCCATAATAGAGCCTTTCAGGATTTAAAATGGACATTCATAGGATGTCTTACAGACGTCCTTTTAAGGACGTTTCATGGACATAGTTGGGGGCGCATGAAGATATCGAGGGGTTATTCTACAGTGTGTCAGTTTCAAGAGGCACCACCTTTATATCTCGCCCCATGCGGAATCAGAAAAAATGCAAAAACTGTTAAACTTTTGTCTGTACAGGGACATTTTATACAGTTGGTTCCAATCAATTTTATCAACCCTGTGAGGGTGATGACAGCAACATCTATAATCTTACATGGGAAGGGTTGTTGAGTGACACTTTCTTTCAAAGGTAATTCGATCATCTTTCTAAAAAAGCCATACACCTGCCCTTTTTTGTTAGTACTTCCGAGAAATTGATAGCAAGAGTTGCAATGAAACTCGAAAGTGCTTTTCAACATTTTCATGTTTCATTGAAACTTTTTCTATCAATTTTTCGGAAGTACTAACAAAAAGGTCAGATGTATTTTTTTTTTTGGAAGACAATCGAATTACTTTCGAAACAAGGTGTCACTCAACACCCCGTCCCATGTAACATTATAGGGGTTGCTGTCATCAGCCTCACAGGGTTTATGAATATTGATTAGAACCAATTCAAAATGTCCGCCCAACCAACCAAAGATTACCGTTTACTGCATATTTACTGATTTTGTATAGGGGCAGAAATAATAAGTGTTGTACCTTTTCACATTGACACACTGTATATATCCATGTCCTGTCTCCTTCAAATGAAATCAATTGATTCATTATTCATCAGAATTCCTCCAGGAAATAAGTGAAAATAATTTATAATTTTTTATTTAGAAGGAGTTTTTTCCAAACAATATTTATATGTTGTTTGATATCAAAACTTGTTGAGTTTACACCTTTCCTCTCCTCTGCCCTTTTCAACCATCCCAGAATTGACGATTCAGTTTCTTTTCTTGGTCCTGTCTGGCTTCTCAGCTGAACCTGAAAATAATATAAATTGCTTATCCAAACTGAATGGCAGATCAAGATGCAATTCCAAATTCTTCAATATTGATCATTATAAAGCAGTTTTTATTTTTTATTTTTTTGGAGAAAATCATAATTCAAAATCTCTGGTGTGTGAGAATTATATGGAAAAATGTGAGCACCTGTGTTCACATTAACCTATAAAAAAAATTAATAAAATATACTTTCAAATACCCCTATTTTTCAAGGTGAATATGAAATCAATTTTGGTGCCTAATATATTGTGATATCTACTTCAACGTACAGGCAGTGACTACAAAATACTCACTTATGATAAGCTCAGTGACTTTCATGATACATGGCTTCTTTACTTTTGGCCCCAACCAACTACTTGTTTGATCATTAGTGATCAATAAAATCAATATTTGCTTACCATATTATAATTGTTTATACCTCCTATTTTTGCATTTGTTCACCTGCAAAGTAATTTTCTTATTCATCACAAAAACCCTCTTCATTCTCATGATTCGAAGCAACATTATAATATGTATTACGAACAATAAAGAGCAAAAATATTAAATCAACTCACATTTTCATTTGTTTCAATATTTAAAATAGCATCAAATTCAATTATTTCTTGTTCTGAAATCAAAGGAAAATTTAAATTATATTTATCGTTGTGAATTCCATCAGACTCCTTTGAATGGAAGGAAGTATGAGAATGGACGGAAGAGTCCAACATATCCTGGACAACTTCAGATGATTTACCATCTTGTCAATCACCTATAAAGAAAAAATTAGATATATTCAAATATATTTCTGAAAACAGTTATTCAATCGTATATAATCAAAACTTAGCTCACCATTAATACTTTTAGGCTATGAAACTGTCTCATTAACTGTAAAATGAAGAATATGTTATTGAACATGGTGTATGTGTATGTTGTTTAGAAATTCTATAAGTAACTATTTTTTTTATTTAAAGAGAAGAAAGAAGACTTATATCACCTATTGATTCTTCGTTTAAGAAAGAATTGGTTTTTGACTTGAACTCTGATTCGAAGTCACTTGTTTCTTCAGCAGTTCTTGCTTAAGATCTTGCTTTCAACGGTATATGAAATATCGAACATACAGCAACATTGTGGAGCAAGTTCTTGGAATGACTTGCATCATTTACTCAATATCCTGTAATTGAATTTATTATGAAGAATGAAATGATTGGAACTTGTACCACTTGAATACTTTATTTGAGCCTTTTTGCCAGCCTGACTTCAGGGGAAACCTAAAACAGTTAACAAAACCGGCTAGAACGCATACAAATTTGTTGTGAACCGTCAGTCAGCAGACAAATAGGCACGAAAAAGGAATGATGTAATATAGGTTCATGAAACTCAAGTGGAAATGGGTTTCCTTAGTTAAGACATTATAATGTTTAGTAACCTTTCGGTATCTCAATATTCCTTGAAATCACTGATATCCTTTGAGAATCTAATCTGATCTGAATAATAATCTGAGACAATGTCTCTGTAATAATATATTTTCCTTAGCTATTTTCATTTCTATCTTTCGTGTGGCATCCCGCTAAAAATTTAACAACCATTGACATCTGACATGACGGTCACACCACAGAATAGAGAAGTAATACTTCTTAATACTTCTCTATTCTGTGGTCACACTTCACAAAAGAACACAGAACCACAATAACCGTCTCCTTATTCTTAATTCCGAGGATATGGTATTAACATTGTATGAAATGGAATTGTTTGAACAATCGCATTATACTTCTTCTATTGTTTGAACAATGATACTTCATACTAGGATAGTTTTGCAAATGTGATATAATTATTCCTCTTATTATTCACCAAGCATATTATTTATAAATTCTCAGGTCGATCAAAATCTTGATCTGACAGTAAAATCTATACAAAGAGGCAGAATCGGCATATTTATATCATGATCCAATAGCAAAATATACACTCGATCTGAATAATGCCAGTAATCACACAAATGAACAATTCGAAGATATGATCTTCGTACGTAGAATGGACGTTCTAAGGAGGTCGCTTTCTGGACGTTCTGAGGATTTAACGAACTGGACGTTCTTAAAACGTCCAGAATTGGTCCTGGACGTTCCGACCAAATATGGACATGTAATGGACGTCCTTAGGACGTCCTGTGCTATCTGGGTAAAGAGTCACCGTAGGTACGAACGCGTGTCAAGTTACCTAGTACACTTATTTGGTAGTTCTACTGGAAAAATATTCCAGGAGTTTTGAATTTCGTGATATTAAAGATTTTACATGTTCTCTTGAAATTTAAACACAGCCGCATCATGTCTCTGCCGCCCGTATCGCCATATTGAAAAAATGGCGTCTAAAACCAGTGTTTTACAAAACTTTTTTAGCTTATGTACGATGAAACGATTTTTTGTGAAATGAAGAGTTTTCGCTTACGAGTACTGCAAAGTTTACTTCAACACTCGTCTTGACTAAAAACCTCCTTTCCACGCAACTTCGTGGGTACGAACGCGAGCCAAAAATCACCCCGCGTGCTCATAAATGCAGTTACAGTAGGTATTACGAAATCTGTAGTCACAGAACAATTCTAAGGGACAATATGAATGAGAACACCTCCGCTGGCATTGACTGACTGAACTACCTGAAAGTCACATTGATATGAACCCAGTTCAGACTAAAGTGTTTTCAGCAGATTCAATAATTATTGTACCTAATTATTAATTCCATCTTTTTCACGTCGTAAGGAATGGCGCATCGGAAGAACTTGGAAGAGTTTTCAGCAGTATAAATTGAAATCATTGTTAGTAGCAACTTTTCTGTTATACGCTACAATAATACAGTGTAATGCAGTAATGAGTAATTAATGATTGTCAATGATCTAAACTGGAACTTAGTTATAACAGTCATCGATTCACTTTTCATTCTTTTTTTCAATATGGTGATACGGGCGACAGAGACATGGGTCGGCAGAGTTGAAATTCGGAGAGGACAAGTCAAAATCTTCGAAATCATGAAATCTCAAAACCCCTTGAAAATTTTCCCAGTAGAACTACTAAATAAGTGTACTAAGTACGAGTTCGTTCCTAGGTTGATTCTTTAAGTTGGTCTGGCGGGGTGTTACAACTGTCAGAATGATCTGAAATTTGAGAAAACATCTTTTCATGGTTACAGAAGAAACATTTATATGAATTTCAGCTTTTATAAAATGACGAAAGTACAATTATATTGTTTTGGTGTTCAAGGATGCCTAGCAAGGGGATTCCACTATACAAATTGTCTGTCATTGGACATCCTGATTTTTCATACTACCGACAAGGAAATATGAATTATGGTGCTTTTTATTTTAACGAAAGTAGGTTGCTTTATCGGACACCTTTGTCACTACATTTCTGATCTGCCTTCGTAATAGCACATTGTGCACCACAAATTCATCATCATCATCATTACACCAGTGACCTCGACATCAGGAAATTGTTGGATATTTCTGGAGAAAAATAATTACTTCAGAATTTTTTTTCTGTAGAATATCAATTTTCATGGGGAAATTTAGTTCAATATTCCACCGTTTCTGTATCTGGATCATTGACTAAATGAAGAATTTAATGCCACTATGGCAGAAAGAATCCGAAGAAATCAGTAAGACGGAATTAATAGCTTTCGCGTGTTCCAGGTGTCCACCCCGCCTTCAACAAAAGCTCTCACCCTAAAAAACAATATGCGTCCGATAAGACGTCGTTCAGTGCGCCAATTTCATGGATATTTAAAACATTCTCCTGCATTTTATTTCAATTTGATAACCTCTGACTCTTAAAAAAGTTTAATATGCCATTGATTTCAGCTCATCTATTAACGGAATTCATTTTGCGCTACTACTAAATGGAGAACATAACACAATATGTAAACTAATCGAAACACGGAGCGGCTCACGTAAATGCTACTCCATGAATTAATTATCTGACCAAGTCATTTCGAAACATTCATTGCGGTTTTTCGGACAAGTTCAAGCTTTTTGCTTAGTGATGAAGTAAAAAATATAAACAAGTAAGACTCTAAGTGAGCAGAAATACCTAGTTGAAGTAGATAATCAACCTCATTAATAAAGAGGTTCTGCAGATGTAGATTTAATTTAATACCTCTGTTAATATAATAGATGGGTACTTTCCTTAATCCATACATACTTTTTTCCTTCCAAGAAAAGTTATACAGAATTTTCCTTTCAGGTGAAGATACATTACTGGGTGATCAGACATACCGATATCTGACAGCAGATGAAATGAAATCACTAGGAGATGACTCTTTACCTATTGATGTCACACGGGACGAAAGGGTCGACTCGAACAGGATGATTGGAAATGATGACCCCAACGCATATCCTCCTAGACATATTGAGGACTCCATCAGTCCTGAACACATTCATCCAAATTATGTAGAGTACATTAAGAAAGCTACAGACAACGTAGACATTTCAAGACATCCACTCAATATTGGGTAAATTCAAATTTAAACTAACATTCCATGTAGATATATTTCTTATGGGTAGAAAAAAATGGAACCCACAAAGAAGTATCGACTAAAGCATATTTTGGGAGGATTTTGCATAATTCCTGAGGTTTTTTCTGGGTTCTTCACTACCAATATCGGAAAAAGAACTATTAAAATTAAATGAAAACAGTTTTTTCATGGAAAACGTCCTCGTGGATTGCTATTAAATTGAAATATATTTTTTTTTTGGAAAACAGATGGCTCAATGATAAATACCGGAAAAATACAAACGATAAACAAAGCGGACTGTGACTTTTCAGAGTACAAATCTGACTCTCTCATCTGACAAACGAGAAAATTTTCAGAATTATTTTCTTTAGATTTTTAGATATAGGACTTTTGTCGAATTGACATTTTCAAGAAATCACAGCAACAGGGATTTACTTGATTTGAAATTTTTTTAATTCAACTTGTTCTTTAAGTAAATTCAGCCAAATATGGTTCATTTCTACAGAACAATGAGCCAAATTGCCCTGTCCTTCCAAGAACAGTAGGATGACAATTTGATTTTCTTTTCGAATTATCAGGTTCCGACATCAGTATTTTGTATTGTCCCAATCTATCATGTGATTCCCAATGATCGAACATACATGGATCGCTATTTGGGATTGTTGTGTCTCTATATCTTAGGTTGTTTTTGTGTTCTCGTTTTTTGATATCTAACGGACGAGATGAATCCCTGTATATGTATTTTCACAAATACAGGAAATACTATATACACAATTTTTTGATTCTTGTTTCTCGTTAATGGGTTTGATTCTAGTTGGTATAGATCTCACATCATTTTTCGATCTGAAAACCGTCCTTGTAATGAATTTAGCAGTAATTCTTCTGAAATTTTCTGACAGGCAATGTACATAAGGAATTACATTCAATAAATTGGGTTGTTCATGATGGTTATTTTGGTGTTGTTCTTGTTGATTTGGTTGAGAAGAAGATATTTCGTCTGAATTTGAGACAGTTGATACGAGTAGTTCAATCCTGCATTCCGCAAGGGCGTTTTCCATAAGAAACAATTTTATTCAAAAACCTTAAAATTATACAAAAAATTATCTTTTTGATAAATTTTAGAGTGATTTAGAACATCTAAAATTCCGAATAAAATTCCGTCCGGTCGTCCGTATGCGCTTTAACTTTTGAAGGAAAGGAGCCAGCGACTCGAAATTTTCACATGGAATCTGAATTCGTTAATAAATGAAAACACCCGAACGGTTTCGGATTTATGCTCATTTGCAATTATGAAGTTGGTTCTTCAATATCTCAGGAAGTGCGATGTAATCAGTTTGAGGAACTTCGGAATTAGTACAAGATTATTGTGGTGTTTGAGTCAAGTCTTTATTACATTAACATTTTCATTCATATATCGATTTGCAATAATCAAATACATCTTCACATACTTCGGATTGCAGATCATGTGTACCGGTTTTAGGTGCGCAGATACTTCTGCTACAACTATCCTTATTTCATGAAATTATAAGAAACATTTTCATTCTGAAACTAACTAAACAATTTCACAAAGCTACAAGCGTCTCGCAAAATCGCATTCTTGCGTGGGGATTAATACTTTCATCAATTGTTTTTCTCTCCAATATTTTTGGCAAATACCGCAATTATCAATCTTTGATCGTATCTCATTCCTGAATTTCGGTCAAAAAACAAACTGTTCTACTAGATTGATTTATTTATTGTGCCCTAGGTGACTATAATAAACATTTTCTTGAATATCCCTCTTGATTCAGTACCTATACTCAGAGTTTCACTTGATTAGATCGCTCCTATGTACAGTTATCGTGCCCTCGGACGGCCGAACGACCAGACAGAATAAATTTTGACATCTAATTTATCATCAGTCAGTCAAATCTAGTCGTTTGAATCCTTTCCTGTTTCAAAATTTGAAAATTTCATTTGGCGAATACGGTAGCATGTCGTTCCCCAGAGCATGATCTGCATCTCAGATATCGCTGCTGAAACTTTCAGGGCTTCATGTCTCATCCAAGTATAGAATTTTATTCTAATTTTCTGCACTTCCAGAAATATCAAAAAAGTAAAGCAGCCTTCGGAAAGTTCAGTTCACCCTGGGTTGGTGGCCGCTGTAGATTTTACTCCACAATGCTTTTCTAGATATTCTTCTCGCTTGTTGGCAGACATGAAAGCGTTATATTTTCGTCACGGTGCTTGTAATTTCTGAATTCGAAGCCAAAAATGGTCTCTTGCGATTGGGTTGGTCTAAATAATGGAGACCTCAGAGTTATATTTAATTCTGTCCACTATCCTCCTCCCTGAAAAAAAAGAGGGAAAAGTCAGGGACTTGAAATTTTTAGCGGTGAATATTTTTCATGATTTTGAACCAAAAATTTCGGTGGCTTGATTATGAGCAAAAAACACATACCGTCGGTTTCACAAAACTTTTGACGTCCGATCAACTCGTTGATTAAGGTTTTGCATTCGATGGTTGGGTTGAAAATGAACTGAAATCGAGCACAGAGTTTACTGTAAACTGGCAATCAAGCCCTTGATCTGGCAATCAAAGTTTTGTGAAACCGGCCATCAGTATTTTCGAACTTTTTGCTATTTGAAATTTCAAAACCAAAAAAATACAGATCGAAATGAAATTTTTGGAAATCAAGCAGCATGTGGCTGGTTGAGTACCCAGATGGATATACACTCTGCATATGCTTTCGGACAAGCGCTCATAACCTCGTATCCTACCATCAGTGCTTTTCCGAATTTTCAATAATTGACTTCCTTAAAGTACCACATGACATTGCCGAATATTCCGATCCACAACTACTCAAGGCTACACTTCATAACTATTCGCTGACCGAGATCCTTGGAAGCACAAGTGGTGCTCAGGAGCACTCTGGTGCAGGAGCTCTCTGCAGTTTTCAGGAGTACTCTGTAGTGCTCCGGAGTATTTTTTCGGATTTCTAAGCAATAAGCCTTTTCAAAAATTCTGGGAAGCACTAAACAGTGGCACGATAAAGTTCTCGCGAGAATTGTGCTTAGGAGCACAAAATTGCTCAGATTACTTTCACGATCGCTGAGCACATGGCCTTAGGACCGCTCTGTTATCCAAATAGGTACTGAATTCTTGAGATTCTCAAACCAACAGTTGACAGGTCAGTAATAGCATGAATAGAAAAATGAAAACTTAAAAAATTATGAACAAAGTTATATTTCGCTGATTAATATTGAATATCTTGCCTATATTTCACCAACAAATTTGCACGAATTCATTCTGCTGTTGGTTCGATATTCCGAACGAGTTTGCTATAGATGGTAGGAGTAAAAACTTTTACCTTTAACTTAACAGGTACACGTACATTAAAACTGTTGAAACTCCTTTATCATATTGGAGAGACCAATTATTAATATTTCTTCGGACATGGTCAATAAAAATATTACTTCATTGATTAAAAACAATACCGAACTTTTTTGCTGGAATTTTGTTGATATATTCTAATTCGTTTCATTTCCAACGCCGCAGGAAATTGCATTGGAAGAAGTAAGTATTTTGGAAATGAAATTATTTTAGTAGATAAACATCAATCATCATTAAGTTTTAATTTCTGTGGCCACATTATAGCTTTCTGGAAAATGTGTAGTGTGTTTTATTCGCTAATGAAAATCTTGGGTTGAAATCAATGAACAGCTTGAAAATTCACCCTTATGAATATTATGAATGAATATAACTCTTTTGAAAATACCAAATAGTTTTCTGTAGGAGTATTTTCAAAACAATATTCATGAATAGGAAAGATTAAGTCGCGTTTGCGATAATATAAATATTAATCGACACTGCTCCTGAACTGTCTTCAATTTACTCAAACAAATTATATTTTCAGTTTCTTAGTATCATTCCTGGTGGATGCTAGGGGGGGTGCAATGCGAGGTTGCAGACATTCTGGAGTAAAAGTCATAGTTCCTCCACGCTGTGCTCCAAGCCCCACAAGAATAACATGCAGATATGTAAGAACCCAACGAACTCCTCATCCTCCTCCCCTCATGGAAGGAGAAGCACTAGCCAGCAGAGTTTTGGAGCTTGGACCTGTGGGCGCCAAATTTTTAGGGTGAGTATAAAATTCAGACTCATTACCTACTAGTGCATTATGCATTGATAAGATTTTCATCTCAAACCTCAAAAAAAGATAAGTTTAGTCACCCAAAAGCATACAATTCAATTCGATATCTGAAAGCTCAAAAAAGTCATATAAGGCTTGTGTATGATCTCTCTCCAATTACGAAATAAATCAACTAATACCATAATATAAACACCATATAAAGAATAAAATCAACCATCATAAAAACTCATGGATGCTTTGTCTTGGGAAATACTCAAGCAACCAGTGGTCTTTCTTACGTTTTAAATTATGATAACTTTATAGGATTTTCAAATAAAGTGGAACTTACATAATAGATTTGTGGTTATCTATAAAGAGCGGAGATAAGACTTTCTCTTTGGCAACCCTGAATCCTCTATCAAACTCTGTGTCTGCCTTGTGTTCTGAGAACAGTGAAGATCAACTGGTGACGTTTTTTTGGGATTGATAATACCAAACTTTTTACGTAGAACTGCCACGGGTCCATAATTCTCATTTCCTGAAACAACCTATCTATTGAGTACCGCCGAGGTTTTCTGGATAGGACTTTATGAGTCGCTTCTGTGCTTTCTCAATAATGATGTAATACACCACAGTATAGAAACTACCCAGTAGTTGCACTCCCTGGATTTTTTTTACTCTGATTCCGACTCGCGCATACTTCGGTGCGTCTAACCTCAAATTCAGTTTAAAATTGTTTCGTTCACTTTCCCGGTTTGTTTATGTTAGGAAATACAGCATTTTTAACAATTTCATGACGAATATACATGTTGAAATGATTTATATTAATATATATATATTCTTTTGAGAACGAGCATTACAATTCTAAGATATATCACAGTGTTAGCAGAGGAAATGTAAACGGGGTACCATACATATTTGCGTATGATACAAGAGCACAGATAAAAACCTCAGGAAAAATTCTGTCTCCCCGCATAAGTGTAGTAATTTGTTTATAGAAGATGGATGGCATCTTTCTCATTTGAAAATAATTTTTTCGTCATCTTGAATTCATTTCGACAAAATATCTGAAACAGAAAGAGGGACAGAAAACCAGAAGGAAGCAGTAAATAATATTACCTACATTTGCTCATGACCGAGAGGGTCTTTCGACCAGGTTCAGTCCTCCAAGCGATGATTTTCAGATCCTCAGATAAACGAAGAACGCTACAGGCCCCTTTATTGGGGAATCATCTCCCATAGATCCATAATTGTTCATTTCGAACTAGAAATCTAATAAAATATCGGGAATAAAGTGAAAAACTTATGACATGTGTTATATTAATAGAATTGGTGAAGCACCATGCCAAGTTATTGTGAAATGCAACATAAATACACCGAGAGACGAAGGAATACTTTCGATTGCTTACATTGGCGAACAGCGATTATTTGGAGTTTTTAGTGATTTCATTCATTTTACGAGTGAAATTTCGTGATGATGGAACTGATCAACTGATATTCAATCTCAGATGATATTCATTCAAAACGATATAAATGAAAATTGCAGTATTTGACATTTATTCTTGTCTTCTATAGACTGGAGTATCAACATCAGAGATAGCATTTATTATAAGTATAACTACGTATTAAAATGAAACAATTTATTCCTGAAAACAAACAGCAGAATGAAAAAACATGGGTTTCAGAGAACTTCTCAGCACTATTTCAAATAATATAATATATCTTGCAAATTATCAAATTACTGATATATTAGTCGGCAGTTGCTATGTCAGTGCTATCATGATCTTCAATTACATATTCATTATACTGAATATATGTTCCAAATAAAATAACTCAAATGAAATGTAATCCTTGTGGTAGCCGATCTTCAAATGAACACCGATTCCAATTCATCCTCACGAAATGCTTTACAATCCATAAAAATGTTTTTTTATTATACAGATGCAACATTAGGGCTTTCATAATCTTTAATTGACTATAAGGTCAATTAATTAACAGAGAAAGTTATCTGGTTCATTATTATTATAAAATACATGCAATGTTTTGAGAAACCTATCAAATCTATCACATAACTGATTGCTTTGATTGGCTTTATATATCATATAGAGATGTGAGTGGTAACCAATCAGGATGGGTTTTTTCCATCGTAACGCCAGCTATCGTAGTGTCGAGAAGATATAACTCTTGAAATGTGTATGACAAATACGAATTATTCTTATCATAATTATCTCGTCATGATTCAACTTATCAAACAAAACCACCAGTGTGAAAATGGCTGGAACAAACTCTACCGTAGTTTGTTACTTTGTCAGAGTAGTTTTCTCAATTTATGGCGTGAATATAGGACGTTTGCCTTCTCTGGGATAGTTCACATAGTATTCTATTTCTTCAAACACCAGATTAAATATAGGGGAATGGCTCAAAAATGCAAATATTCAAATATAAAGTCTACACTACAAAATATCTGAAAAATCGTATTCCTTCATCTCTCGGTGTATTTATGTCGCATTTCAAAACGAAACAATAACTTGGCCTAGTTATTCACCAATTCTATTAGTCTGAATCATTTTAACTTGTGAATTTATCCTGAAATTGTAAAAAATGCTGTACTTCCTATCATAAGCAAAGACGAAATGTGAGGTTGTTTTACCTCCAATGTATGACGAATGTCAAACAACGCACGAAACCAATTCAAATCCTGCATAAATTTCATATATCACAATGAGAAAATCACTTTCGACCTTAGTCACTCCTAGTTAAAATTAGGAAAAATGACATGCAAACCCTTCCCGAAAATGACAAGTCGAGTATACTTCCAATTTCCCGCTCAATCCTCATGCGCGCTGAAGTGTGCGCGAAATCCCCTTGGGGTAAAAATTTCAGTTCATTTTATCGAGAGTGCGACTACTGGGTAGTTTCTATACTGTGGTAATACTTTTTCCTCAAAACGCTGCGAGCACGAATTCCGTACTGTTATATCAACTGCGCACAAGTACAAAGTAAGTAATGAATCAAAAATCCCTAGGCAGAAATTTCCTGGCCAAACGAATTCGGTATATGATCTTTCTCAATCTTTTATGCAATTCCAGGCTGTTCACATCCCATCTTAGATGAAATCAATATAATTTGCCAGGTATTTGACAGACTTCACTTCCCTCATTACCAATCATGATGTAAAAAACATGGTGTGCTCCACTGAAAAAAAGTGACGTCGGCAAGATTAGAATACAAGGAAATATATATTCTGTGCTTTGAATTCGAATGAAAAAGTGACGTCATCATTGGTAAATATGATCACAGATGAGCACACAATTTTTTGTTTACATCATGTTACCAATCTGCCAAAGAGTGTATCAAAGTCTGGTTGTTGTGAACCATTCAATAAAAAATAAGAAAGGGCGATTTAGTCTCGCTGACTGAGCATATTAAGATAAAATCATTCCTTCAATATATTCAGTTCATCCTTTGTCAATCCTTCAACCTCCATCCAAGAGTCATGCTCGAAAAAAATACACATTTCATCTGCATAAGAAATGATTTTGCCATTCATATTCACTCTCAGCAAATCATTCACATACACAAGGAACAAAAGCGGACCCAAGACAGTTTCCCGAGGAACGCCTCTGGTTCATTGACAACAACATGGACCTAAGTTATCAGCGTTATATTTTCCAGGTAACTCTTAATCAAGTCAAAATCACTCCCTCTCACTCCAATATAAAACAAATTTTCGAGGAGGATCTCATGACAACAAACACACACAGAATCTTTGAATTCCTGTTGATTCCTTCATAAATACTCTCCAACAAATTGTGCATCTGATGTTGATCTACCCAGTCTGAAACCGAATTGATTCTCAGAAATAATCTCAAATGTATCTAGGAATCTGGTCAATTTGATGGAGGTAAAGCTTTCAAATATCTTTGCAAACACAGTAATGACCGACAGTGGTCTGTAATTACCAAGCTCACCCTTTTCTCCACCCTTGTTTTCAGATGTGATCAAAATATCCATTGACACACTCGACATAGGACTGTGCCATCCAGGGTGCAATGTCTTAAGCTAATCTTCCAGTAATCGGATCATAGGTAGATGATTCATCGTCAACAACTCTCTTCTATGTTTGATACCAGTGGTTTCACAGTTGATGTATCTAGCAAAATTCCTTACATCATCTTTGATGTTGAAAAGGTCACTCAAAATTCGTTCAACACTAGCATAAGCAGAAAAAGAAATCTGCAGACCGGACTTCATCACTACACTAGTAGAAAAATTTTGCTTTCTTCAGAAGTGAGTTCTGTTCGTTACGAGAACTGGTATATAGAGCCTTGCTCTCCTCACTCTTATTCCTCAGGAACCTCTGAAATAGGGGATCTATTTGGCGTATGTAATGAATTGAACAACTCGTTATCCATGGTTGTCTTTTTTCAACATCCACATTCCTCTGAAATTCTTCCCAGCACACTTTACTGGGCTCCGACAAGTATAACCCAATAAACCAATAAATAAATAAATTCGTGGTCTATCTTGAAAAGTAGAACCAAATTTTGATATTTTCACCCTAAACATGTTAAATGAGGTCTGTGATTTAATGGGTTCGATTCTATAACACCAACTGAATTAATTCATAACCTACTCTGATCTCAACATCTGTCAACAACGTTTCAAGTTGCAATAAATTCCATCGATAAATTCGACCGTTATGATGTTTAAAATATTTCCTTTAATTTGGATTATCAACCTGCAGAGTTCTGGAGGAATCCATGAATCAATTTTTATGCTCTTGTTTTGATGGCGAACAGCACATTCTCGTTTTGCTAAAATGCCTGTAGTTTTCGATTTTTCAGTGAAAGACGGCCTCAAATGAGTAGGTTGGATTCACTCATCAAAAATTTATGGTCCGGCCAGCTGTGGGTGCTGTTATTTTCAAAGAAAAAGACTTTAAAGGAGTCTTTGTATATTTAAGTTTTGTGTGGAGCCAAAATATCTCCGACAAGTTCATTAATGGGCAAAATCGACTGAATGATTTTTGAGTTATACAAATTTTGAGGTTGGTTTTTCGATATCTCGGAATAAAGTGGTGATGTCATTGGACTGAAACCTAGTTATTGTGTGAATATAATCGTTGATATTATTATTATTAATTAACCTTGAAGTCAATATTCCACAACAATCTACGAAATTTGAATTTAACCCGATGTTCATTCTCGGAAATATATGAAAATGATTATGTCGAATTTCGTTTTTATTTCAAATTTACAGATTTTTTCCTCAATATCTGAAGAAGTATTGACGAGATCAGATTGAAAGTTCGCAAGTAGTTGCTGTACCAGCGCACAACTTTATGCAGAATTTCGTGAAGATTGTGATTATGAAAATGCAAACATGTTGCGGAAATTTTCCAAATTTTTCTTGAAAATAAATGTGTTCTCGGAAACTATCCATCAGATTTTGATGAAATTTGAAACTAACCTTCGGGTCAGTTAGCTACACATTTCAGTTTGGTCAATCATTTATTTCAGTTGATATTGGAGAAATCTATTTTCTTTTCCGTACCTATTTGAAAAAAAATTCTGTAGTATCGTACATGTAGAATATTGAAAATATTATTCGTTCTTGAAAAATTTCCAATTCCAATTTGAGAAGAATGATATTCTACACAAACATTGAAGTCACTTTTCATCATAAGTATCTTGAATTTGAGTTTGATATTAATCTTCGGAGATATTGGGAAAAACTCTATCAGATTTATTGGTCATTTATTCTAAATAGAACCGCTATTCATTCATTTCACAGATTTTTCTTACAACGCTGAAGTATCCAGTAGAAAAGCTTTCTGCGTGGTCGAATAGATATTTTCACCCAAATGGAGCATTCCAATTTGAATTTTCAGGTTCTACGGAATTTCTCATGGTGCTCCCATCACTATCGGATGTATAGATATTTTCTATAGTCTCCACATTTTTTCATTCCTTTGGCCAATATTTTGTTATTTTTTCCGTATATGCATGTTCTGCATATTAGTAGCCAACGGTTTGTTTTTTTTTTGTATTTTCCGACTATTCTAGGCTTCAACCAAAACCCTCAGAAGCTCAAAAACCTTGTGCGAGTAAGGACACGTGGTGTGTTCTGTGTAGGCTCTGTAACTAATTACTTGCGCCACGTTAAGAACAGCACTGTTAATTGTTCACCCAACAGCTAATGGTAGGAAATACAAAATCACATGTTAATACAATTATGAGACCCAATTTAGCTCTCACGTGCTTGTCTTTGGATCATCTCACATCCTAACAATAGGACATTTTA
Organism: Myrrha octodecimguttata; assembly: GCA_958510865.1. Lineage (NCBI taxonomy): Eukaryota > Metazoa > Arthropoda > Insecta > Coleoptera > Coccinellidae > Myrrha > Myrrha octodecimguttata. The sequence continues at coordinate 16,652,954 of OY294056.1, forward strand.
TGTAGTGAGTGGTGCGAAAAATATGACCGAATTTAAAAAAGAAAAAAAACTTTTAAATTTCGAACACAAAAAAAAATTTTCAAAGCAGGAGTAGAAGAAACAGACTGAATGAAATGAAAAAAATAAACCATCCGAACAACAGAGAAAGCTAGGGATCCACAAGATCATGGAAATCAATCCTTTCTACAGACAAAATCCACGTTTTCACCCTCTTCCGGAACAAACTCTTGGAATTGGTCGTATTCAACTGAGCAGGCATCATATTTCTCAATTTTGGACCGACATGCATAAAAGATCTCTGGTCAACCGATTTTTTTGATCGTGATAATACTTCCTTGGCTGCCAATCGGCCTCTGGTGTGGTACCGGTGCCGAAACAGCGAAGATGGAGATGCACCATACGTATGCGCCAGGATAGACACGCAGAAGAGTTGTCGTATATCTAAACCTGGACATCCCTGAACAACTGATCCGAGGAATAAAACGGGGGCTTGTTGAAGCCCACCTTCAAGAGACGTTTCTGGACAACCGTAAGGGGTTTCAATGTTGTCCTCCGTACTCCACCCCATCCAAATATGCCAAACTGTATGATCGACTCAACCAATGAATGATACACTATCTTCAGGTGTCTTACATGTAGAAACTTTTTCAGTTTGAACTTATATATAAGTAGACGAAGTTCTTTAACGGCACTATGGATATGAATGTCCCACCTCAAAAATGAGTCGATCTCTATACCCATATATTTCGTTGAGTGACTCAGTGGCACCGAAACATTGAGTATGCTCATAGTATCATACTCCGGCAAGCATCTCCTATATGACGTGAACGGCATGATCTTTGTCTTGGCACGATTCATGGTTATACAATTTCTACTGAACCAGTCAGAAATCATTTCGAGGTCCCTTGCTACAGCCTGTCTTACATCAAGCCAAGAATCTCCCACGCAGACCAGTACCTTGTCGTCAGCGTATGAAATGATTAACCCCGAAGTGCTCAAACTGAGAAGGTAATTCAAGTAAATTATGAAGAGTACAGTACCGAGCACAGTCCCCCGTGGCACACCACAGGTCACCGCCCTAACACCACTCATCCCACCACCAATCTGAACCTGCTGCCTACGACACCGCAAGTAGTTTCGGAAGAGTTTGTGAACATTTCCTCTTATGCCAATCCGTTCTAATTTATCTAGAAGAAGGTTATGATCTACGGCGTCAAAGGCTTTCACCAAATCAATAAACACACCCAGTCATGGCTTGGAAGCATCAACCGCACTGTAAACATTCGACGTCAAGGAACCTATGGCATCTTGAACCGACAAATTCTCTTGAAATCCAAACTGATTTGGTGAGATGAGGTTTATTCTCTTCAAATACCGTATAAGTCTCTTTTTTATTATTTTTTCGAAAACTTTCGATATCCAGAAGTCAGAGATATCGGACGGTAATTATCAACGCAATCTCTTCTTCCAGCTTCATGTAGAGGCTTAATTGTGGCAATTTTGAACTGTGATGGGACTTCGCCACCCTCGAAGGCGAGATTCATGATGTGGCACAGAGGCTTGGATATAAAGTGTACCACAGATTTTAAAGTTTCGTTACTGATTTGATCCGGGCCGCATGCTTTCTTGTCACTCAACTCCAGTAGGATGTTGACAATTTCTTCCTCACTTGTTGCTTCCAGAAACATAGAATCACCCTCACATCCACCATGTACCGACACCTCCACGTGATCCCCCAATTCCGCCCTCATTACTTCACCAATGTTTGCAAAGTAACCGTTGAAAACCTCCGCAACGTCCGATGGATCATCCACCACAATACCTTCCTTCGTGGTAATTTTTCTGATGGAATCCTTTTTCCTTCTTCTTTCAGTGAACTCGTTGACTATATTCTACATTCGACTAGAAGAATTTGTTTCACGAATCAAACGTTTGAAGTGCTGAATCTTAGTGTTTCTTATCAATGAATATAGCCTATTTCGATATTGCAGATATTTTTGTTTGACATCTTCATCCTCCGGATGCCTCAGGTAAAGTTGTCTCAGTTTATCTCTTGTTTTTATTGAGGTCATAATACCATTTGTTATCCAAGGTTTCTTCTTCCGCCCATTTGAATGCCTAACAATGTTGGATGCGATCTCAATATGTTCATCGAAAATTGAGTAGAAATTGTCGACCGCCGACGATACATCGTAACAGTTGAGAACTGCATTCCAGCCTTCATTCTTCAACCTAGATTTAAGTTTATTATAATTAATTTTTTTCGCGTTAGCATTTTCACCATTTGCTCTGTTATCTTCAGCTCTCATTCTCACTGTGACAGAAGTTGAATAGTGGTCGGTTATATTTGTTCTTATGACACATGGGATAACATCAGAGTAATCCTGGTTCCTGAATTTACAAAAAATGTGGTCTATACAACTGGATGATGTGGGAGTCACCCTTGTAAACTCGTTAATAAAAGAAAGAAAATCATGTTCGGACAAGATGTTCAAATAATCCTCAATTACTTCAACAGAAACCGATCTGATGTCGATGTTGATATCACCAGCAAAGATGACTTTATCGAAGCTCACGTTGGTACTCATGCTCTCCAAAAACAAACCGAGCTGCTCTCCAAAGTTTTCGGCATTAGAAGAGGGGGATCTGTATAATGCAATCAATTTTATCCGTTCCCTACCATAATTAATCTCAACAGAGATACCATTGGCTTCCCCAATCCTTACAAACTTGTAGTCGAAACCCAAAATGCTCCTTATGTAGATCAGTACTCCATCATTTTGATTATTTCTACACTCATTGTTGTGGACCAAGTCATATCCCTCCAAACTGACCATTTCCGATTATCTTATTTCCCATTTCTCCGTTAGCACTATGCAAGCAAAAACGTGTTGGAAATCCGAAATGGAAGCCCGAAACTCATCGAAATGTCCATGCAAACTACAAATATTGGCATGATAAATTGAAAACTGATCCTTAAGTTCGGCTGTACCCAGTCTCTCCTCAAAGAAATCCAAAAATCCCGCAAAATCATCGACAACTTCTGTTTGTACAGGTTCACCAGAAAAATCTCTCACAAAAACATCCATTCCCAAAAAAAGAAAAAAAAAAGAAACGAAAGACAAAACGCAGAAACAAGTTCCACCAACTTCAATGCAAATAATTACTATTTTTTTCGCTATGAAATCTGGTTTTGACTTATCCGATATTTGCATTTATTCTTCTCAGGGGCTTCCTCTTACCACCATCCGTCATCTCCGTCTGATTCTGTTCGGTGGGTATCGACGGCAGGTCTGTTTCCTTCCTCACAGAAGCTCACAACGGAGAGGCTGTGAAGGCGTTGATGGCGCGCTCCTCACTCGACCCGTGCACCCAGTATTCCCTTCAATACCCTCGCTCTCGTTCTTCATATAGATGGTCGAAAGCATCAGACTTGTGAGGGAGTTATCTCTGGTTCTGGTTTATCCTTTATTAGAAGGATATTTTGTTCCTTTTATATATCAGCAGGTATTTCTGGACTAAGAACGTTATTTGTTTTTGAATACTTCGAGATTTTTTCTTATTATTCTCGTGATATGTTATAAAAAATTTTTCTGGGCTAGGTATTCCATTTGATAATCGCAGATTTCTTTCTAATACAAGTGACAAAAATACTCTCTGCAGCATTTCGTTTCTGGAACGGATCATTTGTGTTGGCTCCATTGAGATGTATGTCTTTTCTTTAGCCGTTACCGCATTTATCGATTCAACCAATGCAGTCTTGATCACTGCGATCTGCATTGTTGAAAGTGACTCAACCGTTTCAATAGATTCGGTTGTTTGGGTTTCCCAATTTTTCAGTGCATTGCGAGTAGACTCCCCGGAGAGTTTCATTGCGTCTTCGTCTCGAACTGACTTTCTATTTTGCTGCGATCTCGACATTTACTTCATTGGTACTGAACGAACCGACTGCGCCATGTTACAATTAGAAGAAATATATTCGAACGTCTATTTTAATTCAACTATTCATCTGCTGTCACGTTGACAACACCACCTTTTCAATATTGGCGTATCACAGAAATCAGCAACGCATTTCACATTCAAATACTAGCAATCATTAAGAATCAACATTTTCGTGTCTTCATATACCCATCATAGTATTATAGATTTATTTTTCTGAGAACCGATAATTCATCTCATTTTATTTCCGAAATACAAAATAATATTCAAATCTGACAGTGCTAAACAATACTCAAAGCCTCTTAACCACCAGACATAAGAGCCGACAATATTTAACGCTCTCATAACGTAACGATTTCGTCTAGTTAATCTTGACCACGGATCTCGCCATCTCGCCGATGTCTGGCCAAGTAAATTTCGGATTCCTTGCCTTGAGTTTATTCCTTGAGGCTACAGTGACTCTCCACACTGTGCTTGAGGCTATTCGATACTCATCAGGCCAAAATGTCTTCTATTGTAGATACCTTCTATGGACAGTTTCGATTAATCTGTTTAATTGTGTTAACTCAGAAAATCAGGACCTTATTGTTTGTGTAGAAGAAATGCTCTTCTTCTTCTACCTTCGTGAATTTGAATGAATGCATTTTTCCATAAGAATTACGACTCATGCCTATCTATATCCCTCGTAATAGTGGTTTCAGAGTGAGCGCCAAAATAGGCAAGAACGCTGATTAAGTTATCTTCATCGGATTTCACAGACTTTGGTGGAGAACGCTCTGATCTCAGTCTTTATCGGTGATCAAAACAATTTCTTCTCGAGAGCAAACATTACCACGTGTTGGTGCATTACGGGTCGGCAACGCAGCCACATGAAAGTTTCATTGAACCTCGTGAATAACTCGAGGTCAATATACCTTCCAGCTGTCTACCTAATTTCACATTGCCAATAACCGCGAGAAATATTGAAAAAGCGTGAAATTTAGAAGAAAACGGAAAGTCATTCTGCAGGCTTCAGTGATTATTTTTTGAAATTTTTTTTTGGGGTGTACTTAATTCTTCAATGAGAATGCGCCACGTTAGTTTTTTCCATTTTTCACCGCATTTCAGTTTTTATTTTCCCGAAAATTCTTGAATATAAAAAAGTGGCAACATTGTGCATTCTCACAATTTTTTTCGAACATTTGCAGCCTAAAAATTTTTTGAAATTACGAACTCTGGCCTCCAAAAGTCACCCCGTTTTATTCGAGGTATCGTTTACTCTTAACCGTAAGAACTGTTTTATATTGAATGTCTCTAAGTGATTTTCTTTAAAAAATCTGCAGGTACGATCACCGATCTCATAAAATTTTCCATAAAGAACAACTTATTTCAATACAACATATTTTATTCTATGAAATACGAACACAATTTCGCGTATGATTGACACAAACGACCAATTATCGTTTCATGTAGGTGAACATATTTTCAAATTCTTCTATGAAATCACACATTGAGTGCAATCAAAGAATAGAAGAAATGGACAACATTTTAAATATTTGGTGTGAGAAATCCATATTGGCAATTATTAGGAGAACCGTTGTTTTCTACAAAACTCAGAATCAGAATAAGCATAATATAATACTAGACAAGAATGCTCAGATGGTTAGAAAGAAGTGAAAAAAGTTATAACATATACGGTGTTCCTTTTGAAACAACGTACTTTTGGTAGTTTTTCGTAAAAGCGGCAACATCGGAAGTATTTCATCTAGATAGTTCAAACGTCTGAATCTTAATATCCAAATTGTCAGAACAATTCTATAATCCGTTCACCCTATAAGGCTTATAGGCCAGCCACCATGGGACACCCTGTACACTCATCGAGCGCATTCGGATTCGCAATCTTCAAGGAGAATTCCAAATCAGTAGGTCAATTTCTTCCATAGTTGCTGTAGTTTCGACCAGATGTTCAGACAGCATTTAATTTTACTACAAATTTTTCAATATAGCCTCAGCGCTCTAGACCAATCTCGGCTGGAAATTTAATGATTACCAACAATGTGATGTGTAACACTTTCGCTCCCTAGAACAAAAAATAAACATCCTATATACAGTTAATTAATAATTCCCAATAATTTTTCAGACCAGTCATCATAGAAGTTCCTCATTTCGCTGCTCTAAGGGGAAAAGAACGAGAGATAGTGATTCTGAGATCCGACAATGGCGAATCTTGGAAGGAGCATACAGTCGAAGCAACCGAAGATGTCTTGAATGAAGTGTTAAGAGAGAGTTTCGATACTGAAGGTAAGATTATCCAGATGATAGTTACCATTGTAATATTTCATCAGGGATATCATCTACTGAGTTACTGTTACTTTTTAGCTGATATTACATTTCGACACAGATTTAGTGTTCTTCAGAATAGTTCCGATTTGTGGAATTACTTGATATTGCAACCTTCCAGGCTCAATTGAATTGTATCCTCATTTAATGCCTACTATACTATATTCAACAGTCTTCTCTTCGGCAGAACACCCCCTGGGTTGAAATTGAAAACTAGTATGTGCTTATGTAATCATCTCATTTCTCTGGCAGTTGTATTGCTACTCCAAATATCAACCATTGAAACCCCCTGCGGCAGCATTGGGTATGCATACAATCACAAGCTGTTTTGAGGTTCTATGAGACATTCTCATAGATGTAGAGTAGCCTGCCTTCAAGTTGCACAAGTTGTCCTCACCAGATATCTACACTCACTCTGCCATAATCAACATATAAAGTTACATGTTCCAATCTCTTCGATCATCTATTCATTCATTTGATCATGCTGTTTAACTGCAACTGAAGAGCTGTTGTTTTTGTCTTCTTCATTCTCAACAATTCAAATACCTTTTTGAAGGAGCTGGACTCAAAATTTCGTACTTGTTGGATGTTGCTGGAGTGGCACTATGAATGGGATAAACATCCTCTTGATCAGGACCTTCACCACTGTTGAGGCCTTCTGGTTTGAAATGGCATAAGTCTCCACCTATACGGTAAAAGAGTCCATATCCACGAGTATTTTCTCATTTTTGTTTTCACTTTCTTGGAAGTGACCTGCAATATTGGCAACAACTCGTTCCAAAGGACGGCCACGTTTTACTGCTTTATGGGCGCTCTAGGAATTTCCCTTGAACCATATCATAAAGCACATTCCCAGCACTAGTCCTTTACATCTTACCTTCAATTGTGACATTAAAAACGTTCCCTGACCTTTTCCTGAGTTTCCTCAATACTTTCGGTACTCGACTTCTGGAAATTATTAGCTGATTCTTAGTTGCAGCCTTTCATCGTTCTCAAAAGACCTTTTCAGCTCCTCATCCTTCAGAATGAAAAAATCGAAGTGCGCCCAAGAAGACCCGAGGAGTCAGATGACCTAGTGGAATCGTTCCTTCAACATCCCAATCCAAAAATATCTTCAATTTCGGGTCACCATACTTTCTTCTTATGGGATTCCGGTAGCAAGTCCATCTCCATGACGGTGGACCTGAACCAGAATTCCTTCTCCTCTAATTTATTGCAGTGTTGGCAGTCTGGAGCAAATAGTCTTCTATGTGACATCCCCCCATGATGATCGTCAGTTAAATTGTATTACTGAAGCCTCGAAATACATCTTGTGACAAGGACATTTCGTATTCCGAAATTATAAAAGCCACTTCGAAACAGCATCACCTGAGTTCAAAGTGGATCAACATCTTCGGAGAGCAAGACTCAAACCGTGTCCTCTTCACATCCCAGAAATGAAATTTTCAGGCTTTCGATTCTCAGTACATCGCATCTCATGTCCATCTGGAAGCCACAACATAAGGTGTCAATTACTAGGTTGACTTTTACTTTTGGCCACAACTATCTAATTCAAGAGACCTGACCCCAATTGGCATGAGAATTTTCTTCTTTTCGTGAGTTGGCACGTTATCTCCACTTCGTTCGTGAAGGGACCGTCGTTGGTTGGATCCCTCCTGTTTCTTCCAGTATATCTGGCCTCGGGTTGCGCAATATTTCAACCGACAGCCCATCCATTTCACCGTCAATATAAATACTTGTGAGGAAGGTTTGGAATATGATTTCTGGGACAGTATCATGGCGAGTATCATGGCGCGTAGGTTTGTTTTACCTTTCACCAACTTGTTTTAGTTTCGGCGTTCTTGGTACTTTAATTTGGCCTGCTTCTTAGACTTAATTCAGATAGGTCCTTTTTTGTCCTAGTTGCAACATCGGCTTTGATCCCATTTATATCTGGGCAATCATTTACTATTCCCACTTTACTCGTTTGGCCTCTAAAAATTCTAATACCTCGGCCGAGACGTCATCCAGAGTCCTGGTCGGTCCAACCACAACTGCTTGGTTCCAACATCATTCAACCTCGTGCTTCGAGTTGCTTCCGGTATGTACCACGGTGTGTTTCTATCAAAAATTGGAGGCTGGCTCTTTATTTGACCTGGATCGCCTGTATCTTCTGTTTCTACAGAATGATATTTGATGAATTTCAAGCCCAATCGCTCTTGCGTGATTTTCCATATGTTCTCTCAGTTTCTTCGGCACTTCGCTTCTATATCACCTGATTTATCTCCCACATTCCTCATTTTATCTTGTTTTCGATCCTGTGTTTCAGCTTCGCATAATCGTTCGTAACAATCTACTTCATCTCATTTTCTATGGATGAAAATTTAACTGGTTAACCTAACAAAATGATCATCTTTACATAAATAAATTTCACTTTGGAGAATGCAACAACTGATGCAGTAAATTACCCCATCGCAAAACCTTCTTTGCCATTCGACATAGATGCGTCTTCTACAGATTCGTATGAGACAGTCGGGAATATGCGGAACTCTATGGGGTCAGAATCCCAACTGCCAGTGAAAAAAAATCGAATCTCAAAGTTTTGCAATATCGAATAAACGACTGTTTTTTTTTCAATGACAAGTGGGAGATACCTGTGCCATCGATGGTCCGCCGAGACAGAATCAGTCGTATTTCAAACGTGAGGTGCGTTAGACCATATCGGTTGAAACTAACTACTAGAATTTCATTTCATTGTATGAGAGTAATTCATTTGTCATTTGAATGACACAAATACTTTTCTTTGTGGAAATGAGTACTCAGGTTCTTTTTTGCCACAACTGGTTTAAAATGAAATAAGTTCTACGAAAATTAGAAATTGAAAAACAAATTCTGAAAAATGCGAAATCCAAGGTCGGCAAATTTAAATCATACACATCATACAGTCCGAAAAAGTAGTCTTCATATATTGTGTGACTACTCTGGTGTTGTAACAAGGCCTGCCATCCTGTTGAAACCATACATAATCGAAATTAATTGGGTAGCTGTCGAACTGTCGCAATTATTTAATTCTCTGAATGCCCCAGATATTTGGCGATAGTAAGTTAGCACGGATAAAAAATGGCCCTATCTTGTAATTCCCCAGTATTACTGTCCGAACATTGAGTTTGTTTTTGAGGGTACTGCGTATGCACAGGAATACTTGAATGTTTATTTTCCCTAGAACAATATCTTATTACTTACTGATGGGTTATGCTTGCTATTCAAGGACGAAAGATGACTCATCGGTGAATAGAAATGAGCTTTTTTCAACAGCAACACACAAACTTATTTCTTTCTTCAGACTATTTTCACAAATGGTTTTAGGTGGCTTATCAAATTCGTAATCACTGCTTGTTTGTCAATGTCTGTGTTTTTCGAATTTTTAAATTATTTTAGAAATAGCGCAACTTGAAGGTAGGGGCAACAATAAATGAATGTAGTCTCTTGAATTGATTAACCACCAAAGTAGGTACTATTTTATGATTTGAATTTTTCTTTAACATCTCGATTCACCAAGAATCTACTTCGTTTTCAACCGCTATGATCTAACGCAACCCATGTTTGGAGTGCGACTGATTCAGTTTCCGTCAATGGCGTAAACGCTTATCTTCCACTTGCCATTGCAATAGAATATACGTTTATTCAATATGGCATCGCCGTGAGGTTTCGATTATTCCACTGTTAGATGGGATTCTGACCTCATCTAGGTTAACTCGAGTTCGTGTCTTTTCGATTGTCTTTTCCAAACCTATATATTTCAATATAAGTTCCATGAAGCTTTGTAAATTTCAGTTTTTTTTTTGTTGAATATTGAACCAGAACTAGTGACTCAATTCTGAAGGGCTTGACATAAATCTCAGAGTTTCATACTACTGTATCGAATCCGTTGACCTTCGTTATTTTGTCATCGAGCCTTTCACCTGAAAATATAGATATGAAATATCCTGTATCGTGTCTTGAGTTTTCAAATGTCTGAAGATGAGTGAAGGTTCATAACTGCAGAATCAATATCGAAACATAAAAACATCAGAAAACTCATTTCTTGCGAAACATATGTCATTTCCGAATACAAGTTTCAATTTTTTCTCAATAGTTAGTTGAATAAATGCTAATTATTCAACTAACTATGACAAGATAAATACTCATGAGTAGTAATGAACACGCACGAAGTCATTAATATTCATGAATACATTAGTATTCCTAGTATAGCGGAAGAGATTAAATATATGATTTCATCATTAAGTAAAAGCTCTAAGTCAGTTCGATATGAGGTAGGGTTGTTTCATTTTTGAGAATATTCATTTTCATTCGATTTTTTATTATCCTACAATCCAAACACGCTTTGTTTCTGTTGAACGCTATTCAACAACTCCAGAAATCCTGTCAGCAACTTCTTTTGCAAATATTAAATCGACGCTGCAGTAAATACCTCAGAATTTCCAACTTGCACTACATGGTTTCGCCAATGCAATTCATCTCTATTTCACTGTTATCAGATTTGATTCATCTATAGTACAATTTTCCGCAATTACTCACAAAGAGTGATCATTAAAGGTCAGATTCTATTCAATTGGTTTTTAATGAAATATGTGCTTGTATTCGCCAAACGTATATCTCCTCTTGTTCAATCATTTCAAAGTTAGTGTACAAGTGATTCGAATAAATTCCATCTTATTTTCAGATCTGAATCAGTTGGAAGATACCTCTAGCGGACGTACTACCAGAATAATAACACAAGATTTTCCCCAGTATTTTGCTGTGATATCTAGAATAAGACAAGAGGTTCATGCCATCGGACCTGAGGGGGGAATGGTATCTAGTACAGTAGTCCCACAAGTTCAAGCTGTATTTCCACAAGGCGCGTTGACGAAGAAAATCAAAGTGGGCCTTCAGGTAAATCTATTTAAGCCTCGAAAGGGTATTAAGTTGGAAATGTTGCGAAAAATCACAGTGAATCACATTCCAAAAAAGAAAAGGTGGTCTCTAGTGTGGTGAGAACATTCATAAACAATTGTTGTGTTCGATTCGATTGTCTTTTTAATCGGTTGTCAACGAATATAAGTTTCTGCAACAGAAATATTTTTGATATTCATATATCATATAAGTTTATTGGAGATTGTTTCATCTCATATACTTCGTCATTCCACAAAATCTAGAAAAGATGTATACATTTACCTTGGATGAGGCTTTGAAACTACATACATACAGGGTGTTTCACCATGAACTGGTCAAACATATATAGCCGTATAGATGACATTGGAAAAGTCATTCTCGCCTTATGACATATACCCCGTTCTCGAAGCATACCTAAGCGAGATACAAGGTGTTTGATGTCAACTTTGAGCAATATTCTGATAACTGTGGTGAGTTATGCGTGACCTATGAAATAACAGTTCTTGGTCACATCTTAGTATTTTTTGGTGGTCAATTCAATTGTTGTGTAGAATTCGGGAAAAAACATTTCGAATGGCGGAAAACCCGAAGAGTTGGGATTTTCTGTTTTCGATTGCCAAATTGGATAGAAATATTTGAATGTACTCAATTTTTTAAGATTTTCTGTGAATAAATTTTTCCAAAATTCAAACTCAACTTTTTTTTTACATGTCTACAGTGAAAAAAAAAATTCACCCAAAATTGTTGAACTCTTTCAAGTTAAACTGACTTTCATTCTGAACGCTGCTGTGAAAACGGAATGGAAAAATATCCATTGGTTTTCATTTTATAGCCTTCCAAAGATTCCGCTCGGAGTACTTAAATAATTTTTATTTAAGAAACTGGTGGCCCTACGGAGGCCAAAATTGTGATAATAGCCCCCCAGAATGACCTGGATAGAAATATGAATTTATCAAAAAAAATTTTTTTTTCAGAAAAACTTTGACGGGATTCGAACTCGCTCCACTTACGGAGAATAGGGACGCGTATAAATTGGATTTATTCTGATTATGATGACGTCCGTTACCAGGCAACGGTAGTTCATCGAATTTGATCCTATTTTCCGGATCCGGAGAGAGTTCGGTTCCTACCAAAGATTTTTAGAAAATAATTTTTTTCTTGATAAATTCATATTTCTATTCAAGTCACTCTGGAGGCCTATTGGCATAATTTTGGCCTCCGTAGGGCCACCAGTTACTTAAATAAAAATTATTTAAGTACTCCGGATGGAGTCTTTTGAAGGCTACAAAATGAAAACCAATGGATATTTTTTCATTCTGTTTTCACAGCAGTGTGAATAAAGGTTTGTTCAACCTTGAAAGACTTCATCAATATTGTGTGAATTTTTTTTTCACTGTAGACATGTAAAAAAAAAGTTGAGTTTGAATTTTGGAAAAAAAAATTCGCAGAAAATCTTAGAAAATTGAGTACATTGAAATAATGCTATCCAATTTGGCAATCGAAAACAAAAAATTCCAACTTTGTAGGTTTTCCGCCGTTTCGAAATGTTTTTTCGAGAATTCTACAGAACAATAGAATTGACCACCAAAAACTACTAAGATGTGACCAAAAACCGTCATTTCAAAGGTCACGCATAACTCACGCTCACAGTTATCAGAATATTGTTCAAAGTTGACATTAAACACCCTTATGCTTCGAAAACGGGGTATATGTCATGGGGCAAAAATGACTTTCTCAATGTCATCTATACGGCTATATATATATATTTGACCAGTTTATGGTGAAACACCCCGCATATAAGCGATGCAACAGGAATACATGGTGTCAGATAGTTGAAAAGGCACGAGATACACAAGTCGAAGTGTCAGCGCGACAAAGTTTGTACCCTATTATAATACATCACGAGGGTTTCTACATTTGCATGCTGTTGAAGTAAATTTAGGAGCTCTCCTTCTTTTTTGAAGATACGACGGATCATCCACCGTCAAGTCGGTGTTTTGACTACTTAAAAACGGTTTTGTTTGCGAGATAGTTCGCGTTGTTGATTTGCACACCACTGTTAGTCAATTCAACATCGAACGTCATCGAAAATCATTGCATTGAAGTGTTAACGATTTAATTTTATTTTTTCAACCAGTTCTAGTTTTCAAGTTTCATGTAAAAACAACAAATAGCACCCGTATGATAGTATGGAGTTCTGAGCAATATCACCATTAAAAATGTCACACTTCAGGATGCAAATGTCAGATTCAAAATATGTCAATATGTAAGCAATAATCCTCACCCATGGCCATTTAGTAGGCAATTTAGAGAGTTGGCCGAGAAACGTATTGCTCAAACGAGTCCAGTTCAACGCTTACTTAGCTCAACGCCATCCTTGTGATGATTTGTATAGTAGTGAGAGGAAAGTTGCTCGCGTCAGAGGCCAAAATTATTCTCTGACTACCCTCTTTTTTGCGAGAGGATTTATTTTCCTGACAGACGAACTGCCATAAATTATGATACACTACCACAGTTTGCTCTCGACTTGACTCATCAGTCCTCATCAGTGCTCATTCAGCTGAGAATTGTCCACCGCTTATAGCTCGGTTCGGTTTGCGGATACTTACTGCATAAGGCACTCTCGATTGGGTTTTAGTTTACATTCTGTTTCACTTTTAAAAGATATTGCTGATTGGCTGAGTTGAATTGACCAGCTAATCACAAAAAAGAAATCTTCGGATATCATTGAATACATATAAATGTTGATGCCTTGAACCGCAAAAATGCAATCGACATGCAGAATTGAAATATGGAGTGAACCAAGTTGTTACCGACATCTCAGCTATTGGGACTTCTGAAAGTGGTCTCAAGTATACTTTGAATTGAACATTGTATATGTGAGTTATTATGAGTGTAGTAATCAGCATGAAACATTATCAAAAGGTGTTCGTGAATCGATCTATTCAAGCGGAATCTCCGTAGTAGGTACTTAAGATTAGTTATTGGAATTCAGAATAAAAGTTCAAAGTTCCTGTGAAATATTTTACGTTTTGAAGTACAGTAATGAAGAATTCCCAACATAGTTTTCCGAGTATATCAGCTATGTCTTTCGCTAACGTTGAATTTCCACTATCAGTTCAAATTGGATTCTAAATATTTTTCAATTTCACTACTGAGTTTGATTCATTATTTAGGGCCAACAAATTTTCAACCCATGAACATAATAGTCGAGGATCAATTCCAAAGAAAATATGATCTGAGTAGGTTCGAAGACAATATTTAAGCGGAATGGAGAGTTCTTCTATCCATTCACTAAAATCTAGGTTCTTGAAGGTGAGCGGATTTGACAACTTAAGAATTCTTAGTCCTAGAGTGTTTTTCGGAACTATATCGATTAACAGAATATTTTTGAAAGATTTTGCCTTATTCTCCGAAGAAATAAAGAATAAGTCATCGGAATTAAACTACGAGTATTGATTGGAAGATATAAATGTGATGAAAAACACATTCATCATTGTTTTAATATGAAATGTAAAGGTTTTGATTCAGCTAGGGCTAAGACTTCCTCGCTGGATACTCCAAATTATTTCAATAAACAGAAAACCAACTCCACCATTTCCCAAAATTAGTTTCGAGCTGTATTCCTGAAATTTATACATCACTATATGGAGTGAATACTGGCTATTATAAGAGCTGAATTTGAAACAATCTCTCAAGTTATTTGTAGCTTTTAAAAACCATCATTATCATACACAATTGAGAAAAAATGTTAAAATATGCCAAATGTTCCAAAGCTGTATATAAGATGAATATTTTCACACCTCATAGTATTCAATATTACCATGATGTGAGATGAAATTTATTTCACAAAGAGCGATTGAATTGTAGTCAAAATCTAGTCATTATTTGTAAAAGGTATATAGGTAGTGTTTCTGAAAAAATTTGAAGATTGGAAATAATCGATCGAAATGTTGAACGTTCAAATTGAATATAGTTGTGACATTCTTATTCTGCAAGTGTCTACAGAAAACTGGATTCTACAAGTTTGATCTGATATTTTCGTTATTTTATCCGAGTAAACCACATAACTCAAATCAGTAGAATTAAAAATCAATGACTGATATTCATTTAATGTACCTACTCAGAATAAATGTACTTTCGTAAAAAATATCTGTTCTTTTAAAGATTGAAAATATTCATTTCAACAGAATTTCTCCATTTCAAAATGAAAATATCAGATAAACTCGCGAGGTTTGTTTAATAAATGCGTGAAATACCTCAAGGTGAACCATAATCCAATATGAATTTTTATTGCCATCCTTAATGAAAATTCCTGAAATATTGTCAGAATTAATTTCCATGAATTTGAGAAAAGAGACCAAATATGAATAATCTGAAAAATTCAGTGGAGTTGTCGTACTGATGCAAATGACCCAATTTGAGCCATAAAGACTACACGATAGAGTGCTAAGGTGGAACAAATTTTCGTGTTGGAAACCTTATTATATGAAAAATATATCTACAATTAGTTCCATACAAGAAGCTGTAACCATGTTGAGATATAAGGACTAAGCAAATGTGGTGAAAATGGAAGATAGGGACAGAAAGGAGGCGAGGGACTATAAAAGGAAAATATGTTTTCCATACCAGAGGGCTTGGAAAAGTAACTTATCGTATCATCGAATGTTAGGGCTTGTAGCTTTGCAATGACGCTTATGAGGAAACAACAGATTTAGACATGAACGACAATTTAACTCCAGTTCTATTTACATGGTTTCGTGCGAATGAAAACATGGCACAAATATCATAAAAAGGGGGTTCCTTGATCATATAAGAAACAAAAATAAATTTTGTTAACTGTGGCCGTGTAATTTGCGTGTTTTAGGCCGTTCTAAGCAGATTCACATTGGTGCGAGTATGCCTAATTAGGTAAAGCTTGTCCCAACTTTTCACGTCGAGAAGTGGAATTAGCAGGAGAAAAGGAAATGAAACTGTTTCTTTCATCATACCACTTGGTCTTTTAACTTATGAAACTTGCTACGGATATTCTTACTGTTTCTTATCCTATCATCAACTGCACAGTTGGCGAAATTAAGCTCCAATCTACCTCCTCGTCAGTCTCTCTTCATATTTCATTTGGAGAAACAAAACAAGTTATGTAGGATTTCTCCTGATTCATTTTTCGAGTCACCATTTGTTAAACAGCCCTCGTATTGTATAAAAGTGCTTTTGTTGTGAGTTTTTAGAAAATGTGTGTACTTTTCACTAATTCGTTTTGCACTGAGATGAATGTAAGAAAGTAAGAGTGCCCAATAAAAATGAGTTGAAATAAAATTCTAACTTTCATTAAAAAAATTCAGAGGAAGATATATTGGACTACAATCAATATGAATGTAGCCAAAATATACTTCTCGACAACAAAGCATGGTTCGCACCTACGATGAAATTCGATCCATGATAACCGACTTATTGGGCTCTCTGCTCAAATTATGCACTTTTATTTGAATTTTTGTTGCACCCGCTGATTATTGTGTGTTTTGTTGCCGTCGAACCTTGCTTTGTGTCGCTGGCTTTCCTTTCCTTTTCTGCATTTTTCCCTATAATATTACGGAGTGTGTATTAATTGTTTTATGAAGAAATGATGGAGAATCATTTCAGAATCCATTTTCTGAGAGATCAAGAATTGTATTATATAATATTTCGGGCAATACTTCATAAGTTATTATAACTTAGATGGATAGTATTCCGACTTGTACCCTCAGGGATAATTTACCAAATATACAGATCCAATTGAATTCGATTCTAGTATGGGGTTGAATAATGATGGCATAAGGTTCATGTAAAATGTCGTGAGGAAATGGATTGCAAATTGAACGAGTCTGCAAATCTCGTGGCGTTAGTGTTTTTCTAGCCTTTTTTCAGTTTCCTACTAGTAGCGTTCACATGAATTTGAACCAATGAATGCCAGATATGCTATTCCATAAAGTTCTGTTCATAAGGGGGTTTAACATTTCAATGTAAAGGCGATTCTCGCCCAGTTGGAAGGGCGATAATTCGGTATGTTTACTTGAAGACATTTTCACCAAAATTCTCACCATCTGAATGGGGCGTTGATTATTCTGCTTCTGTTTTTTGTACACATATGATAGTTCGGTTCACACGGATTCACATCAGGGACCCTATTCTTGAATGTGATGGAATAAAAGTTCTCTATCGTTTCATCAAAAATGAACCGCGTTTCCTTAACAACAGCGTCGACACGCCTATTTTCTCCCTTCCCCGATTGAAGAATGACCCTGAAGACATTCCCCATATTCTTTCGATGTTCGTAACTTCGAGACGAGGAATTATACCAGGTGTCCCACCGATAACGTTTGTTAGAATATTTTTGGGGGAAATCAGAATTGACGTTTGCAATTTCGGACTCAAGCTTTTACTAGAGAGATGACTGAATGTGAATTCTATGAGATTCGTGGTACTTCCGGTTTCACCGGAAGTGACATCAACTCTCGTTTTCCAAAGGGAAAGCCCCATATTTTATAATGAAAATAGACTCCTTAGAAATTCCGAGTTGTCCTAATGAGAAATATTTGAATTTCTGTCAGATTTTCTAATGAAAAAATTGATAATGCTGAAACATGGATATCTTCGAGGTTTTTCAATGGAAAATGCCGTTTTTAGACTTCCGTGGAAAATCAGAACAACTGTTCTGTCGTAATAGCCTGAATTGTAACTCATGATACAGGAGGTCACTAAAGCATTGTCAAAGTTGGCGATTTCGAAAACGTGAAAACTAATTTTTTTTCGAATTAGAACTTTTTTTTTTTGGCCTTAATGAAATCAACATTGAAAAATAACGAAGTTGTAGAAATAATGCCCTGAAATTCATAATTTCTGAGATATTTCTATAAAACAATGTACGTGATCATATTTTTCTAATTTTAATTTTTTCAGAAAGAAAATTATTGTCTCGAAGGGAATGGGGGACATAGTAAACATTCATTTTAGATAGTATTCAAAGAAATTCTGAATTTTTAGTTTTGCTTGTTTTTTTGGGAGGATTGATATTAGAAATGTGTACGCGATTGCTCATATCAGAAAATATGAACTTTAGGGCATTGGTGTTATTTCCACACCCACATTATTTTTCCACGTAGATTCCAATATGGCGATAAAAAATCTGAGTTCTTCTTGCAAGATTTGGGTTTTCACGTTTTCGAAATCGCCAACCAAATCGCTTTCGTGAGCTACTGTATCATGCGTTTCAATTCTGACCATTGCGACAGAAGCTTTATTCTGACTTCTCGTGGGATTTCTCCAAGAGAAAAACCTGAAAAACATCCAAGTTTCAGTAGAGCACCATTTCCAATTTTACCATTAGAATTTCATGTTAAAGATGAATTTTCTGACAAAAATTGAAAAATTTCACAATTAGAAATCTATTTTTATTATGAACATGGGGCTCCCCTTTTGGAAAACTAAAGTTGGTGTCATTCCGGTGAAACCGAAGGTTCCACGAATCTCAAGAAACTTACATTCAGTCGTCTCTCTAGTAAGAGCTCAGGCCCGAAATTTAAAATGTGAATTTCAATTCCTTCGCAAAAATATTTTAACGAACGGTATTCGCAGGACACCCGGTATACGTAGAGCTCTTTTCCAGACTGGTTCAATTCAAACCCCTGCAGTTTGTTACCAATTTTACTTCGATTATTAATTTTAGACTAGTATTAAAAATAATTGGTTATTTCGATCTTCACAAGATGGAAATTTATATTGGATTTGAAAAATTAAAACAATTCTATTTGTTTTGACAACAGCTGTTTCGCCATGCCATGACTTCCCAAGGTGAGTATCTATAACCACTACTCGTACAAATCCAAAGAATGTTCTTGAATATGGATGTCCATGCAAACAGAATGGAGGGGATAAGAGGCACTAAGACTATGGTTGAATAATTCATGGGTAGCAATCAAATAGATTGAGTAACGGTAATCTATTCAAGTCTGTCTGGTTATGAAATAAAATCTTTGTTTGATATAATCTTGTATCCTTAAGAATTAATAAATGCATAGAAAAATAAATTTTATCGAATGACAAGGCAGACTTGGACAGATCACCGCTACTCGATCTGTTTGGTTTATACCCAGGAATCCTCCAACAATCGTGGAAGTACCTCTCATTCCCTTCATCCAAATTGCATGGACCTCAATATTCAAGAAAAGCTGTTGTAGAAACAAATAAAATTAGCGGAAATTTGCTTATTTCTCAAACTAGTGTGTGAATCGTTTTCATAAGATTTATCATACCTTTATTCAGTGATACTTGGCCAGCATGACTATCCGATTTTCAATAGAGAAGGATTCACGGGGATAACAAAACTCCAGTTTGATAAATCAACATAAACGAATATCAATTAATTAATCTCTAAATATTTCACCTGGATCTGAGCAAGTCATACTTTGTAGATTGAATAAACACAGACAAGGGTGAAACATTAATTAATTGATGAATATTCGTCAACCCCCTCCCGTGAAAATTTTATTTTCTCCATTAAAGGGTTCGTAGAGGTTGAAAGTTGTGCGTGAACAAAACTGTAATGGTCGACTTTCATTCGGTGACAAATTTCATCAGGTACCATCGTCTCAAAGTAAATGAGCCATGACAAAGTGCACATACTGAAAACCTCTTTGAACTAACAAATTTTTCTTGAAAATTTCTGCACACCTGTAAAGAAGATACAAAGACCTTGCCAAAAAAATACCACATGACCCACTTGGGATGGCATAGGATGCATCAAAAATCTTTCAAAAATGCATAAATATTTGGTAAAAGTGAAACAAAAATTGACCTGTTTCAGGATATTGTTGTCAAATATTACTCTTCTGAGAAAATGAATTTGTTCCATAATTTTGACGCGCACTGTATATTATTCCATAGGGGCTGCAGGATCGAGGGTCGATGGCATTTTTCCATGAGCAATAAATTCATGTTATTATTATTTAATTTTTGAGATATTTTGTTCGAACAATTATCGGCATGACCTGAAAGTTCACTCTTTCTTTCTTTCATACATATCAAGTTAAGCAGTTTTTCGATCGGTATTTCAAGTTCAACAGACATAAACCAGATGACGCTAACAATCCTTTTTGTGCTGAGTGAGAAAAATTACAAAAAAAATGAGCCTGCAGTTCTTTCTCCTAAAGTCTCGACAGACTATATAAAAAGTTTCAGTTTTGCTCTTCAAGACATCCATTCGTAAAAAAATTGGTCTCTTCGACTCATTGCTCCAGGTCCAGGTAGCTGATGATCGAAGCTGGTTGTTTTGCTTCCAGTTGATTGAATTTTGCTGTGATGCTGGCCTAAAGCTGAATTCAAAAGCGGCCAAGTTGGCATCTGATAAAGCTCTAGAGCAGACCGAGAAATTGACTGCTTCGAGTTTGTCCGCACACTCTATGCTACAGGAGCCATTTTTTCTGCTGATCTCTTATTCGAGTGACTTAGGGTATGTATCGAGTGGAGCGAAGATAAAAGAGCAAATCGAGCGAGCATTTAACAAAGCGTAGCCATAACAGTGGGGGAGCAAATAGCTGAAGACTTCATTCAAGTTGTTTTTATACATGAAAGCTTTTGGCATAATATACCCGACCACCTTCCTTCCATCAGAAAACTCGTCACCCAAAATGTGGTATTTGAACCCCAGAAATTGTGAAGGAATACATTTAGTCCCGTTGTACGTATCCGGTTCTTTAAGTTCTGGCGCAGTTGCGGTGTCGTACTTATTATCTGAAGAACACAGTATCAAATGGGAGAATGCACACATCCAGCCAGCCAGTGGCGGCGCCGTAACAGTTTCCTTTTGCCTAGCACTTTCCTAGCCGGTGTACATATCCAATTCTTCAATCTCTGGAACCGTTGCGGTGTCATACTTGGGATACAAGGTACACAGTGTCAGTGGCTGAATGCAGTCATCCGAACAGCCAATTGCGGCAACTTTGTGAAGTTGAGAAAGTACTAGGCAAAAGACGACCCTTCCTACGCCTTTGCAGCGCCGCAACGGCCTGGTCGAATATTTGCATTCTCTCATTGATATACTAACTGACAAAGAAACTACAACGCCCGGAAAAAGCTGTTTGAATTTTAATTTTTTTTGGTGAAACAAAGATAGTATAGCAAGGAGAAAATTATTAAAATTTTGAGAGAAAAACGAAGGGTTTACAGTTTTTTTTTATTAAATTTGTTAATAATGTCCTTGTCGACCGCAGTTATACACTCTCCAACTCGTCTTGGCATTGATGCAAGAAGATGGTCTATTTCTTCTTGAGGAATACTATCCCAAGCTACCTGTACTGCATGTCCAAGAGCCGCCAAAGTCTGTGGGGGCTGGGATTAGTTTCCAAGCCTTCTACCCATGATGTCCCAAGAATGCTCTATGGGCGAAAGATCGGGGATCTGGGCGGCCATGGCAAAAGATTCACATGGGCCGCTTCAAAAAAGTATAAACTAACTCTGGCCACACGAGGTCGAGCATTATCTTGCTGCAATATTGGATTCTCGAGCCGGTTAAGGTAAGGGAGAACATATGGCTCCACTTTTTCTCGAATTTAACACAGGGTGTCCAACTTACATGTTGAATAGCACCCCATACCATACCGCCTACTGTCCGGTGTACATGACGCTCAATATTAAAATGAGTATCACGTCTTTCTCCCCGCCGTTGTCTAACCCGTCTTCGGCCATCCTGTGCACCCAAGGAGAATCGAGATTCATCAGAAAAGACGACCTGATGCCATTCCACATTCCAATGTTGTCGTTCTCTGCACCACTGTAATTGTTGCCGGCGATGCTCAACCGTGAGAGGTAACAAAAGATGGGGTCGATAATGCTGCAGTCCGTAATACCTTATACGGCGGCAAACCGTTCAGACAGTTACAGGATGGCCCTGTTCGCCTAACCACTCATCAGCCAAAGGTCCAGTAGTTGCAAATCGATCTCTAATACATACATACAAAAAATTTTCACATAAAAACACCTTCACGATTTTTTCTCCAAATTTTAATCATTTACTCCTTGCTATACTATCTTTGTTTCAACACTAGAATTTTTAAAATTCAAACAGGTACTTCTGGGTGTTCAGTTAGTATACTATGTACCTCGTACCGCAAGTACGGCAACGCAAAGGCGCCAGAACGTTAAAAACCGGACATGTATACAGAGCTTTAATCAATCACTCAATCGCGTGGAATCCACGCGGAATTCATTCGACGAGCTACGAGATAATCCTCTCACATTTAAAAAATATTTTACAATAAACATGAACAATTGTGACTTCTTGCTCGAAAAAATTCAATGAGAGTTGAACAAGACAAATTTCATCCTAAACCTAATCGCTGAATTTCTCGCAGTTACATCGAGATTAATATAATATTCACAATAATTATGAAGTTCCTGATTCCAAGCAACATGAAATGGTCCATTCAATTCGAGTTTATCGACCTTCAATTTCGCATTTTTGCGCGCATGTTCTAGGGGAACAGCCTGCTATCGTTTTGTCCAAATGTCTGTAATTTTCGAATTTTGAGCCGAAAATTGTCCCAAACTACTAGGTTGGACTCACCGATGACGGCCGTCCGGCCGGCTGTATGCACGATTACGGGAGTTAGGAGAATCCTATCGACTTGAAACTTTCAGGGTAGGTTGTATTTTGAAATGCGACAGTCAGGTTCGTTAATAGGCAAAATCAGCCGAATGGTTTCGGAGTTATAGCCATTTGAAATTTTGAGGCTATTTCCTGATATTTCAGGAAATACTGCAGTGATTGAATTGAAACTTGGCGGTTAGTTGGCGCATAATGACACGCAACCTCCCGCAAAATTTTGTCGTGATCGTGCTGTCAGTAAATTTAACAAAATATATATTCTTCAGTATTTTTTTGGAATTTTTTTTTGCGAAACTGTTCATCTTGTTTGAGAGACAATTTGCTCACACCTTGAACTCCATATTTCACAGCAAAGTACGAATTTTAAGTCGATGTGTATATTATTTTCGGAGATACTGGGAAAAAATATGTAAAATTTCGTTTTTTTTATTCGATATCTCAATTTTTTTCGGAATAACTCGAAAAATACTGATTCAATCATGACGAAACTTGGGAGCTAGTTCGAAATGATGATGGACAAGTTTGTGCGAAATTTCGTGATGATCGTGTCATTAAAACAATTTGAAGAAAAATTTCAAATTTTTTTCTCAAATATTTAATATTCTGTGATCTGATTATATCATCCTCATGAAATGTCTCGAAAACTTTCGAACTGTCATTTTTCGATGAAGTAATGGATTTCAATTCGATCGTTAGGCTGAGCGAAAACACAATAACTTCCGGAAGAAACAACTGAGAAACTCGATATTTGTAGAGTGGGTTTGGACCTTGATAACGTAGATCGAATTCGTGAATGGGTAAAATCCGCCCAATGATTCCGTGGATATACCCATTTAAAATTTCTTTTTCCAATATTTCCAAAAATACAGAATACAGAAGTCAGGAGCTTTTGCGCGCATGTTCACTTATGGTCATATCTTTTGATAATGCGCGCAAAAGCTGCTGACCTCAAGTCCGTGCTTGTCTAGGTTTTCAGAATTATTTTCAAATCATTAATGGCAAAAATGAACTTAAGTACTAATTTTCACAGGAATTTTTTTGTCATTCATTGTGGCAAATAAATTCCTTTCCTTCGATGAAATAGAATTGTCCTTTTCATTTTCAGTCCTAACGCACCTCACGTACGGAGTGCGAAGTGAGAATTGCAAATTCTTACTTTGATCGCGATCACGTATAGAGGGACTGAACACTCCCCACCAACCTGCGAAAGAACATTCATTTATTCGATATGGCATCACGCTGAGGTTTTTACTTTTCCACTGGCGGATTATCCTCTCAACTAATCTAGATCAATATAGAGTTTCACATAATGCCCAGAGTCTTGGCCAGATGTATATATGGTTTTGCTGGTAGACGCTCTATTTTGCTCCACTCTATATGTACACTCTTTCTTTAGGGAACTGTGCATGTTTTCGCAGCTTTGCTTTTATTTACGCGTACGTACCCTTAGGTGTTAGAAAAGCTCCGTCAATAGAAAGCAAGACTACAGATTAAACAGCTTGGCAAACCCCAGACCGCAGAAATACACAATCCTCACATTGAAAAGCACCGCTGAATTATGATGAAGATTTGATGAAAATATTGAAGAATTCATGTATTCACTAGGTGAATATCCTGATGTTGTCTTGTTTTAAATCACCAGACAATGTAGTCTTAACTACAGATGAAACGGATAGTGGTTTGGCCGGATCCCGAATATTCGGCCAGCTACGAGGCCAGAGTGCCGGATATTCAGCGACAGAACATTTCCAGGAATTCTGTAGGTGGTTCGTTGGGACCGATTCTAATCTGTCTCAATTATATCGAATTTCGACTCATATTTCAAGTAATTTTCAGCAGTTGTATTTGTACAAGATAAAAAAATGATGTTCTCAATTCGTCGTTAATTTGTTTCAATATTTCTTCAGGCATAACTTCGTTACACATGGAAAGACGTTGATGATTCATATTGCGTTCGTTTCAGTATACTTTCGGGGTGGTCAAATCTCTGAAAGAATATACAAAGTGTCCCTAAAAACAGGTTTAATAAGATTATGGTTTTTCATGGCTAACTACCTATTGTTTATTGGAGAGTTGGTGATGATACATTCTTTCACGTAGGTATAGTGAAATATACAAGGTGCTTCAAAAAATCAATAGTAACAATTCTGTCGTTTATTAACCAATATCAATAATTTCTCTTCCTCTGTATATAGCTCCACGGTAGAGTTTTGTTCAAGAATGGAATATTCAGGTATCCCAGAAAATTAAATCCATGTTTTGAATTGAGAACTGTCATAAAAGTTCAATTGGAACATTGGAAATATCACCTACTTCTTTCTATAGCAAGATATTCATGTTGAAATATACATCAGGCTGTTCCCAAATAAAGATATCATAATGTCAATATTTTTTTAATCGCAACAGTTTTTCATCGGATAGTTGGAAAGATCACCTTCTACGTATAGGTGGAACGTTAAAGTGAAATATACATGATATTTCAAAAAATCAATAGTTGAAATTCTTCCCCGATTACTAACCAATATCTCTTTCACTGTATTCCGTATAGCTCCACGGATGCCTTTTTCAAGAATGAAATATACAGATGTCGCAACAAGGAAAATATAATATAATCCATGGTTTCAATCGACAGCCAACAGATTTGAATTAGAAATAATGGAAATATCACTTTTTACTTAAAGCAAAATATTTATGGTAAAATATACAAGCTGTTCATGAATAGAGAAACAATAATCGTTTTTTTTTTAAGGGCAGCTACAATTCTTCAAGGGAAAATTTAATAGACCACATTCTTCTACGTACAAAAAGATAGTTAGGGCGAAATATACAGGGTGTCTCGAAAAATGAATAGACATATTTCTCTCGATTATCAGATGAATTCTGTGTCTCTGTATCCCGTATAACAACACGGTAGCCTTATTCTAGAATAAAATATGCAGTGAGTGCCAAAAATGAATATGATAAAATCGATTGTATTGAATAATAACGCGTGGTAATATATTAAGGGGAAAATATACAGTGTCTCTCAAAAAAATTACTCTCATAGTTCTCTTGTTCACGGATCTATCCCAACTTCTTCTTTTGCTGTTGCTTAATCATAGTTCCGCGATGGTAAAACACGTTCAAGTGGAGCGATACACTTATGAAGTCTCAGAATATTATCTCGCATTATATCCGCTTGTCTGAACCAAATTGATGATTAGCGTATCATTCTTGTGAATGAATCGTTTTCAACTGAACATATCGAATTTTCTAACATACGAGCCTGCCTTTAAAAATTTTGAAATTTATTTAAAAAAAAAGAATCAACTTCCAATCATTCAATTGAAAGGAAAAAATAATATTTTCCACAAGTGTAATACTTTTTCGTAGCGCTTTTTAGTGCTACCCAGAAACAATCGTTCGTATCTTAATTTTTATTATTTATTGCATATAAATTCGAAGTCGGTGCCAAGAAAACCATAACAAAATACATGCGTTGCTATTGTTAGTCCACATCTGAAATCACTGAAACCGATATGGAAATAATAAATACATACTTTAGTTGGTACCCACTTTAAATTAATATGAAACGATTAATAACAATTACTAAACAAACAATGATTCCTTGAACGAATTGGATAGAAAGAATTCGTCACACTTGTAAAAAATGTTCATTTTTACGCGCTTGTTCTAGGGAACAGCGCGTTATCATTTCGTCACGATGTCTGTAATGTTCGAATTTTGAGCCGAAAATGGTATTGAACGATTGGGTTGAACTCTCTAAAGAAGAATCCGTGGTCAAATTCAATTCTGTCCGTCCGTCCGACCTTTCGAAGGAAAAGACTTAGTGACTTGAAATTGTCAGATTAGGTTTGGAGTCAAAATATCTCGGTTAGGTTCGATAATGGGTGGAATCGGTTGGATAGTTTTAAAGTCAGGCCCATAAGAAATTTCAACGTTCATTCCTCGATATCTCATGAAGTATTGTCTCGATCGAACTGAAACCTCACGGACAGTTTTGAAATACCAACGCGCAACTTAGAGCAGAATTATGTTTGGATTCAGTTGTTAAAAAATCTTCGATATTTTTGATGGAAATTTTTTTTTTTCTGAAAATATTGATAAGATTTCAATGGAATTTAGAAAATGTGCCAAATTTCGTTGTTATTTGGAATTTTAAAGTCATTTCTGCAATATCTCAAGAACTACGAATGCAATCAGATTGAAACTTGGTGATCAGCTGGAGATTACTAACACGCAACTAGGTGCAAAATTTCGTGTTCGTCTAATAGTTAGAATTTGAGCGAGCGCGTAAAAGCTCTTGACCTCACGTCAGTGCTTTTCTAGATTATGTTGCTTTTCATTCAAATGATTTGAAGTCGGTTCTCTTTTTTTTTGATAAGTTTTATTTCACATATGCATGGCATGTGCAGGATGCCGAAACCGGAGTGGAAAAAATCTTTGGAGGGGGTTCATCAAAAACAATTATCCGAGATATATCATGTCATATGTAAAAAGATGTGATCTATTTAATTGACAGGAAAAAGACAACTGGAGATTTATTTCGAGATACCATATTTGAATTAAAACCAATTTTCTAATTGATTAAATTATGGTGACTAACGTGTTGCTATATTCAACCCATAGAAAAAAAATTTTTGATTTAGGTTCCTTAACAAGAAAATTACGAAGGTAACTTTTTTGGGACACCCTATATAACAACCATCAATAACTTGCCATACGTGGAAGAACGTGCTAATCTCAAATTTCCATGGTGGTTACCAATCAAATTCATCGATATTATATCTCTCTTTTCAGGCACAGTGTATATTTCATTCTTGTATAACGCTACCGTGGACCTATACGGTGTACAGAGAAAAAAGAATCATCGGTATGATTAACAAGAGAGATTAATGACTTAGGAGTTTCTGAGACACCCTGTGAATTTTACCATAACTATCTTGTTATACGTAAAAGAATGTACTTGTTTTAATTTTTTCGGTAAAAAATTGGTAAGTGCCATTGAAAAAGACACACCGATGTAGTTCCTCGTGAAATATGATAATTCACATTTGAATTTCAAGATTTCAAGAATTCAACCATAATTATAACAATTATAAAAAAGTGTTCACAGTTCGTCTATAGCAATTCATTACTACGAATAACATCCATATCATATTCAATACGACAAATTATATTATTACGGTGCAATAAGAGACCTTTGCGACAAAAACCTCCATGAACATCTCACGAGCACCCACCTACGATCTCCATGCTGCAACGAATGAATGCAACGATGCCAATAGTATGAAGAAATAATCGAAAGCGCAGAATTTTCTGAATCATGACTTTACTTAAGTTTTGCAGGCTTCACTGATTATTTTCTAGAAATGTTTTTTGGGATATACTTAATTCTTTTGTGAGTATACGCAATGTTAGTTTTTTTTCAATTTTTCACTCCATTTCAGTATTTATTTTCCCTAAAATTCTGGAATCAGAAAAATGGCAACAATGCGCATTCTTACGAGGTTTTTCATCCATTTACTCCCAAAAAATTTTTTATTCGAGGTATTGTTTGCTCTCAAGGGCAAACAGAAGAGTCGACTGATAAATTACGGCTTCGTGGATGTCGGCAACACTGCCACATTCAAGTTTCAAAAATCCTCGTTAATTATTATAACTTTCAGTTTCGTCCATGATTAATTACTCGAATATGTAAAATTCTATCAGGAAAATGGACAATTTTAATGATTTTGATTCTTCACATACAAATATTTACCTACGTTCCGGTACCATTTGTGCCTTCATCAAGGCAGAAATATTCATGAACATGAATAACTCACGAAATACAGTAACCACAAAATTTGAAACTATATGAATATAAATATGTATTTCGATAAAACTACACATACATATCACGAAATTAATAGACCAAAACATTCAAAATCAATTTTCGTTTGGATCATAAACAAAATGTTGTGCTTTTTTATTTGGCTTTGCATCTTTTTTATTATCTTATCTCTATCAGCAATTTTTTCATTCCTCGTTAATATCTCAAGGTGAAGTACCTGCACCATAGTCTGCAAGCTTTAACGTTGCCAATAGCCGCGGGAAATGCGTTAAATTTCAACGTTAATAGAAGAAAACGGGGTGTCGTTCTGCAGGCTTCAGTGATTATTGTTTGAGAATTTTTTTGGGATGCACACACTCAATTCAATTGTGAAACTGCGCGATGTAAGTTATTCTTTCATCTCTCACTCCAGTTTTTATTTTCCCGCAAATTTTTGAATAGTAAAAGTGGCATTATTGCGTATTCTTACCATTTTCTTGAACCATTTGTACTCAAAAAATAAAAAAAATTAATTTTTATCGAAGAAACACCTAAAAAAGCACTGCCGTGAAAGCAGCAGCTTTTGCGCGCATGTCCAAATTCGTTGCCAAAGTGGTCATCTCCATTGAACATGCTGCTGCCTTCACGGCAATGCTTTTTAAGTATTCATTAGTCTCTCACTTTTCATTTTTCCTGTGTTCAATCTAGGCCTCATCAATATAACCTGACAACCTGTGTTACATTCTACGATAGTTCAAAGTAATTATTATTTGTTTGCCGTAGAGAAAAATGTGAACTGGGGCCACTTTTCCTTCACACAACGAGGAACTGTAAGTGACACCTTTCACAGTGTGAAGTAAGTCCAATAATGCGAAAAGTAGCTCGAAATCAAGGCAAGCCACCAACGAAATGCACCTTACCTTGTGGTTTCAAGATGATAGGGTAATGAAGGGTCCTTCTTATCAGCAGCCGCAGCTTCTTCTCAAACAGCCCCCACAACAAGATCGCACAATCACCTTTGGCGCGTTTCAACCTGTTGAAATTCGCTTATTTTCGTTCACAGCGGAGAAAATCCTTAGGTTTTATCCAATTTTCGAGAATGTTAAGCGTTAATAATCTCATCACATGTGTCTGTTCAATTGTCTTCAAAAACATTGTCACATTGCGAACACCGCGCATACACGCGCATGCTTCCTCTAGGCGCAAGACGTTGGCCAGCATATCAAGACAAAGAAAACAAAAAAGAAGGAAACCGAAAGTATAAACAACTGTGAAAGTTCTCTAAAGAAAAAAAATTAAAATTAATTCCGTGGATACAGAACAACCTGCCCAGTCTGCTCATTCATCCGCTCTGAGATTGAATTTCATTATTACTGAAATTGTTGTGGTAGAGACAGATACACTTTCTTTGATAACAGGGGACCATAATGTTTATATTAGGGCCAATTGCACCGTTTTCGTCTTAAGCTACAGTTAGTTAAGCAACGATAAACTTGTTAAACTCTGCTTTAAATATTCGGCTTGCACCGAGGCTGAATGTAACTAGATTAAAATTAATCTACAAATCTGGTTACTTTCTCATGAATTGGTACTTGTGACTAGCTTCATGTTGTTTATTTTAACCCTATTGGAGAAATATTTTAATTCAAAAGATGAAACCCATTATTATGGGTTACTACCACCATATTTCCATAAGTTATGAAAAATCAAGATGCATCTATTGAAAAACCCAACGAAAAAATATATATGACAGACTTTATAGCTTCCATAAAAATATTGCATGTAATGTTCCTGACTTGTTTATTATCATTAAGATTATAGGGATCTCTTACCACAGACCTGTGCTCTTACCTCTGCATCAGGCTTTAAACCTTATTCGAATTTATAGTCATATACTCAAGTAAACTCATATTTTGTAATATCTAAAGATTTAAGTTTCTGCATGGAATTACAATCCTGGAGTTTGTAAGATGAATAAATGAATAGTATTGATTTATCCGAAACAACTTTCCGATAAGGAACGGCTCACCTAAGAGTAGACTTTCTATTAAATTATTATAAGTATATTATGAATTGAGTTAATTTTTGGTCGAAGATAATGAAAACTCTGATGTGGATCCGCAGACTAAAAAGTATTCTATATAAATATTGAAGTATCATGGATGGATTGACAAAGGTGTACGTTTGAAGATTGTCTAACACGAGGATGCAATTTCTTTCACATTAATTCGTTTGTAGTTATATTTTGAGTCCAATTAATATATAATAGAGGATAATGATAGCACAGAGACAGCACCTGCACAATAATGAAGTAGTACATGATAGCTTTCCACGTAATATATCACTGAATGAAATAGTACTGAAGAATCTTCATGAAACTATGTTTTCTCATTCCAAATATGTCTTCGATTTCATTCTGCTATTCGCTCTTGGAAATAAATGAGCATATCATTGTAACTTTTTCATTTCAAATAGTTGAAGGCTTATAGAAATACCATTAAGTTTACGAACTCAATGGAAATACTGGTGTTAATTCTTCATGCTTTAAAACATACGAATCAATGCCTACTGATGCCAGTTTCTCCCTATATCATTTTTCATAAATATCATCTGAAAATCAACCACTTTTAATCAAAATTTGATTATCAACTCGTAGGAGTTCTCCATCAATGTCCAATGTAAACAAAAAAAAAACGTAAACAAACTGGAGGTTACGTCCAGAAAAATGTCAAACTTGTACGAAATCGCTCGAAAGTAGGGTTAGATTCCGAAGCTTACCATTAATCCTTTTTTTAAACCCCCAAATTCGTAGGCTTAAATATAACAGTCTGTTAAGGCCTTTTAACGAGGATTACGTGACGGTGCAAGATAATTTTGTACCAAAACCTTGCTTATGGACCTAATCTATGGTTTTGTAATACGGTGCAATTGGCCCTTACTCAATCATAAGTCATATGGTATTGATAAGACTAGAAACGCGAGCAAAGCGATCGCGTCCGCTCGCGACGATTTGCCAAATGTCGACCAAACGCGCGCAATCAATTAATTCTCGGCGTAATTTCATTATAACTGAAATTGGTTTCATTGAGACGGATTTACATATTTTGTGAGCAAGTTTAAATCTGATTGATCATAGGTTTCACATGGAATCGATAAGATCAGATATAAGAGCAATGTGATTCGCGAAAAGTCGGCCGGACGCGCGCATTCATGATACCTAACTACTTTGTCCAGCTCTTCATAGAATTCAGAAAAAATATTCAGAAGGACATTCTGGATTACTGATAGTGCTTCCATCCTTATTTGATAATAAGTTGGAAAAAATTTTCAATTGAGCTTTTCTCTATATGAGAAAATCTATATCGAAGGGGAGATCACTCGTGAATATTATTGTACCAGTTGTGGATATATTGTGAATATATGAGAAAATATTTGTGGAAATATCGTCGCTCTATCGCAACTCATCGAATCCAATGTGAAGTCTCAGAAGATGATTAAGATTTATGAAAAATTCCCTAACGCAAGTTCCCATTAATGGCATTTCCAACTATTTGCAGGGGTCGTAACTAGCGAACAACGCATTCATGGCAAACTTCGAATATTCTATCAAAAGCAAACCAGTCCAATAGAAAGTTTTCCACTTTGTACCATTTCCATACCAGATTTCCAGTAATCCGAAGTGATCAACTTGGCAACAGCGCATTCGGTAAAATTAAAATTATTGAGCTTCGTCCAGATTCACATATGTATTCAAACGTTTATTTCTTGGCAACATCGCGTTCCCGCAAACTTCGAAAATCATATTATGTGTCACCTAGTTCAATAGAATAACTTTGACTTTGAACCATCTCCATATCAGATTTCTAGTAATCCGAAGTGCCCAACTTGGCACTTAAGCGAAACAAAATGGTTCCATAAGAATAGAGTGAGAGCTCCAAAACGCAACGTACACATAATTTTTCCAGGCAACCAAAGTTCAGCCGGAAAAATTACTTTCACCATTCAGCAAAATACAGTAGGACTTTTTGATATTTCTTGTCAGATAATCTGGTTCCGACTCAAAATTATTTCTATACTGATGTGAATCGAGTGAATCTGCTGTGGTTTCTTGAAAATGTCAATCTTGACCAAAAGTCAAAAATGTAAATAATCGAAAGAGAATAATTCTGCAAATGTTCTAGTTGTCTGATGAAGGAGTGGGATTTAGACTTCGAAGCGTTGGTCGTTTGCACTATTCCACTATTGTCCATTAGGTAACTTTATCTTGAAGCTGCTCATGACCAATAGTTTAATACTAAAATCCTCATCGGCGTTTTCTATAAATAGAATTTCTGATTTGATCTTTCATAGTTTTGTTTTTGAGTTATGGGGTGCAAACGCATAAAACACCTGAGAAATAATGCAAAATACTCACAAAATAAGCTTCATTCGATACAACATGTTACTATTTGCAGATATTTCAATCCATGTATCTAAAGAACAGAAATCTTCAATTCAGAATCATTCCTAAAGTCAATTTTCCCCATGTAGTTCCGACTAGGAGAATAAGCGTTAAACTTTCACTTGCATTTGATGCCATTTGCTTGGTTGGCAAGATCTGAAAGCGTTTTTTCCTGGCTTCTATATTTGTCTTTGATTATTTCCGAAAAATAATACACATGGTATATAGTTCCAAAATTGCTAAACTTCAAGGAAAAATTATACACATGATGCAACAAAAGATGTCTTGATTTGACGGAATATTTCGAAAAGACGTTCAATGACTGTTGTGGTGAGTAGCTCAAAGGTTAGAGCGTTGAAATCATGATCGAAAGGTGTTGGGTTCGATCCCAAAATTTTCTACCGGCCACCATCCACCATTGGGTCGAAAATCAACAGTACTGTATCAAGGATGGCGTGAGGGAACAGGAACAAAGCCCTTACAGAACACACCTGATATCATAACACTCGTACAAGCTTTTGGGGATAATCGGAAAATACAAAAAAATGATGATTCTGAAAAGGATACATTCAGTCGTATATGAATCCTTTCAATAGTTTTAGGGATGAAAAATTATTGAGGAAAATATGTGTTCTCTGCGGCGAAAATTCATGATCAACTGGACTTCAGAATGACGAATGAAGTTTTGTGCTAGCCACTTTTTTCCATGGCTAACGTGATGTCATGAATAAGAAGAAAAAAATTCTAAGTTTCCTTCCTCCTACTCCATAATTTCTCATGACTGGATATCGGAATAACTCTCATGGAAACGAATGTCAGTCGTGGAAAAATACTTATTTCATTACAATATTATTCAAAAAATATAACAAATTTCAATGAATCTGATAAAATAAGAAAGTTCAACAAAACCTGCAAACAATGTGATAATATTTAATTGGAAAAATAACGTATGCTGTGAAGGCGTCAACAATGTAGTTTACTTCAGAGTGCAGTAGAATGTATGTCAAATGTATGGAACAAAGAAGGAAGGGGGCAATTCGAACAAGTTTTATAATATTTTTATCACTCTCGTTTAACTTTTTTTTTGACTGAAATTTAGTGAAATTTGTTAAATTTTTCCGAATATTGTGGAGAAATATTGTGATTCAACCAACAGTTCCATAAATATTATTTCTATATGCAATCATCAGAAGCTCAGGAATAAGACGAAGGAAAGTGTGAATATTTTCATGTTTTTCATCAGGTTAGCCATGATATCTCGGCAAATGAGAAGAAGCTAGATCGAAAATTAATGTCATTGGAAAGCTCACCGAATGGAGGAGAATAAATGTTTTCAACACTCACTCTTCATCCATGAAACCATTTAAAAGTTGTTCTCCTCAGAAATGATAAGTTCAACTCCTCACCACAAACGTCATTGAAACAACGATCATGCTGCAAAAACAAAGAAGGTTTGATAAGTTTTATGAAAAAAAACAAAAAATTCTACAAAATCAACAAATTCTAAATTGAAGAATTACCGCTAACATTTCGACCATGTCATTCTTCGTGGAAAATCACTTGTGTAATCTCCCCCTTGAATTTTTCAATATGAAATTAAGGACTGGAATTTTCCAAAAAAAAATTTTCAATCATTCAAATCGTTATTTTCATCAGTTGTGCGAAGAATTCGGTTGAATATTTCTCAAGTAAGAGCCGTTTCAAATGCGAAAGTTTTACGAGATATGTGAGGCGCAGATGTTCTTCATCTTCATCAAAGTGTTATTCGCTGGTAACAAGATACCCTGTATAATGAACGGTAAAATTTCAATTCCGTTCCATACTAATGTGGGTTAGATATAGAGCATTCCCAACTTTATTTCTCATATTATACAATTCGGTTCAGCTACTTACAAGAAATCAATAAAAATGGTATTTCAATTTCTGTTGCACCAAGTATGAACATTGAATACAAAGTTTGATGTCGATAATTCTATTAACGAATATCAATTTCTACTCTTCTTCCTTCAGGCCCAGCCCATAGACCCTGAATTGACTGCAAAACTTCTTGGTCATGGTGTTGCTGTATCACCTGTTGTCACAGTAGAACCTAGAAGGAGAAAGTTCCACAAGGCTATCACCTTGAGCATGCCAGCTCCAAGAGCACACTCGCAGGGGATGATCAATCAATATTCGGGTTCAGCCCCTACATTGAGATTATTGTGCTCTATAACAGGTAGGTTATTCAATATAATTGAGGATTATCATCGAATATACCTTCTGTATAGTTATCATGTGCGAGATGGATTGATATCATGGAATATTGAGGAAGTCGGAAATAGCATTGTTGTGAAATAATGGGGGTTTTAATAATATAACCCTAACGAAATTCTTCACTAAAATTTTAATTTTCCATCGAAGTAAAATAGTGAGACTATTTCCATTATTTTCGATTGAAAAAAGAATGAGCAGTTGGTGCACCGTTCACGTGAAAAACAGTATTCGAAAGAAAAATCTATGCAGAGAAAGAATAATTGATGTTTCATGTACAGAGTGATTCAATAGACCTGGAACTAGAATTTGAAATTTCCTAGTCCTGCTCTGTACTATTCGGGTATGGTTCATATGAACAGTTCGATGGCCCAGGATGACAACATCACCTGCCAAATTTGAAGCGAATACGTAGAAAGATTCACGAGTTATTGACATCCAAAGGTTCTGCCAAAATCAATGAATCCCCCTGTATCTTAGTAACCAATAGCCTTAGCCCATATTTAAATGTTGTTTTTGAACTTTCCAAGGTACCATCTATTCACCATCAAACGATGTACAGATACCCGTGGACAGCGGTTCCTGCAGACATTACGGTTTCTCAGTTTGAAACGTTCACCACTGTTCTGGATATGAAATTTGTTGGGAGGCTATCGTGTTGATGTCCGTAAAACAAAACAGTGTGTAACTACTCTCTAAACCACTTATACTTTCTGCGTCAAACGCACGTTTCGACAATCGCGTTTCCTTTGTCCAGAGTCATATCGTTACTGACTACAGGTACAAGTTCACATGCTGAACGAGTGGGGAGGGTGGTATACAGGACCATAAGGGAAAGAGTTGTTAAAAGGCCATTAGGTTAGTGCTGGGTTATCAAGGGTGAGTCAGGTAAATATTTGGAATAATGTGTTACTAATGGGAATGAGATCATTGTAAAGCAACATATCTTCGGTTGTTAACACGTGATTGGAGACCGCCGGTTTGTCACGATAGTTGTTACGGATATTGTCGAAACGTGCGTTTGACGCAGAAAGTATTAGTGGTGTAGAGAGTAGTTACACACTGTTTTGTTTTACGGACATCAACACGACAGCCTCCCAATGAATGCCACTTGCTAAGGAGTTCTGTCCAGAGATATTTAAATGTTTTAGAATTTACCTTTCAATGTTTCTGAACCTGGGCAATATAACAGGAGCCAATAGATTTTTTGCATGTATTTATTTTTATCATTGGAATTAAATATTCTACCCGTAAGACTACTGGAAATCTCTAACCATGTTCAAAAATTTCAATTTTCAACGAGAAAACCATCTTTTAAATTTGGCTGCACCTATAAGCTGTTAAACGAGCGAAACTATTCGAGCTTTCCGTGACGTACCCGGGTATATCCACCCCCTCTTTCTTCTCGAGTACTTTTTTCTCTATCAAGCCAATATACAGCGTCGGGCTGTATCATACAATATCGAGTGACGTAGAGGGCGATCTGACGGCAGATCCTAACTATCGGGATATGGTTGCGCCGCTCGAATTCTCTGGAAAACGCCCGTATGAACTCGCTGCCAGTCGACGAGGGTACCTTGAATTCCATTCATTTGGATCTGTCGCGCAAGTTCGTTCATTTACGCTCCTATCGCGCCTCTCGAAATCGCGTGCAGTGGACGACCGGCCTTACCCTTTTCTATCTTGAGTCCCGATTTGACGATTTTCAACACCGAATTATTCAAAATTCGCGAATAGTTGAAGTGTGTGATTTGTATCGAAATGGAATGAGAAAAATGATGAAAATTCGTGCTATATGCAAGAGACCTATTCATGGAAGGGTAAACACACTTTTGAAGGTGCCACATTCCAAGGATAGATTATTGGAGTTATTTGCAACAAAAATGTCATCAGTCAAAATGTTGACGGTTATTTTTCAATTTACTATTTTTGATTTCTCGAAAGAGAAACGGGGGGATCCCATGAGGTGAGTAGGTAACTATACAATGGTCCAAAATACGGCATATGAAATATATTTTCTCATCTGTTATTCATTAGGGATGAAAAGTGAATGATAAATAATATACACAATGACATATCGAGAATAGAATGACTAGTTAAATTGTCAGTAACCTAGTAGATACAATTAGATTAAAAATAGGATAAGCCTTCATTCGATTAAATGGTGGAACTGGTGGAAGTAAATTATTAACTCCTACTCCTGTTCAAACCTGGCAACTTCACAGTTGCGCAGGGGAGGAACTAGGCAACCTATACTTTTTCGATTCTGTTGGGAATATTCTTTCAGGTGGTGTAAGATTTTTACACGCTTCTTGTGGGGCATAGCGTGTTATCGATTTTCCCAAATATCTTTAATTTTCAGCGGAAAATGGTCTCAAGTGCAAACATTACCACGTGTTGGTAAATTACGGCTCGGCAAGACAGCCACATGCAGGTTTCATTTAACCTCGTTAATATTTCAATGTCAATATACCTCCTCGCTGTCTGCCTAATTTAACGTTGCCAATAACTGCGAGAAATATTGGAAATGCGTGAAATTAAGGTGAAAATGGGGTGTCGTTCTGCAGGCTTCAGTGTTTATTTTTCTTTAATTTTTTTTTGCGGGAATGTACTTAATTCTTCAATGAGAATGCGCAATGTTAGATATTTTCCCATTTTTCGCTGCATTCCAGTTTTATTTTCCCGAAAATTCTTGAATATAAAAAAGTAGCGAAATTGCGCATTCTTAAAATTTTCAACCATTTACACCCGAAAAATTTTTCGAAAAAAACGAACTCTGGCCTCCAAAAGTCACCCTCTTTTGTTCGAGATATTGTTTGCTCTCAAACGATTAGGTTAGACACCCTAAAGATGAATCCGTGGTCTAATTCAATTATTTTCAGCCGGCCGTCCGTCCATCCGGTCACCCAGCCTTATGCATGTGCTCTCGCATAAACATACCTACAGTTTTGAGGAATTCTTTTGGATCCTAAATATCTCGGTAGTGTTCATTAATGGGTAGAATCCGCTCAAAGCTTTCGGAGTTATATCCAGCTCAAATTTCGTTCTCTGAAGAACTCGAGAAATACCGGGTTGATTGAATTGATACTAGGTATGCAGTTATACAGTATACCAACGTGAAGATGCATAAACAATTTCGTGAGGATTACATCACTATAAAATTCAAAAAACCAATTCTTCGTTATTTTGGAAACAATTAGGCACATGTAGCTGAGATTTTGTTACTTCATAATAAGCATCTTCAAAATGGGTTATATGAAAACTCAACCTCACAGCTGTTCCACGTGAACAAAAAATAAATAATTCTGATTTGATGAGTCTCTTAACGAAAACACACATCAAGAAAAACTTATGGAGAAGGTAACGTCTGTTTTCGAATTAAATCGGAGAAAAAGGTGAAAATATAGTTCCGAATACTTTTTAACGACGATTTGCTTGAAATATGACTCCAAAGTGAAGAAGTCGAATTTTTCAATTTCGTATACAAATTTAAATTATATCAATCAATCATGTTTACGGTCAGCCTGACGGCCGACTGCGTAAACACAATAACTTTCGAAAGAAACAACTTAGAAACTCGATATTTGTACTACTACCCTTCAAATATCGAGTTTCTAAGTCGTTTCTTCCGTAAAAACAATAAATTCTGAAAGAAACAACTCAGAAACTCGATATTTGTAGGGAAGGTTTGGGGCTTAATAACGAAGGTCGAATTCGAGAATGTGTCAAATCCGCCCAATGATTCCGTAGATGTACCCATTCAAAATTTTATTTTCCCAATATTTCCAAAAATACCGATCAGATCGAATTGAAATCCAGTACTTCATCGGAATAAACCTAGAAAAGCACTGACGTGAAACCTGTAACTTTTACGCGCATGTCCGAAGAATATCACCAAAAGTGAACATGCGCGCAAAAGCTGCTGATTTCACGTTAGTAAAGACCTCCAAATAATTAATTTTTCTCAAACGATTAGAATGAACTGAATAGTGAAGAATTCTGTACGGAATTCATTTCTGTGGTCGGACCCGTATTAATTAATCTATAGTCTATACACTCATTCAATTTTTTCAACACTCTTTCCGAATTACTGTATTTTATATTTTTTGCCGAAATTACCCCAAAATATTATAATTAAACTTCTTGGTGAATGTCGTTCGTTTTCGAATTGAAATCGGCTCGTCTTCCAACAAACGATATGGTTGGTCGATGTGAAATATGAATATGAGGGCAAAATTTCGCTGAAAAATAATTTCACATATTCAATTCAAATATGAATTTCATAAACCATCTCCTACTCGAATTTATGGCACAACACGAATGCACCATTATTCATGTACCAGTTAATCTGATTCAAAATTAATAAACTTAAATATTATTCGAAAGAATCACAAACGCGAAAATGACACCTTCTATACAGCCTTATTGATCTAATTGAAAAAAGAATAACATAGAACATGCTTTGAAATGCTCCCGAAAACACTTTCAAACTTTCAAAACTTCTGAAAAAATGTATTCCAAACTGATCTGTCCTACTTGTTGGGCTATTCTATGGTTTGACTGAACTAGTTCCATTCTTGTGTCCTCGATTCCTTTCTCTCTAAGCCATGTCCATATAGCTTGATAGGTCTATGATCCAATTTTCACGTAACCTATACAGGTGGTCCAAGTAGTGACGTCGATAATTTTTTTTCAGATTACTCAGACCTAGGGGTATCCAAAAATACCCCATAAATGTTACGCGACTTTTTGTCGTATTCGAGTTATATTTTTTTTGTGTTTTTTCAAATTATGAAGCCAGCGAGATTTCAAAAACTTTTATTTTTTTATGAAGTAGGTATTTTGCAGAATTTTTTTCTGTGACATGGTCCCCCTGAATGTTGTTTCAATGGAAAAAATAACTCAGCTTCTTGAAATACTCAAAGCTTCGCAAAAAAGGCTTGAATGTTAAAAACTTCAGTTTTCAGTAGTATTCACTCAAACATTCAACCTCAATTTAAAAATACAAAAAGGAGATTTCATAGTTTCTGACTGAGTTCAAAAACTTGGCACGGTTCTAAGATACCCAAATCATAAGAAAAAATCTAGAAAAGCACTGTCGTGAAGGCAGCAGCTTTTGCGCGCATGTTAAATGTAGATGACCGCTTCGGCAACGAATTTGAACATTCCAACGAAAGCTGCTGCCTTCACTGCAGTGCTTTTCTAGATTTGTTTTCGATAAAATACTGGATTTCAATTCGATCTAATGTTTACGGATCTGTTCACGTTCGGCCTAACGGCCGGACCGTAAACACAATAATGAAAGAAACAAGTTAGAAACTCGATATTTGTAGAAAAGGTTAAGACCTTAATTACGAATGCCGAATTCGTGAATGGGTAAAATCCACCGAATGATTCAGCAGATATACCCATTCAAAATTTATTTTCCCAATATTTCCAAAAATACAGATTAGATGGAATTGAACTCCAGTACTTTATTGAAAAATTACAGTTTGAAGGTTTATACAGAATTTAATGAGGATAGTGTGATAAGAAGATCGCAGAATATTGAATTTTTTTTTCTAATTGTTTTTATGACACGGTGATCACGACGTTTTGCACAATGTTATCCTTCAGCATATTCTAACTAGCTGCAAAGTGTTATCACTATTGAATCAGTATTTCTTGAGTTATACCGAAAAAAACAACGACATCAAGAAGAAAACCACGAAATTCTACATATTTTTTCCCAATATCTCCAAAACTAATAGCCGTGTCGAACTGAAATTTTGTACGCTGCTGTGAAATATGGAACTCAATGTATTACTGGAATTTTTTCTGAATATAAACAATGGTTTCAGGAAAAAAAAATGTTTCGGCAACAATTTAAAAAAAAAATTTTCCAGAACCCCTTGACCTTAAGATTTCAACGAAATTCTGCTCAAAGTTGCGTGTCGTTATGTTCCAACTAACTGCCAAGTTTCAATCCAATCGCTCCAGTAGTTTCTGAAATATAAAGGAAATAACCTCAAAACTTCAAATTGCTATAACTCCAAAACTATTTGGCCGATTTGGCCCATTAACGATCTTAACCGCGGCCTTCGGATGCGCGAACTACCCTACAAGTTTCAAGTCACTGGCTCCATTCGACAATTATCGTGTCCACAGCCGGCCGGCCGGACAGAATCGATTTTGACACCGGATTCGCCATTAGTGATTCGAACCTAGTCGTTGGAGACCATTTTCGGCTCAGTCATCGAAAATAACAGACATTTGTACAGAATGATAGCACGCTGTTCCCCTAGAACATGCGCGCAAAAATAGTACTTTAGTGGCCATTTTTTGCTGTCATCGGCCACCGAAGGCGGATAGGCTCAAAATCATTGAAAGCCGAGTAATGTTATTTTTCTACTTTTTATCATTCTTATGGCAAATCAACCTTGAGTAATTCTAATTGGATTTCCTGTAAAATAATTGTGGCTCGTGTTATTTCACATTAAGACGGATTGCGCGTCCGCCATACCTGAACCCCGTCGATTTTTTTTGGGGGGATTGTACATAGTGCTGGTATAAGCGACTAAAAGCAACAACAAAGCAGAATTGAGAGAAAAACTTTTAGAAGCGGAAATAAAAAGAAAACAAAAAACTTGGACGATTATGTATTCAAAATATAATTGAATACATTGAAGATTCATTGTAAGAAATGGTAATTTTTCAGTAATTTGTGGTTTTATTTCTCATCGAAAAGTAATTTCACTACCAATTTTGAAATATGCTCACATTTTCAGTATGTCGTAAGAACAAAATTATTGTAAAAACTACACGAGCTACAGTAAGTTCACAGGAATATCAATTAAAATTACATTAGAAATACATTTTTGAACTTAATTTACCATAAGAATGATAAAAAGTAGAAAGATAACTTTAATCGTGTTTCAATGATTTTTAGCCTATCCGCCTTGAAACGCCGGTTACAGCAAACAAAGGCCTATAAAGTACAATTTTTTTTTTTGATTTTGGTAGTTTAGGACCGTGCAAAATTTTCAAGTTCAGTCAAAAGCCATGAAAGCTCTTTTTTGTATTTTTTACTGGATGTTGAATGTTTGAGTGAATCCTACTGAAAAATAAAGTTCTAACTTTCAAGCCTTCTTTGAACAACTTGAGTGACTCCAGGAGTTATTTTGTTATTAAAACAACATTCAGGAGAAGCACGTTACAGAAAAAAATCTGCAAAATACTTACTACATGAAAATATATGAATTTTCAAAATCTCGCTGGCATAATAAATCGGAAAAAAATCTTCAACTCGAAAACTACAACAAATCGCATGACATACATGGGGTATTTTTGGATACCCCCAGGTGCAGAGAATCTAAAAAAAATTTATTGACGTCACTACTTGGACCAACCTGTATATATATATATATATATTCTTTTGAGAACGAGCATTACAATTCTAAGATATATCACAGTGTTAGCAGAGGAAATGTAAACGGGGTACCATACATATTTGCGTATGATACAAGAGCACAGATAAAAACCTCAGGAAAAATTCTGTCTCCCCGCATAAGTGTAGTAATTTGTTTATAGAAGATGGATGGCATCTTTTTCATTTGAAAATAATTTTTTCGTCATCTTGAATTCATTTCGACAAAATATCTTGACATAATATCTGAAACAGAAAGAGGGACAGAAAACCAGAAGGAAGCAGTAAATAATATTACCTACATTTGCTCATGACCGAGAGGGTCTTTCGACCAGGTTCAGTCCTCCAAGCGATGATTTTCAGATCCTCAGATAAACGAAGAACGCTACAGGCCCCTTTATTGGGGAATCATCTCCCATAGATCCATAATTGTTCATTTCGAACTAGAAATCTAATAAAATATCGGGAATAAAGTGAAAAACTTGTGACATGTATTATGTCAGGATGACATATATACCTGTATATGAAAATGAATAAATCAATTCATCAGGAATGATAAAAGGTGGTCAGTATCAGATTTCAAGCAAAAATAGTTTTCCAAATGATATAAGAGGGCCATTCCATCCTTACAAAAGTGATTTAAACAAAATGGCCAAAAATTTATTGGTTCAGGTTGATTATTGAGACCCAATATGTTTCTGACCTAGTATTCTTGACAAGTGAACTTCCGATGAGCATACGAATTCCCGAACTAATTATTACCGAAGTGGGTATGCCCATCGTATGTTGACTTGTCAAGAATACGGGCCCTGAGCTATATTTTATTTAAGTCGTGTATATGTATGTACAAATGAACTTCAATGAAAAAGAAGATATTTGTTGAAAGGACTACCAATAATCGATATGTAGTAATCGACAATTCACCTGAAATTATGGTGAAGTTATATATATACCGGATAATTCATTGAGGGGGGGCACCGGCCGTATCTTGAAAACCATATATCCTTTAACATCCGAAAAAAATTCGAGTGGAAAACAACGAACATAAAAATATTTTAATCATTTTTTAGGGGCCGATTTAGTAATGAGCATTTTTTACTGAAGTTAAACGATAAACGTTTCCTCAGATACGTCCGGTGGCCACCCTCAATGAATCACCCGCTACAATCCTAAGCATATCTTACTCAAAATACCCTCCCAATTATGGCTATTATCTACTGAAGTCATCTGAAAAAGTGAGAGAACGAACTATTATCAGCAATCTTCGTTATACATGGCTCAAATTTTCAACGAATTTCCTACAATTCCATAACTATTATGATTTTGTATTCATTAGAACTTTCAT
The DNA here is from genome assembly GCA_958510865.1 of Myrrha octodecimguttata. Classification (NCBI taxonomy): domain Eukaryota; kingdom Metazoa; phylum Arthropoda; class Insecta; order Coleoptera; family Coccinellidae; genus Myrrha; species Myrrha octodecimguttata. Next base: position 16,697,017 of record OY294056.1, read on the forward strand.
TTGATGACAAAGACCAATATATTCTATTGGAAAGCATTTTAAAATTGACTAGTGATCCATAACATTACACTTCAATATGGTGATTAACTGGCTTGATTACTCTAATCTGTCCAATCAATTTTATCAGACGATCAAGTGTAGTTTCTATTCTAAGCAGGACTTGAAAATGAATGAATCCCAAAGAGTGCTTAATCGGCAATAGGTCTCTTGCATGTATTTTTTTTATTATTGGAATCAAATATTCTATTCATAAGAATACTGAAGAATTTCAATCGCCGTCAAAAATTTCAATTTTCAACGAGAAAACGATCTTTAAAATGAGGCTCCACATATTGGTTGTTTAAACACTAGGGACTTCGCGCCTTCCGTGACGTACCGCGATATATCCACTCTCTTCCTCTTCTCGTGTACCTTTCTTTCTAGCAAGCCAATAGGGAGCGTCAGCTTTATCGAGCCGGGCATCGTGGAATAACGAGTGACGTAGGAGGCGATCTAACGCGTTTCACCCACTTTGGTTTTGCGTCCCGATTTGACGATTTTTAATACCGATTTATTCGAAATTCGCGAATTGTTGAAGTGATAGAACACATTATAATTTTTTATCGAAATGGAATGAGAAAAACATAAAAATATGGCAATTCGTGATACATACAAGAGACCTATTAAGGGACGTTGATCGACGATATATTAATCGCGACGTCAAATCCTTTCCGATCAACTTAAATTATTGAGTATATAATTTGGTGTTCGGCCGATTAATCGCTCAGATTCCCTAATTAACAGTGATCAACGCAATGAACAACCAGCCATTAGACTCTTCGTTTGTTAGTGGCATGGGGGTTTCTTTTTGACGGGGCTCTCTTTGTTCAATATGTGGACGCATATACATACGTCATTCGTACGTTATTCTATATTTCGTTTTGAACTTCTGTCTCTAAGAGCAGTAATGCGATGGAACATAGTCATATATTTTCGTGATATCGTATTTCTAAATATTGATTTTTCCAACATCTTCACATGATAACTATCCAGATTATTCACATTCATTCAACTGTTGTTACGATCTATGCAAAATCTCTCGAAATATCAATTGTTTTAGAGATATTAATGTTGTGTGTATTTTCTATTTGTTTTATTGTTACTTGTTGTTGAGGGGTTGGCAAGCTTGTTCTAGATAGAAACGATTTTCAGTAGTTGTAGATTACTTAACGAAATAGAATAGGTAATTCATAGAATAGCAATTTGAAGCATGTACATGAACTCTAATCCGATGAGTGGTTATTCATTTAGTATAGAAGGTACAAATTATCTAGAATTCACCCCCTCCATATACAAGTTATTACCACTTTAACTGTTCTTATCCCAACAAGTAATATAAATTGTATGATGTAGATGCTTCAAAGTGTTCACTGCTGCGCTCGGCCTCGCCACTGGTAAAGGTCATTTTTGTGAGAATTTATATTATTCCAAATGAATAAATACTTCGAATGAAGTCGCAAATGAGTTTGCCAGCCTCGCGCTTTTAAATTTGGGGCGTCATTATGGTGTGCATATCGGGGTTTCTGAAAGCTGCATCATTATTTTCGCGGTTCTATTGACATTTAATGCAGCATTTATGACGACCTTTTCGAACACAAACGTATTAACACTTTTTTTTGGATGTTTGAGTTTCATTCGATATAAAATAACAAGTAAGAACAAGTCCATATTACTATTTTAGTGGATTGGTTTTATTCATTGAAAGCAAAAGTTTCTATTTGTCAATTTTCTATTCGTTCTGGCCCTATTAATTAATTATCAATAGGTACTATTATATGAAGTAGAATACTTACTAATTGTTTCGCGTTTCTTCCGAACTGAAAATTCCAGGAACTATTCAAAAATTAATTTACTGAAGGAAAATCGACTTTTCCGGATGATATTATACTGTTTTCATTTTGATGAATATCCGCATGCCTGAGCAAAGTTTGAGATGCTCTACTCAGACTTAAAATAGATTCATGAATGAATTCAACTCAATTAATTCCACTTAGAATAGAAATAAGGAACTGAGTTCCGGAACAATTCTCAAAATGTCTTCGATTCAAACCAGTTACATGTTTAGTTATTAATTGTAATTATCATTGACATTCATGTCGTACACGAGGAATGTTTGTGTGTGTTTTTCGCGAGTTGTTTATGCGAACTGAAATAGCCATGATGATTTTCGATGATCAAGTCTATTTAACACATACAGAGTGTAACAGCCAAATGGAATAAATTCGATAACGAATAAATGAGGGCGTGTTGGGAAAAACGCTCGGACACGTCGATTTGTAATTTTAAATGCGCATATTTTTCAAGAAAATAATATTATATAGGGTGTTCCATGTGACCGTGGCCAATACCAACTTTCTTATTTCAAATACAACTCCCTGTATATTATTTATTTTTTGGATTTTTCAGAGAATTCTAGACACAATTCATGCACAATGTCCTATACTTATCTTTAACTATTTCGGAAATATTATGTGTTTTCAGATTTAGTGCAAAAATCAACGTTTTAAATAAAAATTATTTTATTTCACAAATTCGATACATTACACTTAAATCCTAATAAGTAATACGGATTATTTCTTAATAATTAAAAAAAAACAAAAAAAAATATTAATGTCAATGTAGGAAATGTACAAAATGCTCGCCGCGAACGTCTTGGCAACATGCTAATCTGGTGTAGAATTGTCTTCTAACGTTACTCAACATTTCTGAAAACACTTAATATTTCCGAAAAAGTTGAAGATAGGTATAGGACATTGTACATGAATTATGTCTAGAATTTTCTGAAGAATCCAAAAAATATATAATATACAGGGGGTTACATTTGAAATAAGAAAGTTGGTATTGGCCACGGTCGCATGGAACACCCTATATAATTTTATGTTCCGAGCGTTTTTCCTAACACCCCCTCATTTATTCGTTATCAAATTTATTCCATTTGGCTGTTACACTCTGTATAATCATTTCTTATCGTTTCAAATCTTTTCCAATCCATCGTCAACCAACACATTCATGTTGGTGTTCGTTAGCTTTAGAATTTGGTTTGTACGCGGCTCCAGGTCTTTTCCGATATAAACAGCATAGATCGTCTTTCCAAAGACGAAGAATCGTCGAAGGATTCAACAAATTTTCATGAAAAATTCATCTCTAATTTTTTCTGAACAACTGTAGAAAATTTCTTGCTTACCTTGCTTACTTGTGAATCATGCAGATGGTAGCATATTATTCTTCAAAGATTTCCCAGAGTAAAATATTTACAATGGTTGAGTATGCCAAATGAACATGCCCAGTCTTGAAATAGTTTAATGAGGAAGTAATAAGCTTCGGTTTGAAATCCGATTGGAACTTCGTAATAAGTAGAAAAATACCAACGCGCAACTGAGATTGAAATTTTCCGAATATTTGTTGAAAATATTTATTTCGGAGATTATCGATCAATAAAATTTCACACGAAGATCGAAGACAATATTCAACAACAGATTTTCAGATTTTAATCCGATCAGATTTTCATTTTCAGAGATACGGAAAAAAAAGTCAAATTTCGTTTGTTCTTTGAAATTTTGTTTAAATTTTAATTTGATCCGATATTCACTTCCAGAGAAGAGGCTTGAAAAATATTATATGTCTTATTTCCTCGATATATCCAGAAGCACCGAAGTATTGATAAAATCAAATAATAAACCTTAGTGATAAACAAAGAAAAAATTACCCCCCTGAAGATTTCACAGTTTACATTTTGAAGTATGTAGATTTTAATGAACTAATGAAAAACAATCCGCCCGTCCGCCGTCCGTTGACCGGGGTTTTTTTGAAAGTACTGCACCGAAATCCATGAAACTTGGTAGAAAAATCTTGTGTCGCTTAGGATTGATTCTCCAAGCTTTTCAGCAGGATCTGTGTACCCTAAGGGCTCGAAATTGGGGGTTGGCGGGAAAAAAAATATTTCTCGAAAACTTATCACCGAATTTTCATTGAACCCTGAACGTTGATTACTGCTGCATAGCTCAACCTAAAAATTTTCACCCGGATGATTTCCGACCAGTGGACCCTGAGTTATAAAGAAACACGTTGCAAATTTCAAAAAATCCCGAAAATGAATTATCGCATTCGGTTCTAAGATTGGAATCCAGTGGAATAATCGGTTAACTTTTCATCCAGAATCATATATCTATAAGTAGATGAAAAAGATTGATTACCAAGTTTTCAACACATACCGCGAAATATTTAACCAATTTCGTTTAGTGTTTTATAAACACAATGTGAAAATGGCCCATCGATATTCTTGACAATTTTATAATCGTGAGTAGTTCAAATTGAATATTTTTGGGTTTTCTATCCCAATGTCTGAAACATAACTACTTAAATTGGATAAAAATTATTAGCTATAGAAATCACCCTGCGAATTACGGGATTTAAGATTAAATTTCCTCATGAAGCTCATTAATATCTTAAATAAAACATATATATTATTCATAAATCATTGGTTTTTCACAACACAAAAACTAATTGTATTGAAGAATTCATTTGAAACATTGAAATCTCCATAATTTAAAATATTGAAGATTTCCAAAAAATTCGGTTGAACGGAGGTTTTCATCAATTTTGATTTGCGTAGTACAATTATGGTCAACATGTGGATATCTGTTACTGGTTTCAATCAATCAAAGTAGGATCCTTAAACTAAGGTAAGAGCCGATGATCCACCTGTTTTAGTTTTATGATTAAATTTTGAAAAGCTTCAATTTTTCCAGCCAGGAAGGAATTGAAATAAGAAATTAAATTAAACAGTTTAAGTGACTGCTCGCCAATATCGTAGTTTCCTGAATGAATATTCCGAAATGCAAGAGGCTTGATACGTCTGCTCGCAATTCAAAATTTTCTTCAGAAAAACTTTGAATCCCGCTATATTATTTGCTAGCCGATATTAGCGGACAATCTTGAAATATGTTTTATTCCACTGTCAAACTTCTCACTTGTGCTACTCGTGACGATGGAAGTGTGATAAATATCGCTGAAGAATTTGCACATCAAGCCGGGAAAATAATAAACCTTTGTGTAAAATTGCAGCGGTTTTTCTTATATCTCTGAATCAAAATATCGGAACGAACTGAAATTTGAAAACTATCGACTTTAGCGTATGTGCCCATTTTCATTAGAACCTGAACAATAGTATCCGGGAAAAAAAATTTCAAACAAAACACTGGAACACTTTGAAACGGAATTCTAATATCTCCATGATCCGGGATAGAATACGAAATATTCCATCATTTTTAGGATTTTTCTGGGTATTCACTCCCAATATCTGAAAAAGAAACATTTAGAAATAAATAAAAATTGTTTTGTCATGAAAAACGCTCTTGCGGATTGCAGAATTAAACTATTTGTCAAAGGCAGTTTCTTGGAAAACAGATTGCCTGATGAACAATACAGGAACAATACAAACAATAAACAAAGCGAACTCCCAGGTTGCAGAGTACAACTCTGAGAGTAATGTTGCTCATTTTTCTGTAGAAATAGACCCTATTTGGCTGAATTTTCACAAAAAACGGGCAGAATGAAGAAACTTTCAAACCAAATGAATCTGTGTTGATATGTTTTCTCAAAATGTCAATTGGACGAAAGTCTAAAATCAAAAACGAAAAATTGAAAGAAAATGATCCTTAAAATTTTCTCCTTCATCTAATGAAAAGTCAGATTTATACTCTGAAACGTTACAGTTCGCTTTGTTTATCGTTTGTTTTGCTCCTGTAATGATCATTACGCAATCTGTTTTCCGAAAAACTGCCCTTGACAAATAGTTTAATCCGCAAAAGCTTTTTTCATGAAAAAACAATTTTCATTTAATTTTTAATAGTTTTGTTTCAAATATTGGGAGTGAGAACCCAGAAAAAACCTAAAAAATGATGTGAAGTCCTCCCAAAATATGCTTTAATCGATACGTAAACGAAATATTTCTCTCTTCGACACATTAACTTTGACAACAGTCTGTTTTTCCATAGGTAATAGCACCTATTTCGCGAATGTGTTGAATGGGAATCCTAGTATTCCTGATTTTAGTCAAATGTTTTGAGCACAAGTGACAACAAATATATAGTAGTTGCGAAAAGTGCTTCGAAGCGCTGCGGTGCTCGGGAGCTCTTTGCGATGCTTGGGAGCACTTTGCTGTGCTCAGGAGAATTTTTCGGTGCTCAGAGGCATTTCGGTGCTTGGAGGCACTTCGCGGTGAGATCACTTTGGAGTGCTGAGGAGCACTTTCTCAAACTACTCAACACTAAGCCTCCTCAAAAAATTCTCGAAGCATTCGTGGATTTTCAACTTCGAAAGCAATTTATCCTGTATTTCTTTAATTTGATATTTCTCACCCCCTACGCCAAGCACCCCACTACTTTATTTTTTCAAATGGGAATATATAGGTTGTGATATATCAAATAAAAGGTAATTTGATAACCTGTTCAGCGATATGAGTAAAAAAGAATTTCCTGTTTTTGTTGCGCCGTTTTTTCAATAAAAAAATAGGAAATATTTTACATTTCTGACTGGTGAGTACTGCAATCAGATCATTATTCTTTAATTAATTATTATTGAGGGAAATCCACGAATCCATGTATTTGTATTTACGAAAGCAGGTCTCCACATATGCCTTTTTGAATTAGAAATCTCCCACCCTTTACGCTCCACACCCCTTTAATGTTTTTTCAAATATTAATATATGGATTGTGATTTATCAAATAAAATGATACTCGATTGCACATTGAGCGGTGTGACAAAAAAGAAAATTTTTTAAGCTCTTTTTTTATTACAAAATTAACAATTTGCGATTGGTATCAGGTTCTTATTCTTAAAATAATGAACATAGAAAAATATCCTCCTGCCCGCTGATTTCTATTTTCGAAGTTCGAGAAATGTATGCAGTTTTGAAGTTGGAGGTTTATACCCTTGAACCTCAACACTTTTTTTTTTGGAAAAATATTACATGTGATATATCGCATCAAAGGTAATTCGATGACCAATTCAGTTATGTAAACGGAAATAAAATTTAATCATTACTTCAATTTGAATCATGAATCCCAGGGGTTCGAGGATTTTCCTTAATAATAGTTAATAAAAGAATAATGGTCTGATTACAGTATTCTCCCATCACAAATTGTAAATAATTTAATTTTTCAATAAAATAAACGGCCCAACCAATTCTACTTAAAGCCATGTCGCTGAATAGGTGATCAAATTACCTTTCATTTGATGTATCACAATCCATATATTCCCATCTGAAAAAATAAAGCAGTGGGGTGCGGGGCGTAGAGGGTGAGAAATATCAAATTCAAAAAAGCGCAAGATGAATTGCTTTTGAAATAAAAATCGACGGGTGCGAAGATTAATCTTTAATTAATCCTTAATGATTCTTCGTACAAAAATTATTGACGAGTTACATTACTTTTTTGGCACGCTGTATAAGTTTTATTCAAGGTATCAATCGTATTGGGATATTTAACTGAGAAAATAATAAACCCTTGTGTAAAATTTGCAGCGTTTTTTGTCGCGCGATCGTTTAGTAGCAAAAATGAAACCCATAGTCTTGAATACGAATGCGCGCACATAAGACCAAATAATCGCAAATAATTGCTTTCTTAGCGATCGCGAATAATCAGTCGCGCGACAGAAAATCGCATGTGCGCGCCTAGTTTTACATACGAATGCTCGCATTCACGACTGTACAACCGCCTCGACTAAACAAATCCCATTTTTGAAGCGACGCGATTGTCGCAAAATGAAATGAGTCAAATCAGAAGGATGAACCTGCACTCACTCGTGACAATTCAATCGCGATTTATTGTTGCCGAAATCCGAATGATACTGATAAGCGCTTCTCTGGTGGTACCGCTCCATTTGGTGTCTTGATATGTTATTTTGGTCCTATTAATTGAAGTGTTTCATCAAAATTATTGACACTCAACCTAAAGTATTGAAAAAAAAATTACAAGAATAGTTTGTTTTGTCGGTATAAATTTTGTAGAATTGCCCTTTCAACGAAAAAACTTTTGATTCATCACTGGATACCCTCAATACTGCTTTTTGCGTCATTTCATTGATTTGACTTGTAATAGAAGAGGTATAGCGCAAGCGGTTCCAGTAGAACCCATGTTGTTACTGAATGGCGTTTCGATTAATTATTCCGTGCATAAAATAGTTTCAAATAGCTTTCTTGGCGATTGCGATTATTCAGTCGCGCGACAAGAAATCGCATATGCGCGCCTGCTTAAAACATTAACATTATTTGATTCGTCAAATAACGTGCTACTTCCCTCTTTTAACTATGATGTGGCTGAGGATTCTCTATCAATATTTGACAAGTTTTTTTTTGGAAACTCATTAGTGGAATCATGAATTAGTGTTGAAAGTCTGAAAATCCTTCATAAAAAAACTTTTAATTTGTTCGCTGACAAGATGAACATCTGACGGAGAGTCCGGATCTGAATGAATATTTCATTTAACTTTCAACTTGTATGATGGTTTTGAAGATGACTTAAAATCGTAACATGTCGACCAACAAATAAATAGTTTCTCTATATATAGTGGATTTTGAAACTTTCAACCCTAATTGAAATATTTGACAAGTTATAATATTAAGTTGTTAATTATAAGAACAGATTTCAAAAGCTATTATCTGATAAAACTATTTCTTGAGCAATAAATTAGATATTTGAAATGATTGATCTCTTTGGGTGGTACGATTTATTTCACCACTCCCTTGGATTTCTTTTGAATTTTATTTCATAATGAAAAGAGGATATCTCGACTACCAGTTTTTTTATTTTACTGATTTATAATACGGAATAATATGCTAGTATATAGAAAGATGCTATACGGAATATAATGGTAGAAAACTTTAATGGCTATTAAGAGTTATTTCAAAGCCAAAACAATTTTCCTCAAAAATTTTTTATTAAATTCTTTTCACAGTTCTAACAGCCAATAATAAATCATCATGGCTTCAATTTGTCAAAATGAATTCTTATCAGTATATTCTCTATAATACACAATACTCATGGTTCAACTATACACATTAACAAGAAGTTCTGATTTTACTAATTTTGTTATGCATTGTCTATAATTTTTGTAGATACTTGTATGTCGGAATCTTTATGCACAATATCCCGATTCCTGCAACTATAGGTAAAAAAATTGAAGTATAAAAATAGGACTTGACATTATTTTTACCACTTTTTCAACCTCAAATCTGTCGAAGAGTCCCTGTACCATGTATCCTAGGTATCTATGTCACACCAGACTGAACTCGAAATGACAGTATAATCAATTTTATAATATAATAATTGCCAATTTACGATAAATAATAATTAAAACATTTTATAATTTTCACCATTTCTGATAAATTCGTTGCACTCCTTATCAGATTTTCATGTTTTCAAATGAAATATCATAATGACTCCCCTATGTATAAGAGAAACTAATGCGCTTATGAAAATTTTCACGCGCGTGCCAAGGGGTGTTTCGGAAAAGATCTCTCAAAGGTAACTAACTAATATTATCAGCTGGCCCCCCTTTTAGAATGTATTTCTTATTGTAATCTTAAAGTTATGTCAGGAATGCCAGAAATGAATGTACGCAGTTTGGCACGCAATAGTGGCGGTAAACTGAAATGATTGAATCTTTTTCTGGAGATCTCCTGCAGTATGCTGTACCCATCAGATATATTGACTAAGTTTCAGTCAGCAACTAGAAATCGTTCAGTAGAATTGCTACTTGATTTCCCAGAAGAAAATCAACTCTCCTTCAGGCTACTACGCAGCAATATGCTGTCGAACATCAATTACCGAATTATACTATCCGTAGCATGATGCTGAAAATTGTATCTCAAAAATCCATTTCAAGTGATACGAATATGAAGAAATATTCAATGAATGGGCTGATATAATTTCACTCATAGAAGTATTTCCGAATATAGATATGAAGAAACTAAATTATAGTGAATCTGGCATAAATAATTTCACAAAATGTGTAGAGAAAGAGAGCACAATGTTCGAAATATAAATCATTTTAGCTTCATATTGAGTTGTTTGACCGAAACAGATATGAAGTCTCAATAATTCCTATTTTCTAAAGCAGTAGCCACTAATGGGTACAGTAATTTGTAACGAACAACGCACATGGTACTAAGAAGAGAGTACAAGATCTCGGGTTCATTTCGATAAATTTTTGCAGAATATTATTCAGAAAACTGTCAAATCTTAACCGTCGTTATTATAAATTGAGAAAAAATTATTTATAATTACTCAAACCTACTACTGTGTATATTCAGTTCTTCTTCAAATTATTCAAATGAATTTTCTTTCGCCTTTAGTGGTTGAGTATTTTTTTTATTGAATAATTTAAATTCACAAAACACAATTTCACCTTATAGATTTGCTGCATTTCATTATGATTTCCTTATTTTCTTTTGAGATAGTCAGATCAGTCGTTTTATATCTTTTTCCTGAAGAATTCGAATGCGTTGAAGAATTAACAGATAAAAGTTAGTTGCCACCCGACTGGTCTTTTCTGAAACCGTTACAAGGAATGCTTTGCTTCTTGCCGCTTAAATCACTGCATTTTCACATTGCCCGTAATGAATTGCCTGTTTATTGCTTTTGCTACAGTGTTTACGATACTATATTTAATTATTTGTCGTGATGTCAATGATTTCCAGCTGGGTGTACCTGTGCAATTTTTCATTGCAGAACAGTTTGCGAAAGGGTTTACAATGGCTTGAACAACTAGTTGTTAATCCAATGGGTCAAGCTGTTGAGCACCTGAAATATATGTGCCTATTGGTTTGTTCGTTGTGTCTCCACTAACTACACTACACCAGTGTACATCGTGTAGCACTGATTGTAGTAAAAGATTATGAAGTTCTAGAGTCGAACTATGTGTGGTTGCACATCATCTGTGTAATTGTATGACGATATGTGTGTTTATATAATTATAAATATAAATGTCATCCTATAAGGATTGTACTGGCGTGAGTGATTTTTAGCAACAGTTTTAGTAATATGCGAAAACGAAAGACGCATAGAAATGTCATCTTTCCTTTGCGTAGAATCAACGAACAGATTGAACTACACTGCACTAAAAGTCTTGTATACTCTCCTAAACTGGCTAGTGGAACTCAGTGGAATGTAGTGTACCATATCATTTTCATGCAGGTACAACGAACAAACCTGATGCCTTTAGTTCCATAGAACTCAGCCGTCAGCTTAACACCAGCTACATAGAGTTGAATTATGTGTAAAATTCATAGACATATTAAACTTTCTGGACACGGCGTAAGGAGTCGAATGCGGATAAGGTAGCGAGTGAGAAGTCTGAGGGAGATGGAAGTTCGGGCGAGACCATAGACAAGATACACGAAGTAAATACCCGGTATTCTATAGCGCATGGAGAAAGAGATGGAGAATGCTCTCGCTTCCAAAATATGACGTAAAGTTAGATATACATCAAGCATTTACTGAGGGAATTTGAAAATTGGCGATATTCGATGAATGAATCATTTTCTTTCATATTCTCTCGGGTCACTGGTTTCAGGACGCGGTATCCTTAGCTTCAAATGATTTATCTTTCAATTCAGTGCATTGGATGCTCTCAAAGGATTGAAATGAACGACATAGTGAAGAATTCTGTACGAAATTCATTTCTGCACTCGGAGTCACAGCAATTAATGTGTATATTCATTCAATTTTTATAACGCTTTTTCCAAATTACTGTATTTTACATTTTTTTTTTCAAAAATGGTCTCAAAGTATTATAGTTGAATTAACTGATGAATGACGTTCATTTTCGAATTCAACTCTGCTCGTTTCAGCAACGATAAGGTTGGTCGATGTAAAAGTAAAAGTTGAATTTGCAAGCAAAATTTCGCTGAAAAATTGTTTCACATTCGATTAGAATATGAATATTATTTAATCAATTATTTATTCCTGCAATTAATGGCACAACATGAATAAATCATAATTCATGTAGTAGAAGTGAATTCGATTGATGATGAAGAACTCAAATTCTATTCGAAAAGCTTACGAAAATACAAACAACGCAGAAATTATTTCTTCTATTCAGTCTTGATATTCGCATTCAAAATAGAATAACACAAGTCTGCGTTGAATTACTTCCGAAAACACAAATATCACTTTTGAAATTTTTGGAAAAAATGTGATTTGTCTTATTTTTGCCTGAACTAGTTTCATCATTGTCACCTTGCTTTCTCTCTCTTGAAGCCATGTCCATATAGTTTTATAAGACTATGGTAAAACTATCCGCCTATTTCAGGGTGTTTAGCTGAGGGATGATCCAGGAATGGATGACTATAAAAATATTTATGTAATAATAAAAACCATTTCGTAACATAATCTTTCAAGAGTTATCACATATTGAAATAACGGTTACATTTGGGCTTCTATAATAAAACTATTTTGACAGATAACTAGCAGTTGAGTTTTGGATTGTAGTTCAGAAATCAGAGTTAGGTAACTACTTCTAGGGTCAAAATAAGTTTTATGATATATAGTCCCTTAAGTCAAACTGAGTGAGGTATTTAGAAGATCTATTAATTTGTTGATTATTCTTGATTAAACCTTATGCTTTGAATATACGAGGTGATCTTCTAGGTTGTATTTTAAGTTTAAACAATTTAGATTTCTTTCATCAAATGGAACAATTTTTTGGCGTTTCTTCAAATCAGCTCAGGTGAATAATTATGAGCGATTCCACGATGTGCTGATAAACACTGAAGATAAAAGCACTTTCCATGTCTATGCCTGTATGCGACAGTTTCACACGACATTGTCAGTCTGTGGCCAGGCTTTGGTAGAATGTTCTTAAAAAATTAAGAAATAGTAAATATATTATTCAATGAGCATATAATGACTGCTATTACTCACGAGAGCGAAGTTTGCGCAAATCCCATGTGAATAATAACAACTATATGCGACTTATACAGGGTGTTTCACCATAAATTGGTCAAACATATATAGCCGTATAGATGACATTGAGAGGGTCATTTTTGCTTTATGACATACACCCAGTTTTCGAAGCATAAGCGAGGTACAAGGTTTTTAATGTCAACTTTGAGCAATATTCTGATATCTGTGGTGATTTATACATGACCTTTGAAATGACGGTTTTTGGTCACATCTTAGTATTTTCTGGTGGTCAGTTCAATTGTTGTGTAGAATTCTGAAAAACATATTTCAGAAAGGCGGAAAACCCTACAAAGTTGAAATTTTTTGTTTTCGATTGCCAAATTGTATAGTATTATTTCAATGTACTGAATTTTCTAAGATTTTCCGTGAAAAACATTTTTCCAAAATTCAAAGTTTTGTTCACATATCTACAGTAAAAAAAACTCACCCGAAATTATTGAAATCATTCGAGGTTGAACTGACCTTCATTCTGACCACTGGTGTGAAAACAGAATGAAAAAATATCCATTGGTTTTAATTTTATAGCCCCCCTACTTAAATAATTTTCATTCGAGAAACTGGTAGTCCTACGGATGCCAAAATTATGCTAATAGGCCTCCAGAATGACCTGGATAGAAATATGAGTTCATCTAGAAAAAAAATGTTTTCTAAAAAACTTTGGTGGCAATCGAACTCTCGCCGCATTCGAAAAATAGGGTCAAATTCGATTAATTACCGTTGCTTGGTAACGGACGTCATTAAAATCAGAATTAATACAATTTATACTTTAGTGTTAACGCGACCCTTTTGTCCGTAAATGGAGCGAGTTCGAATCCCATTTTCGAATTTTTTTTTTGAGAATTTATATTTCTATCCAGGTCATTCTGATGGCTCATCAGCACAATTTTGCCCTCCGTAGAGCCACCAGCTCCTCAAATTTATAATTATTTGAGTATTTCGAGCGGAATCTTTGGAAAGCTATAAAATGAAAACCAATGAATGTTTTTCATTCTGTTTTCACACCTGCGTTCAGAATAAAGATTAGTTCAACCTTGAAAGATTTTAACAATTTTGGGTGACATTTTTTTTCTACTGTAGACATGTGAAAAAAATTGAGTTTGAATTTAGGAAACATTTTTTCAAGGAGAATCTAAGAAAATTGAGTACATTGAAATAATGCCATCCAATTTGGCAATTGAAAACAAAAAATCCAAGTTTGTAGGTTTCCGCCATTTTGAAAACATTTTTTCCATAATTCTACACAACAATTGAAGAATTGACCACCAAAAAATACTAAGATGTGACCAAAAATCGTTATTTCAAAGATCACGGATGAATCACCATAGTTATCAGAATATTTCTCAAAGTTGCCATCAAACACCCTGTATCTCGCTTATGGTTCGAAAGCTGGGTATATGTCATAAGGCGAAAATGGCTTTCCTTATGTCATCTATATGGCTATATATGTTTGACCAGTTCATGGTGAAACACCCTGTATACTTTGTCCACGACTTCATTTGTGAGATTGGAATAATTCTGAACTCTCTACAACCTATAATAGAGTTGTCAAAATGGTCAACTTCATTCTCTGTTATTGCTGTAAATTGCCAAGCTTACGATAAACGAAATTTAATGAACAGAAGGTAGATATTCTCATCCTAACTGTAATGAAAGCTAAAATCAATCTTCAGATTTTTTTGAACTACGAGTACGTAGTGAGCCAACTATAAAATTTCATCTTAATGAACAAGTTCAGATTGATTTTTTCTCGTAACTACATTCTTGAGCAGTCTGCGTGACAGGAAAGAAAGATAATATTGAATATTTCACGGACGGAAAGAAATCAGCACATATACTCCATTCACTTTTATAAACTATCCCGGTTGGCCATGACATTCTGACACATTTCACCGTGTATACTTTGAAAATGTTAGGTTATTGTCATTTTTTGTCAGATAGCTACGCAACGTTGTGCTCTCTATATATCGAGGCCATAGTGTCTCTGAGAATTTCACGAGTGCCAACCTGCATCAGTTTCAAGTAAAAAAACTTGATAGACCTAAATGATGACCAACCGGGATAGTTTATAAAAGTGAATGTAGTATAGGTATATAATCATGGAATTGCTTTGAGTTTAATATTAAGGTTGTCCATTTTCTATTTGGAATATATTGAATTATTTCTCACCATCAATGAATAGCTATTTCTATGTGCGAAACTCAATATAAGGAAACGTCATAAAATTGGGATGTTTAATTCCTGTTCCATTTTTTCACATCTCATTCGATATGCTGATTCTTTTTTGGAATTTAATAGGAGACTTCGGTCCAAGTTGCCATCCTAAAAATTTCGGGAGTTATCTATGACTGGGAAAGGGAAATTTTAGAAGGAATTCGCCATGAAAAGGTTGGCTTCATTCAAAAAATAGCCGCTGCGATTCCGGTGTCGAACCAGATTATTGGATCCGAATATCGATATTTGTAAACATTATGTCTGATAAGACGAAAATCGTATAGGGCCGCCTGATTTCACGTCAATAATGTCAACGTAGTCTCCATAAGATATTATGTTCCGTGAATCAACCTGGATATTTTGGTTGCAAGTTTTCCATTCCGTATAGTAGAAAGTATCGAGAACAGTAAGGACATTTTACCGATCGAAGACAATAGTTATTATTAATTAATATTATTAATATTATTGTCTAAGATCGGTAGTCCGTAACGTTCGCGATACTTATAGCGTTTTTTGCACGATAGACACACTTTTAACTCATTTGTCATTTGTCAATGCTGTGTAGGAATATAAAGGATGCCGTTGTCTTAGTGATGAAAGCTTATTGTTTGTAGATTGTCAAAGTAACAATAACCAACTGAATTTGCCCATAATATAATTTAATGAATAAAATGAGCGATATCGAATCTATATATATTGAATAAATCAAATTCAAATTGTACTTAAATTATTTCATTATTTCACTGAATATTCTCAGTCATTCTCTTACCGTTCTAGAACGGAAAGTGATTCACTTATCGTTCTGCTCACCTTTGCAACCAGTAAAAATGATCTACCGATCTAGGAACAAACGTGGTAACTGGCAAAAGTTTTTCTATCGTGAAATATGAAATATTCGTTTGGTTATAAATGAACCTCAAGCACGGCATTTGGTTGCTGGAAATGCGATAGATTTTTCGTCAGGAGAGCGACAGTCGATATTCTATGGTAACACATCCATAGATTTCCGATTTAGGGACAGTATTATTAAACTTTTTTGACAGATAAGAAGCAGTTAACTGATGAAGTGTGGCACAAAAATGAGAGTCAGGGCCAGAGTTATACTCTCAGAAAATATAACATTCATCTTTGAACTTATTGGGTACTTTATCTAGCAGTTGACTGCTGGTTATCTGCAAAATGAGTTTTATAAAGCCTGCCCTTAGGGCTATTTTGACAGATAACTAGGAGTATACTTTTGAAATGTGGTTAAAAAATTAGAAAAGCACTGACATAAGGTCAGGAGCTTTTACGCGCTTGTTCAAATTCGTTTGCCAAAGCACCTGTCATCTGTTCACGTATTGACCCCGCCCAACGCACGTATTTTTGAGAATATTGAAACATTGAAATTTTGAATGGGTGGGTACCTTGATAAAAAGAATCGATAGGCGAATTTTACAATCCAAGAATTCGACCTTCGTAATTAAATAGAAAACCTACGATACAAATATCCAGTCTCTGAGTCGTTTCTTTTGAAAGTTATAGTATTGACAACCGCCCTAACCACCGATAGTAAATAAAAATCTTCCTGAAGAATCTACCTGGAGTTTTGATACTTAAAATTTTGGAGTTTAATAACGGAGGCCGGATTTGCGAATAGGTAAAATCCAGCCTATGATTGCGCATTCAAAATTTAATTATTGCAATATTTCCAAAATCACAAATCGTGTCGAATAAATATCCAGGACTTCAATTTAAATGGCTGCTTGAAGAGTTATACGAAATTTCGTGGGAACCATATGATTATCAGAGCGTCATCTTCAAAATATTAAAAAAAAATGTTGTTTTTATTGATCTAATTGAAAGATCAGCACGAAATTGTGTACAAATTTACTGATCAGCTATTGACCACTAGTTTCCAAGTTTCATTATCATCAGATCAGAACTTCTTGAGGTATTTCTGAAATAACAACGATATTAACGAAATAACCAAGAACAACAATCCTAAGATCTTTCCGAAGATTAATAAACGATCAAACTGACATTTTGAAGACTGTTGCTGAATAGTGTCCTCAAGATATGCGTTAATTTACTCTGAAATCTGATTAATAGTTAGTGAAAAATTTTCTGCCTGTACGATCCTTGGAAAATTTCGCTAAAATTTGCGCATTGGTATTCTTCAACTATCTACGGAGTTTAAACTTAGTCGCGATCCTTGAGTTATTGACGAAATAACCCCAAAATTCCTAACAACCACGAAATTTTACATATTTCTCCTCCAATATCTCCCAAAATAAATATGTTATCCAACTGAAATTCAAACCACTCTTGCTGAATAATGACGTGAAAGTTTGTGCCAAATTTCATTGCAGTCTGATTAATGATTTCCGAAAAC
This sequence comes from Myrrha octodecimguttata, assembly GCA_958510865.1. Lineage (NCBI taxonomy): Eukaryota > Metazoa > Arthropoda > Insecta > Coleoptera > Coccinellidae > Myrrha > Myrrha octodecimguttata. The sequence continues at coordinate 16,714,606 of OY294056.1, forward strand.
CAATTTTTGGCAAGGAAAACTTTTTCACATTTTTCATCATTATGATCCTCAAAATGTTTTTCGTAATGTTGAGCGGCAGTATGTTAGAACTAAATACGAAATGTCAATCTGATCGCGTCAGTACTTCTTGAGATATTGAGAAAATAATTAACATAAAATTCAACATACTTTTTTCCGTGAATGGATATAGGATAAAATTGAAATTTGAAATATTTTTGGTCAATATCGACTTCAAGATTTGTAGCAAAATTTCTACAAAAATGACGAAAATTTCCTGATAATGATTTAAAAAAAAATTTCTTACGACTATATCCATACGGAATTTTATATCATGTAGCATGCAGAAATTCTTGAGCTAACTTCAAAGTTTCAATCTGATGGCATCTATATATCTTGCGATATTGAAGAAATAACCTCGACATTTCAATTAACACCGAATTTTTACATGTTTTATATCTCCGATAATAAATAGTGGATCTCATTGGAATATTGTCGTTCAATATTGACCTCAAAGCTAATGCCAAATTTCATAGGAATCTTTTCGACAATCCCCCAGGAAAAAATGTTTCAACAGAATGTGGAAAATTTTGAATTTTTTTAAATATTTTCTAGCTACTAAATCAAAGCATTTAGTTGCGCGTTGGTACTCTTCAAATGACTACGAAGTTCCAATCTGTTTGCATCAGTAATTCTTGAGATATTGCGGAAATAATGTTAAAATTGCAAGGACCATCGAAATTTGGCACATTTTTTTGCATAGATCTCCGAAATTGAATATCGGATCGAATTGAAATCTTGATCTCAGTTGTTGGATACTGAATCTGAGGTCTGCCATATTTCGTTGAAATCTGATGATCACTTTTCAAGAAAAAAGATTTTTCAACAAAAATTTGAAAAATTTTCGAAAAAACATTTTATGAAATTTTCTAAGCATTGAACTCACACGAATTTTGCAATTAGTTGCTTGTTGATATTCTCGAACTATTTGCTAATTTTCAATCTGATCCAATCTGTACCTTATGAGGTATCGAGGAATCAACCTCCAAATTTCAAATGGGCTTTACTCCGAAACTATTCGACCGATTTCACCCATTAACGAACTCAACCGAGATATTTGGATTCCAAACCTAATCTGTCAATTCCAATTTGCTAGGTCCTTTCCCTTCGAGAGTTAGAGCACATATGGACGGAAGTACGGAAAGAATTGAATTTGACCACAGATACTTTTTCGGGGAGTTCATCCCAATCAATTAACACCATTTTCGGCTCAAAATTAAAAAAATTACAGAAATTGTGATGAAACAAAAACGCGCTGTTCCCCAGAAGAAGCGCGTAAAAATGGTATTTAACTGCTCTCTGTGGTCAAAATTTGGTTCGTAATACTGACCCTCAGTCAGACAAAATACAATAACGACAACTTCTCACTATTGTCTACCGATATGTTACCATAGAAAATCGACTGTCGTTCTGGCAATTTTGGAAATTTTTCCTGAAAATGGTTTCAAATGACTATGTTGGGCTCACTGATGAAGAATCCGTGGTCAAATTGAATTCTGTCCGTCCGTCCACCCGTATGTGCCTTAACTGTCGAAGAAAAGCAATAAGCGAGTTTAAATTCATTCACAGGTTAGTTTTGGAGCTTGAATATCTCGGTTGAGTTCGCTAATAGGTAAAATCGACCGAACACTTCCGAAGTTATGCATTTTTGAAATAAAAAGTATGATACGATCATACTGAAACTTTGCGACTAAAGTGCAAAATTTCATACGGATCTAGTAGTTAGAAAGTTTGTGAAGAAATTCCACTGAATATTTCCACGAAATTTAAATGGAAAAAATTTCTCGGAAATCGTTGGTCAGATTGCAATGAAATTTGTCACAGACCTTAGGGTCAACATTTAACACTAATATTTCCAATTTCAATTTGATTCGATATTTAGTTTTGAGATATAAGGAGAAAAATATGTGAAATTTCTTTGATATTTGAAATTTCAACCTTATTTCCTCAATATCGCAAAAAGTAAGTACTGAAGCGATCAAATTTAGACATTGTAATTATTTGAAAAATACTAACTCGCAACTCAGAGCAAAATTTCGTGAGGATCTAAAAATTTCGATTTGATCCGATATTCATTTCCGGGGATATATTGAAACAAATATGTCAAATTTCTTCGTTATTCCTAATTTTGAGGTTATTTCTGAAAAAAGAACTGATGCGATCAGATTGAAACCTCGTAACTAGTTGAAAAATGCCGGCGCATAACATTACACAGAATGGCTTGAGGCTTGCAACGGTGAAAAATGTTAATAGAAGTTTTTTGAAAATTTTCTTGGAAAATATCGCTTCTTGCAATAATTCACCGAATTTCAATGAAATTTGACACGGTAGTTTGAGTCGATATTCAACAAGAGTGGTTCAAATTACAGTTTGATCCGATATTCATTTCAGGAGATATTCGAAACGAAATATTTCAAATGCCTTGGCTATTCACAAGTTTGATTATTTCCTTAATATCTCAAGAAGATATAAAGAAATCAAATATGAAATTTGTTGGTAGTTTAAGAATACCGATGCCCAACTGTTTGCAAAATTTCCTAAGGAACGTACAAGTAGAGAATTGAAAAACTAATTGCGGTTTGAAAATTTATAATGGAAACTATTCACCAAATCTCAATGAAATTTGGCACAGACTTTCAAGTCGATATTAAGCAACAGTATTTAAATGTCAGTTTGATCTTATATTCATCTTTAGAGATGTTGAAAAAAAAATGTCATATATCTTGGCTATTTCCTAGCTATCGTTGTTATTTCCGAAATACCTCAGAAAATATTCATATGGTCCTCAGGAAATTTTGCACGAACCTTCAAACTGTCATGCATCTTTCATTGTACTGGATTTTATTTCGATTCCATCTGTATCGAACTTGGCCTCCGTGATTAATCTTGAAACCCACAAATATTAAGAATCTGAATAGATTCTACCGGAAGTTATTTTGTTCACTATCGGTGGTTGGGTGTGTCGTAAATACTATAACTTCCGAGAGAAACGACTAAGTTATATTTGAAGAGTAGGTTTTCGGTGAGCTTAATCACGAAGTTCGTATTCGTGAACGGATGAAATTCGCCCAATGATCCCGTTGATGAAGGTTCCCATTTAAAATATAATTTTTCCAATATTTCCGAAAATACAGATCGGATCGAATTTTAATCTAGTACTTGAACGAAAATGATGTTCAAAGAAATATTGTGAGGGTCATATGGAGAGAAGATCGCCTAACCTTTTCATCAGGAGGTAAAGCACGGCATGGCACGGTCAATACGTGAATAGATGTTTGGCAATGAATTCAAATAAGCTCCTGACCTCACGTCAGTGCTTTTTTCAAGAACCAACTGAATATTTCATATTTACGAAATGGAAAACCTGCAACAAAAATATCCAAAATGACTGACGGAAATCGGAAGGCCCAACACAATTTTCAGTCAACTAGATGTTATGTTTACAAATATCAATATTTGAATCCAATTATCTGGTTGGAAAAGCCGAAACGAATTTTACAGATATTTAATAATAAAGCCAACCTCATCATGTTGAATTCTTCCTTAAATTGGTCTCGCCCAGTGCTAGCCAATTTTGAAAATTTTTGTGTTGGCAACTTCGACCAAAGTCTTCTATGGCCGTTACCTTTTTGCTTTGCATTCCATTCCATCCGCATTATCAAGACATATCTCATTTCAACCGACGGAAGAAGATCTTTTATCATTCTACAATTCCACAAATCTCCGAAGTATCTCACAAAATTTGCATAACTTTCACATCCTGTCCCAGCATGATATTGATTAAGAAAGACATGATCATTGGTTCTACTCCATATTCATAAATAATAATTAATTTTCTATGTAGGTGGAACATCTAGAGCCCAGTGGGAGGATGTCACTGGATCCACACCTTTAACATTCGTCAACGATTGTGTATCTTTCACTACTACGGTATCCGCTAGATTCTGGCTGATGGACTGTAGAAACATAGGGGATGCTACGAAAATGGCTACTGAACTATATAGGTTAGTATCATTTAAGCTTACTTCAAGAGGATTTTGCATCATTTTCAAAAGTGAAAACCCAGAAAAAAAACCTAAAAAATGATATATAGGTGAAATTTTCAAATCCTCACAATGAAAATAATTATCATAATGACAAGAAACACATTTATCAGAGAGAAGCACTGACAAGTAGACAGGAGCTTTTAAGCGGTTTTTTTGAATTCGAAGTTATTCGTTACTAAATATTTCAGGAAATATGAGAAAAATAATATTTCGCATAGATCTACTCGTATCTATAAAATCATAAGGCGTAATTGACCCATTCACGGATTCGTCCACTGTAATAAAACTCCAAACCTGCTCTAAAAATATCGAGTCTCTAATTCGTTTTTCTTTCAATTCGCAGAATATGCCGATATATCCATTCAAAACTTAATTTTCCCAATATTTTCCTAAAAGAATTAAAAAAAGCACTGATGTGAAGCCACCAGCTTTTGTGCATGTGTCCAAATTTGTTGCCAAAGCTTTCATATTTGGTGATCTTCTAATCATATTATCCTCACAAACTTCTGTATGAACATTGAATCCACCATTTTTTAATCAAGCACTAGATTTCAATTTGATATCATTTGTATTTTTTTTTAATATGGGGAAAATATGGAACACAACTCTTAAAAGTAACTCAGAATCTCAGTAATCTCAGAAACTCGGTATTCGTAGAGTAGGTTTCGACTTTAAGTACGAAGGCCGAATTTGTGAATAGGTAATCCACCCGATGATTCCGCAGATATACCCATTCAAAATTTAATTTTTCCAATTTATATTTCCAAAAATATAGATCAGATCGATTCAAGATCCAGTACTCAATTGATCAGTGCACTGATGACGAATCCGGTGTCAAAATCGATTCTGTCCGGACGGCCGTTTGCAAGATTACGGGCGTACGGAGGATTTTTATTTTTTGGAAACTATTCATTAAATTTGCAGAAGGCAGTGTACCAAACTTGAGTTCACTACGATTATAATTTCTGGAGATATTGAGAGAGTATTTCGAAGATTCTCCTTCGGTATAGTTCTTTTTTCGGGATAACTCGCAAAATACTGATTCAATCAGCTCATGAGCCCAATTTTGTCGTTTGAGACCACTTTCGGAAAAAAATCGAAAATTGCCAGCATTTGGACAAAACGATAGCACGATGTTTCCCAGAACTTGTGCGCGAAAAAAGAACCGAACTCATTGAAATAAAGTGCATTGTGGAAAAATTGCAGCATGAATGCTTATGAGGCGCCTATTGGAACAAAAGTGTGTTTGCTGGTATATTTATTTTCGAGTAAATATATGTATGAGTTGCACCAATATAAAATAGTTAAATTGTGTGATGGTAAATGTATTTTATTCCGATATATTTATACTATTCCGAACACAATAATATATTCACGAGTTGGGAGTCTCAAATATACCAAACCAATGCATGTATTTGAAACAAACAATACCTCGAATATAACGGGTTGACTTTTGGAGGCTAGAGCTCGTTTTTTTCAAAAAATCATTTGGTGCAAATGGTTGAAAAAAATCGTGAGAATGTTGCCACTTTTTTATCTTCAAGAATTTTCGGGAAAATAAAAACTGAAATGGAGTGATAATGGGGAAATAAATAACATTGCGCATTCTCACAAGAGAATTGAGTACATCCCGAAAAAAAATTCAAAAATACCCACTGACACCTGCAGAACAACATACCGTTTTCTCCTACAAACGTCAAAATTTCTCCGAATTCCAAGATTTAACGAGGCAATCGGAAAGTTAAAACATGTACACTGCGATTCAGGTGCTTGACCTTGAGATATTAACGAGGTTTAATGAAGCTTTAATGTGGGTGTGTTGTCTAGTTGTAATTCAACACCAAGTGGTATTGTTTGCTCTTGATTAAATCTATGGACCAGCTTCAAGAGAGGACGAAAGCACGATAACAGTTTCCTTTGGAACGGAAAATGAACATATCGGCACACAGAATGAATATATTGCTGCAACTAATGAATATATTGACTCGTGAATGAATATAATTGCAAATCCACTTTTGACCCAAGCAGCGCCTCCTTAATGTTCGAGGAAAATTTCGCTTTACACCTTCAAGAAGAACGAATGGTATAATTAAAAGATATACTAGCTGAGACCAAGTAGAATTGCAACTTATACCCAAACTCATTTCACAATTTGATGTTATATGAATATGAAAACACTGACGTGAATTCAGCAGCTTTTACGCGCTTGCTCAATCTCACAAATTCGTCTGCAATAATTAATCTCTTTACGTCTAGCCTAACCGCTGATCCTAAACATATTAGTATCGAGAGAATCTGCTTGGAGACTTAATAATTGTACAGCGGGATTGGAGTTTAATAACGAACGACAAATTCTTGAAATGCATCCTATGATCTCGCTGATATACATACTCTTGCGATAGATGATCCGATATATCGGCATTTTTTGAGTTATTTCGGAAGCGATGAAATCAGCGATCAGATGTTAAATAGTGACCTCAAGGTCTGTGCCAAACTCCATGGTCAGATTATGAATAGTTTTCGAAAAAATAAATTTTTCCACATAATCTCGAAAGTTATGCGTTGGCATTACAATAAAAGAAGTTTAGTTTTGGCAACCTCACTTGATTTCGAGAAATTGAGGAAATCATCTCAAAATTTGAAATAGCCAAGAAATTTCTCTGCAGATTCGCTAACACTGAAATTTGGAGCACTTTTGTTTTATTTCGACTTCAAGGTCTGTGCCAATTTTATTGCATTCTGATGAATGTTTTTTGGAGAAAAAATGAATTATTTTTCAATCCAGAAAGACCATTTTTGGCTCGCAACTTGAGAATTACAAACACTGGGCGAAACGATAGCTCTTTTGTTCCTTAGAACAAGCGCGAAATGAAAAAAAATAACTTTTTGCTCAATATGTTTCATGAAATGAAATGAATATCTGATAGAGTTGAAAAGTTATTACATATTGACTTCAAGGTATGTGCCAAATTCAATCCAGATCTTGAATTATAAGAGCAATTTTCAATTTAAGTCCTAGAACATCGTGTAGGTCAGTTTTCATTGAAAATGGCATTTTGTCACTGCCAAGTATCTATATTTTTAAATGTTTGTCATATGCGAGGGAAAATGAAAAAGAATGGACAAAGTTATCAAATCATCGTGAATATGAGACTAGAAATTCGCGAACTTATCTAATACCCAGGCATAGAACACATAAATTTGAATGTTCGCCTTTATATCAGGGTATTAAAATGTATAATCACTTACCATCTTCTATGAAATCTTTAAATGCAAATATGTTCAAAAAAGAAATTAAAAAAATGTTGCTAAAGAAGTGTTTTTACAGTGTGAATGAGTACTATACGGACAACTTAGTCATGTAATTGGAATATTTTGTGAAGTAATCGTAATCTTGACTTGTCCTATACACTATGTAGTGTCTCAATGGATTAAATAAATTATTATTATTATTATTATTATTATTAATAGTCTCTCGAAAAAAAATATTATTTCAAAAAATATTTGTTCGAAATTTTTTTAACGATTAGATCATCTCAAAATTGTGAATAGGTTGTGCATTGGTATTCTTCAACTTATTACGAAACCTTTCGGCCAGTTTCGCGCATTAACGGACTCAACCGAGATTTTCAGACTCCGAGCATAAACTGAACATTTCAAGACTCTTTTCCTTAGAAAGTTAGAGCACACACGGTCCGCAGAACAGGAATTGAACTTGATCACAGATTCTTCCTCAGGAAATACAACCTGATCCTTTAAGACCAATCTCGGTTAAAAATTCGATAATTACAGGCATTATGGTTGAACGATATCACGCTGTAGCCCAGAACCATATGATTAGAAGAAATAAGATATTTATAAACTAAATCTTTAGATTTTGAATTGTCCCAATGAAATGATCGGGAAGTTTTGCACGAATTTGCGCATCAAGTTCCTAGTTTCGTCATGATCGGATCATTATTTTTTGAGTTATTTCGGGAATATCAATTATTCTCAGGAAATCATCACGAAATCAGACATATATTTTTCCAATATCTCCCAAGACGAATATCCAATCAAGCTGAAATTTGAAACACTTTTGTTAAGTAGTGACTATTCCGATACACTGCTCATGCGCTACGGCAAGTACCGATAAAACTTACAGGAAATAACCTCATGAAGCATAGAGTGTGAACAGACGACTACAATAATACGTCGATTGACGATCTTTTGACGCCACTCTCCCGCATAATGTGACTGTAGGATCCAGTAAATGCTTAGACTATTCACTAGTAGATGTCGTAAACTGTCAATGCAAAGGAATATTCTATTTATCATATGTTAAGGAAAATTCGGAGAAAACATATCTGTTAGGACTGAAACAGAGTCTACGAGTTTTCGCTGTCTATTAAATAAAATTCCAACGGAATCATAGATATGCTTTTCAAAATATATAAATTTCTAAAATAAATTTCCTGCATTTTTCTGTTGATTTGTCCTCCAAAAAAATCAGGGAATCTGATTGGGCTGAAATAAGGTACTCGGTTATGAAGTGTCGGTTTGAGGTTTCAGTGAAATTTGAATGAAATATGAAAATTTTCAAAAAAAAATTTTTTTTTGAAGTTTTTCTATAGTTAATTCTTCATATTACTACTGTTCGTCTACCAACCAAGTTTTATTTCGATCAGATAAATATTTTTCGAGTAATTGAAATATCAAAATTTCAAATGGCTGCAACACGAAAACCATTGGGCAGATTTGGCCCATTAAAAAACTTAACCGAGATATTCAGGATCAAAACCTAACCTGAGAATTTCGAGACTCTAGGTCCTTACTTTCGAAAGTTAGAGCACACACGGACGGTCGCACGAACAGAATCAAATTTGACCAGTGAGTCCAACCTAGTCTTTTGAGACCAGTTTCGGCTCAAAATACGAAAATTACAGACATTGTGACGAAACGATAATGCGCTGTTTTCCAGAATAAGCGCGTTAATATGGGCATCTGCACTCAGTAAAATTTCATTAAGAATCCATTCACGATCGTAGCAATGTACGAGGTTTCCAGAAGTTCGCTGAGCTCTTGCGCTCATGTTCATTTTTGGGGATATCTTTTAAAAATGCGCGCAAAAGCTGCTGACTTCACGTCAGTGCTTCTCTAGGTTTTTTCGATCAACTACTGGATTCCAATTTCAATGATTCGGCAGATATACCCATTCAAAATTTTATTTTTTCAATATTCACAGAAATACATCAGAGTAGATCGAATTAAAATCCAGCACTGTATCGAAAAATGACAGTTTATAGGTTCATAAAGAACCATATGATCAGAAGATCACAGAATATTGAATACCTTTATTTGAAAAAGAGAGAATTTTCTTCAAATCGTTCTATGACATGATCACCACAAAATTTTTCAAAAAGGTTTTCCGAAAAAAACAACGATATCGAGAAAAAACTTAGAAAACTCCGCGCATTTTCAATGGAGACGACCGCTTTGGCAACGATTTTTGAACATGCTGAACTGCTGCCTTCAAGGCAGTACTTTTCTAGGTTTTTCTCGATGAACTACTGTATTTCAATTCGATCTTATGTGTTTTTTTGGAAATATTGGAAGAATAAAATTTTGAATGGGTATCCCTACAGAATCATTAGGCGGATTTTACCCATTCACGAATTCGACCTTCGTAATTGAGCCCCAAACCTACTCTACGAATATCGAGTTTCTAAGTCGTTTTTTCCGGAAGTTATGGTGTTTACGGTCGGCCGTTGGGCCGACGGTGAAGAAACAAACTCAGAAACTCGATATTTGTAAAGTAGGTTTGGAACTTCACTACGAAGGCCGAATTTGTGAATGGGTAAAATCTACCCAATGATTCCGCAGATATAACCATTCAAAATTTATTTCACCAATATTTCCTAAAATACAGATTAGATCGAATTGAAACCCATTACTTTATCGAAAAATACCAGTTCAAAGGTTCATACAAAATATCATGCGGATAATATGGTCAGAAGATCACAGAGTATTAAATATATGAAAAAAGAATTATTTCAAATTTTTTTCAAGTTGTTCTGACGACACGATCATCACGAATTTTCGCAAAAAGTTGTTCATCAGCATTTCCATACTAGCCGCCAAATTTCATTCCGATTGAATTAGTATTTTTTGAGTCAATCCGGAAAGAACCACGATATGGAGAAGAAAATCACGAAATTTTATATATTTTTTCCAATATCTCAAGAAATTATGGTCGTATCAGAATGAAATTTGGTACACTGCTGTGAAATATGACGTTCAAGGTATGAGCGGAAGTTTTTTCCGGATTCAATGAATAGTTTCCGGAAAAAAAATTTTTTCGACATTTACTGACAGATATCAACGAATTTTGTGAAGAGTAGTTTCTGAAATATCACATAATCTGAAAGTTTCAAGTTGCTAGCTTGCTTCTTTCGGTAATAATCGTCTCGTCGGCTGGCCGGCCGGACAGAATCGATTTTGATACCTGCTCTACAATTATTAAGTCTCTAAGCAGATTCTGTAGTTACTTATTGTGTTTACGATCAGTGGTTAGACCAGGCGTAAAGGGATTGATTATCTGAATTGAACGAGCACGTATAAACGCTGCCGACTTCAAGTTATTGCTTTTCCAGGTTTTTAGAATTTTTCTTCTGATGATGCCTCAACGGGATCCGAACTCAATACCCTCAATATCTTAGACAATCTCTCAATTATCTTGGCTAACCAGGTAGTCTTCCGCTTTCGTTCCGTTTGCAGGCCATTTCAGCACACGGAATCTTAACCGTGCGCATATGGAAGGGATATGCTACCCAATGCGCTCCTTGAAAATTATGTTAGCACGAATGACATACATGGAAACGGAACGTAAGCAGAAAGAATAGTGTGAACATATGCATCATTTCCTCGTAAATAATATTTTATGTAGAAACAAGGGGATGGATATGGAAAGGTTATGGAAAGTATAATCAGAACCAGCCTTCGAGGTTGATCATCAATATAGTAGTTGTTGACAGGAACTAGGAATCGGGATAAATTAACAAACCTTAGCTAATGCCGACGGTTCGCAAATATATTTTTGCTTCTTCAGTGCTAAGATAGAGATGACATCGTAAAATCAAACACAAACTAAAGAACTTATTGGAGACTTGTACATTAATTGGGCTGAACAGTGATAAATTCAAAGAAATCACTAAATTTCATTTCAATTATAGTTTGAAATGACAGAAACAACTTTCAGATATCACGATCAGCCGAAACTTACCAAAGCTAAACTATGTTCTCCCCAGAGTGTAACCATGTACAACAAGTCAGAAATATACCGAGAAACTTGGAAGAACTCGTTCGCAAAATAATGTTCTAATTAAGACATCACTTGTACAACCAGCGATAGACAAATGTATTCAGAAATTCTGAATTCTGAACAGTGTCGATAAGAAGAATTATCCATGGGAAAATTCGAAAAAAAATATTGTTTTTCTGAACATGTTTATATTTCATTGATATTTCACTGAAATTTCCAAGTCACCATTTCGCAATGTGAACAAGCGCGTAAAAGCTGCTGACTTCACGTCAGTGCTTTTTAATCATTTTCAATTATCAATATAGGTACAATCCGTAACCTTTCATTTTACTATTCGTAAATTCTATTGGCCTGTTTCATCGAAACTTTTTTCAAAAAACGTTTGGAGGCCTTTTTAGTGTCATTATATAGTTCTTTCAACAACTTAGATTGGGTAAATGAAACCAAAATAGAATCAGAGGTGAGCATATGTTAATCATTTGTATTAATTGCATCAATTGCCTAGGCACTGTGCCCCGAGGGCCCAAGATGTAGAAGAATTGAGAGTGAGAATACGCAGAGAATGTCAAGGAAAGTCGAATGTCGAAAAAGTTGAAGTTTCCCAAAACGTAAAAGCCGAATTTGAAGATAGGTTAAATTTTTGTCTACGAAATAATGAACAATATTTTGAAGATCATTCATGTCGTGAAAATTATTTATCATTTTCATGTTTCATTGCAACTGTTTCTATTGTAACCACTCAGCTCTTCGAAAATGAACACAATTGCGTTGTACTTTCGCCTTTTATCTAATATACACATGCTCAGCGGAATCCGACTTAGTGATTACATTACGTCATTCTTCATGAACTTTTAGGCCATATTCGAAGAAGTACAAAATTTTAATTCGATCAGATCTGCAATTTGGAATATTGGGACGAAATCTTTTCGCATCATAATACCTGCCTGAAGAATATTTGGAAAGGTTTTATTCTTCTATTAATTGTAACTTCTTGCTGTTTATGTAACAACTCTGGAACTGCGGAGCAAATTTGCTGCTTAATCACGATGGCCGAATGCAGAAATCTGTAAAATCTGTACATCGATTTCGCAGATCCATTCGAAATTTTATGTTTCTAATATTTACAGAGCTACAAATGTGATTGAATAGAGATCTCGAAGGTACTTGTTTGAGAAATTACTGCGTGGTGATGTATACAGAATTTCGTGAATTCCTGTATCACGTAAATATGAAAAAAATTGTTTGAGAGTACTGACGTAAGGCCCGGAGCTTTTACGCGCTTGTTCAAATTCGAAGCTATCCATTCACACATTCTCAACTTATATATCGGTTTTTCAAACTTCTGGTCATATAATACTCACAATATTCTGAATCATTCTTCAAATTGTCATTTTTCAACTACATTCTAGATATTGATTTGATATAATTTATATTTTGGGATATTAAACTTTTCAATAGGCATATCTACGAAATTATTTGGCAGATTTTTTCCATTCACGAACTCAGCCTCCGTTCACAAGGTTCAGATCTGTCCTACAAATATCACAAAATTGCGTTCAAGTTTGCAGACCGGTACTTTCCAATGAATAACCGAGTTTCAATCTATTTGTATCAGTATTTCTTGATATATGAAGTTGATAACTCCTACATTTCGAATAAGTATAACCTCGGAACTGTATATTTTGCCCATCACGAATGTTCGCATTTCGATACGTGACCTGCCCAAAAAGTTTCAAGTCACTAGCTTGTTCCGGCGGACAGTTACCGTATCGTTACCCTTTTGTTTTAGACAATATTCAGCAAATAAACATGAATTACAGACAATTGGTCCAACTGAGCCAGCGTGTGAAAGGACCATGTGATCAAAAGCTTCTGACTCCACATAGTGCTTTCTTCGAATGTTCTCACTATGATAATCTCTCTGCAAAACTATTCTTCTTTTCTTGAATAGAGAAGTAAAACATGGAAATTTCGACCTATCTACTGTATATTACAGCGATGTTTTTATACGCAAGATGAGGTCATCTCAATAAGTAGTGACTCTTGGCTACGAAAGAAACATCATTAGAGAGAAACTAGTATATGCCATTTAATTTCCTTACAGATAGATTCGCCTTTTTCTAAATGGCAGAGACAGCATTGTGAAAAAACAAGCGGTTAGATTGTCCAATGGGAAATGCACGCCTAAGGGCCAATCGCACCGTATTACAAAACCATAGATTAGGTCCATAAGCAAGGTTTTGGTACAAAATTATCTTGTACCGTCACGTAATCCTCGTTAAATGGCCTTAACAGACTATTATATTTAAGCCTACGAATTTTGGGGTTTAAAAAAAGGATTAATGGTAAGCTTCGGAATCTAACCCTACTTTCGAGCGATTTCGTACAAGTTTGACATTTTTCTGGACGTAACCTCCAGTTTGTTTACGTTTTTTTTTTGTTTACATTGGACATTGATGTAGAACTCCTACGAGTTGATAATCAAATTTTGATTAAAAGTGGTTGATTTTCAGATGATATTTATGAAAAATGATATAGGGAGAAACTGGCATCAGTAGGCATTCATTCGTATGTTTTAAAGCATGAAGAATTAACACCAGTATTTCCATTGAGTTCGTAAACTTAATGGTATTTCTATAAGCCTTCAACTATTTGAAATGAAAAAGTTACAATGATATGCTCATTTATTTCCAAGAGCGAATAGCAGAATGAAATCGAAGACATATTTGGAATGAGAAAACATAGTTTCATGAAGATTCTTCAGTACTATTTCATTCAGTGATATATTACGTGGAAAGCTATCATGTACTACTTCATTATTGTGCAGGTGCTGTCTCTGTGCTATCATTATCCTCTATTATATATTAATTGGACTCAAAATATAACTACAAACGAATTAATGTGAAATAAATTGCATCCTTGTGTTAGACAATCTTCAAACGTACACCTTTGTCAATCCATCCATGATACTTCAATATTTATATAGAATACTTTTCAGTCTGCGGATCCACATCAGAGTTTTCATTATCTTCAACGAAAAATCAACTCAATTCATGATATACTTATTACAAACAAAATAATTTAATAGAAAGTCTACTCTTAGGTGAGCCGTTCCTTATCGGAAAGTTGTTTCGGATAAATCAATACTATTTATTTATTCATCTTACAAACGCCAGGACTGTAATTCCATGCAGAATCTTAAATCTTGAGATATTACAAAATATGAGTTTACTTGAGTATATGACTATAAATTTGAATAAGGTTTAAAGCCTGATGCAGAGGTAAGAGCACAGGTCTGTGGTAAGAGATCCCTATAGTCTTAATGATAATAAACAAGTCAGGAACATTACATGCAATATTTTTATGGAAGCTATAAAGTCTGTCATATATATTTTGTCGTCGGGTTTTTCAATAGATGCATCTTGATTTTTCATAACTTATGGAAATATGGTAGTAGTAACTCATAATAATGGGTTTCATCTTTTGAATTAAAATATTTCTTCAATTAGGGTTAAAATAAACAACATGAAGCTAGTCACAAGTACCAATTCATGAGAAAGTAACCAGATTTGTAGATTAATTTTAATCTAGTTACATTCAGCTTCGGTGCAAGCCGAATATTTAAAGCAGAGTTTAATAAGTTTATCGTTGCTTAACTAACTGTAGCTTAAGACGAAAACGGTGCAATTGGCCCTTATTCAATTAGTGTAGTATAGAACAATCCAAATATTGTGCTATAAGATTGAGATCATAACGCCCATGCTCTGAATGAATAATATTTTTTTTCAGGGAAGCTATTCACGTCCCATTCATTGCAAAATTTGTGGTGTTTGCAAAGAGAATCGATCCCCTAGAAGCGAGACTGAGAGTGTTCTGCATGACAGACGACAAAGAAGAAAAAACTCTAGAATATCAAGAACAATTCACAGAAATTGCCAAAAGTAGAGATGTTGAGGTGATGGAGGGAAAATCTCAATACATCGAATTCGCTGGGAATTTAGTACCAATCACCAAAAGTGGAGAACAACTTCAGTTTTCCTTTAGAGCCTTCAGAGAGAACCGATTGCCTTTTTCGGTCAGAGTTAAGGATCAACATGCAGAGGCTGTTAGTAGATGCCTTTTCATGAGAGAGCCTAAGGTATGTATAATATATATGAACTTCATGGGAAGCTCATTAGCTCCACCTCTCAGATATTCATAAATTTGAATTGAAGGCATACCTAGTACAGGTTATATAAATACATATAAGAACAACGGAATAGATAACACAAATTTATCACAAATATAATACTTTATACCTCGTTTTGATTGTTCTTATGCTATTGGAAACTCTTCAATACTATCAATCGTCTATAATAATCATCATCCTAACTAGTGATTTCAAGTACACACTCAGCTGAAATAAAAGAAACATAGATATACGTAAAAGGTTCCCAAAAATATGGTCAAGCATTAAAATAGGCTTCGCTTCACATGCATATCTTAGGCTTTCCGCAGTGACGAGCAGAGTAGATGATTGAGATACCTGAATAATTAGGAAAATCAGATCGGAGATGATGAAGTTTATGACTCGTCAGAATGAACACAAGCGTAAGCAGTTCGTAAACGTAATATTTAAGTTATGTTTAGGGTGTTCACAGTATAAGTAACAGTATCTTTTTCGTACATCGTCTTCTTAATCCCTGAATACTAATCATCGTATATTTTACGACAGCCAATTCCATTTTTCGCTGTTCATTGCAATCTCGAGGGAGGAGGAGCCGCAGCGGCAATCTAAACGTGGGTTACTTCATAGATTACCATGAGTGTTACGCATTTCTGTGCGTTAGATATAAAAGCGACTTCGTGAAATTTACGAAGGATTATAAGTGTTACCTTCACAACGAAATCTCTCCTTGAAGAATTATGTCGAAAAAGTTCGAAAATAGCAAACCGCTTCGCCAAATAGAGCTTTCAGAAATGGCTGCCTCTTTTTTAAATGACGATTTTGATGATGGTAGGAGTGGTAGTAATAGCCCTTTAATAAAGATCACCTAGAAGAAAGACCCTCTCATGAAGCTGGAAGTGAATATTTTTTTTTTTTTGTGAGCGGTACTGATGGAAGTTTATGTAGTATCCGTCAAGAAGCATGTGAACGAGAACAGAGCCCTTCGGATGAATTGAGGGATGAATTTAGTGATAACTTCACTAGAATGAAAGCTAGTCCGAAAGGAAAAAAATAGTTATCGCTGAAGTTCTGTAGCAAGAAAGATTTCAGTGAGGACTCCAAAAAAAATTTAGTTCATGTAATTCTACTAGCTACTAGCCAACTCAACTACATATAGACTTAACCCTAGTGGATGCTTTGAAAATAATCCTCTCTAAATCAGTTTTCGATGTGATAACTGCACATACAAATATAATGATCAATGTTATATCCCAAAATTATAGAATAAAATCATCTGCCATTTCCACGGTTATCAAGGAAAAATTACCATTCCTTATTCACGTTCTGATGTTTGCTGTTGTGATGAAAAATAACTACTTGTCTAATGATTCTCTTCGATTATGGAAAATATGGTAGAACTTTTAAAGCAAAAATGAGCAGAGAAAGATTCAACCACTTGCTTGACTCCTTAAGATTTGACGAGTGACGAGAAAATATCCTTTTGCTGCTGTTAGATATATCGTCGGAAATTGTAAGAATGCTCTTGTACCGAGCATGTGTTTTTTGCATATATTTCTTAATGAGTCATCGGAATATGGTATCAAAATTGTAATGATTTTCGATGCAGCATAAAAAATTATGGTTAGTGCAGCTCCATACTACGCTGAAAAGACGGAGTCATCGGAAGGTTTACCTCTTGCAAATTCGAAATTATAGAAAAATATACATCAATTAAAAATAACGAGCAGCTCATATAAGTTCCATATGAATTTCAGGTTGATTAATATCAAATTCGAAAATCTGTTGGTACGGGCGAGATTGATTGAAATCCTAAAAATGAGTTTCTCAATTGTCTGAATTTTCTCTGTTCTCTCGATCGATATATGTTACTATTCTGACTGAGAGCGCCATTCATATTTTGAAGGCGATGTCTCTGAATTTCTACGCGTAGGAACTATGGGGATCGTGAAAAGCTGTAAAAGACAACCAAACTCCCCCCCTCATAGACTATACAAGAGAATAGAAATGTGAAATTTGCTATACTCTGCTGAGATGGGGAAATAGCCTCATCTCTCCCTCACCGATTCCGCTTTTCTTCAGAAGGAAAAGCAAAGTCTATCTATATGGCTAGATGCAAAAGAGAAGTAAGGTAGTTTTATATCTTCTTTTCAAAAAAATACTTGTCATTAGTCTATACCTGTGATAGAGTAAATCTCAAATGAATCTACTCTATTTAATTCTAAAGTTTAACATATTCTAAAATGAGGATATTCATGATAATCATTATTATTGTTTCACATGATAATCGGCCTGTCTTAAATGAATGCTGTCGGATTGAATCGCGTAATTCGGAATTTTCAACAAAAAAATTTAAGTGTACCTACTTTATAAAAACAAAAAAATCTAGAAGAGCACTGCCGTGGAGGCAGCAGCTTCTGCGCGCATGTTCAATGTAGATGACCGCTTTGGCAACGAATTTGAACTTTTGCGCGAAAGCTGTTGCCTTCACGGCAGTGCTTTTCTAGATTTTCTTTCGATAAATTACTGGATTTCAATTCGATCTAATCTGTATTTTTCAAAATATTGGAAAAATAAAATTTTGAATCGGTATATTCACGGAATCATTGCGAGGATTTTACCCATTCACGAATCACGAACAGATCAGTTCGAATTGAAATCCAGTACTTCATCGAAAAATTACAGTTCGAAGGTTCATACAGAATTTAATGAGGATGATATGATAAGAAAATCACAGACATTTTTTTTTCGAATTGTTCTAATTACACGATCATCACGAAATTTTGCAAAAAGTTGTCTTTCAGCATCTTTAAACTAGCTACTAAGTTTAATCAGAATTGAATCAGTATTTCTCGAGTTATACCAAAAAAAGCAACAATATCGAGAAAAAAACCTCGAAATTGGACATATTTTTTTCCGATATCTCCAAAAAATATAATCGTATCGAACTGAAATTTGGTACACTGCTGTGAAATATGAAGCTCAACGTTCGAGTGGAACTTTTTTCTGGATATGATGAACGGTTCTTGAAAAAAAATGTTTGTAAAAAAATTTTGAAAAAAAATTTTTCTTTATTCACTGACAGTATGATCCTGACAAAATTTGAATAAAGTTGCCCGTCGTTATACTCCACCCAATTGCCAAGTTTGAATTCAATCGCTCGAATTGTTTCTAAAATAAAAAATAAATACCTTCAAAATTTCAGGTGGCTATAACTCCAAAACTATTTGACCGATTTGGCCCATTAACGAAATCAACCTCGGCATTCCAATGAGTGACCTACCCTGGAAGTTTTAAGTTGCTAGCTCACTCCGTTTGACAGTTATCGTGTCCACGGCCGGCCAGCCGGCCGGACAGAATCGATTTTGACACCGGATTCGTCATCAGTGAGTCCAATCTAGTCGTTTGAGACCATTTTCGGCTCAATTATCGAAAATTACAGACATTTGGATAAAACGATAACACGCTGTTCCCCTAGAACATGCGCGCAAAAAGAACGTGCTAGATTCCGCATAGTTTTGTTCAACGAAAAAAAAATCATATTGAATAATCTACAGGAAGGACTTCAGATATCGCAATGTTGTACATCTCCAATGGAATATAGGACAATACGTGAAATCCGCAGGTCCCTATATTGTAGGGAATTCGAAGAATTTTTATACTTATAACGATTCGAGACTGACTACATAATTTTCATCATCAAAACTAAAAAATCTCTTGACAAAGGAATATTTCTACAAGAAAATGAAGATAAGATTCTACAAAACTCAAAATGCAAAAATAAGAGAGTTGTTCCTTCAATTCAGATCAGGAGCAGATTTTCAATTTTGACATTGGCCTGATTTAAATTTTTGCTTATACTGTGGATGATGGCGAAAAAACTTTCAGGAATAAAAAATAATATATTGTTTATTTCATAGCAAAAGTGTATGTTTCGCTCATATTACTTTATTATTTCAGGTCCAAAAAGGAGAACCACCACAACAGCCAATCTGCATCCTTAATATAGTCCTGCCTGATGACATTGTTTCCGAAACTATATCATTGACAGACTCTGATTCTATGAGAAATAAATACTACGTCAATGAAAACTTCGATTACTACAGGCAAGATCCACGATTGACGGACATGAGTAATCTACTTGGAGAAGACTGGATTGAGCTGGCTAATCAGTTAGGATTAACAAGTTCTGAAATAAATGTGATAAAATCTGAATATCCTGATAGTGTAGCGAAACAAGCTCAGTCCATGTTGAGAATGTGGCTGTCACAATCCGGAAATACAGTACAAACCAAAAATTTAGAAAATGCCTTGTGTAGGATAGGTAGAGAAGATATTGCAAATCAGTGCCTGAATGTAGATAATAAAAATCGAGAGATATTGAGGATAATAACAGAAGGAAAGGAAAAACATAGACTGATCAGTGCTAATAAATTTGAAAATATATCTAGCCAGGAAAAATATATCGAAGAAGAAAAAGGTAAGTTTTTAGGAAATAATCTCGAGTGTTATTATTAGAGAAAGAACAGGTTTCCCTAACACTAACGGAGTTTTAAAGTCAAAACTTTCCTAATCCTGCTTCCTCAATAGTTACGATAATTCATCGACTTCGATACTTCAAAGCCCACGTTTCTCATTAAGCTCCGGTGTACACATCCGGCTTCTCAAGTTCCAACTCCGTTGCGATGCTTACTCTTGTGAGTATTTTCTACCAAAGCCTTCTCTAGAAATAGCCTGGAACACAGTTTGACAATGCTGCATGAAACCGAAACTGAGAGGCTGGTCGCTTGAACACTAAGTACGTGAATATGAATACAAAGCTTCACTTTTCACTTCGTCAAACTAATTGAATGACTTTATTTTCGAAAAATACTAGAAACTATAATAGTATTATGCCCTACTTAGTCAATAAATAAAATAGCAGCGTTTATTTCCTCTCAATAATCGTAAAATTATGTTGAAGCTCGAGTAATGACATCGAAGTTGTTATTCAATTTATTGTTCAGCAAGAACCACGGGAAGGTGTATGGCCATCCCTTGCCAAAATAACATGAACTAATCGGCAGAATCAGCCAAACGGTTTCAGATTCATAGCCATTTTAAATTTTGACGTTATTTCCCTGTATTATTCAGAAACTACTGCAGCGATTGGATTGAAACTTAGCAATTAGTTTGAGCATAACGCGCATCATTTAGCGGAAATTTGTTGAGATCGTGCCGTCATCTAATGAAAAAAAAATTTTTTCTGAATTTTTTTGAAAAAGTTTTTTTACGAAAACTATATATTCATCATTTTCGAAATGACTTTGCTCGTACTTCGAGCGCTATATTTCACGGCAGTGTACCAAACTTCAATTCGATACGTCAAAAATTGTCGAAAATGTTAGCAAAAAATCTGTCGAATTTCGTGTTTTTTTCTCGGTTTCGTTGTTTTTTCCGAGATAACTCGAAGAATACTCATTCAACCATGGTGAAACTATGTAACGAATTTGAAAATGCTAATGAACAACTTTGTGCAATATTTCGTGATAATCATATCATTAGAACAATTTGAAAAAAATTCATTCTTTTTTTCAAATATTCAATATTCTGCCATCTACTGATCATATTATCCTCACGAAATTCTGTATGAAACTTTAAGCTGTCAGTTTTTCATATATTCAATATTCTGCGTTTTTCTGATCATATTATCCTCACGAAACATTGTCTCAAATAGACTGAGTATGAGGTAGTAATGAATTCAGGTTGATACTTACACTTTCTGACTGGGGTTGCCACTCAAATACATATCTTTTTATTATATCTCTCTTTTGGGACACACTGTATATTTCATTCTCGAATTAGGCTACCGTGGAGCTTTACGAGATACAGAGAAAGATGAATCATCGATATGATTAATATTCGAGATAATTATGGAGTTTTTGGGACTCCCTGTATATTTCACAATAACTATTTCATTAAACGAAGGAGAATGTAGCCTTTTCAATCTTATCCAATAAAAAATGGTAGTTGCCATTGAAAAAAACACAACGATGTTATTACATCTTTATGGAATCAGGTAGCAATTTTTGGCGTAACTGGAGACATTTTTTTTGAGCCTGAATCGTGTCGACACTATTCAGGGCTCATCGGTCTCAGCCCAAATTTTGTTCACAATGTCGAGTTTGGGTACACAATTTTACAACTTATTGTGTCCGAAGTATATGCGCGTCTAAACAGAAATATACCGTGCGCCTCAAAATTATGGAACCAAATTCATTTTCTCAGAAGAAAAATATTTGGCAACAAAATCCTGAAACAGGTCAATTTTTGTTACACTTCTACCAAATCTATATGCATTTTTGAAGGATTTTTGTTGCATCCTGCGGCATCCCCATCAACCCTCTAAATTTTTTGAATAGGGAAAGAAGGTCATGTGGTACTTTTTTGGTGGGGTCTTTGTATCTTCTTTACAAGCGTGCAGAAATTTTCAAGAAAAAAAATTTTTTTGAAAAAAATTAGTTTTCGAAGAGGTTTTCAGTATGTGCACTTTGTCATGGATCAACTACTTTGAGACGATGATACCTGATGAAATTTGTCACCGAATGGAAGTCGGCCATTACAGTTTTGTTCATACACAACTTTATCTAGGGAACAGCGCGTTATCATTTCGTCACGTTGTCTGTAATTTTCCAATTTTGTGCCGAAAATGGACTCAAACGATTGGTTTGAACTCCCTGAAGAATAATCCGTGGTCAAATTCAATAATGATCGTCCGTCTGTATGTGCTCTATTTTTCGAAAGAAAAGACTTAACGAATTGAAATTGTCAGATTAGGATTTGAGTCCAAGAATTTTTCTGTATTTGTATTTGGATTTTTTCCGACTATCCTAGGCTTTAACGAAACCCCTCAGAAGCTTAAAGCCTTTGCGAGTTAGGATACCGGGTGTGTTCTGTGTAGGCTTTGTTACTTATTCCTTGCGCCAGGTTAGGAAGAGCACTTTTACCCAACAGCGAATGGTTGGACGGTCCCCTAAAAACCGGAAGAGTTATTTCCTGGCCAAGGGCTTGAACCCCAGACCTTTCGATCATTGGGCTTGCGCTCTAACCACTGAGCTACCGCCGCGAATCTCAACCAAGTTCGTTAATGGATCGAATAGATTTGATACTTTCGGAGTTGGGCACATTTGAAATTTTGAGGTTAATTCCTCCATATCTCATGAAGTATTGAATCGATAAAATTGAAACTTCGTGCATAGTTTTAGAATACCAACGCGTAAAATTTCGTGTGAATTCAGTTGTGAGAAAATGAAGAAAAAAATGAAAATTTTCGATAAAAATTTTTTTTTTCCTGAAAATATTTACTAGAATTTGATGGAAATTGGCACAAACCTCAGTCAGTATTCAACAACAATGATCCAAATTTCAATTTGATCCGATATTTTCTTCCGTAGGAAAAAAATGTGCCAAATTTCGTTGTTATTTGAAATTTTAACGTTATTTCCGCAATATCTCAAGAGGTACAAACGCAATCAGATTAAAACTTCGTAATCAGGTGGAGATTACCTACACGCAACTAGGTGCAAAATTTCGTGTTGATCTACTAGTTAGAATTTGAACAAGCGCGTATATAAAAGCTCTTGACTTCACGTCAGTGCTTTTCTAGATTTTTAATACTAAATTTAGCATATTTTAGACATGTTTAGCATTTAGTTATGGCTTTTAGCATATAGCATATTTTTCAGCTTATTTTTGAAAATGAAAAGGATATTAAAATTAGAGGTGCCTACGTCGAAAAATAATACGTTTTGAAGTTTTACGATTTACAAGTTAGCGGTTCTGGCCGGTAAATTTCCGACAGTTTGATATCACCGAATTTCCTATATATTGGAAAAGTTTATTTTATTCAGCTTGTACCTATTGATTCATTCATGGCGGCTAGAATTGAAAACAGTTCGTAATTAGGACACTCGGTATGTCGCTGACATATGTTTCTGCAATCTGCTTTTAATGGCCTTCAAATGAAATCAAAGTTCAAGAAAATCGGTTCACGCATACAAGGGTGACAGTGTTTTTTTTGTCAAGAAAAGTTCATTCATTCCATTGGGGAACAATATGAAATAAAGAAAAATTACCGAAACGAATGTTGTTAAATGGAAATAGTAGTTTCCTATTTACTTATTCTTTACCACTGTTATACTTTACAAGTGATAGATTGTATCCTCTAGTGGAGAACTACGCAATTAAAAATATTTTTAATCATTTTTAGGTGCCGATTTTGTTATGTAGTGATGCTCACGAGAGTCTCGTTTTCGAGAGACTCGTCTCGTCTCGAAAACGAGACGAGACGAGACTTTTATGAGATCTCGTCTCGAGTTACGTACGAGAGTCTCGTGTGTCTCGAGAGTCTCGTGAGGTGCCATTTCATTCCAATCAAAATGTAATTATGTTCTATTTTCATTGGCTGAAAGTTGATGGATTTCAACAGAACGTTTTCATATTGAATAGAATTCAATTGCTAAACTTCCAATTATTCATTGAATCAATCGTACTCGGAGATCGATAAGATGAATGCATCCAGCCAAGCATTGAGGCCTTGATGATCATATTCTATTCTTACTTATTGAAGAGCTCGATACAATTGGTACCTAAATGCATCGTGATAAAGAATTATGAAATATTCGTGTTCAGTTTGAGAAACAGCAAATATGAACTGATTGAATTCATCAAAGTTTGTTTTATATTCGTTTTTATATTGATCATATGATAAGTGAATTTTCGATACATTCATATCATATTTCCACCTCTAGATGAAATCCCTCATGGCCTATTAGACAAAACTACGATTGCCCGATCAAGGGCTTGATAAGACATAAACAGTAAATTCTGGGCACCATTACAGTTCCTCTTCATTTTAAAAATTTTTTTGTTTTGTGATACTGACCATATATCAGTCCTAGCATTAAAATGAAGATGCACCAATTTCAAAGAATAATGTTAAATTGTACTTATATCGTCATTTAAGAATTCGAGTTTATAACGTGAGTTTTCGAGAATGCATTAACGTCTATATAGGCCAAACAGGTTGAATCATCGCAAAATAAGGTTCACAGTGCTCGACGCATCTCTCAAATAACGAAAAGGAAACTCCAATTTCGCGCGCCTCATCTATGAAAGAAACCATGCCTTCCCAGACCTGAATAATCTTGAAAAGCCACAGCAATAAATTGTGCATTTTGGGATACTTGGAAAGCTACAAGTATCTGAATAACCTACCAGAAAAATATCTAAACAGACAGATGGTCCTATGGAACTAAGGATTTTTTCGGAACGCTCAAAAAATAAGCTTGCAGAACACATTTGCATTCCTTGTTAAACAACTCGAAAAAAACCAGCTCGAAAATGAAGTACTCCAACACTCGGGCCATTGTTAAACCCTAATACAATAAAATGATGCTAAACAACGTAATTTCTTTCAACAAAACAGTGTGTTACTACTCTCTTATCCACTTACACTTTCTGCGTCTAACGCACGTTTCGGAAACCAAGTTTCCTTTGTCAAAGACTTATCGTTACGTAACGATATGTCTTTGACAAGGGAAAGGTTTCCGAAGCGTGCGTTAGACGCAGAAAGTGTAAGTGGATAAGAGAGTAGTTACACACTGTTTTGTTATCAGTATTCTATCCACAGTGAACTCAAATAGTTATTTAAACGTAATTTCTTTCATTCTATTTCAAACACAAAGGTTTCCGACTACCCTATCCTATATTTGCGACAATATTCTACAGAGAAAGTTCTTGTAGTTGGTATTAGACAAAAATACCTATGTTTTCCTTCGAAACGTAGCCGAGATCTTTTTCTACAATTACTGTTCTCAATGAGCCATAAATTCCAATTTCTAAACGAGGATAAGATAAATCTGCAGTTTGAAATGTTTTCCCCTCGTTATTTCGGTTTTGTAAGGATGAGTTTTTCGAATTCGTGAGTCATCAGAACGCTTGTGAGAAATGGAACAACTCAAGATTTTCTTCAGTGGAAGTGTGAATTATTGCTTAATTTCAAACGCTGATTATCTCGTTCAGATACAGAATACCTTTATACATATTATAGACAGGGTAATTCCGGAGGAGACCGTCAGATATAAGGATACGTTTACACTAGTCAAGACAATTTCGAAACAATGTTTGGTTTATGATTGGGGGGTCTCTGTTGAGACTACAGGGTGATTTGTCTGATTCGACCGATTTTCCTTTTATTAATAACGTTGGTCTGGTTTATTCGATTTCGATAACATTTTCAGTGTAGCATAATATAAATGAGCATATCAAAAAATTTAATTTAACATTTTCTTCAAAATACGCGGTTGGTATCGTGGTAATTTCAGATTGATTTTGCCGGTTTAAAAACACCCTTACATTGCGTTTCTGAAACTCCTTTGTTCGTTTCAGATACTACTGTTATGACTCATAATTGCAGTGTATCCAATTTTTTCGGCACGCCTTCAGAAAAAAAACCTTCAAAAAAGGGAATTTTAAAAACTTAAACCAACTGATTCTACTTTTATTGAAGACTTTGGTATGCCTTCTTCTATGCATTTTGTTGAAATTTTCAGTGTAGTACCATGAATGGGTACATTCAATAATTTCAACATATCTCTCGAAATACAGGAATTATATGGTGATAATTCCAGATTAATTGTGCAGGTTGAAAAAACCCGTTTTATGTTGAGTTTCTGAAACTTTATCCGTTTCAGATTCTGCCATAATGAGTCATTATTCAGGTGTCTCTAATTTTTCTCCGGTTTTCCTAGAAAAACTTTTCAAAGAAGAGCATTATCGAAATTTCGCGTGGGAGCAGTGACTATACAAGGTAGTATAGCTGTATCGTCCTTTTCAAATTCGAAGTTCATATTCGATTACTCATATATTCTATATAGAATCATTCAATTTCCAAAATTACTTAATTTAATTTTTTGGCACACCTCCGATTATCTATAGGTGAAGGTTTATTTCCGTGTAACAGCGTACGTTAAGGGATTTCGTTCAATAATGTATTCATTTACGCAGATGAAGTAGTTTTCTAAATCAAATGATTCCATATAGAATATGAACAATCAAATATAAATTACGAAACATAGAACTTAGGAACCGCTTTGCATCCTTGGAATATACAGCTTTATTATCTAGTGCAGAATATTCCCACTGTTTTGAAGCGAAATTTCGATATAGTGTTCTTTTCTGAAATTTTTTTCTCGGGAAACCAAAGGTATGCCAAAAAAATTTGAAACACCTGAATAATGACTTATTATGGTAGAATCGGAAACTGATAGCGAAGTTTTGGAAACTCAATGTACAGGGTGTTTTTTCAACCGGCACAATCATTCTGAAATTTTCACAATTAAATCCCTGTATTTCGACGAAAGCACTAATTTTTTGTGAAATGCTCGCGATTACCAAGCACTTTCAGAAAGTAATTCGTTTACACGAGCACCAAGCACTAAGCACTTTTTAATATGAAACTTCGACTTTGAGACTTTTTCAGCCAATTGTCTGTAATTATGGCATTTTTGGTCGAAAATGGTCGAATACGTCCAGGTATAGAAAAAACATATGAAATTTCAGACGCCAATATCTCCGGAACTATTCGAGCGATTTTGTCCATTAACGAAGTCTCTTGTGCTTTATTCGGGTTTCTAATCGACGATCTCAGGAAAGCTCAAAACAGATTTACCACTGCACATCGGTTTCTCGAAGTCGGAAAACCATCCCAGGATCGACCATAATTTGGAACCCGAACAGAACTTTTCTCCTTTGAGATTTATCGTGTTTACGACTGGACAGAATCGATTTTGACTACGGATTCTTCATTAGTGAGTACAACATTGTCGTTTGAAACCATTCTGGTTTAAAATTTCAAACTTACAGACCGACAGTCGATTACTTCCCAATATAGTTTTTGCCGTAATAATATGCTGTCGATATAATGGAAACATTAAGACATGCCTCAGAGAGTCCATGGCCTATGGCAAACTCGTTTTTGCGTGCTATCGTTTGGTGTTTGGTTTGTCTTTAATTTTCGAATTTTTAGCAGATAATGGTTTCAGACGACTAGGTTGGACCCACTGATGAAGAATCCGGTGTCAAAGTCGATTCTGTTCGGCCGGCCGTCCAACCGAGGACCAGATATCTGTCGAACGGAGCAAACTAGCGGCTCAAAACTTTCAGGATAGGTCTCGCATCCGAATGCCGCGGTTCGTTAATGGGCACAAGCTGCCCAACGGTTTCAGCCTTATAGCTATTTGAAATGTTAAGGTTATTTCCCTGATATTGAAACTTGGCACTTAGTTGGGGCACAAGGACACGCAACTTCTTGCAAAATTTTGTTGAGATCGACTCGTCAGTAAGATTGAAAAAAAATTTTTCAGAAAAATTTTCATTATCGGAAACAGTTCACTACATTCGAAAAAAAATCTGCTTATACCTTGAGCTCCATATTTCATAGCAGTGTACCAAATTTCAGTACGATATGTTCATAATATTCAGGGATATTGGGAAAAAATATTTGAAGGAAATTTTGGACGCTTTTTTACTCAATATCGTTGTTTTTTTCCGTAATAACTCAAAAACTCAATCATTGTGAAACTTGATAGCTAGTTCGAAAACGCTGATTTGCAACTTTGTGCGAAATTTCGTGATGACCGTGTCATTGGAACAATCTAAAAAAATTTTTTTTCTTCAAATATTCCATATTCTGCAATCTTCTGATCATATTATCCTCACGAAATTCTGTGTGAACCTTCAAACTGTCATTTTTGAATCAAATATTGGATTTCGATTCGATCTTATCTGTATTTTTGAAAATATTGGGTAATAAAATTTTAAATTGGTATATCTGCGGAATCATTGAGTGCTCACGAATTCGGCCTAGATAATTGAGACTCCACAAATATCAAGTTTCTGAGTTGTTTCTTTCGGAAGTTATTGTGTTTATTTTCTGCCTTATATATATATTCTTTTGAGAACGAGCATTACATTCTAAGATATATCACAGTGTTAGCAGAGGAAATGTAAACGGGGTACCATACTTATTTGCGTATGATACAAGAGCACAGATAAAAACCTCAGGAAAAATTCTGTCTCCCCGTATAAGTGTAGTAATTTGTTTATAGAAGATGGATGGCCTCTTTTTCATTGGAAAATAATTTTTTCGTCATCTTTAATTCATTTCG
Organism: Myrrha octodecimguttata; assembly: GCA_958510865.1. NCBI lineage: Eukaryota > Metazoa > Arthropoda > Insecta > Coleoptera > Coccinellidae > Myrrha > Myrrha octodecimguttata. The sequence goes on from OY294056.1 coordinate 16,743,382, forward strand.
ACAAAATATCTGAAACAGAAAGAGGGACAGAAAACCAGAAGGAAGCAGTAAATAATATCACCTACATTTGCTCATGACCGAGAGGGTCTTTCGATCAGGTTCAGTCCTCCAAGCGATGATTTTCAGATCCTCAGATAAACGAAGAACGCTACAGGCCCCTTTATTGGGGAATCATCTCCCATAGATCCATAATTGTTCATTTCGAACTAGAAATCTAATAAAATATCGGGAATAAAGTGAAAAACTTGTGACATGTATTATGTCAGGATGACATAAGACTAGTTGACGAAAGCTAATGAGCAAATTTGTACGATTTCGTGATGATCGTTTAATTAGATTGAATTAATATTCAAAATTTTGTTTCCACAAATTTTATGTTTGAGGATTTGCTAATCATGTTTCCCAAGAAATTTTGCAACAAACCTCCAAGTTGTCATTTTTCATCGAAGTAGGTAGGTACTGGATTCAATTCGATCTAATCTTTATTTGCCGGAAATACTAGGAATGTGACATTTTGAATGAGTATATATATAACGATGGTATGATTCGTGAATGGTTAAAATCCCCTCAATGATTCCGTAGATATAACCATTCGAAATTTTCCATTCCCAATATTCTAAAAAAAACGCAGATAATATCGAATTGAAATCCAGTACTCGACGTGTTTGACTCTCTTATGATGAATCCGTTATCAATGTTTGGCTGTTCGGCCGTTCGTAAACACGATTACTCTCCAAACGAAAAATCTAGAGCCCTGAAAAGCTGCAGGGTAGGTTCAGAGCCTAAATATCTCGGCTAAGTTCGTTTGTATGCATAATCGGTCAGGAAGTTTCAGTGTTATTGACTTGAGCATAATTATATGTTTTTGTCCCATAACTTCTAAAATGGACAGCTTCTTGCCAAGTTTTGTGATGACCGTTTAATTAGGATTCAATTAAGCACAAAAAAAATATTTTTCTTAAATATTCTAATTTTGTGATACTCTCGGAATTTCCCATGAACCTGCACGCAATCATACTACATCAAAGAATGCAAAATATCATTTCAATCAGATCTTTAGGTTCGAAATTATGGAAAAAAAAAGAATGAAATTTTAAGTGTGAACCGGAATGTGTGACATACGAATACGAAAATTTAATAAGTATAATCCACGTGACTTCACGTCAGTGGATTCCTTGAAATTTTCAAACACTCTTCAGAACGGAATTCTAATATCCCCATGATCGAGAGAGAATACGAAATATTCTATCTCGATATTCTCAGTTGAAAGCTTACGCTTTGACACTGACTCTGACAGCCTTTTATTGTTTTCATAGTTAATAGTAGCACAAAACTAAACCTAAACAAGTATATTACGAATGTGTCGAATGAGGATCCTTGTATTCCTTGTCGAATGTCTCTAGACACCAGAGACAACCGATATATTAGTTCTCTTTGTTTACTCCAATCACGCGATAGCCCGACATTTTTCTGTTTAGACAAGTCCATGAATGGCTTATTGCTTAGTAATCCCTAAAAGTGCTTCAAAGCCCTACGGTGCTCGGGAGCACTTTGCGGTGCTCGGGAGCACTTTGCGGTGCTCGGGAGCACTGCGGTGCTTGGGAGCACTTTGCAGTGCTCGGGAGCACTTTTTCGAATTACTAAGTACTAAGCCTTCTCAAAAAATTCTCGAAGCACCAAGCACTAATTACCGGCTTAATAAAGTGCTTGCGAGCATAGTGCTTAGGAGCACAAAAGTGCTTCGAGTGCTTTCACGAGCACTAAGCACAAAGCTTTGGCACAGCTTAGCAGAGATGTGCCAAAAAACTAAAATGCTTGAATAATGACTCATTATGGTAGAATCGTAAACAGATAGCGAAGTTTTGAAAACGCAGTGTCCAGAGTGTTTTTTCACCTGCAAAATTAATCTGAAATTATCAGAATACCAACCCGGTATTTTGGAAAATAATTTAGAATTATTGAATGTACTCATTCATATTATACTTCACTGAAAATTTCATCCAAGCCGAATGGGCCATACCAAAGTTAGTGTACCTCCAACCACCAATCAAACATTATTTTGAGTAGTCTTAACTTCTGCTGAAATCTGACAGTCTCCACCGGAATCACCGTGTATATCCCCAAGTTATTCGTTTCAGAGAATAGATAGTGAGGTCATACTCGAGTACATATTTTCGGTTAATATTAATCAATTTTTACTTATTGGAACTAACTGTTGTAGTATTGAATTTGTATCAGTAACTGTTATCATTATATTATCAAATCGTACTAAATACCGATTCCTATTCAAAAATGAAATTAAAACAGAATATATTTTCTTCAAGTAATCCACCTAATTTCGAATTAAAAAGCTTGACCTTCATAATCAAAAGCATGGATTATTCAAATCTTAATGAGTCGTGAACAATTGCCCGTAGTGCCCGTAACAAGAATATCTTTTTTCAACAAAAATGTTCTGAGATTTGAATTTCGCATTAGAAAACAGTGCAGGCGTACGAACAAAAAAGTTGTGAAATTTCAGATGACTGATGATGATGATATGTATACGATGCTACGAAGGAGACACATTTAGATAAAATTTGACTTTTCTATTGAATACTATTTCCACATGCCACAATCTAACTAGATGTCATAATTATTCTCAAATTCATTCACGAATACAAAAATATGATTTCAAATTTCACACTCTGTATTTGAAAAACTGATATCTTACGAAAATCTGTGGTTAGACGTACATCAAAATGGTACGAGAAGTAACAACAAACGCAATAATTATTCATGACATATCTCTCAAATTTATGATGTAATGTTTCAAACAACCGTGGATTGCAAACTGAAATCAAATAATGCATTGGCACGAGACTCCGAGATTTTTTCGAGACTCTCGTTCGAGACTCGAGATGAGACGAGACTGACGACTGCGAGACGAGACTTCGATTTCAAAAACGAGACGAGACGAGACTTAAGGAGAGTCTCGTCTCGTTGGTCTCGTGGGCATCACTATTTTTAGGAGAATTTTTTCCGGAAGCTATAGGATGAACGGTTTCCGATATGGCTGGTCGCCAATTTTAATGAATCAGCCCCTAACGGCTGACCGTAAACACAAGAACTTCCGAAATAAACAACTTAGAAACTCGATATTTGTAGAGTAGGTTTGGACCTTGATTACAAGATCAAATTGGAATCCAAAACTTTATCGAAAATGACACAGATTTACACAGAATTTCATGAGGATAATATGATCAGAAAATTCCAGAATATGGAATATTTAGGGAAAAAAATTCGAAATTTTTTTTCAGAATATTCTAATGATACGATCATGCATCAACTTGTCAATCAGCATTCTCAAACTAGCCGCCAAGTTTCTTCATGATTGAATCATTAATTTTTGAGTTATTCCGAAAAATACAACGATATCCAGGAAAAAACGCGAAATTTGATATATTTTTTCGAAATATCTCTGAGACTCATCATCGAAGCGAACTGAAATTTGGTACACTGATGCGAAATATAAAGTTCAAGGCCTAAGTGGAATTTTTCCCGAATATAATGGATAGTTTCTGAAAAAAAAATTTTCGAAAAAAAAACTCGAAAAAAAATATTTATATAATATATTTATAATATGCGACCTCAACAAAATTCTGCGAAAAGTTGCAAATCCTTATGGTCAAACCATCTACAAAGTTTCAATCCAATCGCATCAGTAGTTCTCGGAATATCAGGGAAATAACCTCAAAACTTCAAATGGCTTCAATTCCGAAACCGTTAGACCGATTTTGCCCCCTAACGAACTTAACCTTCGCATTTTGAAATGCAAGACCATTTTCGGCTCAAAATTCTAAAAATTACAGACATTTGGACAAAACGAGAGCACGCCGTTTCCCTAGAACATGCGCTCAAAAGCCTACTGAACCATGCTCGTATTCAACCTCCTTAGTAAACTGTATATGAGGGTTGTATTCGTTGAAGTGCACAGCTATATCATCAACCTCTGATTTTGGTCACCCATGATGAAATCGTCCACAATTTTTTTAATGAACGCCAATTTATATCTCAGTTTAGGAATATACAGGCTGTTTCACCATAAACAAGTCAAACATATATAGCCGTATAGATGACATTGGAGAAGTAATTTTTGATTTATGGCATATACTCCATTTTCGTAGCATAGGCGAGATACAGGGTGTTTAATGTCAACTTTGAACAATATTTTGGTAACTGTGGTGAGTTATGCGTGACCTTTGAGTTAACGTTTTTTGGTCACATCTTAGTATTTTTTATTGGTCAATTCAATTGTTGTGTAAAAATTCTTGAAAGAATACTTCAAAATGGCGGGAAAACCTATAAAGTTGGATTTTTTTGTTTTCGATTGCCAAATTGAATGGCATTATTTCAATGTACTGAATTTTCCTAGATTTTCCGTGAAAACATTTTTCCAAAATTCAAACTCAACTTTTTTTTACATATCTACAGTGAAAAAAAAATGTATCCCAAAATTTTTGGAATCTTTCAAGGTTGAACCTACCTCCATTCTGAACACTGGTGTGAAAACAGAATGAAAAAATATCTATTGGTTTTCATTTTATAGCCTTCCAAAGATTCCGCTCGGAATACTTCAATGATTTTTATTTAAGAAACTGGTGGCCCTATGGAGGCTTAAATTGTGCTAATGGGCCTCAAGAATGACCTGGATGGAACTATGAAGTTATCAAAAAAAAAATTTTTTTCAAAAAAATTTTGATGGGATTCGAACTCGCTCCACTTACGGACAATAGGGTCGCGTATAAATTGGATTTATTCTGATTTTAATGACGTCCGTTACCAAGCAACGGTAGTTCATCGAATTTGAACCTTTTTTCCGAATGCGGAGAGAGTTCGATTCCCACCAAAGTTTTTTTAGTGATATCCAGGTCACTCTGGAGGCCTATTAGCATAATTTTGGCATCCGTAGGGCCACCAGTTTCTTAAATAAAAATTATTTGAGTACTCCGAGCGGAGTCTTCGGAAGGCTATAAAATGATAACCAATGGATATTTTTTCATTCTGTTTTCACTGTTCAGAATGAAGATGAGTTCAACCTCGAAATATTTCAACAATTTTGGGTGAAATTCATTTTCGCTGTAGACATGTAAAAGAAACTAGAGTTTGAATTTTGAAAAAATTTTTTCTCTGTAAATCTTAGTAAATTGAGTACATTGAAATAATGCTATCCAATTTGGCAATCGAAAACGAAAATCTCCAACTTTGTAGGTTTTCCGCTATTTTGAATTATTTTTTCCAGAATTCTACACAACAATTGAATTGACCAACAAAAATTCTAATATGTGACCAAAAACAGTTATTTCAAAGGTCACGTATAAATCACCACAGTTATCAGAATATTGCTCAAAGTTGACATTAAACACCCTGTATCTCGCTTATGCTTCGAAAACGGGCTATATGTCATAAGGCAAAAATGACTTTTCCAAAGTCATTTATACGGCTATATATGTTTGACCAATTTATGGTGAAACAACCTGTATGTATCCCCATATCTTAGTGATTTCGAAAAACAGGTCCTTTTGGAATATCACTATTGACTCTAGGTTCATGGCGTGAAACTCTCGCTCAGTTTGATGTTAGAAGCAATAATTATTTCATAAAGGATTCATTTGAATTTGCTACGTTCATAAACAATTTCAAATTAGAAGATGATAACGTCCTTGTTTCTCTTGATGTTGTTAACCTACTTGGGAATATGTGTGAGGAGCTCATAGTAAATGTCCTAGATCAAAAATGGGATAGCATTTCAATCAAATGTGATATTCCAAAGGATCTGTTTTTCGAACTGATCAAGTTCATACTGCAAGGTTTGGTGGCTAGCGTTTGCGGGTCCTCATAGCTCGAGGGCTGTGCACTGCACCGCTTTGCACCTGTGCAGTGACGCCGCCGCATATATGGTACATTTGCCAGTTCTCGGAAAGTGAGTTTGAATTTGAACTTTGAAAAGGTCTGAAATTGTATTCCAGTAAAGATATTCATATACTTTCCCTCCATATTTACTATAGTTCGGACAGTTTGTCTGGCTTCTATAAATTTGAGAAAAGTGATATTCCAGTATTCGACCACCCATTTTTTCACGAATCACGAATATAAGTATATTCTTCCAGTTTTTCAGCACCGCTATAATATTCAAATTAATTTCAATGTATACCAAACTAAAATTGATAATTCAGAATGAAACTTACTATAAAATCTAACTATATAGAACCAATCTTTATAGAATTGCTGAAGGGGGAATTATTGCAGACATTTTTCTGGTCTTTCAATTATTTTAATCATATATGTTTTTTTCAATTCATATAATCTAAAATTCATTCGGTGTACCTGGTTTCTTCTCTCCATCTGTGAATTCATTAATTTGATCTTCATCATCACAGTGTTGCGAAATTAAAAAAATAATGTATTCGAATATATTAAACTGATAGATAATTAATGGACAAAAATCACCGAAAAAGCTTAAACTCAATCTTCATCTTTATTTTGGCATTTCATGTAAGGGTTCTAATGATTCAAATTAATTTCGAAAATATATTTGGGATGATAAATTCGAATGAGATTTTCGTGGCAAACATATGCTTTTGACGAATTGAATCCCACAAGTTATTCTGTTATATCTTAATAGTAATATATTTCGTCAGCTGGGCCCGTATTCTGGACAAGTGAACTTTCCGTGCGCATACGAATTCCAGAACCAATTACTAACGAAATGAGTAGAAGCATCGAATTTTAACAAGTCGAGAATACGGACGCAGATACCATTGTTTAAGGGCAACGATTATAAACATAATTTTAATTCTAAATCTTTCCAAAGGTCAGGAATAAATATAACAAGCTATATTCACCATCATTATTCTAATCCTATTCTTGTCAATTCGTATTTTCTATGCATCTCAAATAGACACCTGATCACGTGACACCTCTCATATCATGTCTAAAGAAATGTAATTTACAATATTGGCTGAAAAACTTTGCCCAATATTGGATCAATATCGGCGATACCATTGATGAACAATATTGGCGCAATCCACTTATCCTTAATATCGGGCCAATATTGGTAGCGATGTAATTCATAATATTGACAAAAAACTATGCCCAAATATAAGATCAGTATTGGCGATATCATTTATAAACAATATTGGCGCAATCCACTTATCCCAATTTTGGGTCAATATTGGTAGCAATGTTATTCACAATATTTGAGAAAAAAAACTATGCCCAATATTGAACCTATATTGGCTATACCATTGATAAACAATATTGGTGCCATCCAGTCATCCCACTATCAGTCCAATATTTGTAGGAATGTAATTTACAATATTGGTCGAAAAACTCTGCCGAATATTGAACCAATATTGGCGATACTATTCATAAAAACATTGGTGCAATCCACCGATCCCAATATTTGGCCAATATTGATACAAATTTAAAATACAATATTGGAGAAAAATATGCCTATACTATTCGACCAGTATTGGCGATTTCATTGATAAACAAATTGGCGCAATCCGCTCATCCCAATATCAGTCCAATATTGGTAGGAATGTAATTCACAATATTGGTCAAAAAAACTGTGCCGGATATTGGACCAATATTCGCGATAAAATTGATAAACAATATTTGCCCAATCTACTCATCTCATTATTGGGCCAATATTGGTAGCAATGTGATTTACAATATTAGCTAAAAAGCTATTCCCAATATCGAACCAACATTGGCGATACATTTGATAAGCAATATTGGCGCAATCCACTTATCTTAAAAGTGGGCGAATCTGGCGAATATTTTTAGGAATGTAATTCACAATATTGGCCAGACAACTATGCCCAATATTGGACCGATATTCATAAACAATATTGGCGCAATCCACTCATCCCAATATTGGTAGCAATGTTATTTACAATATTGGCATTATCACAAATTTCAATATTGGGCCAAAATTAGCGTATACTCCTTTTTCGATGTACGATGAATCTATGTTGGGCCACTATAAAATCAATGTTTTGCCAATATTGTGTGCCACAAGGGTTGTTTATTTCGGTTTCTTGTTTTTCTTTTCCGTAAATATGAAATTTTTGATTAGTCCCTGAAATCAGAGGTTTTTTAGATAGATTTTCTCTGACCAGAATAACTGATTGATTATCTATGGTAGTAGTTTTCCTTTGCTAAGTTCGTTTATTGCATCCGAGAGACGACATATTTTTTGTTCACGTGACCACAGATCCTCTCATCTGTGTATCAATGACTGATGTCGAATCAAAATTGTTAATCATATATTTCATTTTCTGCAGTGTTTATTTCTGAGCTCTTCGGAAGAAATGAGTATAAATGTAACTTCATTAGAGCTAATTAAAGAAGAATATCAAATAATGTTTGATCATGATGAAGAGGACGACGAACGAACAGTTCTTAAAGAAATACAAGGGCCTGCTGAAGAAACAGAACACTTATTTGCAAATCAACAGTTTAAAGATCCCTTAGAATGATTCACAGTAACATAAATTTACCGATAATTGTTTGAATCATTGTCAATTCATATACAAGTAGACGAAATTCAATGATAAGTGATATCCACCTTGCCATTGATAAAAATTTGTCTCTCAGAATCTTTCCTGAGTATTATGAAGTTACTTGGCATTTGTAAATTAGGCCTCCTCAGGGAAGAGAATTGTTGATTTATCATTGAGACCAGAATATTTCAGATGTTGAGCCCTCTGCCTAAGTGTAGTAACGGAAAAAGGGAGCAGGGGGGAATTGGCGCCTAGTAAAAAAAAAGTTCAATGAAAGAAAAATTCATGTATACTTTAGGAACATTTTATTAGAAACTGAACCTTATTCATCTGACTATCATTAAATCACAACGTCAACGGTACATTATCAAGCATTTGGCTACAAATGAACTTTTCGCAAAAAAACAGAATCGCTCCCATTACCCGACTTTGCGGAAAATGAGATTCTATAAATTTCCATATGTGTAATGGGAGCTACTTAAGTATTAGTCAGTCTCAAAAATTGTTATATAAGTCAGTCTGTAATCTCACTCATTCATAAAAATATAATTATAAACGTAAAAGTATAGTGACTAACTTAAGGATCCAAGCAAAAAATGCAAAAATGATCAACTGGGCTGACAGAACCGGAACATTCTTTATGAGCCCATTTACCACAACCTCTGCAACGGTACCACATTACTTTAATTTTTCCTGTGTCACAGCAAATAGCACACAATGTATCTTCTTCAGAATATTCTGACTCATCATCGCAAATATTCTCAACGTCTTCTTCTTCAAAAAGTTTATTTTTTACTGTTTTCACTTTCTCTTTTCTGTTGGTGGTCTCTTTTCGGATTGTCACCTTTTCTGTGAAACATTTTTTTTCTTTGTTGCTGGTTCCTCCTTTCTCCTTCGGATTAATTTTAGTTTTAGATTATTTCTCTAAACGATTTTTTTTTTCTTCGAACACTTTCTTCATTGGCGTGCTAGATAAGATTTCTGATTGATTTTGTCGCGAAGTCTTGTTTTTGTAGATATGATGGGAAGTGGACTCAATACTGATAGAATATTCGCAAAATCTAATTTTGCTGTACTATCTGCTTTGGACGTCTCCTCTTGTGGATCATTTAAGACAGATGGACTTGCAGCGTGGTCAATATGGCGTAACATGTCTTACAAAACTGAGCCCTAGTCAGTCCGTAGAATTTATTCGACATCTTATGAAGATGATCAGCCAGAATGGCTTCTTGTTCCTCAGTAAACGCAGAGGGCCTTCCAAGCTTTGGAGGACATTTGTAGCTAGCATTGTTCGATTTAGATAATCTGAACCTCTTTTTCAAGGTACTGTAGGGTATTTCAGTCTCTTTTGCACCTTGTATACAGATGTATCGCAACGCCGAAGTTTTTTGATAGCATCTTCTAAGGTTTCAATAGTCCAAGACGCTTTCGTAGTGGTGCGTTTCCTTTTTCTTGGCATCTGAAAAAAAACATATCTACTATTAAAATTCAAATGGGGTAATTGGAGCTGCGAGAGGTAATCAGAGCCAAATATAAGCTCTGATAACCCGAATACTACCATCTTGAAATTGAATAAAATAATATCCTGAATCTGCTTGTAATGGAATTTTACGCACAGATACTCAAAATTGATAACATAAGCTTCAAAAGAGATCAAGTTTGATCGTAATAAAAGAAATAACTTCACACTTACCTGGCCGTTGAAATTTCGTATTCGTTATAGGCACTGAGCAAAAAATAGACTATCGTACGTGGTCACTTAATGAATGGCACTGGCAGGCGTAGCGTGGCAGCGGAATATGGCCGCAGTGTGACGAAGGTGCTCTAGTGGCAACCCAGTGAATACAAGCTGTAGTTTCGTCTCGAGGCGCGCTCCTATTACCCTCAGGCTCCCATTACCCCCTGTTCCCCTAATTATTCTCACCGGCTGGCATTTCAGATGGAGGTATTTTGCATGTCAAAATTAACTAAGAATGGACAAACGCCAATTAAGCTAATTATATATATTCCCACCAAAAAATTACTTATATCCATATTCGGATCCAACCAAATGATTTGAGGGAGCTGATGCACAGTTCCCGGATATTTATAAAAAAAAAGCGAACCTCATCATGCCAAATTTTCACTTGGACTGAAGTCGTCAATTCGAATAAAACGATATTTTTCGCGTTTTCGAGGGGTCAAAATTTGAACTTACACAATTCCAAAACTGTTCGGCGAATTAACGAACTTACTCTAGATAATTGAGCTTCGAACCTATCCTGAAGTTTCAAGACTCTAGGTATGTTTCGGCGCATACGGCTGGCCAGACAGCATTGAATTTATCATCGGATTCTCTTGCAAGGAGTTCAACATAATCGTTTAAAACAATTCCTGCTCCAAAATTCAAAAATTGCGGTCATTTTGGGCAAAATGATATATCCCAGAACGAGCGCTGCCTAAACCTTGAATAATTGGAATTCGGATATCATTTCAGTAGGCGATAGCGATTATTTTTCTCTTTTCGAAATTCATAATCGATGGAACAGAAAACAATTCCTTCATTTTCTGTCAAAAAGATTCAATAAAATACCCCATAACCTTCCTAATAAATTCATGGCACTGATCATTTCAGATATAAGGAGAATTCCAGACAAGTACTCTGCTGAAGAGAAGACGTTCGAACCATCAGACGAAGAGGATGATTTCAATAGAACTGTGCCCGAACGCCGTGAACAAATTGTCAAACGACTGTCTACCGAAAGAACTATTCCGGCTTCTTCACAACGAGTTGAAATTGTCCAGGAAATATGTTCAATAAAAAGACAAAGTCTTGTAGAAGACAAAATAGCGGAGGTTCAACAGAAGGCAAACATAGAACCAATGATAATATCAACAATAAAACAAGTATCAAAAACTAACCAAGAGAAAATGAGTACTTCGGATAAGAAAGGTTTGAAGGAAGGAGCTGATACTAAGGATCCCACCGAAAAAACGCTCATCGACACACAAAGAACCGAAATAAAAGAAGATGCAACTATCAACAATGTGGATAACCCAGAAAAATCAGATAGAAGAGATTCGGTGCTTTTAGAGGAAGTTACTCAGATACTCGAGACTAAAAAACCAGCTTCTAAGCTGATTGAACATGCAGGTGAGTTCTGTAATTTGTTGTCTCCTTATTGCAAAGTTTTGATTCACTATTCATATGGGTTAAAGTTGAAGTAAAGTTGATAATTCTAAAATGCACACCTTATTACTCAAAAGACTGTGATTTCTAAAGTTTGATCCGAAAATGACAACGGAAGGACTGGATTGAAATTCGTGTTTCTGGCAGGCAGTACAAACGTTACCTTTCGAATGTTTTGGGGTTCGAATGCGTCTTCAAGTTCATTTATGAGCAAAATCCGCTCGAAGGTTTCGGAGTTACAACCATTTTATATATCGTTTCTTCAAAAGCTGGACACGTACTGGCCTGACTTTTGAAACTTCATAGCTGGATTCGAAATATCAACGCGCAAACTTATGGCAAAATTTCGTGAGGATCGTTTCAATGAATAAAATGGACACAGATGGATTCTTATATACGTAGGATACCAGAGTTCGATTCCCAGCTGAGATATTTAATATTTTTTCAAGAACCAATCCGATGGAATCGTAACTTGGTAGTAAAATTGATACAAATAATTCACGCAGAGAAATATTTTGTGGACATTGTTTCACTGGAAAAAATAATATTGGAAAGCATTCTATCTCAATAATATAACTCTGTTGAAATTTTGCACAAACGATCAAACCGATACTTTCCAACTAAGTATCATATTTCAGATCTTATGTATTTGAAATTTTGTATGGTTATATCTTCGATATCGTTGGGTAGTTTCACTCATTTATGATTTCGGTCTTGATAATTAAGCTCCTGCTCCACAAAAATTGAATCACGTAGTTGTTTCTTTCACAGGGTATTGTGTAGTGTGGTGAGCATAATAACAAGGGGAAGAAACTACGTGATGACTAGATATTTGTTATAGAGTCAATGTTTAGGGCCTCACGAACGTCGAATAAGTGAAAAAGTGAAATCCGCAGATACAACATTCCGAAATTTAATTTTTCAAATATGACGGCTAAATTTGTGTGCGCATGTTCTAGTAAACAGCGTGCTATCGTTTGGTCCGAATGTCTGGAATTTTGAATTTTTTTCCCTAAAATTATCTCAGAGAGCGAGGCTGGAATCACTGATGACGAATCCGGTGTCAAAATCAAGTCTATCCGTTCGGATAGCTGGCTGAAGGCACGATTACGAGCGTACGGGAATCCAATCGTCTTGAAACATTACAGGGTAGGTTGCATTTCAAAATGCGACGGCTGAGTTCGTGAGTGGTCAAAATAGGCCGAACTGTTACGGAATTCACCTCCATGTGAAATTTTGAGATTACTAACCTAATATTGGATCAAAAATAATAATTCTGTACCTAAGGTGGCATAAGGACAGAGTGACAAAGCGTACATAGAATACCCGTCATCTTAATTCGCACAAGCTTCAAGCTTCTGGGGTATTTCCGTGAAAGCCCGGAATAATCGTGAAATACAAATCCAAAATATATATTGAGAAGTCAGGTGGATCTTGAAAACTATTCGCGATCTTAACCACCGCCCTTAGACCACGAAATCTATTTTTTCTCGAAGATAGTTTATTAAGAATTATTCATCAGTGGGTCTAGCCTAGTCAAATGACGTCATTTTCAGCGCAATATCGGTAAATTACTAACATTTTATTGAAATGGTAACATCTTTGGTCCAGCTCACAGAAATATTTCGTCATATTTCATCAGTCCACCGAGATTATCATGAAAAAAGGTATCATAATATGATACTTTTTTTCATATTATGATGTTTGGTGAAGCTGATATGAAAGTCAACTGTAAAGTATCTTTTACTTCAAAATGTTTCTTTTTTAGATCCAAATTCACCAGAATTTTCGAAAACACCGCCGCCCAGTCCAGCAGATTTCATCTTCAAAGAGGATCGAGAAACCACGATTCAAGGTGAGTGTAAATATGTTTCAAATAGAAGCTTAAACAATAGTAGATATTTACAAAATACATATTTTCCCTCATATTCGAATACCCATATGGAAAATATATATCTTGTAGTTTGGATGTGGCATATTGAATGGATTAAATGAATACTCCTACCTTCGATCCAATTATATTCAGTTCAATCATGAACGAGAAGTTTGAATTCAGACTGAAAACAACAGTGACTTGTTTTGTCAATATGTTGTTGTTTGTAGCAATATAAAAACTGAGTTTAGTTCATGAGCTCAGAGGAGCATGAGATTTCTAAAGAACTGATTACGCTAACTGGCAACTTCATCAATATCATATGTGAATACAAGAAAGATATGAGAATAAACGTTGTTTTCTAATTCTTCGGGACAATATTTCACAAATCAGTTCACAATAATTGATCTAATAAGTGATAGCACCCTGCTCCTTAGTGTAAGCATGCAACGGGAGTTTGCTCGCTTGCTTTAGGGAGCAGAGTGCTATCACTTAACTGAATTGGTTGTTATTTGGACATTTTTAAAAATGGCCTTGAAGATTCAAATTAAAACTCGTGATAATTCAATGAAGTCGCTCCGGTCAACTGTAAAATCAATACCTAATTCATTAGAGTAAAGGTGTACAGATGATCCACTCAGGGGAGAATTATTGTACTCAGAGCTTTATTCATTTTAAAGTAGATGTAAGAGCGCCTGATGAGACTTATTTGCCAATCTGTTGTTATTCTAAAAATGTTCGATTTTTTGATTTTTACCATTATAATCAACAACAACCGACCTCCAACTCCCCGAAGTCCAATATGATCCTTGAGTTCATATTGATCATATTTCATGAATATTCTAGGTTCTGAAAGGATTTGATTAGAACTAACTTTTATATTTTACAATATCTTCAATTCAAAAGTTTCAGGTACGCATACATTACTCAGTCCACTATACCTACTGACTGCATAAGAAGGACCAGATTTCTCAAATCTTATCAATAGTTCCGAAAAGCCTTTATAATTACAAATAGATTGTGATGACCTTTTTCAGTGAAATGGATAGTTTACGGGTGTAAGTCAATACAAATAAAGGCTTTTTTCGGAAAAAATGCCGACGTTTCGATTTATTTGAAATCTTCTTCGGGACTTCGGGAGCATTTACACTACAGTAACGAACAATGTATATACAAAATAACTATGCAACACACATATTAAAACAGATCGGAAACTACCTACATTTTCAGTTGTCCTTCTTGGTCACATTGAATGATAAAAAACATCTTTTCGTTTTATACGCATCGTAAGATACGATATTTTTTATCATTTAACTTGACCAAGAAGGCCAACTGAAAATGTAGATAGCTTCCGATCTGTTTTAATATGTATGTTGCAAAGTTATTTTGTATATAAATTGTTTATTGCTGTAGTGTTTTAGAACCCCGAAAAAGATTTCAAATAAATCGAAACGTCGGCATTTTTCCAAAAAAAAAAGCCTTTAGTTGTATTGACCTACACCCGTCAACTATCCATTTCAGCCTTTATAATGATTATTACGAGTAAAATCAATCTTTAAGTAAACATTTGACAAAATTATATACTTTATATGAGAATCAGAATAAAAATTCCACCGTAGTTCACACAAAAAAACTGTACTTTGACCTACTTGAAAGCAACTTGGTGAATCATCCAGCGCCTACCCATAGAATCTTCTGAACACTAACCAAGACAAGTTTTTCTTTTATACAATCATACGTAACAAAGTATAAAACAAGAAAAATGTTTTTTTTTATATAAACCTCTTTGTCACAGTGCTATTTCATTTAGTATATCATTTTTGTTAAGAAACAAACATAATTTAAAAGAAAGCATAAGAATGGTAAAATTGAAAAAATAATGATTATCCATTCTGAGGTGCAAGATGATCCACATGGATCATCTTATACATTGGTTACAATATTCGAATAATTTCGGCAGAATCCAACTGATGATAACCTCAATGATTGACAATGTCAGATTTTGAAACTATTCAATCTCAACCTGAGTTTTTCTACTCGTGGAACTTTTTTAATTAGAAAACAACAAATAGGTCAAAACTTTCTGAGATATTCCTTAATGATTTCGAAACCCACATATGAGCGGAAAAAACTTGAGCGTTAGTCAATCCTCAATTAAATTAATCGATACAGAACTAATATGGTTTCCTTCACTCATTGGATTAGGAATATGCTATACTTGTAACGAAGGATTATAATTCAGTTTAGTTCTGTGAACCAAGACGGAAGACACTTGGGAGGTGAGTCTCAATACACAAAGATATGCTTGTTATTTTACACCATGTACTCTCTGAAACCATTCAAATGATCCTTAATCAATATGCCACATTTATGGAGTTTGCAGTTGAAAGAGATAATTTTGAAATATTGATATGTAGAATAGACGCAAAGTTCATGATCCTGCAAATAGAAATATACCTATTGTGAACAACTCTATAACTTTCAATTACACATACTCAACAAGATATAGATCGTGCAACTCGTAGAAAGTAATAATATTTTTCCTTTGAGTATATGCATCGGTGCCCATACTAACGTAAATGTTGCATAAACTAACAGAAAATAAATCATACTTGTATTTAAATCTTGTTCTCAAATATTAACCTGTAGTTCCTTCAGCTTTTGTACGCGCTTATTGATCCTTTTTTTGCGAAATGAAGCTGAATGATCCATATATTAATCATTTCACTAATGATGCTTCATGCTGAGTGATTAGTATGTGTGGGAATTTCAAGAATCCTATAAAAAAGCTTGTCCTTCTATATACCGTTTTATCCGTCACATTCAACCGATTTTTGAGATGGAATCAGTTAATCAGACGTATTCAAAAAAATCTAGAAAGATAGACGTGAAGTCAGCAACTTTTACGCGCTTGTTCAATTTCACGAATTTGGCTGCCATAATTAATCTCTCTCCGTCCAGCCTAACCACTGATCGTAAACCGAAGTAGTACCGAGAGAGAATCGGCTTAGAGACTTAATAATTGAAGAGGAGGTTTGGAGTTTAATTACAATGACCAAATTCTTGAAATCCATCCTGTGATACCGCAGATATACATACTATCGCAATAGATCATCTGATATATCGATATTTTTGAGTTATTCGGAAATAACTAACAATTATAGCGATGAAATCAGCGATCAAATTCCAAAATTTGATATAAGTATTGTTGTTGAATAGTGACCTCAAGGCCTGTGCGAAACTCCATGGTAAAGTTATGCATAGTTCTCGAAAAAAAAATTTTTTCAACATAAAACTCGAAAGTTATGCGTTGGCATCACTATTGAAGACGTTTAATTTCGACAAGCTCATTTCATTTCGAAAAATGTAGGAGAACATCTCAAACCATTATTTTCAATTTGTTCGCAGATAAATATTCGCTGGAACTGAAATCTGGAGCACTATTTTTATATTTTGACTTCAAGGTCTGTGCCAATTTTCATTGCATTCTGATGAATGTATTTCTGAAAAAAATGAATTTTTTTAATATCCATAAAAACCTTTTTTGACTCAAAACTTGAATATCACAGACATTGGGCAAAACGATAATTCTTTTGTTTCCTAGAACAAGTGCGAAATGAAAAAAAATAACTTTTTGCTCTATATGTTTCAAGAAATAAAATGAATATCTGATCGAGTTGAAGAATTGTTCTATATTGATTTCAATAATATCTCCTAAGACGACTATCCGATCAAGCTGAAATTTGAAACACTGTTGTTAAGTAGTGACGATTCCGATAAACTGCTCATGCGCTACGGGGAAGTACCAGTGAAACTTCTAGGGAATCACCCCGTGAAGCATAGATTGTAAACAGACACCGCTGTCCTATATAATTTGACACTAGGATCCAGGAAATGCTTCGACTATTCACCAGTAGATGTCATGAACGGTCAATGCAAAGGAATATTCTACAAATCTTATGTTATGGAAAATTCAAAGAATACTTATCTGTCCAGACTGAAACCGGGTCTTGGAGTTTTCGCTATGAATATATATGAATTTCTGAAATAAATTTCCTGAATTTTTCTATTGATTTGTTCCTCAGGAAAATCAGGAAATTTAATTGGGCTGAAATGAAGTACCCGGTTATGAAGTGGCGATTAGGAGATTTCAGTGAAATTCAAATGAAATATGCAAACTTTCAAAAAAAAACTTTTTTCTCAAACTTTCCTATGGATAATTCTTTATATTGCTACTGTATTTTAACCAACAAAGTCTCATTTCGATCAGATGAATATTTTTCGAGTTAGTGCAAAATCAAAGTTTCAAATGGCTGTAACACGAAAACCATTCGACAGATTTGGCCCATTAACTAACTCGACCGCGCTGTTCCCAAGAACATGCGCGTAAAAAATTAAATATCTGTTCATCGAAAATAATTTTAGCAATTTTATTGAAATTTTTAGTATCTTCGGACACTTTACCTGAATTGAATTTTCAAATGGTTGGTTCTCTGAAATTATCGCACTAAACATAGCATTATCGTACATTGTCCAGAGCATCAACATTATAATGGAAATAGCAACGCTGGGTTGTATAGAATCCCAGAAAACGAATAATCTTCGCTATTTTGTGATTATATGATGCTTGAGCACGCCTCAAGGTAAGTCGTTCATAGACTTCAGCAAGCATGCCACCAAGCACTGGCGAATTAGTGCTCGGCTGTCAAGTAACCAATATGGGACGAACGCGTCGACTTAAGACTTCTCAAGTATGTAGTATCCACTATACGTACAGGCTTAAGTTCTCTGAGTTATTGAATGTTTGCAAATACCAATCACTTTCAGAAAGTAATTCGTTTCTGCGAACACTAGGCACTTTTCTGTTAGAGATTTAATTAAAGGCGAGAGTAGGGCAATATTTCGTGCGATAATTTGTTTATTACGGTGGTACACGTATTTATTTTGCGAAATTATTCACAGGGAATGAGAAAACTACATCTATGATTTTCTTATTCTAAACTGAAAATGTTTTCGAAGGATTACATTAGAGCAGTCTGTTTTTTGGTTCGATTCAATTACGTCCGTCCATCTGGCAAGCCGGTCTTGAACACTCTAACTAACAAGAAGAAAACAGCTAGATTCTTGAAGTTTTGGAGGTAGCTCGCGGTTCCAAATGTATCACCTGAATTCGTGAATGTGCTTAATCCACCTGGTTTTACTGTGATAGTCATCTGAAATCCTAGTATAGTTAGTTTTTCTGATGTTTGAACGTTTTGAAATTTGAAACATACTAATCTTATTGAATTGAAAGTTTTCACTTGGTAAAAATAGTACCTAATAGATAACCGCTCTGGCTATTCATTTCGACAAGCACACTCAAACTCGTGATGCCAGAGTTGTGCTTTTTCCCCATTTTGAATTATCGATTTCCCTGAAATATCTGACATAACACTGAGCCATGATGTAAAAAACATGGTGCGCTCATCTGAGAAATGAGTAACGTCAGCAAGATTAAAATACACAGAGTTATATATTCTGTGCTTTGAATTAACATGCAAGTTCAAAGCACAGAATATATAACTCTTTGTATTTTAATCTTGCTGACGTCACTCATTTTTCAGATGAGCACACCATGTTTTTCTACATCATGCACTGAGCACTGGGAAAATTTAGCTGAATTGATTGATCATACTTCCATATTTTCATTCTAAGCACTGTTATTTCTGTGCACCGGTGAAATTTGCGTGGGTGCTAAACTTCACTTCTGATTGTCAAATTTCGTCCGAAAAATGGGAGATGAAATGGTTGTTCGATGAATTCGAGTTTTGAAATCAAACCGTGAATGTATTTGAAGAACACACCACGAATCGTTGTAAAAAAGTTTAAAAATTTTTCGTTAGTAAAATTGACTTTTTTGGTAATTTGTTGTCCAATATCTTCGAGACCAAGATGGACGACCCAGTTTCGACTACTAACTTATGTTCAGAAGACAAACTTGAGTATATGGAACCAAAATCTTATACTCACTTCTGTCTTCGTCAGAAAAAAAAATCAAAAATCCTATTGCAGCGCCACATATTGGCCTATGAATCTAAGTGACCCAGAAAAAAACTCAAATTCAAATACATGCGGGTGAACGTCAGTATGAGATATTCTACAAAGCTGTCATTATTGTTTGTGCGCGCATGTTCTAGGGAAACAGCGTGCTATCGTTTTGTCCAAATGTCTGTAATTTTCGATGATTGAGCCGAAAATGGTCTCAAACGCCTAGATTGGACTCACTGACGACGAATTCGGTGTCAAAATCGATTCTGTCCGGCCGGCCGTCCGTATGCTCGTTTACGATCCTAAACGACCTGAAACTTTTAGAGTAGGTTGCGCATTGGAAGGCCGCGGTTGATTTCGTTAATGGGCCAAATCGATCGAATAGTTTCAGAGTTATAGCCTTTTGAAATTTTGAAGTTATTTATTTTTTATTTCGAAAACTACTTGAGCGATTAAATTCAAACTTGGCAATTAGGTGGAGTATAACGACGCGCAACGTTGAGCCAAATTTTGTTAGGATCATACTGTCAGTAAATTGAAAAAAAAAAATTTTTTTCAAAATTTTTTTCCAAAAATTTGTTTTTGGGGAAACCGTTTATCATATCCAGGGAAAAATTCCACTCGGAATTTGAGCTTCATATTTCACAGCAGTGTACCAAATTTCATTTCGATATGATTATAAGTTTTGGAGATATCGGAAAAAAATATGTCAAATTTCGAGGTTTTTTTCTCGATATCGTTGATTTTTTCGGTACAACTCGAGAAATACTGATTCAATCCTGATAAAACTTCACAGCTAGTTTGAAGATGCTGAAAGACAACCTAAAGCAAAATTTCGTGATGATCTGTATTTTTGGAAATATTGGGAAAAGAAAATTTTGAATGGGTATATCTGCGGAATCATTGGATGGATTTTGCCCATTCACGAATTCGGTCTTATTTGTTAAGGTCGAGTTTCTAAGTTGTTTCTTTGTGAAGTTATTGTGTTTACGCAGTCGGCCGTTTTGTACAAATTTCTATTCTTGTCGAGTTTTGAGCTGAAAATGGTCTGCCTGAAGAAGAATCCTTGGTCAAATTTAATCTCAAACGACTAGTTTTGACTCACTAATGACGAATTCGATGTCCGATTCTATGATTCTGTCCGACCACCCGTCTGTTCGGCCTAGGATATAAAACTGTCGAACGGTGCAAACTAGCGACTTATAAGGGTTACAGGGTAGGTCAGGCATCAAAATGCAGTGGCTAAGGCCATTGATGGGTCAAATTGGTCGAATGGTTTTAGCGTTATAGTCATTTGAATCATTAAGATTATTTTCTGAGAATCTCAAAAACCATTCGATCAGATTGAAATTTTTATATAGTTTAATCATGCAGACACGCAACTCATTGCAAAATTTTGTTGGGGTTCTAGAGTAACAGAATTCATTTTTTGTTGTTGATATTTGATACAATTTATTCCCCGAAAATTTCAATCAGATTCTGAAAAAATTTGCACAGACCTTGAAATATACATTTTACGATAGTGTACCAAATTCCAGTTGGACCTGGATTTAACTTATGGAGATATTGGGAAAAAATGTCAAATGTTGTGTTTTCTTTTCTGTTTCTCTGTTATTTCCGGAAAAGTTCCAGAAAATATTTTCCCAAATTTTCAATACGTGAAAAGCTGACTGCTATGGCAACAAATATCAACATGCGCGCAAATGCTACTGATTTTTTTAAGACAGTGTTTTTCTAGTTGGAAGATTGGATTCATTCGATGAATGAATATCCCAATATAAAATGAATTGTACTCGAAATTTCCAACTATATGTCTGATCAAATATATATGTCCATTCGAGAATCATTTAATGAATGTTGTTCATTTGCATGATAACTTTTGAATCTGTAGAAATGTGATCTCACAAGTATAGGTAGTTAACATATCATCATACAGCATTCATAGATCTACATCATCTCATTTTTTCTCATTTCCCGACTTACCCTCAATTTTCTGATTTTTGTTGCGTAGTGGTGGCTAGTAGGTACAAGCTTTTCTGTAAATCTTTATTTCTGCTTCTGATGTCTTGTCTTCTTTCTTATATCTATTTATAGATATAGACTATTTTATTCCGGATGTGCATAACAAACCAGTAGGTAAAATTCCTTTCAGTGGACCAGTCGAAGTAACATATCTTTCGGTTTATTTTATTTATATATCGAAACAAATCAATGAAATTCTGACCTATATTTGTTTTAACAATTGCAAACTCCATAATTGATTGAATTTTAAATACAGGAGAAGTAATTTGATCAATTTCAATCCTCAGCATCTGTAGTTCCGTATTTTTATTTTACATATTCACATTTCATGGAAATCAGGTACAGATACTATTGAAAATTGATCAAATTCATCAGTCAAATCCAGGCCTCGGACCTCTAGTAGCAAAGGCTACTTAAAGGTAATTAGTATCCAAATGTGTTCCCACTTATTTATGAATAAAATTTGCATTTTATATATCGATATTATGAATGTACGAACACGGCTACTTTGAGCATTCTTTATAGAGTTTCTGCTTTCACGATTTGCTTCTTAAAATGAGTATTGCCTCAAGTGGCTTTAAATAATTGCTGTCGTTTCCTTTCTTTCCCATTCCATTTACACATATCACACAAATTCACAAAATCCATTCATTCTTTATGGAAGAAAGTATTGTGGATAATCAACGAAATGATTTATTTTCTGAGAAAAAAGAGGAAAAGTATATTCCGGTTGCACAACTTACACTTACATAACAAACCTCAATAAGAACTACTTACTTTTTCCTTATCCAACCATATATGTTTTCCTCACGGCAGCGCCATCTCCCCAAGATGATGATGAATTATTGGATCCCGATGGTTTTCACGAATGTAGATTTATAGAATACTCCTCGAAAACTTATATCGATAAAAGTTCATTGAATCAGAAGGACACTGAACATCCTGAAGTAAGAAATATTGGAGACGAAGTTGAAATTGTTCATCACCGTAGTCTCATTGAACCACGAAAAAGATTGGCATCTACTGAAGACTTAGATAGTGAATATTTTTTTAATGATTCTTCTGGCAGAAATGTTAAAAACTATAAACAAACAGCAGCACATTATTCATTGAATTCCAAATATGAAAAGAAAGAACAAGATAACCATAGAGAAAATGAATTCATAAAAAGGGTAGGTGACAACACAGGTGGGATATCTGCGGAGGAAAAAATAGAATCAAAGTATTCTGATTCACACTCTGAAGAAGTGGATAGAATAGCAAAGTCAGAGATTGAGATACGTGAACAAACTAATATAAACAACGATGATTTGATCTCTGAAAAATCCCCTGTATTCAGGGTAGATTCTGACATCCTTAATCAGATAGACCCTATTATTCCATTGTTGGTCAAGAGAAAAGAAATTGAAAGCGTGAAAAAATCTTCAGTTTCAGGAAACTATTTGAAGAGTTACCCGAATGATGGAGCAAACGTAACGATCATTTCTGAAACCAAAATTTCTATCGTCAAAGTAAAACATAATGAACCATCTGTCATAAGTGAAAAAATTAGGTTGGATGATACCCAACTGAATGATAACCGTAACATAAATGAAAAGTTTCATGTTACCGAAACTGATATCCTTGATCAGATCAAGAAAGTAAATGAGGAAAAGGCTGTTGCAGAAATCCTCAAATCCGAAGAAGTTTACGATAGGGACAGCTGTATATCGTATGAGAAAGAAGAAAGTTTGTCCCATCAGGTATCTGATACTGGTATATCAGTTACGAAGGATACATTCTCAGAAAACGAAACACTCACAGCAAATCCAAATCGTGATATATTTGAATCCACTGGATTCATATCTGACACTAAGGGTGCTTTTACGGAAGATCATGAGTTAACAGATGCAGGACTGAGCCCAATACAATCTGATGATCTAGTCATGTTAGAAACAAGTATCAATTATGCCGATGCTATGACGAGTCCCATTGACTTTCGGAATATAACTCGAAATTTGGATCACGTCGAGACTTCTGAAGCTGGGACATTTACTGATCTAGTCGAAACCAAGGACGCGTCTAACAGTCCAATAAATAACGAAGACAAAATGTACCTGAATTTATCAGGAAAACTGAAAGAAGAAGATATCATTCTGGTTCAACGTAGGGGATCGGGTGATGTTAAATCGAAAGTTAAACTATTAGAGGATCATGCTAATTCTGTATCCTCCAACGATATTAGAAGAAAAAAACGAGATGTAATTGATTCAGAAGATGAAATATCAAGCATGAAAGATGAAGAACTTTTCATACGAGGTTCCACAGAAACCTTGGCTCAACTGGATGATGATTATAAGAGTTGGATAAGGGATGAAGATGTTTCAGATCACATAACTAATAACAGTATAACTGAATCGCCCATTCGTAAAAAAGTGGTGGATCACAAAATAGCAGAACTCCAAAAAGTATTTAGTAAGGCAAATAATGAAAAGTCTCCAGACAGAAAAGTATCGAGAATATTGACACAAAATGAGAAAAATAAAAATATTACAACTCCTCCAGATCATCGATCACCAACTCGAAAAGCAGAGTTTGACAACGATGACATTCAACATCTTACCAAGGAAGAGAATGATTCCACAATAAGAACAACATGTAGTGACGAGGAGTTCGTAACGGTGCAGCAGAAAAGAGAACATTTTGAAAAATTGGCTAAAACACAAAGTTCATCCATCTCAGAAAAAAATTCTCACAAGAACATGAGAGCCATGCAGACTCGTCATTTCATATCACCTAATACTGACGCAGTGCTGAAATCACCGAAAAGCGCTGTACCTCCAGATAAAAATCTTCGACAAATGAATGGGAAGAGTCATGAGCTCTTCGTGCAAGGTATTCCTGAAAGAATAACTTCAGTGAAACCAGTTTTGGACGAATCTGCACTTGAGCTTAGATTATTAGAATTAGAAGAACAAATAGAACAAGAAGTCAAACCAGAAATTGAAAGAAGGACTGAAGCAGTCCCAGAAACTACATCTCATATAATACTCAAACAAGATACTGTCGAAGAACCTGAATGTATAAGAGAGAAGTACATTCCTAAAGATCCTATAAAATTATCAATTTTACATGTGAAGAAGGAAACAAGTGGCGACTTATTTGCAGAAATGAAAGATGAGGAAGTCGAACAGATACTAGAACCCGACGGAGCAAATTCGTTACATGTGCTCAGAAAAAATATATTCCATATACATGAGAGCATAGTTTCCGAAATGTCGGATAATCCTCTGGAAATAGTTGAGGAACCGTGTAAAAAAAAGCATTACTGCCATCCTTCTGTCGAAGAGAGCACCACCTCGTTAGGGGATGATGAAAATTCGGAATATAATCCAGAAAATCTGCGCAAATATATGTCCGAGGTACTAGAAATATCCGAACTAATTAAATCTGATGTGAAGGAATTGAAGCCAGATATGACACCTACTCCAGAGGAGCAGGCTCTTGGTCTTTTTTCTGTCGTTAAAAATAGTGATAGTAATAAATTGGACATAGAAATATCGGCGATCCATAACAAATCCAAGAAGTTTTCAGATACTGAAATGAAACCAAAAGAAAAAATTGAATTCTCCAACATGTTGGTGGGAGATTATGGTAAAAGAACACAGCAAGTACGCAAAAAAGCAACTGATACAAAAATAGAATCCTATGAAGTAGTTCCGCAACTTACAAATCAAGAAATAAGTGAAACGAATCCAGAAAAAACCGGAGAAATATCTCTTAAATCTATTCCAGCTGTTGAAATAATGGAAGGAAAAGAAGAAACGATGAATACGAAAAAATTGTTAGTTCATGTTGAACCTAAGAAATCGGCAAAGCTATCTGAGCTGATTGAGATCCAATCGCCAGTGAAACTGATACCTGCTGGAACTGAAAAACATTCAGAATCAGAACAGAAGTTCCAAATTCCAATTGAAAGTGGCAAACCAGTTAAATCAGGCAAATTTACTGAAATGAAACTGCCAGCAATAACTCCATCTACTGAAACTGAAAATTTGTCAATTGCACCAACTGAAAATGAGACACCAGATGAATCAGGCGAGTTGATCGATGTGGAGTTGCCAGGAAATTTGTCATTCTTAGTAATGAAAAAATTATCAAAAACAGTAAAAGAAATAACAAATCGAGTTGAATGTGCGCAAGAAACGTGTAATTCTGTTACTATGAATCATTCAATATCACCAAGAAAATTAGAAAGCCCAAGTGGAAGCGAAACACTTGTTAAATCGAGTGGATTGACTGAAATCAAATCAACAGAAAAATTATCTTCATCGGATATTGAAGAGTTATCGAAATCACCACAAAAATTATTATGTCCAGATGAAATTGCGCAACCAGTTATCATTGAAGATGAGTCGCCTGAAAAGTCGCCCACTTCTGAAATTGAAAAACATCCAAATAGACCAGAGAAATTTTATATCAAAAATAAAACACCGGTTATATCGAACGAAATGACTGAAGTCAAATCTCCAAAATTCCCGTCATCATCTGGAATTGAGAAAGTATCGATAGCACCTAAGAAAGTGTCATGTCCAGTAAAAAGTCTGGTTGAGTCAGGGGTACTGATTGAGGACCAATCGCCTGAAAAATCACCCAGTCCAGAAATTGAAAAAGATCATGAACCATCACAGAAATTGTCTAGTCTCATTGAAACTGAAGCGCTCATAAAATCGGGTGAGTTGACTGAAGTCGAATTACCAGAAAAATCATTATTATCTGACATTGGAAAATTCTCGATATCACCAAAGAAACTATCAAGTCCAGTTGAAATTGAAAAACCGGCAATGGTTGAAGAAAAATCGCCTGAAAAGTCTCCCGTTTCTGAAAGTGAGAAACAGCCGGATATTCCAGAAAAAGTATTAAGTCGAATCGAAGGAGAAACAGCAGTTGAATCGAGTAAAATTGCAGTCGTTAAATCGCCACAAATAACGCCATCTGGAATTGAAGATATATCGACAATGCCTGAGAAATTGTCAAGTCCGGTAACAAGTGAGCAACCAGTTAAGTCAGGCGTGCTGATTGAAGACCAATCGCCTGAAAAAACACCCAGTCCAGAAATTGAAAAACATCAACAACCATCACAAAAATTGGCAAGTCCCATTGAATCTGAAGCACCCATTAAATCGAGTGAGTTGACTGAAGTCAAACTACCAGAAAAATCATTATCATCTGACATTGGAAAACTATCGATGTCACCGAAGAAACTATCATGTCCAGTTGAAATTGAAAAACCGCCAAGGGTTATAACAATATCTCCTGAAAAGACTCCTGTTTCTGAAAGTGGGAAACATCCGAATATTCCAGAGAAATTATTCAGTCGAATCGACGGTGAAACAACAGTTGAATCGAGTGAAATTTCTGCCGTTAAATTGCCAGAAATAAAGTCATCTGGAATTGAAGAAGTATCGACAGTGCCTGAGAAATTGTCAAGTCCGGTAAAAAGTGAGCAACCAGTTAAGTCAGGCATGCTGATTGAAGACCAATCGCCTGAAAAAACACCCAGTCCAGAAATTGCAGAACATCCAGAACCATCAAAAAAATTGACTACTCCTATTAAAACTGAAGCACCCATTAAATCGAGTGAGTTGACTGAAGTCAAACTACCAGAAAAATCATTAACATCTGACATTGGAAAGCTATCGATATCACCGAAGAAACTATCAAGTCCAGTTGAAATTGAAAAACCGACAAGTGTCATGAAAATATCACTTGAAAAGACTCCTGTTTCTGAAAGCAAGAAACATCCGAATATTCCAGAAAAATTATTTAGTCGAATCGAAGGTGAAACAACAGTTGAATCGAGTGAAATTGCTGCCGTTAAATTGCCAGAAATAAAGTCATCTGGAATTGAAGAAGTATCGACAGTGCCTGAGAAATTGTCAAGTCCGGTAAAAAGTGAGCAACCAGTTAAGTCGGGCGTGCTGATTGAAGACCAATCGCCTGAAAAAACACCCAGTCCAGAAATTGCAGAACATCAAGAACCATCAAAAAAATTGACTAGTCCTATTGAAACTGAAGCATCCATTAAATCAGGTGAGTTGACTGAAGTCAAACTACCAGAAAAATCGTCATCATCTGACATTGGAAAACTATCGACATCACCGAAGAAACTATCAAGTCCAGTTGAAATAGAAAAATCGGCAATGGTTGAAGAGAAATCGCCTGAAAAGTCTTCCATTTCTGAAACTGAGAGTCATCTGGATATGCCAGATAAATTATCTAGTCAAATCGTCGTTAAATCACCAGTTGAATCGAGTGAAATTGATAAAGATAAATCGCCAGAAATATCGTCATCATCTGGAATTGGAGAAGTATCTATAGTGCGTGAGAAATTGTCAAGTCCAATGAAAAGTGAGCAACCACTTAAGTCAGGCGGGCTGATTGAAGACCAATCGCCTGAAAAAACACCCAGTCCAGAACTTGAAAAACATCAAGAATCATCACAAAAATTGACCAGTCCCATTGAAACCGAAGCACCCATTAAATCGGGTGAGTTGACTGAAGTCAAATTGCCAGAAAATTCATCATCATCTGACATTGGGAAACTATCGATATCATCGAAGAAACTATCAAGTCCAGTTGAAATTGAAAAACCGGCAAGAGTTGCAACAATATTGCCTGAAAAGACTTCTGTTTCTGAAAGTGAGAAACATCCGATTATTCCGGAGAAATTATTTAGTCGAATCGAAGGTAAAACAACAGTTGAATCGGATAATATTGCTGTCGTCAAATCGCCAGAAATAACGTCATCTGAATTTGAAGAAGTATCGACAGTGTCTGAGAAATTGTCAAGTCCGTTAAAAAGTGAGAAACCAGTTGAGTCAGGCGTGCTAATTGAAGACCAATCGCCTGAAAAAACAACCAGTCCAAATATTGAAAAACATCAAGAACCATCACAAAAATTGACCAGTCCCATTGAAACTGAAGCACCCATTAAATCGGGTGAGTTGACTGAAGTCAAATTGTCAGGAAAATCATCATCATCTCACATTGGAAAACTATCGAAATCACCAAAGAAACTATCAAGTCCAGTTGAAATTGAAAAATCGGCAATGACTGAAGAGAAATCGCCTGAAAAGTCTCCCATTTCTGAAACTGAAAAACATCTGGATATGCCAGATAAATTATCCAGTCAAATCGTCGGTAAATCACGGGTTGAACCGAGTGAAATCGCCAAAGATAAATCGCCAGAAATATCGTCATCATCTGAAATTGAAGAAGTATCGACAGTGCCTGAGAAATTGTCAAGTCCGGTTGAATGTGAGCAACCAGTTGAATCAATCGTGCTGATAAGAGACCAATCGCCTGAAAAAACACCCAGTCCAGAAATTGAAAAACATCAAGAACCATCACAAAAATTGACTAGTCCAGTTGAAATTAAAAAACCGGCAAGTGTCATAACAATATCGCCTGAAAAGACTCCTGTTTCTGAAAGTGAGAAACACCCGAATATTCCAGAGAAATTATTTAGTCGAATCGAAGGTGAAACAACAGTTGAATCGAATAAAATTGCTGTCGTTAAATCGCCAGAAATAACGTCATCTGAAATTGAAGAAGTATCGACAGTGCCTGAGAAATTGTCAAGTCCAGTAAAAAGTGGGAAACCGGTTAAGTCAGGCGTGCTAATTGAACACCAATCGCCTGAAAAAACAACGAGTCCGGAAATTGAAAAACATCAAGAACCATCGCAGAAATTGACTAGTCCTTTTGAAACTGAAGCACCCATTAAATCATGTGAGTTGACTGAAGTCAAATTGCCAGAAACATCATCATCATCTGACATTGGAAAATTATCGATATCACCGAAGAAACTATCAAGTCCAGTTGAAATTGAAAAATCGGCAATGGTTGAAAAGAAATCGCCTGAAAAGTCTCCTATTTCTGAAACTGAGAAACATTTGGATATGCCAGATAAATTATCCTCTCAAATCGTCGATAAATCACCAGTTGAATCGAGTGAAATCACCAAAGATAAATCTCCAGAAATATCGTCATCATCTGAAATTGAAGAGGTATCGATAGTGCCTGAGGAATTGTCAAGTCCAGTGAAGGGTGAGCAACCAGTTAAGTCAAGCGTGCTGATTGAGGAACAATCACCTGAAAAAATACCCTGTCCGCAAATAGAAAAACATCAAGAACCATACGAGAAATTGACTAGCCTCACTGAAACGGAAGCAACCATTAAATCGGGTGAGTTGACTGAAGTCAAAATACCAGAAAAATCATTATCATCTGACATTGAAAAACTATGGATATCACCAAAGAAACTATCAAGTCCAGTTGAAATTGAAAAATCAGCAATGGTTGAAGAGAAATCGCCTGAAAAGTCTCCCATTTCTGAAACTGAGAAACATCTGGATATGCCAGATAAATTATCTAAACAAATCGTCGGTAAAGCACCAGTTGAATCGAGTGAAATCGCCAAAGATAAATTGCCAGAAATATCGTCATCATCTGAAATTGAAGAAGTATCGATAGTGAAAGGTGAGCAACCAGTTAGGTCAAGCGTGCTGATTGAAGACCAATCGCCTGAAAAAATACCTAGTCCAGAAATTGAAAAGCATCAAGAACCATCACAGAAATTGTCTTGTCCCATTGAAACTGAAGCACCCATCAAATCGGGCGAGTTGACTGAAGTCAAACCACCAGAAAAATCATTATCATCTGACATTGAAAAACTATCGATATCACCAAAGAAACTATCAAGTCCAGTTGAAATTGAAAAATCGGCAATGGTTGAAGAGAAATCGACTGAAAAGTCTCCCATTTCTGAAACTGAGAAACATCTGGATATACCAGATAAACTATCTAGTCAAATCGTCGGTAAATCACCAGTTGAATCGAGTGAAATCGCCAAAGATAAATCGTCAGAAATATCGTCATCATCTGAAATTGAAGAAGTATCGATAGTGAAAGGTGAGCAACCAGTTAGGTCAAGCGTGCTGATTGAAGACCAATCGCCTGAAAAAATACCTAGTCCAGAAATTGAAAAGCATCAAGAACCATCACAGAAATTGTCTAGTTCCATTGAAACTGAAGCACCCATCAAATCGGGCGAGTTGACTGGAGTCAAATTGCCAGAAAAATCTTTATCATCCGACATTGGAAAACTATCGATGTTACCGAAAAAACCATCAAGTCCAGTTGAAATTGAAAAACCGGCAAGTGTTATCACATTATCGCCTGAAAAAACTCCTGTTTCTGAAAGTGAGAAACATCCGAATATTCCAGAGAAAATATTTAGTCGAATCGAAGGTGAAACAACAGTTGAATCGAGTGAAATTGCCTCCATTAAATTGCCAGAAATAAAGTCATCTGAAATTGAAGAAGTATCGACAATTCCTGAGAAATTGTCAAGTCCGGTAAAAAGTGAGCAACCATTTGAGTCAGGCTTGCTAATTGAAGACCAATCGCCTGAAAAAACACACTGTCCGGAAAATCATCAAAAATCATCAGAAAAATTGGCGAGTCCCATTGAAATTGAAACACCCATTAAATCGAGTGAGTTGACTGAAGTCAAACTACCAGAAAAATCATTAACTTCTGACATTGGAAAACTATCGATGTCGCCGAAAAAACTATCGATCCCAGTTGAAATTGAAAAACCGGCAAATGTTATGACAATATCGCCTGAAAAGACTCCTGTTTCTGAAAGTGAGAAACATCCGAATATTCCGGAGAAATTATTTCGTCGAATCGAAGGTGAAACAACAGTTGATTCGAGTGAAATTGCCTACGTTAAATTGCCAGAAATAAAGTCATCTGAAGTTGAAGAAGTATCGACAGTGCCTGAGAAATTGTCGAGTCCGGTTAAATGTGAGAAACCAGTTAAGTCAGGCGTGCTTATTGAAGACCAATCGCCTGAAAAAACAACGAGTCCAGAAATTGAAAAACATCAAGAACCATCGCAAAAATTGGCTAGTCCCATTGAAACTGAAGCACTCATTAAATCGGGTGAGTTGACTGAAGTCAAATTGCCAGAAAAATCATCCTCATCTGACATTGGAAAATTATCGATATCACCGAAGAAACTATCAAGTCCAGTTGAAATTGGAAAATCGGCAATGGTTGAAGAGGAATCGCCTGAAAAGTCTCCCATTTCTGAAATTGAGAAACATCTGGATATGCCAGATAAATTATCTACTCAAATCGTCGGTAAATCAACAGTTGAATCGGGTGAAATCACCAAAGATAAATCGCCAGACATATCGTCATCATCTGAAATTGGAGTAGTATCGATAGTGCCTGAGGAATTATCAAGTCCAGTGAAAGGTGAGCAACCAGTTAAATCAAGCGTGCTGATTGAGGAACAATCACCTGAAAAAACACCCTGTCCGAAAATAGAAAAACATCAAGAACCATACAAGAAATCGACTAGTCCCATTGAAACGGAAGCAACCATTAAATCGGGTGAGTTAACTGAAGTCAAACTACCAGAAAAATCATTATCATCTGACGTTGGAAAACTATCGATATCACAAAAGAAACTATCAAGTCCTGTTGAAATTGAAAAATCGGCAATGGTTGAAGAGAAATCGCCTGAAAAGTCTCCCATTTCTGAAACTGAGAAACATCTGGATATGCCAGTTAAATTATCTGGTCAAATCGTCGGTAAATCACCAGTTGAATCGAGTGAAATCGCCAAAGATAAATCGCCAGAAATATCATCATCATCTGAAATTGAAGAAGTATCGATAGTGCCTGAGAAATTGTCAAGTCCAGTGAAAGGTGACCAACCAGTTAGGTCAAGCGTGCTGATTGAAGACCAATCGCCTGAAAAAATACCTAGTCCAGAAATTGAAAAGCATCAAGAAAAGAAATTGCCTGATCCCATTGAAACTGAATCACCCATCAAATCGGGCGAGTTGACTGAAGTCAAATTGCCAGAAAAATCATTGTCATCTGACATTGGAATACTATCGATATCACCGAATAAACTATCAAACCCAGTTGAAATTGAAAAACCGGCAATGGTTGAACAGAAATCACCTGAAAAGTCTCCCATTTCTGAAACTGCGAAACATCTGTATATACCAGATAAATTATCTACTCAAATCGTCGGTAAATCAGCAATTAAATCGAGTGAAATCATCAAAGATAAATCGCCAGAAATATCGTCATCATCTGAAATTGAAGTAGTATCGATAGTGCCTGAGGAATTGTCAAGTCCAGTGAAAGGTGAGCAACCAGTTAAATCAAGCGTGCTGATTGAGGAACAATCACCTGAAAAAACACCATGTCCGGAAATAGAAAAACATCAAGAACCATACAAGAAATCGACTGTTCCCATTGAAACGGGAGCAAACATTGAATCGGGTGAGTTGACTGAAGTCAAACTACCAGAAAAATCATTATCATCTCAAATTGGAAAACTATCGATATCACCAAAGCAACTATCAAGTCCAGTTGAAATTGAAAAATCGGCAATGGTTGAAGAGAAATCGCCTGAAAAGTCTCCCATTTCTGAAACTGAGAAATATCTGGATATGCCAGATATATTATCTAGTCAAATCGTCGGTAAATCACCAGTTGAATCGAGTGAAATCGCCAAAGATAAATCGCCAGAAATATCGTCATCATCTGAAATTGAAGAAGTATCGATAGTGCCTGAGAAATTGTCAAGTCCAGTGAAAGGCGAGCAACCAGTTAGGTCAAGCGTGCTAATTGAAGACCAATCGCCTGAAACAATACCTAGTCCAGAAATTGAAAATCATCAAGAACCATCACAGAAATTGCCTAGTCCCATTGAAACGGAAGCACCCATCAAATCGGGCGAGTTGACTGAAGTCAAATTGCCAGAAAAATCATTGTCATCTGACATTGGAATACTATCGATATCACCGAATAAACTATCAAGTCCAGTTGAAATTGAAAAACTGGCAATGGTTGAAGAGGAATCACCTGAAAAGTCTTCCATTTCTGAAACTGAGAAACATCTGGATATGCCAGATAAATTATCTACTCAAATCGTCGGTAAGTCACCAATTAAATCGAGTGAAATCACCAAAGATAAATCGCCAGAAATATCGTCATCATCTGAAATTGAAGTAGTATCGATAGTGCCTAAGGAATTGTCAAGTCCAGTGAAAGGTGAGCAACCAGTTAAATCAAGCGTGCTGTTTGAGGAACAATCACCTGAAAAAACACCCTGTCCGGAAATAGAAAAACATCAAGAACCATACGAGAAATCGACTATCCCCATTGAAACGGAAGCAAACATTAAATCGGGTGAGTTGACTGAAGTCATCCTACCAGAAAAATCATTATCATCTGACATTGGAACACTATCGATATCACCAAAGAAACTATCAAGTCCAGTTGAAATTGAAAAACCGGCAATGGTTGAAGAGAAATCGCCTGAAAAGTCTCCCATTTCTGAAACTGAGAAATATCTGGATATGCCAGATAAATTATCTAGTCAAATCGTCGGTAAATCACCAGTTGAATCGAATGAAATCGCCAAAGGTAAATCGCCAGAAATATCGTCATCATCTGAAATTGAAGAAGTATCGATAAAGCCTGAGAAATTGTCAAGTCCAGTGAAAGGTGAGCAACCAGTTAGGTCAAGCGTGCTGATTGAAGACCAATCACCTGAAAAAATACCTACTCCAGAAATTGAAAAGCATCAAGAAACATCACAGAAATTGTCTAGTCCCATTGAAACTGGCGAGTTGACTGAAGTCAAATTGCCAGAAAAATCATTGTCATCTGACATTGTAATACTATCGATATCACCGAAAAAACTATCAAGTCCAGTTGAACATGAAAAACCGGCAATGGTTGAACAGAAATCACCTGAAAAGTCTCCCATTTCTGAAACTGAGAAATATCTGGATATGCCAGATAAATTATCTACTCAAATCGTCAGTAAATCACCAATTAAATCGAGTGAAATCACCAAAGATAAATCGCCAGAAATATCGTCATCATCTGAAATTGAAGAAGTATCGATAGTGCCTGAGAAATTGTCAAGTCCAGTGATAGGTGAGCAACCAGTTAGGTCAAGCGTGCTGATTGAAGACCAATCGCCTGAAAAAATACCTAGTCCAGAAATTGAAGAGCATCAAGAAGTATCACAGAAATTGTCTGGTCCCATTGAAACGGAAGCACTCATCAAATCGGGCGAGTTGACTGAAGTCAAATTGCCAGAAAAATCATTGTCATCTGACATTGGAATACTATCGATATCACCAAAAAAACTATCAAGTCCAGTTGAAATTGAAAAACTGGCAATGGTTGAACAGAAATCACCTGAAAAGTCTCCCATTTCTGAAACTGAGAAACATCTGGATATGCCAGATAAATTATCTTCTCAAATCGTGGGTAAATCAGCAATTAAATCGAGTGAAATCACCAAAGATAAATCGCCAGAAATATCGTCATCATCTGAAATTGAAGTAGTATCAATAGTGCCTGAGGAATTGTCAAGTCCAGTGAAAGGTGAGCAACCAGTTAAATCAAGCGTGCTGGTTGAGGAACAATCACCTGAAAAAACACCCTGTCCGGAAATAGAAAAACATCAAGAACCATACGAGAAATCGACTATTTCCATTGAAACGGAAGCAAACATTAAATCGGGTGAGTTGACTGAAGTCAAACTACCAGAAAAATCATTATCATCTGACATTGTGAAACTATCGATATCACCAAAGAAACTATCAAGTCCAGTTGAAATTGAAAAATCGGCAATGGTTGAAGAGAAATCGCCTGAAAAATCTCCCATTTCTGAAACTGAGAAATATCTGGAAATGCCAGATAAATTATCTAGTCAAATCGTCGGTAAATCACCAGTTGATTCGAGTGAAATCGCCAAAGGTAAATCGCCAGAAATATCGTCATCATCTGAAATTGAAGAAGTATCGATGAAGCCTGAGAAATTGTCAAGTCTAGCGAAAGGTGGGCAACCAGTTAGGTCAAGCGTGCTGATTGAAGACCAATCGCCTGAAAAAATACCTAGTCCAGAAATTGAAAAGCATCAAGAAGTATCACAGAAATTGTCTAGTCCCATTGAAACGGAAGCACTCATCAAATCGGGCGAGTTGACTGAAGTCAAATTGCCAGATAAATCATTGTCATCTGACATTGGAATACTATCGATATCACCGAAAAAACTATCAAGTCCAGTTGAAATTGAAAAACTGGCAACGGTTGAACAGAAATCACCTGAAAAGTCTCCCATTTCTGAAACTGAGAAACATCTGGATATGCCAGATAAATTACCTACTCAAAGCGTCGGTAAATCACCAATTAAATCGAGTGAAATCACCAAAGATAAATTGCCAGAAATATCGTCATCATCTGAAATTGAAGTAGTATCGATAGTGCCTGAGGAATTGTCAAGTCCAGTGAAAGGTGAACAACCAGTTAAATCAAGCGTGCTGATTGAGGAACGATCACCTGAAAAAACACCCTGTCCGGAAATAGAAAAACATCAAGAACCATACGAGAAATCGACTATCCCCATTGAAACGGAAGCAAACATTAAATCGGGTGAGTTGACTGAAGTCATCCTACCAGAAAAATCATTATCATCTGACATTGGAAAACTATCGATATCACCAAAGAAACTATCAAGTCCAGTTGAAATTGAAAAACCGGCAATGGTTGAAGAGAAATCGCCTGAAAAGTCTCCCATTTCTGAAACTGAGAAATATTTGGATATGCCAGATAAATTATCTAGTCAAATCGTCGGTAAATCACCAGTTGAATCGAATGAAATCGCCAAAGGTAAATCGCCAGAAATATCGTCATCATCTGAAATTGAAGAAGTATCTATAAAGCCTGAGAAATTGTCAAGTCCAGTGAAAGGTGAGCAACCAGTTAGGTCAAGCGTGCTGATTGAAGACCAATCACCTGAAAAAATACCTACTCCAGAAATTGAAAAGCATCAAGAAACATCACAGAAATTGTCTAGTCCCATTGAAACTGAAGTACCCATCAAATCAGGCGAGTTGACTGAAGTCAAATTGCCAGAAAAATCATTGTCATCTGACATTGTAATACTATCGATATCACCGAAAAAACTATCAAGTCCAGTTGAACATGAAAAACCGGCAATGGTTGAACAGAAATCACCTGAAAAGTCTCCCATTTCTGAAACTGAGAAATATCTGGATATGCCAGATAAATTATCTACTCCAATCGTCAGTAAATCACCAATTAAATCGAGTGAAATCACCAAAGATAAATCGCCAGAAATATCGTCATCATCTGAAATTGAAGAAGTATCGATAGTGCCTGAGAAATTGTCAAGTCCAGTGATAGGTGAGCAACCAGTTAGGTCAAGCGTGCTGATTGAAGACCAATCGCCTGAAAAAATACCTAGTCCAGAAATTGAAGAGCATCAAGAAGTATCACAGAAATTGTCTGGTCCCATTGAAACGGAAGCACTCATCAAATCGGGCGAGTTGACTGAAGTCAAATTGCCAGAAAAATCATTGTCATCTGACATTGGAATACTATCGATATCACCAAAAAAACTATCAAGTCCAGTTGAAATTGAAAAACTGGCAATGGTTGAACAGAAATCACCTGAAAAGTCTCCCATTTCTGAAACTGAGAAACATCTGGATATGCCAGATAAATTATCTTCTCAAATCGTGGGTAAATCAGCAATTAAATCGAGTGAAATCACCAAAGATAAATCGCCAGAAATATCGTCATCATCTGAAATTGAAGTAGTATCGATAGTGCCTGAGGAATTGTCAAGTCCAGTGAAAGGTGAGCAACCAGTTAAATCAAGCGTGCTGGTTGAGGAACAATCACCTGAAAAAACACCCTGTCCGGAAATAGAAAAACATCAAGAACCATACGAGAAATCGACTATTCCCATTGACACGGAAGCAAACATTAAATCGGGTGAGTTGACTGAAGTCAAACTACCAGAAAAATCATTATCATCTGACATTGTAAAACTATCGATATCACCAAAGAAACTATCAAGTCCAGTTGAAATTGAAAAATCGGCAATGGTTGAAGAGAAATCGCCTGAAAAATCTCCCATTTCTGAAACTGAGAAATATCTGGAAATGCCAGATAAATTATCTAGTCAAATCGTCGGTAAATCACCAGTTG
This sequence comes from Myrrha octodecimguttata, assembly GCA_958510865.1. Taxonomy (NCBI): domain Eukaryota; kingdom Metazoa; phylum Arthropoda; class Insecta; order Coleoptera; family Coccinellidae; genus Myrrha; species Myrrha octodecimguttata. The sequence continues at coordinate 16,781,135 of OY294056.1, forward strand.
AATCGAGTGAAATCGCCAGAGGTAAATCGCCAGAAATATCGTCATCATCTGAAATTGAAGAAGTATCGATGAAGCCTGAGAAATTGTCAAGTCTAGCGAAAGGTGGGCAACCAGTTAGGTCAAGCGTGCTGATTGAAGACCAATCGCCTGAAAAAATACCTAGTCCAGAAATTGAAAAGCATCAAGAAGTATCACAGAAATTGTCTAGTCCCATTGAAACGGAAGCACTCATCAAATCGGGCGAGTTGACTGAAGTCAAATTGCCAGATAAATCATTGTCATCTGACATTGGAATACTATCGATATCACCGAAAAAACTATCAAGTCCAGTTGAAATTGAAAAACTGGCAACGGTTGAACAGAAATCACCTGAAAAGTCTCCCATTTCTGAAACTGAGAAACATCTGGATATGCCAGATAAATTATCTACTCAAAGCGTCGGTAAATCACCAATTAAATCGAGTGAAATCACCAAAGATAAATTGCCAGAAATATCGTCATCATCTGAAATTGAAGTAGTATCGATAGTGCCTGAGGAATTGTCAAGTCCAGTGAAAGGTGAACAACCAGTTAAATCAAGCGTGCTGATTGAGGAACGATCACCTGAAAAAACACCCTGTCCGGAAATAGAAAAACATCAAGAACCATACGAGAAATCGACTATCCCCATTGAAACGGAAGCAAACATTAAATCGGGTGAGTTGACTGAAGTCATCCTACCAGAAAAATCATTATCATCTGACATTGGAAAACTATCGATATCACCAAAGAAACTATCAAGTCCAGTTGAAATTGGAAAACCGGCAATGGTTGAAGAGAAATCGCCTGAAAAGTCTCCCATTTCTGAAACTGAGAAACATCTGGATATACCAGATAAATTATCTACTCAAAGCGTCAGTAAATCACCAATTAAATCGAGTGAAATCACCAAAGATAAATCGCCAGAAATATCGTCATCATCTGAAATTGAAGTAGTATCGATAGTGCCTGAGGAATTGTCAAGTCCAGTGAAAGGTGAGCAACCAGTTAAATCAAGCGTGCTGGTTGAGGAACAATCACCTGAAAAAACACCCTGTCCGGAAATAGAAAAACATCAAGAACCATACGAGAAATCGACTATTCCCATTGACACGGAAGCAAACATTAAATCGGGTGAGTTGACTGAAGTCAAACTACCAGAAAAATCATTATCATCTGACATTGTAAAACTATCGATATCACCAAAGAAACTATCAAGTCCAGTTGAAATTGAAAAATCGGCAATGGTTGAAGAGAAATCGCCTGAAAAATCTCCCATTGCTGAAACTGAGAAATATCTGGAAATGCCAGATAAATTATCTAGTCAAATCGTCGGTAAATCACCAGTTGAATCGAGTGAAATCGCCAGAGGTAAATCGCCAGAAATATCGTCATCATCTGAAATTGAAGAAGTATCGATGAAGCCTGAGAAATTGTCAAGTCTAGCGAAAGGTGAGCAACCAGTTAGGACAAGCGTGCTGATTGAAGACCAATCGCCTGAAAAAATACCTAGTCAAGAAATTGACAAGCATCAAGAAGTATCACAGAAATTGTCTAGTCCCATTGAAAGGGAAGCACTCATCAAATCGGGCGAGTTGACTGAAGTCAAATTGCCAGAAAAATCATTGTCATCTGACATTGGAATACTATCGATATCACCGAAAAAACTATCAAGTCCAGTTGAAATTGAAAAACTGGCAATGGTTGAACAGAAATCACCTGAAAAGTCTCCCATTTCTGAAACTGAGAAACATCTGGATATACCAGATAAATTATCTACTCAAAGCGTCAGTAAATCACCAATTAAATCGAGTGAAATCACCAAAGATAAATCGCCAGAAATATCGTCATCATCTGAAATTGAAGTGGTATCGATAGTGCCTGAGGAATTGTCAAGTCCAGTGAAGGGTGAGCAACCACTTAAATCAAGCGTGCTGGTTGAGAAACAATCACCTGAAAAAACACCCTGTCCAGAAAAATCATTATCATCTGACATTGGAAAACTTTCGATATCACCAAAGAAACTATCAAGTCCAGTTGAAATTGAAAAATTGGCAATGGTTGAAGTGAAATCGCCTGAAAAGTCTACCATTTCTGAAACGGAGAAATATCTGGATATGCCAAATAAATTATCTAGTCAAATCGTCGATAAATCACCAGTTGAATCGAGTGAAATCGCCAAAGATAAATCGCCAGAAATATCGTCATCATCTGAAATTGAAGAAGTATCGATAGTGCCTGAGAAATTGTCGAGTCCAGTGAAAGGCGAGGAACCAGTTAGGTCAAGCGTGCTGATTGAAGACCAATTGCCTGAAAAAATACCTGGTCCAGCAATTGAAAAGCATCAAGAACCAGCACAGAAATTGTCTAGTCCCATTGAAACTGAAGCACCCTTCAAATCGGGCGAGTTGACTGAAGTCAAATTGCCAGAAAAATCATTGTCATCTGACATTGGAATACTATCGAAATCACCGAATAATCTATCAAGTCCAGTTGAAATTGAAAAACCGGGAATGGTTGAACAGAAATCACCTGAAAAGTTTCCCATTTCTGAAACTGAGAAACATCTGGATATGCCAGATAAATCATCTACTCAAATAGTCGGTGAATCACCAATTAAATCGAGTGAAATCTCCAGAGATAAATCGCCAGAAATATCGTTATCATCTGAAATTGAAGTAGAATCGATAGTGCCTGAGGAATTGTCAAGTCCAGTGAAAGGTGAGCAACCAGTTAAATCAAGCGTGCTGATTGAGGAAAAATCACCTGAAAAAATGCCCTGTCCGGAAATAGAAAAACATGAAGAACCAACCGAGAACTCGACTATTTCCATTGAAACGGAAGCAAACATTAAATCGGGTGAGTTGACTGAAGTCAAACTACCAGAAAAATCATTATCATCTGACATTAGGAAACTATCGATATCACCAAAGAAACTATCAAGTCCAGTTGAAATTGAAAAATCGGCAATGGTTGAGAAGAAATCGCCTGAAAAGTCTCCCATTTCTGAAACTGAGAAATATCTGGAAATGCCAGATAAATTATCTAGTCAAATCGTCGGTAAATCACCAGTTGAATCGAGTGAAATCGCCAAAGATAAATCGCCAGAAATATCGTCATTCTCTGAAATTGAAGAGGTATCGATAGTGCCTGAGAAATTGTCGAGTCCAGTGAAAGGCGAGGAACCAGTTAGGTCAAGCGTGCTGATTGAAGACCAATCGCCTGAAAAAATACCTAGTCCAGAAATTGAAAATCATCAAGAACCATCACAGAAATTGTCTAGTCCCATTGAAACGGAAGCACCCATCAAATCGGGCGAGTTGACTGAAGTCAAATTGCCAGAAAAATCATTGTCATCTGACATTGGAATACTATCGATATCACCGAAAAAACTATCAAGTCCAGTTGAAATTGAAAAACCGGCAATGGTTGAACAGAAATCACCTGAAAAGTCTCCCATTTCTGAAACTGAGAAACATCTGGATATGCCAGATAAATTATCTACTCAAAGCGTCGGTAAATCACCAATTAAATCGAGTGAAATCACCAAAGATATATCGCCAGAAATATCGTCATCATCTGAAATTGATTTAGTATCGATAGTGCCTGAGGAATTGTCATGTCCAGTGAAGGGTGAGCAACCAGTTAAATCAAGCGTGCTGGTTGAGGAACAATCACCTGAAAAAACACCCTGTCCGGAAATAGAAAAACATCAAGAACCATACGAGAAATCGACTATTCCCATTGAAACGGAAGCAAACATTAAATCGGGTGAGTTGACTGAAGTCAAACTACCAGAAAAATCATTATCATCTGACATTGGAAAACTGTCGATATCACCAAAGAAACTATCAACTCCAGTTGAAATTGAAAAATCGGCAATGGTTGAAGAGAAATCGCCTGAAAAATCTCCCATTTCTGAAACTGAGAAATATCTGGAAATGCCAAATAAATTATCTAGTCAAATCGTCGGTAAATCACCAGTTGAATCGAGTGAAATCGCCAAAGGTAAATCGCCAGAAATATCGTCATCATCTGAAATTGAAGAGGTATCGATAGTGCCTGAGAAATTGTCAAGTCCAGAGATAGGTGAGCAACCAGTTAGGTCAAGCTTGCTGATTGAAGACCAATCGCCTGGAAAAATACCTAGTCCAGAAATTGAAAATCATCAAGAACCATCACAGAAATTGTCTAGTCCCATTGAAAAGGAAGCACCCATCAAATCGGGCGAGTTGACTGAAGTCAAATTGCCAGAAAAATCATTGTCATCTGACATTGGAATACTATCGATATCACCGAAAAAACTATCAAGTCCAGTTGAAATTGAAAAACCGGCAATGGTTGAACAGAAATCACCTGAAAAGTCTCCCATTTCTGAAACTGAGAAACATCTGGATATGCCAGATAAATTATCTACTCAAAGCGTCGGTAAATTACCAATTAAATCGAGTGAAATCACCAAAGATAAATCGCCAGAAATATCGTCATCATCTGAAATTGCAGTAGTATCGATAGTGGCTGAGGAATTGTCAAGTCCAGTGAAAGGTGAGCAACCAGTTAAATCAAGCGTGCTGGTTGAGGAACAATCACCTGAAAATACACCCTGTCCAGAAATAGAAAAACGTCAAGAACCATACGAGAAATCGACTATTCCCATTGAAACGGAAGCAAACATTAAATCGGGTGAGTTGACTGAAGTCAAACTACGAGAAAAATCATTATCATCTGACATTGGAAAACTGTCGATATCACCAAGGAAACTATCAAGTCCAGTTGAAATTGAAAAATCGGAAATGGTTGAAGAGAAATCGCCTGAAAAATCTCCCATTTCTGAAACTGAGAAATATCTGGAAATGCCAGATAAGTTATCTAGTCAAATAGTCGGTAAATCACCAGTTGAATCGAGTGAAATCGCCAAAGGTAAATCGCCAGAAATATCGTCATCATCTGAAATTGAAGAACTATCCATAAAGCCTGAGAAATTGTCAAGTCCAGTGAAAGGTGAGCAACCAGTTAGGTCAAGCGTGCTGATTGAAGACCAATCACCTGAAAATATACCGTGTCCAGAAATTGAAGAGCATCAAGAACTATCACAGAAATTGTCTTGTCCCATTGAAACTGAAGCACCCATCAAATCGGGCGAGTTGACTGAAGTCAAATTGCCAGAAAAATCATTGTCATCTGGCATTGGAATACTATCGATACCACCGAATAATCTGTCAAACCCAGTTGAAATTGAAAAACCGGGAATGGTTGAACAGAAATCACCTGAAAAGTCTCCCATTTCTGAAACTGAGAAACATCTGGATATGCCAGATAAATCATCTACTCAAATAGTCGGTAAATCACCAATTAAATCGAGTGAAATCTCCAAAGATAAATCGCCAGAAATATCGTTATCATCTGAAATTGAAGTAGTATCGATAGTGCCTGAGGAATTGTCAAGTCCAGTGAAAGGTGAGCAACCAGTTAAATCAATCGTGCTGATTGAGGAAAAATCACCTGAAAAAACGCCCTGTCCGGAAATAGAAAAACTTGAAGAACCAAACGAGAACTCGACTATTCCCATTGAAACGGAAGCAAACATTAAATCGGGTGAGTTGACTGAAGTCAAACTACCAGAAAAATCATTATCATCTGACATTATGAAACTATCGATATCACCAAAGAAACTATCAAGTCCAGTTGAAATTGAAAAATCGGCAATGGTTGAAGAGAAATCGCCTGAAAAATCTCCCATTTCTGAAACTGAGAAATATCTGGAAACGCCAGATAAATTATCTAGTCAAATCGTCGGTGAATCACCAGTTGAATCGAGTGAAATCGCCAAAGGTAAATCGCCAGAAATATCGTCATCATCTGAAATTGAAGAGGTATCGATAGTGCCTGAGAAATTGTCAAGTGTAGTGATAGGTGAGAAACCAGTTAGGTCAAGCCTGCTGATTGAAGACCAATCGCCTGAAAAAATACCTAGTCCAGAAATTGAAAATCATCAAGAACCATCACAGAAATTGTCTAGTCCCATTGAAACGGAAGCACCCATCAAATCAAGCGAGTTGACTGAAGTCAAATTGCCAGAAAAATCATTGTCATCTGACATTGGAATACTATCGATATCACCGAAAAAACTATCAAGTCCAGTTGAAATTGAAAAACCGGCAATGGTTGAACAGAAATTACCTGAAAAGTCTCCCATTTCTGGAACTGAGAAACATCTGGATATGCCAGATAAATTATCTACTCAAATAAACGGTAAATCACCAATTAAATCGAGTGAAATCTCCAAAGATAAATCTCCAGAAATATCGTTATCATCTGAAATTGAAGTAGTATCGATAGTTCCTGAGGAATTGTCAAGTCCAGTGAAAGGTGAGCAACCAGTTAAATCAAGCGTGCTGATTGAGGAAAAATCACCTGAAAAAACGCCCTGTCCGGAAATAGAAAAACATGAAGAACCAAACGAGAACTCGACTATTCCCATTGAAACGGAAGCAAACATTAAATCGGGTGAGTGGACTGAAGTCAAACTACCAGAAAAATCATTATCATCTGACATTAGGAAACTATCGATATCACCAAAGAAACTATCAAGTCCAGTTGAAATTGAAAAATCGGCAATGGTTGAAGAGAAATCGCCTGAAAAATCTCCCATTTCTGAAACTGAGAAATATCTGGAAATGCCAGATAAATTATCTAGTCAAATCGTCGGTAAATCACCAGTTGAATCGAGTGAAATCGCCAAAGGTAAATCGCCAGAAATATCGTCATCATCTGAAATTGAAGAAGTATCGATAAAGCCTGAGAAATTGTCAAGTCCAGTGAAAGGTGAGCAACCAGTTAAATCAAGCGTGCTGGTTGAGGAACAATCACCTGAAAAAACACCCCGTCCGGAAATAGAAAAACATCAAGAACCATACGAGAAATCGACTATTCCCATTGAAACGGAAGCATACATTAAATCGGGTGAGTTGACTGAAGTCAAACTACCAGAAAAATCATTATCATCTGACATTGGAAAACTGTCGATATCACCAAAAAAACTATCAAGTCCAGTTGAAATTGAAAAATCGGCAATGGTTGAACAGAAATCACCTGAAAAGTCTCCCATTTCTGAAACTGAGAAACATTTGGATATGCCAGATAAATTATCTAGTCAAATCGTCGGTAAATCACCGGTTGAATCGAGTGAAATCGCCAAAGGTAAATCGCTAGAAATATCGTCATCATCTGAAATTGAAGAAGTATCGATAAAGCCTGAGAAATTGTCAAGTCCAGTGAAAGGTGAGCAACCAGTTAGGTCAAGCGTGCTGATTGAAGACCAATCGCCTGAAAAAATACCTAGTCCAGAAATTGAAAAGCATCAAGAACCATCACAGAAATTGTCTTGTCCCATTGAAACGGAAGAACTCATCAAATCGGGCGAGTTGACTGAAGTCAAATTGCCAAAAAAATCATTGTCATCTGACATTGTAATACTATCGATATCACCGAAAAAACTATCAAGTCCAGTTGAAATTGAAAAACCGGCAATGGTTGAAATGAAATCACCTGAAAAGTCTCCCATTTCTGAAACTGAGAAACATCTGGATATGCCAGATAAATTATCTACTCAAATAGTCGGTAAATCACCAAATAAATCGAGTGAAATCTCCAAAGATAAATCGCCAGAAATATCGTTATCATCTGAAATTGAAGTATTATCGATAGTGCCTGAGGAATTGTCAAGTCCAGTGAAAGGTGAGCAACCAGTTAAATCAAGCGTGCTGGTTGAGGAACAATCACCTGAAAATACACCCTGTCCGGAAATAGAAAAACATCAAGAACCATACGGGAAATCGACTATTCCCATTGAAACGGAAGCAAACATTAAATCGGGTGAGTTGACTGAAGTCAAACTACCAGAAAAATCATTATCATCTGACAGTGGAAAACTATCGATATCACCAAAGAAACTATCATGTCCAGTTGAAATTGAAAAATCGGCAATGGTTGAAGAGAAATCGCCTGAAAAGTCCACCATTTCTGAAACGGAGAAATATCTGGATATGCCAGAAAAATTATCTAGTCAAATCGTCGATATATCACCAGTTGAATCGAGTGAAATCGCCAAAGATAAATCGCCAGAAATATCATCATCATCTGAAATTGAAGAAGTATCGATAGTGCCTGAGAAATTGTCGAGTCCAGTGAAAGGTGAGCAACCAGTTAGGTCAAGCGTGCTGATTGAAGACCAATCGCCTGAAAATATACCGTGTCCAGAAATTGAAAAACATCAAGAACTATCACAGAAATTGTCTTTTTCCATTGAAACTGAAACACCCATCAAATCGGGCGAGTTGACTGAAGTCAAATTGCCAGAAAAATCATTGTCATCTGACATTGGAATACTATCGATATCACCGAAAAAACTATCAAGTCCAGTTGAAATTGAAAAACCGGCAATGGTTGAACAGAAATCACCTGAAAAGTCTCCCATTTCTGGAACTGAGAAACATCTGGATATGCCAGATAAATTATCTACTCAAATAGTCGGTAAATCACCAATTAAATCGAGTGAAATCTCCAAAGATAAATCTCCAGAAATATCGTTATCATCTGAAATTGAAGTAGTATCGATAGTTCCTGAGGAATTGTCAAGTCCAGTGAAAGGTGAGCAACCAGTTAAATCAAGCGTGCTGATTGGGGAAAAATCACCTGAAAAAACGCCCTGTCCGGAAATAGAAAAACATGAAGAACCAAACGAGAACTCAACTATTCCCATTGAAACGGAAGCAAACATTAAATCGGGTGAGTTGACTGAAGTCAAACTACCAGAAAAATCATTATCATCTGACATTAGGAAACTATCGATATCACCAAAGAAACTATCAAGTCCAGTTGAAATTGAAAAATCGGCAATGGTTGAAGAGAAATCGCCTGAAAAATCTCCCATTTCTGAAACTGAGAAATATCTGGAAATGCCAGATAAATTATCTAGTCAAATCGTCGGTAAATCACCAGTTGAATCGAGTGAAATCGCCAAAGGTAAATCGCCAGAAATATCGTCATCATCTGAAATTGAAGAAGTATCGATAAAGCCTGAGAAATTGTCAAGTCCAGTGAAAGGTGAGCAACCAGTTAGGTCAAGCGTGCTGATTGAAGACCAATCGCCTGAAAAAATACCTAGTCCAGAAATTGAAAAGCATCAAGAACCATCACAGAAATTGTCTAGTCCCATTGAAACGGAAGAACTCATCAAATCGGGCGAGTTGACTGAAGTCAAATTGCCAAAAAAATCATTGTCATCTGACATTGTAATACTATCGATATCACCGAAAAAACTATCAAGTCCAGTTGAAATTGAAAAACCGGCAATGGTTGAAATGAAATCACCTGAAAAGTCTCCCATTTCTGAAACTGAGAAACATCTGGATATGCCAGATAAATTATCTACTCAAATAGTCGGTAAATCACCAATTAAATCGAGTGAAATCTCCAAAGATAAATCGCCAGAACTATCGTTATCATCTGAAATTGAAGTAGTATCGATAGTGCCTGAGGAATTGTCAAGTCCAGTGAAAGGTGAGCAACCAGTTAAATCAAGCGTGCTGGTTGAGGAACAATCACCTGAAAATACACCCTGTCCGGAAATAGAAAAACATCAAGAACCATACGGGAAATCGACTATTCCCATTGAAACGGAAGCAAACATTAAATCGAGTGAGTTGACTGAAGTCAAACTACCAGAAAAATCATTATCATCTGACAGTGGAAAACTATCGATATCACCAAAGAAACTATCAAGTCCAGTTGAAATTGAAAAATCGGCAATGGTTGAAGAGAAATCGCCTGAAAAGTCTACCATTTCTGAAACGGAGAAATATCTGGATATGCCAGATAAATTATCTAGTCAAATCGTCGATATATCACCAGTTGAATCGAGTGAAATCGCCAAAGATAAATCGCCAGAAATATCATCATCATCTGAAATTGAAGAAGTATCGATAGTGCCTGAGAAATTGTCGAGTCCAGTGAAAGGTGAGCAACCAGTTAGGTCAAGCGTGCTGATTGAAGACCAATCGCCTGAAAATATACCGTGTCCAGAAATTGAAAAGCATCAAGAACTATCACAAAAATTGTCTTTTTCCATTGAAACTGAAGCACCCATCAAATCGGGCGAGTTTACTGAAGTCAAATTGCCAGAAAAATCATTGTCATCTGGCATTGGAATACTATCGATACCACCGAATAATCTGTCAAACCCAGTTGAAATTGAAAAACCAGGAATGGTTGAACAGAAATCACCTGAAAAGTCTCCCATTTCTGAAACTGAGAAACATCTGGATATGCCAGATAAATCATCTACTCAAATAGTCGGTAAATCACCAATTAAATCGAGTGAAATCTCCAAAGATAAATCGCCAGAAATATCGTTATCATCTGAAATTGAAGTAGTATCGATAGTGCCTGAGGAATTGTCAAGTCCAGTGAAAGGTGAGCAACCAGTTAAATCAATCGTGCTGATTGAGGAAAAATCACCTGAAAAAACGCCCTGTCCGGAAATAGAAAAACTTGAAGAACCAAACGAGAACTCGACTATTCCCATTGAAACGGAAGCAAACATTAAATCGGGTGAGTTGACTGAAGTCAAACTACCAGAAAAATCATTATCATCTGACATTATGAAACTATCGATATCACCAAAGAAACTATCAAGTCCAGTTGAAATTGAAAAATTGGCAATGGTTGAAGAGAAATCGCCTGAAAAATCTCCCAGTTCTGAAACTGAGAAATATCTGGAAACGCCAGATAAATTATCTAGTCAAATCGTCGGTGAATCACCAGTTGAATCGAGTGAAATCGCCAAAGGTAAATCGCCAGAAATATCGTCATCATCTGAAATTGAAGAGGTGTCGATAGTGCCTGAGAAATTGTCAAGTCCAGTGATAGGTGAGCAACCAGTTAGGTCAAGCGTGCTGATTGAAGACCAATCGCCTGAAAAAATACCTAGTCCAGAAATTGAAAATCATCAAGAACCATCACAGAAATTGTCTAGTCCCATTGAAACGGAAGCACCCATCAAATCAAGCGAGTTGACTGAAGTCAAATTGCCAGAAAAATCATTGTCATCTGACATTGGAATACTATCGATATCACCGAAAAAACTATCAAGTCCAGTTGAAATTGAAAAACCGGCAATGGTTGAACAGAAATCACCTGAAAAGTCTCCCATTTCTGAAACTGAGAAACATCTGGATATGCCAGATAAATCATCTACTCAAATAGTCGGTAAATCACCAATTAAATCGAGTGAAATCTCCAAAGATAAATCGCCAGAAATATCGTTATCATCTGAAATTGAAGTAGTATCGATAGTGCCTGAGGAATTGTCAAGTCCAGTGAAAGGTGAGCAACCAGTTAAATCAATCGTGCTGATTGAGGAAAAATCACCTGAAAAAACGCCCTGTCCGGAAATAGAAAAACTTGAAGAACCAAACGAGAACTCGAGTATTCCCATTGAAACGGAAGCAAACATTAAATCGGGTGAGTTGACTGAAGTCAAACTACCAGAAAAATCATTATCATCTGACATTATGAAACTATCGATATCACCAAAGAAACTATCAAGTCCAGTTGAAATTGAAAAATTGGCAATGGTTGAAGAGAAATCGCCTGAAAAATCTCCCATTTCTGAAACTGAGAAATATCTGGAAACGCCAGTTATATTATCTAGTCAAATCGTCGGTGAATCACCAGTTGAATCGAGTGAAATCGCCAAAGGTAAATCGCCAGAAATATCGTCATCATCTGAAATTGAAGAGGTGTCGATAGTGCCTGAGAAATTGTCAAGTCCAGTGATAGGTGAGCAACCAGTTAGGTCAAGCCTGCTGATTGAAGACCAATCGCCTGAAAAAATACCTAGTCCAGAAATTGAAAATCATCAAGAACCATCACAGAAATTGTCTAGTCCCATTGAAACGGAAGCACCCATCAAATCAAGCGAGTTGACTGAAGTCAAATTGCCAGAAAAATCATTGTCATCTGACATTGGAATACTATCGATATCACCGAAAAAACTATCAAGTCCAGTTGAAATTGAAAAACCGGCAATGGTTGAACAGAAATCACCTGAAAAGTCTCCCATTTCTGGAACTGAGAAACATCTGGATATGCCAGATAAATTATCTACTCAAATAGTCGGTAAATCACCAATTAAATCGAGTGAAATCTCCAAAGATAAATCGCCAGAAATATCGTTATCATCTGAAATTGAAGTAGTATCGATAGTTCCTGAGGAATTGTCAAGTCCAGTGAAAGGTGAGCAACCAGTTAAATCAAGCGTGCTGATTGAGGAAAAATCACCTGAAAAAACGCCCTGTTCGGAAATAGAAAAACATGAAGAACCAAACGAGAACTCGACTATTCCCATTGAAACGGAAGCAAACATTAAATCGGGTGAGTTGACTGAAGTCAAACTACCAGAAAAATCATTATCATCTGACATTAGGAAACTATCGATATCACCAAAGAAACTATCAAGTCCAGTTGAAATTGAAAAATCGGCAATGGTTGAAGAGAAATCGCCTGAAAAATCTCCCATTTCTGAAACTGAGAAATATCTGGGAATGCCAGATAAATTATCTAGTCAAATCGTCGGTAAATCACCAGTTGAATCGAGTGAAATCGCCAAAGGTAAATCGCCAGAAATATCGTCATCATCTGAAATTGAAGAAGTATCGATAAAGCCTGAGAAATTGTCAAGTCCAGTGAAAGGTGAGCAAACAGTTAAATCAAGCGTGCTGGTTGAGGAACAATCACCTGAAAAAACACCCCGTCCGGAAATAGAAAAACATCAAGAACCATACGAGAAATCGACTATTCCCATTGAAACGGAAGCATACATTAAATCGGGTGAGTTGACTGAAGTCAAACTACCAGAAAAATCATTATCATCTGACATTGGAAAACTGTCGATATCACCAAAAAAACTATCAAGTCCAGTTGAAATTGAAAAATCGGCAATGGTTGAAGAGAAATCGCCTGAAAAATCTCCCATTTCTGAAACTGAGAAATATCTGGAAATGCCAGATAAATTATCTAGTCAAATCGTCCGTAAATCACCAGTTGAATCGAGTGAAATCGCCAAAGGTAAATCGCCAGAAATATCGTCATCATCTGAAATTGAAGAAGTATCGATAAAGCCTGAGAAATTGTCAAGTCCAGTGAAAGGTGAGCAACCAGTTAGGTCAAGCGTGCTGATTGAAGACCAATCGCCTGAAAAAATACCTAGTCCAGAAATTGAAAAGCATCAAGAACCATCACAGAAATTGTCTAGTCCCATTGAAACGGAAGACCTCATCAAATCGGGCGGGTTGACTGAAGTCAAATTGCCAAAAAAATCATTGTCATCTGACATTGTAATACTATCGATATCACCGAAAAAACTATCAAGTCCAGTTGAAATTGAAAAACCGGCAATGGTTGAAATGAAATCACCTGAAAAGTCTCCAATTTCTGAAACTGAGAAACATCTGGATATGCCAGATAAATTATCTACTCAAATAGTCGGTAAATCACCAATTAAATCGAGTGAAATCTCCAAAGATAAATCGCCAGAAATATCGTTATCATCTGAAATTGAAGTAGTATCGATAGTGCCTGAGGAATTGTCAAGTCCAGTGAAAGGTGAGCAACCAGTTAAATCAAGCGTGCTGATTGAGGAAAAATCACCTGAAAAAACGCCCTGTCCGGAAATAGAAAAACATGAAGAACCATACGAGAAATCGACTATTCCCATTGAAACGGAAGCAAACATTAAATCGGGTGAGTTGACTGAAGTCAAACTACCAGAAAAATCATTATCATCTGACAGTGGAAAACTATCGATATCACCAAAGAAACTATCAAGTCCAGTTGAAATTGAAAAATCGGCAATGGTTGAAGAGAAATCGCCTGAAAAGTCTACCATTTCTGAAACGGAGACATATCTGGAGATGCCAGATGAATTATCTAGTCAAATCGTCGATATATCACCAATTGAATCGAGTGAAATCGCCAAAGATAAATCGCCAGAAATATCATCATCATCTGAAATTGAAGAAGTATCGATAGTGCCTGAGAAATTGTCGAGTCCAGTGAAAGGTGAGCAACCAGTTCGGTCAAGCGTGCTGATTGAAGACCAATCGCCTGAAAATATACCGTGTCCAGAAATTGAAAAGCATCAAGAACTATCACAGAAATTGTCTTGTCCCATTGAAACTGAAGCACCCATCAAATCGGGCGAGTTGACTGAAGTCAAATTGCCAGAAAAATCATTGTCATCTGGCATTGGAATACTATCGATACCACCGAATATTCTGTCAAATCAAGTTGAAATTGAAAAACCGGGAATGGTTGAACAGAAATCACCTGAAAAGTCTCCCATTTCTGAAACTGAGAAACATCTGGATAGGCCAGATAAATTATCTACTCAAATCGTCGGTAAATCACCAATTAGATTGAGTGAAATCACCAAAGATAAATTGCCAGAAATATCGTCATCATCTGAAATTGAAGTAGTATCGATAGTGCCTGAGGAATTGTCAAGTCCAGTGAAAGGTGAGCAACCACTTAAATCAAGCGTGCTGGTTGAGAAACAAACACCTGAAAAAACACCCTGTCCAGAAATAGAAAAACATAAAGAACCATACGAGAAATCGACTATTCCCATTGAAACGGAAGCAAACATTAAATCGGGTGAATTGACTGAAGTCAAACTACCAGAAAAATCATTATCATCTGACAGTGGAAAACTATCGATATCACCAAAGAAACTATCAAGTCCAGTTGAAATTGAAAAATCGGCAATGGTTGAAGAGAAATCGCCTGAAAAGTCTACCATTTCTGAAACGGAGACATATCTGGATATGCCAGATAAATTATCTAGTCAAATCGTCGATAAATCACCAGTTGAATCGAGCGAAATCGCCAAAGATAAATCGCCAGAAATATCGTCATCATCTGAAATTGAAGAAGTATCGATAGTTCCTGAGAAATTGTCAAGTCCAGTGAAAGGCGAGGAACCAGTTAGGTCAAGCGTGCTGATTGAAGACCAATCGCCTGGAAAAATACCTGGTCCAGCAATTGAAAAGCATCAAGAACCAGCACAGAAATTGTCTAGTCCCATTAAAACTGAAGCACCCATCAAATCGGGTGAGTTGACTGAAGTCAAATTGCCAGAAAAATCATTGTCATCTGACATTGGAATACTATCGATATCACCGAATAATCTATCAAGTCCAGTCGAAATTGAAAAACCGGAAATGGTTGAACAGAAATCACTTGAAAAGTCTCCCATTTCTGACACTAAGAAACATCTGGATATGCCAGATAAATCATCTACTCAAATAGTCGGTAAATCACCAATTAAATCGAGTGAAATCTCCAAAGATAAATCGCCAGAAATATCGTTATCATCTGAAATTGAAGTAGTATCGATAACGCCTGAGGAATTGTCAAGTCCAGTAAAAGGTGAGCAACCAGTTAAATCAAGCGTGCTGATTGAGGAAAAATCACCTGAAGAAACGCCCTGTCCGGAAATAGAAAAACATGAAGAACCAAACGAGAACTCGTCTATTCCCATTGAAACGGAAGAAAACATTAAATCGGGTGAGTTGACTGAAGTCAAACTACCAGAAAAATCATTATCATCTGACATTAGGAAACTATCGATATCACTAAAGAAACTATCAAGTCCAGTTGAAATTGAAAAATCGGCAATGGTTGAAGAGAAATCGCCTGAAAAATCTCCCATTTCTGAAACTGAGAAATATCTGGAAATGCCAGATAAATTATCTAGTCAACTCGTCGGTAAATCACCTATTAAATCGAGTGAAATCACCAAAGATAAAACGCCAGAAATATCGTCATCATCTGAAATTGAAGTAGTATCGATAGTTCCTGAGGAATTGTCGAGTCCAGTGAAAGGTGAGCAACCAGTTAAATCAAGCGTGCTGGTTGAGGAACAATCACCTGAAAAAAAACCCTGTCCGGAAATAGAAAAACATCAAGAACCATACGAGAAATCGACTATTCCCATTGAAACGGAAGCAAATATTAAATCGGGTGAGTTGACTGAAGTCAAACTACCAGAAAAATCATTATCATCTGACATTGGAAAACTATCGATATCACCAAAGAAACTATCAAGTCCAGTTGAAATTGAAAAACCGGCAATGGTTGAACAGAAATCACCTGAAAAGTCTCCCATTTCTGAAACTGAGAAACATCTGGATATGCCAGATAAATTATCCACTCAAATCGTCGGTATATCACCAATTAAATCGAGTGAAATCACCAGAGATAAATCGCCAGAAATATCGTCATCATCTGAAATTGAAGTAGTATCGATAGTGCCTGAGGAATTGACAAGTCCAGTGAAAGGTGAGCATCCAGTTAAATCAAGCGTGCTCGTTGAGGAACAATCACCTGAAAAGACACCCTGTCCGGAAATAGAAAAACATCAAGAACCATACGAGAAATCGACTATTCCCATTGAAACGGAAGCAAACATAAAATCGGGTGAGTTGACTGAAGTCAAACTACCAGAAAAATCATTATCATCTGACAGTGGAAAACTATCGATATCACCAAAGAAACTATCAAGTCCAGTTGAAATTGAAAAATCGGCAATGGTTGAAGAGAAATCGCCTGAAAAGTCTACCATTTCTGAAACGGTGAAATATCTGGATATTCCAGATAAATTATCTAGTCAAATCGTCGACGAATCACCAGTAGAATCGAGTGAAATCGCCAAAGATAAATCGCCAGAAATATCGTCATCATCTGAAATTGAAGAAGTATCGATAGTGCCTGAGAAATTGTCAAGTCCAGTGAAAGGCGAGGAACCAGTTAGGTCAAGCGTGCTGATTGAAGACCAATCGCCTGAAAAAATACCTGGTCCAGCAATTGAAAAGCATCAAGAACCAGCACAGAAATTGTCTAGCCCCATTGAAACTGAAGCACCCATCAAATCGGGCGAGTTGACTGAAGTCGAATTGCCAGAAAAATCATTGTCATCTGACATTGGAATACTATCGATATCACCGAATAATCTATCAAGTCCAGTTGAAATTGAAAAACCGGGAACGGTTGAACAGAAATCACCTGAAAAGTCTCCCATTTCTGAAACTGAGAAACACCTTGATATGCCAGATAAATCATCTACTGAAATGTTCGGTAAATCACCAATTAAATCGGGTGAAATCACCAATGATAAATCGCCAGAAATATCGTCATCATCTGAAATTGAAGTAGTATCGATAGTGCCTGAGGAATTGTCAAGTCCGGTGAAAGGTGAGCAACCAGTTAAATCAAGCGTGCTGCTTGAGGAACAATCACCTGAAAAAACACCCTGTCCGGAAATAGAAAAACATCAAGAACCATACGAGAAATCGACTATTCCCATTGAAACGGAAGCAAACATTAAATCGGGTGATTTTACTGAAGTCAAACTACCAGAAAAATCATTATCATCTGACATTGGAAAACTATCGATATCACCAAAGAAACTATCAAGTCCAGTTGAAATTGAAAAATGGGCAATGATTGAAGAGAAATCGCCTGAAAAGTCTCCCATTTCTGAAACCGAGAAATATCTGGATATGCCAGATAAATTATCTACTCAAATGGTCGGTAAATCACCAATTAAATCGAGTGAAATCACCAAAGATAAATCGACAGAAATATCGTCATCATCTGAAATTGAAGTAGTATCGATAGTGCCTGAGGAATTGTCAAGTCCAGTGAAAGGTGAGCAACCAGTTAAATCAAGCGTGCTGATTGAGGAACAATCACCTGAAAAAACACCCTGTCCGAAAATAGAAAAACATCAAGAACCATACGAGAAATCGACTATTCCCATTGAAACGGAAGCAAATATTGAATCGGGTGAGTTGACTGAAGTCAAGCTACCAGAAAAATCATTATCATCTGACATTGGAAAACTATCGATATCACCAAAGAAACTATCAAGTCCAGTTGAAATTGAAAAACCGGGAATGGTTGAACAGAAATCACCTGAAAAGTCTCCCATTTCTGAAACTGAGAAACATCTGGATATGCCAGATAAATCATCTACTGAAATGGTCGGTAAATCACCAATTAAATCGAGTGAAATCACCAAAGATAAATCGCCAGAAATATCGTCATCATCTGAAATTGCAGTAGTATCGATAGTGCCTGAGGAATTGTCAAGTCCAGTGAAAGGTGAGCAACCAGTTAAATCAAGCGTGCTGGTTGAGGAACAATCACCTGAAAAAACACCCTGTCCGGAAATAGGAAAACATCAAGAACCATACGAGAAATCGACTGATCCCATTGAAACGGAAGCAATCATTAAATCGGGTGATTTGACTGAAGTCAAACTACCAGAAAAATCATTATCATCTGACATTGGAAAACTATCGATATCACCAAAGAAACTATCAAGTCAAGTTGAAATTGAAAAATCGGCAATGGTTGAAGAGAAATCGCCTGAAAAGTCTCCCATTTCTGAAACCGAGAAATATCTGGATATGCCAGATGAATTATCTAGTCAAATCGTCGATACATCACCAGTTGAATCGAGTGAAATCACCAAACATAAATCGCCAGAAATATCGTCATCATCTGAAATTGAAGAATTATCGATAGTGCCTGAGGAATTGTCCAGTCTAGTGAAAGGTGAGCAACCAGTTAGGTCAAGCGTGCTGATTGACGACCAATCGCCTGAAAAAATACCTAGTCCAGAAATTGAAAAGCATCAAGAACCATCACAGAAATTGTCTAGTCCCATTGAAACTGAATTACCCATCAAATCGGGCGAGTGTACTGAAGTCGAATTGCCAGAAAAATCATTATCATCTGACATTAGGAAACTATCGATATCACCGAAAAAACTATCAAGTCCAGTTGAAATTGAAAAACCGGAAATGGTTGAACAAAAATCACCTGAAAAGTCTCCCATTTCTGAAACTGAGAAACATCTGTATATGCCAGATAAATTATCTACTCAAATCGTCGGTAAATCACCAATTAAATCGAGTGAAATCACCAAAGATAAATCGCCAGAAATATCGTCATCATCTGAAATTGAAGTAGTATCGATAGTGCCTGAGGAATTGTCAAGTCCAGTGAAAGGTGAGCAACCACTTAAATCAAGCGTGCTGGTTGAGGAACAATCACCTGAAAAAACACCCTGTCCAGAAATAGAAAAACATAAAGAACCATACGAGAAATCGACTATTCCCATTGAAACGGAAGCAAACATTAAATCAGGTGAGTTGACTGAAGTCAAACTACCAGAAAAGTCATTATCATCTGACATTGGAAGACTATCGATATCACCAAAGAAACTATCAATTCCAGTTGAAATTGAAAAATCGGCAATGGTTGAAGAGAAATCGCCTGAAAAGTCTACCATTTCTGAAACGGAGAAATATCTGGATATGCCAGATAAATTATCTAGTCAAATCGTCGATAAATCACCAGTTGAATCGAGTGAAATCGCCAAAGATAAATCGCCAGAAATATCTTCATCATCTGAAATTGAAGAAGTATTGATAGTGCCTGAGAAATTGTCAAGTCCAGTGAAAGGCGAGGAACCAGTTAGGTCAAGCGTGCTGATTGAAGACCAATCGCCTGAAAAAATACCTGGTCCTGCAATTGAAAAGCATCATGAACCAGCACAGAAATTGTCTAGTCCCATTGAAACTGAAGCACCCATCAAATCGGGCGAGTTGACTGAAGTCGAATTGCCAGAAAAATCATTGTCATCTGACATTGGAATACTATCGATATCACCGAATAATCTATCAAGTCCAGTTGAAATTGAAATACCGGGAACGGTTGAACAGAAATCACCTGAAAAGTCTCCCATTTCTGAAACTGAGAAACACCTTGATATGCCAGATAAATCACCTACTGAAATGTTCGGTAAATCACCAATTAAATCGGGTGAAATCACCAATGATAAATCGCCAGAAATATCGTCATCATCTGAAATTGAAGTAGTATCGATAGTGCCTGAGGAATTGTCAAGTCCGGTGAAAGGTGAGCAACCAGTTAAATCAAGCGTGCTGCTTGAGGAACAATCACCTGAAAAAACACCCTGTCCGGAAATAGAAAAACATCAAGAACCATACGAGAAATCGACTATTCCCATTGAAACGGAAGCAAATGTTAAATCGGGTGAGTTGACTGAAGTCAAGCTACCAGAAAAATCATTATCATGTGACATTGGAAAACTATCGATATCACCAAAGAAACTATCAAGTCCAGTTGAAATTGAAAAATCGGCAAAGGTTGAAGAGAAATCGCGTGAAAAGTCTCCCATTCCTGAAACTGAGAAATATCTGAATATGCCAGATAAATTATCTTGTCAAATCGTCGGTAAATCACCAGTTAAATCGAGTGAAATCGCCAAAGATAAATCGCCAGAGATAACGTCATCATCTGAAATTGAAGAAGTATCGATAAAGCCTGAGAAATTGTCAAGTCCAGTGAAAGGTGAGAAACCAGTTAGGTCAAGCGTGCTGATTGAAGACCAATCACCTGAAAAAATACCTTGTCCAGAAATTGAAAAGCATCAAGAACCATCACAGAAATTGTCTAGTCCCATTGAAACTGAAGTACTCATCAAATCGGGCGAGTTGACTGAAGTCAAATTGCCAGAAAAATCATTGTCATCTGACATTGGAATACTATCGATATCACCGAAAAAACTATCAAGTCCAGTTGAAATTGAAGAACCGGCAAAGGTTGAACAGAAATCCCCTGAAAAAACGCCCATTTCTGAAAGTGAGAAACATCTGGAGATGCCAGATAAATTATCTAGTCAAATCGTCGGTGAATCACCAAATGAATCGAGTGAAATCGAAAAACATCAAGAACCATCACAAAAATTGACTAGTCCCATTGAAACTGGAGCACCCATTAAATCGAGTGAGTTGGCTGAAGTCAAACTACCAGAAAAATCATTATCATCTGACATTGGAAAACTATCGATGTCACCGAAAAAACTATCAAGTCCAGTTGAAATTGAGAATTCGGCAAGTGTTGCAACAATATCGCCTCAAAGGTCTCCCGTTTCTGATAGTGAGAAACATCCGAATATTCCAGAGAAATTATTTAGTCGAATCGAAGGTGAAACAACAGTTGAATCGAATAAAATTGCTGTCGTTAAATCGCCAGAAATAACGTCATCTGAAATTGAAGAAGTATCGAGAGTGCCTGAGAAATTGTCAAGTCCGGTTAAATGTGAGCAACCAGTTAAGTCAGGCGTGCTGATTGGAGACCAATCGCCTGAAAAAACACCCAGTCCAGAAATTGAAAAGCATCAAGAACCATCACAGAAATTGACCAGTATCATTGAAACTGAAGTTGACAAAGTATCGATAGTGCCTGAGAAATTATCAAGTCCGGTAAAAGGTGAGCAACCAGTTAAGTCAGGCGGGCTGATTGAAGACCAATCACCTGAAAAAACATCCTGTCCGGAAATTGAAAAACATCAAGAACCATACGAGAAATCGACTTATCCCATTGAAACGGAAGCACCCAATAAATCGGGTGGGTTGACTGAAGTCAAACTACCAGAAAAATCATTATCATTTAACATTGAAAAACTATCAATATCACCAAAGAAACTATCAAGTCCAGTTGAAATTGAAAAATCGGCAATGGTTGAAGAGAAATCGCCTGAAAAGTCTTCCATTTATGAAAGCGAGAAACTTCTGGATATGCCAGATAAATTATCTGGTCAAATCGTCGGTAAATCACCAGTTGAATCGATTGAAATTGCCAAAGATGAATCGCCAGAAATATCGTCATCATCTGAAATTGAAGAGGTATCGAAAGTGCCTGAGAAATTATCAAGTCCAGTAAGAAGTGAGCAACCACTTAAGTCAGGCGTGCTGATTGAAGACCAATCGCCTGAGAAAACACCCAGTTCAGAAATTGAAAAACATCAAGAACCATCACAGAAATTAACCAGTCACATTGAAACTGAAGCACTCATTAAATCGAGTGAGTTGATTGCAGTCAAATACCCAGAAAAATCATTATCATCTGACATTGGACAACTATCGATGTCACCGAAGAAACTATTAAGTCCAGTTGAAATTGAAAAACTGGCAAGTGTTGCAACAATATGGCCTGAAAAGACTCCTGTTTCTGAAAGTGAGAAACATTTGAATATTCCAGAGAAATTATTTGGTCGAATCGAAAGTGAAACAACAGTTGAATCGAATAAAATTACTGTCGTCAAATCGCCCGAAATAACGTCATCTGAAATTGAAGAAGTATCGACAGTGCCTGAGAAATTGTCAAGTCCGGTAAAAAGTGAGAAACCAATTAAGTCAAGTGTGCTAATTGAAGACCAATCGCCTGAAAAAACAACCAGTCCAGAAATTGAGAAACATCACGAACCAACACTAAAATTGACTATTCCCATTGAAACTGAAGCAGCCATTAAATCGGGTGAGTTGACTGAAGTCAAAATGCCAGGAAAATCATCATCATCTAACATTGGAAAACTTTCGATATCACCGAAGAAACTTTCATGTCCACTTGAAATTGAAAAATCGGCAATGGTTGAACAGAAATCGCCTGAAAAGTCTTCCATTTCTGAAACTGAGAAATATCTGGATATGCCAGATAAATTATCTAGTCAAATCGTCGGTAAATCACCAGTTGAATCGAGTGAAATCGCCAAAGATAAATCGCCGGAAATATCGTCATCATCTGAAATTGAAGAAGTATCGATAGTGCCTGAGGAATTGTCAAGTCCAGTAGAAGGTGAGCAACCAGTTAAGTCAAGCGTGCTGATTGAAGAACAATCACCTGAAAAAACACCCTGTCTGGAAGAAGAAAAACATCAAGAGCCATACGAGAAATCGACTTGTCCCATTGAAACAGAAGCACCCATTAAATCGGGTGAGTTGACTGAAGTCAAAATGCCAGGAAAATCATCATCATCTAACATTGGAAAACTATCGATATCACCGAAGAAACTTTCAAGTCCACTTGAAATTGAAAAATCGGCAATGGTTGAACAGAAATCGCCTGAAAAGTCTCCCATTTCTGAAACTGAGAAACATCTAGATATGCCTGATAAATTTTCTAGTCAAATCGTCGGTGAATCACCAGTTGAATCGAGTGAAATCGCCAGAGATAAATCGCCAGAAAAACCGTCATCATCTGAAATTGGAGAAGTATTAATAGTGCCTGAAAAATTGTCAAGTCCAGTGAAAGGTGAGCAACCAGTTAAGTCAAGAGTGCTGATTGAAGACCAATCGCCCGAAAAAACACCCAGTCCAGAAATTGAAAAACATCAAGAACCATCACAAAAATTGACTAGTATCATTGAAACTGAAGCACTCATTAAATCGAGTGAGTTGACTGAAGTCAAACTACCAGAAAAATCATTATCATCTGACATTGGAAATCTATCGATATCACCGAAGAAACTATCAAGTCCAGTTGAAATTGAAAAACCGGCAAGTGTTGCGAAAATATCGCCTCAAAAGTCTCCCGTTTCTGATCTTGAGAAACATCCGAATATCCCAGAGAAATTATTTAGTCGAATCGAAGGTGAAACAACAGTTGAATCGAATAAAATTACTGTCAATAAATCGCCAGAAATAACGTCATCTGAAATTGAAGAAGTATCTACAGTGCCTGAGAAATTGTCAAGTCCAGTGGAAGGTGAGCAACCAGTTAAGTCAGGCGTGCTGATTGAAGACCAATCGCCTAAAAACACACCCAGTCTTGAAATTGAAAAACATCAAGAACCATCACAAAAATTGTCTAGTCCCATTGAAACCGAAGCACCCATTAAATTGGGTGAGTTGACTGAAGTCAAATTGCCCGAAAAATCATCATCATCTGACATTGTAAAACTATCGATATCACCGAAGAAACTATCAAGTCCAGTTGAAATTGAAATACCAGCAAGTGTTGCGAAAATATCGCCTCAAAAGTCTCCCGTTTCTGATCGTGAGAAACATCCGAATATCCCAGAGAAATTATTTAGTCGAATCGAAGGTAAAACAACAGTTGAATCGAGTGAAATTGCTTCCCTTAAATCGCCAGAAATAACGACATCTGATATTGAAGAATTATCGATAGCGCCTAAGAAATTGTCAAGTCCAGTGAAAGGTGAGCAACCAGTTAAGTCAAGCGTGCTGATTGAAGAACAATCACCTGAAAAAACACCCAGTCCAGAAATGGAAAGACATCAAGAACCATCACAGAAATTGGCTAGTCCCTTCGAAACGGAAGCACCCTTTAAATCGGCTGAGTTGATTGAAGTCAAATTGCCAGATAAATCATTATCATCTGACATTGGAAAATTATCGATATCATCGAAGAAACTATCAAAACCAGTTGAAATTGAAAAACCGGCAATGGTTACAAAAATATCGCCTGAAAAATCTCTTTTTTCTGAAACTGAGAAACATCCGGATATTCCTGATGAATTATTTGGTCGTAGGGAAGGTGAATCACAAGTTGAATCGAGTAAAATTGCTGCAGTTGAATCGCCAAAAATAACGTCATCTGAAATCGAGGAATTTTTGATAGTTCCTAAAAAATTGTCAGATCCGGTAAAAAGTGAGCAACCGGTTAAGTCAGGCGTGCTGATTGAAGACCAATCGCCTGAAAAATCACCTAGTCCAGAAATCGAAAAACATCAAGAACCATCACAGAAATTGTCTAGTCCCATTGAAACTGAATCACCCATCAAATCGGGCGACTTGACTGAAGTCAAACTACCAGAAAAATCATTATCATCTGACATTGTAAAACTATCACCGAAGAAACTATTAAGTCCAGTTGAAATTGAAAAACCGGTAATGGTTGAACAGAAATCTCCTGAAAAGTCTCCCATTTCTGAAACTGAGAAACATCTAGATATGCCAGATAAATTTTCTAGTCAAATCGTCGGTGAATCACCAGTTGAATCGAGTGAAATCGCCAAAGATCAATTGCCAGAAATATCGTCATCGTCTGAAATTGAAGAAGTATCGATAGCACCAATAAAATTGTCAAGTCAAGTGAAAAGTGGACAACCAGTTAGGTCAGGCGTGCTGATTGAGGACCAATCGCCTGATAAAACAACAATTCCAGAAATTGAAAAACATCAAGAACCATCACAGAAATTGACTCTCCCCATTGAAGCGGAAGCACCCATTAAATCGGGTGAGTTGATTGAAGTCAAATTGCCAGGAAAATCATTATCATCTGACATTGGAAAGTTATCGATATCACCGAAGAAACTATCAGGTCCAGTTGTTATTGAAAAACCGACAATGGTTGAAGAAAAAACTCCTGAAAAGTCCCCCGTTCCTGAAGTTGAGAAACATCCGCATATGCCAGAGAAATTACTAAGTAAAATCAAAGGTGAATCTCCAGTTGAATCGAGTGAAATAGCTGAAAACAAATCGCCAAAAATATGGTCATCACCTCAAATGGATGAAATCTCGATAGCACCAATAAAATTATCGAGTCAAGTGAAAAGTGGACCACCAGTTAAATCAGGCTTGCTTATTGAGGACCAATCGCCTGAAAAAACACCCCGTCCCATTGAAACGGAAGCACCCAATAAATCGGGTGAGTTGACTGAAGTCAAGTTGCCAGAAGATTCATTATCTTATGATATTGAAGAATTATCGATATCACCAAAGAAACTCTCGAGTCCAGTTGAAATTGAGAAACCGGCAATCATTGAAGCAAAATCGCCCGTAAAGTCTCCCAAATCTCTAGGTGAGAAACTTTCGGATATTCCAGAGAAATTATTTGGACAAATTGAAGGTAAAACACAAGTTGAATCGAGTGAAATCGCTGCAATTGAATCACCAGAAAAAACGTCATCTGAAATTGAAAATGTAGTGATAGCATCAATAAAATTGTTAAGTCCAGAAAAAAGTGGCCAACCAGTTAAGTCAGGTATGCTGGTTGAACACCAATTGCCTGAAAAGCCACCGGTACAGTCAGACTTGCTTATTGAAGACCAGTCACCTATAAAATCATCCAGTTTTGAAATTGAAAAACATCCAGAACCATCATTATTATCTGATTTTGAAAAATTATCGATATCACCGAAGAAACTATCAAGTTTAGTTGAAATTGAAAAATTGGTAATGCAAGACGAAAAATCACTTGTAAAGTCTTCCACTCCTGAAACTGAGAAACTTCTGGATATTGCAGAGAAATTATTCAGTGAAATCGATCGTGAAATACCAGTTGAATCGAGTGCAATGGCTGAAGATATATCGCCAGAAATAACATCATCATCTGAAATTGGAAATGTATCGATAGCACTAAAGAAATTCTCAAGTCCAGTGGAAAGTGATCAACCAGTTAAGTCAGGTATGCTGGATGAAGACCAATTGCCTGAAAAATTAGGCAGTTCCAAAATTGAAAAACGTTCAAAGCCATCACAGAAATTGTCTTGTCCAATTGAAAGTGAAACACCCGATATATCCAGTGAGTTGAATGAAGTCAAATTTCAAGAAATATCGTCTTCTGAAATTGAAATAGTTTCAGTAACACCCAAGCAACTATTCAGTCCAATTGGAAGAGAGCAATCCTTTAATCCCAACGAGCAGATTAAAATTAAGTCAAGGGAAAAACCACAACCTGAAGAATTCAAAAAATCTCCAATAGTATCAAAAAAATTGATGGTTTCTGTAGAAATGGAGCAATTGGCGAATTCAACCGAGCTGACCAAAGTGCACACCATAGAATTATCTCCAACTCATGAAATTGAAAAACATACAGGGAAATCCAGTCAGTTCCATGGACATAAAGATTTTCCGGGTCCGAGATACGTGGAGAATCAGAAAACTGAAACATTCAGAGTATCACCGAAAATAACAACTGAAAAAGTTTCACAAGATGAAGCTCCTCAAATACGAGAAAATATATATATTTCAGCCAAAACTCCATCTAAAAAAAAAAGTTCTGAAGTGGAGGTGGATGAGAAAAAAATATCGTCGAGAATTATCACTAATTCTATCAGGAAACCTACAGAACACTCATCAACAAATCGACAGAAATCGATCAGGGAGAGGTTGAGAAAGCAACCCGAACAGAAGGAGAAATCAAGAGCTTTGACAGCATCGAGTCAATTGTCCACTGTAACAGCCAAACATATTCCGGAAAAAAAATATAATCCACCTAGAATGTTGAAATCTTCAAGAATAAGTGATCTATCTGGTTATACAGATAATAGAATGCATACGGAAAATAAAAATCCTTCTGTAACGAAACAGAAAACAAAATCTCTGAAATTCAATCAGAATATCGATGGGACCAAACATGTTGTTACTGAGAAGTGTAATGAAAATTTTTTGTTGAATAAAACAAATCCTAGCATCGAAAGAAAACCCCTATTTAGTGTCCCGAAAGTGAAATATTCTCCAGTGAAGTCCCAGAATATGGATGAAATTCCTGAATCAGATCTTCCACAATATCCAAAACTTAATAAGTCAAATATGTCGAATCGAATGAAAATTATCCGTGAAAATAAAATGGAAACGGATAAGAGTAAACAGTTGAGAAAGATCTCAGATAATTCTAGGGAATACAAAATGACTGATGACAAATACCATCCATCCTCCCAATTTTCGAAGCATAGTCCAAAAACGAAAAATTCATTGAAATTTATTGAAACAACAACATATTCTTCAAAATCCAAAATGAATAAAAGAAGCCAACCTACGAACAGAAGTCTGAATGATGAAAATCAGAAAAAATTGTCCTCTGACATATCTGGTATTCCCACACGAATTCGAATGAATAATCAGGACAGTAGAAATGAAACTCCCAAGTTCAGCACCTTGAATAATAGTGTACTTTTGCCAAACAAAAATGAAATTCACGACAACAATACCGCAATAAAAACGATTAAGTATGATAGCAAGAAAACTGTCAATACAATTGGACATCCGCGAGGAATAAATTCCGAAGGATCAACCACTACCATCCAGAAGATCACCGTGGAAGATAATAAAAAAATACATAATCTGCGAAGAAAGTCACCTAAAGTGGATATTCCGCCTAAAAATTCAAAAACTAAAATGTCTCAATATGAAATTCCGTTTTCTATCGAAAACACACCAAATAGGACACCAGTACATAATAAAAAAGATTCAACCAAAATAAAACCAAACTCTGAGAATCGAGGGGAAAAATTCCGTAAAGATATATTGCCTCTTTCAAGACATAATAAAAAAACAATAATTCAGAAATCTTCATATAAAAACCATACTGAGCCTAGGCAACAAACACCCCGAACGAATATAAAGCTACATGGTGGAAATAAACAGAACTATGATTCTAAAGATTCCAAACGACACCTTCCAGAATTTGATGAAAAACTCCAAGAACTGCAATCTGGAACTAAATTCAATAAAAATATAAAACACTCCGATATTTTCATGATTGATGATCTGCTTGCTGTTGTACTTTCTCCAGAACTTCCGGATACACTCCATCCATTGCATGAAAATGCCCAAACTTCTCGAAAATATGAAAGGAAAACGGTTGATTCTAGATCTAAAGAGAAATCTGTAAAGAAAATTGAAGAGGATAAAATAACCAAACAAAACAAATCAAGAATACATAAAGGCTATATGTGTTCTACTGTGTCACGTGACCTGAAAATCGGCAAAGAAATGAGTGGCAAAATTAGGGACACCAGATCAAGCGAAAAATATTTACCATATGGAAGAACAACAGAATTATCACCGAAATTCAGCCATTCCTCCCCAATAAGAAAAAAAATCGACTTATCTGAAACAGCCTCAATGAAACTGAGTGGGATGAGTGAAAGAAAGCATGAGGACGTTACTGAATTCGAAGAAACTAAGTGTAAAAATTACAAGTACGACTTCAACGAGGTTTATAGGAAGAAATCGAGCCCTTCACCAACCAGATTCAAGAAGCCTGTTATAACTGAGTCTAGAAGAACTGAAAAAGTATTATTTGAAAGGAGTTCGGTCAAATTGATAGAATTCGAGAAATCAGAGCAATATTCGGATCATACTAGAAGTCACTCAACAATACCGACTACATATCAGGAACTGCGATGGGAAGGAAAGAGAAGTCCAACGTCCTTACCAGGAAGTCCTTTGAGAACCAGATCAGCAAATAGTTCCAATAAGATGATAACATCTGAAGTTTTCACAAGAAATCAAGATTCATCAGGATCTACAGAGGTAATTTATAGACAACCATATGAAAATATCAAACGAGTTGCATCAACTTTACGAAACGAAACCGAATTTTCCATTATCGACACCACAGACTCCAGTTTATCCGAATCGGTTGCTCTACCGAGTTCGCCATCTGACC